>CANTUV010000011.1:38362500-39612500 GCA_947685225.1 Garcia nutans
TCATCCTCATAAAGAGCAGACAAATCAAAATCAAAATCTAAATCAATGTTCTTATCATCACATATTGCAAGATCTTCAAAATGATCTTCAATGAGAGTAGTAATCTCCTATGGAGTCTTCTGGATCTTTAGGTCGTTTCCTTCCTCCCCTCTTGGCTAACTTTCTTATCATATGGTGGGAAGGCTTTAATCTATTTAGCAAGCTCAATAACATAAGCAAAGAACTCAAAACTTAGGATCATCTTTCCCATGAACATGACTGGCTCTGGCTTTCCTTGTAATGGTCCCAACTCTGGAGCTTTGATAAATATCTCCTCAAGTGGAGGAACTTTCATCTTCTTATCCCCCTTCAGCAGAGTACTCCATTTGTTCCTTCATAATCTAAACCCTTCTTGGATATGTAATGTGAGCGGGGATTTTAGCCCCCACTACCGGTGGAATGGTTCTTGCGACTTCGGCACTATTTAGGCTCAGGGCCTTAGAGAACATGGGCCTATGCCCGGAGAAAATAGAGTCACCACCCGGATGGGCTGAAAAAAAAAGAAAGGGGTGGATGACTCAATTTCTAAGGAATCTCCAACCCTCTAATGGGTTTGGAAAGTTGGATACATGTGGGGAAGGTAAGAAATGGCCCAGTACCCACACAACGCCCGGTTCATTGGAACCGGACTCCTTTGTAGGTCTTAATATTATAAAATTCTTAAATATAATGATATTATCCATACTATATGCGATCATAGGATTAAATAAATTCTTTATTAAAATCACAATAATGTCCAAATAAAATAAATAAATGGACACCATCCGAGGATGGAAACATGTCCTTAAATCATCTATTTATAAAACTAAATAGGACACCTACCGAAAGGTGAAAATATGTCCTTTACATTAATTCCAAAATATGAAAATAAATTAAATTGCATAAAGATTAATTAATGAGGTACCCAATCATGGAAACATACCTCTTACAATTTTAACAAATAATAATAACAATAAAGAAATTATCCATCCATGATAAACAAATCAAATATTAAAATTAGATAAATCAATCATCAAAATATATAATAAACTACATACTCAAATTTAAAATTAAATAAAGTAATAAATGTATAAATTTAGGTTTTTAGAATTTTAAAAACAAAATTAGGGTTTTTAAATAAAGGGAGTTAAACACAATGGCTTATAATAGATGTTGCGCTCGAATTAACTCTACCACAAAGCGTCACTCGCAAGTATATGAGGTAGCTGTAGCAAAGGTGATCGCCCCAAGGTCATCTCACAAGGAAGCTAAAGTGGCTAATTGATTATCAGATTATGAATAACAAGTAATGAAGAAAACTTAAATTGTTAACTAATGAGAAGATTGATTGAAGTTTAAAATGAATAAAAGTAAATTAAGCTGATGTTTTGATTCACTTGATAGAAAGGTCTAGGGTTTGCACTTCTCTACTACTTATATGTATGAATGGTTATTCCTCTTAACTAATTTAATTTCAAAGATTAAATCTCAAACAACTTAATTAATCGAGTCAAGGAAATAAGCTCTCGCATTCAACCCTTTTTCAACTAATCTTGTTATAATTGAAATAATCTTTTTAATAGGTTATATCTCTAATTCACCTAAGTCCTTAATTGAATTGTTCCAGTATTAGACTTCATCTCTCAATCCATCATCTAATACCTAAAACACATAATTGGTGGCCAATCAATTATATATTAACAATATTTCATTCAATCAAGGCTAAAGAAATTATTAGCTAAGAGAATAACCAATTCATACAATCATAGCAGATCCATACAAACCCTAGACTAGATCAAATTAGTTCATCATGCTATCAAACATACTCATCTCATTAATGTTCAAAGAAATCAAATTAGACATGATAATATCCATTAATACAATTTCAATGAAAATAAAGAGAATAAGTTCGAGAACAAAACCAAGTTACAAACTCCTTGAAGCTTCTGAAGAATCTCTTGTTCAAATCTTGCAATAAGGATGTATCAATTGCTAGAACAATCTAATCTAAGCTAGATTAATCCAAAAGTGTAATCAAAATCAAAGAAAACAAAGTTAAAACCCTAACTTCACTCTCTGACGGCTCAATTCAATCTCAAAATTGTCCACTCCCCCAAACCCTAGCTTCTTTTTCCTTTATGTATGAAACGTCCGCTTTAAAATCCGCTACGACTTTGGTTCATGAGAGACACGGCCAAGTTGGATGCGACTTGGCCGTGTTGGTGGTCTTTGGAGGGACACGGCTAGTGACTTGGCCGTGTCCCTTGCATGTGTTACCTACTGTGAGAATTCCTTCTTCTTTTCTTCTTTGGTTGAGTGACACGGCCAGTTGGAGGTTGACTTGGCCGTGTTGGACCCTTTTGGAGGGACACGGCCAGTGACTTGGCCGTGTCCCTTGCCTGTGTTTGCTTCTGTTTGAGTTGCTTCTTCTTTGCCTTTGGAACTAAGTGAGACACGGCGAAGTTGGAGTGACTTGGCTGTGTTGGAGCCTTTTTGGAGGGACACGGCCACTGACTTGGCCGTGTCCCTTGCTTGTGTCCTTCTCTATGACTTGCTCTTCTTCTTTAACTTGGTATGGGACACGGCCAGTGACTTGGCCGTGTCCTCTGCCTGTGTCAGCTACTGCCCATTTTTCCTTCAGTCTTGGTTCCTTGGCTTTTTAACCTAAAACAAAACTTCAAACAAACTTTAAACAAAAAGTAAATAAACAATAACCAACAAAAACATAAACAGCATACTAAAAACTAGATAAAAAATGACATAAACACTAAAAATAAACTAAAACTACCAAAATTAACAAAAACACTAAATAAACCAATTTAAACTAACAAAATACCTAAATAAAACAATAATTATCATAATAAACAGGACACAAATCTATAACAAAAACTAATAAAACAATACACAAATAAATATTGACCCCTTCGATGAGCCCATACGGCGCTCCCGCTAGCTAGTTGCGAAGATTTTGAAAATTGGCTTTTAGGGTTGTAGGTTTTGGTGTTGAAAATTAAGATTTTAGGGTTTAAGATTTAGAAAATAGGGTTTCAAAATTGGAAGAAATAATATACTATAAATCTTAGAAAAATAGAATTGATTATGGTTTTGAGAAAACATATTATCGTTTTGTGGTTTTAGAAAAGTGCAATTAGGGTTTTATATTTTAAAAATTAGTTTTACGGGTATTAAGGTATTAAGGTTTTGAAAAAATACTTTTTAGGGCTTTAAATAGAGTTTAGATGGTAAGTGGAACAATTGATCAATGTTCCTAACAAAAACATCATCTATTGTATGTTCAAATAATTGATCCAATTGAGTGATGAGGCATACTGTAAAGATAAACAAGTAAATAGAAATTCAAACCTCCATTTTTTGTTCCACCACAATTTTGAATTTTGGTTGAACAATAACAAAGACAGTGGGTTCTGCCTTTGATGGATTGTGTGAGCAAAAAGTTTTGCCCCCAATCCCGGTGGAATGGTTCTTGCAACTTCGGCACTTTTAGGCTCGGGGCCTTAGAGAACACGGGCCTAAACCTGAAGAAAAATGGAGTTGCCATCCAGACAGGTTGGAAAAAAGAAGGGGGTAGATGACTCAATTCCTAAGGAATCCCTAACCCCCTAATGGGTTCAAAAAGTTGGGTACGTATGGGAAAGGTCAGAAATAGTCCAGCACCCCCATAATGCCCAATTCATTTGAACCAGCCTCCTTTGCAGGTCTTAATATTATAAAATTCTTAAGTATAACAATATTATCCATACTACGTGCAACAATTAAAATAAAGCATCATTAAATTAAAATCAAAGTAATGTCCAAACAAAATAAATAAATGGACACCCATCCGAGGATGGAAACATGTCCTTACATCGTCCACGTCTAAAACTAATTGGGACACCCACCGAAAGGTGGAAACATGTCCTTTACATTGGTCTAATATAAGACCAATTTAAATTACATGAAAATTAATTAATGAGGTACCCAATAATGGAAACATACCTCTTATAATGTTTTGAAACCAAAGAAATTCAATAAAAGTAAACAACCATTCATCATAAATAAATCATTCATCTAATTTAAACAAAACAGTAAGTATATAACTTTATGGTTTAAGTAAATAAGATTGAAACTTATGAAAATAAAATAAAATCTTTAGATATTTGAAAGGAATATGCTATTGTGATGATTTGGAAAATAGAATTAATTAAGATTTATGGTTTGAATAAATTAGGGTTTAGGTTTGTATTTTGAATAAAGCTACTGTATTTTAAATAATCATAATAAAGGAAGTTAAACATAAAGACTTATAATACACAAATAAATATTGACCCCTTCGACGAGTCCATTCTTCTATCAAGAATTGGATGACCTTTCTTCTATCTCTCTAATTTTAATTGAATCTTTGGTTGTGTTAGACCAATTCAAGTCAAACTATTCTTATAAACAAAATGGAAGCCTTTTGCTGCTTTAGGTAAAAAGGAACTCAGTTGGCTTTCTGAACCATTTTGGATTTTATTATTTTTTTTCTTTCTTTTTTGTTTCTTTTGTCTCTTTTTTATTTTCTTTATTTTCTTCTTCTTTTCTTTTCTTCTTTTCTTTTCTTTCTTTTTTTTTTCTTAGTTCTAGCTCTAAACGAGTCATCTTGTTTGTTCCAACCTTTGTTTCTAATAATGGATAAGTGGAGTGACATAAATCTTCTTTAACAAGGAAAAATCATTTGTTACTCTGATGTTATCTTGACAGATTGGAGATATTAGGTGAACTTCAACTACCCTTATGGTCTTGAGAACATAAACTATCCTTATGGTTTTGGTTATGCATTCCATTCTTTGATCTTCTTACCTCTTCACCTTAGTGATCATAAGACTTGCCAAAAGTATCACAACAGCTCGGGGTAGGTTATTGGAGTTTGTAAGCCAATGGAAAGAAAGCTAAAATTCTATGAAGGCTCAAAGGGACAACTAGCGATTGATATTTAATAGGGTGGATACTAGTTGTTGTCTAACCAAACAATGCCTAGATCATTTCTCTCTTAAATAAGTAGAGTTCAATTTTGCCTCAAAAATTTATCAAAGCATATTTTAAGATTGACTAGGACCTAGATAAAGGTACTTATATAGGAGCCCTCTCTACGTAAACATACACAACTCAATGCTATAGAACAATTCCCTCACCTAGTAAAGTCATTCAAGTCATGATACATAAATATATTAATTCATGAATCATCAAGCTAGATTCCTCATTGGTTGAGCACCAAAATGAATAAAGACTAACAAAAATTTTGATGGAAGTATTTTATTCAAACAATCTTAATTTTAAAAAAAATATAATTATTCCATAAAACACCAAATAAAGAAAATAAGACAAAAAAAAAACAAGCCAAGGGAAGTTAGTTGAGTTAAGCTTCTTCTCCTTTCACATCTTTAATATTCCCATCTTGAAAGGATGATAAGACAAGATCTTCCTCAAATCCTCCTCCTACCATGAAAGTTGCTGGTGGTGGCACTCTGTTGAAACTAGGCAGAGGATTACTTTTGGTATTAGGCTTATCCAGCTCAGGCAACTTTGCATTATCAATTAAATTCTGGATCTCATGCCTCAATTTCATACAGTTGTCTATTTCATGTCCAAGCCTTTAATGGAATTGGAAAAATGCATTAGTATCAAAGAAAGGTGGATGAGGATTAGGCAAAGGATGAGGAGTCAAAGGTTGTAACAATCCCTTCTTTTGTAGCTTATTGAAAACCCAAGACAGCGGCTTCCCTAATTTCAAAAACTGCCTCATTCCTCCTTAACAAGTGGCATTAACATCAACTTCTTTTTGCGTGCTTTTATTTCCCGACTGGTAGTTCCCTTTCTCATTCCTTCTTATTAAAAAGCGATTCTTCACCCTTTCCCATTCTTCAATTTGCAGACCAGCTTGGAGAAAATCTTTGAAATCCCTTATAAGGGTGTGAGACAGCCTTTCACAGAGGTTGGGTAGGATGCCTCTGACTATCATCCTGATCTGATCTGATTCATCAGGCATCTTCTTTTGAGAAGCTTAGCCTTATTTCTCCATCTTTTTACATAGTCCACAAAATTCTTATTTGGTCTTTGCCTAATGGATTCAACTTCCATTAAGGTAACTTTCATCTTGACATTGTATCCATATTATTGAATGAAGGTCTTGTATAGCAGATCCCAACTCTTTTATATGCCATCATCTAAGGTGTAATATCCCAATGTATACCCTAGAAGTTTTGAATATTATTGTTGTTTTAATTGGATTGAATGTATATGTTAATTTGAAAGAGAAAAGAATTTTTAAAGAAAGTGTATATGTTGCATATATGGTAGTATATTTAACATATACATAAGTCAAATGGAGAGTCAATGGAGGAGGATATTTATTTTGTGAGTGTGAAATTACTTAAAAAGGACATATAAGGGAAAAGAGAGTTAGAACAAATGGAAAAGGGTAATTAAGTAGTTTTCTTTGTTGGATTGCATGGTGGAGATTTAAAGAAGAAGAAGTGGTTGAATTGTTTTTATTCTCTTTTCTTTTCTTGAAGAGGCCGGCTATCAAAGGGGGAAGAGAGCAAAGGAAGTGTTTTGATTTCTAAAATCAAAATTGAAGGGAGAATCAAGAAATTAAGTTGGAGATTTGTGAAATTCAACAATTTTGGTAAGTTCTTTTTCTTGATTTCCTTTGTTCTTTAGAAGTTGTGTTTGAAGTGAATTATGGTTTGTTGATTTTATGAGTAGATGTGTTTGTAATGTGTTTTTAAGTGTTAAAATTTATTGTAAGTTAAGAAGTTGAATTGGTGTTGTTATTGGAAGTGTTGGAGTTGATTTTGTGTTAGGGTTTTGAAGTGTAACATGAGGTTTAACTTGAGTTTGTTTAGTTATTGTCATAGATCTTCATGTGGTTGATGTTTGTTGGAATTTTTGGGCTTTGGAATGAAATTTTGGCCGAAGGCAGTAGCCTTCTGGATGCCACGCCCGTGGCCTTGGGTGCCATGGCCGTGGCCATTCATAGTTATTTGAAGCCATGGCCGTGGAGGATAGGAACATGAGTGGCAGAATCCTTTTTTATCCCACGCCCATGGGGGTTGAGGTGGCCACGGCCGTGGGCTCTAACATGAGGTGTTGGTTTGTAATGTGTATTATAAAGGTCTTAGATGAGGTTATTAAATGATAAATTGTATTGGAATTGATGTATTGTATCATTTTTGGGATTAGATTTTGAAAGAAGGTGATTTGCCCTAATTTTGGAAGTGAAGAACCTTGGAAAAGGAAAGTGTTGATAGTGTGTGGATTGTTATTGAGGTAAGTACAAACTTACCTAGATGCATTCTTTTATATGATTTTAATACTTAAAACAATGTTAAGCAATTTATTATGTTGTTAATATAATGTGACTTGTATAGTGTGAAAGAGAAGAGGATCATTCAAAAAGGTATGTGCAATGCAATTTATTATGATAAATACTTTTATGATGAATTACTGTAATGTAAATTAAGACATAAAGAGATGTGAAACTAATGTTCTGGATTATAATAATGTGAATGATATGATTGAATAATGATATGTTTGTTTGGTTAATGTAATTGATGTTGGGTATTATAATGATGATGCATATGAACAATGTTATGTTTATGCATTGTGAATCTTGTGAATTGTATTGTGCTATAACGACCCTTTCTATTGTGCAGACCATTTGGGAGAACCATCCAGGGATTTCTCCCAAAGGAGTCGCCTCCCTGGAACGAACCCCTGACCTCCCAATAGTAGCAGAAATGGTACTGGATGGTTCTCGCTGGCTCTCTTAAGTGGGAGGTCAGGGGTTCGATCCAGGGAGGCGACTCCTTTGGGAGCCAAATAAACAAATTCCTGCTGGGTGGGCCGCGAGGGCTGTCCAGTACTGTAGCGATCGCTTGCCTCCTGCGGACTCCGTGCCCAGGTGGTGAAATGGCCGGGCCGTAAGCCACTAGTGGGCCGGGCAGCCGACCTGGTCGGGGAGGGTCGTTACATGAATGAATGTGTTAAATTGATGATGTTGAGCTAAATACCCATGCCTAGGGTTTATAGTATATTTGCTTGAATGTCTTGATTTGATATTTCCATTGATGTTCCTTGTTGATTGGTTGATTGTATTGTATTAAATGCTAGGTTGATAGATTAGCTACCTATTGATCTTTGAATATTGGATGACGGACCAAGAGGTGAAATCCGATATCGGAACTATATAATCGACCACCCTATAAATGAATTAGAAATATAAGTTCTAGGGTTTTGTTAATTTGGTAATGTAAAAGAATTGGTCATTGTTAATTCATGAATGTGAGAACTAATGGATTGGTAATTGATAATTAACCTTAAGGAACAAATTAATTACAAGGTTATGTTAATGAATAATTGAGAATTAAGCTTTGACTGAATGGACCTATGACCCTAGGCACCTTCCCAAGAATCGATTTGATCTTGTACACCCATCACACACCAACCCTACATACGTTAATCTTAGGTTTATTTATTCTCGAACCATCCCAACACAACAAACTCTCATGCATTTAAATAATTGTCAATCAAGCTATTACGAACCACACCTTCTTGGGGAAATGACCTTGGGGCGATCACCTTTGCTACAGCTACCTCGTATACTTACGAGTGACGCTTTGTAGTAGTACTTAATTCGAGCGCAACAAAGCGCGCTGGCAAAAAAATTGCTACGGGTAAAAAAATTGCTATGGGCGCTAGGCGCGGGCCAGCCAATTCATCTTCGGCGATGAAAATTTTTCGTTGCCGATTTTTATTTTTAATTTATTTTTTATCTTTTCTTCTTCTTTTTTTTAAATCTTTTATTTTAATTAAAAATAAATACTATAAGTAATAAATATTATTAAAAATACCACAAAAATTATTTTGGACTGTTTAAAAATATCGGACTGGACTGGGTCAAAAATTAAGTATCTACAGACTGTATGTTGTTTGCTGCCTCTTGATCCTTCAAATCCAAGGTTTTGAATCTCTAAAAAAAATCCAGCTCCTTCCCCAAAAGTTTGATCCAAATAAAAGTCCCAAAAAAGTCCCTTTTCTATGTGTTTTAATGTGGTATTTATTGGTAAAAAAAATAAAAACCTAATACTAATTGATTATGAAAATAAAAACTAAATAAAATAGGGTTTCAAAAACTACGCTGGCAAAAATTGCTGCAGGGCACTGCTGGTTGGGTGGGTGGACCCATGCATTTCTACTGCAATTTTGCTTAGGGCAAAATTGGCCCGCAGCCAATTCGCCACAAGCAAAACTTGCAGCTAATTGGCTTGAGTTTACCTGCGAGAAATTGGCTTGTGGCCAATTTGTCGCTAGCAATGAAAAATTTCATAGCCAATTTTGCCCATCGTCGATTTTTATTTTTATTTTCATTATTCAAAATAAATATTATAAGTAATAAATATTATTTAATGAAATATTTTAGACTATTTAAAAATATCAGACTGGACTAGATAAAAAATTAAGGGTCTACACCTGAGTTTTAAATTTTGGAAACTCTGTCACACCTGCATTTTCTTTTCCAAATCCGATTCCTGGCAAGTAGTTCATCTACTTCATCATGGTTAGAACCTTTGAACCCATGTCTTTAGAAATACTAGCCACTTGGAAACCATTGAGAGGCCTTTCTATCATAAGAGCATTAACTACTTCATTATTTTTTGCCTAAATTATTATCATTCCATCATCACTTGGAAATTTGATCTTTTGATGGAGTTGCAGACCCTTAATTTTGGCCCTAAGTGAGTCCAATCCCAATTAAAAAGGACAAAGTGAAATCCAAAAAGTTTAAACCTAGTCTGGTCTGGTTTTAAAAAGCTTAAAATAAGTTTGGACCAATTTTAAAGCACTAAATCGGTCCGACCCAATCTTAAGATCCCAAACCAAGTCAGACCGAGCCCAAAGCATAAATTCGTGATGAATTGGCCTAGGAAAATTGCCACTAGGCTAGCCCACCAGGGGAAGCCCATGGCTAATTGGCATGGCTAATTTGCCATAGTGTTACTCTATGGCGAATTGGCTTTGCCAATTCACCATGGACAAAGGCCCATGGTGATTGGCCTTAGCCAATTTGCCATGAGTCCTTAATCAGGCTAGAATTAGAGCTTAATTGCATCTTAGAGTTCTAAAAGGGCATGAATAAGTAGTGTTAGTCTTTGAATCGAGCAAGGATTATCTAAGAGGTCACCCTAATCTTTGTTTATAAACAAAAAAGTCGGGAGCAACAATAAGGAAGGAACATGTAATATCCCAAAGTATACCCTAAAAGTTTTGGAATATTTATTGTTGTATTTGGATTAAATGTATATGTTTAAGTGGGAAGATTAAAGAAAAGAAGAGTGTATATATTGTATATATAGAGATATATACAACATATACAAGTCAAATTATTAAATGGTCAAAAGAAGACATAATTAATTTTAATTAATTAAAATGGAAATTAAGTGGAAAGTGGATGATGATATTTGTAATATTATATTAATATAATTGCTTGGTTGAGAACAAAAGAGAGATTGAGTGGTTAAGTGAAGAGGGAGAGTTGACTTTGCTCTTTGCCATTCATTCTTCTTCTTCTTCTTTCTTTGTTGCTGGCCGACCCTCACAATAGCAATAGAGGAAGAGAGTTTTTTATTTTCCAAACTCAAGATTGAAGGATGTTTCAAGTGATCAAGTTGGAAATCTAATAGTTTTTATCACTTTTGGTAAGTTTTCCACTTGATTCCCTTGTTTTCTTTTAAGTCTGTGTTGTGAGTTTGATGATTGATTGTTGATGGTATGAGTATGTTTGATTGTGGTGTGTTTGAGAGTGTTGGGTTTAATTGATTTTGATTTTGGGGTTGGATTGAAGAGAAAGAGTTAGGTTTGGTGTTGGAAGAGTAAGAGTTGTGTGTATGTGGTGGTTGTGAATTGGTGTTTGATGTATGTATTGAGTTGTTTTAGTGTTTTTGCAAGTTATATTGGTTTATGTGTGTATTTAGTTAAGTTGGTTTGAAGTGAATAATGGTGGAAGTAAGAGGTTTGTTGGATGTGTTGTTGTTGTTGCTAGAATCAGGATTTTTGGCTTGACACGCCCATGAGCACGACCAGGTCTTTAGGCGTGTCAATAGTTCTGTGTTCTTGGATGGGTGACACGATCAGTGACACGCTCGTGTTATTGAATGTGTCACAGCTTCTATGTTGTGGTAGCATTGACACGTCCAGTGACACGCCCATGTCACTGAGCGTGTCATAGCTACTGTGTTGAGGGAGGATTGACATGGCCAGTGACACGCCCCATGTCACTGAGCATGTCAAAGCTTCTGTGTTGTGAGTTTAGGGCACGGTCATGGACATGCCCGTGTTGTTGAGCGTGTCATGTGTAGAGTTGGCCCTAGTTGATTCTTAGCCTTATTATCTCATGTGTATCTCTAAGTGATTGTGTATTATCCCTTTTGGATTAGGTTTTGAAGGGATTGAGTTGCCCTAATCCAAGTGTTGAAGAATTCTTGGAAGAGGAGTTTGGTGTTGTGTGAGTTGCTTTTGAGGTAAGTACAAACTTACATGGTTGCATACATTTATATGACTTTGAGACTTAACACATTTGGTTGTAAATGTGTTAAGTAATTTATTACATTGTTAATACATTTGATTAATGTTATGATTTGCTTAATGTGAAAGATATGATGATCATTCAAAATGTATGTCCAATGCAATTGGTTATGTATACTCTAATGAGGAGAGGTGAAGCCATTGTGGTTGGCTATAATGATGCAAATGAAATAATTGGGGCATGATTGCATAGTTTAATTATGAGAAATGAAATGAGAAATGAATTGTGAAAGAGATTGATAATGAGATAAATGAATTAATTGTGTGCCTAGTATGTTATTCAATTTTCAAAGTTCTGGGTTTGGCGGCATGCCTATGAATTGCTGGATAGGTGAAAAGACCGGGTCGTAAGCCGAGTCCAGTTGATAAATGTGAAATATGATATTTTTGAGGTGAAAAGACCGGGTCGTAAGCATCAAAAATAGTAACAGTCTAGCCAGGTTGAGGACCAAGATACTGGGGCCCTAGGGTCTAGCCGGGTTGAGATCCAAGAGATTGGGTCTGTTACACTATCCATGGATAGATATATATATGTATCGCCTACAGGCTTGATGAATGTGATTATGGACCAAAGTAGTAACTCTGAACTTTGAATAACATATTAGATTCTTTTTGGGCCCATGCTTGTCTTTGTTTTAATGTGAATCATAAATGGTAAAACAATTGAATAAGATAATGAAATGTAATGTTATGAGTTATAGCATTTTGAATATGATCTCTATTGTTGAAAGTATGACATTGTAATTGCATTAAAGCATATTGTTATTGTGGTTTGTACCACTAAGCCTATGGCTTAGCGCAATTGTGGTTCATCGCGCAGGTGACAGGGTAGAACCTGAGAGTTCAACTAGATCGAGTCGAGTCTAGACTCTGAAGTGTTGATTGTGAGCTTAAAGATCAGAGACGAACTGCCAAACATGTATAAACTTTATGTTTTGTAAACATTGATTTTGATGTATATATATATATATATATATGTAAATACCTCTGCATTTTCCGCTGCGTAATAAATAAATGTTTTATCTATTATGTTCTATAACATTATATATATTATAATATAATTTGAATGTTTTAAATTTATTTATATTGTTGATAAATTGAAAAATTGAGTTATCTAATATAAACCGTGGCACTTCTGTATTCGATATACGTATATTACAGGTGTAGTAGTATGTAGTGTGCGTATACGGGGTATAGGCATGTTACAAAACAATATTAGCAAACTAAAGAGACAGAGAACAAATTGAGACAGAATGAGAAGCAAGCAATACAACCAACACAAAAGGCAGTAGCTGAGGGTAAACTACTGTTGCATTCGCTAAGCCAAGATCATGGTTTATCCAAGAAGTAGAACAAAGGAATTTGGTTCAACAGATTAATATTGGTGGAGCCGACAAATGCAGGTTTAATTTCCTTTAATTAACTGAATTCAATCTCTTGCTTTTATTAATTAATTCATTACATAGTCCAATTAATAAACAATGTTGCAAATTATTCATAGTGAGCCACCAACTTGGGATTAAAATAGATAGAAACATCCATTGCTAGTGTGATTCATATTTTTATAAATCTAATACCATAGTATTATAATATTGCATCTTAGTTTTAGGATTGAATCTTACCATTACATGACCAAAACCTAATCTTGCATGTTTTAATTATAGTTTGCATGTTTTAGTTTAATTTTAACATTGAACCCTAGGTTTACATAAGAATCCCTAATTGGCAAGTTTAAGCTCTAATTTTAGATTTAAGACCCTACTTTTGTCCCAAAACCCTAATTTCACAATTAAACCCTAATTCTACAATTAAACCCTAATTCTACAATCAAACCCCAACAAAAACTATTTGGTAAATTGCTTACCTTTTAGGGGCGCTACTCCCTAGACTCCCGCCCGCTAATTGGCTAGCGAGACCCCCGTATGCACGGTGCCCTATATTTCATTAAGGGGTTATGTTAAGATTTGCTCATGGATTTCACTTTTTTGTGATTTCATTTTATTTAAGTCTTGATTTATTATTGTTTAATGATTATGTCCATTATTATTATTTATCTGCTTATGGATTATAATTTCTTATTATTTGAAATTTTGAGATTATAAAAGGCATGTTTCCTTTTAGTGGGTGCTTTAATTTTTTTTAATTGCTTATTGTAATTTTAAAAGAAATCTGGACTGATGTAAGGGACTGTGAGCGGGGATTTTTGCCTCCACTCCTGGTGGAATGGTTCTTGTGACTTCGGCACTATTTAGGCTCGAGGCCTTAGAGAACATGGGCCTAAGCCTGGAGAAAATGGAGTCGCCACCCGGATAGGCCAGGAAAAAGAAAGGGGTGGATGACTCGATTCCTAAGGAATCCCCAACCCCTTAATGGGTTCGAAAAGTTGGGTACGTGTGGGGAAGGTGAGAAATGGCCCAGCACCCCCACAATGCTTGGTTCATTGGAATCGACCTCTTTTACAGGTCTTAATATTATAAAATTCTTAAATATAACAATATTATCCATATTACATGAACAATTGAAATAAAGCATCATTATATTAAAATCAAAGCAATGTCCAAGCAAAGCAAATAAATGGACACCCATCCGAGGATGGAAACATGTCCTTACATCGTTCATATCTAAACTTAATAGGACACCCACCGAAAGGTAGAAACATGTCCTTTACATTGGTCCAAAATATAAAAGCAATTTAAATTACATGATATTTAGCTAATGAGGTACCCACAAAGTGGAAACATACCTCTTACAATTTTAATACTAAACCAAATAAATAATAACAATAAAGAAAACATTCCATCCATGATAAATTAAATAAATCAAGCATTGAAAATAAATAAATCAACCATCAAAGCATATAATAAACTACATAATCAAATCTAAAATTAAATAAAGCAAGTAAAGATACAAATTAGGGTTTACTGTTTCTATTTAAAGTTCTTTAATTAACATTTAGGGTTTTGGGATTTTAGTATTATTATTGTTAAATTGGAACGGATTAGGGTTTTATGAATTTAAGAAAGTAGTAAGGTTTTTTGTTTAATCAAATTAGGGTTTAGGGGTAATATTATGAAATTAGGGTTTTGGAATCTTAAGACATTAGGGTTTATGATTCATGGTTACTGGATTGTGGTTTTAGTTTTATTAGATTATGGCTTTAGGGTTTAGATTAACTAGTTTGGGGTTTTAAGTTCACTGATTTAGGATTTAGGAAAACTTAGGGTTTACTGTTTTGGTTTTTCGAGAAAGTTAGGGTTTTTGGTATCATATTTGGTTTTAAGATTTAAGAAAACAGTTTAAAGTTTTATAAAATAATTATGATTTTTAGAAAACGTAAAGAGAACTAGGGTTTGGAGATTTAAGAAAACATTTGGAGATTTTGGACAAAAAGTTATGGTTTGGATGAAAATAGTTTATGGTTTTAAAGCTTTTGGAAATAGAAGAGAAAAAATTTTAGGGTTTCAAGGTTTTAAAAATAGAAGAGAAACAATTTTAAGGTTTTAAAGTTTAGAAGAAAAATTTTAGGGTTTTTAAGGTTTTGGAAATAGAAGAAGCAATTTAGGGTTTTAAGGTTTAGAAGAAACATTTTATGGTTTTTTAAGGTTTTGATCAATTTGTATGATGAAACAATTAATTAAATTTGAATGATGAAGCTACTATAAAGAAATAAATAAAGAAAATAGAGATTCAAACCTCCGTTCATTGGTTTCACCAAAAAAAAATTTTTCTGGATGAACAAAGACAAAGGCAAGGTTGCTGCCTTTGATGAATTGTTGATTACTTGCTTGTTGGTAATGTCTCTTGCAAAGGTTTTCTGTCTTTTCTTTACTCCGATCCAATCCAAGTTCAAAAGTCCAATTTTCGATCACACTGTGAGCGGGGATTTTTGCCCCCACTCCTAGTGGAATGGTTCTTGCAACTTCGGCACTGTTTAGGCTCGGGGCCTTAGAGACATGGACCTAAGTCCGAAGAAAATGGAGTCACCACCTGGATGGACCGGGAAAAAGAAAGGGGTGGATGACTCGATTCTTAAGGAATTTCCAACCCCCTAATGGGTTTGGAAAGTTGGGTACTTGTGGGGAAGGTGAGAAATGGCCCAGCACCCCCACAACACCCAGTTCATTGGAACTGACCTCCTTTACAGGTCTTAATATTATAAAACTCCTAAATATAATGATATTATCCATATTACATGCAACAATTAAAATAAAGCATTATATTAAAATCAAAGTAATGTCCAAGCAAAACAAATAAATGGACACCCATCCGAGGATGGAAACATGTCCTTACATCATCCATGTCTAAACTAATAGGACACCCACTAAAAGGTAGAAACATGTCCTTTACATTGGTCTAAAATATAAAAACAATTTAAATTACATAGAACTTAATTAATGAGGTACCCACAAAGTGGAAACATACCTCTTAACATCATTTGTAAATCAAAATAAAACGATAAAAGTAAATAACATTTCATAAAAAATAAATCATTCATCAAAGATATTAAACATCAATCAAAATATATAATAAACATCCATCCATGATAAATTAAATAAATCAAGCATTAAAAATAAATCAAAGCATATAATGAAGTGCATAATCAAATCTAAAAATAAAGCAAGTAAAGATACAAATTAGGGTTCACTATTTCTATTTAAAGTTCTTCAATTAATATTTAGGGTTTTGGGATTTTAGTATTATTATTATCATTTGTTTAGGCTACTGTAAGTTATAAGAGAATTAAACTGGATTAGGGTTTCATGAATCAAATTAGGGTTTATGGGTAACATTATGAAATTAGGGTTTTAGAATAATTAAAAACATTAGGTTTATAATTCTTGGTTACTGGATTGTTGTTTTAGGTTTAGTGTATTGAGTTTGAATGTTTAGGTTTATAAGGTTTTAAGGATTAGGGTGTAGGAAAACTAGGGTTTACGTATTAGTTTTGAGGGAATTAGGGTTTAGGAAAACTTAGGGTTTATAGTTTTGGTTTTGAGAGAATTAGAGTTTTTAGTGTTTCAGAAAATATGTTTGGTTTTAGGATTTCAGAAAACAGTTTAGAGTTTTATAAAGTTTTTTTGGAAATAGGCAAAATGATTTAAGGTTCTTGGAAACAAAAGAAATGAATTAATGTTTTTTTGACATAGAAGAAATAAATTTAGGGTTTTTAAGGTTTAGAAGAAACATAAATGTATTTTTAGGGTTCTTAAGGTTTAGAAGAAACATAAAAGTAATTTTGGGGTTTCAAGGTTTAAAAGAAACAGAAAAGCATTTTTAGGTTTTTTTTAAATAGAAGGAACGATTTAAGGTTTTTGGAAAACAAAAGAAACGAATTAGGGTTTTAAGATTTAGAAGAAATAAATTAGGGTTCTAAGGTTTAGAAGAAACAAAAGAAGTCACTTATGCTATTTAAATGAAGATCAATGTTACTACATGTATATAGATCAAGGATTTGTGTGAATATTCTTAGGAATCAAAGGAACAAAGCTACTGTGATCATGAGCAATGTATAATTAAGGATCAAACCATCGTAGTTGGTTCCACCAAAAAGTTGCTTTCTGGATGAACAAAGACAAAGGCAAGATTGCTGTCTTTGATGGCTTGATTGCTTGCTTGTTTATTCCTCTCAAATCTGATGTTCCACTATCCAATCCAAGTCGAAAGTTCTCGCCTTAATGTTTTTTTTTCATCCCTTTCTGGGGCTTCAAAGTGTTATTTATTGGAAAATTTATATGATTAATCCTAATTGTTTAAGAAAACTAAAATTCATTAGGAAAAGAAACCAAAACCAAATAGAATTTGGTTTCGGAAAAAAATGTGTTGGAAAATTTGGTTGGCGAAAAACTTACTGCGGGCTGCGAGGAAATTTGTGAGAAACTGCATGGAAAATTGCGAGCTTAGATCGGCCAGCCAATTTGGCCACAGGAATTTCCTACGGCGAAATGGCTTTGGCCATTTCGTCCGCAGGAACCTGCAGACAAAATTGGCCTTGGCCAATTACTTTCGGCGACCAATTTTTTCGTCGTTAATTTTTCCATCGCCGATTTTATTTTTATTTTTATTTATTTATTTATTTTTATTTTTTAAAACTTATAAAAAATAAATACTAAAATAAATATTATTTAATTAAAATAACACAAAATTATTTTGGACTATATAAAATATATTGGACCAGACTGGGTCAAAAATTAAGGGTCTATAGTTTGCCCACTGCTTGAATTAGTGAAAGAGAGTGAAAAGCAATAAGACTTAATTTTTTTTTGAGATGGTTGAGGTTTGGGTTCTGGACCCGGTTCGAGTTCTAGACTCAAGGATAATTTTAGGTTCTGGACCTAAGGGTAATTTTGGGTTCTAGACCTGAACTAAGTTATGGACTTAAAAGAGATTTTAGGTTATGGACCTAAGGATAATTTGAGTTCTGGACCCAAGCTAAGTTCTGGACTTAAAAGAGATTTTAGGATCTGGTCCTAATGGTAATTTGGGTTCTAGACCTGAGCTAAGTTCTAGACCTAGGAGAAATTTTAGGTTCTGGACCTAAGGATAATTTGGGTTCTAGACACGAGCTAAGTTCTGGAATTAAGAGAAATTTAGGTTCTTGACCTAAACGTTGTTTGGATTCTAGACCCGGGCTAAGTTCTGGACTTAAAAGAGATTTTAGTTCTGGACCTAAGGATAATTTGGGTTCTGGACACGAGCTAAATTCTGGAATTAAAAGAGATTTTAGGTTCTGGACCTAAGGATTATTTGGGTTCTGGACTCGAGCTAAGCTCTGGACTTAAAATGCATTTTAGGTTCTGGACCTAAGGATAATTTGGGTTCTTGACCCAAGCTAAGTTCTGGACTAAAAAGAGATTATAGGTTCGGGACTTAAGGATAATTTGGGTTCTGGCCCGAGCTAAGTTCTGGACTTAAGAGAAATTTTAGGTTCAGGACCTAAAGGTAGTTTGGGTTCTGGACCCGGGCTAAGTTCTTAACTTAAAAGAGATTTTAGGTTCTTGACCTAAGGATAATTTGGGCTCTAGGCCCGAGCTAAGTTCTGGACTTAAGAAAGATATTAGGTTCTGGATCTAAGAATAATTTTGGCTCTGGACCCGAGCTAAGTTCTAGACTTAAAAGAGATTATAGGTTTTGGACCTAAGGATATGTGAATACTCAAATTTTGAGGCTCGAAAAGCCGATTTTCTCAAACTGCAGACGACCGAGCCGGACCAGAGGTCCACGGTAAAAGTTCACCGAAAGTATGTCTTCATGGTACTTGAAATGTTCGGAATGATGCGAGGATCACGGATATGGTCCCGGAATATTTTTTGGAGGTCTATAACTCCCAAAAAATCAGTTTGAGCAAAAATCGTGCGATTTTTGGAGGCTGGACCATGGACCACGGCGGTCCGACCGCCGGCGAGATGCGGTGGTTCGACCGCCAGAACCGGCGGTCCAACCGACGCCATTATCCTTTTCCCGATTTTTCGGCTGGTCAAAGGCGGTCCAACCGCCGGACCGGCGGTTCAACCGCCGTCCAGTCCCATTTTTGTCTATAAAATGCCTCAGATTTTTCAGAATAGGGGTTGGCTGTTCGGATCCCTGGCCTCATGCTGACGAATTCTCTATTTACACACGCTTAAAAACTTTCATTGGACTTTTTTTGCATAAATTTAACCCTGTGCTGCAGGAATCAAGAATTATAAGCCAAGGTTTGAGAAAACGAGATCTGGAACTTCAAAGTGGGAGAATCCTAAACGACGTAGTATCCTAATTTGTCACTTGTCAATCCAAGCATGTCCTAAATATTACATTTTCTTCTCAATTTCTTTTCGGTCAAAGACTTAATCCTTTTAGGTCTAAGGCCTAATTAATTAATCAATCTATATTTCGGCATGAAGCCACGAATCAATTAATATTTTTGGCACGGAGCCTAAATTGCATTCTTTTGATACTAAGTATCCAAATTTCATCAAAATTGGCACTAAGTGCTCAAAATCTCACAATTTTGGCAAAAAGCCCGACAATGCACGAAGCATACACACACACATGCATAATGTATCATTGCCTTTAAATAGGCTTTTCCGAACTACATGGGCTTTGATCTCTCATAAAAACGAGAGTATGTAGGCATATTTGGGATTCACCCCAAATAGCAAGTCCACAATTTACTAACAATCTGCTTGGCTTCTTTTCTTCATCTCTTTTAAATTTGTTTCTTTTTGGCAAGTTAATCAAATACATGACATAGTCCCCGAATCCTCCTTGGGTTCGTAGATTAGAAACCTTTACAATGGATGCATTAATTGGAGTGAAACAAGGGTTTTCTTAGTTTTTCCCTTTGAACAGAAAAAAACTGAGTGGCGACTCCTACCAAACAGGTGAACGTTCACCCGAATCCTTTTCGGGTGGAAACCGAGGTTCACAATTTGGCGACTCCACTGGGGAGCATAAAAATGATTTATGAGATTCTAGTGGACTACTATTGCTTATTCGATTAATTTGCCGCTGGGGACCATAAAAATAATTTATGGAATCCTAGTAGATTACAATTGTTTATTTGACTAACTTGCCCTTCTTTAGGGTACTTTTATTTATTTTGCAGGGTACCTTAGCGATATATATCCTTTCCTTAAGGATATTGGAATAAAATTCACAAAAGGAATCTTTTTCCTTTGATGGACACTTGTTTGATTAATTGTGCATTTGTTTTGTCATTTAGAGAATCTTTTTCTCTTGCATTATATGGGGGAATCATTTTCCTCCATTGCATAAAAAATTATTTTTCAAATGAATTTCTTCTCTTTCTGTTCAAAGTTCTGAGTCAGGATAGCAAGTAGCGCTGACCGGCAGGTCTCCTTGATTATGCCGGCGGACAGCCAAAGCGTCCTCCCTGTTGTCGCAAACCATTCCAATCCTTTTGGAGTGGCCCATGAGTAAACGTACTGTTGGACCCACGCGAAACTCTTTGTTTCACATGTGGTTAGGTATATCTTACTCAAGACTCAAGGGTCCCTATTATAAGCCTATTCTCTATTTTTCATGTAACAATAGAACCCTCCCCTAGGTTGTATGTACCCAATAATAGTGCCACATCCCATTAAAATGAATTATGATGTGATGAGGTGCATTCATGCAACATAACAACATTGTTTTGGGGAAAACCTTTTGATATATGAAATTGGACCAAGAGTCTTCCTACCTTACACACTACCCTGATCCTTTACCCTTAACCTTTTGAAGGTACCCACTATCAGTGTGCCTCCACCTACACAAGCTACACCAACTCCAACTGTGCAATCACCCACAAGTCCTACTACCCCAACTTCACCAACTACTCCAATTACTGAAATGGCTACTATTGAACAAATTAAGGCCCTGCTAGATGGACAAGTTAAGGAAATTGAAGCTAAGATGCAAGAAAGAATTAATGAAGCTTTGGCTGCCCAAAGGGGAGCCATCTTGGCTGAATTGGGAGGGGCACCAAAAACGACCACTACTTCTGGAAATTTAGGGAAAGAACCTATTGTGGGACAAACTAGTACCCCCATGACTGCTCAGAATAATACCCCTGTCATCAATTTAGAGGATCCACCCTCTAAGAATGCTACTGAAATTGATGAACTGAAAAAGAAACTTGAATTGCTTGAAAGGTCAATCACTGCCATGAAAACTCATAAAGAGGTGGTAGACATGGATTCCTTATCCTTGTTTCCCCAAGCTAGGTTGCCTCCAAAATTCAAGATCCTGGGATGGACAGATTTGATGGGAGTACTTGCCCTAAAACTCACCTGAAAATGTATGTGGGGGCCTTAAGCCCTTGGGGTTTAAATGACGAGCTCTTTGCTCAACTCTTCCAACAATCCTTGACTGGTGCTGCCCTTAAATGGTTTGTAAGCCTGGACCGTGCCAAGATTAAGACCTGGGAAGACATCTGCAATGCATTTAACACTCAATACCACTACAATATTGAGGTAGATGTCACTAGAAGGGAGCTTGAGACTACCAAACAAAATAACAATGAACCCTTCTCCTCGTTCCTTATGAGATGGAGGGCGAAGGCTGCTCAAATGATCAATCGCCCTTCAGAACAGGAGCAGATTGATATTATAATCAGGAATTTAAGGCCTACATATCAAGTTCAACTGCAAACCCAATATTTAACTACTTTCAAATCGCTCATTGCGACTGCAACTAAGGTAGAAGACTTGATACAATTGGGTAAGATAGTGGATGAGGGAGCTGCTTCAAAGTATAAGAAACAGGGCCAAGCTGCTTCCTCAAGCAAGGTCAATGAAGTGGCTAATATTGCCCCTGCGAATCCTTTACGTGTGGGCAATCTTGGGCAGAGAAATCAGCCAAGAAGGCAATATACCGACCTTGTAATGCCCCTTCATCTGGTGTTTAAAAAGGTTGTGGAAGGAAAGTACATGAAGCCTTTGGACCCGAGGCCTCCTCCAAGCCCATTACCCTCCAATTATAGGGCCAATGAGTACTGTGAATATCACCAAGGAAATGGGCATAAAACAGATGCTTGTTGGACTCTGAAAAACCGCATCCAAGATCTGGTGGATAGTGGTGACATCATTCCTCTTAGGAGACAACCAAACATTAATACTAACCCTTTGCCCAATCATTCCATCCACGCCATCACTGTGGAAGAAGAGTTGTTTGATCCTTTCAAACTTCTCTTAGAAATGAATGAAGTATGTGTGTTAGATTTGAATGACCTTGCTGAAGAGGTCGATGCTTTGACAAGAAGTGGAAGGCAATATCAACCACTTGACTTGGGGAAAGCCCCTACAACCTCAAATCACCCCTATAAGAAGACGCCAGAACCAAAGGAAGACCTAGTCCTCACTCAACTTAAACAAACTCAAGCTAAGGTGTCAATTTGGGAGCTCCTTGCTTCCTCATTCCCGCACCGTCAGGCTCTCAGTAAAGCTTTGAGTCAACTTGATACATCAGTAGACACAAGCCCAGAAGCTTTGGTGGTCACTTTGACCCAATCAACCAAGGCATTAAGTATCAGGTTTTCTGATGTAGATTTGCCAGAAGACGGCATGAAACACAATGATGCTCTATACATCACCATACAAACTGGGGGAAAGACTGTGCCCATGGTTCTCATTGATAATGGGTCAGCCTTAAATGTATGTCCCTTGAAAGTAGCAAGATGTCTGGGGTTGGAGGCTACAAATCTTACACCTTCTGATCAAATTGTTAGAGCATATGATAACACTCGAAGAGAAATTTTGGGTGTTGCTACTCTGGAAGTCGCTATTGGACCAATGAAAATGGGAGTGCCATTCCAGGTCATTGATGTACCCACGAGCTTTAATCTCCTCCTTGGAAGGCCGTGGATTCATCAGAATAATGTTGTACCATCTTCATTACATAAAAAAACTTAAGTTCCCTTTTGAAGGAAAAATCATCACTATCAAAGGGGACACATGTGCAATCAACAAGAAAACCTCGGATCAGTCTCTCTTTGAGGTTGTTCCTAGTGAAACTGCTATGGCCTTGACTGGGTTCCATTATGACACTGTTCAGTGCATTGAAGGAGAGAGGCCCAAAGGGCCATTTATCCTATATGACTTTGGGGGAATCCAAATCAATTGCCTGGTTGGAATGATGTTGAGGGTAGGTCTGCTACCCGGGATGGAAATGATAAAGTCTGGGAGAAAATCATCTATAGCACGGCCATGGAAGAACCTGAGAATAATGGAACTTTTGGCTTAGGGTACAAACCCACAGATGAGGAGATGGAAGAGTTTGAGAATGGGAAGAAAAAGAAGAATTGGGAGGCAAAAAGCCTCAAAATGCACCCTTACTTTAAAACTCTGAATGGTCACTTCTGCAAACCTGGGAAAGCAGTTCCTTACTGTGGTTTCCAGGAGCCATTCTATTATCCTATGACTGGAAAGAAGCTACTGGGTTTTGAGATGTTCGGTGATGTTTTGACCATAAAGGAAGAAGAACCAGAACCTATAACTGACTCACAAGTGGAGGATTTCATGCAGCCTAGTCTCTTTGATGAGGTTGCTATGATAACCAATGTCGAAGACAAAAGGGACCTCACGAAGCTGATCAAGACCACAGAGGGACCACTGATGAACTGGTATGCTGAGGAGGGACAAGCAGCTATAGTCAAACCTAGTCCTGTATTATATCCCAAACTTGAGTCTTGTACTGAGTCAAATCTTAAGTCAAACACCGAGTCAGAGTCCAGTTCTGAGTCTTCCTTAGCTTCAGGAATAGAAAACCCTGATGTCGAATGTAATGTAACTCTGGAGGATGACTTCGCCATTATTAATGAAAATGTTTAAGTTCCTGGTTACCCTGTGTCTTTTGCTTTCCAAGTATTATCTAGCAAAAATGAAATAAATGAAATAAAAGAAATGAATGAAAAGATAATAATTGGCAAAGAAAATGAATATACATACATTGCATATGATTGTATGAATAAGGAATAGGTTGTTGAGTACATCAGAAGATATGTCGACTGCTTCATGTGGAAGACAAGTGATGTCACGGGAATAGACCCAGCAATAGCAGTTCATAAGATTTCGCTATACCCCGATGCAAAGCCGGTTAAGAAGAAGTTGAGAAGAATGAAGCCAGAATGGTCTTTGAAAATTAAAGATGAGATTGCCAAGCAACTGGATAATAAGTTCATAGAACCTATTGTCTACCCTTCCTGGTTAGCAAACATCGTGCCGGTCCCGAAGAAAGACGGAAAGGTCAGGATGTGTGTTGACTATAGAGATTTGAATAAGGCTTGTCCTAAGGATGATTTTCCACAACCACATATCGATTTGCTAATAGACAGGATGGCTGGGCATATGATGGTTTCCATGACTGACCTTCCAGTTGGGTACAATCAGATCATGGTGCATCCACCGGATAAAGAAAAGACAGCTTTCATTACAGAATGGGGCACTTTCTGTTATAGGGTTATGCCTTTTGGATTGATAAATGCAGGGGCTACCTACCAGAGGATGGCGACAACAATCTTTCATGACATGATTCACAAAGAAGTAGAAGTGTACGTTGACGATATGATTGTTAAGTCAAAATCTCTAGAAGAGCACATTGAAGCACTTGAGAAGTTCTTCCTTAGACTTCGCAAGTACAATTTGAAGCTTAATCCTGCAAAGTGCCTCTTTGGTGCAACATCAGGCTTATTTTTGGGATATTTGGTCAGCAAGAAAGGGATAGAAGTTGATCCAGCAAAGTCAAAGGCTATTCTGAAAATGCCTCCACCAAGAACAGAAAAGGAGATTCGAGGCCTGTTAGGTAGATTACAATACATCAGTCGATTCATATCGCAGTTGGCAGAGACTTGTGGTCCTATCTTTAAGCTACTAAGGAAAGGTGCTTCACAAGAATGGAATGAAGACTGCCAGAAGGCCTTCGACAAGATCAAAGAATACTTGTTAAGTCCACCAATTTTGCAACCTCCGAGAATGGGAAAACCTCTACTCTTGTATTTGTCTGTAACAGATGAAGCCATGGGTGCAATGCTAGCTTAAGAAGCCGAAGATACAAAGGTAGAAAATGCAATTTACTACCTCAGCAAAAGGATGCTGGACTATGAGTTAAAGTATAACAAGATTGAGAAGTTGTGTTTAGCATTGTATTGGGCTTGCACAAAGTTACAACACTACTTGTCTTCTTACACTACTTGTGTCATCGCAGAACAGAGTCCCTTGAAATTCCTTATGGAGAGGCCTGTTTTGGACAGCAAAATGGCAAAGTGGGTGTTAACATTGGCAGCTTTTGACTTAAAATTCATTCAAAGGAAAGCTGTGAAAGGTGGGGCAATAGCTGACCAGTTAGCAGAATTACCCGTAAAAGACGAGCTGCGAGAAATGAATTTCCTTGACGAAGACCTCTTGAATGTGGAAAGAAGTGTTTGGGAGATGTATTTTGATGGGGCATCCAATTATCATGGAAATGGGATTGGGATTGTGTTCAAAACTCCTTGTGGAGAATACATTCCCTTTGCAGTTAAACTTGACTTTAGCTGCACAAACAATGAAGCAGAATATGAAGCTTGCATCAATGGGCTCGAAGCCGCCCTGGGATTGGGGATTAAGAACCTAAAGGTCTATGGTGATTCTATTTTAATAGTATCACAAGCTTTAAGGAAATGGAAAATAAGAGAAGAGCGTTTGGTTCCTTACCTACAACGTCTCGATCATTTGGCATAACAATTCGATGATTTGTCCTTCGAATATCTCCCAAGAGCAAAGAATCAGTTTGCTGATGCCCTGGCTACTTTAGCTTCCATGATCAATATCAAGGAGGGGAAAGCCATTCGTCCATTGAAAGTTCAGCTTCAGAAGCAACCTGCCCACATAATGCATTTGGCCGATGGTAAACCATGGTTCTGGGATATCAAGAGTTATCTTAAGGATGGAAGTTATCCGGAGGAATCATCAAGGGTTGATCAGAGAGCAATAAGGCAGCTTGCCACAGGTTACATTCTTAATGGAGACATCCTCTACAAAAGAAGCTGGAATGGAATGCACCTAAGGTGTGTGAATGAAGCAGAGGCTAAGCGGATAATGGAAATGGTACATGGTGGCGAATCAGGACCGCATATGTATGGGATCGCCTTGGCTCGAAAAATAGCCAATTTAGGATATTATTGGTCCACCATGAATACAGACTGTGTGGCATTTGTGCAAGAATGCCATCAGTGCCAGATATTTGCTAAGCTACAGAAGCAACCTCCTGTTGCTCTGAATCCAATCACCTCTCCATGGCCCTTCGCTACTTGGGGAATAGATATAATTGGCAAAATACATCCAAAAGCCTTGAATGGACATCAGTTTATCTTGGTAGCGGTGGATTACTTCACGAAGTGGGTTGAAGCAGCTTCCTATGCAGAATTAGACGCCAAAAAGGCAGCACAGTTTGTCCGAACCAACATCCCTTGTCAGTACGGAACACCATTCGAGATTATCACTGATAATGGAACTCATTTCCAAGCAGAATTTGCTAAAGTTTTGAAGGATAAGAAGGTCCAGCATCATACGTCCTCTCCTTATAGACCTCAAACAAATGGAGCTGTAGAAGCAGCAAATAAGTCTATAAAGGTGATCATACAAAAAATGATCAAGGAACATAGGGGTTGGCATGAGAAATTACCACTAGCCTTGTGGGGATATAGAACATCGATTAGAACTCCTACTGGGGCAACCCCATATTCACTGGTGTATGAAATGGAAGCAGTACTCCCCATTGAACTGGAAGTTCAATCGGCGAGGATAATTCAAGAAAGTCAGATAAATGAAGTTGAATGGATTAGCAATTATCACCATCAGTTGTTGGGTTTGGATGAAAAAAGACTTCAAGCTCTACATCAGATTCAAGGGTATCAGAGGCGAATGGCCAGACATTTCAACAAAAAGGTCAAAGATCGAAAGTTAGAAGAAGGTTGTTTGGTTCTGAAAGAGATCAGAACACCTGTTACAGATCCTCATGGGAAGTTTCGTCCTCTTTGGGTTGGACCCTACATTGTAAAGAAAATACTTTCCGGCAGAGCCATCATCTTGTCTGATTTGGATGGTCTGGAGTTCACAAACCCATGCAATCTGGATCAATTAAAGAAATATTATGTATAATCATGCATTGTAAGGAACTACATTAGACCTGATTCTCGCAAACTAATTCGAGATATGTAGGCAGCTCTCCTTGAGCACGGTCTAAATTTTAAAAATCATTGATTCATTTTTCTTTTGCCAATATATATAAATATATATATATATAATATTAAAAACAAAAGAGGAAGAAAGAAAAATCCCGCTAAGTCGAAAACCCACAAAGGGCGGCTTAGGCAATAGTGGGGCCCGCTAAGTCGAAAACCCGCAAAGGGCGGCTTAGGCAAGAATGGGTAAGAGCTTGTTAAGTTGAAAATCCAAAAGGACGGCTTAAGCAAAAATTAGAGCAAGTAAATAAAATAGACAATGCTTGGAAAGCAAATAAAAGAGTCATTCATTCTGAAAAGAGTCATTCATTCCAAAAAGAGTCATCCATTCCGTGAAATATCAAACCAATCAAAAGAGTCAAACCATAAGTCCAAAATGTCAAAAAAAAAAAAAGAAGACAATAGAGTCAACCATAGGGCCTAAATCCTACGCCTCCTACGTGGGGCAGAGTCTTCAGTATCTTCCTTAGCTCCGGAGCTTTCTGCAGCATCTATCTTCTCTTCGTTAAGAGGAACCACCTCCCCTCCCTCCAGCTCCTGCAGTAATGCATGCCTCCTTGGCTTTTCAATTGGCCAAACTTTGGCTATAAACCAAGTCCTATACTCTGGAGTAGGCTCGACAAAGGAAGGCTCTGCAAAAGGTCTGATCATCTGATGGTTCCTAACCCAAGTTTGAAGAGCAGCTCGAGTAACTCCGGGCGTAATAGGGGCAGCAACAGTAAGCCCAACAGGAAGAGGAACCCTCTGATCAATCCCCATCTGCCTAATCATGGGGCAAAGCTTTAAATTTCCAAAGCCAGGGTCACGGTTGAAAAGAAACCTTGCTAACAGGCAGAAAATGAAAGCTCACATCCTATGTTTCAGTTGAACCTCATCCTCAAAATTAGCAGTCAGGAATTCATCAATCAAAGGAAGCAGCATCGCCTTATTCCCATCCATGATCATAGCTTGAGCTTGGGGCCTTGTAAAGTTGAAAAGCCTCTGAAAAGACCCCACATAGCAAACTTGAACCTCATGCCTTACAAGAGGGGCATTTGGATCACATCCAGTAATTGAGCAGAATTCCTCAAAAAGAGGACACATCTCGTCCATC
Organism: Garcia nutans; assembly: GCA_947685225.1. Classification (NCBI taxonomy): domain Eukaryota; kingdom Viridiplantae; phylum Streptophyta; class Magnoliopsida; order Malpighiales; family Euphorbiaceae; genus Garcia; species Garcia nutans. The sequence continues at coordinate 38,390,931 of CANTUV010000011.1, forward strand.
CGGGCACCAAATCTGAAGACGTGTGCTTGGTGATCCCAAAATCTGATACAAACATGCAAAAAATCCCAATCTACAGCTACGCCTCTAAGAGTAGCAACAACTTTCAATCCATATCTTCCCATATTGATCCTTTCAATCTTTTGAAGACTCTTGGTCCAGCTGTGCATGCAATGGTTGTAAAGAAGCAAATAAATACCTTTATGAAAATAAAAGGGGACATCATGCATACATATGTACTGTTTATGCTAAACAAAAGTGCAGGTACAGAAAAGTCAGAATACAATCAGAGAAAAATCAGAAGTGTTGCAAGCAATCCAGAAATGCCAAAAGGCGGGTCTTTTACCCCTCGCTCAAAATTCGCTCTTCAGACGACCACTGGGCCCCATAAATCATTTTTATGGACCCCAGTGGGGGGCAATTGTGAATACTCGAATTTTGAGGCTCGAAAAGCCGATTTTCTCAGATTGCAGATGACCGAGCCGGACCAGAGGTCCACGGTAAAAGTTCACCGAAAGTATGTCTTCATGGTACTTGAAATGTCCGGAATGATGCCAGGATCACGGATATGGTCCCGAAATATTTTTTGGAGGTCTGTAACTCCCGAAAAATCAGTTTGAGCAAAAATCGTGCGATTTTTGGAGGCTGGACCATGGAGATTGGCGGTCCAACCGCTGAGGGCGGCGGTCTGGCCGCCGGAGAGATGCGGCGGTCCGACCGCCGCCGTTATCCTTTTTCCGATTTTCAGGCTGCTCAACGGCGGTTCGACCGCCGTCCAGTCTGATTTTTGTCTATAAAATGCCTCAGATTTTTCAGAATAGGGGTTGGCTGTTCAGATCCCGGGCCTCATGCTGATGAATTCTCTATTTACACACGCTTAAGAACTTTCATTGTACTTTTCTTTGCATAAATTTAACCCTGTGCTGCAGGAATCAAGAATTATAATCCAAGGTCTAAGAAAACGAGATCTGGAACTTCGAAGTGGGAGAATCCTAAACGAGGTAGTATCCTAATTTGTCACTTGTCAATCCAAGCATGTCCTAAATATTACATTTTCTTCTCAATTTCTTTTCGGTCAAAGACTTAATCCTTTTAGGTCTAAGGCCTAATTAATTAATCAATCTACATTTCGGCATGAAGCCACGAATCAATTAATATTTTTGGCACGGAGCCTAAATTGCATTCTTTTGATACTAAGTATCCAAATTTCATCAAAATTGGCACTATGTGCTCAAAATCTCACAATTTTGCAAAAATCCCGACAATGCACGAAGCATACACACACATGCATAATGTATCATTGCCTTTAAATAGGCTTTTTCGAAATACATGGGCTTTGATCTCTCATAAAAACGAGATTATGTAGGCATATTTGGGATTCACCCCAAATAGCAAGTCCACAATTTACTAACAATCTGCTTGGCTTCTTTTCTTCATCTCTTTTAAATTTGTTTCTTTTTGGCAAGTTAATCAAATACATGACATAGTCACCGAATCCTCCTTGGGTTCGTAGATTAGAAACCTTTACATTGGATGCATTAATTGGAGTCAAACAAGGGTTTTCTTAGTTTTTCCCTTTGAAAAGAAAAAAGTGAGTGGCGACTCCTACCAAACAAGTGAATGTTCACCCGAATCCTTTTCGGGTGGAAACCGAGGTTCACAGGATAATTTGGGTTCTGGCTCGAGCTAAGTTTTGGACTTAAGAGAAATTTTAGGTTCAAGACCTAAAGGTAGTTTGGGTTCTTGACTTAGGCTAAATTCTGGACTTAAAAGAGATTTTAGGTTCTACACCTAAGGATAATTTGGGATCTGGACCCGAGCTAAGTTCTGGACTTAAGAGAGATTTTAGGTTCTGGACCTAAGGATAATTTGGGTTCTGGACACAAGCTAAGTTCTAGACTTAAAATGGATTTTGGGTTATGGACCTAAGGATAATTTCGGTTCTGGACCCGAGCTAAGTTCTGGACTTAAGAAAAATTTTATGTTCTGAACCTAAGGATAATTTGGGTTCTAGACCCAAGCTAAGTTCTGGACTTAAGAGAAATTTTAGGTTCTAGACCTAAAGGTAGTTTGGGTTCTTGACCCAGGCTACGTTCTGGACTTAAAAGATATTTTAGTTCTAGACCTAAGGATAATTTGGGTTCTGGACCCGAGCTAAATTCAGGACTTAAGAGAGATTTTAGGTTCTGGACCTAAGGATAATTTGGGTTCTAGACCCGAGCTAAGCTCTGGACTTAAAATAGATTTTAGGTTCTGGACCTAAGGATAATTTGGATTCTGGACCCAAGCTAAGTTCTGGACTTAAAAGAGATTATAGGTTCTGGACCTAAGGATAATATGGGTTCTGGCCCGAGCTAAGTTCTGGACTTAAGAGAAATTTTAGGTTCTGGAAGTTTGGTTTCTGGACCCGGGCTAAGTTTTAGACTTCAAAAAGATTTTAGGCTCTGGACCTAAGGATAATTTGGGCTCTGGACCCGAGCTAAGTTCTGGACTTAAGAGAGATTTTAGGTTCTGGTCCTAAGGATAATTTGGGTTCTGGACCCGAGCTGAGTTCTAGACTTAAAAGAGATTATAGGTTTTGGACCTAAGGATAATTTGGGTTCTGGGCCGGAGCTAAGTTCAGGACTTAAGAGAAATTTTAGGTTCTGGACCCGGGCTAAATTCTGGACTTAAAAGAGATTTTAGGTTCTAGAACTATAGATAATTTGGGCTCTGGACCCGGGCTAAGTTTTGGACTTAAGAGAGATTTTAGGTTCTAGACCTAAAGATAATTTGGATTCTGGACCCGAGCTAAGTTCTGGACTTAAAATGGATTTTAAGTTCTGGACCTAAGGATAATTTCAGTTCTGGACCCGAGCTAAGTTCTGGACTTAGGAGAAATTTTAGGTTCTGGACCTAAGGATAATTTGGGATCTAGACCCGAGCTAAGTTCTGGAGTTAAGAGAAATTTTAGGTTCTGGACCTAAAGGTAGTTTGGGATTTCAACCCTTAGCTAAATTCAGGACATAAGAGAGATTTTAGGATCTGGACCTAAGGCTAATTTGGGTTCGGACCCGAGCTAAGCTCTGGACTTAAAATGAATTTTAGGTTCTGGACCTAAGGAGAATTTGGATTCTGGACCCAAGCTAAGTTCTGGACTTAAAAGAGATTATAGGTTCTTGACCTAACGATAATTTGGGTTCTTGGCCCGAGCAAAGTTCCAGACTTAAGAGAAATTTTAGGTTCTAGACCTAAGGGTTGTTTTGGTTTTGGACCCAGGCTAAGTTCTAGACTTAAAAGATATTTTAGGTTCTGGACCTTAGGATAATTTGGGCTCTGGACCTGAGCTAATTTCTAGACTTAAGAGAGATTTTAGGTTCTAGACCTAAGGATAATTTGGGTTCTAGACCCGAGCTAAGTTCTGGACTTAAAAGAGATTATAGGTTCTGGACCTAAGGATAATTTGGGTTCTAGGCCCAAGCTAAGTTCTGGACTTAAGAGAAAATTTAGCTTCTGAACCTAAGGGTAGTTTGGGTTCTGAACCCGGGCTAAATTCTGGACTTAAAAGAGATTTGAGGTTCTTGACCTAAGGATAATTTGGGCTCTGGACCCGAGCTAAGTTCTGGACTTAAGAGAGATTTTAGATTCTGGACCTAAGGATAATTTGGGTTCTGGACCCGAGCTAAGTTCTGGACTTAAAATGGATTTTAGGTTCTGGACTTAAAATGGATTTTAGGTTCTGGACCTAAGGATAATTTGGGTTCTGAACTCGAGCTAAGTTCTGGACTTAATAGAGATTTTAGGTTCTGGACCCGAGCTGATAGAGATTTAATTATAGTCAGTTGCATATAAATTTTGTTTGCAAAAAATTTAGCTAATTTTTTGTGGACATAGCTTTTTATGCACATAGCTTCTCCTTTCCCTCTGCGTGTAAAAATATTTGTAAAATTACAAAAATATTTATATACACACAAGTATTTGAATGATTAAATTGAATGATTGAGTTTATTGTTTATTTACTGTGTAGTTATTGTTCATGCACTATTTACTATTCGTAAATAGTGACCTACTATTTATAAATAGTATCCTACTATTTGCAAATAGTATCCTACTATTGTAAATGGTAACCTACTATTTATAAATAGTAATTTACTATTCATCAATAGTAAAAATTACTTTTTGAATTTTTTTTCCTTTCCCGTTCTTCTATATAAACGAACGATTTCTTCATTTTATTCACAGCAAGATCGTGAATTTCGTTCATTCATTACTATAATTCTTGCAAATTTAGCATATAGTTTTGAAAAAAATGCATGCTTCAAGATCAGGAACGCATTCTAATGCTGAGTTATTTGAGTTTATTCGGCATCATGAAGATGAAAATATAGGTCTACTAGCCAGGATGCCGCTTCATTGTAGTTCAAATCAAAAGAGCCATGTAATTATTTTCTTCTTTTATTTTTTCTTCATTTTTTCTTTTTTCATGTTCTTTTTGATTTTTTTTATTTTACTTTCTTTTGTTCTTATTTTTATTTTTATTTTTTTCTTTTTATTTGTTTGTTTTTTTTAATTTTATATTTATCTTTTTGTTTTTTAGAAAATTTAGGAAAAATATATTAATTTAAGAATTTAAGTAGATAGACTAATGATATATGTAACACCCCTTCCCGGCCTACGTGTATAAGCCGAGTAGAGGTGTCACACTAACCTAATGTTGCTACCAATTTTACTTAATCAAATTTTAGTTCAGGTTTTTACAGAAATTTTGCCAGAGGTTCGCCTAGAAATTTGGTCCCAAGTGTCGACAAAACTGATTTTTCTGATTTTTGAAAACATTTTTACACAAACCAATGTGAACACAATCAGTATCAATACACTCCCAATGAATCCCCTTTATAACCTCAACTACAAACCTGCAAGAAGAATTTACACTTCTAGTACAAAATAAAGTAGAGGTTTATTATTATTACATACTACTACCGTACAATATAACATAGTAATTCTCAATCTTATATATACATATACATGCCACAACTAGCTAACTCATAATGGAAACTAAGAGATCTACCCTGAGATGCTGTGGGTCTAGTCATCGCTTCCCAAGAGTTAGCTACTGCTCCGAACCTACGAGTCAAGGGAAACTTGACTCACTGAGCAATGTCGCTCAGTTGATACTTTACCAATGGAAATAAAAGTAAAACATGAAAGCATTTGAAATAAAAGGAAATAATTGAATAAAAAATCAACCAACATTAAACCAATGGAAGTTATTGTACATTCAGTGTAAATATGCTTTCAACAAATGAAAAAACCATAATTCAAACTCATTTTGCATTACGTAGTTTAGAAAAACAGGACTTTGGCTCTACTGGTATATAGGGAACCATAGCGATAAGGCAGTGGCCCTCACAACTGTAACATTGGTGGCCCTCACCACCATTATCATATCACAGGAATGGCCCTCACCATCCTGGTTATAACCAATGGCCCTCACCATTGGCCCCAATGGCCCTCACCATTGAGTTCAGATCATAACAATTCAATCACAATATCAAGCAGTACTGCATAAGTTAGTATAGTGCACCATACCCTTATCTACCACCCCCTACTACCCAGTAGAGCATAAAGGTTAAAATGATTCAATTTAAGTCTCAAACTTCATTTTAGAATGACTCGAGAAATCATTTTAATTCCCGTTGCGCTTTGCCATTTACGCTGCGCACCACATTCTTTAATCAAACCATTACCCTTTTTCACATATTTAACATCCACAAAAAACATATCAACCATTTCAAAGCATTCCTCAAAAGGTCACAAATTGACCAAATAAATAGTGTCGCGGCGCGTAAAATCGGCAACGAAAAAGGCAAGCGCCAAATGAATAGTAAAATCTGGGTTTTCGTCAAAATTTCAGTCCACTTTAGTCATCCATTTGACAAGGTAAATAATCTTATTTTTTGTTGAAATTTTACAGGAAACTTATTTTATATGTTGACTAATTGCATGTAAAATTTCGTCGAAAAATTCTATCGTTTGCTGCCTCAACTGGCCGCCCAAAGTTAGGTCCAGAATTGGATCCCAAAGGTCACCAATTCGGCCCACACTTGCATTTGGTGCAAAATTGTTTATTTTTCTGTTTTATACCCATTTTGAAGCTTAACTAATAATGTAATGAAGACTTAGACATTTCCCTTTTAAAATAACTTGATTGTTTAAATCAATTTGGACTAAATGGAGTTCATAAACTCTTTTACCAAAATCATTGGAAACATTAGATTTCATTTGAATTTAAACAACCCAATCACCACATGGATTAAAAATACCACTCAACAATTGAATTCAAACTCAAACAACACATTTATGCATCCATAGCAAAAGTTCCATAGATAAAGTTTTGGTAAGAAAATGAAAGGAAAATTAATTCTTCCAAGGTAAAGTACCAAACCTTATTCTTTTAATTCTCCTTTTCTTTTCCTTCTTCTCCTTCCTTAATCTTTGTTTTTCCTTCAAGAATTTCAAGAAAACAAGCTTAAACATAAACCTTAGAAATTTAGAACATGCACTACCCTTCCATTTCTTTTCAATCTAAATCCTAATCTAACCTTATTAAACCTTAGAAACCTTGATTCTTCCATTTAATTAATCAATATCATCACTACTTAAAATTTTTTTTCAAATCCACCATAAGAACCCTAATTTCCAATCTTCCAATAGATATATAAATACTTAAAATTGATACTAGAATTGAAATCTACATGCTTTAAAACCTTAAAACTCACCTTGAACTTGAATCAAACTTGACAAAATTTAGAATTTCTTTGGTGTTCTTCCTATGGAGGCCGACGGTTTGGGAGGGTTTTTGGGAAGGATTTTGTGTTCTTCTTGCTATGATTTATAGTGGAATTGATGTGCACTTTTGGGTTGAATGAATGCCTTAGGGCCATTTGTCCATTCTTCTTTCTTTTCTTCTTTTAATAAATGCTAAATGGCTAATGGTGATTGGCCATCAAAAGATTTTTATATTTTTCTTTCCAATTAAGTACTCCAACTTGTCCCTCTTCCCATTTGGTACCCCAATTTGTTCCATGTCACCCATATGGTCACTACATGGAACCGGGCCCACTTTACGCTCCGAAGATTAATCGGTTGTAACTTTTAAACCGTAAAGTTCCACGAGGCAAACCACATATGGTTTTGATCCTCTCGACCTCTACTTCCAATTTTTAAGGTCTATTTTAGGTTTCCAAGTCATTTTGAAAAATTACCAATAAGCCCTCGACCTTTTACAAAATTCCCTTTAAGTCCTTTCTTTGCTCGGGTTTTGACCGGGCTCCGTTTCTTCTGACGATCGCTTCATATTCAACTCCTCGACGTCCTCTACTTACTCGTGTGTTTATTTCCTACTTTTCATGTATAAATTTTAATTAATAATGACCAAAATGCCCCTAGTCTACATGTCTTCGTTTCTCTCTATCGGGGCGTTTTCTGGAAAAACCGTTACGCGTCGTTGTGACTCGATTTTTCTCTACTCTCCATTTTTGGAGTCTGTTATGTCCATTATTAAGAACCTCCAGTACAACTTTTGGAAATTACAGTTACCTCCCCAAAACTTTGCATTTCTGCAATTAAGTCCCTTTGGTCCTGTGACCTTCTCTAGGAACCGCCATCAGAGATGACCTCTCCAGATCCTTTCTCTTGCTGTGCACATGACTGCTAGACATAAATACAGTGGGCGGATGTGACAGTTCCTCCCTTATTAATTTAGGCTTCGCCCCGAAGCCTATCAGGCGAAATAAATATGGGTACTACTTCCTCATAGTTTCTTTGCGTTCCCATGTGGCTTCTTCTACTTTTTGATTCCTCCAAAGCACTTTGACCAATGGGATCATCTTATTCCGCAACTCTTTGATTTCCCGTGCTAAGATTTCTACCGGCTCTTCCTTGTATGTCAGGTCAGGCTAAATCTCGATGTCTTGAGCTTGTATGACGTGGGTCGGATCTGAACGATACCTCCTTAGCATCGAAACGTGGAAAACATCATGTATTTTACTTAATTCGGGTGGTAACGCCAACTGGTAAGCTACCAGACCTACCCGTTTGATGATCTCATATGGTCCGATGAATCTAGGGCTTAGCTTGCCTTTCTGTTTAAATCGTAACACCTTCTTCCAAGGAGAGACTTTGAGGAATACTCTGTCGCCGACCTTAAATTGTATGTCTTTCCTTTTTAGATCCGCGTATGATTTTTGCCTGTCCGCCGCTGCTTTTAATCGATCTCGAATGATTTCTACCTTTTCCTCAGTTTCCTTAACTATGTCTAGCCCCAACATCTTTTCCTCGCTCAATTCTATCTAGCAAACTGGAGTTCTGCATTTTCGACCATACAGTGCTTCGTAAGGAGCCATTTGTATGCCAGATTGATAGCTGTTGTTGTACGCGAATTCTATTAAGCTCAGGTGTTTGTCCCAGCTGCCTTTAAATTCTAAAACGCACGGCCTCAGCATATCTTCCAAAACTTGAATCACTCTTTTCGACTGTCCGTCTGTCTGGGGATGGAATGCTGTACTGTGGTACGTTCGAGTCCCAAGGGTTGTTTGGAACTTCTGCCAAAATTTTGACATAAAGCGTGGATCTCGATCTGATATGATTGAAGTTGGAACTCCGTGGAGACGTACGATCTCTTTGATGTACAAGTCTGCCAACTTGTCTAGCGAGTAATCCACACGTACTGGTAAGAAATGAGCAGACTTAGTAAGCCGATCCACGATTACCCAAATCACATCATGTTTGTCTTTAGTCATAGGCAATCCTGTGACAAAATCCATAGTGATACGATCCCATTTCCAGGTTGGAATCATGATAGGTTGTAGTAGTCCTAAGGGTAGTTGATGTTCTGCTTTCACTTGCTGACAGATCAGACACTTCGTCACGTGATCCACAATGTCTCTTTTCAATCCTGGCCACCAGTAATACTCCTTCAAGTCCCGGTACATTTTTGTTGCTCCCGGATGCATTGTATAAGGACTGTTATGAGCTTCTTGCAAAATCTGTTTCTTCAGTTCCTCGGACTTAGGTACCACCATTCTCTTCTTGTAGTATAGGATACCATCTGGACGAATTTGATAATCTCCTGATGAATTCTCCTGTGCCTGTTGACTCCACTTTTTCACTTTTTCATCTTCCTTCTGAGCCTCACGTATTTGTTGATGTAAGGTAGGTCGCACGTGCATTTCTGCAAAGATAGCTCCATCATCTGTGGGCTCTAATCCTACCCTCATAGCACGTAGCGCTTGCATTGACTTTCTACTAAGTGCATCTGCTACAACATTCGCTTTTCCCGGGTGATAATTAATCGTATAGTCGTAGTTGGCTAACAATTGCATCCATTTTCGTTGTCGCAGGTTTAAATCTTTTTGCGTGGGCAAGTACTTCAGGCTTTGATGGTCCATATAAATGTAACACTTTTCCCCGTATAAGTAGTGCCTCCACGTCTTGAAAGCCAAAATAATCGCTGCTAGTTCTAAGTCATGCGTGGGATAATTCTTTTCGTGTGGCTTGAGCTGTCGAGAGACATATGCAATGACTTTGCCCTCCTGCATCAATACGCAACCTAACCCGATGTGGGATGCATCGCTATAGATCACAAAATCTTTTCCTGATTCGGGTTGTATAAGAATGGGCGCTTCAGTGAGTTTTTGCTTCAGCCTTTCAAAGCTTTGTTGGCAAGCATCGGTCCACTGGAATTTGGCATTCTTCTGAAGTAGCTTGGTCATAGGTGCGGCGATCATGGAAAACCCTTTGATGAATCTCCGATAATATCCTGCTAACCCTAAGAAACTATGGACTTCCGTTACTGTCTTAGGTGGCTTCCATTCCAATACTGCTTCTATTTTCTTGGGATCGACCCTTATTCCTTCTGCCGATACAATATGTCCCAAGAAGGTTACTTCTTCCAACCAAAATTCACATTTGCTGAATTTAGCGTATAACTGTTTCTCTCGCAGGGTTTGCAATACGATCCTAAGGTGGCGATCATGGTCCTCTCGATTCTTTGAATACACCAATATGTCGACAATGAATACCACCACCAACTGATCCAAATACGGTTGGAAGATTCTTTTCATCAATTCCATGAATACTGCAGGTGCGTTTGTTAATCCAAAAGGCATAACAATGAATTCATAATGTCCATAGCGAGTTCTGAATGCGGTTTTTGGTATGTCTTCGTCTTTGATCCCCAATTGATGATAAGCCGATCGTAGATCAATTTTTGAAAAGACTCCAGCACCTTTGAGTTGATCAAACAAATCATCTATTAGAGGTAGTGGATATGTAACACCCCGATACTCCATATAAGTACTATACATAGACCTGGTATATATACAGTAAGTATATAAAGTACAAGTATGTCACTCTTCGTTACAATTTAAAAACATTTACCAGTGTTCAAACCACCTTACATTCATTTAAAGAACATTTACAAAATCATTATACTTTTAATGATCTTACATATATATAATAGTCTTATCTTTATCAAAACTTCATTTATATATATGAATACACTTCATTAGAAATACATCATAATTAAAAGTTTTACATGTATGCATCACCCTCTAGTTGGTCTCGACAAACTCTTACTCTACTCGTGGCATAACGAAAGACTTCATATCTTCCACCTAGTCACCTGCACGAATACACATTCACGCTAAGCCCGAGGGCTTAGTAGTACAAATATAACATATAAACATACCTTATAGAAATTCCACGTATTAATAGTTTCTTATCATGTTTTTCCTTTCTAATTGCACCTTTCGTATATCTCGACTACATTCATATATTATATACATATATATACAAGTCATTATCACCCACCATAATCCATTAATAATACTCATAACCAATATGTCAATATACACATTATTTGTCATACTTCATAACATTACTTTATTCACAATTCACCATTCATGAATCACATTTCCAACAAAGACAATTATTATCATCAACCACAATCCATCACCAATACTAACAATCAATATATCAATACACACATTACATATCATACTTCACAATATTGTTTTATTCACAATTCACCAATCATGAATCACATTTCCAACAAAGGCAATCATTGATCTCATTACTCATTTATTTCCACATTTGTATATCACATTCAATCATTGATCTCATTACTCATTTATTTCAAAATTTGTATATCACATTCAATCATTGACAACATAGACAGACTCGGGCCCAAAAGACACTAATATGATATTCGACTTTCAGAGTTAATGCTTTGGTTTAATTATCACATTTCATCAATATCATTATCCTAACTAGGCTTCAAGGATTAGGTTCAACCAAGCTTCAAGGGGAACAAAGCATGCTAAGTATCAACCCAACTTGGCTTCAAGAACCAATCCAACCTAGCTTCAAGGGTTGTAACATCTCAATTAGGCTTCAAGGATCAAATCCAACCTAACTTTAAGAGATTGTTACTAATATTAGGCATGCCACCAGCAACAAACTCTGAAAATGGAATAACACATTAGCCACACAATTCATTTATTAATCTCATTCTCAATTGAATCATCATAGCCAATCACAATGGCTTCATATCACATTTGAGTTATCATAGCCAATCACAATGGCATCACATCACATTTGAGTTATCATAGCCAATCACAATGGCATCACATCACATTTGAGTTATCATAGCCAATCACAATGGCATCATATTATATCATGTCTCAACTCATATTATAATATTTTATTATTCACGTATCCATAATCAATTATCTCATCACCTCATTCACATTATACATATAGCATCATTGCTATAACATTACAAAGAACATTATTCGTATAGCACAATACAATTCACAAGATTCACAATGCATAAACATAACATTGTTCATATGCATCATCATTATAATACCCAACATCAATTACATTAACCAAACAAACATATCATTATTCAATCATATCATTCACATTATTATAATTCAGAACATTAGTTTCACATCTCTTTATGTCTTAATTTACATTACAGTAATTCATCATAAAAGTATTTATCATAATAAATTGCATTGCACATACCTTTTTGAATGATCCTCTTCTCTTTCACACTATACAAGTCACATTATATTAACAACATAATAAATTGCTTAACATTGTTTTAAGTATTAAAATCATATAAAAGAATGCATCTAGGTAAGTTTGTACTTACCTCAATAACAATCCACACACTATCAACACTTTCCTTTTCCAAGGTTCTTCACTTCCAAAATTAGGGCAAATCACCTTCTTTCAAAATCTAATCCCAAAAATGATACAATACATCAATTCCAATACAATTTATCATTTAATAACCTCATCTAAGACCTTTATAATACACATTACAAACCAACACCTCATGTTAGAGCCCACGGCCGTGGCCACCTCAACCCCCACGGGCGTGGGATAAAGAAGGATTCTGCCACTCATGTTCCTATCCTCCACGGCCATGGCTTCAAATAACTATGAATGGCCACGGCCATGGCACCCAAGGCCACGGGCGTGGCATCCAGAAGGCTACTGCCTTCGGCCAAAATTTCATTCCAAAGCCCAAAAATTCCAACAAACATCAACCACATGAAGATCTATGACAATAACTAAACAAACTCAAGTTAAACCTCATGTTACACTTCAAAACCCTAACACAAAATCAACTCCAACACTTCCAATAACAACACCAATTCAACTTCTTAACTTACAATCAATTTTAACACTTAAAAACACATTACAAACACATCTACTCATAAAATCAACAAACCATAATTCACTTCAAACACAACTTCTAAAGAACAAAGGAAATCAAGAAAAAGAACTTACCGAAATTGTTGAATTTCACAAATCTCCAACTTAATTTCTTGATTCTCCCTTCAATTTTGATTTTAGAAATCAAAACACTTCCTTTGCTCTCTTCCCCCTTTGATAGCCAGCCTCTTCAAGAAAAGAAAAGAAAATAAAAACAATTCAACCACTTCTTCTTCTTTAAATCTCCACCATGCAATCCAACAAGAAAAATTACTTAATTACCCTTTTCCATTTGTTCTAACTCTCTTTTCCCTTATATGTCCTTTTTAAGTAATTTCACACTCACAAAATAAATATCCTCCTCCATTGACTCTCCATTTGACTTATGTATATGTTAATTATACTACCATATATGCAACATATACACTTTCTTTAAAAATTCTTTTCTCTTTCAAATTAACATATACATTCAATCCAATTAAAACAACAATAATATTCAAAACTTCTAGGGTATACATTGGGATATTACAATTCTCTCCCCCTTAAATAATTTCGTCCTCGAAATTATCAGTACCGTAATAATCCATTCTTAACAAAATATTATCTTAACTTTAACCTAAAAAAAAATCATTGGTTATATCTGAGCATTAATTATCCCGTCATTACAATCACTGTCTAAATAGACATTTATCAAACCTCACTGGATAACAAAATCTTTATTTTTCATAAATTGAGTTACTTCCTTAGCATGCTTTTCACTTAACTTACATATTAATACGTTACCTTTCAACTTATTTTATAAATAACCAATCTTTTCCCTTTTTATCATGATTTATAACTACTATAACTCCATTCATTTATGTCCCATCACACTTTAACATTTTACATCATACACATTATCATGTAAATAATTACACTCTTAGTATAACTATACATATTAAATCTCAATAATAATTCATCATCTTAGCCAAATCCAGATCACTTGATCTATCTATCACAATGCACCCACGTTCCAATCTTGTCCGATTCCAACCAACGATTAATTTATTTAACTTATTATGAAATTTCACCATATTCATATATGTATATATATATAACTTAATTCCATTAAGGCAAACTTACATTCAATTTTTGATCACTTCCGATTCATTTTCAATTAAATTATCATGATAACAAATCACTTCAAATTATCTTTCAATATACACATAGTTTATTCTCTATTATCTTAATATAATTCCCACCAATTCTCATAATAATTATATACCATATTTACTATCTATAGTTCATTCACTTAAACCTTAAGTTCATTCATTCATTACATATCATAAACATATTTAGTATAACTTTCAGTCACATTTTATAATTTCTCCCTTTTTAATATCTCTTCACATTTCATATCATTGTTATATTTATTTTGATTACTTTTTTTTTTATTATCATTGTCATATTATCCATAACTCAAAACATTTCCATAATTTCCTTTTTCTCTCTTTACCTTCATAAATATAACCAAATTCTTAACATAAAATGATAAGGTACAACCTTATCCATCACAACTTTTAACTATACTTCTCAAACAAAATTCCAATCTCACCAAATCTGTATTACAATCATATCATCCAAGACCCAAATCCATGGATAACAATTTAATAGATCAAATATACTGAACAAAACACATGGCCTTAAGAGATTAATATTCAAGCCTGGAACTTTCAAATCAATTCTATTCTTATATAATTTTATTCTCAATCTTTACAGATACAAGGCTAAGGTGTATCTCAAAAATTACATATTCCTTCTTTACATTTTTGCAATATCAGAAATTGACATATTCCAACTCCGTTTCAAACCAATTTGCACTTGATTATATGATCTTTATTAGCTTCAGTTATGTTTCAACAATATTACTATATACATATTCAATCATATGTAGTTTCCATACAATTTCTATTCGTCACTTCATTTCAAATCCATTTACAATTTCTTATAATATATAATTACATAGAACTTTCCATATGTAATTATTTTGAAACTTTAAATATCATATGATCATCAAGTTCAATGCTCATTATAACAATTTCCACTGTCCAATATTACTCAAGTCCATTCCATTCTCACTTCCATCGCATAATCCATCTAGCTTTATACAGTTCAAGACCTAATCTCTCTTAGGTCCACTAATGCATACAACATCGTTTCCATATCACTAATTCCTTAATTATACCACATACATATTCATAGATCATCTTCATAATGTGATTCACACATTTTTTTTTATATCATAATTTCATTCATATTGAAAAACTCAGTTCACATATCATATACTTGTATACATTTAATACAAATTTAATGTTTATCACTTTCTTTTAAACACTATCATTCTCATTCTTCCAATATGATGTAAAGTATTTATTCACACTACAAATATATATATATTCTGACTATAATAACACTTCATATCCATCTTAGTCACATTCCCCATGTGATATCTCTTTCACTTTCATCTTTAAAAGCATTTAATATACCTCCACATCCATTTTTACCCTTTGCAGTAAAATGACTTAAAATAGCTCATTTTCATTTGCTTATCCACTTCCCTTTTTACTTCAAAACAAATTCTCATACTATCAATCACATTACTCAATTCATAATACTTTCATGTACAATATTAGTCATTTCACCTAGCTCATGTAGTGAATATACATTAAACCATCAATATCCCAATAATCTTTATCAAATTCCACTAAAACTTTAACTTTTCAACTTACTACCTCACTTAAACTTCAATTTGTCAACTCATCTTTTCTTAATATCACTTTAACAACATCTTATATATATGTGTCACAAAGCAATATCAAAACATATAATTTTCACAATTATCAAGCTCCTTTCAAAAATCTCAAATATCACATATTACCATCATTACCATGAGCTTTCACAATATCCAAGCATCTCACATTTCTAACATTGAATTCACAATGTTTGCATTTAAATAACAATACCAATTTATATTCTTACTTAACCAATATCATCTCTCTTTCTCTTTTAAACAAAACCTTAACGTTATATATATATCCCAAACTTTATATAGTCGCATTTTGTTTATACTAATCAACTCATTCAATATTCCACCATACTCTCCTCATTTTAGTAACATATCTTTCAACATTAACAATCCAACAATATTTCCTCTGTCTAGCAACCCCAACATAAACTTTATTATAAAGAGGTTCAAAGTGTAGAGGAAAGAGTACATACTTTAATCTTGATTTTGATTTCAACTCATTTTCAACTTTATTCTTCTTTTCATTTCTATATATGTCAAAAACATATCAATAATCAAACTTTTTACTTATAAATTCCATATCATTTCTTTATATTACTATCATCTTTCAATTATTAACATTTCAAAATTTGCTTTCATATAAAACCTTATTTACGCACCATTATCTATCTCATGTAATTCAGATACATCACAAATCACATAATGCCACGTTGGAGACAAACCTAGGTGTGAATGCATATGCATGTATTACCAATTGCATTTCAAAACTCTTCTTTTTAATTCTATTTAAACTCTTCAAAAATTCTCTTTTTAGTTTCACTTAGGCCGAGAATCTCGAACCTAAGCTCTGATACCAAAATAATTGTAACACCCCGATACTCCATATAAGTACTATACATAGACTTGGTATATATACAGTAAGTATATAAAGTACAAGGATGTCACTCTTCGTTACAATTTAAAAACATTTACCAGTGTTCAAACCACCTTACATTCATTTAAAGAACATTTACAAAATCATTATACTTTTAATGATCTTACATATATATAATAGTCTTATCTTTATCAAAACTTCATTTATATATATGAATACACTTCATTAGAAATACATCATAATTAAAAGTTTTACATGTATGCATCACCCTCTAGTTGGTCTCGATAAACTCTTACTCTACTCGTGGCATAATGAAAGACTTCATATCTTCCACCTAGTCACCTGCACAAATACACATCCACGCTAAGCCCGAGGGCTTAGTAGTACAAATATAACATATAAACATACCTTATAGAAATTCCACGTATTAATAGTTTCTTATCATGTTTTTCCTTTCTAATTGCACCTTTCGTATATCTCGACTACATTCATATATTATATACATATATATACAAGTCATTATCACCCACCATAATCCATTAATAATACTCATAACCAATATGTCAATATACACATTATTTGTCATACTTCATAACATTACTTTATTCACAATTCACCATTCATGAATCACATTTCCAACAAAGACAATCATTATCATCAACCACAATCCATCACCAATACTAACAATCAATATATCAATACACACATTACATATCATACTTCACAACATTGTTTTATTCACAATTCACCAATCATGAATCACATTTCCAACAAAGGCAATCATTGATCTCATTACTCATTTATTTCCACATTTGTATATCACATTCAATCATTGATCTCATTACTCATTTATTTCAAAATTTGTATATCACATTCAATCATTGACAACATAGACAGACTCGGGCCCAAAAGACACTAATATGATATTCGACTTTCAGAGTTAATGTTTTGGTTTAATTATCACATTTCATCAATATCATTATCCCAACTAGGCTTCAAGGATTAGGTTCAACCAAGCTTCAAGGGGAACAAAGCATGCTAAGTATCAACCCAACTTGGCTTCAAGAACCAATCCAACCTAGCTTCAAGGGTTGTAACATCTCAATTAGGCTTCAAGGATCAAATCCAACCTAACTTTAAGAGATTGTTACTAATATTAGGCATGCCACCAGCAACAAACTCTGAAAATGGAATAACACATTAGCCACACAATTCATTTATTAATCTCATTCTCAATTGAATCATCATAGCCAATCACAATGGCTTCATATCACATTTGAGTTATCATAGCCAATCACAATGGCATCACATCACATTTGAGTTATCATAGCCAATCACAATGGCATCACATCACATTTGAGTTATCATAGCCAATCACAATGGCATCATATTATATCATGTCTCAACTCATATTATAATATTTTATTATTCACGTATCCATAATCAATTATCTCATCACCTCATTCACATTATACATATAGCATCATTGCTATAACATTACAAAGAACATTATTCGTATAGCACAATACAATTCACAAGATTCACAATGCATAAACATAACATTGCTCATATGCATCATCATTATAATACCCAACATCAATTACATTAACCAAACAAACATATCATTATTCAATCATATCATTCACATTATTATAATTCAGAACATTAGTTTCACATCTCTTTATGTCTTAATTTACATTACAGTAATTCATCATAAAAGTATTTATCATAATAAATTGCATTGCACATACCTTTTTGAATGATCCTCTTCTCTTTCACACTATACAAGTCACATTATATTAACAACATAATAAATTGCTTAACATTGTTTTAAGTATTAAAATCATATAAAAGAATGCATCTAGGTAAGTTTGTACTTACCTCAATAACAATCCACACACTATCAACACTTTCCTTTTCCAAGGTTCTTCACTTCCAAAATTAGGGCAAATCACCTTCTTTCAAAATCTAATCCCAAAAATGATGCAATACATCAATTCCAATACAATTTATCATTTAATAACCTCATCTAAGACCTTTATAATACACATTACAAACCAACACCTCATGTTAGAGCCCACGGCCGTGGCCACCTCAACCCCCACGGGCATGGGATAAAGAAGGATTCTGCCACTCATGTTCCTATCCTCCACGGCCATGGCTTCAAATAACTATGAATGGCCACGGCCATGGCACCCAAGGCCACGGGCGTGGCATCCAGAAGGCTACTGCCTTCGGCCAAAATTTCATTCCAAAGCCCAAAAATTCCAACAAACATCAACCACATGAAGATCTATGACAATAACTAAACAAACTCAAGTTAAACCTCATGTTACACTTCAAAACCCTAACACAAAATCAACTCCAACACTTCCAATAACAACACCAATTCAACTTCTTAACTTACAATCAATTTTAACACTTAAAAACACATTACAAACACATCTATTCATAAAATCAACAAACCATAATTCACTTCAAACACAACTTCTAAAGAACAAAGGAAATCAAGAAAAAGAACTTACCAAAATTGTTGAATTTCACAAATCTCCAACTTAATTTCTTGATTCTCCCTTCAATTTTGATTTTAGAAATCAAAACACTTCCTTTGCTCTCTTCCCCCTTTGATAGCCGGCCTCTTCAAGAAAAGAAAATAAAATAAAAACAATTCAACCACTTCTTCTTCTTTAAATCTCCACCATGCAATCCAACAAGGAAAATTACTTAATTACCCTTTTCCATTTGTTCTAACTCTCTTTTCCCTTATATGTCCTTTTTAAGTAATTTCACACTCACAAAATAAATATCCTCCTCCATTGACTCTCCATTTGACTTATGTATATGTTAATTATACTACCATATATGCAACATATACACTTTCTTTAAAAATTCTTTTCTCTTTCAAATTAACATATACATTCAATCCAATTAAATCAACAATAATATTCAAAACTTTTAGGGTATACATTGGGATATTACAGGATACTTGTTCTTGATGGTCAGCTTATTGAGTTGATGGTAATCCACACACAACCTTAGGGATCCGTCTTTCTTTTTCACGAACAATACTGGCGCTCCCCATGGTGACACGCTTGGCCTAATCAACCCCTTGTCTAAAAGTTCCTGTAGCTGTACATTTAGTTCTTTTAGCTCCGCTGGCGCCATTCAGTAAGGTGCGATGGATACTGGTGCAGCTCCCGGGTAAACGTCTATGGTGAATTCCACCTCTCGTTTAGGTGGTAATCCGGGTAAATCATCAAGAAATACGTCGGGGAAATCGCAAACAGTAGGTATATCTTGTAGCTTCGGTGTCTCTTCTTTCGCTTTTAATGCGCATAACAGGTATGCCTCGCAGCCTTTTTGCACTAACCTCTTAGCCGTCATAGTGAAAATGGTGTTAGTTAGATAGTCCTTCCTCTTTCCTACTAAGGTCACTTTGTCACCGTCTGACGTATGCAGAGTAACTCAATTCCGTTTGCAGTCAACCAGTGCATCGTGTTTAGCCAACCAATCCATTCCAAGGATAGCGTCAAATTCTTGAAATGGTAGTTCAAATAAGTCTCCCCAAAAGATACATCCGTGTATCTCCACGGGGCAATCTTTCACTATCTTCCTTGTAATCACCTCACTCCCTAATGGGCTAGTAACTAATATTCCCTCTTCCTCTAGCTCTACCTCTAGGTTCCCAAGTTTTTCATTTTTCATGCATATATATGAGTGTGAAGAACCCGGATCTATTAAAATGTAAAGCGAAACTCCAAACATAGACAACTGACCTGCAAATGTCTAGCACTTCTTCATCTTCTCGCCCTCTCATGGCATACATTTTAGCAGGAGCCCTCACTTCTGATCGATCCACCATCTCAGACTGCACATGTGACTGATTTCCGCCCCTACCTCTGCCTCTGCCACGCCCTGCTGCCGCTTGTGATCCCTCAGTCGCCCTAGGTAAATTCTGCATTCGCTGAGGACACTCTCGCAAAAGGTGATCTAGAGATCCACATATGTAACATGCAAATGTCCGACCCCAACATTCTCCCATGTGGTGGCGTCCGCATTGATCACAGTGTGGATTAGTATTTTTGCCTTCATTACCTCTCGAACTGGTAGAAAAGTTACCTCCGCTTCGGTTAAATCCTCTTCCTTGCCCTCTTCCGGATCATCCGGTACTGGCAACTGACGTGGCTTGACTTAGGCCATTGCGATTCGATCCCTGACTGCAACCCCGGCGTTGACCACCTCCCGTGGAACCACTACCTCGAAATCGCTTCCTTGATGATTGGTAGTTTCCCGAATAGTTTTGGGTACCTCTCTTCTGTTTCATCTTTTGTCTTCTATTTTGCTCATCAGACTGACATTGCTCTACTTCCAGAGCCCTAGTGACCAACTCGGAAAATTCCTTGATATTAGCAGCAATTAGCTGCATCCTAATCTCATTATTCAAACCATCCTGGAATTGTTTACACCTATCATGTTCGTCTTCAATTGTCTTCTTGGCATACCTACTCAGCCTGGTAAATTCCCTCTCGTATTCGGCAATGGTCAGTCGACTTTGCTTTAAGTGTAGAAACTCCTTTTTCTTGGCATCTAGGTATGCCTCCAATATAAACTTCGTCTTGAACTCATTTATAAAGAAATCCCATGTCCTCTGTTCCAGTGGAACTCATTGGTGAACTGTGTCCCACCATATATATGCTTCTTCCACTAATATGGAAGTAGCACATACCACTCACACTTCTGGCGTACACTGTAACTGATCTAAGGCTCGTACTGTTTCTTCCAGCCAATATTCAGCTGTAGAAGAATCATCGTCCCTTCGGACCCTAAACTCCTTCGCCCTGTACTTTCTTATCTTTTCGATCGGGGGTTTCCTTTCCCCTCTTACAGCAGGTACTGGTATGGGTGCTGGTGCCGGGGCGGCGCCGGCTATCTGCCGTAATACGGCAGCCATTTGTTGCAACATTTCGTTGGGAATAGGAGCATCAGATGGTGGTTGCTCAGATGCAGGTATCTCTGATACATGCGTTTCTACAGTTCGGGATGCCTGAGACTCGACCTCCTCCTCTATATCACGCTGCGCTACTCGCGACATCTAAAAAAATAGAGCAAAACGTATACAATCCCATCATCAGTAACGACCTAGCCCAACAACATCATATTACCCTAGGTGGCATGTATATAAAGATAAAACTCTTAAATAACACATATACAACACAGCTTTTATTTATTTCCAAGCAAAAGTATTTACATTACTAGGAAGCCCTTATGTACATTCCAAAATTTAGGACTCCTTTCTACTATATTATCATGTCATACTACCATACAACATTTACACGATACTCCGATGTCACATATGTACATAACCAAAAGAACCTCCAAAAAGCAACACATCTCGAAGCTCAGTGAGTAGGTGCCCTAGGTGAGGTGGCACTGTCAGACAAATACTCTTCTATCTCAGGATCAAACTCTGGGTCATGCGATGCTACACCAGGTAAGTGCTGGCCTAGCTCCTGAACCCTCTCCTGCAAAGCACGGATCTCTCTATGTGCTACCCCGAGGCTCCTACAGGCACTATCAAACTCCACTCTATGACTGAGCCTGTCCTCCTTTAACATCTGCACGTCTCTTATCAAGGAGGTAATCATCTCATCTTTTAATCTCAGGTCCTCACGATCCTGTATACTTCGATCTGCCAACATCTCTAGGGTATCATCTTGCTTCTGCACTATCTGTTTTAGCCTCTCTACTTCCATCCTCATCTCCCTCATCTCATCGTTTCGATCACCCATAATTACTCCTGTTATAATTAGAATAACATAACTAACAATACTACACACATGTATAGTTACATAATTAGAACCCCTAACCTAACCCTATGTGTCATACATTTAAGGTTTAGTTCAACTAACTACCCAGAACTGGAGCTCTGATACCAAAATTGTAACACCCCTTCCCGGCCTACGTGTATAAGCCGAGTAGAGGCGCCACACTAACCTAATGTTGCTACCAATTTTACTTAATCAAATTTTAGTTCAGGTTTTTACAGAAATTTTGCCAGAGGTTCGCCTAGAAATTTGGTCCCAAGTGTCAACAAAACTGGTTTTTCTGATTTTTGAAAACATTTTTACACAAACCAATGTGAACACAATCAGTATCAATACACTCCCAATGAATCCCCCTTATAACCTCAACTACAAATGTAACACCCCTATATCCCGTATACGTACCAAGCATGCTTATACAATCGTAATATACGTATACTGAATATAGAAAATGCCACAGTTTAAAAATACACAAATCATATCTTTGAAAATAAGTGAAACAAATCTCAAACATTTAAAAGATATTCAAAAGACACAATAAATAAAAGTTTATCAACCCGCAGCGGAAGTTATTACAAACTTTTACAAGTTCAAATACATAAAAATCAAAATATACAAAACATAGAATATATACATGATTGGCAGCTTGACTCTCTGATCTTTAAGCTCTAATCCAACTCTTCAAGCATAAACTCAACTAGGTCTAGAGGAATCCTCAGTCTCAACCCTATCAACTCTACCACCTGCGCGATGAACCACAATCGTGCTGAGCCAACAACTCAGTAGTACAAACAATAATGATAATATGAAATGTCAATATCCATATCATACATTCAACCAATAAAAATCATATTTATGAATGTTACATTTCATTATTTAAGTAATCATATCATCATCGATTATACTCATTCAATAAAGACACCTATGGGCCCAACTAGCATTTAATATGGTATTCAAAATTCAGAGTTGCTGCTTTGGTCCATAAACACAATAATCAAGCCCGTAGGCAATATACATATCTCTCTATCCATGGATAGGGTAACAGACCCAGTCTCTTGGACCATCAACTCAACAATTTTGAGGAGATCCTCAACCCGGCTAGACTGTTACCTGTAACAGACCCAGTCTCTTGGACCATCAACCCGACTAATCGAGGAGATCCTCAACCCGGCTAGACTGTTACTATTCATATATTTCATATTCACAATTCTCATAGTGTAAGAGATCCAGTCTCTTGGACCTCAATTCAACTCAATTTGAAGAGATCCTCAACCCAGCTAGACTATTACTATTCATTTTATAGGCATGCCGCCAAATCCAGAACTCTGAAATTGAATAAACATATTAAACATACAATTATTTCATTTGCCTCTTTATCATTCTCTTTCTCAATTCCTATCTCATACTCAAATAGGCAATCATGCCTCATCAATTTCATTTACATAACCATGTCCAACAACAATGGTTTCATTATATCTCCATTCACATCAAGACAATTCATCATCATACATATAGCACATTACATTCCACAAGATTCACAATGTGCAAAATTTCAAATTATTCATATATATACATCAACAATGCCACATAAAAAGGATGTATGCAACAATGCAATGTTTGTACTTACTTTAAATGCAACCCACACAATATCAAACACTTCTCCTTCCAAAATCTTTCACTTCTTGAATTAGGGTAATTCACCTTCTTCACAACCTATTCCAAAAAGGAAGATGAAACCCACATAAGATCATAAAGCTAAGAACCAACTAGGGCAAACTCTAAACTTGACACGCTCAACAACACAGGCGTGTCCCTGACCGTGCCCTAACTCCACAACACAGAAGCTTTTACACGCTCAACAACACGGGCGTGTTCATGGGCGTGTAATACATTCTGCCTCTCAACCACATTGACACGTCCAACATCATGAGCGTGCTCATGGCCGTGTCAAAACCCCAAAAACACAGTGGCTATGACACGCTCAATAACACGGGCGTGTTACTGGTCGTGTCAATACCTAACCAACACAGTAGCTATAACACGCTCAGTGACATGGGCGTGTCATTGCTAGTGCCACTCATCCCAAAATACTCGACAAGCCCAAAATCCTGGACGTGCCCGTGGGCGTGTCAGGCCAAAAACCCAGATTCCGGCCAAAACAATAACACAACCAACAAAACACTTCCTTTCACCAAAAACCACTTCAACCAAACTCATCTCAACATACCCAAAAACCATAACAAACTTACAAAAACATCAAAACAACTAATAATATACTTCTAACACAATTCAAAATCATCACCAAAAACCTAAAACACAACTACAAAACAATCACTTCCAACAACTTACTCTTTCCTTCAATCCATCCCTAAAACAAGAAATCAGTTACCCAAACACTCTTAAACTCATCTTTGTAACACCCCCACATCCAATACACACACACTACAAACACCACAATGTAGTGTACGTGCACTGAACATAGGGATGCTACGGATTTTCCTAACATTCAAAAACATTTTATATAATACCATCATCTTTCTCAATATACATTATAGATAATAAGTAATCAATTTGTAATATTAAACAAAATAGATATATAAATACATTTAGTTAATACGCAGCGGAATCTAGAAAATATTTACCTATATGAGAACATTTGAATACATATTTACAATTATACATATATTTACATTATAAACAAAACTTTACAAAATATAAAAGAGTTATACATGATTGGCAAGTCTTCTCTGATCTTTAAGTTCCCAAAATCAACTCTTCAATGTCTACTCTCACTCGGTCTTGAAGAGCTCTCGGGTTCAACTCTATCAACTCTATCACCTGCGCAATTAAACACTATCGCGCTAAGCCAACGACTTAGTAAGACAAAACATGCTAATCTGATGCTTGTATGCTATGCAATGTCACACATTCCATTAATATCCACATCATAAGCGAAGAGCTAACATCAAACCTTTGCCTTACACAAATCATAATCATATAAGCATATCACATCTCAAAGTTCTTTCATGATTATCATTATTCAATTATTTTACCATCAATGAATCACATATAAACAAAGACAAGCATGGGCCCAAAACACACTAATATGCCATTCAATTTTCAGAGTTAATGCTTTGGTTTTATCACATTTATCATTATCACATATACCCAACTAGGCTTCAAGGATTAGGTTCAACCAAGCTTCAAGGGGAACAAAGCATGCTAAGTCTCAACCCAACTTGGCTTCAAGAATCAAACCCAACCTAGCTTCAAGGGTTTTAACATCTCAATTAGGCTTCAAGGACTAGACCCAACCAAGCTTCAAGGGGAGTAAAACATGTTAAACTTCAACCCAACTTGGCTTCAAGGATCAAGCCCAACCTAACTTCAAGAGATTGTTACTATCATTAGGCATGCCACCAACAACAAACTCTGAAAATGGAATAACACATTAGCCACACAACTCATTTATTTATTTGTTATCAATTTCATTCTCACATGGATCAACAAAGCCAATCACAATGGCTCTACATTTCATTTTATCTCAATTCACATCATAGCATTTCAATCTTTCATATACATAATCATTTGCATCATCATGTCATTCACATTATTCATATATATATATATATATCATCATTGATATAAACATAACAACACACATTGCTCATATAAATTTACAATGTATTAATGCCACATTTGAACTTACACACAATCATATAGGTTTTGTACTTACCTCAAAAACAAATCACACCACTCTTAACACTTCCTTGTTCAAGATCCTTTTACCTCTTAGATCAATGATCAATCACTATCTTCAAGACCTAAATCAAAAGTAATAGCATATACTTGCTTAGGGATACACAAGAGATAATCTAATTAGGAATTAATTAGGGCAAACCCTAACCCTGACACGCTCACCCACACGGGCATGTTCATGACTGTGCCCTAACTCCACAACACAGAAGTATTTACACGCTCAACAACATGGGCGTTTTCCTGGGCGTGTAAATTCTCAAATCTTACAGTAGCTATGACACGCTCAATAACACGGGCGTGTTACTGGTCGTGTCAAACCTACTGCCTCCAACACAATTGACACGCCTAAAGACCCTGGATGTGCTCATGGGCGTGTCCAGCCACAAATCAAGATTCCGGCCAAAACAACCAAACACTCAACAAAACACTTTTATCCATCAACATCCACTTCACACCATCTTAACAAAACATACTCAAAACTCATCTAAAACTTGCAACACACCAAAACAAGCCAAAACACACATCAAACACAAAACACAAAATCATCTCAAAATCCTCACCACATAAGCAACATCATCTCATCCAACCACTTACTCTTTTCTTCAATCCATACTCAAAATCCATCATCAAATCACTCAAACACTTCTCACATCTCAAAATCAATCAACACACTCTAAAAAAATCTATCAAACTCAAATATCATTTCAAATAAGCACAAAGATCACAAGAGAACTTACCAAAGTTATAAGACTTCTTGTATCATCCACTAGATCACTTCAATCTTCCTTCAATTTGAGTTAAACACCTCAAGATCTTCACTTTGTCTTTTGCTTTCCTTTGTCCATGGAAGAGCCGGCCAAGATGAAAGAGAAAGAAGAAGAAAACACAAAGAACAATCAAGAAGCCCAAAGTCAACTCATCTTTAAATCTCCACCAAGTATTTCAATTCAAGCAATTACCAAAACACCCTTTAACCACATGTTTTGATTTCCTTACAATCACTTGTCCTTTTAAGTCATTTCACAAATCTCAACTAAAAATTTCTTCTTCCCTTGACCACATATTTGACCAACTTATATGTTATATATATATATCATATAAACAACATATACACTTCTCTCTAAACCCTCTTTTCTTTCCCAAAACACATATACATAAACATTCTTTTCCAAATTCTTTTCTTATCACATACATATACATTCAACCCAATATACAATAACAACATAATCAAAACTTTTAGGGCATGCATTGGGATATTACAATTCTCCCCCTCTAAAAAGAAATTTCGTCCTCGAAATTACCTGATATCAAGTCTGAAACAACTGAGGATATTGATCTCGCATTGTTTGCTCACTTTCCCAAGTTGCTTCTTCTTTTCCATGATTCTTCCATAAAATCTTCACAAGTGGCATTCTCTTATTTCTCAATTCTTTCACTTCACGTGCCAAGACAGCAACTGGTTCCTCTTCAAATGTCAGATCAGGACTTACTTCGATAGATTCAATCGGCAACACATGAGATGGATCCGATCTGTATCTCCTCAACATAGAAACATGAAATACATTATGGATACGATCCAACTCAAGTGGCAAAGCAAGCCGATAAGCAACTGGCCCAACTCTCTCTAAAACTTCATACGGTCCAATGAATCGAGGACTCAATTTCCCTTTCCGACCGAACCTCAAAATCTTCTTCCAAGGAGATACTTTCAAAAATACCTTATCTCCAACATCAAACTCCATGTCTCTCCTTTTCAGATCTGCATAAGACTTCTGTCGGTCTGAAGCTGCTTTCAACCTGCCTCGAATCAACTTCACTTTCTCTTCAGTTTCTTTAATCAAATCAGGCCCAATTAACTTACTTTCACCAAGTTCACTCCAACATAAAGGTGTCCTACACCGTCTGCCATACAATGCTTCGAATGGTGCCATACCAATGCTGGATTGATGGCTATTGTTATAAGCAAACTCCACAAGCGGTAGAAATCTGTCCCAACTTCCAGAGAAATCAATAACACAGCTTCTCAACATATCCTCAATAATCTGTATCACCCTCTCTGACTGTCCATCCGACTGTGGATGAAAAGCAGTGCTGAAGTGCAGTCGAGAACCCAAAGCACTATGCAAACTCTTCCAAAATCTTGAAGTAAACTGGGGATCTCGATCAGACACTAAAAAAATTGGGACACCATGCAACTTTACAATTTCATGGATATACAGCTCAGCTAACCCCTCCAAAGAGTAATCCATCCGAACCGGAAGGAAATGAGCTGTCTTAGTCAACCTATCAACAATCACCCATATGGCATCATGCTTCCTTTGTGTCAATGGCAAACCAGACACAAAATCCATTGTCACTCTTTCCCACTTCCATTCAGGCGCTGACAAAGGCTGAAGTAACCTAGTTGGAACTTGATGCTCTGCTTTTACCTTCTGACATGTAAGACATCTGGATACAAACTCAGCTATGTCTCTCTTCATACCGGACCACCAGTAATGTTGTCTCAAATCATGATACATCTTTGTATTGCCCGGATGCATAGCAAACACTGACTGATGTGCTTCTTCCAAAATGATCCTTTTCAAATTAGCATCATCGGGTACACACAATCTGTTCTTAAACCATAGACTCCCATCATTTCTCACAATAAAATCTCTACTCTTTCCATTCTGGCAATCTGAAACAATCTTTCGAATCTTCTCATCAACCAACTGAGCCTCTTTAATCTGATCCAATAAAACTGGTTTTAATTGCAACTGTGCCAATAATGCACCATTATCACAAGATACAAAACTGGCATGCAATGCTCTCAACTCAACAAGCAACGAGAGTGAATAAACAGTTAAACCAGCTAAAGACTTCCGAGTCAAGGCATCAGCAACAACATTTGCTTTACCTGGATGATAATCAATCAAACAGTCATAGTCTTTAATCAATTCCAACCATCTCCTCTGTCGCAGATTAAGCTCTTTCTGGACACCCAAATATTTCAAGCTTTTGTGATCAGTGTAGATGAAACATTTCTCCCCAAACAAATAATGTCGCCAAATCTTCAATGCAAACACAATGGCTGCTAGCTCCAAATCATGGGTCGGATAATTGAGCTCATGCGGTTTCAACTGTCGAGATGCATAAGCTATAACTTTACCTTCTTGCATTAGCACACACCCCAAACCACTATGTGAAGCATCACTGTAGATCACATATGGTTTGCCTTCCACAGGTAAAGTAAGAACAGGCGCTTGAGTTAACATTTCTCTCAACTGTTCAAAGCTAACCTGACACTGATCCGTCCACACAAATCTCACTCCCTTTCGAAGCAATCAGGTGAGTGGAGTAGCTATCAAAGAAAATCCTTTCACAAACCGTCGGTAATAACCTGCCAAACCCAGAAAACTTCTAACTTCTGTCACAGATTTTGGTGGACTCCAATTCAGAATAGCTTCAACTTTACTCGGATCAACTCTAATACCTTCAGCTGAAACTATATGACCCAGAAAAGTAACTTGATCAAGCCAAAACTCACACTTCGACAGTTTAGCAAACAATTGCTTCTCTCTCAAAATTTGCAACACAATCCGCAGATGCTTATCATGTTCCTCTTTATTCCGCGAATACACCAGAATATCATCAATAAACACTACCACAAATTGATCCAGATAGGGCCTAAACACCCTATTCATCAAGTCCATAAAAGCTGCAGGTGCATTCGTCAAACCAAATGGCAATACTAAAAACTCATAATGCCCATACCTGGTCCGAAAGGCTGTCTTAGGAACATCATCAGCTTTGACCCTCAACTGATGGTACCCTGATCTCAAATCAATTTTAGAAAACACAGCTGCACCCTTCAACTGATCAAAGAGATCATCGATTCTAGGCAAAGGATATTTATTTTTAATAGTCACCTTCTTCTATTGCCTATAATCGATACACAACCTCATAGTACCATCTTTCTTCTTCACAAATAGCACAGGAGCTCCCCAAGGAGAAACACTGGGGCGAATAAATCCTTTGTCCAACAACTCCTGCAATTGCACTTTCAACTCCCTCAATTCTGCTGGTGCCATTCTATAAGGAGTAATAGAGATAGGAGTGGTACCAGGCAATAATTCAATACCGAACTCCACCTCTCTCTCAGGAGGTAACCCTGGCAACTCCTCTAGAAACACATCTGGGAACTCTGCAACTGTGGGTATATCATCAATAGAAGAACCTCTTACTCTAGTATCTACTACATGAGCAAGATAAGCTTCACACCCCTTTCTAATCAATCTCCTAGCTGCAACAGCTGAAACAAACAAGGATGCTATCTGTTCTTGCTCATTAGATACTATCACCTCTCTACCATCAGCAGTTCTCAAAGAAACAATTTTCCTTTTACTGTCTACCACAGCTCCATGTCTAGATAGCCAGTCCATGCCTAGAATCACATCATATTCCTTAAATGGCATCTCAATCAAATCTCCAAGGAACTCCTCACCCTGTACCATTACTACACTATCTCGGTGCACCTTCCTAACAATCACACTATGCCCTAAAGGATTTGTCACCAACACATCAAATCCTAGGGATTCAGCATGCATATCAGACACAGGCAAAACAGATGCACTAATATAGGAATGGGTGGATCCGGGATCAATCAAAGCAAGTACTGAAGTATCAAATAAAGAAAAAGTACCAGCTATGACTGCCGAAGCATCTGGCTGCCTCTGCATAACATATATCTTCTGGGAAGACCCAACCTCCTCTTGTCTACTCTCTCTGGATGTAGAACCTCCTCTAGCACTGAACCCAGATCTGCCTCCCCGGCTGCTACCTCTGCCTGCTCGACCTTCCCTCACACTAGGTCGAGAAGCTGCAGTATCAACTGACATCTGTTCTTGCCTCTCAGGACAATCTCTAACAAAGTGATCTGGTGATCCACATCTGAAACAAACCCCTGCTACACCAGTCTTCCAGCAAGGACCACCATGTGGCCTACCACAATGAATGCAGATGGGAAGAGTGGATCTCTGAATCATTGGGGTCGGAGCACTCGCCACTGAAGCTGCAGGTCTAAATCTCTGCCTCTGTAACTGCACTGACCTACCAGATGACCTCTGACTCCTACTAACTCTAGGAACAAAGCTTCCTTTACCTCTCTTAGCAGAAGAAGACCCTACCTCAAACTGGGGCCTCCTAACCCTAACCTCTTCCTCTGAAGTAGCTGCAATAACTTGAGCTCGCTCTACACTTCGAGCTGCTGCCACTAGCTGGGAGAAATCGTGATATCGAGATCCAGCCACTAAGCACATGATAGAGGGCCTCAATCCCTCTTCAAATCTCCTGCATCTATCTATCTCATCAGCTATAATGCCCCCAGCATAATGGCTCAATCTAATAAACTCAACTTCATATTCAGTTACGGTCCGGCTATCTTGCTTTAAACTCAAAAACTCCATCTTCTTCATGTCCTTATACTCCCTCGGAGTATACTTCAACTCAAACTCTCTCAGAAAGTCAGCATAGGACAAGGTTGGTGGATCATCCATAGAATGGGGCACTGTCCTTTACCAGTCGTATGCATCCTTCTGTAGCA
Organism: Garcia nutans; assembly: GCA_947685225.1. Taxonomy (NCBI): domain Eukaryota; kingdom Viridiplantae; phylum Streptophyta; class Magnoliopsida; order Malpighiales; family Euphorbiaceae; genus Garcia; species Garcia nutans. The sequence goes on from CANTUV010000011.1 coordinate 38,422,520, forward strand.
ATGATCTAGCATAGTCAAATTTTTCCTCTGAGGTGGCTTGCAACTGAATAAAGATTCTCTGTACTTTATCAAGCCACTGCTCCACTACAGCTAGATCAACAGTACCAAGGAAATCCTCTGCTCCATACTTCCTTAGTTTATCATAGTGCCTCACTGATACCAAAGGCTGAGGGGGTGGTGGTGGTTGCACTGGTGCTTGCCTCAAAGCCTCTACCACATGCCTAAGCCAAACTGGTGGAATCTCCTCACCAGTTGGTCTCCCCGATACAGAAGCAGGTGCCACCTCAGCACTAACAACTCTAGCTCTATCTTCCGGAGCTACACTCTCCTCACTACCCTCAACTGACTGATGCAAATGAGGATCCATCACAACCTATTTCTGCAAACACAGCAGAATACATCTTATTAAAGATCAGAGACTGCCAATGCCAAACATGTATGTTATTCAAAAATTCACTTTTTAAGTAAAAATATTCTTTTTCTTATACGTGACCTAGGTTGAGAATCTCAAACCTAGGCTCTGATACCAAAACAATTGTAACACCCCCACATCCAATACACACACACTACAAACACCACAATGTAGTGTACGTGCACTGAACATAAGGATGCTACGGATTTTCCTAACATTCAAAAACATTTTATATAATACCATCATCTTTCTCAATATACATTATAGATAATAAGTAATCAATTTGTAATATTAAACAAAATAGATATATAAATACATTTAGTTAATACGCAGCGGAATCTAGAAAATATTTACCTATATGAGAACATTTGAATACATATTTACAATTATACATATATTTACATTATAAACAAAACTTTACAAAATATAAAAGAGTTATACATGATTGGCAAGTCTTCTCTGATCTTTAAGTTCCCAAAATCAACTCTTCAATGTCTACTCTCACTCGGTCTTGAAGAGCTCTCGGGTTCAACTCTATCAACTCTATCACCTGCGCGATTAAACACTATCACGCTAAGCCAACGGCTTAGTAAGACAAAACATGCTAATCTGATGCTTGTATGCTATGCAATGTCACACATTCCAATAATATCCACATCATAAGCGAAGAGCTAACATCAAACCTTTGCCTTACACAAATCATAATCATATAAGCATATCACATCTCAAAGTTCTTTCATGATTATCATTATTCAATTATTTTACCATCAATGAATCACATATAAACAAAGACAAGCATGGGCCCAAAACACACTAATATGCCATTCAATTTTCAGAGTTAATGCTTTGGTTTTATCACATTTATCATTATCACATATACCCAACTAGGCTTCAAGGATTAGGTTCAACCAAGCTTCAAGGGGAACAAAGAATGCTAAGTCTCAACCCAACCTAGCTTCAAGGGTTGTAACATCTCAATTAGGCTTCAAGGACTAGACCCAACCAAGCTTCAAGGGGAGTAAAATATGTTAAACTTCAACCCAACTTGGCTTCAAGGATCAAGCCCAACCTAACTTCAAGAGATTGTTACTATCATTAGGCATGCCACCAACAACAAACTCTGAAAATGGAATAACACATTAGCCACACAACTCATTTATTTATTTGTTATCAATTTCATTCTCACATGGATCAACATAGCCAATCACAATGGCTCTACATTTCATTTTATCTCAATTCACATCATAGCATTTCAATCTTGCATATACATAATCATTTGCATCATCATGTCATTCACATTATTCATAATATATATATATATCATCATTGATATAAACATAACAACACACATTGCTCATATAAATTTACAATGTATTAATGCCACATTTGAACTTACACACAATCATATAGGTTTTGTACTTACCTCAAAAACAAATCACACCACTCTTAACACTTCCTTGTTCAAGATCCTTTTACCTCTTAGATCAATGATCAATCACTATCTTCAAGACCTAAATCAAAAGTAATAGCATATACTTGCTTAGGGATACACAAGAGATAATCTAATTAGGAATTAATTAGGGCAAACCCTAACCCTGACACGCTCACCCACACGGGCGTGTTCATGACCGTGCCCTAACTCCACAACACAGAAGTATTTACACGCTCAACAACATGGGCGTGTTCCTGGGCGTGTAAATTCTCAAATCTTACAGTAGCTATGACACGCTCAATAACACGGGCGTGTTACTGGTCGTGTCAAACCTACTGCCTCCAACACAATTGACACGCCTAAAGACCCTGGACGTGCTCATGGGCGTGTCCGGCCACAAATCAAGATTCCGACCAAAACAACCAAACACTCAACAAAACACTTTTATCCATCAACATCTACTTCACACCATCTTAACAAAACATACTCAAAACTCATCTAAAACTTGCAACACACCAAAACAAGCCAAAACACACATCAAATACAAAACACAAAATCATCTCAAAACCCTCACCACATAAGCAACATCATCTCATCCAACCACTTACTCTTTTCTTCAATCCATACTCAAAATCCATCATCAAATCACTCAAACACTTCTCACATCTCAAAATCAATCAACACACTCTAAAAAATCTATCAAACTCAAATATCATTTCAAATAAGCACAAAGATCACAAGAGAACTTACCAAAGTTATAAGACTTCTTGTATCATCCACTAGATCACTTCAATCTTCCTTCAATTTGAGTTAAACACCTCAAGATCTTCACTTTGTCTTTTGCTTTCCTTTGTCCATGGAAGAGCCGGCCAAGATGAAAGAGAAAGAAGAAGAAAACACAAAGAACAATCAAGAAGCCCAAAGTCAACTCATCTTTAAATCTCCACCAAGTATTTCAATTCAAGCAATTACCAAAACACCCTTTAACCACATGTTTTGATTTCCTTACAATCACTTGTCCTTTTAAGTCATTTCACAAATCTCAACTAAAAATAGCTTCTTCCCTTGACCACATATTTGACCAACTTATATGTTATATATATATATATCATATAAACAACATATACACTTCTCTCTAAACCCTCTTTTCTTTCCCAAAACACATATACATAAACATTCTTTTCCAAATTCTTTTCTTATCACATACATATACATTCAATCCAATATACAATAACAACATAATCAAAACTTTTAGGGCATGCATTGGGATATTACAATCTTAAACAAACATAAACACATACCATCCACAACTCAACTCAAAAACTCAAAGAAATCAAAGAGTCAAGTGAAGAACTCACCAAGAATGAAGAAACTCTTAACTTTTCAACTTGATCTCTTGAAATCTTCCTTAGATCTTGAGTTTAGAGGTTCAAACCTCTCCCTTGTTCTCTTGTCTCTTTGTTAGCCGGCCAAAACAAAAGCAAAGGAAGGAGAAGAAGATGAGCCACGGCAAGAAAGAAAGAAAGAAGAAAGAGAAACACAAAGTCAACCTCCTTTTCCTTAAAACCCTCTCAACCAAGCAATTATAATATTAAACTAATCCCATTCAATCTCTTCCACTCAATTAATTTCCTTATAATTTAATTATTAAAATCAAAAACACAAAATATCTTCTTCCACTATCATCCTTTTGACTTTCCAATGACTTGTGTATATGTTGTATATATTCTAATATACACAACAAAAATTTTGCTGGTATCAGAGCCATCTTCTTTTAGGGGTGGTAGTAGATAGATATAGAACTGTTTACATAGTTAAATTTTGTTTTATAGATCTAGAAGTGGACTTAGTGTTGTCTAGGTATTGGATATGCAGTAAGACCCGTGTTAGCCGATGGACAGGCGTTTAGGGCAGTAAGTCAGTGGTCGCTACCAAAACCAACATTAATAAACTTTAAAAATCTATTTTTCAAAAATTTAAAAATGGAACCATTTCTATGTAAATCTGCTAGTACAACTAAATCAGATAGTTCTGAGTCATCAGAAGTTAAAAGGATAGTTAACAAAAATGAAGTAATTTTAGAAGACTTTAATAAAGCAATTGATAATTGGGTAATACCAAAGATAGATAAAGAACAGATTTATAAAATTCCAAAATTAAATATATTTAAAAATGATTATATAATTAAAGCTGAAGAAAGAGATGTACAGTTAAGTAAACCCTTTGAGAAAATAACTTTACTTTCTGCAGAGTCAATAAAGCATCATAAAAATAAAAAATATAAATATATACATATAGGATTAGTACAAATAGGTATAAAACCTTTAACTAGAGAAGGATTAAATACTAGTATTCTGGCTGTAGTCAGAGATGCTAGGTTTGTAAATTTTAATGACTCACTATTAGGAACTATAGAAACCAGTCTGAGTAGTGGTCCAATTTCATTTGACTGCTTCCCAGATATAACAATCTCATTAAATGATCCAAATATATTAAAGAGTGTAGTTTTAGAAATTAAAACACATAATTATAAAATGCTTGAAGGATCTATTCCTGTAGCATTAATATATAAAATAAATTATAAAGCTATGGTATCTGCTTTTGCTACAAAATATATAATGCAACCTAAATTAGGAGAAACTAGATTTCTATAGACAGATTTAAGTAAAGCTAATACAGTAATCCCTAGGACTATTCAGTGGAAAGATATTAGTCTCCCTGATGAATGGGTCTTAGAGGATGCTGTTCCTCTTCCTGAACCAAAAACTATAGTTAAACCTAATATAGAACTCAGTAAAATTGAATAGTATGAAGACGGTAAAGTTAAATTAAAATTCAGTAGACATAGTGTAAGCAGTAGGTATTCAGACTCTTCCTCCTCTGTATCAACAGTAGATATAGGTAGAGCCTCACAGTTACCTTCTGTAATATATGCTTCATATAAAGAAAATGAACCTAAACCCATATTACAAACAGTAGTAAAGCCTAGGTATTCTACATCAGATATACCTGAATCTAGTAATAAACTAAAGGTGTTGACTATAGTACAACAGTACCACATTTATATTATAATCCAACAGGAACTATGAACCCTTTGGAACCAAACCCTAATTATAATCAACCTCAAAATATAGAACACTCACCTTCTCCACCTATGTCTCCTACAGCCTCCTTTATGACAGGAAATGTAGAAAGCATGGATAGAGAATTAAATGTAATTAATAAAGAATTTATTTTTAATTATGATAAATTAAATAAAGAATTAACAGCAACTAAAAATAAAGATAAACTAGAAAATGTAATGAAAAAGGTAAAAGACTTTGAATCAGTTAAAGAAGAATATGTTGACTTTATAAGAAATTATGAAGTTAATATGAAATTCTTTGATTGGTTTAAAAGAATTTATAGAGGAAAACTTAAAGCAAAAAAAATTATTAAATCCAGTAACTATTAGAAATAAAGATACAGAATGGAAGGTAAAAGATAAAATTATACAGAGTGAACATCCACCTAAAACATCAAGTGTATTTTTACATGGAGATAAAGAAATAAATATAGCACCATTTAAAATAGTTTCTGAAGATGACCCAAATAGGAAAATATTAGAACAAAATAATTTCAGTAATGCATACCTATTAAGTATAGGACAACAATTAAATAGAATAGAAGATACTATTAAAGAAAGTAAAATAGTAAAAATTGAAAAGAAGTTAAAGATAAAAAACTTAAGTCTCATGTTTTTAAACCTTTCGAAGTTTCTAAAACAGAACAAAAAGAAGTCAAATCTAAGGATTCTGACTTTGTTAAAGCAATTAAAGAACAATTAAGTAAAATTGACTCTTCTTCTGGGTCAAAACAGGTAGTTCAAGAAACACCTCAATCTAAAGTTTCTAAAACTATTAGTATAGTCACCCAAGAACAGGAATCAGAATCAGTTGAGGATTCTCAACCTGAATCTGAAGATATTGAAACCTTTAGTAAAGCCTTAGAACCACAAATAAATCGTATAACATATAATCAGTCTATAGTACCTAGAATGTCTGCCCCAGACTTAGGTATAACAGATAGACCTAATACATTAACACAGTATAAATATAATGCCTCTTCAGTATATGAATGGAACATTGATAGCCTATCAGAATACAATATTCTGAGTCTTCTACAGCAGATGAAAATGGCTGCCAATGCTTATAGAACCCAAACAGACACTTCTGATAAGACTATAGCTGAACTTCTTATAGCTGGTTTTACTGGTCAACTTAAAGGTTGGTGGGATAATCATCTCACCGATGAACAACATTTAGAAATTCTAAATGCTATAAAAACTTATGAAGATGGAATACCCATATTAAATGAATCTGGTGATACTATTCAAGATGCAGTGGCAACACTAATCTTGACTATATCACTTCACTTTATAGGTGATCCTACACATTTAAAAGATAAAAATGTTGAATTACTGAGTAATCTTAGGTGTAAGAAACTTAGTGATTTTCAGTTTTATAAAACAACTTTCCTAACTAGGATAATGCTTAGAGAAGATTCCAACCAGGCTTTCTGGAAGGAAAAATTCCTAGCAGGATTACCCTTTTTCCTAGGAGAGAAGGTTAGAAACCATATAAAACAGGAATTTGGAAACCCCATTCCTTATGATATGTTAACTTATGGACAACTGTTTAGTATAGTTCAAAAAGAAGGATTAAAACTTTGTCAAGACATAAAACTTCAAAAATCATTAAAATACGAAATGAGAAAGACTAAACAAGAATTAGGTTCTTTCTGTAAACAATTTGATTATAGCATAACACAAAAACATAAAGATTGTAATGGACAGTGTTCTACTACAAGAAAATATAAAAAACCTTATAAAAAATATCACAAAAGGAGTTATAAGAAAAAACTTGATAAAGATGATTATTATAAAAAATAGAAACCTTATAAGCCTTACAAATATAGAAAACCTAGTAGAAAACCATATAAGCAAAAGGATAAAAAATTTACATCATATAAAGATTTAACATGTTATAAATGTGGAAGGAAAGGCCACACATCAAGATTTTGTAAATTTGATAAAAAAAAACTACAAGAATTAAATTTAGAAGAATCTGTATTAAATAAAATTTATGAATTATACTTAGATTATTCAGATTCTGAAGAATATTCAGATTCTGAAGAAATAAATCAGATAGATGATATAGGATCAGAGTCAAGTTCTGAATATAGTAGTAAATCATTAAATGTACTAACTAAAGAACAAGAATCTATATTAGAAGTAATAAAATATATAAGTGATCCAAAAATTCAAGAAAAAATGTTAAATAAAATTTTGGAAAATGATAAGCCTAAACATTCTATATTACCTAGCACTAGTAAACAAACATATGATTTAACCACAATATTAAATAAAAATAAAACAGTAAAAAATAAACCAACCATAAATGATTTACAAAAGGAAATTAAAGAAATTAGATTAGAATTAAAAGAACTAAAAAATAAACAAGAACAAGATTCACAAATAATAAAATCTTTAATGAACTCAACTTCTTCTTCTGATGAAGAAGCTGAAGAAGATATTGAACAGATAAATGGTAAAGAAACTGATAATGAAATTAGTTTAATTAATAAAGATAAAATTCCTGATAACTTAATTTTTATGTTACATGAAATAACATCTAGAAAATATTTAATAAAAATAAAATTAAAATTTTCAGATAATTATAATATAGAAACTATAGCATTATTTAATACAGGAGTTGATTTAAATTGCATTAAACCTAGTTTAGTACCAAAAAGATTTTGGCAATAAACTAATGAAAGTTTATCAGCAGCAAATAAATCTAAACTAAATATACTTGGTAAAGCAGAAGCATCAATTATAGATAAAAATTTAGAAATAAAGAATATATTTATCTTAACCAACATTCATCATATGGTAATCTTAGGAACACCATTTATGAATTTAATAACACCTTATTCAGTAAATGATGATAGTATAAGTTTTAAAATTAGAAAACAAAAGATAATTTTTCCATTTTTAGAAAAACCTAAAAAGAGGAATTTAAATCTTTTAAAGGCTCATTCAATAAATGAATTACAAATAAATGCTCTTATAAAAGCAAAGTCTGAACAACTTTGTAATTTAAAGAACAATTATCATTTACAAAAAATAAATGAACAGTTAAACAATAAGTTTACAAAAGATAAAATTAATAAATTAAAATTTCAAATAGAAAAAGATTTGTGTGCTGATATTCCAAATGCATTCTGGAATAGAAAGCAACACATGGTTGATTTACCTTATGAAATAGGCTTTGATGAAAAGTCTATTACAACTAAAGCTAGGTCCATTCAGATGGCGCCCGATTTAATTGAATTTTGTAAAAAAGAAATAAATGATTTAGAAAATAAAGGATTAATAACTAAATCTAGAAGCCCTTGGTCTTGTGCTGCATTCTATGTAAACAAGGCCTCTGAAATAGAAAGAGGAGCACCTAGATTAGTAATAAATTATAAACCTTTAAATAAAGCTTTAAAATGGATTAGGTACCCTATTCCAAATAAAAAAGATTTATTAGGAAGATTATATAAAGCAAATATTTTTAGTAAATTTGATATGAAATCTGGTTTTTGGCAAATTCAAATTAACCCTAAAGATAGGTATAAGACTGCATTCACTGTTCCATTTGGACAGTATGAATGGAATGTTATGCCTTTTGGTTTAAAGAATGCACCCTCTGAGTTTCAGAGAGTAATGAATGATATATTTAACCCTTACACTAAATTTTGCATTGTTTATATTGATGATGTTTTAATATATTCAACAACTATAGAAGAACATTTTAAACATTTAAAAACATTTTTTATGGTAATAAAACATAATGGTTTAGTATTAAGTAAAACGAAGATGTCTCTGTTTCAAACTAAGATTAGGTTCTTAGGACATTATATAGAATAGGGAATCATAGAACCTATAGAAAGAAACTTAGCCTTTGGAGATAAGTTTCCTGATCAGATTATTAATAAAGCTCAGTTACAAAGATTTTTAGGTTGTCTGAATTATGTTATAGAATTCTTTCCCAACCTAAATAGAACTATTAAACCTCTGCACGATAGATTAAAGAAAAATCCAGGTCCATGGACTGAGGTCCATTCTGGCATAGTTAGACAAGTTAAAGACCTAGTTAAAACTATTCCTTGCCTTCATATAGCTGATCCCTTAGCCTCCAAAATAGTAGAAACTGATGCATCAGATATAGGTTTTGGTGGGATTTTAAAACAGGTTAAAGAGGGTAGAGAAGCCATAGTCCAATTCTATTCAGGACATTGGAGCCCAACCCAATTAAACTATTCAACTATAAAGAAAGAAATTTTGAGTATTGTTTTATGTATTTCAAAATTTCAATCTGATTTATTAAATCAAAAGTTTCTATTGAGAATTGATTGTAAAAGTGAAAAAGATGTTTTGCAAAAAGATGTTAAAAACCTTGCCTCAAAACAGATTTTTGCTAGATGGCAAGCTATTTTGAGTATATTTGATTTTGATATTGAATTTATTAAAGGAGAAAACAATAGTTTACCTGATTTCCTTACTCGTGAATTCCTTCTCAAGAATCATGGGGAGAAAAAAGAAAACAGCCAATAAAGAAAAGGAAACCCTTAAAGATGACTCTCCTAAAGCTTTATCTGATCATTCAGATAGTATATTGAACCCTAAACCTATAAAGTCTTGGGCTGATGCTGTCCAAGAGGAAGATAAAGCAAAAATAGAGCATTGGGTCTCTCAGCTGGCCCAATCGCCAGAAGTAATTAAAGCTCTCTTAAAGATGGGACACGAACCTCCTCCAGGGGTTCCAGGTAAAGATTCCTTAATTCCTTATTTAAAAAACCAAATCGACATAGGAGAATCTTCTTCTCAAAAAACCCTATCTCAGAGTATTTCTAAAATTGAGTTGGATATTTCAAAACCTTCAACTCAAATTGTTTCAGCAAATTTTCCTTTAAAGCAAAAATCATTTTGGTATAATAAAAATTTTTGGTTTACAGAATTGATTCCTGATTTTGGGACTGTTCAGCAGAACCCATGGTCTATAATTGAGTCTGTATATCCTAAAGGATGGTTTTTCAAACCAAAAGAATCTTCAAAACCCCAAGAATATTATCTCCATATTCTTGTGGATTCAGGCTCCTTATTTCTAAAGCACAATTACCTTCAGCAAGATAAGGCTGTCATAGCCTATTATTCTTTTAAAATAAAGAAAATTCTCCATCCTTCTGAATGGGGAAGACCTTTGCACATTCCTGTGCAGTTTAAAACCCTTCCTTCTTTTATCATGCTGTTCTTCATATAACTATTGGGACTACATAGAAGCCTGGACTAAAGCCCTGTTTTTCCAAAACCCTGGAAAAACTCATTCCTGGCTCATCTATTGTGAGACCAATTTAAAAATCAATAACCTCCCATCCTAGTTCGTTGATTGGTGGCATTATTGTGGAAATGATGAAAGAACTCTTCCACAAGATGTACTATAAGCTTACCAGCATTTTAAAGCCCACTTAAATCCTACACCATTTGAGAGGAATTTTCCTCCTCTACTTCTTTTTTGCTTAAATTTCAATATACCTTGGGTATATCAATGGTATTTTGACTATTCATTTCAGTCGGGTACCAGTATCCCTGTTATATTGAGAAAATCTAAAGTCAAGTGGTGGTCTGCCTTTCGCAATTCTACCACTATTGAAACTGTTAAAGAATGGCTCCTTAAGAGAAACCATGGTGGTCTTGACCCAAGGCTACAAGCCTCTTTTGGAGCTCAAAGAGCCCAGAATATTGCCCTTCTTGCAGCTGCCAAGACTGCAGAAGAATATAAAGCCTTAATGGAACAGATGGTTGGGTCTCTTCCCTCAACATCTGAGCCCATTAAGCCCAGTAGAACCTGCTCTGCTGGATCTTCAACTAAAGTCCACTCTAAAGTCTCTAAAGCCTCATCCAGAAGAAGAAAATCTCCTTCCTCTTCTTCGAATTCCTCTACATCACCCATGACATCATCTTCAACCGAGACATTTGACTCGGATTACTGTCCCAATAATGAGGATGATTGCTATGGTATATTGTCTCCCATTAAAATAAAAAGTAAAGAAAAAGTAAAAAGAAAAGAAAAAGAAAAGAATAAAGAAAAAGAAAAGAAAAAAGAAAAGAAAAAAAGAAAAAGAAAAAAGAAAAGAAAAAGAAAAGAATAAAGAAAAAGAAAAAAGAAAAGGTAAAGAAAAGAAAGAAAAATCAAAGAAAAATAAAAAGAAAATTGAGTCAGAAGTTGAATCTGACTCAGATTCGTCAAATTAAAGGTAGGAGAAACCTAATTTCTCCACTCATAATGTTAAAGTCAATAAAGACGGTGCCCACTGACAATATACTGTTCATCTACAGTATTCACTAGAGGGATTCCAACAGTAAAGTCAGAAGAACTGTTCATCCACAGTTCCAACAGTAAAGCCAACAGTACCTCAAATAAGGTACTATTCATCCACAGTTCCAAACGCGTGAAGGTACAGTAAAAGCAAATAATAATGACAGGTTAGTATTCATCTACAGTGCCAAAACATGTGACAAGAACAGTGGAATTTTAAAGCCTCTGTCTATATAATGAAGCTCATTCTGAAGGTAAAGGGGAATCCGAAATACTCCTCTCACACACAGAAGACATTCAAGAACCTCTCAGCCTAGTCTTAGCTTCTCTCTTCCCTTTCTCTTCCTCACTTAGATTTCTTCCATACCTGTACTCCACACCTATTGATCTCCTTGTATAAGGTAGTCTTAGTTTATAACTTATAATTTATATTTTGTATTTTATTCTGTATTGTATTTTATTTTAATTTATTTAAATAAATTTAAATTTCTATATTTCATCTCTCATATCCATCTATAAGTATGCTCTGTTCTAGTTCTTGCAAGCAAAAAACGAGCAAGTTGAGCTTGATCTGGAACTAAAACATCAGAAATTATATTTGCACTACTTACAGACTGAAAAGGACCTCTATATTCTATCCCTTTCTGTCTTTCTCCTCTCTTTATTCTACGCTGTATACTTATACGGGATCCGTATATTTATACCACATATAGTATAACAAGGTATACTAAAAGATATAGACATAAGAGTGTGTATTGATTAAAATATTCTAGACTTAAGATACAAATTTAATTAAAGATTTAATTGTAATCTTTAAAGTGGTATATAAGGCTGGAAACCTAAATATAAATTGGAGCAACGTCAGACTTGCACTTGTCTGAAGTCCTCCTTTGCACCAGGTATGAAACAACGCCGCCGTACCATTTAAAAAGAGATTATAATTATTCTTTATATATTTTTAGTATATGCTTATTTTTGTAATTTATCTTAATAAAGTCTTTTACATTCTGTTTCTTATTTTTGTTTCTTATTGCTAATCTGTTTATATTTATGTTGTTTATATCTAATTATTTATTGTTTTTATTAAATCCTTTTAGTATTAGTTCATCCCCTATGAACAGTCCTTAAATTTTGCACAACATATACACAGCATATACACTCTCTTTAAAAACCCTTTTCTCTTCCAAATAAACGTATACATTGAATCCAATTTAAACAATAATAAAGCCAAAACATCTAGGGTATATTTTGGGATATTACAACAAACCTGCAAGAAGAATTTACACTTCTAGTACAAAATAAAGTAGAGGTTTATTATTATTACATACTAATAACGTACAATATAACATAGTAATTCTCAATCTTATATATACATATACATGCCACAACTAGCTAACTCATAATGGAAACTAAGAGATCTACCCTGAGATGCTGTGGGTCTGGTCGTCGCTTCCCAAGAGTTAGCTACTGCTCTGAACCTACGAGTCAAGGAAAACTTAACTCGCTAAGCAATGTTGCTCAGTGGATACTTTACCAATGAAAATAAAAGTAAAACATGAAAGCATTTGAAATAAAAGGAAATAATTGAATAAAAAATCAATCAACATTAAACCAATGGAAGTTATTGTACATTCAATGTAAATATGCTTTCAACAAATGTAAAAACCATAATTCAAACTCATTTTGCATTACGTAGTTTAGAAAAACAGGACTTTGGCTCTATTGGTATATAGGGAACCATAGCGATAAGGCAGTGGCCCTCACCACTGTAACATTGGTGGCCCTCACCACCATTATCATATCACATGAATAGCCCTCACCATTGAGTTCAGATCATAACAATTCAATCACAATATCAAGCAGTATTGCATAAGTTAGTATAGTGCACCATACCCTTATCTACCACCCCCTACTACCCAGCAGAGCATAAAGGTTAAAATGATTCAATTTAAGCCTCAAACTTCATTTTAGAATGACTCAAGAAATCATTTTAATTCCCGTTGCGCTTTGCCATTTACGTCGCGCACCACATTCTTTAGTCAAACCATTACCATTTTTCACATATTTAACATCCACAATAAACATATCAACCATTTCAAAGCATTCCTCAAAAGGTCACAAATTGACCAAATGAATAGTGTCGCGGCACGTAAAATAGGCAACGAAAAAGGCAAGCGCCAAATGAATAGTAAAATCTGGGTTTTCGTCAAAATTTCAGTCCACTTCAGTCATGCATTTGATCAGGTAAATGATCTTATTTTTGGTTGAAATTTTACAGAAAACTTATTTTATATGTTGACTAATTGCATGTAAAATTTCGTCGAAAAATTCCATCGTTTGTTGCCTCAACTGGCTGCCCAAAGTTAGGTCCAGAATTGGATCCCAAAGGGCACCAATTCGGCCCACACTTGCATTTGGTGCAAAATTGTTTATTTTTCTGTTTTATACCCATTTTGAAGCTTCACTAATAATGTAATGAAGACTTAGATACTTCCCTTTTAAAATAACTTGATTGTTTAAATCAATTTGGACTAAATGGAGTTCATAAACTCTTTTACCAAAATCATTCGAAACATTAGATTTCATTTGAATTTAAACAACCCAATCACCACATGAATTACAAATACCACTCAACAATTGAATTCAAACTCAAACAACACATTTATGCATCCATAGCAAAAGTTCCATAGATAAAGTTTTGGTAAGAAAATGAAAGGAAAATTAATTCTTCCAAGGTAAAGTACCAAACCTTGTTCTTTTAATTCCCCTTTTCTTTTCCTTCTTCTCCTTCCTTAATCTTTGTTTTTCCTTCAAGAATTTCAAGAACACAACCTTAAACATAAACCTTATAAATTTAGAACATGCACTACCCTTCCATTTCTTTTCAAACTAAATCCTAATCTAACCTTATTAAACCTTAGAAACCTTGATTCTTCCATTTAATTAATCAATATCATCACTACTTAATTTTTTTTTTCAAATCCACCATAAGAACCCTAATTTCCAATCTTCCAATAGATATATAAATACTTAAAATTGATACTAGAATTGAAATCAACATGCTTTAAAACCTTAAAACTCACCTTGAACTTGAATCAAACTTGACAAAATTTAGAATTTCTTTGGTGTTCTTCCTATGAAGGCCGACGGTTTGGGAGGGTTTTTGGGAAGGATTTTGTGTTCTTCTTGCTATGATTTATAGTGGAATTGATGTCCACTTTTGGGTTGGATGAATGCCTTAGGGCCATTTGTCCATCCTTCTTTCTTTTCTTCTTTTAATAAATGCTAAATGGCTAATGGTGATTGGCCATCAAAAGATTTTTATATTTTTCTTTCCAATTAAGTCCTCCAACTTGTCCCTCTTCCCATTTGGTACCCCAATTTGTTCCATGTCACCCATATGGTCCCTACCTGGAACCGGGCCCACTTTACGCTCCGACGATTAATCAGTCGTAACTTTTAAACCGTAAAGTTCCACAAGGCAAACCACATATGGTTTTGATCCTCTCTACCTGTACTTCCTATTTTTAAGGTCTATTTTAGGTTTCCAAGTCATTTTGAAAAATTACCAATAATCCCTCGATTTTTTACAAAATTCCCTTTAAGTCCTTTCTTTGCTCGGGTTTTGCCCGGGCTCCGTTTCTTCTGACGATCGCTTTATATTCAACCCCTCAACATCCTCTACTTACTCGTGTGTTTATTTCCTACTTTTCATGTATAAATTTTAATTAATAATGACCAAAATGCCCCTAGTCTACAAGTCTTTGTTTCTCTCTATCGAGGCGTTTTCTAGAAAAATCATTACGCGTCGTTGGGACCCAATTTTTCTCTATTCTCCATTTTTGGAGTCTTTTATGTGCATTATTAAGAACCTCCAGTACAACTTTTGAAAATTACAGTTACCTCCCCAAAACTTTGCATTTCTGCAATTAAGTCCCTTTGGTCCTGCGACCTTCTCTAGGAACCGCCATCAGAGATGACCTCTCCAGATCCTTTCTCTTGCTGTGCACATGACTGCTAGACATAAATACAGTGGGCGAATATGACAATATATGTGAGCGGGGATTTTCGCCCCCACTCCCGGTGGAATGGTTCTTGCGACATCGGCACTATTTAGGCTCGGGGCCTTAGAGAACACGGACCTAAGTCCGGAGAAAATGGAGTCACCACCCGGACGGGCCGGGAAAAAAGAAAGGGGTGGATGACTCGATTCCTAAGGAATCCCCAACCCCCTAATGGGTTTGAAAAGTTGGGTACGTGTGGGGAAGGTGAGAAATGGCCCAGCACCCCCACAACGCCCGGTTCATTAGAACCGGCCTCCTTTACAGGTCTTAATATTATAAAATTCTTAAGTATAATAACATTATCCATATTACACACAATAATTAAAAGGAAGCATCATTATATTAAAATCAAAGTAATGTCCAAACAAAGTAAATAAATGGACACCCATCCAAGGATGGAAACATGTCCTTACATCACATGCCTAGATAGGACACCCACCAAAAGGTAGAAACATGCCCTTTACAAAGGTTTTTAAATAGAAAAGAAAATTAAATTACATGATGTTTAACTAATGAGGTACCCACCAAGTGGAAACATACCTCTTACAACTTTTGGAAGTCAAAATTGATTGATAAAAGTAAATAATTATTCATCATAAATAAATCATTCATCAAAAGTATTTAAATAAAATAAACATCCATCCATGATAAATTAAATAAATCAAGTATTAAAATTAAATATATTAAAGTATAAGAGATAAATCAAGGTATAAATAAATATGGAATTGAATAAAGCAAATAAAAGTTCAATTATAGCTACTGTGACTTTTTATGGAATTAAAATAGATTAGGGTTTTATGTTTTAAAAGGTTGGTAAGACTCTTTGATTAACCAAATTAAGGTTTGAATGATGAAATCATGAAACTAGGGTTTTGAATACCTTAAAATACTTTAATTTGTGATTTTTGGTTATTGAATTTTAAGCTACTGTGTAATTTTTGAGTTTTTATGTTTTTTAATGTTTTAAAAGGATTAGGGTTCATAAAAATTAGGGTTTAAGGTTTTAAAAGGGTTAGTGTTCATTATTTTAAGTTTAAAAGTTGAATTTTGGACTTTAGGGTTTTGAAATTTGGGTCACGGGTAATGAAGAATTTTTAGGGTTTTAGAAATCAATTTGATATTTTATGAAGTTTTATGAATTTAAACAAAAGGATTTAAGTTTTTGTAAGTAGAAAAGATATTTTTTAAGGCTTTTTGAACGAAATATAACCTACTTTAAAATCTTAAAAGAAACAGAATTTGATTTTGGTTTTGTTGAAAAATATGTTCAATTAGTGTTTTAAGATTTTTAAGAAGAAAAAATAACAATTTTAAGTTTTTTTTATAAAAGAAGGTCACATTTTAGTGTTTTAACTTTGGAAGAATTAAACTAAAGTTCTAAAGTTTTTTTATTTAAAGAAACCCTAATTCCATAATTTAGCTATTGTGTAACATAAATCAATTAAGGAAAATCACTTACCTTCTTTTGTTGATTCTTCCAAAAATAATTCATCTTGGATGAACTAGCTCCAAAGACAAGACTTTGTTGCCTTTGAATTCCTTAATTCGTGCTGCTACTCCCTTAAAAATCAGTTGAATTGAATTATTGCTTTTCCTTCCTTAATTTGGTTTCCAATCCCAAGCTCATTGTGAAATTTTTCCTCTCTCTCGGCCACCCCCAATTTTAATTGCCTTTGGTTCTTTTTATAGTGGTTTAAGGTTATTTATTCCTAATTAATTAAGGTAAGTAATATTAATAAATAAAAAAAAAGAAACCAAAACCTAATTGGATTAGGTTTCGAAAAATTTGCGCTGCCGAAAAAAAACTGCCGCAGGAAAAAATGCGCTGGCAAAATATTTCAGCCGCAGAAAACTGCAGCAGTGTGCGGGGAACGGGCCCGTAAGCTATTTCGCAGGCAGAAAAATTTTGCCTGCGAAATAGCTGGGCTATTTTGCAGGCAGAATTTTTCTGCGTGTGAAATACCCACGGGCCCTCGCGACGAATTTTTATTCGCCGATTTTTTCGACTCTGATTTTTATTTTTATTTTTATTTTTTGACTTTTATTTGTTTATTTCTATTTTTTATTAATAAAAATTAGATACTAAAGCAAAAAAATTATTTAATTAAAATTATTTTGGACCAATTAGACAACAAAAATCATTTTGGGCTAAATAAAACATATTAGATCGGATTGGGTCAAAAATTAAGGGTCTACAATTTGCCCCCTGCTTGAATGATCTGAAACCTTAGTGAAAGAGAGTGAAAAGCAAAAAGACTTAATTTTTGAAATGGCGACTTATTTTGGGTACTTGTACCCGGGATTGGGTACTTGCACCCGAGATTGGGTACTTGGACCCTAGCTTGAATTGATTTTGGGTACTTGGACCCGGGATTGGGTACTTGGACCCTAGATTGAATTGATTTTGGGTACTTGGACCCGGGATTGGGTACTTGGACCCGAAATTGATTTGATTTGGGTACTTGGACCCTAGCTTGAGTACTTGGACCCGAGCTTGAATTGATTTTGGATACTTGGACCCAAGATTGGGTACTTGGACTAGGGATTGGGTACTTGGACTCGAGCTTGAATTTCTTTTGGGTACTTGGACCCGGGATTGGACCCGAGATTAATTTGATTTGGGTACTTGGTCCCGAGATTGGGTACTTGGACCCGAGATTAGGTACTTCGACCCGAGCTTGAATTGATTTTGGGTACTTGGACCCGAAATTGGGTTGATTTTGGGTACTTGGACCTGAGATTGGGTACTTGGACCCAGGATTGGGTACTTGGACTCGAGATTGATTTGATTTGGGTACTTGGACCCGAGATTGGGTACTTAGACCCGAACTTGGGTACTTGGACCCGAGATTAGGTACTTGGACCTGGGATTGATTTGATTTTATTAACATTTTAGTTGGGAAGTCTGACTGCTCTGGCTGTTTTATGCATTGTGATTCTTCACCATCAAATTGGATCTTCATCCTTTGAGATCGGGTCTTCACCCTTGAAAATGGATCTTCATCCTTTGAGATCGGGTCTTCACCCTTGAAAATGGATCTTCATCCTTTGAGATCGGGTCTTCACCCTTGAAAGTGGATCTTCATCCTTTAAACTTCGGGTCTTCACCCTTGAAAATGGATCTTCATCCTTTGAGATCGGGTCTTCACCCTGAAAATGAATCTTCATCTTTTGACATTGGGTCTTTACCCTTGCAAATGGATCTTCGTCCTTTGAGATTGGGTCTTCACCCTGAAACATGGGTCTTTATCCATTGGAGGTCGGGCAGCTCTTTTAGCTGGATTGGTCTTTTGTCTTTTGCATCTTCATTCTTTTGAGAGTTCTAATTGTTCCATTCTTTTGTTCTTCCTTTTTGCAAAGATTTAGCTATTTTTAATTGGACCTTATATCCTCTCCTTGCCTCCCTGTGTGGCAAAATATTTGTAAGTGAGTTTAAAAATATTTGGCATATAAACCCAAAAAATTGAAAAGGAGAAACTTTGCCCCCTGTGTAGGCTCAAACCAAAGATTTTTTCCATGCAAGCTTTGATTGATATTTTTCTTATCTAGTTCTTCACACAAGCATGCATTTCTTCTCTTTGCAAAATTACTGGAGCTTTCTCAAGCAATAGGCTTTCCATGCCCTCCTGATTTGACATCTTCTTTTGATTCTTCACTTCATAAAGTGTTTACTGTTCACTTTGATAAAGAATAGACAATACAAGACAAGAAAGTACGATGTGATATGCTCATGTATGCATGATATGCATGAATAATACTTACAGTTGTTCCATTGACTCACGGATCGAGGTGATCAGCAGAAGTGTTCTCATTGGTTCCGTTTTGACGCTTGTTCAAGTCTTGCATTGGAATGATCGAAAGCTTTGCATTTGTGGCTTTTATCTTCTATATGTTGAGAACATGAGTGGTGGAGACCTTGAGCAGCAGAGTTAGGGATGCATCCATTTCCAATTATGTTTTAGCATGTCAATTGGTAGCTTGCCAATAATCATTTCCCTTGCCCAATATGTCCTTTGGAGGTTCAACATACTTCCCTTAACTTGAAGGCTTTGTATGACAAAACATTTTTTTTTTGAATTTTGATTTTGAAATCAAATGTTGGCTTTGCCAAATTAATGTCAATGTACCTCAGGACTTGATTTTTCCAAATTAACATATCTATAACATGATAACCCTAGCTACTGTACTAAACTCGGGAATCATTTCTATTTAGGCAAGAACTGTTACACTTCAGATAGGCACATACACATTACATGGCCAAAGGTCTCATTTGAGTTTAAATATTGTCTATCTCATATGCATGCTTATTCAAACTATCTCCACTAATAGATTCTACCTACCAAGAGAGATCAACAGGTCTTTGATAATCTTGAAATGGGGTCTATAAGGGACATGGGTTAAAGTGAAGGCCATTTGTAAGTTGGGGCTGATGTGATACAATGGACAAGCCTTCACACTATAAATTTCTTGTTTGAATTTTAAGCGGCTTAGAGGCAATCTTGCTAGACTCCAAATTCCTTCTATATCTTCCTGGCATTAATCTGGATCTTGATAGGGACAGTCTTTGCCCTTGCAAAAAGTATGGTACCCAAAATTGTTTCCTTTTCTTCTTCTCCCTTTTCTTTATTTCTCTTACTCTTCCCTTTTCTTTCTCTGTGTTTTCCTTAATCTTCCCTTTCTTTGAGCATTTTATCATTTTGTCCTTCTTTCTTGTTGGACTATCAAGTACAAAACTTTCAAGAACTGGATGGTCTCCCTCCTTTTCTCCAATTTTGATTGAATCTTTGGTTGCATTGGGCCAATTCAAGTAAAAATGTCTTTATGAACCAAATGGAAGCCTTTTGCTGCTTTAGGTAAAAGATAACTCAGTTGGCTTTATGAACTGCCTTTTTAGGTTCTATCTTTTTTTTTTTTTGGTTCTAGCTCAAACATAGTTGTCTTGTTTGTACCAACTTGGGCTTCCAATAATGGATGAGTGGAGTAACATAAATCTTCTTTAGCAGGGATAAATCATTTGTTACTCTAATGTTGATGTTGTCTTGATATATTGGAGACATTAAGGGAACTTCAACTACCCTTAAGGTTTTGAGAACATCAACTATCCTTATGGTCTTGAAAACATCAACTACCCTTATAGTCTTGAGAACTTCAACTATCTTCATAGTCTTGACTATTCATTTCTTTCTTTGGTCTTCTTGCCTTTTCACCTTTGTGATCATAAGACTTGTCAAAAGTATCACAATAGCTCAAGGTAGGTTGTTGAGGTTATATGCCAATGAAAAGAAAGCTAAAATTTTCTGAAGGCTCAAAGGGACAACTAGGGATTGATATTTAATAGGGTGGATACTAGTTGTTGGCTTATCAAACAATGCCTAGATTATCTCTCCCTTAAATAAGCAGAGTTCAATTTCGCCTCAAAAGTTTGTCAAAGCATGTTCTAAGACTGACTAAGACCTAGACAAAGATAATTATGTAAGAGCCCTCTCTAAGTAAGCATACACAACTCAATGCTATAGAGTAATTCCCTCATCTAGTAAAGTCATTCGAGTCATGATGCCTAGACATATTAATTTATAAACATCAAGCTAAATTCCTCATTGGTTGAGCATCAAAATGAACAAAGACCAACAAAAATTTATGATAAAAATAATTTAAATTTGAAAAACACAATAGTTCTAAAATATTAAAAGTAAGATTGAAAAGCAACATTCAAGCTAAGGAAAGTTCATTGAGTTAGGCTTCTTTTCCTTTCACATCTTCAATATTTCCATCTTGAAAGGATGATAAAACAAAGTCTTCTTCCAATCATTGTCCCACCATGAAGGTTGCTGGTGGTGGCACTCTGTTGAACCTTGGAAATGGATTATCTTTGGTGTTGGGCTTGTCCGGCTCGGGCAACTTGCCATTATCAATTAAATTCTGGATCTCATGCCTCAACTTCATGCAATTGTCCGTTTCGTGTCCAGGCCTTTGATGGAATTGCCAAAATGCATTAGTATCAAAGTTAGGTGGAAGAGGATTAGGCAAAGGACGAGGAGTCAAGGGTTGTAACAATCCCTTCTTTTGTAGCTTATTGAGAACCCAAGATAATGGCTTCCCCAAATCTGAAAACTGCCTCATTCCTCCTTGACTAGCGGCATTAACATCAACTTCTTTTTGTGTACTTTGATTGCCCAAATAGTAGTTCCCTTTCTCATTCCTTTTTATTGAAAAGCGATTCTTCTCCCTTTCCCACTCTTCAATTAGTAGACCAGCTTGGAGAAGATCTTTGAAATCACGTATGAGTGTATGAGACATCCTCTCGCGAAGATTAGGAAACACCCCTCTCATAATCATCCTTATTTGATCAGATTCATCGGGCCTCTTCTTGAGTAAAGCAGCCTTGTTTCTCCATCTCTTGACATAATCTACAAAATTTTCATTTGGTCGTTGCCTAATGGACTCAACTTCCATTAAGGTAACTTCCATTTCAACATTGTATCCATATTGTTGGACGAAGGCTTTGTAAAGTAGATCCCAACTCTTTTATGCTCCATCATCTAAGGTATTGAACCAATTTTGGACAATAGGGTCCAATGAGAGCATAAAGTACCTTAGGGTTTGAGCCTTAGTAGCTCGGGCAGACTGCATGGCAGTGATATACTGCTTCACATGAAGATGAGGATTTCCATTGCCATTGTACTTAGCAAATGATGGCATCTTGAATTTATAAGGGACTTCTTCATCTTGTTCAAATAACTTGTCAACTTCGGACATCTCTTCGATTTTCAGCTTCTTCTCAAATTTCTTTTCTAAATCAGCAATCATCTTTTCAACATCAGATGTCTCGGTCTTTTCAATAGTTGCCTTCTCGATAGCCTTCGGTTCTTTCTTCTTTTCTTGAACCTCTTGGTAGTATTGAGCCCAATCATCATCATCATCAATGACCAACTTTTCATCATCAAAAACTACTTCATTAATTTTAGTCTTCCCTTTATCCTTTGGTTTCTTAGTGCTAGCAGATGCCTCGGCATGGTTTTCTAAGATTGCAGTCAATTGGTTCTTCATGGTCTTAGCTAGGGCCTCTTTTATTTCTTCCATCTTGGCATTGAGGGCTTCATCCACCATTCTTTGAATTTGTTCGGGCTCCATTGTTCTTGGTGAGCAAGTGATTGAGTCATTGCTAGATACTTCATCTCCGGCGTAGGTCGGATTGTCGTAAGCTTTTGAACTTTCGTAATCCAGGGCTGTGAGCCAGAGAGGATCAATGATATGAGATGCAAATGTATGCACAATCAACCAATAAACAAGTGTAATTAGGACGATCCTTCCAACCTTATAACATCCACACACGAATGGCGAGTCTCTTTTTCCTAGGTATATGGTTAACAAAATACCAACACGGGGTATCTTGCTTTCGAATAATTCCCTCGGACGTTTCAACCAATAGTTATATTTTCGAAAATGGAAATCAATCCATGATAATTCCCATTAATTAGGTTTTAATCCATTCAACCAACTAAAGTAGCTTTTATGCTATGTTGGATTAAAATGAAATTAAGAGGTTTATCATAGATATATTTCTCACTTGAAAAAGGTAACTAATGATTCATGCCAAAAACAAGACCATAGTTAATTTATTCTTAGTGTAAACTAGGCCTACAATAGATTTTTTGTATTTCATAATTGACCTAAATATTTTGCAAGCTCTTTGTAAAAAATGGTTGGGTAAAAATAGTTTTGTTTCTAAGCCCATTGTAAAAGATTTTAGAAAAATGGATTTTCGGCTTAGTATTTGGGCCATGGACCAAAGAATTTTTGTTTTTAGAAAAGTCTTATGTCCAAAAACCATCTTGAAAAATTTTGAAAATAGTTTTGGTCTTTTGGATTTTAAAGAAAAAATTTATTTTGAGCTTGCAATATACTTAGATCATATTAGAAAAAGAACAAACCAAATAAGCCATGATTTAGACTAAGATAAACTAACCATAGTCAAACAACATGCATTTGGGGTAAAACCTAAGGAAAGTAACTCAGCCAATTACATGAGCTTTAGTCTTGGGTTAAAAGGCTTAGGTTCCCATAGCAAGTATATACCAAATGGTACGAGGCTATGAGTGGTTATGCCATGCTCGATCTCCATACCTTGAGTGAAAGTATGGTATCCCTTACATAACATAACACGGGCAACACGGGCATCCTAACTCATGCACACAATACAATCTAAGATGATGCAATGGATAATATCATTATAAGAAAGAATAGAATAATATAAAGACCAATGGAATCAACTTCTCTTGTCCCCAGTGGAGTCGCCACTGTGAGCAGGGATTTTTGCCCCCACTCTCGGTGGAATGGTTCTTGCGACTTCGGCACTGTTTAGGCTCGGGGCCTTAGAGAACACGGACCTAAGTCCGGAGAAAATAGAGTCACCACCCGGACGGGCAGGGAAAAAAGAAAGGGGTGGATGACTCGATTCCTAAGGAATCCCCAACCCCCTAATGGGTTCGAAAAGTTGGGTACGTGTGGGGAAGGTGAGAAATGGCCCAGCACCCCCACAACGACCAGTTCATTGGAACTGGCCTCCTTTATAGGTCTTAATATTATAAAATTCTTAAGTATAATAACATTATCCATATTACACACAATAATTAAAAGAAAGCATCATTATATTAAAATCAAAGTAATGTCCAAACAAAGTAAATAAATGGACACCCATCCAAGGATGGAAACATGTCCTTACATCACATGCCTAGATAGGACACCCACCAAAAGGTAGAAACATGCCCTTTACAAAGGTTTTTAAATAGAAAAGAAAATTAAATTACATGATGTTTAACTAATGAGGTACCCACCAAGTGGAAACGTACCTCTTACAACTTTTGGAAGTCTAAATTGATTGATAAAAGTAAATAATTATTCAACATAAATAAATCATTCATTAAAAGTATTTAAATAAAATAAACATCCATCCATGATAAATTAAATAGATCAAGTATTGAAATTAAATAGATTAAAGCATAAGAGATAAATCAAGGTATAAATAAATATGGAATTGAATAAAGCAAATAAAAGTTCAATTATAGCTACTGTGACTTTTTATGGAATTAAAATAGATTAGGGTTTTATGTTTTAAATGGTTGGTAAGACTCTTTAATTAACCAAATTAAGGTTTGAATGATGAAATCATGAAACTA
Organism: Garcia nutans; assembly: GCA_947685225.1. Lineage (NCBI taxonomy): Eukaryota > Viridiplantae > Streptophyta > Magnoliopsida > Malpighiales > Euphorbiaceae > Garcia > Garcia nutans. The sequence goes on from CANTUV010000011.1 coordinate 38,447,008, forward strand.
GGGTTTTAAATACCTTAAAATACTTTAATTTGTGATTTTTGGTTATTGAATTTTAAGCTACTGTGTAATTTTTGAGTTTTTATGTTTTTTTATGTTTTTTAATGTTTTAAAAGGATTAGGGTTCATAAAAATTAGGGTTTAAGATTTTAAAAGGTTAGTGTTCATTATTTCATGTTTAAAAGTTGAATTTTGGACTTTAGGGTTTTGAAATTTGGGTCACGGGTAATGAATAATTTTTAGGGTTTTAGAAATCAATTTGATATTTTATGAAGTTTTATGAATTTAAACAAAGGATTGAAGTTTTTATAAGTAGAAAAGATGTTTTTTAAGGCTTTTTGAATGAAATAGAACCTACTTTAAAATCTTAAATGAAACAGAATTTGATTTTGGTTTTGTTGAAAAATATGTTCAATTAGTGTTTTAAGATTTTTAAGAAGAAAAAATAACAATTTTAAGTCTTTTTATAAAAGAAGGTCACGTTTTAGTGTTTTAACTTTGGAAGAATTAAACTAAAGTTCTAAAATTTTTGATTTAAAGAAACCCTAATTCCATAATTTAGCTACTGTGTAACATAAATCAATTAAGGAAAATCACTTACCTTCTTTTGTTGATTCTTCCAAAAATAATTCTTCTTGGATGAACTAGCTCCAAAGACAAGACTTTGTTGCCTTTGAATTCCTTAATTCGTGCTGCTACTCCCTTAAAAATCAGTTGAATTGAATTATTGCTTTTCCTTCCTTGATTTGGTTTCCAATCCCAAGCTCACTGTGAAATTTTTCCTCTCTCTCAGCGACCCCCAATTTTAATTGCCTTTGGTCCTTTTTATAGTGGTTTAAGGTTATTTATTCCTAATTAATTAAGGTAAGTAATATTAATAAAAAAAAGAAACCAAAACCTAATTGGATTAGGTTTCAAAAAATTTGCGTCGGAAAATTTGCACTGCCGAAAAAAAACTGCCGCAGGAAAAAATGCGCTGGCAAAAACTTTCTGCCACAGAAAACTGCGGCAGTGTGCTGGGAACGGGCCCGTAAGCTATTTCGCAGGCAGAAAAATTCTGCCTACGAAATAGCTGGGCTATTTCGCTGGCAGAAAAATTCTGCGTGCGAAATACCCACGGGCCCGCGCGACGAATTTTTCGTCGCCGATTTTTTCGAATCCGATTTTTATTTTTATTTTTATTTTTTGTCTTTTATTTGTTTATTTCTATTTTTTATTAATAAAAATTAGATACTAAAGCAAAAAAATATATTTAATTAAAATTATTTTGGACCAATTAGACAACAAAAATCATTTTGGGCTAAATAAAACATATTAGATCATATTGGGTCAAAAATTAAGGGTCTACAATATACTTACCTAGTATTAACTTACCTGGCTCCGTGTTAGCGTGATCGTTGCGTTATTCATGCCGGAGGATATATCTGCAAAGGCTTACAATTGTATGACGTAGCGCCTTCTCAGGTAAGGCAGATTATCTGAGATTGCGGCTTTGAGAGCTTCATCTTACAATTACCATCTGAGGAGTATCTGATAGACCGGAGCGTAGTCCAGTCACTTGCAGAAATGATGGTTGGACATAACTCATACTTTTCACTTGCCCATTGGAGAGATGACAATTGGTCCGGTCGACTTTGCTGCTATAATCAGCATTCAGTATGATGGTGTTCTGGTTCCTCTTACCAACGATATTTTGACATTTGAAGAAATTCAACAATTAATTGGTATGGAGCCATCATATAAAGGGCCTTTTAAGATAAAAATTGAGCCAATCATAGTTATTGGATGAACTATGAAGGACGGGTTCATAGAGACATGGCCCAACAGTATGCTCGAGGATTTTTGTTATATTTTCTTGGGACGACCATCTTAGGCAATACTGAATCCGCCATACATTTCTCAGTGTTGAAGGCCTTTTCTTATTTTAGGACGGTACCACTTTATGGCTGTGGTGAAGCTGGTCTCTCCTGTCTTTACAATGGTCTTGATAAAATTTGCTGAAATAAGAAGTCTTTTGTCGGCTTTATGGCGGTTGTCGAGGTACTCTTCTTCCACCAATGTCAATTCCATTCTTTTCTTGCATGAATTTGATTTTTATTATTGTTGTAGGCATGGGCATATGAACACAACCTTGTGAGGGTGCCTGCTATTTCTAGAGAGAGAGTCGGGTATCCAAGATTAAATTTCTAGTTGTCTGATCCCGTAGAAGTTCCCGGCTCTCACCATGTGCATACCCAACACTTTGTGTTGAGCCGTTTAACCTGGGACCAGGTAAAATAACATTAGTATACTTTAAAATTTTATGTGAAAGTTTACTTACCTTATGTTATTTTGCAAGTGAATTTGGCCTGGTGGAAACCAGAAGAGCAGACAAACTGGACTTCCTCCATGAATGCTGCACTGTCTTTTCAACATACTCGTCGAGTCATCGCTGGCCCAATGTCTAGTGGCTGGCTTCTCAGAGAGAGAGTTTATGAGTAGTTTCTTAGTCCAGAGCAGCGGAGGGTCCCAATGCATTGCCAGGAATACACTTTAAATATTACATCAATGCTGGAGGATGCATGGTGGTTGGCCCAACACGGTTATGGTGTTGAAACACTTCTCAATCCATCGGGTGCATCTTATGCCCATTTTATTCAAATAAGGCTCTTGAACTTTGATGTATCTCCTATTGGTGTAAGGGAAATTCCCGAAGAAAATGAGGGTAGAGATAAAGAGGAACATCATGAAGAGGCAAGAGAATTCGTTCCACATCTCGGGGCTAGCACTTCTCAGGTAAAACATTTACCATTTTTCCATTGCAATTGCTTCTTTCTTATTTTGATTTTTAATGATTGTTGTAGGTTCCTGGCTCATTTGATCATGAGGCAGGACCTTCTTTTACTTCTCCTTCATTTGCTCATTCTAGTCTACCAGATATGCCATCTCATCCATAGGGTATTGATATGAATTGCCTGGTAAGTTTTCTTGTTTCATGGTACTTTATGCTATATGTATACATGATTATGTATGCTCTTACTTTTTCCTTTCCAACTCACAGCGGATGCTTGAAGAACAAAATAAGAAACTTCAAGAAGAGTTGGCTTCTAGTCGTCAGCAGGCTTCTCATTTTGAAAATTTATGTCATCAATCAAAGCAAAATTTTTGAGACTTCCGATTTCAGGGGTTGAGGGATCCTGGTGCTTCTTCATCTAGAGGCCCCCAAACTGATGACCATGAGATCCTTTTGTCTACTTCTGATGAGGACCGTGACAGATCTAAACTCTAAGTTAATAGGGATTTTGGTGCTCCTACTTCAGGTGGACTCAGGTTGGGCGATTTGCCTCCTCCTCCAACAGGCGATGATTTTTTCAGGGCTTTATTTGATGACCTTCCACCACCTTCCTAGTGATGTATGAATATTGTATGAATTGAGTAAACATTGCTTAACTAGTATAGAAATAATAATGATAATATATACTTTTTTATTTTACTGTAACTTTTTTTTTTACCATCATCATTTCCTTGCCCAATGTATCCTTTGGAGGTTCAATGATTCGACATACTTCCCTTAACTTGAAGGATTTATAATTTATAATTTTTTTTTTCGAAATCAAATGTTGACTTTGCCAAATTAATGTCAATGTACCTCAGGACTTGATTTTTCAAATTAACATATCTATAAGATGACAACCCTATTTACCATACTAAACTTGGGAATCATTTCTATTTAAGCAAGAATTGTTGCACTTTAGATAGGCATACACATTACTTGGCTGAAGGTCTCATTGGGTTTAAATATTGTCTATCCCATATGCATGCTTATTCAAACTATCTCCACTAATAGACTCTACCTACAAAGAGAGATATACAGGTCTTTGATAGGTTTGAAATTGGGTCTATAAGGGACATAGGTTAAATGAAGGCCATTTGTAAGTTGGAGCTATTGTGACACAATGGACAAACCCTCAGGCTACAAATTTCTTGTTTGAACTTTAGGCAACTGGGAGCAATCTTGCTAGACTCAAAATTTCTTCTATCTTCTTGTATTAGTCCTGATCTTGATTGGGATAGTCTTTACTCTTGCACAAAGTTTGGTAACCAAATTCATTCATTTTCTTCTTCTCCCTTTTCTTTCTTTTCTTTTTTTATTTTTCTTGCTCTTCCTTTCTTTGAGCATTTTATCATTCTGTCCTTCTTCCTTGTAGGACTGTTAGGCATAGAACATTCAAGAACTGGATGGTCTTTCTCATTTTTCTCTGATTTTGATTGAATCTTTTGTTTGGTTGGACCAATTCAAGTCAAACCATCCTTGGAAGCCTTTTGTTGTCCTAGGTAAAAGAGAACTCATTTGGCTTTCTGAACCGCGTTTTTAGGTTTTATCTTTTTTTTTTAGCTCTAAAAGAGTTGTCTTGTTTATACCAACTTGGGTTTCCAATAATGGATGAGTGGAGTGACATAAATCTCCTTTAATAGGGATACATCATTTATTACTCCGATGTTATCTTGATAGATTAGAGATATCAAGTGAACTTCAACTACCCTTATGGTCTTGAAAACATTAATTACCCTTATTGTCTTGAGAAATTCAACTATCCTCATGATCTTGACTAATCATTGCTTTCTTTGATCTTCTTGCCTCTTCATATTAGTGATCATAAGACTTGTCAAAAGTATCACAACAGCTCAGGGTAGGTTATTGGGGTTTGTAAGCCAATGAAAAGAAAGCTAAAATTTTATGAAGGCTCAAAAGGACAACTAGGGATTGATATTTAATAGGGTGGATACAAGTTGTTGGTTAACCAAACAATGCCTAGATAATCTCTTCCTTAAAATAAGCAGAGTTCAATTTCACCTCGAAAGTTTGTAAAAGCATGTTCTAAGACTAAGACCTAAACAAAGGTAATTATTTAGGAGCCCTCTCTAAGTAAGCATACACAACTCAATGCTATAGAGTAATTCCCTCACCTAGTAAAGTCATTCGAGTCATGATGCATAAATATATTAATTCATTAGTTGTCATGCTAGATTCCTCATCGGTTGAGCACCACAATGAACAAAGACCAATAAAAATTTTGACAAAAATAATTTATTTTAAGCAACTTTAAATTAGAAAAACAAGATTGTTCCAATTAAATATTAAAGAAAGTTAAATTGAAAAGCAACATTCAAGTTAAGGAAGGTTCATTGAGTTGGCATTGAAGATACTTCATTTATTTAGACATATCAAGGGCAAGGATTTTTTTCATCATTAAGGATCATTGCTTCATCATCCATAATTAATCCAAACTTGCTTAGTAGTACATCCTCTTTAGCAGCTTCTCTATCAATATCATGATGAGATGACAAGATAAAACTCTTCATGAAGGTTGCAAGAGGTGGCGCCCTTCCAATTTTTGGTAGAGGCTTATTCTTAGTGTTGGGCTTATCAGGCTCAAAGCAGCTTTCCACTGTCAATTAAATTCTGGATCTCGTGCCTCAACTTCATACAGTTGTCCATTTCATGTCCAAGCCTTTGATGGAATTGGCAAAATGCTTTAATATCAAAGTTAGGCGGAAAAGGATTAGGCAAAGGATGAGGAGTCAAAAGTTGTAACAATCCCTTCTTCATTAGATTCTCCAACATTTTTAATGAAGGTTCCCCCAAGTCTCAAAATTTATGCCTCTTTACTGGTTCAGTTGCTACATTTTTCTCAACACCTCTTCTTTTATTTTGATTTTGCTCATTGAGGTGGTAGTCGCTCCTATTGGTCCATTTAGACAGCATATGGTTCGGCTGATCTTGTAGAATAGGGATTGATCCTTCATTTTTCATTTGATTTTTATTAGTGAACATGTTCTCCGTTGATGATGCCTTTCCCCTTTTTCTTATGTCAATGGGAGATGCCTTATTAGCATTGTTGATGATCTCTAGAATTTTAATCAACTGGGTCTTCATAATTTCAACCAATTGGTCTTGTAGTTCAGCCATCCTAGCTTTGACAACTTCATCGATTATATCCCTTAGCTGGTTTGCATCCATCCTCCCAATGAAGCACTTAAATTAAATTCAATGTTGTAGATGGTATTATTGTATGCTCTTGAATTGTCGTACTTCAGGTCTATGAGCCAGAAATGATCAATGATATGAGATGCAAAAGTATGCATGTATGCACATATGCACAAACAATCAATGAAGAAAGATAATTAGGATGTTCCTTCCAACCTTATAACATCCACACACGAATGGCGAGTCTCTTTTCCTAGGTATATGGTTAACAAAATACCAACATGGGGCACCTTGTTTTCGAATATTTCCCTCGGACGTTTCAACCAATAGCTATATTTTTTAAAATGAAAATCAATTCATAATAATTCCCATTAATTAGGTTTTAATCCATTTAACCAACTATAGTAGCTTTTATGCTACATTGGATTAAAACTAAATTAAGTGGTTTATTATAGATAGATTTCTCACTTGAAAAAAGTAACTAATGGTTCATGCCAAAAATAAGCCAATGATTAATTATTCTTAGTATAAACTCGACTCACAATTGATTTTTGGTATTTCATAATTGACCTAAATAATTTGCAAGCTCTTTGTGAGAAAAGGTTGGATGGAAATAATTTTATTTCTAAGCCCATTGTAAAAAGATTTTAGAACAAATGGATTTTGGGTCATGAGCAAAAGAATTTTTTATTTGTTTTTAGAAAAGTTTTATATCCAAAGACCATCTTGAAATGTTTTGAAGATAGCTTTGGTCTTTTGGATTTTAAAGAAAAATTTATTTGAGCTTGAAAATGTACTTGGGTCATATTAGAAAAAGAACAAACTAAATAAGCCATGATTTAAGCCAAGATAAATTAACCATAGTCAAACAACATTCATTTTGGGTAAGACCTAAGAAAAGTAGCTAGGCCAATTACATGAGCTTTAGTCTTTGGGTTAAAAGGCTTAGGTTCCCATAGCAAGTACATACCAAATGGTACGAGGCTATGAGTGCTTATGCCATGCTCAATCTCCATACCTTGAGTGAAAGTGTGGTATCCCTTACATAACACAACACGGGTAACACGGGCATCCTAACTCACGCACACAATGCAATCTAAATGATTCAATGGATAATATCAAAGAAAGAATAAAATAATATAAAGACCAATGGAATCAACTTCTCTTGTCTCCAGTGGAGTGGCCACTATGAGTGGGGATTTTTGCCCCCACTCCCAGTGGAATGGTTCTTGTGACTTCGGCACTGTTTAGGCTCGAGGCCTTAGAGAACACGGACCTAAGTCTGGAGAAAATGGAGTAGCCACCCGAATGGGCCAGCAAAAAGAAAGGGGTGGATGACTCGATTCCTAAGGAATCCCCAACCCCTTAATGGGTTTGAAAAGTTGGGTACGTGTGGGGAAGGTGAGAAATGGCCCAGCACCACCACAACGCCCAGTTCATTGGAACTGGCCTCATTTACAGGTCTTAATATTATAAAATTCTTAAGTATAACAATATTATCCATATTACATGCAACAATTGAAATAAAAGCATCGTTATATTAAAAATCAAAGCAATGTCCAAGCAGAACAAATAAATGGACACCCATCCGAGGATGAAAACATGTCCTTACATCATCCATGTCTAAACTAATAGGACACCCACCAAAAGGTAAAAACATGTCCTTTACATTGTTCTAAAATATAAAAACAATTTAAATTACATATAACTTAATTAATAAGGTACGCACAAAGTGGAAACATACCTCTTACAACATTTGTAAATCAAAATAAATCGATAAAATTAAATAACCATTCATCATAAATAAATCATTCATCAAAGATATTAAACATCGATCAAAATATATAATAAACATTCATCTATGATAAATTAAATAAATCAAGCATTGAAAATAAATCAAAGCATATAATGAACTACATAATCAAATCTAAAAATAAAGCAAGTAAAGATACAAATTAGGGTTCACTGTTTCTATTTAAAGTTCTTTAATTAATATTTAGGGTTTTGGGATTTTAGCATTTTTATTATCATTCATTTAGGCTACTGTAAGTTTTAAGAGAATTAAAATGGATTAGGGTTTCGTGAATCAAATTAGGGTTTAGGGGTAACATTATGAAATTAGGGTTTTAGAATAATTAAAACATTAGTTTTATAATTCTTGGTTACTGGATTGTTGTTTTGGGTTTACTATATTGAGTTTGAATGTTTAGGTTTGCAAGGTTTTAAGGATTAGGGTTTAGGAAAACTAGAGTTTAAGTATTAGTTTTGAGGGAATTAGGGTTTAGGAAAACTTAGGGTTTACAGTTTTGGTTTTGAGAGAATTAGGATTTTTAGTGTTTCAGAAAATATGTTTGGTTTTAGGATTTGAGAAAATAGTTTAGAGTTTTATAAAGTTTTTTTTGAAATAGGCAAAATGATTTAAGGTTCATGGAAATAAAAGAAACGAATTATGGTTTTAAGATTTAGAAGAAATAAATTAGGGTTCAAAGGTTTAGAAGAAATAGAAGAAATCACTTATGTTATTGAAACGAAGATCAATGTTACTACATGTTTATAGATCAAGGTTTTGTGTGTATATACTTAGGAATCAAAGAAACAAAGCTGTTGTGATCATGAGCAATGTATAATTAGGGATCAAACTTGCGTAGTTGGTTCTACTAAAAAGTTGCTTCTGGATGAACAAAGATAAATGCAAGATTGCTGCCTTTGATGGCTTGATTGCTTGCTTGCTTATTCCTCTCAATTCCGAAGTTCCACTATTCGATCCTAGTCTAAAGTTCTCTCCTTATTGTTTTTTTTTGTCCCTTTTCTTTAAAGTGTTATTTATAGGAATATTTATATGATTAATCCTAATTGTTTAAGAAAACTAAAATTCATTAGGAAAAGAAAACAAAACCAAATAGAATTTGGTTTCGAAAAATTTGCGTTGGAAAATTTTGCTGGCAAAAAAATTGCTGCGAGCCACGAGAAAATTTGTGAGAAACTGCATGGAAAATTGCGAGCTGGGCGCGACCAGCCAATTTCACCGCAGGAGTTTCCTGCTACGAAATGGCTTCGGTCATTTCGCCCATAGGAACCTACGGGCGAAAAAATTCATCGCCGATTTTTATTTATTTATTTATTATTATTATTATTATTATTTATTTTTTTAAAATTATAAAAAATAAAAACTAAAATAAATATTATTTAATTAAAATAACAAAAAATTATTTTGGAGTATATAAAATATATTGGACCGGACCCGGTAAAAAATTAAGGGTCTACACACAACAATTTTTTTCGATCCTTAATTCTGAGTTTTAAAGTGTTATTTATAGGAAAACTTATAAGACTACTTCTAATTGTTTAAGAAAACTAAAATTAATTAGGAGAAGAAACCAAAACCAAATAGAATTTGGTTTCAGAAAAAACTGCGTTGTACAATTTTGCTAGTGTGAGCTGGGATTTTTGCCCCCACTCCCGGTGGAATGGTTCTTGCGACTTCGGCACTGTTTAGGCTCGAGGCCTTAGAGAACACGGACCTAAGTCCAGAGAAAATGGAGTCACCACTCGGACGGGCCGGGAAAAAAGAAAGGGGTGGATGACTCGATTCCTAAGGAATCGCCAACCCCCTAATGGGCTCGGAAAGTTGGGTATGTGTGGGGAAGGTAAGAAATGGCCCAGCACCCCCACAACGCCCGGTTCATTGGAACCGGCCTCCTTTACAGGTCTTAATATTATAAAATTCTTAAATATAATAACATTATCCATATTACACACAATAATTAAAAGAAAGCATCAATATATTAAAATCAAAGCAATGTCCAAACAAAGCAAATAAATAGACACCCATCCAAGGATGGAAACATGTCCTTACATCACATGCCTAAATAGGAAACCCACCAAAAAGGTAGAAGCATGCCCTTTACATATGTTCTAAAATAGAAAAGCAAATTAAATTACATGATGTTTAACTAATGAGGTACCCACCAAGTGGAAACATACCTCTTACAACTTTTTGAAATCTAAATTAATTGATAAAAGTAAATAATCATTCATCATAAATAAATCATTCATCAAATCTATTAATCAAAATATGAAATAAACATCCATCCATGATAAATTAAATAAATCAAGTATTGAAATTAAATAAATTAAAGCATAAGAAATAAATCAAAGCATAACCAAGTATGGAATTGAATAAAGCAAATAAAAGTCCAATTATGGCTACTGTGACTTTTTATGGAATTAAAATAAATTAGGGTTTTATGTTTTAAAGGGTTGGTAAGACTCTTTGATTAACAAAATTAAGGTTTGAATGATGATATCATAAAACTAGGGTTTTAAACACTTTAAAATACTTTAATTTGTGATTTTTTGTTATTGGGTTCCTAAGCTGCTGTGTAAAATTTAGGTTTTTATGTTTTTTAATGTTTTAAAAGGATTAGGGTTCATAAAAATAAGGGTTTAACATTTAAAAAGTGTTAGTGTTCATTATTTTAGATTTAAAAGTTGAATTTTGGATTTTAGGATTTAGAAGTAGGGTCATGGGTGGTGAATAATTTTTAGGGTTTTAGAAATCAATTTGATAATTTCATGAAGTTTTATGAATTTAAACAACTAAATTAAAGTTTTTATAAGTAGAAAAGATGTTTTAGAAGACTTTTTGAATGAAATAGAACATACTTTAAGATTTTAAAAGAAGCAGAATTTACATCTTAGTTTTGTTGAAAAATATGTTCAATTAGAGTTTTAAGGTTTTTAAGAAGAAAAAAAACAATTTTAAGCCTTTTGAAAGATAAACCAACGAAATAAGGTTTTTTCTTTGGCTTTAGAAAAACTAAATTAAAGTTCAAAGGTTTTTAATTTTGATTTCATAGATTTGCTACTGTATAAAAAAAACAATTAAAGAAAATTAATTAACACATACCTTCTTTTGATGATTTCTCCAAAAACAATTCTTCTTGGATGAACTAGCTCCAAAGAGAAGCTTTTTTTGCCTTTGAATCCTTTAAATCGTGATACTGCTATTTCAGAAAAAAGTTGAATTTAATTTCTTCTTTTCCTTCCTTGATTTGGTTTCAAAATTTCCAAACTCCTCTTGGAATTTTCCTCCCCTTTTTTAATTGTCTTTGGTCCTTATTTATAGTGGTTTGAGATTGTTTATTCCTAATTAGTTAAGGTAAGTAATATTAATAATAAAAAAAAGAAACCAAAACCTAATTAGATTAGGTTTTGAAAAGTTTGCATCGAAAAATTTGCGCTGCCGAAAAAAATTCTGCCGCAAAAATCTGCGGCAGCGCGCGCAGAGCGGGCCCGTAAGCTATTTCGCAGGCAGAAAATTTCTACGTGTGAAATAGCTAGGCTATTTCGCAGGCAGAAAATTTCTGTGTGCGAAATAGCACAGTGATTTCGCCCACAGGAATTTCCTGCAGGCGAAATACCCACGGGCCGGCACGATGATTTTTTCGTCGCCGATTTTTTCGACTCTGATTTTTATTTTTATTTTTATTTTTTAATTTTTATTTGTTTATTTCAATTTTTTATTAAAAAAATAGATACTAAAGCAAAAATTATTTAATAAAATTTATTTTGGACCAATTAGACAACAAAAATCATTTTAGACTAAATAAAACATATTTGACCGGATTGGGTTAAAAATTAAGGGTCTACAGCTAGCAAAAACTGCGAGCGACGAAAATTTTGTTCGAGGGCGTTGGGGCGGCTGGCCAATTCACTGTAGGAATTTCCTGCGGTGAAATGGCCCAAGGCCATTTTGCCCTCAGGGAATTCCTACGGCCGAATTGGCCTTGGCCAATTCTACTTTCGGCGATGAATTTTTCATCGCCGATTCTTTCGTTGCCGATTTTATTTATTTTTATTTTTATTTATTATTTTTGTTTATTTACTTTTTAATATTATTTATTATTATTATTTTCTTTATTAACTTTACCATTTTTATTTTTATTAAAAATTAAAAATAATAAATACTATAATAAATATTATTTAATTAAAATGCCACAAAAATTATTTTAGACTATATAAAAAATATCAGACCAGACTGGGTCAAAAATTAAGGGTCTACATTTTCCCCCTGCTTGAATGATCTGAGACTTCAGTAAAATAGAGTGAAAAGCAATAAGACTTAATTTTTCTGAGATGGTTGAGGTTTTGGGTTCTGGACCTGGTTCGAGTTTTGGACTCTAGGATAATTTTAGGTTCTAGACCTAAGGATAATTTGAGTTATGGACCCGAGATAAGTTCTAGACTTAAAAGAGATTTTAGGTTATGGACCTAAGGATAATTTGGGTTTTGGACCTGAGCTAAGTTCTAGACTTAAAAGAGATTTTAGGTTTTGGTCCTAAGGGTAATTTAGGTTCTGGACATGAAACTAGATTTGGATACTCGTTCTTAAATTGGATTTGGATACTCAATCCTAAATTGGATTTGGATACTCGATCGTAACTGAATTTGGATATTCGATCCTAAATTGGATTTGGATACTCGATCCTGACTGAATGTGGATACTCGATCCCTAACTAGATTTGGATACTCGATCCTAACTGGATTTGTATACTCGATCCTAAACTAGATTTGGATACTCGATCCTAAATTGGATTTGGATACTCGATCCTAAATTGAATTTGGATACTCGATCCTAACTGGATTTGGATACTCAATCCTAAACTGAATTTGGATACTTGATCCTAAACTTGATTTGGATACTCAATCCTAACTGGATTTAATTTGGGTACTTGGACCTGAGATTGAATTGGATTTGACTGACTTTTTATCAGTTGAGGATTCTGGCTTAACTTGTTTTTCCATGCTTTTGTTCTTCCTTTTGCAAAAATTCAGCTCTTTTTAGCTAGCCCTCATATCTTTTCCTTACCCCCTACGTGGCAAAATATTTGCAAGTGAGTTTGAAAATGTTTGGTATGTAAACTCAAAAAATTGGAAAGGAGAAAATTTGCCCCCTGTGTAGGCTCAAACCAAAGATTTTTTCCATGCAAGCTTTGATTGATGTTTTTGTTGTCTAGTTCTTCGCACAAGCACACATTTCTTCTCTTTGCAAAATTACTGGAGCTTTCTCAAGCAATGGGCTTTCCATGCCCAGCTAATTTGATATCTTCTTTTGATTCTTTACTTCACAAAGTGTTTGCTGTTTACTTTGATAAAGAATAGACAATACAAGACAAGAAAGTGCAATGTGATATGATCATGCATGCATGATATGCATGAATATTACTTACAGTCGTTCCATCGACTCACAGACCGAGGTGATCAGCAGAAGTATTCTTATTAGTTCCTTTCAGATGCTCGTTCAGGTCTTGTATTGGAATGACAGAATGCTTCACATTTATGGCTTTTATCTTCAAGATGTTGAAAACATGAATAATGGAGGCCGGAAACAGCAGAGATACATCTATTTTAAATTATGATTCAGTATGTCAGTTGGTAGCTTCTTCATGACCTTGCCAGTAATCATTTCCTTTACCCAATGTGTCCTTTGGGGGTTCAATGATTTGACATACTTCCCTTCATTTGAAATTTTTTTTTTAATTTTCAATTTTGAATTTTGATTTTGAAATCAAATGTTGGCTTTGCCAAATTAATGTCAATGTACCTCAGGACTTGATTTTCCAAATTAACATATCTATGACAACCCTAGTTACCATACTAAACTCGGGAACCATTTATATTTAAGCAAGAATTTTTGCACTTTAGATAGGTACATACACATTACTTGGCCAAAGGTCTTATTTGAGTTTGAATATTGTCTATCTCACCTGCATGCTTATTCAAACTATCACCACTAATAGACTCCACCTACCAAGAGAGATCAACAGGTATTTGATAGGCTTGAAATGGGGTCTATAAAAGACACAGGTTTAAGTGAATGTTATTTTGAGATTGGAGCTGGTGTGACACAAAGGAAAAATCCTCACACTACAAATTTCTTGTTGGAGCTTTAGACAGTTGGGAACATAAAAAGATAGAGCTTTGAGTTTTCTCCCATCTTCTTGGTATTAATCTAGATCTTGATTAGAATAGTCTTTGCCCTTGCAAATAGTTTGGTACCCAAATTTGTTTCTTTTATTTTTCTCCCTTTTCTTTCTTTTTATTTTTCTTGCTCTTCCCTTTCTTTTAGCATTTTATCATTTTGTCCTTCTTCCTTGTAGGACTGTCAAGTACAGATGTAACACCCCCACACCCAATACATACACACTACATACACCACAATGTAGTATACATGTATCGAATATAGGAATGCAACTGATTTTTATTAACATTCAAAACATTTTTAAATGATACTATAAACTTTCTCATTATACGTTAAAGAAAAATAAGTACTTACTTGTAATATAAAACAAAATAGATATAAATACATTTACTTAATACGCAGCAGAATTTATAAAATAGTTACATATATAAAAACATTTAAGTCCATATCTATAAATATACACATATTTACATTATACACAATACTTTACAAAACATAAAGAATTTATACATGATTGGCAGCTCTTCTCTGATCTTTAAATCCAAGAATAAACCCTTCAATGTCTACTCTCACAAGGTCTCGAAGAACTCTCGGGTTCAACTCTGTTACCTGCGCGATTAAACACTATCGCGCTAAGCCAACGGCTTAGTAAGACAAATCATGCTTATGTTATGCTTTAGTGCAATGCAATGTTAATTATCAATCCATATTATACATGTAACATCATATATGCAAAGCAAACAACATATCATTACATTTCATAATCCAATATAAGTAGACATATCACATTTCAACATCTTTTCATATATCTCATTAGTTACTCATTAAACCATTCATGAACAACACTAAACAAAGACAAGCATTGGGCCCAAGACACACTAATATGCCATTCAATTTTCAGAGTTAATGTTTTGGTTTTGTTATCACATTTATCAATATCATATACCCAACTAGGCTTCAAGGATTAGGTTCAACCAAGCTTCAAGGGGAGCAAAGCATGCTAAGCTTCAACCCAACTTGGCTTCAAGAACCAACCCAACCTAGCTTCAAGGGTTGTAACATCTCAATTAGGCTTCAAGGAATCAATTCCAACCTAACTTCAAGAGATTGTTACTCATTATAGGCATGCCACCAACAACAAACTCTGAAAATGGAATAACACATTAGCCACACAATTCATTTATCATTTCATTTTCAAATCTCATCATCAACTAGGCAAACATGCCTCATTTCTTTCAATTGAACCATCATAGCCAATCACAATGGCTTTATAGCATTTCATATTGTGCATATAGCATTATTGGTATCACATTTCAAAGTACATTATTCATAATACACATCACCATTCACAAGCCTCACAATACACAATGCATAACCTTGTTCATGTAATATCATATGCATTATCAATTCCATATCATCTCACATTTCATGATTCAACAATGATGTTAGACAAATGATCTCTATTTTGATCCTTGACAACTCAAATGGATGATCTATTTAACATGTATTTGAAAAATCTTGTTGAAGGATTAGGTTGCTTCCAATAAGGTGAACAGAACCTTTCTAGCGGTCGCGCCTCACCTAAATACGACCGCTCCATACAATTACAAGATGAAACCTTATTACAGTAGGTTTCGCGGCCAGAAGCCCGACCTAAGTCGCGACTGCACTTCACAATCAAAAGATGAAACCTTATTACAGTAGGTTTCGCGGCCAGAAGCCCGACCTAAGTCGCGACCGCACATGAATAATAGCGACCGTCCCAAATTACGTGTCTCTCATGCATAAACCCTAAATGTAGCCAAATTTCTTTTGGTTAACTTAAAACACATTGTACACAACATAACCTCATTCAAATGGACATAATCAACATCATTAGCAATTATTTTACATGCTCATCACAATATTTTCATCACCAACATTCATTAACAATACATTTGATACCCTATCACATTTACAAACAAAAGTGTTTTAAGATTAAACAACATATGCATGTTTGTAACCATATAGTTTGTACTTACCTTTAGCACCAATTATACAACTCTAAACACTTTCTTTTCTCCAAGAATTCTTCACTTCTCAAATTAGAGCAAATCACCTTCTTCCAAAACCTAATCCAAAATAACACAATATAATTTATCACTTACCATTTCCAAAACCCTAAAACCAACATCACTCTTAACTTATCATCTTCAAATCCAAAACCAACACCACAACCAATTAAATCCAACATATAATAATCAACACAACCCTACCATCAAAATCCACAACCAAACTCACAACCAACTTAAATAAACTAAGAGAATCAAGAGAGACTTACCAAAAATAATGAATCTTCTTGGATTTCCACTTAACCACTTGAAAACTTCTTCAATTTGAGCTTCAAATATCATCAACTCTTGTTTTCTCTCTTGCTCTCTAAGTTGGCCGACCACACGTGAAAAGAAGAAAAGAAATTGATCAAACAAAAGTCAAATCCTCTTTTAACCTCCACCACACAATTTCCAAAAGAAAATTACCAAAATGCCCTCTTAAACATAATTACACTTCCTTTTATTTAGCATGCCCTTTATAGTAATTTCAATAACAACAACTAAATATCTTCTTCCACTATATCCAACACCTTGACTCTCCCTTTGACCAACATATATGCCATATATATTGCCATATACACTACATATACATCTTCTCTACACATCACTTTTCTTTCAAATAACACATGAACATTCTCTTTTAACTTTTTTTTTATCACACAACACATACATTCAATCACATTTTAAACCAACAACAACAACAACAACAACAATAACAACATAATCAAAACTTCTAGGGCATACATGAGGATATTACAACAGAACTTTCAAGAACTGGATGGTCTTTCTCCTTTTTTTCTAATTTTTATTGAATCTTTTATTGGGTTGGACCAATTTAAGTCAAACTGTCCTTTTAAACTAAATGGAAGCCCTTTGTTGTCTTAGGTAAAAGAGAACTTAGTTGGCTTTTTGAACCGCCTTTTTGGGTTTTTTTTTCTTTTTTTCTTTGTCTTTTTTTTCTTTTCCTTTTTCCTTTTCTCTTTTTTTCCTTTTTTTCTATCTTCTTTTTTCATTTCTCTCTTTTTTTTTGTTTTATTTTCTTCCTTTTTTTTTGGTTCTATCTCTAAAAGAGTTGTCTTGTTTGTACCAACTTGGGTTTCCAATAATGGATGAGTGGAGTGGTATAAATCTCCTTTAACAGGGATAAATCATTTATTACTCTAATATTATCTTGATAGATTAGAGATATTAGGTGAACTTTCACTACCCTTATGATCTTAAGAACATCAATTATCCTTACAGTCTTGGCTATGCATTTCATTCTTTGATCTTCTTGCCTCTTCACCTTAGTGATCATAAGACTTGTCAAAAGTATCACAACAAGTCAGGGTAGGTTGTTGGGGTTTGTAAGCCAATGAAAAGAAAGCTAAAATTTTATGAAGGCTCAAAGGGGCAACTAGAGATTGATATTTAATTGGGTGGATACTAGTTGTTGGCTAACCAAACAATGCCTAGATCATCTCTCCATTAAAACAAATAGAGTTTAATTTTTCCTCGAAAGTTTGTCAAAGCATGTTCTAAGACTGACTAGGACGTAGACAAAGGTAATTATGCAGGAGTCCTTTCTAAGTAAGCATACACAACTCAATGCTATAGAGCAATTCTCTTATCTAGTAAAGTCATTCAAGTCATGGTGTATAAATATATTAATTCATGAATGAACAAGCTAGATTCCTCATTGGTTGAGCACCAAAATGAACAAAGACCAACAAAAATTTTAATGAAAGTAATTTATTCAAACAACTTTAAATTTAAAAAACATGATTGTTCCAATTAAATATTAAAGAAATCAAAATAAATAGAGCAACAGTCCAAGTTAAGGGAAGTTCGTTGAGTCGGAGTCGAAGATACTTCATTTATTTAGACACTTCAAGGGCAACGATTTTTTCCATCATTAAGGATCATTATTTCATCATCCATAGTTAGCCCAAGCTTGCTTAGTAGCACATCATCATTAGCAGCTTCTCTATCCATATTATGACAAGATGACAAGATAAAACTCTTCATGAAGGTTGCAATTGGTGGCACCCTTCCAAATTTAGGCAGAGGATCATTCTTAGTGTTGGGCTTATGAGGCTCAGGCAGCTTTTGACTGTCAATCAAATTTTGGATCTCGTGCCTTATTCGAACACATTTATCTTTCTTATGCCCTTGCATTTGAGGAAATTGACAGAAGATTTTTACATCAAAATTTAGTGGTAGAGGCTTATGTAGAGGCCGAGGTGCCAATGGTTGTAGCAAATCCATTTTCATTAGTTTTCTAACATCTTTGACAAAGGCTCCTTTAAGTCTGAAAATTTACGCTTCTTTGTTGGCTCGGTTGCTGCATTTTTCTCAACACCTCTTCTTTTCCTTTGATTTTGCTCATTGGGGGTGGTAGCTGCCCTTATTGCCCCACTTATATAGCACATGGTTCTATTGGTCTTGTAGAATAGGGATTGATCCCTCATTTTCCATTCGATCTCTATTAGTGAACATGTTCTCCATGAGTGCTGCCTTTCCCTTCTTTCTTATGTCAATGGGAGATGTCTCATTAGCATTGTTGATGATCTCCAGAATTTCAATCAACTGGGTCTCCATATTTTCAACCAATTGATCTCGTAGCTCGACCATCCTAGCTTTGATAACTTCATCGACTATGTCCCTTAGATGGTTTGCATCCATCCTTCCAATGAAGCACTTGAATCAAAAGTCAATGTTGTAGGTGGTATCGTTGTATGTTCTTGAATTGTTGTACTCTAGGTCTGTGAGCTAGAGAGAATCAATGATATGAGATGCAAATGTATGCACGTATGCACAAATAATAAATAAAGAAAGATAATTAGATTGTTCCTTCCAACCTTATAGATTCCACACACGCATGGTGAGTCTCTTTTCCTAGGTATATGGTTAACAAAATACCAACATGAGGTATCTTGTTTTCGAATATTTCCCTCAGACGTTTCAACCAATAGTAATATTTTTGAAAATGAAAATCAGTTCATGATAATTCCCATTAATTAGGCTTTAATCCATCCAACCAACTAAAGTAGCTTTTATGCTATATTGGATTAAAACTAAATTAAGAGGTTTATCATAAATAGATTTCTCACTTGAAAAAGTAACTAGTGATTCATGTCAAAAACAAGTCTATGATTAATTATTCTTTTTATAAACTAGGCTCACAATTAATTTTTGGTATTTCATAATTGACCAAAATAATTTGCAAGCTCTTTGTAACAAAAGGTTAGATGAAAATAATTTTGTTTCTAAGCCAATTGCAAAAAGATTTTAGAAAAAATGGATTTTGGGCTTTGTATTTGGATCATGAGAAAAGTATTTTTGATTTGTTTTTAGAAAAGTTTTATGTCTAAAGACCATCTTGAAAAAGTTTTAAAAATAGCTTTGATCTTTTGGATTTTAAAGAAAAATTTATTTTGAGCTTACAATGTACTTAGGTCATATTAGAAATAGATCAAACCAAATAACCCATGATTTAAGCCAAGATAAATTAACCATAGTCAAACAACATGCATTTGGGGTAAAACCTAAGGAAAGTAACTAGGCCAATTACATGAGCTTTAGTCTTTGGGTTAAAAGGCTTAGGTTCCCATAACAAGTATATACCAAATGGTATGAGACTATGAGTGGTTATGCCATGCTCGATCTCCATACCTTGAGTGAAAGTATGGTATCCCTTACATAACACAACACGGGCATCCTACCTCACGCATACAATGCAATATAATATGATGCAATGGATAATATGCAAGGCTTTGGGCGTGTCACTTGCCTGTGTCAGTTAATGCCATTCAATTTTCTTGAGGGACACGGACAAGCTTGATTTGGCTTGGCCATGTCTTGCTTGATTCATGCTCTTTCTTGCTTGTTTTGATCATCCAAGGGAATTTTTCCACTTTAACCTAAAACAAACACTTAAAAAAAACTTTAAACAAAAATCAAATGAAACATTAACTAAAAACACATTAAAATCATACTAAAAACTAGTATAAAATCACTCTCATCAAATACCCCACACTTAAATCCTTGCTTGTCCCCAAGCAAGGCTAAAATCAAAACAAACTAAACACAAAAATTTTGTCAAGTTCAAGAGTTATAAAAATGCATCAAGACTTCTTGTTTCTAAATCCGCAATCAATATCAAATCAAACAAAATTGATACCAATGCAATTAAGTGGCTTTCCACGCATAACCTACATTGTCACTCCCTCACCAACTCTTAGAAAGTGTTTGATCAAGGTGGTGTTTACACTCATAACAATCAATGAAAGATTATTGCCATAGGCTTGCTTATCTATCAAATCTCCACCACTTAATTACAATCAAGCATCAATCAAAAGGTCTTTTATTGGGTTGTAATGGGGTTAAGGTAGAGGCATGGCATTTAGGAAAAGTGAGTTTAATCATTAAGTTTAAGAGCATTTCAAGAATGAAGTAACCGTTCATATGTATTACACAATGATCTCAAAAGACCTTCTTCTTATCTACCCCTTGACATTGACATAATTTTTTTAAGGGAACTCTCTTATTACATCTTGTAACATATTTCAAACATATTCCAACCCATTTAACATGAACAACAATTATTCTTATTATTCTTCTTCTTTTTAATTGAATTTTTTTGTATTTTGCAATCTTAAACCTACTAAATTACCCCACACTTAATTTAACACAACACTTGGTCATAAACGCTCTTAAAATGCTCTTGACCTAATGAAAGGATAAGAGTTAAAACAACAAGGTTCAAGGTTGGTAGTGTTGCAAAAAATAAAGAAAAGGAGAAACAAAATATGCTCAAAATTGGTTAGCTAATGTTAAAATTAGGGTTGGTCTTTTTAAGCCAAAGTGGGTTCACCTAGTTGCCTTAATCATCTTGATGCCTAATTGCAATTTTTATGTAATCTTAAAATGTATGTCAAAGCAAGTTCTAGCAAGTCATCAATCAAAGATGTTTTCCACAAAAAGAATAATAAGTTGATGGCTCAATTTCTCACTAGGTTAATGGTAATGCAAGGAAAAACCAACAAAATTGACAATAAGCATCAATTCTACTCAATTCTCAAATTCATGCTTCAAAAATTCAAAGGTCATCAATTAACAATTTATAACAATTGAACTTTCCAAAATTGATTTATTCAAAGAAAAACAAGAAAAAACATTAATTAAACCTAAACAAAAATAACTTAAAAGTAAAAATACAAAATACAAAATTAAAAACACAAAACACAATATGCACCCCACACTTAAAATTTCACATTGTCCTTAATGTGAGCATGCATAAACTAAAAGAGAGTTCAGATGAAACCTAATTTCCACTGCTCCCATATGCGATGTGTAGGGCTCCTTCCACCCATAATGCAATTGGAGTCTATGACTGAGAGGATGAATAACCTGCAACATTGAAGTGCGCCCAATGTATTGCAAAGCTTAGATAGTATCCTTGGGTGAGCAAATGGCCAATGAGAGCTCATGAAAGCTGTCTTAGGGTGATTTTCCAATGCTATAGAAACTTGGTAAAAATATTCTTCAGTATGCAACATGGTTATATTCATTTTTTGTTCATTTTCGTTCCCGAAAGTGGGAGTTGTGATCATTGGTTGCATATGGTTCTCCCCAACTAAATCAAATTCCAAAATTTTTGGGGTCTTTTGAAGTTCAACCAAGTTTGGTTGAATCTCTTTCTCATCCTCTTTAGCACTTGGAAGTTCCCTCTCAACAAACTCATCATTTAATATTAATTTGCTCGCCTCAATTTCTAAATTGGAAATATTAGGCTCTACTTCAAAGGTCATGGCTACCTCAAACTTATCTACATTATCCTCGCTATAGGGCATGTCATAGAGTTCAAGAATATGCATACCTTGTTCTCTTCCTCCAGCATACATGGGAATGAAATTGGTGGCATAAAAGGATTTAGAGGTTCATGCAATTCTATCCAAGTTGATGCTTCCAAATTCTCCTCCTCCTTTGTTTGAATCAACTCCTCTATGTCGGGTTGGATCTCCTCGCCATTTTCCTCTTGATTGGTCCCTGCATCAAAGAAATCACAAAAATTGTTATATATTATCTATTCATTCCTCAAATTTGTGATTACCTGAATTTTCTCCAATTGGCTAGGAGACTCCTCCTTTTGGTGTGCTTGGGGTTGATGTGCCATCTGCTCAACTAGAGCATCCAATATCCTCTGTGTTTCTTGCAAAGATTCAGACCTCAACTTATCCTCCAAAGTGGGTTCCTCAAGGTGATCTTGATTCATTGTGAGTTTTTGAATATAGGCATTTAACTTATCCTCCAAAGCTCAAGCCTATGCCTTCCAACTCACACTAGCTCACACCACTCTCCCTTGTTCCCCACATTCTATTTGTTTTGTATTTCTTTTAGAAAAAGTAATTGGTTGTCCCCCACTTGTTCCTCAAACTCGACCAGAAGAATCATCTTTTTATAAGGTGACACAGCCAAGCCAAGAGCAGCTTGGCCGTGTCTCATGTTTTGCTTTGGGACACAGCCAAGCTTGCTAGCCTTGTCACCTTCTGCCCCATTCTTTTCTTCTTTTCCTCTAGGTGACACGGCCAAGCTTCTGGTCGTGTCATGTGGGTGTGTCCCTTTCTGTTTCTTCATTTTGCCAACTCTTCTCTTTGCTTCCAATGGGTGACACGGCCAAGCTTGTGGCCGTGTCATGTGGTACGGCCACTGGCTTGGGCGTGTCATCTGGGTGTGTCAACTACTGCTTCTCTTTTCTTTCCTTTCTTGCTTGGTTCTTTGGCTAGGGATGGGACACGACCATGCTTGCGGCCATGTCATGTGACACGACCAATGGCTTGGGCGTGTCACTTGCCTGTGTCAGGTACTGCCATTCAATTTTCTTGAGGGACATGGCCAAGCTTGATTTGGCTTGGCCATATCCTACTTGATTCATGCTCTTTCTTGCTTGTTTTGATCATACAAGGGAATTTTTCCACTTTAACCTAAAACAAAAACTTAAAACAAACTTTAAACAAAAATCAAATGAAACATTAACTAAAAACACATTAAAATCATACTAAAACTAGTATAAAATCACTCTCATCAGTACCTTAGGCAAAAATTAGGACAACTCGCTAGTTCCGAAAACCCACATGGGCGGACTAAGCAAGAATTAGAGCAATAAAGAAAAGAAGAAAAAAAATGGAAACCTAAATTGAAAACCTAAAAGCGCAGTTTAGGTAATTACCTAAGGTAGCAACGGACTCCCAGTCAGTCTCTTTGTCAATCCTGATTTAAGCTGGTCTAACCCAACTAAAGTCTCACCTAAGATCACAGGTACCGGCGACAAGCCTCCTTCCATTTGGTCCATAATATCCAATACTCGTGGATCAATATCACCGTCGGAAGAGACAAGAAAGAATTGGCTGAGCATGGAAAGCAAAGCATGCATCCCCATGCATTAGTAGGAGCCAAATGAGAAAGACAATAATCAATCATGGAAGCAAGTAGAATCTTTTCACCTCTCATCTACTGAAGAACTTTGGGTTTTGGAATTTGAAATAACATCTGCATCTTCTGTTGAGTCTTGGAAATCAATGTAGGTAAAGCCATTTGTTGATTATTTGGGTATCCAAGGATGGCCTCAAATTCTTCAATCAAGGGACATATTTCAAAGCCATTAATTTTAAATGTCCTAGAATCCATGTTCCAAAAGGAAGACATGGCATGTAAGAAGGAGTGCTCCAATTTAACATTTTGAAAACACTTTAAAATATCAAGTTTTGACCATGAAATTTGCTTCCAGTGAATGGCATCCATATTCTTAAATAGAATTTTTATCTTCTTTAAATGATGTTCGGTCATGGTTGATGAATGAAAGGAAATCAAAATTGTTAAAGAGAGTTTTTTACATTGAAATGGAAAGTTTTTTGGCTTTTGTATGAAATTAGGAGTGGAAAGGAGATTTATATAAAGGAAACAAGCTTTTCCACAGTTGGTAAGGAAAAGGTGATGGGAAAAGGGTGAGACCATGTTACATAAGGAAAAGAATTAGCGACGAATCCTTTACCGTGTTGCATTTGGTTTTAGCAAAGTGATGAGGCTGTGAAAAGGAAATTGTGATGCACTGTTTATGATGTGATAAAAAATAGTATAATAATTGTGCGCAGTAATATAAAAAAAAGAAAGAAAGAAAATTAGTTACAGTAAAGATGGAAATTATATTTTTCATTATTATGCTTATTGTACAATGTTGATACAATTTATACATTACTAAGAAGGTGGTGCTAGGTCATAAAATAAAGCCCTGAAAAAGTCATCGCCTGTTGGAGGAGGAGGCAAATTACTCGTCCCGGGATCGCCAGAAGCGGGAGGACCAAAATCCCTATTACCTTGGAGTTCTGATCTATCATGGTCTTCATCGGAAGTGGATGAAAGGATCTCATGGTCATCAGTTTGGGGGCCTCTTGATGAAGAAGCGCCAGGATCCCTCATCCCCTGAAATCGGAAGTCTCAAAAATTTTGTTCGGATTGATGATATAAATTTTCAAAATGAGAAGCCTGTTGATGACTTGTAGCCAACTCTTCTTGAAGTTTCCTATTTTGTTCTTCAAGCATCCACGTGAGCCAGGAAGGAAAAAGGTAAGAGCATATATAATCATGCATACATATAGCATAAATTACCATGAAATAAGAAAACTCACCAGGTAATTCATATCGATGCCATGAGAATAAGATGGTATATTTGGCAGGCTAGAATGAGCAAACGAAGGGGCAGTAAAAGAAGGTCCAGCCTCATGATCAAATGAACCAATAGCCTGCAACAATCATTAAAGAATCAAAAAAGAAAGAAGCAGTTGCAAGGGAAAAATGGTAAAGTTTTACCTGAGAAGTACTAGCCCTGAGATGGGGAATGAACTCTCCTACTTCTCCATGATGTTCCTCTTCATCTCTACCCTCATTTTCTTCGGGAATTTCCCGTACACAAACAGAAGATACATCAAAGTTCAAGAGCCTTCTTTGAATAAAATGGGCATAAAATGCTCCCGATAGATGGAGAAATGTCTCAACACCATAACCGTACCTAGCTGACCACCAGGCATCCTCTAGCATTGACATAATATTTAAAGTATATTTCGGGCAATGCATTTGGACCCTCTGTAATATCCTCATATATGCTCTAGAAGTTTTGATTATGTTGTTGTTATTGTTGTTGTTGTTATATTGGATTGAATATATGTGTTAATTGCAAGAGAAAAGAAATTGGGAAAGAAAATAGGGTTTAGAGAGAATGGTATATGTTGTGTATATGATGATATATATAACATATAAATTGGTCAAATGAAGAGTCAAGGTGATGGTTAAGTGGAAGAAGATATTTTTGGTTGTTATTGAAATTACTATAAAGGGCATGCATAATGAAAAGAAGTTTAACTATGTTAAAGAGGGCATTTTGGTAATTCTTCTTTTGAAATTGTGTGGTGGAGATTAATAGAGAGTTTGACTTTTATTTTGATCAATTTCCTTTCTTCTTTTCACTTGTGGCCGGCCAACCTAAAGAACAAGAGAGAAAGCAAAGGTTTGATGATATTTTGAGCTCAAATTGAAGAAGTTCTAAGTGGTTAAGTGGAAATCCAAGAAGATTCACTATATTTGGTAAGTTTCTCTTGATTCTTTTAAGTTATTTAAGTTGTTTGTGAGTTGATTGTGGATTTTAAAGTGGGGTTGTGTTGATTGTTATATGTTGGATTTAATTGGTTGTGGTGTTGGTTTTGGATTTGAAGATGATAAGTTAAGAGTGATTTTGGTTTAGGGTTTTGGAAATGGTAAGTGATAAATTATATTGTGTTATTTTGGATTAGGTTTTGGAAGAAAGTGATTTGCTCTAATTTGAGAAGTGAAGAATTCTTGGAGAAAAGAAAGTGTTTAGAGTTGTATAATTGGTGCTACAGGTAAGTACAAACTATATGGTTACAAACATGCATATATTGTTTAATCTTAAAACACTTTTGTTTGTAAATGTGATAAGGTATCAAATGTATTGTTAATGAATGTTGGTGATGAAAATATTGTGATGAGCATGTAAAATAATTGCTAATGATGTTGATTATGTCCATTTGAATGAGGTTATGTTGTGTACAATGTGTTTTAAGTTAACCAAAAGAAATTTGGCTACATTTAGGGTTTATGCATGAGAGACACGTAATTTGGGACGGTTGCTATTATTCATGTGCGGTCGCGAATTAGGTCGGGCTTCTGGCCATGAAACCTACTGTAATAAGGTTTCATCTTTTGATTGTGAAGTGCGGTCGCGACTTAGGTCGGGCTTCTGGCCGCGAAACCTACTGTAATAAGGTTTCATCTTGTAATTGTATGGCGCGGTCGTATTCAGGTGAGGTGCGACCGCTAGAAAGGTTCTGTTCACCTTATTGGAAGCAATCTAATCCTACAACAAGATTCTCAAATACATGTTAAATAGATCATCCATTTGAGTTGTCAAGGATCAAAATAGAGATCATTTGTCTAACATCATTGTTGAATCATGAAATGTGAGATGATATGGAATTGATAATGCATATGATATTACATGAACAAGGTTATGTATTGTGTATTGTGAGGCTTGTGAATGGTGATGTGTATTATGAATAATGTACTTTGAAATGTGATACCAATAATGCTATATGCACAATATGAATTGAGATATGAAATGCTATAAAGCCATTGTGATTGGCTATGATGGTTCAATTGTAAGAAATGAGGCATGTTTGCCTAGTTGATGATGAGATTTGAAAATGAAATGATAAATGAATTGTGTGGCTAATGTGTTATTCCATTTTCAGAGTTTGTTGTTGGTGGCATGCCTAATATGAGTAACAATCTCTTGAAGTTAGGTTGGATTGAATCCTTGAAGCCTAATTGAGATGTTACAACCCTTGAAGCGAGGTTGGGTTGGTTCTTGAAGCCAAGTTGGGTTGAAGCTTAGCATGCTTTGCTCCCCTTGAAGCTTGGTTGAACCTAATCCTTGAAGCCTAGTTGGGTATATGATATTGATAAATGTGATAACAAAACCAAAACATTAACTCTGAAAATTGAATGGCATATTAGTGTGTCTTGGGCCCAATGCTTGTCTTTGTTTAATGTGAGTCATGATTTGTTTAATGTTGTTCATGAATGGTTAAATGAATAACTAATGAGGCATATGAAATGTAAAGGTATGTTGTTAGCCTTGCATATATGATGTTACATGTATAATATGGATTGAGAATTGGCATTGCATTGCACTGAAGCATAACACTAGCACATTTTGTCTTACTAAGCCGTTGGCTTAGCGCGATAGTGTTTGATCGCGCAGGTAACCGAGTTGAACCCGAGAGTTCTTCGAGACCGAGTGAGAGTAGACAGTGAAGAGTTGATTTTGGGAACTTAAAGATCAGAGGAGACTTGCCAATCATGTATAACTCTTTTATATTTTGTAAAGTAATGATTTTAATGTACATATGTGTATATTTGTAAATATGAAATTAAATGTTTTCATATATGTAAATATTTGATAAATTCCGCTGCGTAACAACTAAATGTATCTATATATATCTATTTAGTTTTGTATTACAAGTTAACTACTTATCTTTCTATAATGTATACAATTGAAAGATTATGGTACGATTTAAAATGTTTTAAATGTTAAGAAAATTCCGTAGCATCTCTATGTTTAGTGCATGTATACTACATTGTGGTGTTTGTAGTGTGCATGTATTGAATGTAGGGGTGTTACAATTGTTTTGGTATCAGAGCCTAGGTTTGAGATTCTCAACCTAGGTAAAATGTAAGAAAAAGACTATTTTGATTTTAAAAAGTGGTTTTTGAATAACATATATGTTTGGGATTGGCAATCTCTGATCTTTAATAAAAAAGTATTCTACTGTGTTTGCAGTGTTAGGTTGTGATGGATTCTCACTCACACCAGTCAGTTGAGGGTAGTGCTGAGAGTATTGTCCCTAATGATGGAGTTAGGGTTGTTAGTGCTGGGGAGGCACCTGCTTCGGTGTCGGGGAGACCAACTGGGGAGGAGGTTCTGCCAGCTTGGGTTAGGCATGTGGTAGAAGCTTTGAGGCAAGCACCAGTGCAACCAGTGCCACCACCCCCTCAGCCTGTGGTACCAGTGAGGCACTATGATAAACTAAGGAAGTATGGAGCGGAGGATTTCCTTGGTACTACTGATCCAGCTATAGCAGAACAGTGGCTTGACAAAGTACAGAGGATCTTTATTCAGTTGCAAGCCACATCGGAAGAAAAGTTTGATTATGCAAGATCTTTGCTACAGAAGGATGCATATGACTGGTGGAGGACAGTGCCCCATTCTATGGATGATCCACCAACCTTGTCATATGCGGATTTTCTGAGAGAATTTGAATTGAAGTATACTCCTAGGGAGTACAAAGACATGAAGAAGATGGAGTTCTTAAGCTTGAAGCAAGATAGCAAGACTGTAACTGAATATGAGGTTGAGTTTATTCGATTGAGCCAGTATGCTGGGGGCATTATAGCTGATGAGATAGATAGATGTAGGAGATTTGAGGAGGGATTGAGGCCCTCTATCATGTGCTTAGTGGCTGGATCTAGATATCACGATTTCTCCCAGCTAGTGGCAGCAGCTCGAAGTGTAGAGCGAGCTCAAGTTATTGCAGCTGCTTCAGAGGAAGAGGTTAGGGTTAGGAGGCCCCAGTTTGAGGCAGGGTCTTCTTCTGTTAAGAGAGGTAAAGGAAGCTTTGTTCCTAGAGTTAGTAGGAGTCAGAGGTCAGCTGGTAGGTCAGTGCAGTTACAGAGGCAGAGATTTAGACCTGCAGCTTCAGTGGCAAGTGCTCCGACCTCTATGATTCAGAGATCCACCTTACCCATCTGTATCCATTGTGGTAGGCCACATGGTGGTCCTTGCTGGAAGACTGGTGTAGCAGGGGTTTGTTCCAGATGTGGATCACCAGATCACTTTGTTAGAGATTATCCTGAGAGGCAAGAACAGATGTCAGTTGATACTGCAGCTTCTCGACCTAGTGTGAGGGGAGGTCGAGCAGGCAGAGGTAGCAGCCGGGGAGGCAGATCTGGGTTCAGTGCTAGAGAAGGTGCTACATCCAGGGAGAGTAGGCCAGAGGAGGTTGGATCTTCCCAGAGGATGTATGTTATGCAGAGGTAGCTAGATGCATCGGCAGTCATAGCTGGTACTTTTTCTTTATTTGATACTTTAGTACTTGCTTTGATTGATCCGGGTTCCACACATTCTTATATTAGTGCATCTGTTTTGCCTGTGTCTGATATGCATGCTGAGTCCCTAGGATTTGATGTGTTGGTGACAAATCCGTTAGGGCATAGTGTGGTTGTGAGTAAGGTGCACCGAGATAGTGCAGTGAGGGTGCAAGGTGAGGAGTTCCTTGGAGACTTGATTGAGATGCCATTTAAGGAATATGATGTGATTCTAGGTATGGACTGGCTATCTAGACATGGAACTGTGGTAGACTGTAAAAGGAAAATTGTTTCTTTGAAAACTGTTGATGGTAGAGAGGTAATAGTATCTAATGAGCAGGAACAGTTAGCCTCCTTATTTGTTTCAGCTGTTGCAGCCAAGAGGTTGATTAGAAAAGGGTGTGATGCTTATCTTGCTCATGTGGTAGATACTAGAGTAAGAGGTTCTCCTATTGATAGCATTGCCACAGTTGCAGAGTTCCCAGATGTGTTTCCAGAGGAGTTGCCAGGATTACCTCCTGAGAGAGAGGTGGAGTTCGGTATTGAATTGTTGCCTGGTACCACTCCTATCTCTATTACTCCTTATAGAATGGCACCAGCAGAATTGAGGGAATTGAAAGTGCAATTGCAAGAGTTGTTGGACAAAGGATTTATTCGCCTCAGTGTTTCTCCTTGGGGAGCTCCTGTGTTATTTGTGAAGAAGAAAGATGGTACTATGAGGTTGTGTATCGATTATAGGCAATTGAACAAGGTGACTATTAAAAAATAAATATCCTTTGCCTAGAATCGATGATCTCTTTGATCAATTGAAGGGTACAGCTGTGTTTTCTAAAATTGATTTGAGATCAGGGTACCATCAGTTGAGAGTCAGAGCTGAAGATGTTCCTAAGACAGCCTTTCGGACCAGGTATGGGCATTATGAATTTCTAGTTATGCCTTTTGGTCTAACGAATGCACCTGCAGCTTTTATGGACTTGATGAATAGGGTGTTTAGGCCCTATCTGGATCAGTTTGTGGCAGTGTTTATTGATGATATTCTGGTGTATTCGCGTAATATGGAGGAACATGACAAGCATCTGCGGATTGTGTTGCAGATTTTGAGAGAGAAGCAGTTGTTTGCTAAACTGTCGAAGTGTGAGTTTTGGTTGGACCAAGTAGCTTTTCTTGGTCATATAGTTTCAGCAGAAGGTATTAGAGTTGATCCGAGTAAAGTTGAAGCTATTCTGAATTGGAGTCCACCCAAGTCTGTGACTGAAGTTAGAAGTTTTCTGGGTTTGGCAGGCTATTATCGACGGTTTGTGAAAGGATTTTCTTTGATAGCTACTCCACTCACCAGATTGCTTCGAAAGGGAGTTAGATTTGTGTGGACAGATCAGTGTCAGGTTAGCTTTAATCAGTTGAGAGAAATGTTGACTCAAGCGCCTGTTCTTACTTTACCTGTGGAAGGCAAACCATATGTAATCTACAGTAATGCTTCACATAATGGTTTGGCTTGTGTACTGATGCAAGAAGGTAGAGTGATAGTTTATGCTTCTCGACAGTTGAAGCCGCATGAGCTTAATTATCCGACCCATGATTTAGAGCTAGCAGCAATTGTGTTCGCATTGAAGGTTTGGCGACACTATCTGTTTGGGGAGAAATGTTTCATCTACACTGATCACAAGAGTTTGAAGTATTTGGGTGTCCAGAAAGAGCTTAATCTTCGGCAGAGGAGATGGTTGGAATTGATTAAAGACTACGACTGTTTCATTGATTATCATCCAGGTAAAGCAAATGTTGTTGCTGATGCCTTGAGTCGGAAGTCTTTAGCTGGTTTAATTGTTTATTCGCTCTCGTTGCTTGTTGAGTTGAGAGCATTGCATGCCAGTTTTGTATCTTGTGATGATGGTGCATTGTTGGCACAGTTGCAATTGAAACCAATTTTATTGGATCAGATCAAAGAGGCTCAGTTGGCTGATGAAAAGATTCAAAAGATTATTTCAGATTGCAAGAATGGGAAGACTAGAGATTTTGTTGTGAAAGGTGATGGGAGTCTCTGGTTTAAGAACCGATTGTGTGTACCCGATGATGCTGATTTGAAAAGAGTCATTTTAGAAGAAGCACATCAGTCAGTGTTTGCTATGCATCCGGGTAATACAAAGATGTATCATGATTTGAGACAGCATTACTGGTGTATTGGTTTGAAGAGAGATATTGCTGAGTTTGTATCGAAATGTCTCACTTGTCAGAAGGTAAAAGCAGAGCATCAAGTTCCAACCGGGTTGCTTCAACCATTATCAGTACCAGAATGGAAGTGGGATAGAGTGACGATGGATTTTGTGTCTGGTTTGCCATTGACACAAAAGAAGCATGATGCTATATGGGTGATTGTGGATAGATTGACTAAGACAGCTCATTTCCTTCCGGTTCGGATGGATTACTCTTTGGAGAGATTGGCTGAGCTGTATATCCATGAGATTGTGAAGTTGCATGGTGTTCCAACTTCTTTAGTGTCTGATCGAGATCCCATGTTTACTTCAAGATTTTGGAAGAGTTTGCATAGTGCTTTGGGTTCTCGATTACACTTCAGTACTGCTTTTCATCCGCAGACAGATGGGCAGTCTGAGAGAGTGATACAGATTATTGAGGATATGTTGAGAAGCTGTGTCATTGATTTCTCTGGAAGCTGTGTCTGATCGAGAATGCACTACATCATACCATTGTCGAGCTTTGTAAATACACCCTCCGGCCCGAACAACGCAATGATCACGCTAACACAGAGCTAGGTAAGTTAATACCATGTAAGTACATATTATTCTATCTGCTTAAATTAATTTATTTTCCTAAATTTTCTAAAAGATAATAATATAAAAATATAAATAAAAAATAAAGGCAAACACAATAATAATAAAAGAGCATAATATAAAAACATAAATAAATAATAAAAATAAAAAATAATAACATAAACAAATAACAAAAAAAATATCAATAAAAAAGAAGAAAAAATGAAGAAAGAAAGAAAAAAGGAAAAAAGAAGGAAAAAAAAGAATAAAAGAAAAAAAATATAATAAAAAAGGAGAAAAAAATATATAATAAATAAAGAAATGAAAACAAATAACAGAAATACGAATAAAAAAATTAAAAAAAAGAGAAAAGAAGAAAGAAGAAGAATAATTACCGCGCTCTTTTGGTTTGAACTACGATGAAGCGGCATCCCGACGAGTATATCTATATTTTTGTCTTCATGATGCCAAATAATAACTCAGCATTAGAATGAGTCTCTAACCTTAAAGCATGCATTTTTTTGAAAACTATGTGCTAAATTTGAAAAAAATTTAAGAGAATTATAGAAATTATAGATTTTGCTGTGAATGAAATGAAGGAATTCGTTGGTTTATATAGAGAAACGACAAGAAAAAAAAATAAAATTCAAAAGTAAGTTTCACTATTTATGAATAGTAAACTTTACTATTGATGAATAGTAAATTACTATTGATGAATATTAAATTACTATTGATGAATAGTAAATTACTATTTACTATAGTAAAATAATATTTACTACTATTTACGAATAATAAGTTACTATTTATAAATAGTAAATAGTGCATGAACAGTGATTACACAGTATATAAATAGTAAATTCAATTATTCACTTTAATCATTCAAATGCTTCCGTGTGTATAAATATTTTTACACGCAGGGGGCAAGAAGAAGACATGTGCATAAAGATTAGTCAAACTTTTTGAAACCAAAAAATTATTTTTTGCAGATAATTAAATCTTTATTAGCTCGGGTCCAGAACCCAAATTTTTCTTAGGTCTAGAACCTAGAATCTTTCCTAAGTCCAAAACTTAGCTCGGGTCCAGAACCCAAATTTTGATTAGGTCCAGAACCTAAAATCTCTTCTAAGTCCAGAACTTAGCTCGGATCCAGAACCTAAATTTTTCTTAGGTCCAGAACCTAGAATCTCTTCTAAGTCCAGAACTTAGCTTTGGTCCATAACCCAAAATTTCTTTAGGTCCAGAACCTAGAATCTCTTTTAAGTCCAGAACTTAGCTCGGGTGCAGAATCCAAATTTTCCTTAGGTCCAGAACCTAGAATCTCTTTTAAGTCCAGAACTTAGCTCAGGTCCAGAACCCAAGTTATCCTTAGTTCCAGAATCTAGAATCTTTTCTAAGTTCAGAACTTAGCTTGTGTCCAGAGCCCAAATTATCCTTAGGTCCAGAACCTAAAATTACACTTAGGCCCAGATCCTAAAATTATCCTTGAGTCCAGATCATTAAGATCATTCATCTCAAAAATTAAGTCTTATTGCTTTTCACTCTCTTTCACTAAAGTCTAAGATCATTGAAGCAGGGGGCAAACTGTAGACCCTTAATTTTTGACCCAGTCTAGTCCAATATATTTTAATTAGTCCAAAATAATTTTTGTGTTGTCCAATATATTTTAATTAATCCAAAATAATTTTTGTGCTATCCAATATATTTTAATAAGTCCAAAATAATTTTTGTGTTATTTTAATTAAATAATATTTGCTTTAGTATTTAGTTTTTATAATTATTAAAAAATAAAAAATAATAATAATAAACAAATAAATAAAAATAGAAATCGGAGGAAAATCGGCGACGAAAAATGTCTTCGCCGAAAAGGGGTAGGGCAAAATGGCCAAAGCCATTTCGCCCCAGCAGCCCGCAAGCTCCTGCGGCAACTTTTTCGCCAGCAAAATTTTTCCGCAGCAGTTTTTTTTGCCAACGAAATTTTTCCGTTGCAATTTTTTTTGAAACCAAATTCAATTTGGTTTCAGTTTCCTTTTCTTAATTAATGTTAGATTCAGCAAACAATTAAGATTAATCATCAAAATCATCTATAAATAAGACCAAAAACAACACAGAAGGGGGGGACAATGGATGAAAGGAAAATTTTAGGGGAGAATCGATCTGAGAAAACTTTGAATCGATTGCATTAGGAGAAACCTTTGGCAGTGAAATCAATCGTACTCTTTGAGAGAAGAATAAGCAACCAAACAATCAATCCATCAAAGGCAGCCATCTTGCCTTTGTTCTTGTTCATCCAAGAAGTAATTTTTGGTGGAACCAACAACGAAGTATGAATTTCTTTATCTAATTTTCTCAAAGCAGCTTCAATCATTCAATTGTTTCATTTGATTTTAAAAACCTTAATTCGTTTTTATGTTTTCCAAAAATCTTAAAATTGTTGTTTCTGTTTCTTCAAAATCTTAAAACCCTAATCTACTTTCTAACTTTTCAAAACCTTAAATTGTTTCATTAATTTACCAAAACCCTAATCTGCTTTCCAATTTTCCAAAACCCTAAATTGAATCCTTTCCTTTCCAAAAACCCTAAAAAATATCTTTTCTGTTTCTATAAACCTTAAATAATTTTGTTTATTTTCAAAAAACACCATAAAACTCTAAACTAGCTTTCTTCTAATTCTTTTCCAAAATTCCAAATGTTTTGTTAAATAACCAAACTCAAATTCACTTTACAGATTCTAAAAATCACATAAAGCTTCATAAACATATAAATTGTTTTGCCAAATTCTAAAATCAAATACATTCTCCGAAACACTAAAAACCCTAATTCAACTTTCAAAACAAAGACAGTAACCCCAAATTAGCTAACCTTAAACCCTAGTTTTCTTAAACCCTAATTCCCTTAAGACCTTAAACCCTAGTTTTCCTAAACCCTAACCCTTTAATCCTTAAAACCTTAAAACCTTATAAGCCTAAAACATTCAAACCCAATATAGTAAATCCAAAAAAGTAATCCAGTAACCGTAAATCATAAATCTAATGTTTTAAAGTGTCCAAACCCTAATTTCATGATTTCACTCCTGAAACATTAATTTGGTTAATCAAAGAACTTTATCAACCTCTTAAATTATAAAACTTTAATCCATTTCAATTCCTTTAAAACTTACAGTAGCATAAACCTTAATATATTAAAATCTCAAAATCTTAAATATTAATTAAAAAACTTTAAATGGAAACAGTAAATGTCAAATTGTATCTTTACTTGCTTTATTTGATTGTGTAGTTCATTATATACTTTGATTTATTTTACATGCACTGATCTATTTGAGTCAATGCTTAGTTTATTTAAATCATTATGGATGAATGTTTATATTTTGATTGATGTTAAATATCTTTGGTGAATGATTTATTTATGATGAATGTTTATTTACCTTTATCGATTTATTTTTTATTTCCAAGTACTGTAAGAGATATGTTTCCACTTTGTGGGCACCTCATTAGTTAAATATCATGTAATTTAAATTGCTTTTATATTTTAGACCAATGTAAAGGATATGTTTCTACCTTTCGGTGGGTGTCCTATTTAGGCATGGGATGTAAGGACATGTTTACATCCTCTGATGGGTGTCCATTTATTTGCTTTGTTTGAACATTGTTTTGATTTTTAATATATCGATGCTTTTATTTTAATTGTTGTGTGTAATATGGATAATATTGTTATATTTAAGAATTTTATAATATTAAGACCTGTAAAGGAGGCCGGTTCCAATGAACCGGATGTTGTGGGGGTGCTGGGCCATTTCTCACCTTCCCCAGACGTTCCCAACTTTTTAAACCTATTAGGGGGTTGGGGATTCCTTAGGAATTGAGTCATCCACCCCTTTCTTTTTCATGGCCCGTCCGGGTGGCGACTCCATTTTCTCCGGACCTAGGTCCATGTTCTATAAGGCCCCGAGCCTAAACAGTGCCGAAGTCGCAAGAACCATTCCACTAAGAGTGGAGGCAAAAATCCCCGCTCACAATCGCCCTTCGATATGATGGTGTTCCGGTTCCTCTGACCAATGATATTTTAACATTTGAAGAAATTCAGTAATTAATTGGTATGGAACCATCATATAAGGGGCCTTTTAAGATAAAAATTGAACTAATTCATAGCTATTGGATGGACTATGAAGGACAGGTTCATAGGGACACGACCCAATAGTATACTGAAGGATTTTTGTTATATTTGCTTGGGTCGACCTTCTTAGGCAGCACTGAATCCTCCATCCACTTGTCAGTGTTGAGGGCCCTTTCTTATTTTAGGACGGTACCATCTTCTGGCTGGAGTGAAGCTGGTCTTGCCTGTCTTTACCATGGTCTTGATAAAATTTGCCGAACTAAGAAGTCTTTTGTCGGCTTGATGGTGGTTGTCGAGTTATTCTTCTTTTACCAATGTCAATTTCGCTCCTTTCTTGTATGAATTTGATCTTTACTATTATTGTAGGCATGGGCATATGAACACAACCTCGTGAGGGTACCTGGTATTTCCTGAGAGAGAGTTGTTTTATTAGTTTTTGTCATAAAATTGTAACTTATTTATCATGATGATTATTGTTTTCTTCGTGCATTTTGGTAGTTTTAATATGTTTATTTAGTGATTTCATCAATTTTGGTAGTTTTAATTTATCCCAGTGTTTATGTCATTTTTGTACTATTTTTTAGTGTGATGTTTATGTGTTTTTGGTTAATGTTTCATTTGATTCTTGTTTAAAGTTTGTTTCAAGTGTTTGTTTTAGGTTAATGTGCAAAAAACTCCCTTGGAAGATCAAAACAAAGAAAGAAGAGCATGAAGCAACAAGACATGGCCAAGCCAAATCAAGCTTGGCCGTGTCACCTCAAGCAAATTTTTGGCAGATCATGACATGGGCTGGAGACACGGCCAAGCCACTGGCCGTGTCTCACCTAAAGGGCAAAACCAAGGGAACCAAGAAAGAAAAGAAAATTTGGCAGAAGCTGAAACTAGCAGGTGACACTGCCAAGCCACTGGCCGTGTCACATGACATTGCCACAAGCTTGGCCGTGTCCCATATTAAGCCAAGAAAGAAGATCAAAGAAAGAAGAGAATCAGTAGGTGACACTGGCAGGTGATACGACAAAGCCACTGGAGCTTGGTCGTGTCACTCTCATCTTCAAAGAACAAAGAAGACCAAAGGAGAAATAGAAGATGACACACCCAGGTGACACGGCCAAGCCACTGGCCGTGTCACATGACACGGCCACAAGCTTGGCCATGTCATTCCATGGAGCTAAGGAAAGAAATAAAACGTGGATTTTGAGCGAGGGTTTTGTATAAATAAGAAGATTAGGGCAAGAGAAAGGGGTTACACACTTCCAACCGTCCAACAAAACTTTTCAGCTATTCTTCACTTTTCTTTTAAATTTTGATTTCACTTCAATGAAAACACTCTAGATTAAATTAGTTTTAGTCATTACATTATTCTTTTAGCAAAAATCTGAGCAAGAGATTCTTCAGAAGCCAAAGGAAGTTTGTAATTTGGTTTTGTTCTCAAACTCTATATCTTAAGTTTCATTGGAATTGTATTTATGAATTCACTAATGTCTAAATTAATTTCTTTGAATTTTAATGAGATTAATTTGTTTGATAGCATCATTATGAACTAATTTTGAATCTAGTCTAGGGTTTGTATGGGTCTACTATGATTGTATGAAATGGTTATTGCTCTTAACTAAATTATTTCTTTTATCCTTAATTGAATGGATTAATGTTAATATATAATTGATTGGCCACCAATTATGTTTTTGAGGTATTTAGATGAAGGATTGAGAAATGAAGTCTAATGCTGGAACAATTCAATTAGGGACTTAGGTGAATTAGAAATATAAACCTAAGAAAAAGATCATTTCAATTGTAACAAGATTATTTGAAAGAGGTTTGAATGTGAGAGTTTATTTCCTTGAATTAATTAATTAAGTTGCTTGAAATCTGATCTTTTAAATTAAATCAGTTGAGAGGAATAGCCGTTCATACATATAAGTTAGTAGAGAAGAGCAAACCCTAGACCTTTCTATTAAGTGAATCAATATATCTGTTCAGTTTACTTTCATTGTTTTAAATTCAACTAGTTCTGTTTTCATTAGTTGTTTAGCAATTTAATTTTATTGATAATTTGTTATTTACGATTTGATAAATAATTAGCTTATCTAGCTTCCTTGTGAGACGACCTTGAGGTGTTCACCAAAATACTACAGCAGCCTCCTATACTTGAGAGTGTAGTTCTAGTAGTGTTTATTAGAGCACAACAAGAGTCGGGTATCCGAGATTAAATTTCTAGTTGTCATATCGCATGGACTTTCCCAGCTCTCACCATGTGCATACCCAAAGCTTCGTGTTGAGCCGCTTAACCTGGGACCAGGTAAAATAACATTAGTATAGTTTAAAATTTATGTGAAAGTTTACTTACCTTATGTTATTTTGCAGGTGAATTTGGTCTGGTGGAACCCAGAAGAGCGGACAAACTGGTCTCCCTTCATGAAGGCTGCGCTATCTTTCCAACATACTTGCCGAGTCATCACTGGCCCAGTGTCTAGTGGCTGGTTTCTTAGAGAGAGAGTTTATGAGTGGTTTTTTAGTCCAGAGCAGTGGAGGGTTCCAATGCATTGCCCGAAATATGCTTTAAATATTATGTCAATGCTGGAGGATGCATGGTGGTTGGCTCGATACAGTTATGGTGTTGAGACATTTCTCCATCTACCGGGTACATTTTATGCCCATTTTATTCAAAGAAAGCTCTTGAACTTTGATGTATCTCCTATTGGCGTATGGGAGATTTCCAAAAAAAATGAGGGTAGAGATGAAGAGGAACATCATGGAGATGCAGGAGAGTTCGTTCCATATCTCGGAGCTAGTACTTCTCAGGTAAAACTTTACCATTTTTCCCTTGCAACTGCTTCTTTCTTTTTTGATTCTTTAATGATTGTTGCAGGCTGTTGGATCATTTCATCATGAGGCTGAACGTCCTTTTACTGCCCCTTCATTTGCTCATTCTAGCTCGCCAGATAAGTCATCTCATCCGCAGGGCATTGATATGAATTACCTGGTAAGTTCTCTTATTTCATGGTAATTTATGCTATATGTATGCATGATTATGTATGCTCTTACCTTTTTCCTATCTGGCTCACAGCGGAAGCATGAAGATCAAAATAAGAAACTTCAAGAAGAGTTGGCTGCGAGTCGTCAGCAGGCTTCTCATTTCAAAAATTTGTATCATCAATCAGAACAAAATTTTTGAGACTTCTGATTTTGGGGGATGAGGGATCCTGGTGCTTCTTCATCAAGAGGCCCCCAGACTGATGACCATGAGATCCTTTCGTCTACCTCCGATGAGGACTGTGACAGATCAAAATTCCAAGGTAATAGGGATTTTGGTGCTCTTGCTTTGGATGATCTCGGGACGAGCAATTTGCCCCCTCCTCCAGCAGGCGATGACTTTTCAGGGTTTTATTTGATGACCTACCACCACCTTCTTAGTAATGTATAAATTGTATCAATTATATGAACATTGTACAATAAGCATAAAAATAATAATACATAATTTCTGCCTTTACTGCAACTAACTTTTTTTTAATTTTTTTTCATTATTACTGCGCCACAATTATTATACTTTTTTTTATCACATCATAAACAGTACATCACAATTTCCTTTTCACAGCCGCATCACTTTGCTAAAACCAAATGCAAAATGGTAAAGGATTTTTTCGCTAATTCTTTTCCTCATGTAACATGGTCTCGCCCTTTTCCCATCACCTTTTCTTTACCAACTGTGGAAAAGCTTGTTTCCTCTATATAAATCTCCTTTTTACACCTAATTTCATACATAAGCCAAAATATTTTCCAGTTCAACATAAAAACTCCTTTAATGATATTGATTTTTCTTTATTCATCCACCATGACCGAACTTCATTTAAAGAAGATAAAAATTCTATTTAAGAATATGGATGCCATTCACTGGAAGTAAATTTCGTGGTCAAAACTTGATGTTTTAAAGTATTTTCAAAATGTTAAATTGGACCACTCCTTCTTACATGTCATGTCTTCCTTTAAGAATATGAATTCTAGGGCATTTAAAATTAATGGCTTTGAAATATGTCCCTTGATTGAAGAATTTGAGGCAATTCTCAGATATCCAAATAATCAACAAATGGTGTTACCCACATTGATTTCCAAAACTCAACAGAAGATGCAGATGTTATTTCAAATTCCAAAACCCAAAGTTCTTCAGTTGATGAGAGGTGAACAAATTCTACTTGCTCCCTTGATTGATTTTTGTCTTTCTCATTTGGCTCCTACTAAGGCATGGGGGTGCATGCTTTGTCTTTGCTTGCTCGACCAATTCTTGCTTGTTTCTTCTAACGGCGACCAATTCTTGCTTGTTTCTTCTAACGGCGATATTTATCCACGAGTATTGGATATTATGGACCAAATGGAAGGAGGCTTGTCGCCGGTACCTGTGATCTTAACTGAGACTTTAGTTGGGTTAGACCAGCTTAAATCAGGATTGACAAAGAGACTGACTGGGAGTCCGTTGCTGCTTAAGGTAATTACCTAAACTGCCCTTTCGGGTTTTCAATTTAGGTTTTTTTTATTGCTCTAATTTTGCCTAGTCCGCCCATGTGGGTTTTCGAAACTAGCGAGCTGTCTTAATTTTTGCCTAAGCTGCCCTCGTGGGTTTTTAACTTAGCGGACCTCTTTTTTTATTATATATATTTTTTATTGCTCTAATTTTTCCTAGTCTGCCCATGTGGGTTTTCGAAACTAGCGAGCTATCCTAATTTTTGCCTAAGCTGCCCTTGCGGGTTTTCAACTTAGCGGACATTTTTTTTAATTTAATTCTTTCTTCACAGATTTGGCTTTAGGAGTGTCTTTGTTTGCTTGATACTCCATCCATGGATTTTTCCAGATATCTGCCACGTCATCATTCTGCTAGGAAACTACTCCATCCTGCTTCTTCATATGCTGACTAGGTTTACTGGATCCACTCACGCACTGAAGTCAACATCCATTGGTTGGTACCTTGGTGGAAGATTTCTCATATCACCATGCGGACATACTTGATGTATGTTCCCCTTGCTGCTCTTTGTGAAGGTACACGCTATGATCCTCACCGACTTGGTCGTCAGTACGGATCTGAGTCTCGCGATCCTTACTTTACTCTAAATTTAGATATGTCTTGCTTGACTGAAGCCTACTTGGATCGGCTGAGGCAAAGCTGGCCTGCACGTTACACTTATCATCTGCCATAGATTTTACATTTGTCAATTCAAAAAGTGTATTGTTAGGATGAAAAATAATTAAAGTAATAAAAGTTGCTTCTTTTCCATTTTACAATTTGTCATCACCTTTTGCTATTGTGTTTATTTATTTCATCCATATCTGGTCAAATAATTATAACAGAGCACATAGAATAATTTTAACATTAATTTTATTTTATTAAATTGAGGAACAACCAAACATAAAGCTAGCATACACAAGATCACTCCTGTTGCCAACTAGCTCTTTCGAGTTTTCTAACTGATGATTTTCTCTCATTTAGCCCTAATTACTGCCTAGCCCGCCCTTTCAGGTTTTTGGAACTAGCGGACTGCTCTAACTTTTGCCTAGGCTGCCCTTTTTGGATTTTCAACCTAGCGAGCTCTCTCTCTCTCTTTTTTATATATATATCATACATAAAACTCTTCAACCTGTCAATGTTTACTGGCTCACTAAACTTGTTCCCGTCCATGTATGATAACTTCACGGCACATTTGTTCATGACTTGTTTCATGACATATGGCCCTTCCCAGCTAGGCCTGAACTTCCATCTTGGATCAGATACATTAGGCTTACATTGCTTCAACACCAAATCCCCGACTCTGAGTTTTCTGATTTTAACCCTTCTATTTTAGGCTCGAGCTATCTTCTTTTGATACAGTTGGTGATGATACAGTGCCTTTAACCTTCTCTCTTCTAGTAAAGCTAACTGTGTGTATTTGCTTGCTACCCATTTTGTTTCAGGCAGTTCGGCTTCTAAGACTACTCTCAATGACTTGATCTCCATTTTAATTGGCAACACTACTTCCATCCCATAAACCAAAGAGAACGGTGTCATTCCAGTAGGTGTTCGTACACTTGTCCTATATCCCCATAAAGCAAAGGGAAGCATCTCTGACCAATCCTTGTAAGTCTTGGTCATCTTGGATAGAATTTGCTTAATTATTTTGTTTGTTGCTTCTACTACACTATTAGCCTTCGTTCTGTAAGGAGAGGATCTATGATGATGGATTTGGTACTTTGAGAATAAATCCTTAACTGCTCCTTGAAACTGTACCCCATTATCTGATATCACACTATGCGGGACCTTGTATCGGAAGATGAGGTTCTTGTAGACCCTTAATTTTTGACCCAATCCGGTCCTATATGTTTTATTTAGTCTAAAATGATTTTTGTTGTTTAATTGGTCCAAAATAATTTTTATTAAATAATTTTTGCTTTAGTATCTAATTTTTATTAATAAAAAATAGAAATAAACAAATAAAAGTCAAAAAATAAAAATAAAAATAAAAATAAAAATTGGAGTCGAAAAAATCGGCAGCGAAAAAACAGTCGCACAGGCCCGTGGGCTATTTCGCCCGCAGGAATTTCCTGCGGGCAAAATAACTGCTCTATTTCGCTGGCCGGATTTTCCTGCGAGCGAAATAGCTAGCCCGCAAGAATTTCCTGCGGCGACGCCCTAGCCAGCCCACTGCCGCAGTTTTCTGCGGCAGTTTTTTTTTTTTTTGCCATCTCATTTTTTCCTGCGGCAATTTTTTTCGGTAACGTAAATTTTTCGACGCAAAGTTTGTAATATCCTCATGTATACCTTAAAAGTTTTGATTATGTTATTGTTATATATTGGATTGAATATATGTGTTAAATTACAAGAGAAAAGAAGTTGGGAAAAGAATGTATAGGTATTTGTGTTTTGAGAAGAAAAGAGGGTGTAGAGAGAAGTGTATATGTTGTTTATATGGTTGTATAACTAACATATACATTGGTCAAAAGGGTTGGTCAATACAAGATGATATTTATTTGTGGCATGTGAAATTATATATATGGGTATATATGAGACAAAAGATTAATTAAATGGATGAAGGGCATGGAGGTAATTTTCTTTGGTTAAGTTGCATGGTGGAGATTAAAAGAAGAAAAGTGGTTGACTTGTTGGTATTTTCTTCTTTCTTTCTTGAAGAGGCCGGCCATTGAAGAAGAGAAAGAGCTAGGGAGGTGTTTGAAGTTCTATAATCAAATTGAAGAAGGAATCAAGGGTTTTGGTTAGAGATTTGTGGAATTTCTTCATTTAAGGTAAGTTTTCTCTTGATTTCTCTTGTTCTATTTGGAATTTTGTTTGAGTTTGATGGAGTGTGTTTGTGTATGGTGTGTGTAAAAGTGTTGAAATGGAATTAAAGATAAGAAGCTAGGTTGGTGTTGGTGATGGAAGAGTAAGAGTTGTGTTTAGTGAATTTTTTTCTGTTTTACAATTAGTAAAGGCTGTGACTTGT
Organism: Garcia nutans; assembly: GCA_947685225.1. Lineage (NCBI taxonomy): Eukaryota > Viridiplantae > Streptophyta > Magnoliopsida > Malpighiales > Euphorbiaceae > Garcia > Garcia nutans. The sequence continues at coordinate 38,490,576 of CANTUV010000011.1, forward strand.
ATGATTTTTAATTAATTATAGAAAAATGTTCTTGAAGTGAATTTTTGATATGTTGTGCCTCTATGAGTCTAGAATGACTGAAAAATATGTTGATTCGATTTTGGAATGGTTATGAGTTTAGAAAGATTATTTTTATTAGACCTGTTCCAGCAGGTACCTTAACTGAGACAGCTATATTTCGGGATTTTTAATAAAATATAGAAAAGTCATATCCAATTGAATTTTGGATATGTTGTTGCTTAGTGAGTCTAGTATTTGAGAAAAATAATTTGGAACCACGTTGATCGAATTTGATTTATGGAATTCACAAAGTTCAGAACGGCTGCCAGGATGCAGGGCAATTGGGGCAATCTGGTTAGGTGAACTATTTGACCAAGATTTTGTGTTCAGTTTGATCTGAAATTTTAAAGGAATGATTCTAAGATACAAAACTAAATTCTGTAAAAAGTTTAGAATTTTTAGTCAAGTAGATTATTTTATACAATTTTTCAAAATAAGGATAAAATGGAGTCTTAAACCAGAATGTACTATTCATATGGTCATTTTGCTAATATTCCTTTGGATTAGGTTTTGAAGAGATTGGGTTGCATTAACCTAAATGTGGAGAATTCTTGGAAAGAAAAGAAATGTATAGATTGATGGGACTAGTTCTTGAGGTAAGTACCAATACATATGATTGTATTTAATTACATAATTTGAGGCTTAACACATTTGTTTGCAAATGTGTTAAGTGATCTATTATATTGTTAACATAATTGGACTAAGGTGATGATTGAATGATGTGAAGGATGTGAAGATCATTAACAAGGTAAGCATAAACCCTATTTGATTGTATATCCTTATATGTCTTTGAACATTAACACATTGGGATGAAAGTGTTAAATAAGCTATTATATTGTGAATGTAAATGAAGAATATATATAAAGGATGAAATATGAAATGGGAAAGGTAGGAAGAAATGAGGATCATTCTTAAGGTATGTGCAATTTGTTATGATAAATGCTCTAGTAATGAATGATGTTAATGTGTTTTGAGAAGTGAGAAAATGTTATGTTATATGCATTGTGAATCTTGTGTATGGCAATGTATTATATGAATAATATACTTTGAAATGTGATATCAATGATGCTATATGTATCATATGGATTGAGATATGATATGATATGAAGCCATTGTGATTGGCTATGATAATTCAATTGAAAGAGATAAGGCATGTTGGCCTAATTGATGATGAGATTGATAATGAAATAATAAATGAATTGTTTGTTTAATATGTTATTCAGTTTCAGAGTTCTGGATTTGGGTGGCATGCCTAAGAAATGATGAAAGGTAACAGTCTTGCCGGGTTGAGGATCTCCTCATATGTGTTGAGTTGATGGTCCAAGAGACTGGGTCTGTTACACTATGAGAATTGTGAATATGAGATATATGATTTGTAATAGTCTTGCCGGGTTGAGGATCTCCTCATATGTGTTGAGTTGATGGTCCAAGAGACTGGGTCTGTTACACTATCCATGGATAGAGATACATGTATATACATTGCCTACGGGCGTGATGATTGTGACTATGAACCAAAGCAGTAACTCTGAACTTTGAATAACATATTAGTGTTTTGGGCCCGAGTCTGTCTTTATTGTCAATGTGAAATGCAAGAATTGAAATATTGATTGTGAGTATTAATAATGAATTATGCTTGGTGAATTGTGAATAATATAATGTTATTAAGTGTAATATGTAAATGAATTGTGGTTGATGATAAAGGTTGTCTTTATTGGAAATATGATTTATGATTTGTATGATATGTAAATTGTGTATTGCAATAATGAGTGATATGATGTGTAATGTGTGTATTGCAATAATGAGTGTATGATATGTAATGTGTGTATTGCAATAATAATTGGTATGATATGTAAAGTGTGTATTGCAATAATGGTTGGTGTGGTATATATATAATGTAGGGGTATTAATATATTGGTTTTGAGTATTGGTGATGCATTGGGGTTGGTGATAATATTATGTATATATATACATCATATATGAAATTAGCTAGGATATATTAAAGATAAAATTAAAAAGAAAAGAAGATATGATAAGAACTAATTATATATTGAATCGATGTATCATTATATATCAATACTTCTATACTATATGTTTATATTTTATATTTGGACTACTAAGCTCTCGGGCTTAGCGCGGGTGTTTATTCGCGCAGGTATATAGATGGAAGATATGAAGTCTTTTGTTATGCCACAAGAAGAGTAAAGTTTGTCGAGACCAACTAGAGGGTAATGCATACATGTATAAATTTTAATTATGATGTATTTCTGACGAGAGAGTATTTATATGTATAAATGAAGTTTTAATAAAGATAATGATTTTGTAAATGTTATTTAAATTAAGGTATTATGCTTTGAACTCTGTTACAGGTTTTTAAAAGGTAACGAAAAGTGACATCCTTATGCTTTATATATTTACTGTATGTATACTAGGTATACGCATAGTACTTATATAGGGTATCGGGGTGTTACAATTGTTTTGGTATCAGAGCTTAGGTTCGAGATTCTCGGCCTAAGTGAGATTAAAAAAAAAAAAATTTTTTTTGAAAAGTTTAAATAGAAATAAAAAGGAAAAGTTTTGAAATGAAATTTGTAATACGTGCATATGCATTGACATCTAGGTTGGTCTCGGATGTGGCATAATATAAATTATAGAATATTTGTGTTATATGAGATGTTCAATATAGTTGATGATATATGTGTATACTATTTTGATGTGATGAGAAATTATGATTGTTGACAATGATGTTGGAAATGAATTATAATTGAGGCATAGTGCCTAATTGATTATGAGAAACGCATTGTGAAATGTAATGTGATATTTGTATATTAATGATGCATATGAAGAATGTCATGTTGTGTGCAACATGAAATGTAATGTTGATATTTATGAGCAATATTATGTAGGGCATAATGTGAATTGAAACATAAAGAAATAAAAAGGAGAATAAAGTTGAAAATAAGTAGCAATCAAAATCAAGATTAAAATATGTATTCTTTCCTTTATACTTTGAACCTCTTTATAATAATGTTTATGTTGAGGTTGTTAGACAGAGAAAATATTGCTGGATTGTTATTATTGAAAGATATGTTACTAAAATGAGGAAAGAATGGTGGAATAGTGAATGAGTTAGTTAGTATAGACAAAGTGTGATTTTTTAAAGTTGGGATATATGTATATAAAATTAAGGTTTTGTTTAAAGGAAAAAGAGATGATATTGGTTAAGTAAGAAAATAAGTTGATATTGTTATTTTAATGCGAACATGGTAAATTCAATGTTAGAAATGTGAGATGCTTGGATATTGTGAAAGCTCATGGTAATGGTGATAATATGTGATATTTGAGATTTTTGAAGTGAGCTTTATGATTGTGGAAATTATATGTTTTAATATTGCTTTGTGATATATATTTGTAAGATGTTTTTAAAGTGATGATAGAAAAGATGAGTTTGGCAAATTGAAGCTTAAACGAAGTAGTAAATTGAGAAGTTAAAGTTTTAGTGGAATTTGATAAAGATTATTGGGATATTGATAGTTAACTGTATATGCAATGCATAAGCTAAGTGAAATGACTAGTATTGCATATGGAAGTATTATGAATTGAGTAATGTGATTGATAGTATGAGAATTTGTTTTGAAATAATCAAGGAAGTGGATAAGTAAATAGAAATGAGTTATTTTAAGTCATTTTACTGAACAGGGTAAGAATGAATATGGGAGTGTATTAAATATTTTTAAAGACGAAAGTGAAAGAGATGTCACATTGGGAATGTGACTGAGATGAATATGAAGTGTTACTATAGTCGGAATATATATGTTTGTAGTGTGAATAAATACTTTATATCATATTGGAAGAATGAGAAGGATAGTGTTTAAAAGAAAATGATAAACACTAAATTTGTATTGAATGTATGAAAAAGGAAAATACTATAAGAGCATATAATTAAGTGTATACATGTATATGATATGTGAATTAAGTTTTCCAATATGAATGAAATTATGATATATAAACACATTTGTGAATCACATTATGAGGATGGCTTATGAAGATATATGTGGTATAATTATAGAATTAGTGATATGGAAAAACAATGTTATATGTATTAGTGGACCTAAGAGAGATTAGGTCTTGAACTGTGTAAAGCTAGATGGATTATGTGATGGAAGTGAGAATGGAAAGAACTTGAGTAATATTGGACAGTGGAAATTGTTATAATGAGTATTGAACTTGATGATTATATTATATTTAGAGTTTCAAAGTATTCACATATGAAAAGTTCTATGTAATTATATTATAAGAGATTGTAGATGGATTAGAAATGAAGTGATGAATAGAAATTGTATAAGAACTGTATATGATTGAATATGTATATAGTAATATTGTTAAAGCATGAGTTAAGTTGATAAGGATCATATAAGCGAATACAAATTGGTTGAAACGAAGTTGGAATGTGTTAACTTCTGTTATACTAAAAATGTTAAGATTGAGAATAGAATTATAAAAGAACAGTATTGAATTGAAAGTTCTAGGTTTGAATATTAATCTCTTAAAGTCATGTGTTTTGTTCAGTATTTTGGATCGGTTAATTTGTTATCCATGGATTTGGATCTTAGATATAATGATTGTAATACGGATTTGGTGAGGTTGACAATGTTGTTTGAGAAGTATAGTTAAAAATTATGATGGTTAAAGTTGTACCTTATTATTTTTTTTAATGTTAAGAATTTGGTTATAACTGTGAAATTTTGAAATTTTGAAAAAAAAAATTAAAAAATTTTGAAATGTGTTGAGTTATGGATAATATGACAAAAAGGTAATCAAAATAAATATACCAATGATAGGAAATGTGAAGAGTTAGTAAAAGGGAGAAATTATATTATATGAATGAAAGTTATACTGAATATGTTTATGGTATGTAACTTGAGGTTTAAGGGAATGAACTCAAAGTTTGAGTGAATGAATTATAGATATTAAGTATGATATAACATTTTTATGAGAATTGGTGGAAATTATACTAAGATAATAAAGAATAAACTATGTGTATATTAAAAGATATTAGAAGTGATTTGTTATCATGATGATTTGACTGAAAATAGATTGAAAGAGAGCAGAAATTGAATATAAGTTTGCTCTTATGGAATTAAGTTATATTTATACTTATATGAAAATTGTGAAATTTCATGATAAGTTAGATTACTTAATCGTTGGTTGGAATTGAACAAGATTGGAACGTGGGTATATTGTGACAGATAGATTAATTGATCTGGATTTGGCTAAGATTATGGATCATTAATAAAATTTAATGTGTATAGTTGTATTAAGAAAATAGGTATTTACATGATAATGTATATGATGTAAATTTTAAAGTATGATTGGACATGAATGAGTGGAGTATAGTAGTTGTTAATCATGATAAGAAGAGAAAAAGATTGGTTATTTATAAAATAAGTTGAAAGATAATGTATTAATATGTAAGTTAAGTGAAAAGCATGCTAAAGAAATAACTCCATTTATGAAAAATCAGGATTTTGTTATCTATTGAGGGTGATAAATGTCTATTTAGACAGTGATTGTAATGAAGGGATAATTAATGTTCAGATATAAGTCAATGATTTTTAATGTTAAAGTTAAGAGAGTAATTATACAGAAGTGAAATAACAAAATATATTAAATATAAAGATTAGATGGAGTATAAGTGTACTATAGAATGATCTGATTCTTATATAAAGACATTAACAAGAAATGTAATGAGTTCTTTTGAATGTTTGATTAAGGAAATAACAAGATGTATAAACATATAGAATGATGAGTTATGGAATTTAAAGAAGGTGGTTGATTCTAAAGAGGAGATTTGAAGCTATATAATTTGATGATATAATGACTTAAGCGTATAATTAACTTCATATGGAAGTTAAGATGGTATAGTATTATGAATGGATTACAATTATGCTAGATAATTTCGAGGACGAAATTATTTAAGGGGGAGAGAATTGTAATATCCTCATGTATACCTTAAAAGTTTTGATTATGTTATTGTTATATATTGGATTGAATATATGTGTTAAATTACAAGAGAAAAGAAGTTGGGAAAAGAATGTATAGGTATTTGTGTTTTGAGAAGAAAAGAGGGTGTAGAGAGAAGTGTATATGTTGTTTATATGGTTGTATAACTAACATATACATTGGTCAAAAGGGTTGGTCAATACAAGATGATATTTATTTGTGGCATGTGAAATTATATATATGGGTATATATGAGACAAAAGATTAATTAAATGGATGAAGGGCATGGAGGTAATTTTCTTTGGTTAAGTTGCATGGTGGAGATTAAAAGAAGAAAAGTGGTTGACTTGTTGGTATTTTCATCTTTCTTTCTTGAAGAGGCCGGCCATTGAAGAAGAGAAAGAGCTAGGGAGGTGTTTGAAGTTCTATAATCAAATTGAAGAAGGAATCAAGGGTTTTGGTTAGAGATTTGTGGAATTTCTTCATTTAAGGTAAGTTTTCTCTTGATTTCTCTTGTTCTATTTGGAATTTTGTTTGAGTTTGATGGAGTGTGTTTGTGTATGGTGTGTGTAAAAGTGTTGAAATGGAATTAAAGATAAGAAGCTAGGTTGGTGTTGGTGATGGAAGAGTAAGAGTTGTGTTTAGTGAATTTTTTTCTGTTTTACAATTAGTAAAGGCTGTGACTTGTATGATTTTTAATTAATTATAGAAAAATGTTCTTGAAGTGAATTTTTGATATGTTGTGCCTCTATGAGTCTAGAATGACTGAAAAATATGTTGATTCGATTTTGGAATGGTTATGAGTTTAGAAAGATTATTTTTATTAGACCTGTTCCAGCAGGTACCTTAACTGAGACAGCTATATTTCGGGATTTTTAATAAAATATAGAAAAATCATATCCAATTGAATTTTGGATATGTTGTTGCTTAGTGAGTCTAGTATTTGAGAAAAATAATTTGGAACCACGTTGATTGAATTTGATTTATGGAATTCACAAAGTTCAGAACTGCTGCCAGGATGCAGGGCAATTGGGGCAGTCTGGTTAGGTGAACTATTTGACCAAGATTTTGTGTTCAGTTTGATCTGAAATTTTAAAGGAATGATTTTAAGATACAAAACTAAATTCTGTAAAAATTTTAGAATTTTTAGTCAAGTAGATTATTTTATACAATTTTTCAAAATAAGGATAAAATGGAGTCTTAAACCAGAATGTACTATTCATATGGTCATTTTGCTAATATTCCTTTGGATTAGGTTTTGAAGAGATTGGGTTGCATTAACCTAAATGTGGAGAATTCTTGGAAAGAAAAGAAATGTATAGATTGATGGGACTAGTTCTTGAGGTAAGTACCAATACATATGATTGTATTTAATTACATAATTTGAGGCTTAACACATTTGTTTGCAAATGTGTTAAGTGATCTATTATATTGTTAACATAATTGGACTAAGGTGATGATTGAATGATGTGAAGGATGTGAAGATCATTAACAAGGTAAGCATAAACCCTATTTGATTGTATATCCTTATATGTCTTTGAACATTAACACATTGGGATGAAAGTGTTAAATAAGCTATTATATTGTGAATGTAAATGAAGAATATATATAAAGGATGAAATATGAAATGGGAAAGGTAGGAAGAAATGAGGATCATTCTTAAGGTATGTGCAATTTGTTATGATAAATGCTCTAGTAATGAATGATGTTAATGTGTTTTGAGAAGTGAGAAAATGTTATGTTATATGCATTGTGAATCTTGTGTATGGCAATGTATTATATGAATAATATACTTTGAAATGTGATATCAATGATGCTATATGTATCATATGGATTGAGATATGATATGATAATGAAGCCATTATGATTGGCTATGATAATTCAATTGAAAGAGATAAGGCATGTTGGCCTAATTGATGATGAGATTGATAATGAAATAATAAATGAATTGTTTGTTTAATATGTTATTCAGTTTCAGAGTTCTGGATTTGGGTGGCATGCCTAAGAAATGATGAAAGGTAACAGTCTTGCCGGGTTGAGGATCTCCTCATATGTGTTGAGTTGATGGTCCAAGAGACTGGGTCTGTTACACTATGAGAATTGTGAATATGAGATATATGATTTGTAACAGTCTTGCCGGGTTGAGGATCTCCTCATATGTGTTGAGTTGATGGTCCAAGAGACTGGGTCTGTTACACTATCCATGGATAGAGATACATGTATATACATTGCCTACGGGCGTGATGATTGTGACTATGAACCAAAGCAGTAACTCTGAACTTTGAATAACATATTAGTGTTTTGGGCCCGAGTCTGTCTTTATTGTCAATGTGAAATGCAAGTATTGAAATATTGATTGTGAGTATTAATAATGAATTATGCTTGGTGAATTGTGAATAATATAATGTTATTAAGTGTAATATGTAAATGAATTGTGGTTGATGATAAAGGTTGTCTTTATTGGAAATATGATTTATGATTTGTATGATATGTAAATTGTGTATTGCAATAATGAGTGATATGATGTGTAATGTGTGTATTGCAATAATGAGTGTATGATATGTAATGTGTGTATTGCAATAATAATTGGTATGATATGTAAAGTGTGTATTGCAATAATGGTTGGTGTGGTATATATATAATGTAGGGGTATTAATATATTGGTTTTGAGTATTGGTGATGCATTGGGGTTGGTGATAATATTATGTATATATATACATCATATATGAAATTAGCTAGGATATATTAAAGATAAAATTAAAAAGAAAAGAAGATATGATAAGAACTAATTATATATTGAATCGATGTATCATTATATATCAATACTTCTATACTATATGTTTATATTTTATATTTGGACTACTAAGCTCTCGGGCTTAGCGCGGGTGTTTATTCGCGCAGGTATATAGATGGAAGATATGAAGTCTTTTGTTATGCCACAAGAAGAGTAAAGTTTGTCGAGACCAACTAGAGGGTAATGCATACATGTATAAATTTTAATTATGATGTATTTCTGACGAGAGAGTATTTATATGTATAAATGAAGTTTTAATAAAGATAATGATTTTGTAAATGTTATTTAAATTAAGGTATTATGGTTTGAACTCTGTTACAGGTTTTTAAAAGGTAACGAAAAGTGACATCCTTATACTTTATATATTTACTGTATGTATACTAGGTATACGCATAATACTTTTATAGGGTATCGGGGTGTTACAAAGTTTTTGAAACCTAATTCAATTAGGTTTCGGTTTTTTTATTAATATTACTTACCTTAACTAATTAGGAATAAACAACCTCAAACCACTATAAATAAGGACCAAAGGCAATTAATTGAGGGGAGGAAAAATTTCACAGTGAACTTTGAGAATTTGAATCCGAAGGTGAAGTGAAAAAGCAAAAATTCTATTCAATTGATTTTTAAAGGAGCAGCATCATGATTTAAGCAATTCAAAGGCAAAAAAGGCTTGTCTTTGGAGCTAGTTCATCCAAGAAGAATTGTTTTTGGAGGAATCATCAAAAGAAGGTATGTGTTAATTGATTTTCTTTAATTGTTTTTACACAGTAGCTAAAAACTTGGATTTTTGTGTTTTTCAAAAGTTAAAATCTTAGAACTTTAATTTAGTTTTTCTAAAGCCAAAAAACTTATTTCGTTAGTTTATCTTCCAAAAGGCTTAAAATTGCTATTTTTACTTCTTAAAAATCTTAAAACTCTAATTGAACATATTTTTCAACAAAACTAAGATTTAAATTCTGTTTCTTTTAAAATTTTAAATTAGGTTCTATTTCATTCAAAAAGCCTTAAAAAACATCTTTTCTACTTATAAAAACTTTAATTTGTTTGTTTAAATTCATAAAACTTCATGAAATTATCAAATTGATTTCCAAATTCCTAAAAATTAATTCACCACCCGTGACCCTAATTCTAAATCCTAAAATCCAAAATTCAACTTTTAAACCTAAAATAATGAACCCTAATCCTTTAAAAACTTTAAATCCTAATTTTTATAAACCCTAATTCTTTTAAGGCATTAAAAACCATAAAACCATAAATAGAATAAATTTACATAGTAGCTTAGAAACCCAATAACCAAAAATCACAAATCAAAGTATTTTAAAGTGTTTAAAACCCTAGTTTCATGATTTCACCATTCAAACCTTAATTTGTTTATTCAAAGAGCCTTACCAACCTTTTAAAACATAAAACACTAATCTATTTTAATTCCATAAAAAGTCACAGTAGCTATAATTGAACTTTTATTTGCTTTATTCAATTCCATACTTGATTATACTTTGATTTATCTCTTATGCTTTAATATAATTTCAATACTTGATTTATTTAATTTATCATGGATGGATGTTTATTTTATATTTTAATTAATAGCTTTGATGAATGATTTATTTATGATGAATGATTATTTACTTTTATCAATTAATTTAGATTTCCAAAAGTTGTAAGAGGTATGTTTCCACTTGGTGGGTACCTCATTAGTTAAACATCATGTAATTTAATTTGCTTTTCTATTTTAGAACCTATGTAAAGGGCATGTTTCAACCTTTTGGTGGGTGTCCTATTTAGGCATGTGATGTAAGGACATGTTTCCATCCTTGGATGGGTGTCCATTTATTTGCTTTGTTTGGACATTGCTTTGATTTTAATATACTGATGCTTTCTTTTTATTGTGTGTAGTATGGATAATATTGTTATATTTAAGAATTTTATAATATTAAGGCCAATAAAGGAGGCCGATTCCAATGAACCGGGCGTTGTGGGGGTGCTGGGCCATTTCTGACCTTCCCCACACGTACCCAACTTTCCGAATCCATTAAGGGGTTGGGGATTCCTTAGGAATCGAGTCATCCACCCCTTTCTTTTTCTCGGCCCGTTCGGGTGGCGACTCCATTTTCTCTGGACTTAGGTCCGTGTTCTCTAAGGCCCTGAGCCTAAACAGTGCCGAAGTCGCAAGAACTATTCCACCGAGAGTGGGGGTAAAAATTCCCGCTCACATTGGTGACTCCACTAGGGATAAGAGAAGTTAATTCTGTTGGTCTTTATATTATTCTATTTTTTCTTATAATGATATTATCCATTGCATCATATTAGATTGCATTGTGTGCATGAGTTAGGACGCCCGTGTTATCCGTGTTGTGTTATGTAAGGGATACCATACTTTCACTCAAGGTATGGAGATCGAGCATGGCATAACCACTCATAGCCTCGTACCATTTGGTATATACTTGCTATGGGAACCTAAGCCTTTTTACCTAAAGACTAAAGCTCACGTAATTGGCCTAGTTACTTTCCTTAGGTTTTACCCCAAATGCATGTTGTTTGACTATGGTTAGTTTATCTTAGTCTAAATCAGGGCTTATTTGGTTTGTCCTTTTTCTAATATGACCTTAGTATATTGTAAGCTCAAAATTAATTTTTCTTTAAAATCCAAAAGACCAAAACTATTTTCAAAATTTTTCAAGATGGTCTTTGGACATAAGACTTTTCTAAAACAAATCAAAGATTCTTTGGCCCATGGTCGAAATACTAAGCCCAAAATCCATTTTTCTACAATTTTTACAATGTGCTTAGAAACAAAACTATTTTCACCCAACCATTTTTTACAAAGAGCTTGCAAAAATATTTAGGTCAATTATGAAATACCACTAAGAACAAATTAACCATGGGCTTATTTTTGGCATGAACCATTAGTTACCTTTTTCAAATGAGAAATCTATTTATAATAAACCTCTTAATTTTGTTTTAATCCAACATAACATAAACGCTACTTTAGTTGGTTGAATGGATTAAAACCTAATTAATGGGAATTATCATGGATTGATTTCCATTTTTAAAAATATAACTATTGGTTGAAACGTCCGAGGGAATTATTCGAAAGCAAGATACCCCATGTTGGTATTTTGTTAACCATATACCTAGGAAAAGAGACTCGCCATTTGTGTATGGATGTTATAAGGTTGGAAGGAACGTCCTATTTATCCTTATGTGTTGATTGTTTATGCATGTATGCATACATGCATACATTTGCATCTCATATCATTGATTCTCTTTGGCTCACAGCCTTGGATTATGATAGTTCAAAAGCTTACAACAAATCCGACCTACGCTGGAGACGAAGTATCTAGCAATGACTCAATCACTTGCTCAGCAAAAACAACGGAGCCCAAACAAATTCAAAGGATGGTGGATGAAGCCCTCAATGCCAAGATGGAAGAAATCAAAGAGGCCCTAGCTGAGACCATGAAGAACCAATTGATTGCAATCTTAGAGAAACATGTAGAGGAATTTGCTAGCACTAAGAAACCAAAGGACAAAGGGAAGACCAAAGTTAGTGAAGTGGTTTTTGATGATGAAAAGGTGATCATTGATGATGATGATGATTGGGCTCAATACTACGAAGATGTTCAAGAAAAGAAGAAAGAACCGAAGGCTGTTGAGAAGGCAACTATTGAAAAGACCGAGACATCCGATGTTGAAAAGATGATTGCTGATTTAGAAAAGAAATTTGAGAAGAAGCTAAAAACCGAAGAGAAGTCTAAGATCGATAAAATATTTGAACAAGATGAAGAGATTCCATACAAGTTCAAGATGCCTTCCTTTGCTAAGTACAATGGCACCATAAATCCTCATCTTCATGTGAAGTAGTATATCACTGCCATGCAATCTGCTCGAGCTACTAAGGCTCAAACCCTAAGGTACTTTATGCTCTCATTGGACCCTATTGTCTAAAATTGGTTCAATACCTAGGATGATGGAACACAAAAGAGTTGGGATATACTTTACAAAGCCTTCATCCAACAATATGGATATAATGTTGAGTTAGAAGTTACCTTAATGGAAGTGGAGTCCATTAGGCAAAGGCCAAATGAGAATTTTGTGGACTATGTGAAAAGGTGGAGAAACAAGGCCGCTTTACTCAAGAAGAGGCCCGATGAATTCGATCAAATAAGGATGATTGTGAGAGGGGTGTTGCCTAATCTTTGTGAGAGGATGTCTCATAAGCTCATCCATGATTTCAACGACCTTCTCCAAGCTGGTTTACAAATTGAAGAATGGGAAAGGGAGAAGAATCGCTTTGCAATAAAAAGGAACAAGAAAGGGAGCTATCAACCTGGTAGCCAAAGCATGCAAAAGGCCGTCAGTGTTAATGCTACTAACCAAGGAACAAGGAGACAATTTTCGGAATTGGGAAAACCGATGTCTTGGGTTCTCAACAAGCTTCAAAGAAAAGGATTGCTACAACCCTTAAATCCTCGTCCTTTACATAACCCTCTCCCTCCTAACTTTGACACCAAAGCATTTTGTCAATTTCACCAAATACAAGGACATGACACGGATAGATGCTTGAGGTTGAGACATGAGATCCAAAATCTAATTGATAATGGAAAGCTACCAGAGCCCAATAAGCCAAACACCAAAGACAACCCATTACCAAAATTCAATAGGGTCCCACCACCAGCAACCTTCATGATTGGAGGAGGTTTACATGAGGACTTTGTCATGTCTTCTTTTCAAGAAGTGGGTGAAGAAGCAACCAAAGAAGAAGAGGCATTTGTCAAAATTGAACAAGCTATGATGGGTGGAGAAGTAGCAATTTGTGTTGTCAACGGATTTTGGGATTCAAGTGATAGTGATGATGATATTATATCCAAGAAGGAGGAGTGGACTTGGTCCGAGCCCAAAGAAGATGAGGTGATGAATACTAGATCCGGTAAGCCTTACGCAAGGCCACCACCAAAGGAGATAGAAACTAATAAGGGGAAGGAAGTTGAAATAGAAGAAGATGATGTTGTGCTCAAGCAATTGAAAAGAACCCAAGCAAGTGTTAGCATTTGGGACTTGTTAGCTACTTCTAAAAAGCACCGAGAAACTAAGGCCAAAGCCTTGGCTAGCATGCCAATTTCTACCTCCACAACATTGAAGGAGTTGATCAACTTCATAAAAGTTGGGGAAGTAATGAAATGTGAAGAGGTGCAAGAGAAGAGCGAAGTTAATATGGGAGCAGTTTCTTTTTCAGATGCGGACTTACCGGAGGAGGGGAGAGACCACATCCGCCCTCTCTTTATCAAAATAGAAGTCAAGGGGAAGAGGAATCCATGCGTCATGGTTGATGATGGGTCTGCCATAAATGTTTGTCCACTTAAGATATTGCCAAAGCTAGCCATGTCAATAAGAGATCTAAACCCAACCGAGGTGACAATTCGTGCTTATGACAACACTAAGAGGTATGCCAAAGGGACTTTCAAAGCGGCCGTCAAGGTTGGGCCAATTGAATCTATTATTGAATTTGTTGTTTTAGACATACCAATTACTTTTGCCTTACTCTTGGGGTGACCATGGTTTCACCCTCTTGGTGGAGTTCCTTCCACCCTTCATCAAAAAATCAAATTCCCCAATGGAAATGAGACAGTGGTCATTGAAGCTAAAGATAATGAGATTGTTAATGTTCTAATGGTTGAGATTGCTGCCCTAGTTGAAGAGAAGTTTGAAGACATCCTGCTTTATGATTTTGAGAACAATGATTGTGATTTTGATTTTAATTTGTCTGCTTTTTATGAGGATGAATACAATAAAGTTTCATTTTGCTTACTTGTGTGATGTTTCTCCTGATGGTTGCATACATTCAAATAGCAGTTACATGAGCATCTTTAATATTAATTCTTTTAAAACGCAATCATTAAATTTGGGAACAACTGAAAATCCTAAAAACATTAACATAGCATCCGAACTTACTCCTGATGAGAGAGAGAGATTTGAAAAAATATTCAAAAAATATGAAGAAGTGTTTCCTTGGTCTTATGAGGATATGCCGGGGATAGATCGGGACATAGCCGAGTATCATATTCCTATTTACACTCACATAAAACCTGTCAAACAAAAGCTTAGGCGATTAAGACCTGAGTGGGCTGAATTGGTTAAACAAGCGGTCACTAAGCAAATACAAGTGAAGTTCCTTGAAGTGATAGAATATCCAGATTGGTTAGCCAACATAGTACCCATGCCAAAGAAAGATGGAAGGATAAGGGTCTGCGTGGACTATAGAGATTTAAATAAGGCTTCCCCTAAGGATGATTTTCCTTTACCTCATATAGATGTTCTCATTGATAGTGTGGCCTCTAGCGTGCTACACTCGTTTGTAGATGGATTTTCCGGATACAATCAAGTGTTAATGGCCCAAGAGGATATAGCCAAAACTGCCTTCACTACTACATGGGGTATATTTTGTTATAGGGTGATGCCTTTCGGCTTAAAGAATGCTGGAGCAACCTACCAAAGGATGGCCACCACACTATTTCATGACATGATGCACAAAGAAGTTGAAGTATATGTTGATGATATGATGGTGAAGTCGGATACGAGGGAGCAACACTTCAAGAATTTAGAAATATTCTTCGATAGAGCTTTGAAGTATAAGCTAAGATTAAACCCGAAGGAGTGTGTATTCGGTGTTACTTCAAGCAAATTATTGGGACATGTGATTGGTCTGAATGGTATTGAGATAGATCCTGACAAAGTCAAAGCAATCAGGGATATGCCAGCCCCAAAGACGGAGAGAGAAGTTTGGGGAGTCATTGGTAAACTGCAGTACATTAGCAGATTTATAGCTAAGCTCACAACAATTTGTAAGCCTATCTTCAAGTTGCTTAGAAAGAATCAGTCGGTCATATGGAATGAAGAATGTCAAAAGGCCTTTGATCGAATAAAAGAGTATTTGTTGAATCCACCTGTTTTGAGACCACCTAAACCCGGAAAACCTCTATTACTATACTTAGCAATAGAAGAAGAGTCGATAGGAGCCATGCTAGCCCAAGCAGATAGTCGAGGATTGAGCATGCCGTTTACTATTTGAGTAGAAAGATCCTACCTTATGAAATTAAGTATAGTATCATTAAAAAGACATGTATAGCCATGGTTTGGTCTTCTAAGAAGTTACGACATTACTTTCAATCATATAGTGTGCAAGCAATTTCCAGGTTGGATCCAATGAAGTACTTAAAGGAGACACCCTCTTTAATTGGGAAATATGGTCAATGGTTGATAATATTAGAGGAATTTGAGATCAAGTATGTAACCAGGAAAACAATCAAAGGTAGAACGGTGGCAGAATTCCTAGCTCAACAACCATTACCAGAAAGTGAAGAGGTAATTTTGGAGTTTCCAAATGAACATTTAGAAGCAATTGAAGTACAAGGGTGGAAAATGTATTTTGATGGAGCAGTAAACAGGAAACGAGTAGGTTTGGGAGTTATACTAGAATCGTCCGAAGGGGAACTCATCCCTTTAGCCAAAAAATTGAAATTCAGAGCAACCAATAATATGGTGGAGTACGAAGCTTGTATTTTCGGTTTGGAAACCCTAATGATTATGAAGGTAGATAAAGTGGAAGTTTATGGTGATTCGTTGCTAGTAGTATCCCAAGTAATTGGAGAGTGGGAGTTGAAAGAAGAAAAATTGAAACCATACCACCATTACCTGACCATGATGAAGAAGAATTTTAAGGAGTGTAGGTTTATACACCTGTCAAGAGAAGAAAATTAGATGGCTGATGCCCTAGCCACATTGGCTTTGGTATGGGAAAATCCTGTTAGCTTATTCCTTAAGCCTTTGACCTTAACCAGTTCATCAACTCCTTGTTATGAATATGAGACAATCATGAAAATTGATACGGACCATGATGCGTGGTATGATACTATAAGGCAATTTTCGGAGGAAAGAAAATATCTGCCGGGGGCAACAACGAAAGAGAGAAGAGCCATAAGGAGGTGGCCATTGCAATACATCACCTTCCATGGGGAGTTATATTGAATATGGCTTGATGGAGTGCATTTGAGATGTTTAAGAAAGCCTGAAGTGGAGCGCATCATGTCAGAAATACATGCGGGAAGTTGCGGTCCGCACATGAGTGGTTTGGCCCTAGTTAAGAAGATTATTCGACAAGGTTACTATTGGTTGACCATGGAGAGAGACTGTATTGAGTTTGTCAAGAAGTGCCAGCAATGTTAGATGTATAGTAACTTGAATCACATGCCTCTTGAAGAACTGCATTCAATGTCTTCACCCTGGCCATTTGCCACCTGGGGTATCGACATTATAGGAGAAATACATCCGACAGCCTCAAACGGTCACCGTTTCATTGTAGTAGCAGTTGATTATTTTTTAAAATGGGTCGAAGCCGAATCCTTCAACAAGCTGGGTGCAAGTCAAATGGCTAGGTTTATCGAAAAGAACCTCATCTGTAGATATGGGGTCCCGCACAGTGTGATATCAGACAATGGGATACAGTTTCAAGGAGCAGTTAAGGATTTATTCTCCAAGTACCAAATCCATCATTATCGATCCTCTCCTTATAGACCAAAGGCTAATGGTGCAGTAGAAGCCACGAACAAGACAATTAAGAAAATTCTGTCCAAGATGACTAAGACTTATAGGGACTGGTCAGAAATGCTTCCCTTTGCTTTATGGGGATATAGGACGAATGTGCGAACACCTGCTGGAATGACACCGTTCTCTTTGGTTTATGGGATGGAAGTGGTATTGCCAATTGAAATCAAGATCAAGTAGTTAAGAGTAGTCTTGGAAGCTGAATTGCCTGAAACGGAATGGGTAGTAAGCAGATACACTCAGTTAGATCTACTAGAAGAAAGAAGGTTAAAGGCATTGTATCATCACCAACTGTATCAAAAGAAGATAGCTCGGGCCTACAATAGAAGGGTCAAGGTCAGAAAATTCAGAGTTGGGGACCTGGTGTTAAAGTAATGTAAGCCTAATGTATCTGATCCAAGTGGGAAGTTCAGACCTAGCAGGGAAGGGCCATATGTCGTAAAACAAGTCATGAACAAAGGTGCAGTAAAGTTATCAGACATGGATGGAAACGAATTTAGTGAGCCAGTAAACATTGACAGGTTGAAGAGGTTTTATGCATGATAAAAAAAAGAGAAAAAAGAAGCTCGCTAGGTTGAAAACCCAAAAAGGGCAGCCTAGGCAAAAGTTAGAGCAGTCCGCTAGTTCAAAAAACCCGAAAGGGCGGGCTAGGCAACAATTAGGGCTAAATGAGAGAAAATCGTCAATTAGAAAACCCGAAAGGGCTAATTGGCAATAGGAGTGATCTTTTGTATGCTGGCTTTATGCTTGGTTGTTCCCCAATTTAATAAAATAGAATTAATGATTAAATTTGTTCTATGTGCACTGTATAAGTATTTGACCAGATATAGATGAAATAAATAATCATAATTGCAAAAGGTGATGACAAGTTATAAATGGAAATGAAGCATCTTTTATTACTTTAATTATTTTTTCATCCTAACAAAACACTTTCTAAATTGACAAATGTAAAAGCTATGGCAATCGATAAGTGTAACTTGCAGGCCAGCTTTGCCTCAGCCGATCCAAGTAGGCTTCAGTCAAACAAGGCATGTCTAAGTCAGGAACAAAGTTAGAATCACGAGGCTCAGCTCCATACTGACGCCTAAGTCGGCGAGGATCATAGCATGTACCTTGACGAAGAGCAGCAAGGGGAATGTACATCAAGTATGTCCGCATGGTGATATGAGAAATCTTCCACGAAGGTACCAACCAATGGATATTGACTTCAGAGCGTGAGTGGATCCAGTCGACCCAGTCAGCATATGAAGAAGCAGGATGGAGTAGCTTCCTAGCAGAATGATGACATGGCAAGTATCTGGCAAAATCCATGGATGAAGTATCAAGCAAACAAAGATGCTCCTGAAGCCAAATCTATGAAGAAAGAATTAAATTAAAAAAAAAAGAGTCCCCTAAGTTGAAAACCTACAAGGGCAGCTTAGGCAAAAATTAGGACAGCTCGCTAGTTCCGAAAACCCACATGGGCGGACTAGGTAAAAGTTAGAGCAATAATAAAAAAATAATAATAATAAAAACCTAAATTGAAAACCCGAAAGGGCATTTTAGGTAATTACCTGAAGCAGCAATGGACTCCCAGTCAGTCTCTTTGACAATTCCGATTTAAATCAGTCTAATCCAACTAAGGTCTCGGCTAAGATCACAGGTACTGGCGACAAGCCTCCTTCCATTTGATCCATGATATCCAATACTCGTGGGTCAATATCACCGTCAGAAGAAACAAGCAAGAATTGGCCGAGCAAGCAAAGACAAAGCATGTAGAATTTTTTCACCTCTCATCAACTGAAGAATTTCGGGTTTTGGAATTTGAAATAACATCTGCATCTTCTGTTGAGTCTTGAAAATCAATGTGGGTAACACCATTTGTTTATTATTGGGATGTCCAAGGATGGCCTCAAATTCTTCAATCAAGGGACATATTTCAAGGCCATTAATTCTAAATACCCTAGAATCTGTATCCCAGAAGGAAGCCACGGCACGTAAGAAGGAGTGGTCCAATTTGACATTTTAGAAACATTTTAAAGCATCAAGCTTTGACCATGAAATTTGCTTCCAATGGATGACATCCATATTCTTAAATAGAATTTTTATTTTTTTAAATGGTGCTCGGTCATGGTTGATGAATAAAGGAGAATTAAAATTGCTAAAAGGAGTCTTCACGTTGAAAGAGAGAGATTTTTGGTTTATGAATTGAAAAGGGCATGCAAAGTGGTTTATATAAAATAAAATAAACCTTTTCCAAAAGTGAAATGGAAAAGATGATGGAAAAGGATAAGATCATATGGCACAAGGAAAGGAAGTGACAATTTTCTTTACCACCTGGGATTTGGTGTAGCAAATAAGGTGGATATTAATTATGATGTACTATATATATAAAAAAAATAAATAAATAATTTTGGTAGTAACGGAAAAAGAAAAAAAAAGGAAAAAAAATTGGCAGTAACGAAAATATAATGAAAAATAAAAAAAAAAGAAAAAAAAGAAGAGAGGATTACAGTAAAGAGGAAAATTGTATATTTTTTATTATTGTACAATGTTTTACAATTTCTACAATATTTACATATCACTAAGAGGGTAGTGGTAGGTCACCAAATAAAGACTTGAAAAAATCATCGCCTGTGGGAGGAGGGGCCACATTACTCGTCCCGGGATCATCCGAAGCAGAAGCACTAAAATCTGTATTGCCTTGGAGTTTTGATTTGTCATGGTCCTCATCAGAAGTAGACGAAACGATCTCATGGTCATCAGTCTGGAGGCCTCTCGATGAAGAAGCACCGGGATCCCTCATTCCTTGAAATCGGAAGTCACGAAAATTTTGTTCGGGTTGATGATATAAACTTTCAAAATGAGAAGCTTGCTGACGACTTGCAGCCAATTCTTCTTAAAGTTTCTTATTTTGTTCTTTGAGCATCCACTGTGAGCCAAGAAGGAAAAAGGTGAGAGCATACATAATCATGCATACATATAGCATAAACTATTATGAAATGAGGAACGTACCAGGTAGTTCTTATCAATACCCTGCGGATGAGACATATCCGACAGGCTGGAATGAGCAAATGAAGGGGTAGTGAAAAAAGGTCCAGCCTCATGATCAAACGAGCCAATAGCCTGCAACAATCATTAAAGAATCAAAGGAAGGAAAAACAGCTGCAAGGAAAAAGTGGTTAAAGTGCAAAAAACTCCCTTGGAAGATCAAAACAAGGAAAGAAGAGCATGAATCAAGCAAGACATGGCCAAGCCAAATCGAGCTTAGCCGTGTCACGTCAAAAGAAATTTTGGCAGAATATGACATGGGCAGGCGACACGGCCAAGCCACTGGCCGTGTCTCACCTAAAGGACAAAGTCAAGAAGGACCAAGCAAAGAAAGAAAAGAAACAGTAGGTGACACTGGCAAGTAACACGGCCAAGCCACTGGTCATGTCCCATCCTAAGCCTAGAATAAAGAAAAACCAAAGAAAAGACACAGAAGCAGACACACCCAGGAGACACGGCCAAGCCACTGGTCGTGTCACTCCATCTTCAAAGAACAAAGAAGACCCTAATCTCCAAGGATGAAGATCCATTTTCAAGGGTGAAGACCCGATCTCCGAGCGTGAAGATCCATTCTGAGGGTGAAGAATCACAATGCATAGAACATCCAGAGTACTCAAACTTCTCAACTGATAAAAGGTTAGTCAAATTCATTCTCGGGTCCAAGTACCCAATCTCGGGTTCAAGTACCCAAATCGAATTCAACCCAATCCCAGGTCCAAATGCCCAAATCAATTCAAGCTCGGGTCCAAGTGCCCAATCTTAGGTCCAAGTGCCCAATCTCGGATCCAAGTGCCCAATCTTGGGTCCAAGTACCCAAATCAAATCAATCCCAGGTCCAAGTACCCAAATCAATTCAAGCTCGGGTCTAAGTACCTAATCTTGGGTCCAAGTGCCCAATCTCGGATACAAGTGCCCAATCTTGGGTCAGAGTACCCAAATCAAATCAATTTAGGGCCGAGTATCCCAATACAGTTAGGATCGAGTATCCCAATCCAGTTTAGGATCGAGTGTCAAAATTGGGTTAAGATCGAGTATCCAAATCCAGTTTAGGATCGAGTATCCGAATCAAGATAGGATTGAGTATCCGAGTCTAGTTTAGGATTGAGTATCCAAATCTCTCAGGCCCAGAACCAAAAATTTTCCTTAGGCCCAGAACCAAAAATTTTCCTTAGGTCCAGAACCTAAAATCTCCCTTGAGTCCAGAACTCGAACCGGGTCCAGAACCCAAATTTTCCTATGGACTCGGTTCGAACCGGGAACCTTCTCCAGCTCATTTTTTCCTGCGCAATTTTTTTTGGCAGCGCAAATTTTCCGACGCAAATTTTTTGAAACCTAATTCAATTAGGGTTTGGTTTCTTATTTTTTTTTATTAATATTACTTACCTTAACTAATTAGGAATAAACAACCTCAAACCACTATAAATAAGGACCAAAGGCAATTAATTGAGGGGAGGAAAAATTTCACAGTGAGCTTTGAGAATTTGAATCCGAAGGTGAAGTGGAAAAGAAAAAATTCAATTCAATTGATTTTTAAAGGAGCAGCATCACGATTTAAGCAATTCAAAGGCAAAAAAGGCTTGTCTTTGGAGCTAGTTCATCCAAGAAGAATTGTTTTTGGAGGAATCATCAAAATAAGGTATGTGTTAATTGATTTTCTTTAATTGTTTTTACACAGTAGCTAAAAACTTGGATTTTTGTGTTTTTCAAAAGTTAAAATCTTAGAAATTTAATTTAGTTTTTCTAAAGCCAAAAATCCTTATTTCGTTAGTTTATCTTCCAAAAGGCTTAAAATTGCTATTTTTACTTCTTAAAAATCTTAAAACTCTAATTGAACATATTTTTCAACAAAACTAAGATTTAAATTCTATTTCTTTTAAAATTTTAAAGTAGGTTCTATTTCATTCAAAAAGCCTTAAAAAACATCTTTTCTACTTATAAAAACTTTAATTTGTTTGTTTAAATTCATAAAACTTCATGAAATTATCAAATTGATTTTCAAATTCCTAAAAATTAATTCACCACCTGTGACCCTAATTCTAAATCCTAAAATCCAAAATTCAACTTTTAAACCTAAAATAATGAACCCTAATCCTTTTAAAACTTTCAACCCTAATTTTTATAAACCCTAATTCTTTTAAGACATTAAAAACCATAAAACCATAAATAGAATAAATTTACACAGTAGCTTAGAAACCCAATAACCAAAAATCACAAATCAAAGTATTTTAAAGTGTTTAAAACCCTAGTTTCATGATTTCACCATTCAAACCTTAATTTTTTAATAAAAGAGCCTTACCAACCTTTTAAAACTTAAAACCCTAATCTATTTTAATTCCATAAAAAGTCACAGTGCTATAATTGGACTTTTATTTGCTTTATTTAATTCTATACTTGATTATGCTTTGATTTATCTCTTATGCTTTAATTTATTTAATTTAAATACTTGATTTATTTAATTTATCATGTATGGATAATATTGTTATATTTAAGAATTTTATAATATTAAAGACCTATAAAGGAGGCCGGTTCCAATGAACCGGGTGTTGCGGGGGTGCTGAGCCATTTCTCACCTTCCCCACAAGTATCCAGCTTTCCGAACCCATTAGGAGGTTGGGGATTCCTTACGAATTGAGTCATCCACCCCTTTCTTTTTCCCGGCCCATCCAGGTGGCAACTCCATTTTCTCCGGACTTAGGTCCGTGTTCTCTAAGGCCCCGAACCTAAATAGTGCCGAAGTCACAAGAACTATTCCATCGGGAGTGAGGGCAAAAATCCCCACTTACAGTGGCGACTCCACTAGGGATAAGAGAAGTTGATTCTTTTAGTCTTTATATTATTCTATTATTTTTTATAATGATATTATCCATTGCATCATCTTAGATTGCATTGTGTGCGTGAGTTAGGATGCCCGTGTTACCCATGTTATGTTATGTAAGGGATACCATACTTTCACTCAAGGTATGGAGATCGAGCATGGCATAACCACTCATAGCCTCGTACCTTTTGGTATATACTTGCTATGGGAACCTAAGCCTTTTTAACCCAAAGACTAAAGCTCATGTAATTGGTCTAGTTACTTTCCTTAGGTTTTACCCCAAATGCATGTTGTTTGACTATGGTTAGTTTATCTTAGTCTAAATCATGGCTTATTTGGTTTGTTCTTTTTTTAATATGACCTAAGTATATTGTAAGCTCAAAATAAATTTTTCTTTAAAATCCAAAAGACCAAAACTATTTTTAAAATTTTTCAAGATGGTCTTTGGATATAAGATTTTTCTAAAAAAATAAATAAATAAATTCTTTGGCCCATGGCCCAAATACTAAGCCCAAAATCCATTTTTCTAAAATCTTTTACAATGGGCTTAGAAACAAAACAATTTTCACCCAACCATTTTTTACAAAGAGCTTGCAAAAATATTTAGGTCAATTATGAAGTACCAAAAATTAATTATGGGCCTAGTTTACACTAAGAATAAATTAACCAAGGGCTTGTTTTTGGCATGAACCATTAGTTACTCTTTTCAAGTTAGAAATCTATTTGTAATAAACCTCTTAATTTTGTTTTAATCCAACATAACATAAAAGTTACTTTAGTTGGTTGAATGGATTAAAACCTAATTAATGAGAATTATCATGGATTGATTTCAATTTTTGAAAATATAACTATTGGTTGAAACGTCTGAGGGAATTATTCGAAAACAAGATACCCCATGTTGGTATTTTGTTAACCATATACCTAGGTAAAGGAACTCTCCTTTCTTGTGTGGATGTTATAAGGTTGGAAGGAACGTCCTATTTATCCTTATTTGTTGATCGTTTGTGCATACATGCATACATTTACATCTCATATCATTAATCCTCTCTGGCTCACAATCCTGGATTATGATAGTTCTAAAGCTTACAACAATCCAAACTACGCCAGAGACGAAGTATCTAGCAATGACTCAATCACTTGCTCACCTAAAACAATGGAGCCTGAACAAATTCAAAGGATGGTGGATGAGGCCCTCAAAGCCAAGATGGAAGAAATCAAAGAGGCCCTAGCTGAGACCATGAAAAACCAGTTGATTGTAATCTTAGAGAACCATGCCGAGGCATCTGCTAGCACCAAGAAACCAAAGGACAAAGGGAAGACTAAAGTTAGTGAAGTGGTTTTTGATGATGAAAAGGTGATCATTGATGATGATGATGATTGGGCTCAATACTACCAAGATGTTCAAGAAAAAAAGAAAGAATCGAAGGCTGTTGAGAAGGCAACTATTGAAAAGACCGAGACATCCGATGTTGAAAAGATGATTGCTGATTTAGAAAAGAAATTTGAGAAGAAGCTGAAAACCGAAGAGATGTCTGAGATCGACAAACTATTTGAGCAAGATGAAGAAGTCCCTTATAAATTCAAGATGCCTTCCTTTGCTAAGTACAATGGCACCGGAAATCCCCATCTTCATGTGAAGCAGTATATCACTACCATGCAATCTGCCCGAGCTACTAAGGCTCAAACCCTAAGGTACTTCATGCTCTCATTGGACCCCGTTGTCCAAATTTGGTTCAATACCTTAGATAATGGAACACAAAAGAGTTGGGATCTATTTTACAAAGCCTTCATCCAACAATATGGATATAATGTTGAATTAGAAGTTACCTTAATAGAAGTGGAGTCCATAAGGCAAAGGCCAAATGAGAATTTTGTGGACTATGTGAAGCGATGGAGAAACAAGGCCGCTTTGCTCAAGAAAAGGCCCGATGAATCTTATCAAATAAGGATGATCGTGAGAGGTGTCCTGCCCAATCTCCATGAAAGGATGTCTCACACTCTTATAAGGGATTTTAAAAATCTTCTCCAAGCTGGTCTGCAAATTGAAGAGTGGGAAAGAGAGAAGAATCGCTTTTCAATAAAAAGGAATGAGAAAGGGAATTACCAGTCCAAAAATCAAAGCACACAAAAAGAAGTTGATGTTAATGTAACCGGTCAAGGGAATAAAAGACAATTCTCAGAATTGGGGAAACCTCTATCTTGGGTTTTTAGCAAGCTACAAAAGAAAGGGTTGTTACAACCGTTAGCTCCTCGACCTTTACATAATTCTTTGCCGCCAAACTTCAATGCCGAGGCCTTCTGTCAATTTCATCAAATGCGAGGGCATGAAACAAATAAATGTGCTCGCCTAAGGCATGAGATCCAAGATTTAATCGACAGTGGTAAGCTACCCAAGCTGGATAAGCCCAATACCAAGAACAACCCTTTGCCTAAGTTTGGAAGAGTACCTCCACCGGCAACCTTCATGGTGGGAAAAGGATTGGAAGAAGTTTTTGTTTTATCATCCTTTCAAGATGGGGATATTGAAGAGGTGAAAGGAAAAGAAGCTTAAACTCAACGAAATTTCCTTAGCTTGAATGTTGCTTTTCAATTTTACTATCTTTAAAATTTTATTGGAACAATCTTGTTTTTTAGATTTAAATTTGTTTGAATACATTACTTTTATCAAAAAAAATTTGTTGGTCTTTGTTCATTTTGATGCTCAACCAATGAGGAACCTAGCTTGATAATTCATGAATTAATATATTTATGCATCATGACTCGAATGACTTTACTAGGTGAGGGAATTGTTGTATAGCACTGAGTTATGTATGCTTACTTAGAGAGGGCTCCTGAATAATTATCTTTATCTAGGTCCTAGTCAGTCTTAGAACATTCTTTGATAAATTTTCGAGGTGAAATTGAACTCTGCTTATTTAAGAGATAAATGATCTAGGCATTGTTTTATTAGCCAACAACTAGTATCCACCCTATTAAATATCAATCCCTAGTTGTCCCTTTGAGCCTTCATAAAATTTTAGCTTTCTTTTCATTGGCATATAACCCCAAGAAATCTGCTCTGAGCTGTTGTGATATTTTTGGCAAGTCTTATAATCACTAAGATGAAGAGGCAAGAAGATCAAAGAAAATAATGATTAGTCCAGCTCATGAGGATAGGTGAAGTTCTCAAGACCATGAAGATAGTTGAAGTTCTCAAAACCATAAGGGTGGTTGAAGTTCTCAATACCATAAGGGTAGTTGAAGTTTTTCGCATATCTCCAATATATAAAGACAACATCAGAGTAACAAATGATTTATCCCCGTTAAAGAAAATTTATGTTACTCCACTCATCCATTATTGGAAGCCCAAGTTGGTACAAACAAGACAACTCTTTTAGAGCTAGAACCAAACAAGAATAAAAAAAAACAAATAAACATACAAAAAAAGGAAGAAAAAGAAAAGAAAGAAGAAGAAAAGAAAAAAAAGAAAGAAAAAAGAAAGAAAAAATATATAAAACCAAAAAAGGCAGTTCAGAAAGCCAACTGAGTTCTCTTTTACCTAAGGCAGCAAAAGGCTTCCATTTGGTTCATAAAGACATTTTTACTTGAATTGGTCCAACCCAACTAAAGATTCGATCAAAATTAAAGAAAAAGGGAGAAAGACTGTTCAGATCTTGAAAATTCTATACTTGACAGTCCTACAAGGAAGATGGACAAAATGATAGAATGCTCAAAGAAAGGGAAGAATAAGAAAAATAAAAAAAAAGGAAAGGGAAAAGAGGAAAAGAAACGAATTTAGGTACCAAACTTTTTGCAAGGGCAAAGACTGTCTTAATCAAGATCCAGATTAATGCCAAGAAGATAAAAAAAATTTAGAGATTGCTCCCAATTGCCTAAAGTTCAAACAAGAAATTTACAGTGTGAGGGTTTGTCCATTGTGTCACATCAGCTCAAATCTCAAAATGGCCTTCACTTAAACCTGTGTCCCTTATAGACCCCATTTCAAGCCTATCAAAGACTTGTTTATCTCTCTTGGTAGGTAGAGTCTATTAGTGGAGATAGTTTGGATAAGCATGCATATGAAATAGACAATATTTAAACTCAAATGTGTCCTTTGGCCGAGTAATGTGTATGTGCCTATCTGAAGTGCAACAATTCTTGCTTAAATAGAAATGATTCCCGAGTTTAGTACAGTAACTAGGGTTGTCATGTTATAGATATGTTAATTTATCAAGTCCTGAGGTACATTAGCATTGATTTGGCAAAGCCAACATTTGGTTTCAAAATCAAAATTCAAAAAATTCCAAAAATTCAAAAAATGTTTTGTCATACAAAGCCTTCAAGTTAAGGGAAGTATGTTGAACCTTGAATAACACATTGGGCAAAGGAAATTATTATTGGCAAAGTTATGAAGAAACTACCAACTGACATGCTGAGACATAGTTCAAAAAAGTTGAAACCCTAACTCTGCTGCTTAGGGTCTCCACCACTCATATTTTCAACATCTTAAAGATAAAAGCCACAAATGCAAAGCTTTCAATCATTCCAATGCAAGACTTGAATGAGCATCAAAAAGGAATCAATGAGAACACTTCTGCTGATCACCTCAGTCTGGGAGTCGATGGAACAACTGTAAGTATCATTCATGCATATCATGCATACATGAGTATATCGCATCGCACTTTCTTGTCTTGTATTGTCTATTCTTTATCAAAGTGAACAGCAAACACTCTGTGAAGTAAGGAATCAAAAGAAGATATCAAATCAAGGGGGTATAGAAAGCCCATTGCTTGAGAAAGCTCCAGCAATCTTGCAAAGAGAAGAAATACGTGCTTGTGCGAAGAACTAGACGACAACAACATCAATCAGAGTCCGTATAGAAAAATCATGGGTTTAAGCCTACACAGGGGGCAAAGTTTATCCTTTTCAATTTTTTGAGTTTATATATAAAACATTTTCAAACTCACTTGCAAATATCTTGCCATGCAGGGGGAAAAAGGAGAGGATATGAAGGCTAGCTAAAAGGGGCCGAATTTTTTTTGCAAAAGTGCAAAGGAAGAACAAAAAAGAATGGAATAAATAAAGAAAATTAGAATTCTCAAAAGAATGAAGATGCAAAAGGCGAAAGATCAACCCAGCTAAAAGAGTTGAAGCCAGGGTAAAGACCCGACCTCAAATGGATAAAGATCCATTTTTCAAGGGTAAAGATCCGATCTCCAAGGATGAAGATCCATTTGCAAGGGTGAACACCCAATCTCAAAGGATGAAAATCCATGTTTCAAGGGTAAAGACCCGATTTCCAAAGATGAAGATCCATTTGCAAGGGTGAAGACCAGATGTCAATAGATAAAGATTCATTTTCAAGGGTGAAGACCCGATCTCAAAGGATGAAGATCCATTTTGAGGGTGAAAAACCACAATACATAGAATAACCAGAGCTGTCAGATTTCTCAAATGATAAAAGGTTAGTCAAACTCAATCTCGGGTCCAAGCACCCATTCTCGGGTCCAAGTACCCAAATCAATTCAAGCTCGGGTCCAAGCACCCATTCTCAGGTCCAAGTATCCAAATCAATTCAAGCTTGGGTCTAAGTGCCCAATCTCGGGTCCAAGTACCCATTCTCGGGTCCAAATACCCAAATCAATTCAATCTCGGGTCCAAGTGCCCAATCTCGGGTCCAAGTACCCAAATCAAATCAATTTAGGGTCGAGTATCCAAATCCTATTTAGGATCGAGTATCCCAATCCAAATCCAGTTAGGATCAAGTATCTGAATCCAGTTAGGATCGAGTATACGAGTCTAGTTTAGGATTGAGTATCCGAATCTCTCGGGTCCAGAACCCAAATTTTCCTTAGGTCGAGAACCTAGAATTATCCTTGAGTCCAGAACTCGAACCAGGTCCAGAACCCAAATTTTCCTTAGGTCGAGAACCTAAAATTGTCCTTGAGTCTAGAACTCGAACTGGGTCCAGAACCCAAATTTTTCCTTAGGTCCAAAACCTAGAACTATTTCTAAGTCCAAGAACTTAGCTAGGGTCCAGAACCCAAAATACCATTAGGTCTAGAACCTAGAATTATTTCTAAGTCCAGAACTTAGCTCGGGTCCAGAAACCAAATTTTCCTTAGGCCCAGAACCTAGAATTATCTTTGAGTCCAGAACTCGAACTGGGTCCAGAACCCAAATTTTCCTTAGGTCAAGAACCTAGAATTATCCTTGAGTCAGAAACTCAAACCGGGTCCAGAACCCAAAACCTCAGCCATCTCAAAAATTAAGTCTTATTGCTTTTCACTCTCTTTCACTAAAGTTTTAGATCATTCAAGCAGGGGGCAAACTGTAGACCCTTAAGTTTTTACCCAATTCGGTCCAATATGTTTTATTTAGTCCAAAATGATTTTTGTTGTCTAATTGGTCCAAAATAATTTTTGTTAAATAATTTTTGCTTTAGTATCTAATTTTTATTAATAAAAAATAAAAATAAACAAATAAAAGTCAAAAAATAAAAATAAAAATAAAAATCGGAGTCGAAAAAATCTGCGATGAAAAAATCGTCGCACGGGCGAAATAGCTTTTCTATTTCGCTCCCAGGAAAATCCTGCGGGCGAAATGGTCTACGGCAGTTTTTTTTCCCAGCGAATTTTTTCCTGCGGCAGTTTTTTCGGCAGCTCAATTTTTCCGATGCAAATTTTTCAAAACCTAATTCAATTAGGTTTTGATTTCCTTTTCTTATTAACATTACTTGGCATGACTAATTAGGAATAAACTATAACAAACCACTATAAATAAGGGCCAAAAGCAATTAAATTGGGGGAGGCCGAAAACCAAGGACTTGAAAATTTGAAACCAAATCAAGGAAAAGGAGCAATTCAACTTCTTTTTTCTGGAACAGCAGGGGCATGATTTAAGCAATTCAAAGGCATCAATTGTCTTTGAGCTAGTTCATCCAAGAAGAATTATTTTTGGAGGAATCATCAAAAGAAGGTATGTATTAAATTATTTTTGTTATGTTTTTACAGTAGCATGAAACTATTTTCTTTTAATTCAAAAATCCTAGAACCTAATCCCTTTTGTTCAAAGTTAAAAACATTAATCCGTTACTTTATTTCCCAAAGAATTTAAAGTTATTAATTTTATTTCTTCAAAACCCCAAAATTCCAATTTACTTTCTAAATTATGTAAACTCTTAAAACATATTCTGTTTCTTACAAAAAAACCCTAAAATACTTTTTCCAATTATATAAATCTTTTCTATTTATAAAAACTTTAATTTGTTTGGTTTAAACTTATAAAATCTCATAAAAGTATCAAATTGATTTTCAATCCCAAAAGCTTCATGCATCACCCGAAACTCCAATCCAAAGCTCCTAAAAACCAAATTCAATTCCTAAACCTAAAATAGTAAATCCAAACCCTTAAAATCCTTAAACCTGAATTTTTTTAAGCCCTAATCCTTTAAAACATTAAAAAACCATAAAAACATAAATACTTTAATTTTACACAGTAGCTTAAAAACACAATAAATCACCATTTAAAACCTTGAATCAAAAGTTTTTTAACGTATCTAAAACCCTAGTTTCATGATTTCACCATTCAAATATTAATTTAGTTAATCAAAGAGCCTTACCAACCTTTTAAAACATAAAACCCTAATCTATTTTAATTCCATAAAAAGTCACAGTAGCTATAATTGGACTTTTATTTGGTTTATTTAATTTTATACTTGATTATGCTTTGATTTATCTCTTATGCTTTAATTTATTTAATTTCAATACTTGATTTATTTAATTTATCATGGATGGATGTTTATTTTATATCTTTGATGAAAGATTTATTTATGGTGAATGGTTATTTATTTTATCAATTTGTTTAGACTTCCCAATGTTGTAAGAGGTATGTAATATCCCAAAGTATACCCTAAAAGTTTTTGAATAATTGTTGTTACATTTGGATTAAATGTATATCTTTAATGGAAAGAGGAAAGAAGTAAAAGAGAGAGTGTATATGTTGTATATATGGTGATATATACAACATATACAAGTCAAAATATGGAAGTCAAAAGAAGATTAATTAATGATTTTAATTAATTAAATTAATTAAGTGGAATTTGAGTGAGTGGAAGTGGATGGAGATTTTTTTTTGAATATTTTAATATTATATTTGCTTGGAAGAGAGGGTTTTGAGGAGAGAGTTAGTAAGAGTTTGACTTTGCTTTCTTTCTTTCTTTCTTTCTTTCTTCTTCGTGGTTCATTTTCTTTTCTTTCCTTTTCTTTTCTTTTGGCCGGCTATCAAAGAAGCAAGAGAGCAATAGAGGGTTTTGTTTTCCAAGCTCAAGATTGAAGGCTAAAACAAGTGATCAAGTTGGAAATTTGAGAAATTTCATTAACTTTGGTAAGTGTCCTCTTGATTCTCTTGTTTTACTTTAAGTTGTATTTGAGTTTGATGATTGATTGTGGATAGTGTGAATATGTTGGATTTTGGTGTGTTTGAGAGTGTTGGGTTTAATTGATTGTGATTTTGGAGTTGAATGGAAGAGTAAGGGTTGTGTTTATGTTATGGTATTGAGTTGGTAATTGATGTATGTTGTGAGTTTGATCAAATTATTATCTTAGATTTTCTATGTGTTTGTGTTTATTGAAGTTGGGAACCTAGAATACATGAGTTTGGTCCGAAACAGAAGCATTTCGGATGCCACACCCGTGCCCTTGGATGCCACGACCGTGGGGGTGTTAAGCAAATTGGACAGATTCGTTTGCTAACCCACGACCCTGGAGGTTTGTGAGGCCACGACCGTGGGGATTTGTGAGGCCACGACCGTGGGGTTGTGAGGCCACGACCGTGGGCCCTAGTTAGTGGTTTTGGTTTATAATTTGTGATCTATGGGTCTAGTATGAGACTAATAGGTGAATAATTGTATTGGCATTCTTGTGTATTTGTATTTAAGTGTGTATTATTCCTTTTGGATTAGGTTGTGAAGAGGTTGAGTTGCCCTAATCTAAGTGTTGAGAATTCTTGGAAGAGGAAGTGTATAGATTGGTGTGAGTTGTTCTTGAGGTAAGTACAAACCTACATTATTGCATACATTTACATGATTTTGAGATTTAACACATTTGGTTGTAAATGTGTTAAGTAATTTATTACATTGTTAATACATTTGACTAATGTTATGATTTGCATAATGTGAGAGTTATGATGATTCTTCAAAATGTATGTTCAATACAATTGATTATGTATACTTTAATGATGAAATGAGATATGATGAAATGTGAAGCCATTGTTGTTGGCTATGATAATGCAAATAGATTAATTGGGGCATGGTTGCCTATGTGATTATGGAATATGAAATGAGAAATGAATTGAGAAGAGAATGATAAAAAGATAAATGAAATAATTGTATGCTTAATATGTTATTCAATTTTCAGAGTTCTGAGTTTGGCGGCATGCCTATGAATCACTGGATAGGTGAAAGGACCGGGTCGTAAGCCGAGTCCAGCTGAAAAATGTGAAATGTGATGTTTTTGGGGTGAAAAGACCAGGTCGTAAGCCTCAAAAACAAATCCTTGAAGCTAGATTGAGTGAAAAGATTGGGTCGTAAGCTCAAATCTAGTTGGATTATCCATGGATAAATATATATATCGCCTACGGGCTTGATGATTGTGATTATGGACCAAAGCAGTAACTCTGAACTTTGAATAACATATTAGTGTCTTTTGGGCCCATGTTTGTCTTTGTTTCAATGTGATTCTTGAATGGTGAAACAATTGGATAAAATAATGGAATGTAATGTTATGAAAAATATTAATATATCATTCATGAATATTGTCTTTATTGTGAAATGTGTGACATTGACATTGCATTGAAACATATTGTTATTGTGGTTTGTACCACTAAGCCGTTGGCTTAGCGCGATTGTGGTTCATCGCGTAGGTGACATGGTAGAACCAGGGAGTTCAGCTAGACCGAGTTGAGTCTAGATTTTAAAGCGTTGTTAGAGGGCTTAAAGATCAAAGACAAACTGCCAAACATGTAAATATATTTTTATGTTTTGTAAACATGAATTTTGATGTAATTATATATGTAAATATCGCTATATTTTCCGCTGCGTATTGAATGAAAGTTTTATCTATTGTACTTTATAATAGGATTTAAATGTTTTAAGTTTTCTTATAATATTGCTAAATTGAAAGATCGGTTTGCTTATTATAAACCGTAGCACTCCTGTATTCAGTATACATATATTACAGGTGTAGTAGTATGTAATGTGCGTGTACGTGGTGTAGGGGTGTTACAATTGTTTTGGTATCAGAGCCTAGGTTTGAGATTCTCAACCTAGGTCAACTGAAAGAAAAAGAATATTTTGATTTTAAAAGTTGGGTTTTGAATAAAATACATGTTTTGGTTTTGGCAGTCTTTGATCTTTAATGAGGTATATTCTGCTGTGTTTGCAGATATAGGTAGTGATGGCGTTTCAGTCACGTCAGTCTGTAGAAGGTAGTGTTGAGAGTGTAGGTCCTGAAGAGGGTAGAGATGGAGCTAGGGTTGATAGAGTTAGTGAGGCACCTGCTCTTGTGCCAGAGAGATCAGCTGCTGATGAGGTTCTGCCAGTTTGGGTAAGACATGTGGTAGAATTGTTGAGGCAAGCTCCAGTGCAGCAGCCGCCACCGCCACCACAGCCTCAAGTGCCGGTGAGACATTATGATAAATTGAGGAAGTATGGGGCTAAGGATTTCTTTGGCACTACAGATTCTGCAATAGCTGAGCAGTGGTTGGATAGAGTGCAGAGAGTATTTATTCAGTTGCAAGCCACTCCTGAAGAGAAATTTGATTATGCTAGATCCCTTCTACAAAAAGATGCTTATAATTGGTGGAAGACAGTTCCACATGCCATGGATGATCCACCGACTTTGTTTTATAGTGATTTTCTGAGGGAGTTTGAGCAGAAATATACTCCGAGGGATTATAAGGATGTTAAGAAAATGGAATTTCTGAATCTAAGACAAGATAACCGGACTGTGACAGAATATGAGGTAGAATTTATCCGGTTGAGTCACTATGCCGGGGGGATTATTTCTGATGAGATTGACCGGTGTAGAAGATTTGAGGAGGGATTGAGGCCCTCTATTATGTGCATTGTTGCTGGTTCTCGGTACCAAGACTTTTCTCAGTCGGTTGCAGCAGCTAGAAGTGTTGAGAGAGCACAGGGTATTGAAGCAGCTGCTACTGAAGAGGAGACCAGAGTTAGGAGACCCCAGTTTAAGGCAGGGTCTTCGTCTATAAAGAGAGGCAGAGGAAGTTTTATTTTGGGGATCAGTAGGAGCCAGAGGCAGTCTGGTAGGTCAGTTCAGTATCAGAGGCAGAGACCGAGACCTACAGTTTCTATAGCTAGTGCTTCTACTCCAGTGGTTCAGAGGTCTACTCCATCTACATGTGTCCATTGTGGTAGGATACATGGGGGTGTTTATTGGAAGATTGATGGATCAGCTGTGTGTTTCAAATGTGGATCGCCTGATCATTTCATTAGAGATTGTCCTGAGATGCAGGAGCATAGGCAGGCAGATTCTGCAGCTTCTCGACCTAGTGTCAGCAGAGGTGGTCGAGGGGGTAGAGGTTTCAGTAGAGGTGGTCGACCCGGGTTTAGTTAGAGAGGAGGCTCTATATCCGAAGGTAGTAGGCCAGATGAGGCTGGATCTTCTCAGAGAGTGTATGTGATGCAGAGGCAGCCGGATGCTTCAGCAATTATTGCGGGTACATTTTCTTTATTTGGCATTTCAGTTCTTGCTTTGATTGATCCAGGATCTACTCATTCATACATAAGTGCACCTATCTTGCCTGTGTCTGAATTGCATTCTGAGTCCTTAGGATTTGATGTTTTGGTGACAAATCCTTTAGGGCATAGTGTGGTTGTTAGCAAGGTGCATTGTGATAGTGCAGTTGTGGTGCAAGGTGAGGAATTTCGTGGTGATTTGATTGAAATGCCTTTTAAGGAATATGATTTGATCTTAGGCATGGATTGGTTGTCTAAGCATGGAGCTGTTGTAGATTGTCAAAAGAAATGTGTTACCCTTAGAACTGGTGATGGTAGAAGTGTGATGGTATCTAGTGAGCAGAGACAACTTGCATCCTTGTTTATTTCAGCTGTTACAACTAGAAAGTTGATAAGAAAAGGGTGTGATGCTTATATTGCTCATGTTTTGGATACCAGAGTAGTGGGTTCTCCACTTGATAGTATACCCACAGTTGCTGAATTTCCAGATGTGTTTCTGGAGGAATTGCCAGGGTTACCCCCTGAGAGAGAGGTTGAGTTTGGTATCGATTTGTTGCTTGGTACCACTCCCATCTCTATTACTCCTTATCAAATGGCACCTACTGAGTTGAGAGAGTTAAAGGTGCAGTTGCAGGAGTTGTTAGATAAAGGGTTTGTTCGCCCTAGTGTTTCTCCGTGGGGAGCTCCTGTGCTGTTTGTGAAGAAGAAGATGGTACTTTGAGGTTGTGCATTGATTATAGGATAATCTTACAAAATCATTATACTTTCAATAATCTTACATATATATGATAATCTTGTCTTTACCAAAATTTCATTTATACATATGAATACATTCTTGTCAGAAATACAACATAATGAAATTATACATATATGCATCACCTTCTAGTTGGTCTCGAAATACTCTTACCCTTCTCGTGGCATAACAGTTTAACTTCCAGATCAACCACCTACTCACCTGCGCGATTTATACAACCGCGCTAAGCCCGAAAGCTTAGTAGTACAAATAAATATTATAAACATATATAACAGACAATCATACTTATATGTTAACTTCATATATTATTATTTTCTTATCATATTTTCCCATTTCAATTACACCTTATATATATTTCTACTAATCTCATAATTATATACATATGCACTTATTTCATTAATACAACCCACAATTCCATGACTTATTAAAACATTCATAAAATAATACTCACAATGTCCACAACCACATCCATATTATACATCATATTGTATTTTCATGTAGTACCTTCAGATCTCATCATTCAACATAGTTTTTCAATCCACATTCACCTTCAATAATTTACTTATACATTGTAATCATCTCATTTCGTAATTATCATCATATATCTCATAACATTACATCTTATTCCATAATTCACATTTAAACAAAAATAATCATTGGTCTCATTATTCATTCATTTCACATTTCATGAATTACATTTAAACAAAGACAAGCATGGGCCCAAAAGACACTAATATGTTATTCAAAGTTCAGAGTTACTGCTTTGGTCTATAATCATAATCATCAATACATTTATCCATGGATATTCAACTAGATTTGAGCTTACGACCCAGTCATTTCACTCAATCTAGTTTCAATAATTTGTTTTTGAGGTTTACGACCCAGTCATTTCACCCCAAAAACATCACATTTCACATTTTCCAACTGGAATCGGCTTACGACCCGGTCATTTCACCTATCCAGTGATTCATAGGCATACCGCCAAAAACAAAACTCTGAAAATTGAATTAACACATTAGGCACACAATCATTTCATTTATCTCTTTATCAATCTCTTTTCATTTCATTTCTCATAATTAATTAGGCAACCATGCCTCAATTATATATTTCATTTGCATTATCATAGCCAACAACCATGGCCTCATATCTCATATGATCTCAAATCACCTTAATCAATTCAAATGTATATAATCAATGGCATTAACACACATTTTACATACTCATCACAACATTCATATTATACCAAACATAACATTATTAATATACATCAACAATGCATTACATTTCCTAATATTAATATACATCAACAATGCATTACATTTCCTAACACATTTACAACCAAATGTGTATCAAGTCTCAAAGTCATATGCATTTATGCAATAATGTAATTTGTACTTACCTTAAAACCAACTCACACCAATCTATACACTTACTCTTCCAAGAATCCTCAACACTTAGATTAGGGCAATTCAACCTCTTCACAACCTAATCCAAAAGGAATATTAGCAAAATGACCATATGAATAGTGAATTCTGGTTTTGGACTCAACTTTTTGAAAATTTGTATAAAATAATCTACATGACTAAAAACTCTAAAATTTTTACAGAATTTAGTTTTACATCTTAAAATCATTCCTTTAAAATTTCAGATCAAATTGAACACAAAATCTTGGTCAAATAGTTCACCAAAACAGACTGCTCCAATTGCCCTGCATCCTGGCAGCAGTTCTGAACTTTGTGAATTCCGTAAATTAAATTCAATCAACGTGGTTCCAAATTATTTTTCTCAAATACTAGACTCACTAAGAAACAACATATCTAAAATTCAATTGTATATTATTTTTCTACATTTTATTAAAAATCCCGAAAGATAGCTGTCTCAGTTAAGGTACCTGCTGGAACAGGTCTAATAAAAATAATCTTTCCAAAATCATAACCATTCCAAAATCAAATCAACATATTTTTCAGTCATTCTAGACTCATAGAGGCACAACATATCAAAATTTCAATTTAAGATCATTTTTCTATATTTAATTAAAAATCATACAAGTCACAGCATTTACTAATTGTAAAACAGAAAAATTTCACTAAACACAACTCTTACTCTTCCATCACCAACACTAACCTAAATTCTTATCTTTAGTTCCATTTCAACACTTTTACACACACCATACACAAACACACTCCAACCATCAACAACACTGTATCAAACTCAAACAAAATTCCAAATAGAACAAGAGAAATCAAAAGAAAACTTACTTGAATATTATGCCAAATCTTCAACATCCATCTTCAATTCTCTCAAAATCCCTATGGATTTGATGTGTATATAAGTAAAATCACATCTCTCTCTCTCTCTCTCTCTCTCTCTCTCTCTCTCTCTCTCTCTCTCTCTCTCTCTCTCTCTCTCTCTCTCTCTCTCGTGTAAGAAGAAGAAGAAGAAGAAAAATATCTTTTTTTCCCTTCTTCTTTTCATGTTTATCATATATATATATAATAATAATAATAATATAATAATTTATTTCTAAAAACCTCCACCACACACTTTTCTCCCTTTGACTTTTCTTTCTTCTTTCTTCTTTTATTATTATTATTATTATTATTATTATTAATTAATTATATAAACTTACTTTTCCTACACCACTTTATACATTATGTATATGTAATATATATGTTGGTATATGTATATCTCTTTTATATTTCCTTTATATTTTCCATATTTTTCAAATACCACATAAATATATATCATCCCTCATATACACCTATTTCTTTTAATATTTTCCTTACATATTTTACCAACATATCTTCTCACAACTACCATTCCAATGTACACCAAAATCGGGTATTAAATTAATTCATTTATCTTCTTTTGACTTTCATTAGTTTAACTTATATATGTTATATATACCTTCACTTCTTTTCTCCTTCCATTAAACATACTCCTTAAATCCAAATACCACAATAATTATTCCAAAACTTTTAGGGTGTACCTTGGGATATTACAATTCTCTACCCCTTAAATAATTTCGTCCTAGAAATTATCTAGTACAATAGCAATCCATTCTTAACATAATACCATCTTAACTTTCATATGAAGTTAATTATATTCTTAAGTTATTATGTCATAACATCATATAACTTTTACTCTCTCCCTTAGAGTCAATCATCTTCTCTAAATTTCATAACTCATCATTAGATCTATTTATATATCTTATTACTTTTTTATCCAAACATTCAAAATATCTCATTACATTCCTAATTAATTTATCTTGATGCAAGAATCAGATCATCTTATATTATACATGTACTTTGTCTAATTATTACATTCAAGATATTTTATTACTTCATCTCTTTATAATTACTCTCTTAACTTCAACCTTAAAAATCATTGATTATCCCATCATTAAAATCACTTCCAGAATAGACATTTACCACACCTTAATTGATAACAATATCCTTATTTTTCCTACACTTTTTTTTTCATCATTTACAACTGATTTAACTCAATACATTCACGTTCATTTATTTATTAGAATATTACATCATATACATTATCACTTAAATCTTATGCTCCTAGTACAATTGTACACATTAAATTTCAATAATGATTCATAATCTTCATAGAATCTAGATCAATTGATCTATCTGTCACAATATACCCACGTTTCAATCTTGTTTAATTCAAATCAACAATTAATTTATTTAAACTTATCATGAAATTTCACAATATATATATATATAACTTAATTCCATTAGAGCAAACTTATATTCAAATCCTGATCTCTTCATATCCATATTCAGTAAAATTATCATGATTACAAATCACTTTAAATTATCTTTCAATATACGCATAGTTTATTTTCTACTATTTTAGTATAATTTCCACCAATTCTCATGATAATCTCATACCATACTTTCTATCCATAGTTCACTCACTTAAACCTTAAATCCATTCACTTATTCACTTTATACCATAAACATATTTAGTATAACTTTCAGTCACATTTTGTAATTTCCCCTTTTTAATATCTCCTCACATTTTATACCATTACGATCTTTATATAATCAGCTTTCTATCACATTAGCCATAACTCAAAACATTTTACATTTCTCTTTTCTTTCCTTACTTTTCATAATTATAACCAAATTTCTAACAAAAAAAAATGATAAAGTATAACTTTACCAGTTATAATTCTTGACCTTGTTTCTAGAAACATAATTATCAATCTCACCAAAGCTGCACTACAGTCATGTTATCTCAGTTCCAAATCTGTGGATAACAAAATTAATCGACCAAAATATACTAAACAAATCATAGAATTATAGGATATTAATGGTCATGCCTGAAGCTTATAAATCCATATTGTTCCTTTATTATTCAACTTCCAACCTTTCTAATTACAATGCTAAATCATATCACAAGAATTACATAATCATTCTCTAAACTTTTGCTACACCAAGAGTTAACACATTTCAACTCTATCTCAAAACAATTTGCACTCGATTATGTTCATCATTAGCCTAACTCATGTTCAACAACATTATTATTAACATCTCTTATGTATACTTATTCAATCATATGCAATTCTTACACAATTTCCCTTTTGTTACTCCATTTCGAATCTATTTCTAATCCATTTACAATCTCTTATTATACACATATACATAAAACCTTCCCACATGTGGATACCTTGGGACTCAAAATATTATATAATCATCAGGTTCAATGATTACCATAACAATTTCACCATCCAATATTACTCGAGTCCATTCTCACTCTTAATTTCGTTACATAATTCATCTAGCTTTGCACAGTTCAAGACCTAATCTCTCTTAGGTCCACTAATACATGCAATATCATTCTTAATATCATTATACCAGTAATTATACCACCTACATATTCATAGGCCACATCCATAATGTGACTCACTTCCCACATTTCTTACATAATACAATTACATTCACATCGAAAAACTCATCTCACATATCCTATGCATGTATACACTTAATCATGTAATTTTATTTAATTTCTCTTTTGCATACAATCTGTACAAATTTAATGTTTATCATTTTTATTTGAACATTATCATACTCATTCTTTTGACGTGATTTAAATTATTCATCAACACAACAAATATATACATTCTAACCATAATAACACTTCACATATATTCAAGTCACATTTCTAATGTGACATCTCTCTCATTTTTTTTAAAGCATTTAATGTACCTTCATATCCATTTTCACCCTTTCCAGTCAAATGACTTAAAGTAACTCATTTTCACTCGCTCAATCACTTTTTTTTTTCAAAACAAATTCTCATACTATCAATCTCATTATCCAATTCGTAGTATTCTCATATGCAAGAATATTCATTGCAAATAATTCATATGTTTAATATCTAAATAATCTTTATCAACATTCCATTAAAATTCTAAATTCTCAAATCACTATTTCACCTAAACTTCAACTTACAATTCTCATCTTTTCTTAATATCAACTTTAAAAACATCTTATATATATACCACAAAGCAACATCCAAACATATAATTTTCACAATTATTAAGCTCATTTAAAAAATCCAAATGTCACATATTACCACCATTAACACGAGCTTTCACAATATTCAAACATATCACATTTCTAACATTGAAATCACAATATTGCATTAAAATAACAATACAAACAATACCAATATATCTTTTTACTTAACCAACATCATCTCTTTTTCTTTTAAACAAAACTTTAACTTTATACACCCAAACCTTAAATGATCACATTTTGTCTATACCAATCAACTCACTCAATGTTCCACCATATTTCCTTCAAGTTAAAAATTTCCAATCTTTAATTTATCAATTAAACTCATATGAATGTTTCCATATCATTTTTCATTTTTTTTTCCTTTCATGTAGAACTTCATCCACATACTATCATCCATCTCATCTAATTCAAATACATTACAATTCACATAATGCCACATCCGAGACCAACCTAGGTGTTAATGCATATGCATGTATTACAAATTTCATTTCAAAACTTTTCTTTTTAATTCTCTTTAAGCTTTTCAAAACTTTCTCTTTTTAATTCTACTTAGGCCGAGAATCTCGAACCTAAGCTCTGATACCAAAAATTGTAACACCCCTTCGCAGCCTACATGTGTAAGCCGAGCAGAGGCGCCACACTATCCTAATGTTGCTACCAATTTTACTTAATTCGAATTTTAGTTCCGATTTTACAGAAATTTTGCCAGAGGTTCGCCTAGAAATTGGATCCCAAGTGTCAACAAAACTGTTTTTTTTTCTGATTTTTTAAAACATTTTTACACAAACCAATGCAATCAGTTTCAATACACTCCCAATGAATCCACCTTATACCCTCAACTACAAACCTACAAGAAGAGTTCACACTTCTAATACAAAATAAGTAGAGGTTTATTATTATCACATACTACTAACGTACAGTATAACTGTAACACCCTCATACTCTATATAAGTAATATACATATACTGGGTATACATACAGCACGTATATAAAGTATAAGAATGTCACTTTTTGTTACAGTTTAAAAACCTATATCTGAGTTCAAATAATATTACATTAATTTAAATATAGAACATTTACAAAATCATTATACTTTCAATAATCTTACATATATATGATAATCTTGTCTTTACCAAAATTTCATTTATACATATGAATACATTCTTGTCAGAAATACAACATAACGAAATTATACATATATGCATCACCTTCTAGTTGGTCTCGAAATACTCTTACCCTTCTCGTGGCATAACAGTTTAACTTCCAGATCAATCACCTACTCACCTGTTCGATTTATACAACCGCACTAAGCCCGAAAGCTTAGTAGTACAAATAAATATTATAAACATACATAACAGACAATCATACTTATATGTTAACTTCATATATTATTATTTTCTTATCATATTTCCCCATTTCAATTACACCTTATATATATTTCTACTAATCTCATAATTATATACAAATGAACTTATTTCATTAATACAACCCACAATTCCATGACTTATTAAAACATTCATAAAATAATACTCACAATGTCCACAACCACATCCATATTATACATCATATTGTATTTTCATGTAGTACCTTCAGATCTCATCATTCAACATAGTTTTTCAATCCACATTCACCTTCAATAATTTACTTATACATTGTAATCATCTCATTTCATAATTATCATCATATATCTCATAACATTACATCTTATTCCATATTTCACATTTAAACAAAAATAATCATTGGTCTCATTATTCATTCATTTCACATTTCATGAATCACATTTAAACAAAGACAAGCATGGGCCCAAAAGACACTAATATACTATTCAAAGTTCAGAGTTACTGTTTTTGTCTATAATCATAATCATCAATACATTTATCCATGGATATTCAACTAGATTTGAGCTTACGACCCAGTCATTTCACTCAATCTAGTTTCAATAATTTGTTTTTGAGGTTTACGACCCGGTCATTTCACCCCAAAAACATCACATTTCACATTTTCCAACTGGAATCGGCTTACGACCCGGTCATTTCACCTATCCAGTGATTCATAGGCATGCCGCCAAAAACAGAACTCTGAAAATTGAATTAACACATTAGGCACACAATCATTTCATTTATCTCTTTATCAATCTCTTTTCATTTCATTTCTCATAATTAATTAGGCAACCATGCCTCAATTATATATTTCATTTGCATTATCATAGCCAACAACCATGGCCTCATATCTTATATGATCTCAAATCACCTTAATCAATTCAAATGTATATAATCAATGGCATTAACACACATTTTACATACTCATCACAACATTCATATTATACCAAACATAACATTATTAATATACATCAACAATGCATTACATTTCCTAATATTAATATACATCAACAATGCATTACATTTCCTAACACATTTACAACCAAATGTGTATCAAGTCTCAAAGTCATATGCATTTATGCAATAATGTAGTTTGTACTTACCTTAAAACC
This sequence comes from Garcia nutans, assembly GCA_947685225.1. Taxonomy (NCBI): domain Eukaryota; kingdom Viridiplantae; phylum Streptophyta; class Magnoliopsida; order Malpighiales; family Euphorbiaceae; genus Garcia; species Garcia nutans. The sequence continues at coordinate 38,534,400 of CANTUV010000011.1, forward strand.
AACTCACAACAATCTATACACTTACTCTTCCAAGAATCCTCAACACTTAGATTAGGGCAATTCAACCTCTTCACAACCTAATCCAAAAGGAATATTAGCAAAATGACCATATGAATAGTAAATTCTGGTTTTGGACTCAACTTTTTGAAAAATTGTATAAAATAATCTACTTGACTAAAAACTCTAAAATTTTTACAGAATTTAGTTTACATCTTAAAATCATTCCTTTATAATTTCAGATCAAAATGAACACAAAATCTTGGTAAAATAGTTCACCCAACCAGACTGCTCCAATTGCCCTGCATCCTGGCAGCAGTTCTGAACTTTGTGAATTCCGTAAATTAAATTCAATCAACGTGGTTCCAAATTATTTTTCTCAAGTACTAGAATCACTAAGCAACAACATATCCAAAATTCAATTGGATAATATTTTTCTACATTTTATTAAAAATCCCAAAAATAGCTGTCTCAGTTAAGGTACCTGCTGGAACAGGTCTAATAAAAATAATCTTTCCATAATCATAACCATTCCAAAATCAAATTAACATATTTTTCAGTCATTCTAGAGTCATAGAGGCACAATATATCAAAAATTCACTTCAAGATCATTTTTCTATATTTAATTAAAAATCATACAAGTCACATCATTTACTAATTGTAAAACAGAAAAATTTCACTAAACACAACTCTTACTCTTCCATCACCAACACTAACCTAACTTCTTATCTTTAGTTCCATTTCAACACTTTTACACACCATACACAAACACACTCCAACCATCAACAACACTGCATCAAACTCAAACAAAATTCCAAATAGAACAAGAGAAATCAAAAGAAAACTTACTTGAATATTATGCCAAATCTTCAACATCCATCTTCAATTCTCTCAAAATCCCTATGGATTTGATGTGTATATAAGTAAAATCACATCTCTCTCTCTCTCTCTCTCTCTCTCTCTCTCTCTCGTGTAAGAAGAAGAAGAAGAAGAAAAATATCTTTTTTTCCCTTCTTCTTTTCATGTTTATCATATATATATATATATAATAATAATAATATAATAAAATAAATTATTTCTAAAAACCTCCACCACACACTTTTCTCCCTTTGACTTTTCTTTCTTCTTTTTCTTTTATTATTATTATTATTATTATTATTATTATTAATTACATAAACTTACTTTTCCTACACCACTTTATACATTATGTATATGTAATATATATGTTGGTATATGTATATCTCTTTTATATTTCCTTTATATTTTCCATATTTTTCAAATACCACATAAATATATATCATCCCTCATATACACCTTTTTCTTTTAATATTTTCCTTACATATTTTACCAACATATCTTCTCACAACTACCATTCCAATGTACACCAAAATCGGGTATTAAATTAATTCATTTATCTTCTTTTGACTTTCATTAGTTTAACTTATATATGTTATATATACCTTCACTTCTTTTCTCCTTCCATTAAACATACTCCTTAAATCCAAATACCACAATAATTATTCCAAAACTTTTAGGGTGTACCTTGGGATATTACAGAAATAATTCGGGATCGGTTGAAAGCAGCTTCAGATTGGCAGAAATCTTATTCAGGTTTGAAGAGGAGAGACATAGAGTTCAATGTTGGAGATAAAGTATTTTTGAAAGTGTCTGCTTGGAAAAAGATTTTGAGATTTGGCCGCAAAGGGAAGCTAAGTCCTCGTTTTATTGGACCTTATGAAGTATTAGAAAGAGTGGGACCAGTTGCTTATCGACTTGCTTTGCCGTCTGAGTTGGATAGAATTCACAATGTCTTCCATGTTTCTATGCTGCGGAGGTACAGATCAGATCCATCTCATGTTCTGTCCGTTGAATCTATTGAGGTGAGTCCAGATCTGACTTTCGAAGAAGAACCAATTGCTATTTTGACACATGGAGTGAAAGAGTTGAGACATAAGAAAGTGCCACTTGTAAAGGTTCTTTGGAAGAATCATGCAAAGGAAGAGGCAACTTGGGAGAGTGAGCAAGCGATGCGGGATCAGTATCCTCAATTGTTTCAGACTTGAGATCAGGTAATTTCGAGGATGAAATTTCTTTTTAGAGGGGGAGAATTGTAATATCCCAAAGTATACCCTAAAAGTTTTGGAATAATTGTTGTTACATTTGGATTAAATGTATATGTTTAATGGAAAGAGGAAAGAAGTAAAAGAGAGAGTGTATATGTTGTATATATGGTGATATATACAACATATACAAGTCAAAATAAGGAAGTCAAAAGAAGATTAATTAATGATATTAATTAATTAAATTAATCAAGTGGAATTTGAGTGAGTGGAAGTGGATGGAGATTTTTTTGAATATTTTAATATTATATTTGCTTGGAAGAGAGGGTTTTGAGGAGAGAGTTAGTAAGAGTTTGACTTTGCTTTCTTTCTTTTCTTCTTTCTTTCTTTCTTCTTCGTGGCTCATTTTCTTTTCTTTCCTTTTCTTTTCTTTTGGCCGGCTATCAAAGAAGCAAGAGAGCAATAGAGGGTTTTGTTTTCAAAGCTCAAGATTGAAGGCTAAAACAAGTGATCAAGTAGGAAATTTGAGAAATTTCATTAACTTTGGTAAGTTTTCTCTTGATTCTCTTGTTTTACTTTAAGTTGTATTTGAGTTTGATGATTGATTGTGGATAGTGTGAATATGTTGGATTGTGGTGTGTTTGAGAGTGTTGGGTTTAATTGATTGTGATTTTGGAGTTGAGTGGAAGAGTAAGGGTTGTGTTTATGTTATGGTATTGAGTTGGTAATTGATGTATGTTGTGAGTTTGATCAAATTATTATCTTAGATTTTCTATGTGTTTGTGTTTATTGAAGTTGGGAACCTAGAATACATGAGTTTGGTCCGAAACAGAAGCATTTTGGATGCCACGCCTGTGGCCCTTGGATGCCACGACCGTGGGGGTGTTAAGCAAATTGGACAGATTCGTTTGCTAACCCACGACTGTTGGGGTTTGTGAGGCCACGACCGTGGGGGTTTGTGAGGCCACGACCGTGGGGTTGTGAGGCCACGACCGTGGGCCCTAGTTAGTGGTTTTGGTTTATAATTTGTGATCTATGGGTCTAGTATGAGACTAATAGGTGAATAATTGTATTGGCATTCTTGTGTATTTGTATTTAAGTGTGTATTATTCCTTTTGGATTAGGTTGTGAAGAGGTTGAGTTGCCCTAATCTAAGTGTTGAGAATTCTTGGAAGAGGAAGTGTATAGATTGGTGTGAGTTGTTCTTGAGGTAAGTACAAACCTACATTATTGCATACATTTACATGATTTTGAGATTTAACACATTTGGTTGTAAATGTGTTAAGTAATTTATTAGATTGTTAATACATTTGACTAATGTTATGATTTGCATAATGTGAGAGTTATAATGATTCTTCAAAATGTATGTTCAATGCAATTGATTATGTATACTTTAATGATGAATTGCCTTAATGGGAATTGAGATGTGATGAAATGTGAAGCCATTGTTGTTGGCTATGATAATGCAAATAGATTAATTGGGGCATGGTTGCCTATGTGATTATGGAATATGAAATGAGAAATGAATTGAGAAGAGAATGATAAAAAGATAAATGAAATAATTGTATGCTTAATATGTTATTCAATTTTCAGAGTTCTGAGTTTGGCGGCATGCCTATGAATCGCTGGATAGGTGAAAAGACCGGGTCGTAAGCCGAGTCCAGCTGAAAAATATGAAATGTGATGTTTTTGGGGTGAAAAGACCGGGTCGTAAGCCTCAAAAACAAATCCTTGAAGCTAGATTGAGTGAAAAGACTGGGTCGTAAGCTCAAATCTAGTTGGATTATCCATGGATAAATATATATATTGCCTACGGGCTTGATGATTGTGATTATGGACCAAAGCAGTAACTCTGAACTTTGAATAACATATTAGTGTCTTTTGGGCCCATGTTTGTCTTTGTTTCAATGTGATTCATGAATGGTGAAACAATTGGATAAAATAATGGAGTGTAATGTTATGAAAAATATTAATATATCATTTATGAATATTGTCTTTATTGTGAAATGTGTGACATTGACATTGCATTGAAACATATTGTTATTGTGGTTTGTACCACTAAGCCGTTGGCTTAGCGCAATTGTGGTTTATCGCGCAGGTGACAGGGTAGAACCAGGGAGTTTAGCTAGACCGAGTTGAGTCTAGATTTTGAAGTGTTGTTAGAGGTCTTAAAGATCAAAGACAAACTGCCAAACATGTATATATATATTTATGTTTTGTAAACATGAATTTTTGTAATATCCCAAAGTGTGCCTTAGAAGTTTTGACATCATTGTTGTAATTGAATTAAGTGTATATGTTAATTTGAAAGAGAAAAGATATGAAAAGAGAGTGTATATGTTGTGTATATGAAAATATATACAACATATATTCAAGTCAAAGTCAAAAAGGGTAAGTGGAAGAAGATATTTAGTTGTTTTAATTAATTAAGTTAATTGATGGAAAACGGGAATTTATTGAATGGAAGAGATTAATTGGATTACTTTAATAATTTAAATACTTGGTGGAGACTTAAGAGTGGAATTAATAATTGACTTTGGTTCCTCTTATTCTTCATTTTCTTCTTTTCCTTTTGAGTGGCCGGCTATCAAGAAGACCAAGGAGAGCAAGAGAGGTTTTGAGTTTTAAGATCAAATTGAAGGAAGATTTCAAGAAAATAAGTGGAAAATTCAAGAAGTTCATCTTTGTTGGTAAGTTTTCTCTTGTTTTCTCTTGTTCTATTTGGAGTTTTGTTTAAGTTGATGGAGTGTTGATGATAGTATGATTAAGTTTGTTTGTGGTGTGGTTATGAATGTTGTAATTGATTTTAAGATAAGAAGTTAAGTTAGTATTGGTGTTGGAAGTGTTTGTGTTGAGTTTGTATTAGGGTTTTGAGTTGGTAAGTGTTGTTAATGTTGAGTTTGGTTAATTATTTTTGTTAGTCTTCATGATATTTGTGTTTAATGGAGTTAGAAGCTTGGAATACATGTTTTTGGTTGGAGGCAGTAGCATCTTGGATGCCACGCCCGTGGCCCTTTGATGCCATGGCCGTGGGGTGTTGGATATTTTTGGGCAGATTCATTCTTTAACCCACGCTCGTGGGGGTCTTGGGTGGCCACGACCGTGGGGTCTAAGGTTGAGTTGTTGGGTTGTATTTGTGATCTATGGGTCTAGTATGAGGTTGATAAGTGATTGATTGCATTTAAAGTATAAATAAATTCAAAACATTTAAAGGAATTTATGAAACACAATAGACTCAATGTTTATTAAATACATAGCGAAAAATGTAACAAATATTTACAAATACATATACATTAAAACTCAAGTTTTACAAAACATAAATATATACATGTTTGGCAGTATGTCTTCAATCTTTAAGCTTCACTAGCAACACCTCAAGATCTAGCCTCTACTCGGCCTAGAGGAACTCTCCGGTTCTTCCCTGCTATCTGCGCGATAAATCATAATCGCGCTAAGCCAACGGCTTAGTGGTAAAAACTACAGTAATACTATGTTTTGATGCAATCGGATGCCAATATAATATGTTCAAACATTATACTTATACATAAGGATATCACCCATCAAAATCTTACATTGAATCTCATTATTCATTAGTCACATTTAAACAAAGACAAGCATGGGCCCAAAGACACTAATATGCCATTCAACTTTCAGAGTTAATGTTTTGGTTTAATTTTCACATTTATCATTATCCCAACTAGGCTTCAAGGATTTAGGTTCAACCAAGCTTCAAGGGGAACAAAGCATGCTAAGTATCAACCCAACTTGGCTTCAAGAACCAAACCCAACCTAGCTTCAAGGGTTGTAACATCTCAATAAGGCTTCAAGGACTAGATCTAACCAAGCTTCAAGGGGAGTAAAACATGTTAAACTTCAACCCAACTTGGCTTCAAGGATCAAGCACATCTTAACTTCAAGAGATTGTTACAATAGGCATGCCACCAACAACAAACTCTGAAAATGGAATAACACATTAGCCACACAATTCATTTATTATTTCATTCTCAATTCCATTCTCAATTCTCATCATTATCTAGGCAAACATGCCCCACTTATTTCAATTGAATCATCATAGCCAATTACAATGGCTTCACATCTCAATATTCAAGTATACATAATCAATTACATTGAACATCATCATATAGGCATACATGCCTCAATTATCTCAATTCACATTATGCAAAACATAATATTATTAATATGCATCAACAATGCAATAGAGTACTTATCACATTAATAATCATATGGATTAAGTCTCAAGATCATATGAATGTATGCATTAATTTAGGATTTGTACTTACCTTGAACACCACTTATACAAATCTATATACTTCCTTTTCCAACACTTCTTAACCACTTAAATTAGGGCAAATCAACCTCTTCACAACCTAATCCAAAAGAATAATTCATATGAGATAAAATAGATTAGGTTAACTAGGGCAAACTCTACACATGACACGCTCAACAACACGGGCGTGTCCCTAACCGTGCCCTAAACTCACAACACAGAAGCTTTGACACGCTCAGAATCACGGGTGTGTCACTGAACGTGTAATACATTATGTCTCACAGAAACATTGACACGTCCAACAACATGGGCGTGTTCATGGCTGTGTCAATTCCTCACCAACACAGTAGCTATGACACGCTCAGTGACATGGGTGTGTCACTGGACGTGTAAATACTACTACTACATAGAAGTTGTGACACGCTTAGTGACATGGGCGTGTCACTGCTCGTGTCACCCATCAAAAACACAGAATCATTGACACGTCCAAAATCCTGGTCGTGCTCATGGGCGTGTCAGGCCAAAAATACAGATTCCGGCCAAAACAACACTTCCTCCAACAAAACCCTTCCTTTCACCAACATCCACTTCAAAAAAAACTTAACCCAACATACCCAAAACTCATAACAAACTTGTAAAAACACTAAAACAACTCAAAACATTTATCAATCACAAATCATAAACATCACCACAAACCCTAAACACAATCACACACTTTCTCTTCCAATCAACTTACTCTTTTCTTCAATCCAAACTCAAAAATCCAAGAATCAAATGAATTAAACACTCTTAAACACAACACAACCAAAACACATTCCTATCATCAACAATAATCTATCAAACTCAAACACAACTTCAAAATAAACAAGAGAAATCAAGAGAGAATTTACCAAAGTTGATGAAACCTCAAAATTTCCAACTCAATCACTTGATTCTTCCTTCAATTAGCTCTTAGAATTGAAGAACCCCTCTTGCTCTCTTGTGACTTTGATGAGCCGGCCAAGCAAAGGAAAAGAAAAGAAAATGAAGAAACAAAGTCAAACTTTTCTTCTCTTTAAACCTCCACCAAGCAATCTAAAAAGAAAATTACTTACACACCCTCTTCTATAAAATTTTTAATTCTCTTTCACCTTATTGCCCTTTTTAGTAATTTCACAAATAACAAAATAAATATCTTCTTCCTTTGACCAACACATTTGACTTGTATATATGTTGTATATATTTCCATATACACTTCCCTTTAAAGTTCTCTTCTCTTTAAAATTTAACATATACATTCAATACAATTACAACAATAATATCAAAACTTCTAGGGCATACTTTGGGATATTACATAACGTGCAAGCCAGCTTTGCCTCAGCCGATCCAAGTAGGTTTTAGTCAAGCAAGGCATGTCTAAGTCAAGAGCAAAGTCAGAATCACGAGGCTCAGCTCCATATTGACGGCCAAGTCGGTGAGGATCATAGCATGTACCTTGACGAAGAGCAGCAAGGGGAACGTACATCAAGTATGTCCGCATGGTGATATGAGAAATCTTCCCCAAGGTATGGACCAATGGATATTGACTTCAGAGCATGAGTAGATCTAGTCAACCCAGTCAGCATATGAAGAAGCAGGATGGAGTAGCTTCCTAGCAGAATGATGACATGGCATGTATTTGGCAAAATCCATGGATGGAGTATCAAGCAAGCAAAGACGCTCCTGAACCCAAATCTATGAAAAAAAAAAGAGGAAAAAAAGTTCGCGAAGTTGAAAACACGCAAGGGCAGCTTAGGCAAAAGTTAGGACAGCTCGCTAGTTCCGAAAACCCACTTGGGCGGACTAGGCAAAAATTTGAGCTATAAAGAAAAGAAGTAAAAAAGAAAACCTAAATTAAAACTCGAAAGGGCAGTTTAGGTAATTACCTGAAGCAGCAATGGGCTCCCAGTCAGTCTCTTTGACAATCCTGATTTAAATCAGTCTAATCCAACTAAGGTCTCGGCTAAAATCACAGGTACCGGTGACAAGCCTCCTTCCATTTGGTCCATAATATCTAATACTCGTGGATCAATATCGCCGTCAGAAGAAACAAGCAAGAATTGGCTGAGCAAGCGAAGACAAAGCATACGTCCCCATGCCTCAGTAGGAGCCAAATGAGAGAAACAAAAGTCAATCAAAGGAGCAAGTAGAATTTTTTTCACATCTCATCAACCGAAGAACTTTGGGTTTTGGAATTTGGAATAACATCTGCATCTTCTGTTGAGTCTTGGAAATCAATGTGGGTAACGCCATTTGTTGATTATTTGGATATCCAAGGACGGCCTCAAATTCATCAATCAAGGGACATATTTCAAAGCCATTAATTCTAAATACCCTAGAATCTGTATCCCACAAAGAAGCCACTACATGTAAGAAGTAGTGGTCAAATTTGACATTTTGAAAACAGTTTAAAACATCAAGTTTTGACCATGAAATTTGCTTCCAATGAATGGCATCCATATTCTTAAATAAAATTTTTATTCTCTTTAAATGATGCTCGGTCATGGTGAATAAATGAAGGAAAAATTAAAATTACTAAAGGGAGTCTTCACGTTGAAAGAGAGAGATTTTTGGTTTATGAATTAAAATATGGCATGAAGGGTGATTTATATAGAGGAAACAAACCTTTTCCAAAAGTGAAATGGAAAAGATGATGGGAAGGGATAAGACCATATGGCATAGGGAAAGGAATTGGCAATGAATTTCCTTTACCACATTGGATTTTGTTTAACAAAATAAGTGGATGTAAATTAATGGCATACTGTAACAAAAAAAAAAGTGGTGCAGTAACGGAAAAAAAAAAGGTTACAGTAAAGAGGAAAATTGTATATTTTTCATTATTGTACAATATTTTACAATTGCTACAATATTTACATATCACTAAGAGGGTGGTGGTAGGTCACCAAATAAAGACTGGAAAAAATCGTCGACTGTTGGAGGAGGGGGCAAATCATTCATCCTGAGTCCGCCTGAAGCGGGAGCACCAAAACCTGGCAAATTACTCATCCCAGGATCACCTGAAGCGGGAACACCAAAATCCTTATTACCTTGAGGTTCTGATCCCTATTACCTTTTTCTTTCATGTTCGGATTGATGATATAAACTCTCAAAATGAGAAGCCTGCTGACAACTTGCATCTAACTCTTCTTGAAGTTTCTTATTTTGTTCTTCGAGCCTCCGCTGTGAGCCAAGAAGGAAAAAGGTAAGAGCATACATAATCAATGCCTTGCGAATGAGATGGCATTATGAAATAAGAAACGTACCAGGTAGTTCATATCAATGCCTTGCGGATGAGATGGCATATCTGGCGGGCTAAAATGAGCAAATGAAGGGGTAGTAAAAGAAGGTCCAGCCTCATGATCAAACAAGGCAACAGCCTGCAACAATCATTAAAGAATCAAAGAAAGAAAAAGAAATTGCAATGGAAAAGTGGTAAAAGTTTTACCTGAGAAGTACTGTCCCCGAGATGTGGAATAGACTCTCCTGCATCTGCGTGATGTTGCTCCTCATCTCTACCCTCATTTTCATCGAAAATCTCCCACACACCGACAGGAGATACATTAAAGTTTAAGAGTCTCATTTGAATAAAACGGGCATAAAATGGACCCAGTAAATGGAGAAATGACTCGGCATCATAACCATACCGGGCCGACCACCATGCATCCTCTGGATCGACATAATATTTAAAGTATATTTTGGGATTTGCATTGGAAACCTCTGCTGTTCTGGACCGAGAAACCATTCATAAACTCTCTCCACGAGAAACCAGCCACTAGACACTGGCCAGCAATAATTCGGCAAGAATATTGGAAAGACAGTGCGGCCCTCATCAAAGGAGACTAGTTTGTTCGCTCTTTTGGATTCCACCAGGCCAAATTCACCTGCAGGATAACATAAGGTAAGTAAAAAATTCACATAAAATTTAAAGCATACTAATGTTATTTTACCTGATCATAGGTTAAGCGGCTCAACACAAAGCGATGAGTATGCACATGATGAGAGCAGGGAACATCCACGCGATCGGACAACCAGTGATTTAATCTCGGATACCCGATTCTCTCTCAGGAAATGCCGGGTACCCTCACGAGGTTGTGCTCGTATGCCCATATCTATAATAACAATAAAGATCACATTCATGTAAGAAAAGAGTGGAAAAGACATTGGTGGAACAAAGAATACCTCGACAGCCGCCATCAAGCCGACAAAAGATTTCTTGTTTTGGCAAAGCTTATCGAGAACATGGTAAAGACATGCGAGACTAGCTTCACCCCGGCCAGAAAATGGTACCATTCTGAGATAAGAAAGGGCACTCAACACTGACAAGTGAATTCATGATTCGGTGCTGCCTAAGATGGTTGACCCGAGCACATATAACAAAAATCCTTGAGCATACTGTTTGGCCCTGTCTCTGCCAACCCGACCTGCGTAGTTAATCCAATAACTACGAATTGGCTTGATTTTTACCTTAAAAGGCCCTTTATATGATGGTTCCATATCAATTAACTCCTGAATTTCTTCAAATGTTAAACTATCATTGGTCAGAGGAACCGGAACACCATCACATCGAAGGCCGGTAATGGTAGTAAAATCGACCAGACCGATTGTCATCTCTCCAATGGGCAAGTGAAAAGTGTGGGTTGTATCCAGCCATCACTCTGTCAGCACCTGGACTATGCTCCAGTCTATCTAATATTCCTCTGATGGCAATTGTAAGATGAACTACTCAAAGCCGTAATCTCGGATAATCCGCCTTACCCGAGAAGGCACTACATCATACCATTGTCAGGCTTTGTAAATACACCCTCCAGCCAAAACAACGCAACGATCATGCTAACACAGACACAGGTAAGTTAATACCAGGTAAGTACATATTATTCTATCTACTTAAATTAATTTATTTTTCACAATAACAAATAATAACAACAAAATATTAAAAAAAAAGAGAGGAAAAAACACACACAACGGAAAAATCAAGAGCAATAAAAAAGGAAAAAATAATTACCTTGCTCTTTTGGTTGGAATTGCGATAGAGCGGCATCCTGGCCAGTATATCTAAATTTTCGTATTCATGATGCCGAATAAACTCCAATAACTCGGCATTATAATGAGTCCCTAACCTCAAAGCATGCATTGTTTTTAGAATATATGCTAAAATTGAAAGAAATTTGAGAGAATTAGAATGTGAAAATTTTTGCTATGAAATGAAATGAAATATCAGCTTCTTTTTATAGAGAAATGGTAAGCAAAAAAAAAATCAAAACTATTCATAAATAGTAAACTTTACTATTGACGAATAGTAAATTTTTCTATTCATGAATAGTATTACTATTGATGAATAGTAAATATTACTATTTATAAATAGTATTACTATTTATGAAAAAGTAAATGTTACTATTTATTAATAGTGTTACTATTGATGAATAGTATAATTACTATTTCCAATAGTAAAATACTATTTGATACTATTTAGGAATAGTAAATTTACTATTTATAAATAGTAAATAGCATATGAATAGTGCTGCACAATAAATAAATAGTAAATTAATTTATTCATTTTAATCATTCAAATAATTGCAGGTATATAAATATTTTTACACCCAGGAGGCAATAAGAAGACATATGCCTAAAAATTAGCCAAACTTTTTTTATTAGCTCGGGTTCAGAACCCAAATTTTCCTTAGGTTTAGTACCTAGAATTATCCTTGAGTCCATAACTCGAACCGGGTCCAGAACCCAAATTTTTCTTAGGTCCAGAACCTAGAATATTCCTTGAGTCCACAACTCGAACCAAGTCTAGAACCCAAATTTACCATTAGGTCCAGAACCTAGAATTATTTCTAAGTCCAGAACTTAGCTCGGGTCCAGAACCCAAAATTTCCTTAGGTCCAGAACCTAGAATTATCCTTAAGTCCATAACTCGAACCGGGTCCAGAACCCAAAACCTCCACCATCTCAAAAATTAAGTCTTGTTGCTCTTCACTCTGTTTTACTAAGGTTTCAGATCATTTAAGCAGGGGTCAAACTGTAGACCCTTAATTTTTGACCCAGTCCGGTCCAATATATTTTATTTAGTCCAAAATAATTTTTGTGTTGTCTAATATATTTTAATAGGTCCAAAATAATTTTTGTTATCTTAATTAAATAATTTTTGCTTTATTATCTAATTTTTATTAATAAAAAATAAAAATTCAAAAATAATAAAAATTAAAAAAAATCTGGCTGCGAGAAATGGCCTGGGGCAATTTCACCCGCAGGAAAATCCTGAGGGCGAAATGGCCTTCGCCCGCCCCAGGCGCACCTCTCCAGCAGCTGCCGCAGTCAGCTGCGGCAAATTTTTTTTGCCAGCGTAATTTTTCCTGCGGCAGATTTTTTCGCCAGCGTAATTTTTCCGACGCAAATTTTCCAAAACCTAATACAATTAGGTTTCAGTTTTCTTTTCTTATTAAATATTGAAAGTCGTGAGTAACTAAGAAAAAACCATAAAAACCTCTATAAATAACAACACAAAAAAGAGGAAAAGTAATGAGAAATTAAGGAGGAAATTGGAAAATTTTGAAACCGAATCTGTGAAGGAAAGTAGTGGAACCAAGCTGATTTTTTTGAGGAGCCAAAAATCAATTCAGCAATTGATCAAAGGTATCAACTGCCTTTGACCTTGTTCATCCAAGAAGCAATTTTGGTGTAACTTACAAAATAAGGTTTGAATTCTTAATTCCTTTTATTTTTTGTTTTCACAGTAGCTTAATCATCCTTTGGTTTCTTTTAGATTAAAAACTTTATAACCTCAATTCATCTTTTGTAAGGTTTGAAAATCTTAAATCATGGCTTTATTTTATAAAAGTTTAAAGTTATTAGATTTATTTCTTTAAAACTCCAAAACCAAAATTTGTTTTCCAAATTTTCAAAACTCAAAATTGTGTTTTGTTACTTTCCCAAAAGCTTTAAAAATATCTTTTTTTGCTTTATAAACTTTAAATCGTTGGTTTATTTTCATAAAATTCCATAAAATCTTCAATTGCTCTTTCCAAATCCTAAAAATCATGCATCACCGAAACCCTAAATTCTAAAACACTAAACCCAAATTCAACTTCTAAACCTAAAATAGTAAACTCTATCTCCTTTAAAACCTTAAACCCTAACTTTTTCTAAACCTTAATTCTTTAAAACATTAAAAACCATAAAAACATAAATATTTTAAATTTACACAATAAGCTTGAAATCACCATTTGAAACCACAAATCAAAAAGTGTTTTAAAGTGTCCAAAACCCTAGTTTCATGATTTCACCATTAAAACCTTAATTTGTTTAATCAAAATGTTTTACCAACCTTTTAAAACATAAAATCCTTAATTTATTTTAATTTTTTAAAAAGTCACAGTAGCTTAAACTTATGAAATTCTTAAACATATGAAAAAAAGAGCCTTAAATGGAAACAGTATCTATAATTAGACTTTTATTTGTTTTATTTAATTCTATATTTGATTATGCTTTGATTTATTTCTTATGCTTTAATTTATTTAAATTCAATGCTTGGTTCATTTAATTTATCATGGATGAATGTTTACTTTCTATTGATATTTAATATCTTTGATGAATGGTTCATTTATGATGAATGATTATTTATTTTTATCAATTTATTTAGATTTCCAAATGTTAAAAGAGGTATGTTCCACTTGATGGGTACCTCATTAGTTAAACATCATGTAATTTAATTTTCTTTTCTATTTTAGAACCTTTGTAAATGGCATGTTTCTACCTTTCGGTGGGTGTCCTATTTAGGCATGTGATGTAAGGACATGTTTCCATCCTTGGATGGGTGTCCATTTATTTGTTTTGCTTAGACTTTGCTATATTGCTTTGATTTTAATATAAAGATTCTTTCTTTTAATTATTGTGTGTAATATGGATAATGTTGTTATACTTAAGAATTTTATAATATTAAGACCTGTAAAGGAGGCTGGTTCCAATGAACCGGGCGTGGTGGGGGTGCTGGGCCATTTCTCACCTTCCCCACACGTACCCAACTTTTCGAACCCATTAGGGGGTTAGGGATTCCTTAGGAATCGAGTCATCCGCCCTTTCCTTTTTTCCCGGCCCGTCTGGGTGGCGAATCCATTTTCTCCGGACTTAGGTCCATGTTCTCTAAGGCCCCGAGCCTAAACAGTGTCGAAGTCGCAAGAACCATTCCACCGGGAGTGGGGGCGAAAATCAGCGTTCACACTTGCTAGACTCCAAATTCCTTCTATCTTCTTAGCATTAATCAAGATCTCGATTGAAACAGTCTTTTCCCTTGCATAAATTTTGGTACCCAAATTCGGTTCTTTTCTTCTTCTCCCTTTTCTTTCTTTTTCTTTTTTTTACTCTTCCCTTTCTTTGAGCATTTTACCATTTTGTCCTTCTTCCTTGTCAGACTGCTAAGTACAGAACTTTCAACAACTGGATGGTCTTTCTCCTTTTCCTCTGATTTTGATCTAATCTTACCAATTCAAGTCAAAATGTCCTTATAACCCAAATGGAAGCCTTTCGCTGCTTTAGGTAAAAGAGAACTCAGTTGGCTTTTTGAACTACCTTTTTAGGTTTTATCATTCCTTTTTTTTTCTTTTTCTTTTCTTGTCTCTTTTTTTTTCCTTGCTCTCATTTCTCTTGTTTTCTTTTCTTTTCTTTTTGTTTTTTTTTCTAGCTCTAAAAGAGTTGTCTTGTTTGTACCAACTTGAGCTTCCAATAATGGATGAGTGGAGTGACATAAATCTTCTTTAATAGGGATAAATTATTTGTTACTCTGATGTTGTCTAATTGATATATTAGAGATATTAGGAAAACTTCAACTACCTTTATCGTCTTGAGAACTTCAACTATCTTCATGGTATTGAGAACTTCAACTATCTTCATGGTATTGAGAACTTCAACTATCTTTATGGTATTCATTTCTTTCTTTGATCTTCTTGCCTCTTCATCTTAGTGATCATAAGACTTGTCAAAAGTATCACAATAGCTCAGGGTAGGTTGTTGGGCTTATAAGTCAAATGAAAAGAAAGCTAAAAATTTTGTGAAGGCTCAAAGGGATAACTAGGGATTGATATTTAATAGGGTGGATACGAGTTGTTAGCTAACCAAACAATGCCTCAATCATTTCTCTTTTAAATAAGCAGAGTTCAATTTTGCCTCAAAAATTTGTCAAAGCATGTTCTAAGACTGACTAGGACCTAGAGAAAGGTAATCATGCAGGAGCCCTCTCTAAGTAAGCATACACAACTCAATGCTATAGAGCAATTCCCTCACCTGATAAAGTCATTCAAGTCATGATGCATAAATATATTAATTTATAAACATTAAGCTAGATTCCTCATCGGTTGAGCACCAAAATGAACAAAGACCAACAAAAATTTTGATGAAAGTAATTTATTTCAAGCAACTTTAAATTTGAAAAACTCAATAGTTCCAAAATATTAAAGAAAGTAAAATTGAAAAGCAAAATTCAAGCTAAGGAAAGTTCGTTGAGTTTAAGCTTCATTTCCTTCCACATCTTCAATTTTTCCATCTTAAAAGGATGATAAAACAAAATCTTCTTCCAATCCTTTTCCCACCATGAAGGTTGCCTGTGGTGGTACTCTTTTGAATTTTGGCAAAGGATTGCCTTTTGTGCTGGTCTTATCAGGCTCAGGCAGCTTACCACTGTCAATTAAAATTTAGATCTTATGTTTTAATCGGAAGCATTTGTCTGTCTCATGTCCTTGTGTTTGATGAAACTCACAAAAGGCTTTAGTATTAAATTTTGGGGGTAAAGGATTCGCCAATGGTCGAGGGGCCAATGGCTGTAATAGTCCCTTCTTTTGTTGCTTATTAAGAACCTAAGACAAAGGCTTCCCGAGATCTGAAAACTGCCTCATTCCTCCTTGACCAGTGGCATTAACATCAGCTTCCTTTTGTATACTTTAAATGCTAGACTGATAATTTCCTTTCTCATTCCTTATTGCTGAAAGGCGGCTCTTCTCCCTTTCCCATTCTTCAATTTACAGACCAGCTTGGAGTAGATCTTTAAAATCATGGATGAATGTATAAGACATCCTTTCATGAAGGCTAGGCAACATCCCTCTCACAATCATACTTATTTGATCAGATTCATCGAGCATCTTCTTGAGCAAAGAAGCCTTATTTCTCCACCTTTTCACATAGTCCACAAAATTCTCATTTGGCCTTTCTCTAATGGACTCCACTTCCATTAAGGTAACTTCCATTTCAACATTTTATCCATATTGTTGGATGACGGCCTTGTACAGCAGATCCCAACTCTTTTGTGTTCCTTCATCTAAGGTATTGAACCAATTTTGGATAGCAGGGTCCAATGAGAGCATAAAGTACCTTAGAGTTTGAGTCTTAATATCTCGGGCAGACTGCATAGCAGTTATATACTGCTTTACATGGAGATGAGGATTTTCCGTTCCATCAAACTTCGCAAAAGATGGCATCTTGAACTTGTATGGAACTTCTTGATCTAGCTAAAACAGTTTGTTGACTTCGGACATTTCTTCTGTTTTCAATTTCTTCTCAAATTTCTTTTCTAAGTCAGCAATCATCTTTTCAACATCAGAGGTTTTAGTTTTCTCCATACCTGGTCTTTCAACAATCTTTGGTTCCTTCTTCTTGTCTTGAGGATCTTGGTAGTATTGAGCCCAATCATCATCATCATCAATGATCACCTTTTCATCATCAAAAACCACTTCACAAACTTTAGTCTTCCCATTGTCCTTTGTCTTCATAGTGCTAGCAGATGCTTCGGCGTGATTTTCTAAAATTGCAGTCAATTGGTTCTTCAGGGTTTCAGCTAGGGCCTCTTTTATTTCTTCCAATTTGGCATTGAGAGCGTCATCAACCATTCTTTAAATTTGTTCGGGATCCATTATTTTTGGTGAGCAAGTGATTGAGTCGTTGATAGATTCTTCGCTTTCGGCATACATTGGATTATCGTAAGCTTTTGAACTGTCGTAATCCAAGGCTATGAGCCAGAAATGATTAATGAGAAGAGATGCAAATGTATCCATGTATGCATAAACAATTAACAAACAAGGACAAATAGGACATTCCTTCCAACCTTATAACATCCACACACGAATGGCGAGTCTCTTTTCCTAGGTATATGGTTAACAAAATACCAACATGGGGTACCTTGTTTTCGAATATCTCCCTCGGACGCTTCAATCAATAGTTATATTTTCAAAAATGAAAATCAGTTCATGATGATTCCCATTAATTAGGTTTTAATCCATTCGACCAACTAAAGTAGCCTTTATGCTATATTGGATTAAAACTAAATTAAGAGGTTTATTATAAATAGATTTCTCACTTGAAAAAAGTAACTAATGATTCATGCCAAAAACAAGCCCATGATTAATTATTCTTAGTATAAACTAGGCTCACAATTGATTTTTGGTATTTCGTAATTGACCTAAATAATTTGCAAGCTCTTTGTAAGAAAAGGTTGGATAAAAATAATTTTATTTCAAAGCCCATTGTAAAAAGATTTTAGAAAAAAATGGACTTTGGGCTTAGTATTTGGGCCATGATCAAAAGAATTTTTGATTTATTTTTAAAAAAGTTTTATGCCCAAAGACCATCTTAAAAAAGTTTTGAAAATAGCTTTGGTCTTTTGGACTTTAAAGAAAAATTAATCTGAGCTTACAAATGTACTTGGGTAATATTAGAAAAAGAACAAAACAAATAAGCCATGATTTAAGCCAAGATAAATTAACCATAGTCAAACAACATGCATTTGGGGTAAAAACCTAAGAAAAGTAACTAGGCCAATTACATGAGCTTTAGTCTTGGGTTGAAAAGGCTTAGGTTCCCATAGCAAGTATATACCAAAAGGTATGAGGCTATGAGTGGTTATGTCATGCTCGACTCCATACCTTGAGTGAAAGTATGGTATCCCTTACATAACACAACACGGGTAACACGGGCATCCTAACTCACGCACACTATGCAGATCTAATATGATGCAATGGATAATATCATTATAAGAAAGAATAGAATAATATAAAGACCAATGGATTCAACTTCTCTTATCCCCAGTGGAGTCACCACTGTGAGCGGGGATTTTTGCCCCCACTCACGGTGGAATGGTTCTTGTGACTTTGGCACTGTTTAGGCTCGGGGCCTTAGAGAACACGGACCTAAGTTTGGAAAAAATGGAGTCGCCACCTGGACGGGCTGGGTGGGAAAAAGAAAGGGGTGGATGACTCGATTCCTAAGGAATCCCCAACCCCCTAATGGGTTCAGAAAGTTGGGTATGTGTGGGGAAGGTGAGAAATGGCCCAGCACCCCCACAACGCCCGGTTCATTGGAACCAGCCTCCTTTACAGGTCTTAATATTACAAAATTCTTAAATATAACAATATTATCCATATTACACACAATAATTAAAATAAGGCATCGATATATTAAAAATCAAAGCAATGTCCAAGCAAAACAAATAAATGGACACCCATCCGAAGATGGAAACATGCCCTTACATCATCCATGTCTAAGCTAAACACGACACTCACCATGAGGTAGAAACATGTCCTTTATATTGGTCTAAAATATAAAAGTAATTTAAATTACATAATATTTAACTAATGAGGTACCCACTAAGTGGAAACATACCTCTTACAACATTTAGAAATAAAAAAATTCGATAAAAGTAAATAACCATTCATAAATAATTCATCAAAGATATTAAACATCAATAGAAAGTAAACATCCATCCATGATAAATTAAATAAATCAAGCATTGAACTTAAATAAATCAAAGCATATAATAAACTACATAATCAAATAAGGTAAGTAAAGATACAAATTGAAGTTTACTGTTTCTCATTTAAAGTTCTTTAATTAATATTTAGGGTTTTGGAATTTATTGGTTTAGGCTACTGTAAGTTTTAAGGGAATTGAAATGGATTAAGGTTTTATAATTTAAGAGACTGATAAGGTTCTTTGATTAACCAAATTAGGGTTTGAGGGGGGTAAAATCATGAAATTGGGGTTTAAATACTTTAAATCATTTGAGTTTAGGACTTACGGTTACTGGATTATTATTTTGGATTTACTATATTGGGTTTGAATGTTTAGGTTTATAAGGTTTTAAGGTTTTAAGGATCAGGGTTTAGGAAAACTAGGGTTTAAGGTTTTAAGGAAATTAGGGTTTAAGAAAACTTAGGGTTTAGATTAGCTAGTTTGGGGTTACTGTCTTGGTTTTGGAATTGAAGAAAATAGTTTAGAGTTTAAAGTTTTTGGAAATAGGCAAGACGATTTAAGGTTTTTGGAAATAGAAAGTATTTTTTATGTTTTTTAGAAATAAAAGGATCAATTTAGGGTTTTAAATTTTAGAAGAAACAAAATTAGGGTTCTTGAGTTTTAAAAGAAACTGAGGGAATCATTTAAGATTTTTGGAAAACAAAGAAACAAATTAAGGTTTTTATGGTATTTAGAAATAGAAGAAATCATTTAAGGTTTTTGGAAATGAAGATCAAATTATTACATCTTCAAAGATCGAAAGTATAATCTTATGAATCAAATAAAAAACGAAGCTACTGTAAGAAATAAAAAGAAATTAAAGATTCAAACCTTAATTCGTTGGTTCCACCAAAAATTTCTTCTTGGATGAACAAGGACAAAGGCAAGATTACTGCCTTTGATAGCTTGATTTCTTGCTTGCTTATTCTCTTCTAAAAAGTCCAATCAATTTGTAAAGTTCCAGTTCAAAATCCAAGTCCCAGTCCAAAGTCCAATTCCTCTCCTCCCTTTCTGTGTTTTTTTAGTCCTATTTATAGGAAATTTTTATGATTAATTTTAATTATTTAAGGAAACTATATTTAATTAGGAAAAGAAAAACCGAAACAAAGTAGAATTTGGTTTCGAAAAAAATTACGTCGAAAAAATTTCGCTGGCGAAAACTGCGTCGGGCTGTGAGGGGCTACGAGCGCTGGTTTTTCCGTCGTCGATTTTTATTTTTATTTATTTTATTATTATTATTATTTTATTATTATGATAAATTTAAAAAATATAAAAAATAAATACTAAAACAAATAGATAACATAATAATTATGTTGGACTAAATAAAATATATTAGACCGGACTGGATTAAAGATTAAGAGTCTACAAAAACCTAATTAATTCAAATTATCATAGACTAAATTCTAAATTTGAAAATGTAACTAATTGGTTAAACCATCTTAGTGAATTGTTCAAAAATAAGATATCCCATGTTGATATTTTGTTGACCATATAACTAAAAAAAGAGACTCTCCATTAGTGTGTGGAAGTTATAAGGGTCGTTCTTACTTTTTTGGTTTGTTTGTTTATTTGTTTGTTATTTGTACTTCCATTCATACATGCATACATGATTTGCATCTTATATCATTGATCTTTTCTGGCTCACAACCCTGGATTACAGCAATTCAAGAGCCTATGATAACCCGACCTATGCCGATAACATAGAATTTAGCCATGACTTAGTCAGCTTCTCACCAAAAGCAGTGGAACCTAAACAGATTTAAAAGATGGTGGATGATGCCCTCAATGCAAAAATGGAAGAACTAAAGGGGTCCTAACTGAGGCCATGAAAAGCCAAATGGATGTAATGTTTGGGAATACTACTAAAGCATCTACTAGTACTAAGAAGCAGAAAGATAAGAAAAAAATCTAAGGTTGGTGAAGTAGCCTTCGATGATGACAAGACAGTTGTCGATGATGATGACGACTGAGCTCAATACTTCCAAGATCCTCAAGATAAGGAGAACGAGCCGAAGGTTATGGTGAAGTCAACATTTAAGAGGACTGAAACTTCAGACACGGAAAAGATGATTGCTAATTTGGAAAAGATGTTTGAAAATAAGATGAAGACCAAAGAGATGTCGGAGGTGGACAAGTTGTTTGAACAAGATGAGGAAGTCCCTTACAAGTTTGGGATGCCTTCATTCGCTAAGTACAAGTACAGGAAACCCTCACTTGCATGTTAAGCAGTACATCACTGCCATGCAGTCTGCCTGAGCTACTAAGGCTCAAACTCTAAGGTACTTCATGCTTTTACTGGATCCTGTTGTGCAAAACTAGTTCAATACTTTAGAGGAAAGCACTCAAAAAAATTGGGATTCGCTAAATAAAGCCTTTATTCAGTAGTATGGGTACAATATTGAATTAGAAGTGAGTCTGATGGAGTTAGAGTCAATAACGCAAAAGCAAAATGAGAATTTTGTCGACTATGTTAAGAGGTAGAGAAACAAGGTTGCACTACTTAAGAAGAGACCAGATAAGTCCGACCATATTTGAATGATAGTAAGGGGTGTCCTACCTAATCTTCGTGAAAGGATGTCCCATACCCTTATCATGGATTTCAAGGATCTTCTGCAAGCTGGATTGCAAATTGAAGAATGGGAAAGGGAGAAGAACCATTTTTCTAGGAGAAGGAACAAAAAGGGAAATTCCCAGGCTGGTGATTAGAGTACGCAAAGGGTGGTAGATGTCAATGTTGTAATTGGTCAAGAAAATGGAAGGCAATTTTTAGATATAGGAACCCTTATCTTGAATTTTCAACAAGCTACAGAAGGAAGGGCTGTTATAGACATTGGCCCTTCAACCTTTGCCAAATCCTTTATTGCCAAAATTTGATATTAAAGCCTTTTGTCAATTTCATCAGACACAAAGGCATGAGAAAGACAATTGCTTACGACAAAAACATGAGATCCAAAATTTGATTGACAGTGGAAAGTTGCCTGAACCTAACATGCCCAATACCAAAAGCAATCATTTGCCTGAATTTAGAAGAGTGCCACTGCCAACGACCTTCATGGTAGAAGGAGGATTGATGGAAAGTTATTTCTTATCATCTTTTTAAGATATGGATGGAGAAACTACTGAGGAAGGGGTTGCCAGTTTTGTTCTTGCCCCTGGCACGTCCAAGTAGATGAAATATTTTTTGACTCCAATTTAACAAACTTCTCTTTGCTTGTTTGGTTTTTATTTCATTTTTCTTTCTTTAATGTTCTATGGAACAATTATGTTTTTCAAATTATGTTGTTTAAATAAATTTCTTTCATCAACTTTTATTTATGTTGGTCTTTGTTTATATTGGTGTTCAACCAATGATGAGTCTACCTTGATATTCATAAATTAGTATATCTATGCATTACGATTCGAATGACTTTACTAGATGAGGGAATTGTTCTATAGCATTAAGCTTTATATGCTTTCTTAGAGAGGGTTCTTACATAATTACCTTTGTCTAGGTCCTAATCGATCTTAGAATATGTTTTGATGAACTTTCGAGGTGAAATTGAAATTTGCTTATTTAAGGGAGAATGATCTAGGCATTGTTTGGTTAGCCAATAACTAGAATCCACCTAATTAAATATCAATCTCTAGTTGTCCCTTTGAGCCTTCATAAAAATTTAGCTTGCTTTTTATTGGCTTTTAAGCCTGATAACCAACCCTATGCTATTGTGATACTTATGGCAAGTCTGACGATCACTATGGCTCTAAGCATGAAAGAAGATCAAAGAAAAGGATGTACAATCAAGACCACAAAGATAGTTAAAGTTTACCTAAATTGGACTTAATATCTCAGATCTATCTAGGCACCAAAGGGTTTGTCCTCAGCGAAGCAGACTCACTATAGTCCACTCATCCATAGTCAGAAGCATATAATGGAGCAAATAAGACAATTTTTTTAGAACTAGGAAAACAAAAAAAAATATAAAAATAAATAAAAAAGAAAAAAAAGAAAGAAAAAATAAAAAAAAATAAGAAAGGAAAGAAAGGAAAGAAAAGAAAATCGCAAAAAAGGCAGTTAACCCAAAAGGCCAGTTTAGAAAGCCAATAGAGTTCTTCTTACCTGAAGCATCAGAAGACTTCCACTTAGTTTATGAGGATAGATTGACTTGAATTAATCTAACTCAATCAAAGATCCAAATAAAATCAAAGAAAGACCATCCAACATTGCTCCAAGTCCGCAATCATAAAAGTCTTGACACTTGATATTCCAAAGGAAGAATGACAAAATAATGGTCCTAGATTTTTGCAAAAGGAAAAGATCAAGAATTCTGCCAAATGATGGAAGAACAATCAAGCTCTATTCATGAAGCCAGATAACAATATGCCTAGAAGAAGGGAATGGTACCCAAAATTTAAGAATGTTTCCAATAGCATACAGTTCCATCAAGGAATTTTATAGTATAAGGGTTTGTTAGTAGTGTCACATTAGCTCCAATTTAAAAATCGCTTTCATTTAACTTATATCCCTTATAGACCCCATTTCAAGCCTATTAAAGACCTCTTGATCTCTCTTAGTAGGAGGAATCTATTTAGTGGAGATTATTTGAATAAGCATGCATATGAGATATAGAATATTTAAACTCAACTAAACCTTTATCCAATTAATGTGTATGTGCCTTTCTGAAGTATAACAGTTCTTGGTTAAATGAAAATGATTCATGAGTTTAGTATGGTAACTATGGTTACCATGTTATAGATATGTTAATTTAAGAAAGTCAAGTCCTGAGGTAAAATGACATTGATTTGACAAAGTCAACATTTGATTTTTAAAATTAATAAAAAAAACTATTTTCTTGTTATATAAACCTTCAAGTTAAGGGAAGTATGTTGCATTGTCGAACCTCAAAGGTCATATTTGGCAAAAGTGGGCTAATAAAAGAATCACTTGCAAGGTCATTAAGAAGTTGCCATTCAAATACGCTAAAATGGATGTTTCTCATGTCTCTAACTATGCTACTTGGACCCCACCACTCATGACTTTGAACATCTTAAAGATAAAAGCCATAAATGTAAAGTCTTTTGCCATTTCAATGGAAGACCTAAATACATATATGGAAGGAACCAATCAGAGCACTTCATTTTATCACCTCAGTCTGTGAGCCAATAGAACCTCTGTAAGTATTATTCAAGAATATCATGTATACATAAGAATATCACATTGCATTGTCTATTCTTTGTCAAAATGAACAATAAATACTCTATGAAGCAAACATAAAGTAGATATGGAATCAGGAGGCATGGAAGGTCCATCGCTTGAGAAAGATTCAATCACTATACAGAAATGGAGATGCATATTAGTGCAAGGAACTAGATAAAATACAAACATCAATTAGAGCCTATATGGGAACATAATCATTGGTTTGAGCCCACATAGAGGGCAAAACTTTCTCTTTTCAATTCTTGATTTTATGCATGTATAAAACATTTATAGACTCACTTTTAATATTTTTCCATGCAGGGGGCAAAGAGAGGATAATAGAGCTAGGTAAAAAATACCTAAATTTTTTGCAAAAGGAAGAACTAAAAAGGGGAACTCCCAAATGAATGCAAATGCAAATAACAAAAGATCAGGATAAAGGTCCAAGAATAGAAGATCAAAGCTGAAGTTGAGGAAAAACAAAGGTCCATCCTCAAAAATGAGGAATTAATATGAAGATCAGTCCAGTTAAAAGAGCTGAAGTCAATGCAGGACAAATATCCAAGGGTAAAGAGCCAATCTACAAAGGATAAAGATCCATCTTGAAGGGTAAAGACACAACCTCCAAAGGATAAAGATCCATATTAAAGGGTAAAGATCCAATCTCTAAAGGATAAAGATCCATTTTTGAACAGTAAAGACCCAATCTCCAAAGGATAAAGATCCATCTTGAAGGGTAAAGACCTAATCTCCAAAGAATAAAGATCCATCTTGAAGGGTAAAGACCTAATATTCAAAGGATGAAGATCCATCTGTGAAGGGTAGAGACCCACAATCCATTAAAGAATGGAACAACTAGTTAGAAGAAAGATAGAACTCTCAATTGACAAAAGGTCAAAACAATCCATTAATGAATGGAACAACTAGCTAGAAAAAGCCAGAATTTGCAGATGACAAAAGGTCAACATAATCGATTAAAGAATGGAACAAAAGGCTAGAAGAAAGCCGCAATTCTCAAGTGACTAAAGGTTAACCAATCTAGCAGAGATGAAGCTAATCTATTTTTTCTTGAAGCATCCAGCATCGGGTTGAGACTCAATCTGGGTCCATAACCCAAACCACCAGGTTCAGAACCTAAAATCATTTTTCGATTCCAGAACTCAAACCGAAGCTAGAACCCAAAATTATTTTTTGAGTCTAGAACACAAACTGGGTCAAGAACCCAAATCCATTTTCACCAAAATTAGTCTAAAAGTCATGTTGCTTTTCACTCTCTAAATCAATTCAAGATCGTTCAAGCAGAGGGCAAACTGTAGACCCTTAATTTTAGCCCTAAGCCAGTATGATTTTAATTAAAGAGGACCAAACTAAATTCAGTCCAATTTTAAAACTTAAACTTTATTTATAGCTTTAAATAGATCAGTCCATTTTGAAAGGGCCCAAATTAAATTAAAAAGCCAAGATTAACCCTAATTTATGTTGTTTGGATAAAAAAAATTAAAATTATCTAAGTCAGGATGGTTTCAGGTGACTTGAGCTGCAACTCATGTCGATCTGTAGTGCCCAAGTCGACATGAGCCTTGGCTCATGTCGATTTGGTACACCAAATTGACATGGACTAGCCCTATTTCTATTTGGCACACCAAATCGACATGAACCTTGATTTTGAAGCAAGTTTGGCTAGCAATTTAGTGTCCTAATTATGCCAGAATCCTTTGAAGTCTCAGATTAGGTAGATTATATTTAGGGTTAAGCTTTACTTTGCCTATAAATAACTATGTTTAATGCTAATAAAGGGGGTGACAAAAATCAATCAGCAAGTAGTAAGAATCAATCAGCAATAAGCAATGTTCAACAATAATCTACAATCAACACACTAAAGGCCATAATCATGTCTTTAATCTTTGCTAGGCCAAAATTAGCAACTGGAGCAGGCATTAGCTTGAAATCAATAATCAATTTGGTGGAGCTTTCAACGCAGGTTTCATGTCTTAAATTTAATGTTCTTAAACATACTGTAGTTACATCTTCTTTTCTTTTAAATGTTTTGATTTATTTATTTTGATTACCATTTTGATATAGTAATTTAAATTGCTAAACCCTAATTATATATTTTATGAAACCCAATCCATGTTGTTTCATCAAGTAGCTCAAGGTTTTCAAAACCCTAAACCCTAATTTTGTATCCAATGTCAAAACCTAAAAGCCTAATCTCAAAATTCCAAAATCCCAAAACTCTAACATCCAGTAAGTCTAAACCCCTAAAATCCATACTAAAGCCCTAGTCAAATAAACCTAAAACCTTAATTCTAGGATACCAAAAACCCTAACCCTAATATCCTATATCCTTAAATCGTTAAACCTTAGACACCAAATCTTAACATCAATTCATCAATCTCTTAAACCCTAATCCAGCAAACCTTAATGAAAATCCTAATTCCAGCAACTTAATTCCTAAGCCTTATTCCAATAATCAAAACCCTAATTCCAGTAGACTAATTTCTTAAACCATAATCCAAAAAATCCTAATTTCCAATAACCACAATCCAAACCCTAATTTCCTAAAGCCTAACCTAAACCCTAATTCTATAAACCACCAAAACCTTTTATCCCATAACCTTATTTTCTAAATGTCCTAGCCTTAATCTAGTAAACCAAAACCAATTTCATCCAGTAGCCCCCCTAAAATCCAATTTTCAATCTAAAACCCTAATTTCAAAAATAAAATCTCAAAATCATAATTTTTAGTTTATAAGCCCTAATTTAAGATGTAAAACTTAATTATATAAAATTAATATTTTAAACCCGAGTTTTATTTATTTATTTAGTCACATACTTTTACAATGGATGATTTACTTTATTTGGTTATAATGGATGTTTTATGTTTAATTATAAAGTTTGAATCATTTAATTTGCTTGATTAAATTGTTTATTTGGATTCTAGAATTGCAAAAGGCATATTTTCACTTTGTGGTTGCCTTAATTATTTTTAATTATATAATTTACTTTATGAATTTTGATATTTTGTAAAGGACATATTTTCACCTTTTGGTGGATGTCCGATTGTGTTTTATTTTCATAGACATGGAGATCGTAAAGGCATGTTTTCATCCTTAGATGGGTGCCTATTTTATTTGTTTTATCATAAGAAAGTGATGGATGTTTATTTCTTTCAATTGTTGCATGCAGTATGGATGATATCATAATCTTTAAGAATTTAATAATATATAGACCTGAAAAGGAAGCCGGCTCCAATGAACCGGGCATTATGGGTGTGTTGGGTCATTCTCACCTTCCTCATACATACCCAATTTTCCAAACCCATTAAGGGGTCCGGGATTCCTTAGGAATCAAGTCGTCCATCCCTTTCTTTTTCCTAGCCCATCCTCCATTTTCTCCACATTTAGTCCCGTGTTCTCTATGTCTCTTAGAGTAATAGTGTCGAAGTCGCAAGAACCATTCCACATGGGAGTGGGGGAAAAATTCCCTCTCATGATTATCCAAGCATACAAAATAAAATAACATTATCACATATACAAGTCAATAAAATATAATAATTTTCTTTATTCTCGTAATTCATTATGCTTGAAATATTTCTATATAAATGTTAAATTATATCTTCACCTTTATACATGTGTTTCAATACATACTATAATATTACATTATAACATATAATTATGTTATCATATATCATTTACATATTTATCTTGCCTATATATTAAAAAATCATTCTTGCATCTTATATTTCATATTTTCATGCATGGAAAGATTACTGTGCATACATGTACTCACATTTCAGTCATTTTCACTTATTTAGATAAGTTACACTTATTTTAGTAAATATCACTTATTTCAGTAAATATCATTTATTTCAGTAAGTATCATTTATTTGCCCTCATATACTGAGTTTTAAAACCTAGATTCAGATAATGTGTTTAATAGTGGCAAGTAAATACCTAGTAATATATCAGTCAGTATGGCTAATGGCCCAATAATGGCAAAATGCCTAGCAATAGTAATGATACAAAGTGTCCAGTAGTGGCACAATATGCCAATGAAGAGTATGAAGTCTACCCTCTGCCTAGCCATTCAATTCGATATCTAGATTTATCACCACTATAATTCGGGCAATTCAGTTATTTCGGCAATGCGGTTAATTTTTCCATAAAATCCACTTAATTCCTTGAAAAATTCTTGGAAAATTCAAGTGGTTGAAGAAGCACAAATCTCTCTCTGTCTCCTCAAGAATTTCAGCCACAACTATGGAGGAAGGAAGAGGATGTCTTTTGATTTTATTTATTCTTAATTTCTATCCATAAATATTAATTGAATTAACTATTTAATTAATTATTTAATTATTTTCATCTTTTTTACTCCACCAAGTATTTTCTTTGACTTTTCTCTTTATTTTAATTATTATCTTCCCAACACCACTTTATATCTCATATATATGTTAAGTTTATTTCTTGTATATTTATATATCAAACTGTTTCATTAGCAAAACCCTAACCCCCCAATTCTATTTTATTTTGCTTCCTTGGAAAAAATAAAATTTTAACCAAGGTAAAATTAAGATTTGATCACACTGTCAAGCCTCTACCAAGTAAGCCATCAAGAAAGAAGGTAAGTGTAGACCCTTAATTTTTGACCCAGTCCGGTCCAATATATTTTAATTAGTCCAAAATATTTTTGTGTTGTCCAATATGTTTTAATTAGCCCAAAATAATTTTTGTTATCTTAATTAAATAATATTTGCTTTAGTATTTAATTTTTATTAATAAAAATTAAATAATAATAATAATAAACCAATAAAATTTGGCGATGAAAAATCGGCGACGAAAAATTTTGTCGCCGAAAAGGGTTGCGGTGAAATGGCCAAAGCCATTTTGCTAGTAGGAATTTCCTACGGGTGAAATGGCCGGCAGGCCAATTTTCACCCACAGCCTGCAGCCACCTGCAGCAGCTTTTTCGCCACCGCAATTTTTCCACAGCAGTTTTTTTTCGCCAGCAAAATTTTTTCGAAACCAAATACAATTAGGTTTCGGTTTCCTTTTCATAATTAATGTTAGTCTCCGTGAATAACTAAAATTAATCATAAAAATCTTCTATAAATAAGGACTAAAACAACATAGAAAGGGGGGGTGAAATTTGGAACTAAAATTGAGGAGGAAAACTTTGAAAAATAAATTGAATTTTAAGAATTCCTTTTGGCAATGAAATTGATCGAATTTTTGAGAGAGCAAACAAGCAAAATCAATCCATCAAAGGCAACCATCTTGCCTTTGTTCTTGTTCATCCAAGAAGTAATTTTTGGTGGAACCAACAAACGGAGGTATGAATGTCTAATTTCTTCACAGTAGCTTAAACCATCCAATTGTCTCTTTTGATTCAAAAACCCTAGAACTTTAATTTACCTTTTCTAAAGCATAAAAAACTTAATTCGTTTCTTTGTTTTCCAAAAATCTTAAAATTGTTATTTTTATTTCTTCAAAATCTCAAAACCCTAATTTGCTTTCCAAATTTTCAAAACCCTAAATTGAATCTGTTTCTTTCCAAAAACCCTAAAAAATATCTTTTCTGTTTCTATAAACCTTAAATCATTTTGTTTATTTTCATAAAGTTTCATAAAATTATCAATTGTTTTTCCAAATTCTAAAATCTAATGCATTCTCCGAAACCCTAATTCTAAAATTCTAAAACCCTAATTCAACTCCAAAATCCAAAACAGTAAACCCTAAACTAGCTAACCTAACCCTAAAGTTTTCTTAAACCCTAATTCCCTTAAAACCATTAAACCCTAAAGGATGCTTTCTTTAATTGTTGTGTGTAATATGAATAATATTGTTATATTTAAGAATTTTATAATATTAAGACCTGTAAAGGAGGTCGGTTCCAATGAACTGGGCGTTGTGGGGGTGTTGGGCCATTTCTCACCTTCCCCACACGTACCTAACTTTTCAAAACCCATTAGAGGGTTGGGGATTCCATAGGAATCGAATCATCCACCCCGTTCTTTTTCCCGGCCCATCTGGGTGGCGACTCTATTTTCTCTGGACTTAGGTCCGTGTTCTCTAAGGCCCCGAGCCTAAACAGTACCGGAGTCGCAAGAACCATTCCACCGGGAGTGGAGGCAAAAATCCCCGCTCGCAGTGGCGACTCCACTGGGGATAAGAGAAGTTGATTCCGTTGGTATTTATATTATTCTATTCTTTCTTGTAATGATATTATCCATTGCATCATATTAGATTGCATCGTGTGCGTGGGTTAGGACGCCCGTGTTACCCGTGTTGTGTTATGTAAAGGATACCATACTTTCACTCAAGGCATGGAGATCGAGCATGGCATAACCACTCACAGCCTCGTGCCATTTGGTATATACTTGCTATGGAAACCTAAGCCTTTTACCCAAAGACTAAAGCTCATGTAATTGGCCTAGTTACTTTCCTTAGGTTTTACCCCAAATGCATGTTGCTTGACTATGGTTAATTTATCTTAACTTAAATCATGGCTTATTTGGTTTGTTCTTTTTCTAATGACCTAAGTATATTGTAAGCTCAAAATAAATTTTTCTTTAAAATCCAAAAGACCAAAGCTATTTTCAAAATTTTTCAAGATGGTCTTTGGACATAAGATTTTTCAAAAAATAAATAAAAAATTCTTTTGCTCATGGCCCAAATACTATGCCCAAAATATGTTTTTTCTAAAATCTTTTTACAATGGGCTTAGAAACAAAATTATTTTCATCCAACTTTTTTACAAAGAACTTGCAAATTATTTAGGTCAATTATGAAAATACCAAAAATCAATTATGAGCCTAGTTTATACTAAGAACAAATTAACCATGGGCTTGTTTTTGGCATGAACCATTAGTTACTTTTTTTCAAGTGAGAAATCTATTTATAATAAATATCTTAATTTAGTTTTAATCCAATCTAGCATAAAAGCTACTATAGTTGGTTGAATGGATTAAAACCTAATTAACGGGAATTATCATAAACTGATTTCAATTTTCGAAAATATAACTATTGTTTGAAACGTCTGAGGGAAATATTCGAAAATAAGATACCCCATGTTGGTATTTTATTAACCATATACCTAGGAAAAGAGACTTGCCATTCGTGTGTGGATGTTATAAGGTTGGAAGGAACGTCCTATTTGTCCTTGTTTATCTATTGTTGTGCATACATGCATACATACATACATTTGCATCTCATTAATCCTTTCTAGCTCACAGCCCTAGATTACGACAGTTCAAAACCTTACAACAATCCGACCTACGCCGGAGATAAAGAATCTAGCAATGACTTAATCACTTGCTCACCAAAAATAATGGAGCCTAAAAAAATTCAAAGAATGGTGGATGAAGCCCTCAATGCCAAAATGGAAGAAATAAAAGAGGCCCTAGCTGAGACCATGAAGAACCAATTGACTTCAATATTAGAAAATCATGTCAAGGCATCTGCTAGCACTAAGAAGCCAAAGGACAAAGGCAAGACTAAAGTTGGTGAAGTGGTTTTTGATGATGAAAATGTGGTCATTGAGGATGATGATGACTGGGCTCAATACTATCAAGATGCTCAAGAGAAGAAAAAAGAATCGAAGATTGTTGAAAGATCAACTATGGAGAAGACCGAAACTTTTGATGTTGAAAAGATTATTGCTGATTTACAAAAGAAATTTGAGAAGAAACTGAAAATCAAGGAAATGTCCAAAGTTGACAAATTATTTGACCTAGATGAAGAAGTTCCGTACAAGTTCAAGATGCCATCTTTTACGAAGTTTGATGGAACCAGAAATCCTCATCTCCATGTGAAGCAGTATATCACTGCAATGCAATATGCTCGAGCTACTAAGGCTCAAACTCTAAGGTACTTTATGCTCTCATCAGACCCTGTTGCCCAAAATTAGTTCAATAACTTAGATGATGGAACACAAAAGAGTTGGGATCTGCTTTACAAAGCCTTTTTCCAACAATATGGATATAATGTCGAGATGGAAGTTACCTTAATGGAAGTGGAGTCCATTAGGCAAAGGTCAATTGAGAATTTTGTGGATTATGTGAAGAGATGGAGAAACAAGGCTGCTTTGCTCAAGAAGAGGCCCGATGAATCAGATCAAATAAGGATGATTGTGAGAGGGATGTTGCCTAGTCTTCGTGAGAGGATGTCTCATACACTCATCAGTGATTTCAAAGACCTTCTCCAAGCGAGTTTGCAAATTGAAGAATGGGAGAGAGAGAAGAACCATTTTTCAACAAGAAGGAACGAGAAAGGAAACTATCAATCTGGTAGCCAAAGCATGCAAAAGGCATTCGATGTTAATGCTACTAACCAAGGAACAAGGAGACAATTACCGGAATTGGGGAAACCGATGTCTTGGGTTCTCAATAAGCTTCAAAGAAAGGGATTAGTAGAACCCTTAAACCCTCGTCCTTTGCCTAACCCTCTCCCACCTAATTTCAACACTAAAGCATTTTGTCAATTTCTCCAAATGTAAGGGCATGATAGATGTGTGAGGTTGAGACATGAGATCCAAAATCTAATCGATAATGCGAAGCTGCTAGAGCCCAATAAGCCAAACACCAAAGATAATCCCTTACCAAAGTTTAATAGGGTACCCCCACCGGCAACCTTCGTGATTGGAGGAGATTTGCATGAAGATTTTGTCATGTCTTCTTTTCAAGATGTGGGTGGGAAAGCAACCAAAGAAGAAAAGGCATTTGGCAAAATTAAACAAGCTATGGTGGGTGAAGAAGTAACAATTTGTGTTGTCAATGGGTTTTGAGATTCAGGCGATAGTGATGATGATCTTGTATCCAAGAAGGAGGAGTGGACTTGGTCCGAGCCCAAAGAAGATGAAGTAATGAACACTAGATTCAATAAGCCTTATGCAAGGCCACCACTTAAGGAGGTAGAAACTAATAAGGGTAAGGAAGTTGAAATAGGAAAT
Organism: Garcia nutans; assembly: GCA_947685225.1. NCBI lineage: Eukaryota > Viridiplantae > Streptophyta > Magnoliopsida > Malpighiales > Euphorbiaceae > Garcia > Garcia nutans. The sequence continues at coordinate 38,567,656 of CANTUV010000011.1, forward strand.
AATGAAGAGGAAGTTGATGTTGTGCTCAAGCAATTGAAAAGAACCCAAGCAAGTGTTAGCATTTGGAACTTATTAGCTACTTCTAAAAAGCACCGAGAAACTATGGCCAAAGCTTTAGGTAGCATGCCAATTTCTACCTCCACAACACCGAAGGAGCTGATCAACTTCATAAAAATTGGAGGGGTAATGAAATGTGAAGAGGTTCAAGAAAAGAGTGAAGTTAATATGGGAGCAGTTTCTTTCTCAGACGCAGATTTACTGGAGGAGGGGAGAGATCACATCTGCCCTCTCTTTATCAAAATAGAAGTCAAAGGAAAGAGGACTCCATGTGTAATGGTCGATGATGGGTCTACCATAAATGTTTGCCCACTTAAGATATTGCCAAAGCTAGCCATGTCAACAAGGGATCTAAACCCGACCGAGGTAACAATTCAGGCTTATGACAACACTAAGAGACACATCAAAGGGACTTTCAAAGCTGCTATCAAGCTTGGTCCAATTGAATCTATTGTTGAGTTTGTTGTTTTAGATATACCGGTTACCTTCGCCTTACTCTTGGGGCGACCATGGTTTCATCCTCTTGGTGGAGTTCCTTCCACCCTTCATCAAAAGATCAAGTTCCCCAACGGAGATGAGACAGTGGTCATTGAAGTTGAAGATAATTAGATTGTTAATGCTCTAATGATTGAGAGGCCTCTCAATGGTTTTCAAGTAGCTGCAATTTCTGATGATGAAGTAGTGGACTCCAAAGTCTTGAATATGATGAAGAACGTGAACTACCTTCCCGGAGCTGGTCATGGAAAGGGTAATGCTGGTTTGAAAAAGCTGCCAGACTTTAGAACTCAAACTTCCAAGAAAGGTTGGGATATGATGAAAACAACAATGTCCAGCCAAAGAAGAGTGAGAAGATGAGCTTCCCACCACTTGAAGAGATTTTTTCCAAAGCTCTAGATATGGGACCACTCCAAGGAAAGCCCGAGCCAATCATGTTCATGGGAAAGTTGATCCCAGGTTTTGAAATTTTTGCAGATGTGGCCGAGCTAGTCGACCAAGTGAAGAAAGAGCTCACCCTATCAGCCAACAAAGAATCCAATCCAAAAGAGAAGAATGAAGCTATTCTGAAAGCTGAGAAGACTTCGGAGGAGATTGCTACCCTGGTTGAAGAAAAGTTTGAAGACATCCTGCCTTTTGATTTTGAGAATAATGATTTTGATTTTGATTTTAATGTGTTTGCTTTGTATGAGGATGATAATGTTTTCTTTTCCAAAATGAATGCAATAAAGTCTAATTTTTCATACTTGTGTGATGATGGTTGCATACATTCAAATAGCAGTTACATGAGCATCTTTAATATTAATTCTATTAACACACAATCATTGAATTTGGGAACAACCGAAAATCCTAAAAATATTAGCATAGCATCTGACCTTACTCCTGATGAGAGAGAGAGATTTGAAAAAATATTCAAAAAATATGAAGAAGTGTTTGCTTGGTCTTATGAGGATATGCCTGGAATAGATCGAGACATAGCCGAGCATCATATTCCTACTTACACTCACATGAAACCTGTCAAACAAAAGCTTAGGTGATTAAGACCTGAGTGGGCTGAATTGGTTAAAAAAGAGGTCACTAAGCAAATACAAGTGAAGTTCCTTGAAGTGATAGAATATCCAGATTGGTTAGCCAACATAGTACCCGTGCCAAAGAAAGATGGAAGAATAAGGGTCTGTGTGGACTATAGAGATTTGAACAAGGCTTCCCATATAGATGTTCTCATTGATAGTGCAGCCTCTAGCGTGCTACACTCATTTGTAGATGAATTTTGTGGATACAACCAAGTGTTAATGGCCCATGAGGATAAAGCCAAAACTGCTTTCATTACTACATGGGGTATATTTTGTTATAGGGTGATGCCATTCGGCTTAAAGAATGCTGGGGCAACCTACCAAAGGATGGCCACCACACTATTTTCATGACATGATGCATAAAGAAGTTGAAGTATATGTTGATGATATGATGGTTAAATAGAATACAAGAGAACAACACTTCCAAAACTTGGAATTATTCTTTGATAGAGCCTTGAAATATAAGCTAAGATTGAACCTGAAGAAGTGTGTGTTCGGTGTTACTTCAGGCAAATTATTAGGACATGTGATTGGTCCAAATGGCATTGAGATTGATCCTGACAAAGTTAATGCAATCAGGGATATGCCAGCCCCTAAAACGGAGAGAGAAGTTTGGGGATTTATTGGTAAATTACAATACATTAGCAAATTCATAGCAAAACTCACAACAATTTGTGACCCTATCTTCAAATTTCTTAAAAAGAATCAGCCGGTCATTTGGAATGAAGTGTGTCAAAAGGCCTTTGAGTGAATAAAAGAGTATTTATTGATCCACCTATTTTAAAACCATCTAAACCCGGCAAACCTCTATTACTATACTTAGCAGTAGAAGAAGAGTCAATAGGAGCCATGCTAGCCCAAGCATATGAGTCAGGAATTGAGCATGCAGTTTACTATTTGAGTAGAAAGCTCCTACCTTATGAAATTGAGTATAGTATCATTGAAAAGACCTATATAGCCATGGTTTGGTCTTCTAAGAAGTTGTGGCATTACTTTCAATCGTATAGTGTGCAAGCAATTTCTAAGTTGGATCCAATGAAGTATTTAAGGGAGACACCCTCTTTGATTGGGAAATATGGTCGATGGTTGATAATATTAGAAGAATTTGAGATTGAGTATGTAACCAGGAAAACAATCAAAGGTAGAGCAGTGGTAGAATTCCTGGCCCAACAACCATTACCAGAAAGCAAAGAGGTAATCTTGGAATTTTTGGATGAACATTTAGAAGCAATTGAAGTACAAGGGTGGAAAATGTATTTTGATGGAGCAGTAAACAGGAAAGGAGCAGGTTTGGGAGTTATACTAGAATCGCCCGAAGGGAAACTTATCCCTTTAGCTAAAAAGTTGAAATTTAGGGCAACCAATAATATGGTGGAGTACGAAGCTTGTATTTTCGGTTTGGAAACCCTAATGATTATGAAGGTGGATAAGGTGGAAGTTTATGGCGATTCATTGCTAGTATTATCCCAAGTAAATGGAGAGTGGGAGTTGAAAGAAGAAAAATTAAAACCATACCACCATTACTTGACCATGATGAAGAAGAATTTAAGGAGTGTAGGTTTGTACACTGTCAAGACAAGAAAATCAGATGGCTGATGCCCTAGCCACATTGGCTTCGGTATGGGAAAACCCTGTCAGCTTATTCCTTAAGCCTCTGATCTTGACCAGTTCATCAACTCCTTGCTATGAATATGAGACAATCATGGAAATTGACACAGATCATGATGCATGGTATGGTACTATAAGGCGATTTTTGGAAGAAAGAGAATACCCGCCGGGGGCAACAAAGAAAGAAAGAAGAGCCATAAGGCGGTGGTCATTGTAATGCATCACATTCCATGGGGAGTTATATTGAAGATGGCCTGATGGGGGTGCATTTAAGATGTTTAAGGAAGCCTGAAGTGGAGCGTATCATGTCATAAATAAATGCGGGAAGTTGCGGTCCTCACTTGAGTGGTTTGGCCCTAGTTAAGAAGATTATTCAACAAGGTTACTACTGGTTGACCATGGAGAAAGATTGTATTGAGTTTGTAAGGAAGTGCCAACAATATCGGATGTATGGTAACTAGAATCACATGCCTCCTGAAGAATTGCATTCTATGTTTTCACCCTGGCCCTTTGCCACTTGGGGTATCGACATTGTAGGAGAGATACATCCGACAGCTTCAAACGGTCACCATTTTATTGTGGCAGTAGTAGATTATTTTTCAAAATGGGCCGAAGCTGAATCCTTCAATAAACTGGGTGCAAGCCAAATGGCTAGATTTATTGAAAAGAACCTCATCTGTCGGTATGGGGTCCCGCACAGTGTGATATCAGACAATGGGGTACAGTTTCAAGGAGTAGTTAAAGATTTGTTCTCAAAGTACCAAATCCACCATCATCGATCCTCTCCTTATATACCAAAGGCTAATGGTGCAGTAGAAGCAACAAATAAGACAATTAAGAAAATTTTGTCCAAGATGACCAAGACTTATAGAGATTGGTTAGAGATGCTTCCCCTTACTTTATGGGGATATAGGACAAGTGTGCGAACACCTACTGGAATGACACCATTCTTTTTGGTTTACAGGATGGAAGCAGTGTTGCTAATTGAAACAAAAATCAAGTCATTGAGAGTAGTCTTGGAAGTTGAACTGCCTAAAAAAGAATGGGTAGCGAGCAGATACACACAGTTAGCTTTACTAGAAGAGAGAAGGTTAAAGGCACTGTATCATCACCAACTGTATCAAAAGAAGATAGCTTGTGTAACACCCCTATACCTCGTATACGCACACTACATGCTACCACAATGGTAATATACGTATACTGAATATAGGAATGCCACAGTTTACTAAACAAACCAGTCATCCCTTTATACAATAATAATAGCAAACAATAAATAAAAATGTTCATTCAATATGCAGTGGAAAATGTAGTGGTATTTACAAATACATAAACATCAAAATCAAATTTTACAAAACATAAAGTTTATACATGTTTGGCAGTCAGTCTCTGATCCTTAAGCTCACAATCAACACTTCAAAATCAAGACTCGACTCGGTCTAGATGAACTCTCTGGCTCTACCCTGTCACCTGCGCGATGAACCACAATCGCGCTAAGCCAACGGCTTAGTGGTACAAACCACAATAACAATATGCTTCAATGCAATGCCAATGTCACACAGTTCAACAAATAAGACAATATTCACAAATGATATCTTTGTATTGTTCATCACACTACATTTCATTATTTTATTCAATTATTTCATCACTCATGATTTACATTGAAACAAAGACAAGCATGGGCCCAAAAGACACTAATATGCCATTCCATTTTCAGAGTTAATGTTTTGGTTCAATTATCACATTTATCATTATCATTATCCCAACTAGGCTTCAAGGATTAGGTTCAACCAAGCTTCAAGCGGAACAAAGCATGCTAAGTATCAACCTAACTTGGCTTCAAGAACCAAACCCAACCTAGCTTCAAGGGTTCTAACATCTGAACTAGGCTTTAAGGACTAGATCCAACCTAGCTTCAAGAGATTGTTACCATTAGGCATGCCACCAACAACAAAACTCTGAAAATGGAATAACACATTAGACACACAATTCATTCATTATTTCATTATCAATTTCATTCTCATGTTCTCATCATCAATTATGCAACCATGCCTCAATTATCTCATTTGCATCATTATACCCAACAATAATGGCTTCACATCTCATCAATAGAGTATACATAACCATTTGCATTAAACATTCATCATCATCTAGGCAAACATGCCCCATTTGTTTCATTTGAATCATCATAGCCAACCGCAATGGCTTCACATCTCATCAATCTCAATTCATATTAAAATAATTCATCATTAAAGTATTCATCATAACCAATTGCATTGCACATACCTTTTGAATGATCATCATATCTTTCACATTATACAAATCATAATATTAATCAAATTGTATTAACAATATAGTAAATTACTTAACACATTTATAACCAAATGTGTTAAGTCTCAAAATCATGTAAATGAATGAAACCATGTAAGTTTGTACTTACCTCAAGAGCAACTCACACCAATCTATACACTTCTTCTTCAAAGAATTCTCAACACTTAGGTTGGGGCAATACAACCTCTTCACAACCTAATTCAAAAGGAATAATACACACTTATATAAACATACACATGAATTCCAATACAATTATTCACCTGTTAGCCTCATACTAGACCCATGGATCACAAATTACAAGCCAAAACCACTAACTAGGGCCCATGGTCGTGGCCTCATAACCCCACGGTCGTGGCCTCACAACCCCCCATAGTCGTGGGTTAGCAAGCGAACCTGTCCAATTTGCTCAACACCCCCACAGTCGTGGCATCCAAGGGCCACGGGCGTGGCATCCAAAATGCTTCTGTTTCGGACCAAACTCATGTATTCTATGCTTTAAACTTCATTAAACACAAACAACTTGAAAATCTAAGATAAAGAATTAATCAAACTCACAACATACATCAATTGCAAATATACAACTATTACTCTTCCAACACCAAACCTAATTCCTTCTCCTCAATTCAATTCCAAAACCACAATCAATTAAACCCAACACTCTCAAACACACCACAATCAAACATATTCATGCTCTTAATAATCCAACACCAAACTCAAACACAACTTAAAATAAAATAAGAGAATCAAGAAGAAACTTACCAAAGTTAATGAAACTTCTCAAATTTCCAACTTGATCACTTGAAATCTTCTTTAATTTGATCTTAGAAAAACAAAACTCTCTTTCTCTCTTGCTTCTTTGATGGCCGGCCAACCCAAAGAGAAAAGAAACCAAAGAACAAAATGAATGGCAAAGAAAACAAGTCAACTCTTCCCTTTAAGCCTCCACCAAGCAAAAATAATATTAAAATTGTAACACCCCGATACCCTATATAAGTACTATACATATACTTAGTATACATACAGTAAGTATATAAAGTATAAGGATGTCACTTTTTGTTATCTTTTAAAAACCTGTAACAGAGTTCAAACCATAATACGTTAATTTAAATAACATTTACAAAATCATTATCTTTATCAAAACTCCATTTATACATATAAATACTCTCTCATCAGAAATACATCATAATTAAAAGTTATACATGTATGCATTACCCTCTAGTTGGTCTGACAAACTCTTACTCTTCTCGTGGCATAACAGCTGGACTTCCAGATCAACCGCATATCCACCTGCGCGATTACACAACCGCGCTAAGCCCGAGAGCTTAGTAGTACATAAATAACATAAAAACATACATTATAAAAATACTAATATAAATTAATATATCAATTTCATGTGCCATAGTTTCTTATCATGTTCTCCTTTTAAATTGCACCTTTCATATATCTTAACTAATTTCATATATTAAATACATATCATTTTCACCAACCACAATTCATCACTAATAATCACCATCAACATATTAATATCCACATTATATATCATGTCATTATCACCAATCATCAATCCAACATTAATACTCAAAATCAATATTTCAATATACATAACATTTCATGTCATTAATTTATTCAGAATTCATCAATCATGAATCACATTTCCAACCAAATCCACCATATATTTCATTACTCATTTATTACAACATTTATATATATCATATTGACAACAACGACAGACTCGGGCCCAAACGACACTAATATGCCATTCAATTTTTCAGAGTAATGCTTTGGTTCATTCATCATATTTATCATTATCATAGACCCAACTAGGCTTCAAGGATTAGGTTCAACCAAGCTTCAAGGGGAGCAAAGCATGCTAAGCTTCAACCCAACTTGGCTTCAAGAACCAACCCAACCTAGCTTCAAGGGTGGTAACATCTCAATTAGGCTTCAAGGATTCAATCCAACCTAACTTCAAGAGATTGTTACACTTATTAGGCATGCCACCAACAACAAACTCTGAAAATGGAATAACACATTAGTTACACAATTCATTTATTACTTTCATTCTCAATTCTCATCATCAATTAGGCAAACATGCCTTATGTCTTTCAATTGAATCATCATAGCCAATCATTAGCTTTACATCTCTTTATGTCTCAATTCACATTATACACTTCATTATTCAAGCATACATAACCAATTTCGTTGCACATGTATCTTAAATTCATCATCATATAAACAACATATCCCTTTATAACATTTCAATCATTTCTCAAAACACATTGACAACATTCATTATTAAGACATTTATTATAATAAATTGTATTGCACATACCTTTTGGGATGATCCTCATCTCTTCCACACTATACAAGTAATCATATTAGTCACATTGTTCATATAACATACTACCATTCACAAGATTCACAATGCAAAACATAACCTTGTTTAAACATAATCATATGCATCATTGATACAATATTTCAAAGTACACATCACAATACCATTCACAATGCATATAGCCTAACATTGTTCATATGCTTCATCAATCCCATCACATGTGTGCTATAATTCAACATCTTATGAATGTATGTTCCACATATATTTATTTGGATCATTCTTTTGTTTTCAAAGTGTTTATGTTTAGGTTTAGGAACAACAAAACCTTTGAAGAATCAAACAAAGTGAGAAAAGTCAAGAACCATCACAGTAGCAAACACCTTCATGGGACACGGCCAAGCTTGTGGCCGTGTCTCTCAAAACCAATTGGCAGTAGCAAACACATGCATAAGACACGGCCGTGTCCCTCCAAAATCAATCCAACATGGCTCAATTTTCCTTGACTTGGCCGTGTCTCTCCTTGCTTTTGGCCGTGTCACTCAAGAACAAAACCCTATTTGTGGCCAAAACACTTCTACTTGAATTTAAACACATGATACACAACATAAACTCATTCAAATGGATGTAATCAAAGTCATTAACACTTATTTATCTCAATATTCACATTAACACTTGATCAACCATACATTCAAACACTTACCACATCAAACCCTAAAAACCAACATCAATCTTCTTCTTTCTATAACAACATCCATTTAACTTACCATTTTCAAACAAAACCAACACCAATTTAACCTTTTTAACTCACAATCAATTTCCATACTTTTAAACATATCACAAACACTCTAAATCATGATATTAACAAATCACAACACACATCAAACACATCTTCAAAATACCAAAGGAAATCAAGAGAGTACTTACCTTAGATGAAGAAATTTGACAAATCTCCAACTTCATCCTTTGATTCATCCTTCAATTTGATGTTAGAAATCAACACACCTCATTTGCTCTTCCTTTCCTTTTGGTAGCCGGCCACACCAACAAAGAAGAGAGAAAATGAATACAAATTCAACTTCTCTTCTTCTTTAAATATCCACCAAGCAATTTAACAAGACAATTACCTAATTGCCCTCATCCATTCAACTTAACTTTTGTCACTTATATGCCCTTTATAGTAATTTCACTTAGCACAAGTTAAAATATCCTCTTACCTTGACTCCCCATTTGACCAACTTATATTTTATATATATTACAATATACACAACATATACATTCTCTTAACACACTCATTTCCTTTACAAATACATATATATACATTTAATTCAAATCAAAACAACAATTGTATCCAACTTCTAGGGCACCCATTGGGATATTACAATTCTCTCCCCCTTAAATAATTTCGTCCTCGAAATTATCAGTACCGTAACAATTCATCCTTAACAAAATACTATCTTAACTTCCATATGAAGTTAATTATATGCTTAAGTTATTATGTCATCAAATCATATAACTTCAACTTTCCCCTTTAGAATCAACCATCTTCTTTAAATTCCATAACTCATCATTCTATATGTTTATATATCTCATTACTTCCTTAATCAACATTCAAAAGATCTCATTACATTTCTTATTAATATCTTTATACAAGAATCAAATCATTTTATAGTACACTTATACTTCATCCAATCTTTATTTTCACTATATTTTATTCATTCACCTCTTTGTAATTACTCTCTTAACTTTAACCTTAAAAATCATTGGTTTATACCTTATCATTAATTATTCCATCATTAAAATCACTGTCTAAATAGACATTTATCACACTTCATTAGATAACAAGATCCTTATCTTTCACAATTGGAGTTACTTCTTTAGCATGTTCTTCACTTAACTTACATATTAATACATTACCTTTCAATTTATTTTATAAATAACCAATCCTTTCCCTTTTTATCAAGATTTATAACTACTATAACTCCATTCATTCATGTCCATTCACACTTTAACATTTTACATCATATACATCCTTATGTAACTAATTACACTTTCGGTACAACTACACATATTAAATCTCAATAATGATTCATAATCTTAGCTAAATCTAGATCAATTGATCTATCTATCACAATATATTCACATTCCAATCAACAATCAACAATATATTCATCATGAAAGTTCACAATATTCATATATGTATATATAACCTAATTCTTATATACAATTCCTGATCTCTTCCGATCCATATTCAATCAAATTATCATGATAACAAATCATTTCAAATTATCTTAATATAATTCCCACCAATTCTCATAATAATTTTATACTATCAATAGTTCTTTCATTTGAACCTCAAGTCAATTCATTTATTCATTATATACCATAAACATATTTAGCATAACTTTCAGTCCTATTACCCATAACTCAACACATCTCCATAATTTCCTTTTTCTCTCTTAAACTTCATAATTACAACCAAATTCTTAGCATAAAATGATAAAGTACAACTTTATCCATCATAACTTTTAACTATACTTCTCAACATAATTTCAATCTTACCAAATCCGTATTACAATCATTTAATCTAAAATTCAAATCCATGGATAACCAATTAATCGATCAATTATACTGAACAAAACACATGGTTTTAAGAGATTAATATTCAAGCTTGAAACTTTCAAATCAATACTGTTCTTATATAATTTTATTCTTAGTCTTTACAAACACAAAACTAAGGTGTACCTCAGGAATGATATATTCCTTTCTTTACATTTTTGCTAGATCAGAAGTTAACACATTCCAACCTCATTTCAAACCAATTTGCACTCGATTTTATGATCTTTATCAACTTAATTCATGTTTCAACAATATTACTATATACATATTCAATCATATGCAATTCTATATAATTTCTATTCATCACTTCATTTCTGATCCACTTACAATCTCTTATAATATATAATCACATAGAACTTTCCATATGTGAATACTTTGGGACTCTAAATATCATATAATCATCAAATTTAAAGCTCACCAACAATTTCCACTGTCCACTATTACTCAAGTCCATTTCATACTTACTTTTATCACATAATCCAATTAGCTTTACCCAGTTCCAGACCTACTCTCTCTTAGGTCCACTTATGCATACAACATCATTTCCATATCATTAATTCTATAATTATACCATATACATATTCATAGGTCATCTACAAAACATGATTCACACCTTTATGTATATATATATAATTTCATTCACATGTCATATACATGTACACACTTAATTATAGGCTCTTATTTTATTTTCCTTTTTCATACATTCAATACAAATTTTCCTTTATAACTGTAACAACCGTCCCAGTCCACCTGCTGAGCCATTCCTATCCGGAGAAATCTTCAGGGTCTCTGGGCTGGGCTGTTACAGCACTAAACTGCTCTCACGGGCCTTCCAACAGGATTCACTTATTTGACTTACACCCAAGACATATGAGTGCAAGTCGCCTCCCTGGATCGAACCCCTGACCTCCCACTTAAGAGAGCCAGTGAGCGCAATACAGTATCGATTCTTCCAATATGATGCAAAGTATTTATTCACACAACACATATATATATATATATTCTGACTATAATAGCACTTTACATCCATCTTAGCCACATTCCCAATGTAACATCTCTTTCACTTTCATCTTTAAAAGCATTTAATATATTTCCATATCCATTTTTACCCTTTTCAATATAGTGACTTAAAATAGTTCATCTTCATTTGCTTATCCACTTCCCTTTTTACTTCAAGACAAATTCTCATACTATCAATCACATTACTCAATTCATAATACTTTCATATGCAATATTAGTCATTTCATCTAACTCATGTATTGCATATACACTAAACCATCAACATCCAAATGATCTTTATCAATTTCCACTAAAATTTTAACTTTTCAACTTACTACTTCACTTAAACTTCAATTTATCAAACTTATTTTTTTCTTAATATCCATTTTAAAAACATCCTATATATATATATCACAAAGCAATATCAACATATATAATTTCCACCTTTATCAAGCTCATTTCAAAAATCTCAAATATCACATATTAGCACCATTATCATGAGCTTTCACAATATCCAAACATCTCACATTCCTAACACGGAATTCACAATGTTCGCATTAAAATAACAATACCAATGTATATTTTTACTTAATCAATATCATCTTTTTCTTTTTCTTTAAACAAAATCTTAACTTTACATATACATACCCCACATTTTAAATAATCATTATTTGTCTATACTAACCAACTCATTCAATATTCCACCATATTCTTCTCATTTTAATAACATATCTTCCAATATTAACAATTCAACTATATTTCCTCTATCTAACAAACCCAACATAAATTCTATTATAAAGAGATTCAAAGTATAAAGAAAAAAGTACATACTTTTATTTCAATTTGATTTCAACTCAATTTCAATTTTATTCTCCTTTTCATTTCTTTATACTTCAACACATTTAACAATTCACTTTACTTGCATAAATTTCCATTTTTAATTTATCAATTAAATTTATATAAATCCATATCATATCTTTCTCTGACTTTACTTTCATGTAAAACATCATTTACACACTAGTATCCATCTCCTATAACACAAATATTTTATAATTCATATAATGCCACATCCGAGACCAACCTAGGTGTTAATGCATATGCATGTATTACCAATTTCATTTCAAAACTTTTCCTTTTTACTTCTATTTAAACTTTTCAAAGCTTTTTCTTTTTAATTTCACTTAGGCCGAGAATCTAGAACCTAAGCTCTGATACCAAAATAATTGTAACACCCCGATACCCTATATAAGTACTATACATATACTTAGTATACATACAGTAAGTATATAAAGTATAAGGATGTCACTTTTTGTTATCTTTTAAAAACCTGTAACAGAGTTCAAACCAAAATACGTTAATTTAAATAACATTTACAAAATCATTATCTTTATCAAAACTCCATTTATACATATAAATACTCTCTCATCAGAAATACATCATAATTAAAAGTTATACATGTATGCATTACCCTCTAGTTGGTCTCGACAAACTCTTACTCTTCTCGTGGCATAACAGCTGGACTTCCAGATCAACCGCATATCCATCTGCGCGATTACACAACCGCGCTAAGCCCGAGAGCTTAGTAGTACATAAATAACATAAAACATACATTATAAAAATACTAATATAAATTAATATATCAATTTCATGTGCCATAGTTTCTTATCATGTTCTCCTTTTAAATTGCACCTTTCATATATCTTAACTAATTTCATATATTAAATACATATCATTTTCACCAACCACAATTCATCACTAATAATCACCATCAACATATTAATATCCACATTATATATCATGTCATTATCACCAATCATCAATCCAACATTAATACTCAAAATCAATATTCAATATACATAACATTTCATGTCATTAATTTATTCAGAATTCATCAATCATGAATCACATTTCCAACCAAATCCACCATAGATTTCATTACTCGTTTATTACAACATTTATATATATCATATTGACAACAACGACAGACTCGAGCCCAAACGACACTAATATGCCATTCAATTTTCAGAGTAATGCTTTGGTTCATTCATCATATTTATCATTATCATAGACCCAACTAGGCTTCAAGGATTAGGTTCAACCAAGCTTCAAGGGGAGCAAAGCATGCTAAGCTTCAACCCAACTTGGCTTCAAGAACCAACCCAACCTAGCTTCAAGGGTGGTAACATCTCAATTAGGCTTCAAGGATTCAATCCAACCTAACTTCAAGAGATTGTTACACTTATTAGGCATGCCACCAACAACAAACTCTGAAAATGGAATAACACATTAGTTACACAATTCATTTATTACTTTCATTCTCAATTCTCATCATCAATTAGGCAAACATGCCTTATGTCTTTCAATTGAATCATCATAGCCAATCATTAGCTTTACATCTCTTTATGTCTCAATTCACATTATACACTTCATTATTCAAGCATACATAACCAATTTCGTTGCACATGTATCTTACATTCATCATCATATAAACAACATATCCCTTTATAACATTTCAATCATTTCTCAAAACACATTGACAACATTCATTATTAAGACATTTATTATAATAAATTGTATTGCACATACCTTTTGGGATGATCCTCATCTCTTCCACACTATACAAGTAATCATATTAGTCACATTGTTCATATAACATACTACCATTCACAAGATTCACAATGCAAAACATAACCTTGTTTAAACATAATCATATGCATCATTGATACAATATTTCAAAGTACACATCACAATACCATTCACAATGCATATAGCCTAACATTGTTCATATGCTTCATCAATCCCATCGCATGTGTGCTATAATTCAACATCTTATGAATGTATGTTCCACATATATTTATTTGGATCATTCTTTTGTTTTCAAAGTGTTTATGTTTAGGTTTAGGAACAACAAAACCTTTGAAGAATCAAACAAAGTGAGAAAAGTCAAGAACCATCACAGTAGCAAACACCTTCATGGGACACGGCCAAGCTTGTGGCCGTGTCTCTCAAAACCAATTGGCAGTAGCAAACACATGCATAAGACACGGCCGTGTCCCTCCAAAATCAATCCAACATGGCTCAATTTTCCTTGACTTGGCCGTGTCTCTCCTTGCTTTTGGCCGTGTCACTCAAGAACAAAACCCTATTTATGGCCAAAACACTTCTACTTGAATTTAAACACATGATACACAACATAAACTCATTCAAATGGATGTAATCAAAGTCATTAACACTTATTTATCTCAATATTCACATTAACACTTGATCAACCATACATTCAAACACTTACCACATCAAACCCTAAAAACCAACATCAATCTTCTTCTTTCTATAACAACATCCATTTAACTTACCATTTTCAAACAAAACCAACACCAATTTAACCTTTTTAACTCACAATCAATTTCCATACTTTTAAACATATCACAAACACTCTAAATCATGATATTAACAAATCACAACACACATCAAACACATCTTCAAAATACCAAAGGAAATCAAGAGAGTACTTACCTTAGATGAAGAAATTTGACAAATCTCCAACTTCATCCTTTGATTCATCCTTCAATTTGATGTTAGAAATCAACACACCTCATTTGCTCTTCCTTTCCTTTTGGTAGCCGGCCACACCAACAAAGAAGAGAGAAAATGAATACAAATTCAACTTCTCTTCTTCTTTAAATATCCACCAAGCAATTTAACAAGACAATTACCTAATTGCCCTCATCCATTCAACTTAACTTTTGTCACTTATATGCCCTTTATAGTAATTTCACTTAGCACAAGTTAAAATATCCTCTTACCTTGACTCCCCATTTGACCAACTTATATTTTATATATATTACAATATACACAACATATACATTCTCTTAACACACTCATTTCCTTTACAAATACATATATATACATTTAATTCAAATCAAAACAACAATTGTATCCAACTTCTAGGGCACCCATTGGGATATTACAAAAATAATTCAAAATATCCTCTTCCATTCACTTAATTTTCCATTTTCCACTAATTAATTTAAAATCATTAAATCATCATCTTTTGACTTCCACATTTTGACTTGTATATGTTGTATATATCACCATATATACAACATATACACTCTCTCTTTACTTCCTTTCTCTTTCCATAAAACATATACTTTAAATACAAATACAACAATAATACCAAAACTTTTAGGGTATACTTTGGGATATTACAATTCTCCCCCTCTAAAAAGAAATTTCGTCCTCGAAATTACCTGATATCAAGTCTGAAACAACTGAGGATACTGATCTCGCATCGCTTGCTCACTCTTCCATGTTGCCTCTTCCTTTGCATGATTCTTCCAAAGAATCTTTACAAGTGGCACTTTCTTATTTCTCAACTCTTTCACTTCATGTGCCAAAATAGCAACTGGTTCTTCTTCAAACATCAGATCTGAACTCACCTCAATAGATTCAACTAGTAAAACTTGAGATGGATCTGATCTGTACTTCCGCAGCATAGAAACATGGAAGACATTATGAATTCTATCCAACTCAGGCGGCAAAGCAAGTCGATAAGCTGGTCCAACTCTCTCCAATACCTCATAAGGTCCAATAAAATGAGGACTTAGTTTTCCTTTGTGACCAAATCTCAAAATCTTTTTCCAAGGAGACACTTTCAGAAAAACTTTATCTCCAACATCAAACTCTATGTCTCTCCTCTTCAAATCTGAATAAGATTTCTGCCGATCTGAGGCTGCTTTCAATCGATCCCGAATTATCTTCACTTTCTCTTCCGTTTCTTTAATCAAATCTGGACCAACCAATCTTCCTTCTCCAACTTCATTCCAACACAGAGGCGTTCTGCATCTTCTACCATACAAAGCCTCAAACGGTGCCATTCCAATACTGGATTGATGACTGTTTTTGTAAGCAAATTCCACAAGTGGCAAAAATTTGTCCCAACTTCCAGAGAAATCTATGACACAGCTTCTCAACATATCCTCAATAATCTGTATCACTCTCTCTGATTGCCCATCTGTCTATGGATGAAAAGCAGTGCTAAAGTGCAATCAAGAACCCCAAGCACCATGTAAACTCTTCCAAAACCTTAAAGTAAACCGAGGTTCTCAATCAGACACCAAAGAATTTGGGACTCCATGCAATTTCACTATTTCACTGATATACAGCTTAGCCAACTTCTCAAGAGAATAATCCATTCTAAATGGAAGAAAATGAGCTGTCTTTGTCAACCGATCAACAATCACCCAAATAGCATCATGCTTCTTCTGAGTCAATGGCAACCCAGACACAAAATCCATTGTCACACGTTCCCATTTCCATTCAGGTATTGCTAAAGGTTGAAGCAACCCTGTTGGAACTTGATGTTCAGCAGTTGAAGCAACCCTGTTGGAACTTGATGTTCAGCTTTCACCTTCTGACAAGTGAGACACTTAGATACAAAGTCCGCTATGTCTCTTTTCATACCTGACCACCAATAATGCTGCTTCAAATCATGATACATTTTTGTACTCCCAGGGTGCATAGCAAAAACCGATTGATGTGCCTCTTCTAAAATAATCTTTCTTAAACTAGCATCATCAAGAACACACAACCTATTCTTAAACCAAAGGCTACCATCACTTTTCACAAGAAAATCTCGGCTCTCTCCATTTTGGCAATCTGACACAACTTTTTGAAATTTCTCATCAGCCAATTGAACCTCTTTAATCTGATCCAACAACATTGGCCTCAATTGCAACTGAGCTGACAATGCACCATCATTACAAAGCTCAAAACTAGCATGCAATGCTCTCAACTCAACAATCAACGAAAGCAAATAAATAGTCAAACCTGCTAAAGACTTTCGACTTAAGGCATCTGCAACAACATTTGCCTTACTAGGATGATAATCAATCAAACAGTCGTAGTCTTTGATCAACTCTAACCACCGTCTCTGTTGAAGATTCAGCTCCCTCTGAACACCCAAATATTTCAAACTCTTATGATCTGTATAGATAAAACACTTCTCTCCATACAAATAATGTTGCCAAATCTTCAATGCAAACACTATAGCTGCTAACTCCAAATCATGTGTCGAATAATTAAGCTCATGCGGCTTCAACTGCAGAGAAGCATAAGTTATAACTTTACCCTCTTGCATCAACACAGATCCTAAACCATTATGTGAAGCATCACTGTAAATCACATATGGTTTATCTTCCACAGGCAAAGTAAGAACAGGAGCTTGAGTCAACATTTCTTTTAACTGCTCAAAACTAGCTTGACACTGATCCGTCCACACAAATCTAATTCCTTTTCAAATCAATCTGGTGAGTGGAGTAGCTATCAAAGAAAAACCCTTCACAAAACGTCGATAATAGCCTGCCAAACCCAGAAAACTTCTAACTTCAGTCACAGACTTCGGTGGACTCCAATTCAAAATAGCCTCAACTTTACTCGGATCAACTCTTATACCATCTGCTGAAACTATATGACCGAGAAAAGTCACTTGATCAAGCCAAAACTCACACTTCAACAACTTAGCATACAATTGCTTCTCTCTCAAGATCTGCAATACAATTCGCAAATGCTTGTCATACTCCTCTTTATTATGCGAATACACCAAAATATCATCAATGAAGACCACCACAAACTGATCTAGATAGGGCCTAAACACCATATTCATCAAATCCATGAAAGCTGCAGGTGCATTTGTCAACCCAAAAGGCATCACCAAAAACTCATAATGCCCATACCTTGAGCGAAAAGCTGTCTTAGGAACATCTTCAGCTCTAACATTCAATTGATGGTACCCTAATCTCAAATCAATCTTGGAAAACACTGCTGCTCCCTTCAATTGATCAAAGAGATCATCAATCCTAGGCAAAGGATACTTATTCTTAATAGTCACTTTATTCAATTGCCTATAATCGATGCATAACCTCAAAGTATCATCCTTTTTCTTCACAAACAAAATAAGAGCTCCCCACAGAGAAACACTAGGGCGAATAACCCTTTATCCAACAACTCCTGCAACTGCACCTTCAACTCTCTCAACTCAGCAGGTGCCATTCGATAAGGAGTAATAGAGATGGGAGTAGTACCAGGCAACAAATCGATACCAAACTCAACCTCTCTCTCAGGGGGTAACCCTGGCAACTCTTCAGGAAACACATCTGGAAATTCTGCAACTGTGGGTATACTATGAAGTTGAGAACCCACTACTCTGGTATCCACAACAAGAGCAAGATAAGCATCACACCCTTTTCTAATCAACTTTCTAGCTGCAAAAGCTGACACAAACAAGGATGCAAGTTGTCTCTGCTCACTAGATACCATTACACTTTTACCATCACCAGTTCTCAAAGTAACACACTTCTTTTGACAGTCTACCACGGCTCCATTCTTAGACAACCAATCCATGCCTAAGATCAAATAATATTCCTTAAAAGGCATTTCAATCAAATCACCCAAAAACTCCTTACCTTGCACCACAACCGAACTATCTCGGTGCACCTTGCTAACAACCACACTATGCCCTAAAGGATTTGTCACTAATACATCAAATCCTAAGGACTCTGAATGCAATTCAGACACAGGCAAGATAGATGCACTTATGTATGAATGAGTAGATCCTTGATCAATCAAAGCAATAACTGAAATACCAAATAAAGAAAATGTACCCGTAATAACTGCTGAAGCATCCGGCTGCCTCTGCATCACATACACTCTCTGAGAAGATCCAGCCTCATCTGGCCTACTGCCTCTGGGTATAGAGCCTCCTCTCTGACTGATCCCAAGTCGACCACCTCTACTAACACCTCTACCCCCTCGACCACCTCTGCTGAAACTAGGTCGAGAAGCTGCAGTATCAGTCTGTCTATCCTCCTGCATCTCAAGGCAACCTTTAATAAAATGAGCTGGTGACTCACATCTAAAGCATACTCTCGATCCACCTGTCTTCCAACAAGTACCCCCATGGGTCCTACCACAATGAACACATATAGGTGGAATAGATCTCTGAACCACTGGAGTCGGAGCACTCGCTACAGAAACTGTAGGTCTCGGCCTCTGGCTCTGATACTAAACTGACCTACCTGACTGCCTCTGGCTCCTATTGACTCTCGAAACAAAACTTCCTCAGCCTCTCTTAATAGATGAAGACCCTGCCTCAAAATGAGATCTCCTAACTCTGGTCTCCTCCTCGGTAGCAGCTGCTGCAAAAGCTTGTGCTCTCTCAACACTTCTGGCTGCTACAACCAATTGAGAAAAATCTTAGTACCGGGAACCAGCAACAATGCACATAATAGAGGGCCTCAACCCCCCCTCCTCAAATCTCCTACACCGGTCAATCTCATCTGCAATAATCCCCCCGGCATAATGACTCAACCGGATGAATTGTACGTCATACTCTATCACAGTCCGGTTATCTCATCTCAAATTCAGAAATTCCATCTTCTTGACATCCTTATACTCCCTCGGAGTATATTTCTGCTCAAACACCCTCAGAAAATCACTATAAGACAACGTTGGTGGATCATCCATGGCATGAGGAACCGTCTTCCACCAATCATAAGCATCTTTCTGCAGTAAAGATCTGGCATAATCAAATTTCTCTTCAGTAGTGGCTTGCAACTGGATAAATACCCTCTGCACTCTATCCAACCACTGCTCAGCTACTGCAGGATCTGTAGAACCAAGAAAATCCTTAGCCCCAAATTTTCTCAATTTATCATAATGTCTCACCGGCACTTGTGGTTGTGGTGGCGGTGGTGGCTGCACTGGAGCTTACCTCAACAATTCTACCACATGCCGTAACCAAACCGGTGGAACCTCATCAGCAGCTGATCTCTTTGGCATAAGAGCAGGTGCCTCACTAACTCTCTCAACCCTAGCTCCATCTCTACCCTCTTCAGGAGCTACACTCTTAGCACTACCTTCTACAGACTGACGTGATTGAGACGCCATTACTACCTATATCTGCAAACACAACAGAATATACCTCATCAAAGATCAAAGACTGCCAATACCAAAACATGTATCTTATTTAAAAACCATATTTTAAAAATCAAAATTTTTATTTTTCTTACAATTTTCCTAGGTTGAGAATCTCAAACCTAGGCTCTGATCACAAAACAATTGTAACACCCCTATACCCTGCATACGCACACTACATGCTACCACAATGGTAATATACGTATACTGAATATAGGAATGCCACAGTTTACTAAACAAACCAGTCATCCCTTTATACAATAATAATAGCAAACTTAAACGTTTAAGCTATATCATAAAACACAATAAATAAAAATGTTCATTAAATATGCAGTGGAAAATGTAGCAGTATTTACAAATACATAAACATCAAAATCAAATTTTACAAAACATAAAGTTTATACATGTTTGGCAGTCAGCCTCTGATCCTTAAGCTCACAATCAACACTTCAAAATCTAGACTCGACTCAGTCTAGATGAACTCTCTGGCTCTACCTTGTCACCTGCATGATGACCCACAATCGCGCTAAGCCAACGGCTTAGTGGTACAAACCACAATAACAATATGCTTAAATGCAATGCCAAAGTCACGCATTTCAACAAATAAGACAATATTCACAAATGATATCTTTATATTGTTCATCACACTACATTTCATTATTTTATTCAATTATTTTGTCACTCATGATTTACATTGAAAAAAGACAAGCATGGGCCCAAAAGACACTAATATGCCATTCCACTTTCAGAGTTAATGTTTTGGTTCAATTATCACATTTATCATTATCATTATCCCAACTAGGCTTCAAGGATTAGGTTCAACCAAGCTTCAAGGGGAACAAAGCATGCTAAGTATCAACCCAACTTGGCTTCAAGAACGAAACCCAACCTAGCTTCAAGGGTTCTAACATCTCAACTAGGCTTCAAGGACTAGATCCAACCTAGCTTCAAGAGATTGTTACCATTAGGCATGCCACCAACAATAAAATTCTAAAAATGGAATAACACATTAGACACACAATTCATTCATTATTTCATTATCAATTTCATTCTCATGTTCTCATCATCATTTAGGCAACCATGCCTCAATTATCTCATTTGCATCATTATAGCCAACAACAATGGCTTCACATCTCATCAATAGAGTATACATAACCATTTGCATTAAACATTCATCATCATCTAGGCAAACATGCCCCATTTATTTCATTTGAATCATTATAGCCAACCACAATGGCTTCACATCTCATCAATCTCAATTCACATTAAAACAATTCATCATTAAAGTATTCATCATAACCAATTGCATTGCACATACCTTTTGAATGATCATCATATCTTTCACATTATACAAATCATAACATTAATCAAATTGTATTAACAATATAGTAAATTACTTAACACATTTATAACCAAATGTGTTAAGTCTCAAAATCATGTAAATGAATGAAACCATGTCAGTTTGTACTTACGTCAAGAGCAACTCACACCAATCTATACACTTCTTCTTCCATGAATTCTCAACACTTAGGTTGTGGCAATACAACCTCTTCACAACCTAATTCAAAAGGAATAATACACACTTATATAAACATACACATGAATTCCAATACAATTATTCACCTATTAGCCTCATACTAGACCCATGGATCACAAATTACAAACCAAAACCACTAACTAGGGCCCACGGTCATGGCCTCATAACCCCACGGTCGTGGCCTCATAACCCCCCCCCACGGTTGTGGGTTAGCAAACGAACCTGTCCAATTTGCCCAACACCCACACGGTCATGGCATCCAAGGGCCAAAGGCGTGGCATCCAAAATGCTTCTGTTTCGGACCAAACTCATGTATTCTATGTTTTAAACTTCATTAAACACAAACAACTTGAAAATCTAAGATAAAGAATTAATCAAACTCACAACATACATGAATTACCAATATACAACTCTTACTCTTCCAACACCAAACCTAATTCCTTCTCCTCAATTCAATTCCAAAACCACAATCAATTAAACCCAACACTCTCAAACACACCACAATCAAACATATTCATGCTCTTAGTAATCCAACACCAAACTCAAACACAACTTAAAATAAAACAAGAGAATCAAGAAGAAACTTACCAAAGTTAATGAAACTTCTCAAATTTCCAACTTGATCACTTGAAATCTTCTTCAATTTGATCTTAGAAAAACAAAACTCTCTTTCTCTCTTGCTTCTTTGATGGCCGGCCAACCCAAAGAGAAAAGAAACCAAAGAACAAAATGAATGGCAAAGAAAACAAGTCAACTCTTCCCTTTAAACCTCCACCAAGCAAAAATAATATTAAAATAATTCAAAATATCCTCTTCCACTCACTTAATTTTCCATTTTCCATTAATTAATTTAAAATCATTAAATCATCATCTTTTGACTTCCACATTTTGACTTGTATATGTTGTATATATCACCATATATACAACATATATAGTCTCTCTCTTTACTTCCTTTCTCTTTCCATAAAACATATACTTTAAATACAAATACAACAATAATACCAAAACTTTTAGGGTATACTTTGGGATATTACAGCTGGAGCCTACAATAGAAGGGTTAAAATCAGAAAACTCAGAGTCGGGGATTTTGTGTTCAAGAAATGTAAGCCTAATGTATCTGATCCAAGAGGGAAGTTCAGGCCTAGCTGGGAAGGGCCATATGTCGTGAAACAAGTCATGAACAAAGGTGTGGTGAAGTTATCAGACATGGACGGGAATGAATTTAGTGAGCCAGAAAACATTGATAGGTTGAAGAGGTTTTACGTATGATATATAAAAAAGAGCTCGCTAGGTTGAAAACCCAAAAGGGTAGCCTAGGAAAAAGTTAGAGCAGTCTGCTAGTTCCGAAAACCCAAAAGGGTAGGCTAGGCAACAAATAGGGCTAAAAGAGAGAAAATCGTCAATTAGAAAACCCGAAAGGTCTAGTTGACAATAGGAGTGATCTTGTGTATCTGGCTTTATGTTTGGTTGTTCCCTAATTTAATAAAATAGAATTAATGTTAAAATTGTTCTATGTGCACTGTTATAAGTATTTGACCAGATATGAATGAAATAAATAAACACAATAGCAAAAAGTGATGACAAAATTTTAATGGAAAAGAAGCATCTTTTATTGCTTTAATTATTTTTCATCCTAACAATACACTTTCTGAATTGACAAATGTAAAATCTATGGCAGTCAATAAATGTAACGTGTAGGCCTGCTTTGCCTCAGCTGATCCAAGTAGGCTTCAGTCAAGAAAGGCATGTCTAAATCGGGAGTAAAGTTAGAATCACGAGGCTCAGCTCCATACTGACGGCCAAGTCGGCGAGGATCATAGCATGTACCTTGACGAAGAGCAGCAAGGGGAACATACATCAAGTATGTCCGCATGGTGATACATGAAATCTTCCACCAAGGTACCAACCAATGGATATTGACTTCAGCGTGTGAGTGGATCTAGTCAATCCATTCAGCATATGAAGAAGCAGGATGGAGTAGTTTCCTAGCAGAATGATGATGTGGCAGATATCTGGCAAAATCCATGGATGGAGTATCAAGCAAACAAAGACGCTCCTGAGGCCAAATCTATGAAGAAAGAATTAAAAATTTTAAAATTTAAAAAAAAAGTCCGCTAAGTTGAAAACCCGCAAGGGCAGCTTAGGCAAAAATTAGGACAGCTCGCTAGTTCTAAAAACCCACATGGGCGGACTAAGCAAAAATTAGAGCAATAAAAAATAAAAAAAGAGTCCGCTAAGTTGAAAAGCCGCAAGGGCAGCTTAGGCAAAAATTAGGACAGCTTGCTAGTTCCGAAAATCCACGTGGGCGGACTAGGCAAAAATTAGAGCAACAAAGAAAAGAAAAAAGAAAACCTAAATTGAAAACCCAAAAGGGCAGTTTAGGTAATTATCTGAAGCAGCAACGGACTTCCAGTCACTCTCTTTGACAATCCTAATTTAAGTCAGTCTAATCCAACTAAAGTCTCAGCTAAGATCATAGGTACCGGCGACAAGTCTCCTTCCATTTGGTCCATAATATCCAATACTCGTGGATCAATATCGCCGCCAGAAGAGACAAGTAGGAATTGGCCGAGCAAGCAAAGACAAAGCATGCATCCCCATGCCTTAGTAGGTGCCAAATGAGAGAGACAAAAACCAATCAAGGGAGCAAGTAGAATTTTTTCACCTCTCATCAACTGAAGAACTTCGAGTTTTAGAATTTGAAATAACATCTGCATCTTCTGTTGAGTTTTGGAAATCAATGTGGATAATACCATTTGTTGATTATTTGGATATCCGAGAATTGCCTCAAATTCTTCGATCAAGGGATATATTTCAAAGCCATTAATTTTAAATGTCCTAGAATCCATATTCCAAAAGGAAGCCCTAGAATGTAAAAAGGAGTGGTCCAATTTAACATTTTGAAAACACTTTAAAACATCATGTTTTGACCACAAAATTTGCTTCCAATGAAGGGCATCTATATTCTTAAACAGAATTTTTATCTTCTTTAAATGAAGCTCGGTCATAGTTGATGAATTAAGAAAAATTAAAATTGTTAAAGGAGTTTTTACGTTGAAATGGAAAATATTTTGGCTTTTGTATTAAATTAGGCATAAAAGGTGATTTATATAGAAGAAACAAGCCTTTCCGAAATTGATAAGGAAAAGGTGATTGTGAGCGGGGATTTTTTCCCCCACTCTCGGTGGAATGGTTCTTGCAACTTTGGCACTGTTTAGGCTCGAGGCCTTAGAGAACACGGACCTAAGTCCGGAGAAAATGTAGTCGCCACCCGGATGGGCCGGGAAAAAGAAAGGGGTGGATGACTCGATTCCTAAGGAATCCCCAACCCCCTAATGGGTTCAGAAATTGGGTATGTGTGGGGAAGGTGAGAAATGGCCTAGCACCCCCACGATGCCCGGTTCATTAGAATCGGCCTCCTTTACAGGTATTAATATTATAAAATTCTTAAATATAACAACATTATCCATATTACACACAAATAATTAAAATAAAGCATCGATATATTGAAAATCAAAACAATGTCCAAGCAAAACGAATAAATGGACACCCATCCGAAGATGGAAACATGCCCTTACATAATCCATGCCAAAATAGGACACCCACCGAAAGGTAGAAACATGTCCTTTACATTGGTTCTAAAATTGAAAAGCAATTTAAATTAAATGATATTTAACTAATGAGGTACCCACCAAGAGGAAACATACCTCTTACAACATTTAGAAATCTAAATAAATCAATAAAAGTAAACACTACAAAAATATTCGGCATTTGCAACGAATATCTGCGACGGACTTGTTTCCGTTTCAAATTTGCTACGGATCTGCGACAGATTTGCAACGGAAGGACAAGTTAGAGGAATTTTGAGAAATTGGTCGCTAATCGGTTGCAAATCCGTAGTAAATCTGCGACGAAAATCATTCCGTCACAAATAATCATCGCAAAAAGTTGGCGCGGATACTTGGCGGGAGAGAGACCCACGTATATTTTTTTGCAAAAATTTTTTCCGTCGCAGATTGGTTGTAGAAAACACTAAAAAAAGCAATTTGCAACAGAAATCTGCTACCGTCTATTGTCATCGCAAATTTCACTACAAAAATCAATCTAACCTAAATAAAAAAGCACAGCAGCCGCTACCAGCCTCTCAGGCTCTCACAATCTCCATCGTCGACTCATCCTCTCACCTCATCTTCATCTACCCAGCCTCTCAATAGTCACCACCATCATCTTCAAGCCAGGATCTTACCATCGCCAACCCAACAAGCTTCACTGTAGCCAACGCAACAATTTTTTACCTTCTCCGCCATTTTACACAAAGAGTAATATATACTATAACACACAGCGAATCTATATCCACTATTTGTAATTAACCGCTTGATTTTGGAGCAAATCTAGGGCTCCGTGCTCCTCGTTCTTCACAGTTGTGACCAGATTCCGATTAGATCTGCTCATTAATATCAAGTTTCTGCAGTTGCATTAACATGCCCATTGATTTTGCTGCCTAAATCTCGCTGAAATTGTGTTGTTAGTGCTCAACAATGCTGATCACTAATCCTATTACTCCTGGTCAGGTTCGTGTTTCTTTAGTTTTATGTTTTTCCTTTTAGATCTTGCTTTGATTGGTATAATGCTGAGTAGTTCTTGATTTTGCAGTATTCATTTTGGTGGATAATTTTTTTTTTCAAATTTTGGTTGTTTCATTTTTTAGGTCTCTTTTTTTCTCAGAATTTTACCTGTAATTGCTGCTTGGATTTATTCTGAGTTCTTGGAGTATAAGAAAAATGCTGCCGCGTCAAAAGCGTGAGTGTTTTAAATTTTGAATGTATCGCATTATTAATTGTTATATTTATGCAGTTTGAAGCTTAATTGAAGTTGCTTTTATTGTCAGTAGGCACTCTGATATTGGTTTGGCTGAATTGGCAAATGACATGGTGAAAGAAGATGATAGAGCTGTTTTGCTTGAAGGAGGAGGTCTTCAATCGGCTTCTCCTAAAGCTAAGAGTTCCCCTTCCTCATCTCCGATTTTCAGGTTTGCTGAAGCTGTCAATTCAATTTTATAAGTTATTTCAACTTGTGCATTTCCCTGATTAAATTTCATGGTTGTAACCTCTTAGATTCTTTTTCATGGAAGAGCTATTCTTAATTGAGAATCGGTTGACGCTCAGAGCTATGTGAGTGGATTCCGTCTATTGGATTTTGATTCAGAAATGTTTAACTTGTTGAATTCTCTTTTATGTTCATTGTATACTTCTCTCTACCTGTGTAGATCTGAATTTGGTGGCCTTCTGGTGTATTTTTACTTGTGTGATCGGACAGATTTCTTTAATTCTTCAAAGAAGGTACTGCTATTAACTTATTATTATTTTAATTTAGTAATTATTTTATCCTCTTGGTCCATCTAATTTGAAATAATGTTCCATAAGAAAAAATGTTTATTTTGCATTAATTGTAATATTTGCATCATTGGCGGAGTGGAAATAATTTGGCTTTGTCATCAATTTGTATTATTTGTTATAATTGCAATGAACTACAATAACTTGTTTCTCTTTGTATTTTGTCATTTGGTTTTAATCTCAACCATGGTCTGTCTGTGCAGAGTTTCAATAGGGACCTTTTCTGGTTTCTCTATTCCCTTCTCATCATAGTATCAGCAATAACATCTTTCAAGATACATCATGATAAATCACCATTTTCAGGGAAACCCATACTCTATTTGAATAGGCACCAAACTGAGGAGTGATGCATTTGCTAATTTATGAGGTAAAATACAAACTGCCTCCTTAATTTTAATAAAAAGTTCAATTAAGTCTTTGATTTTAACTATGTACTACTGTCATACCAAAAAAAAAACTATGTACTACTGAATTCTTAATAATTTGCTCCATTATTAAATCATTACTTCCGAAATCATTAGAAAATTACATTATGTATCACTTTTTTATTTTTTTTATATATTTAAAACGTATTATATTTATATTTTTGAAAATATAATAGTTTTGAATTAAGAGTTGAAAAGTGAATATATGAAAACAGAAAAATAAATATTTTTAAAAATATTTTTATTTTTTGAGATATTTTAAAAAAAAATTAATAAAACTAATATATAACCTAATTTATATTCATTTTGAAACCTTGATTATTTGTTTTTCATTGTTCAATTTATTTTATAAAATTTCAAATTGTTAATTTTATATATATACATACATATATATATATATATAAAGAGGTAAGAAATGAATTGAATCTTTATTAATTCAACTATGAATTTAGAAATAGCAAAAACTTGAAAGAAAAAAAAATATAAATATATATAGTAAAAGCTTGTCATGCATACGCCCATTCTCTCTGATTTTTTATTAAAAAAAAGTTATTGACAATGAATTTGCTCAAAAAAATATCTCTTTGGAGCAAATAAACTTAAATTTAAAGTTTAAAAAATATAAATTGTTTAAAAATAAAAAAAAATTAAATTAAAGAAAATTATAGGATAATGAATATATTTAACCTTTTGTTAAAATTTAAAAATAATTATGGTGTTGCCTCAATAATTTATATTTTTTGGCATTTATATTTGTATTTAATGTTTTTTGAAGGAATATTTGTATTTGATATTATTAAGCAAATAATATATTTTTATATACTTCAAATTTATAAACAAATATTATAAGACTGATAAATTTTTTATTTTAATTCTAATTGAAGCTAAATTTGTTTTTAAAAAATAGGGTAAAACAATCTTGTACTACTTGGGATTTTGCATATCAAGAGAATTTAAATAATTTATTTATAAAAAAAATTTTGACGTTTAGATTAATTATAGATTTTATTTTAAATAACTAATTTTATTATTTTATATTTAAAATTCTATTAGAGCTATGGTATGCCTGTTAAATTTAAAATTCATATATATAATTTATATGTTTTGGTCAGATTCAATCTAGATATAACTAATTTCACAGAATTATATATATATATATTTATGGATTGTTTAAAGAGCAAAAGAAACTTAACTTGCATGAAAGAAAGAAGTGTAGTCAAAGCAATCAAGAACCAGCTGCAATGGCAAATGGTCAATAACAATGGCTATGGTAATGGCAGCATGGTAATCTCCGGTTACAAACAAAGCAAAGCACAGGCTAAGCTAAGCTAAGTATGTCCGTTGCGCAATTAACGAATATACCACCAACACAACACTCTCTCTTTCTTGTTTTTGTTCTGTTATTCATTAACGCGTGTCCTCTTTACTTTCCCCCTCTACTACGTGTTTTGCCTCTTACCTATCCATATGGAAAAACCCATCTCTTTCTTTCCATTTTAGAACTAAATAATCCAACTTTCTGATTCTTTTTTTGCTTTTTTCTTGAATCTTGTTCTTGAAAAGCTTATATTCATCAATGGCATGGGGTTTAAGAACAAAAAGTTTTGATCTTGGACAAAAATGGGTTTATTATTACAGTGGAAATCGATTCCATTGGTGGGATGAGATTGATCACTCTGAAGATTGGCAAAGAGGCATTTTCTTTTTTTTGTCTGCATCTTATGCTTTGGTCTCTTTTGTTGCCTTGGTATGTTTTAACTTATACCTTTACCATTTTCCTCCTTTTTCTGTGTTCTTTTTGTTTTAATTTCCGAGTCTTCATTGTTGATTTAACTAGTAGTGTCGGATTGGTCGACCATTAATTTCATGAATTTTATTTTTTTGGAAAGGGAAAAAAAGTTAACTTTTTTACCCATTTCTTGATTTTTTACATTTATTGAGATTTGTTCTTATTATAGGAAAAGTGATATTGCTTGTAAGTTTCAATTCATGGAAGGTGTAGTGTTGTGGGATTGATACTTGTGAAAACCGTTTCTATGTCTTAGTTCTTTACAAGCATGGGCATAGTTTTATATGTTTAGTTGGAGATGATCAAGTTTTTTTTCTAATATCTGCCTTAACTGAGCTCAAATTCAGTTGATGGTTATATCTTATACAACACTGGCCTGGATAGTATGTATGTATGTATTTTCAATTTGAATGGTATGCACAGGTTTTGATTGAAAAAGTTTGATGCCATTATCTGTAAAATCCATCACCATATGCCTTTTGACAACTGTTTTTTGTCCTGCATTCTTGATTAACTTTTGTCTCCATGATACAATAGTTATTAACTTATTACTATTAACCAAATAAAAGGTGCTGGATAAGCTGAGAGATTTATGCACTTGCCTCTTAATTGGCCAATTTTGAACTTGTTAGTTGCCAAATTTTAACCATGCAAAATTGGACATTTATGTTTAATCAATATTCATTTACTTATGTTCTGTCCAAAGTGGAAAAGAAACTTCTCAAATAACCTTTTTTTTATATATAATCTGCAAGAAGGATTCTCCTGCTTCCTTCATTAGAACTTGGTAGAAAAAAAGCAACATGATTTTTCACTTCATATATTAATATGTGGCACATATGACACTGACGCAGTTGAATTGCACTTGATCTCCTTGTGACATTTTAAGCAGGCATGTTGGCTTCAATGAAATCTGCTTGGCCTCTGTCTCTTGCTCATTTCTTTGGTTCCTTGTTTATTGGTTAGAATACCTGTTGATTATCACTAAATATTATCTTTTAAGACTTTTAGTTGTTGCATTGAGCTATTCGAGTAACAATTAGTTCGTATGTGATGAGAAGCATAAGCAAAATTATTGATATGTTCTAATAAAATAAAATTTCTATTTCTTCTGGTTGCAGGCAACGGCGCCAGCGGTTAAGACAATAGTTGATGTGAATGAATTAGCAAAGTCAATGCAAAGAGAGCTGGAAAACATGCACCCGACGACAAATAGCTTGTGTATATACAAAATTCCTGAGCAGCTACACGAGTTGAATGAAAAAGCCTACACACCACGGTTAGTATTACTTTGTTAACGTGTATCATATTATTCTTTTCATTTACTCTTTTTAATATTATTTGCAGGTTAATAATGATGATGCAAGTCATGACTCAATGGAAAATGATAATTGAAGATCTATATTGTTATTTTCAAGATAGATTATTTATAGTAGTGTTCTTAACACTTGTATAGTTAAATTGTAAAATATTTTATTCTATTGAAGATTAATAAAAGAATTATTTTTATCAATGTAATTAGTGTTTTTTTAGATTGTGTTTAAATGTTCCAAATGTATTTATAAAGTTCTCATAAAATTAATTGATAATATAAATAGTTCCAATAAAAATCAATATTAAATTACTACGGATTTGCTATGAATATGCGACGGATATTTGAAATCTATGATGGAATCTGCGACAGAATCTGCGACGAAATCTGTGACGGCAATCTGCGACCAAATCTGCAATGAATTTGCGACGAAAATCTGTGATGAAATCTGCGACGAAAATCTGCGACAGAATCTGTGACGGCTGCCCTTTACCCGCGAAAATTTAAGCTCGAGATTTGCAACCGCCGAGAGGTTGCAAATCCGTCGCAATCTGTGACGGCCTGTTGCAAATTGAAAATTGAGACGCCTTTTTTATTAACGGATCGTATCCGTCGCAGATCGATTGCAAAACTTGATTTGCGATGGATCTGCGACGGATTCTGTCCGTCGCAGATAGCGTGTTTTTTTTTGTAGTGAAATAACCATTCATCATAAATAAATCATTCATCAAAGATATTAAACATCAATCAAAATATATAATAAACATTCATCCATGATAAATTAAATAAATCAAGTATTGAAATTAAATAAATCAACCATCAAAAAATATAATAAACTATATAATCAAATCTAAAATTAAATAAAGTAATAAATATATAAATTTAGGGTTTTAAAGAATTATCAATTGAATTTAGGGTTTCGGAACTTAGGGTTTTAGAAACTAAAGTTTTATAATTAGGGTTTTGAAATTAGGATTTTTAGGGTTTTTGAAACTAGGGTTTTGGAAACTAGGGTTTTGGAATTAGAGTTTTTAAAACTAGGGTTTTGGAATTAGGGATTTGGAATTAGGGTTTTGGAATTAGAGTTTTGGATAGTTAGGGTTTTGAAAACTAGGGTTTTGGAATTATGGTTTTTAAAACTAGGGTTTTGGAATTGACTTACTGCCTAAAAAACTTAATTTTGGATTTGGAAAAATAAATTAAGGTTTTTGGAAAAATAATCAATATTTTGGAATTTAATAATGAAATGGTTTAGGCTTTTGGATAAAAATAGTTTGAGGTTTTGAGTTTTAATGAAAAAACATATGGTTCTCGAAGATAAAGTAAACAAGACAGATTTTAACAATTAATTGTTGACTACTGGATAGTTTTATGCTTTATGAAATATGCCAATGGGATTACGAATACCAATTGATCAATGTGATAATTAAAGCAAAAGATTAAAGTTATTAAAACAAAAACCAAAGCAAATGATTAAAATGAAAAAACAATTTACTGCATGTTCAAAGATCAAGCTACTGTGTGTTCAAAGTTACTACATGCCTGCATGTTCTTATTAATCAAAGAAACAAAACTACTAGAAACATAAATAATTAATGATTAAAGATCAAACCTCCACTCGTTGGTTACTCCACAATTAACTTCTGGATGAACAATTAACAAAGACAGCATTGCTGCCTTTGATGGATTGATTACCGATGAATGTTTGATGCTAATTGTTGCACTCAAATTAAGTACTACTACAAAGCGTCACTCGCAAGTATACGAGGTAGCTGTAGCAAAGGTGATCGCCCTAAGATCATCTCACAAGGAAGCTAGATAAGCTAATTGACTATCAGGTTGCAAATAACATATTATAATAAATTTAAATTGCTAACTACTAATGAAAACAGATCGATTGGAGTTTAAAACAAGAAAAGTAAACTGAGCTGATATATTGATTCACTTAATAGAAAGGTCTAGGGTTTGCACTTCTCTACTAACTGATATGTATGAACGGTTATTCCTCTTAACTAATTTAATTTCAAAGATAGATTTCAAGCAACTTAATTAATTGAATCAAGGAAATAAGCTCTCGCATTCAAACCTCTCTCAAATAATCTTATTATAATTGAAATTATCCTTTTCTTAGGTTATATCTCTAATTCACCTAAGTCCCTAATTGAATTCTTCCAGTATTAGACTTCATCTCTCAATCCTTCATCTAATACCTAAAACACATAATTGGTGGCCAATCAATTCTATATTAACAGTAGTCCATTCAATCAAGGCTAAAGAAATAATTCAATTAAGAGCAATAACCAATTCATACAATTATAGTAGGTCCATACAAACCCTAGACTAGATCAAATTAGTTCATAATAAAGCTATCAAACATATTCATCTCATTAAAAATTCAAAGAAATCAATTTAGACATAATAGAATTCATGAATACAATTCCAATGAACTTAAGAGATAAAGTTTGAGAACAAAACCAAATTACAAACTCCCTTAGCTTCCTGAAGAATCTCTTGTTCAGATCTTTGCTAGAAGAATGTTGCAATGGAAAAAACAAATTTAATCTAATCAGTTTGAATCAAAGTGTAATCAATAATCTCAAAGAAAGCAAATGGAAACCCTAAGTTAATCCTCTGACGACTGATCAACCCCTTAATCAAAACCCTAATCGTATTATTTATACGAAACCTCGCTTAAAAATTCGCTCCTTTAGTCCATGGAGTGACACGGCCAAGCTCCTGGCCGTGTCATGTGACATGGCCAGTGGCTTGGCCGTGTCACCTGAATGTATCCACTTCTGTGTGATTTTCATCTCATCTTCATTGGAATGGTGAGTGACACGACCAAGCTTGGGTGAGCTTGGCAGTGTTTGACAAGTTTGGAGGGACACGGCCAGTGACTTGGCCGTGTCCCCTGAGTGTGTCACCTTCTAATCTCTTCGTTCTTTTGCTCTTCTTTCTTTTGGTTGTTCTTCCTTGGCTTGGTATGGGACACGCCCAGTGGCTTGGCCGTGTCCTCTGAGTGTGTCAGTCACTACCCAAATTTTCCTTCTCTCTTGGTTCCTTGGTTTTGCCCTTAAGATGATGTTTGCATATTAACCTAAAATAAACACTTAAACAAATTTTAAACAAGAATCAAATAACATTAACCAACACCACACTAAAAACTAGAATAAAAACGACATAAACACTGAAATAAATTAAAACTACCAAAATTGATGAAAACACTAAATAAACATATTAAAACTACCAAAATACCTAAAGAAAAAAATAATCATCATAATAAATAAGACATAATTCTATGACAAAAACTAATAAAACAACTACCCCACACTTAAAACTTTGCTTGCCCTCAAGCAAATTCACATGGCATAAATTAAAAACTCAAACAACCTTAACTATAATTTCAGTATATAAGATGAAATCCTTTAAGACTCAGCCATAAATAATTTCACTTTACTTCAATCAAGATCTTCTTAACTCATTCATTAATCCAGACATACAAATCTCATCTCTCATCTAAGTGTTTCACTCGATTTCATAGGTTAATTCACTCAAACCACTCATGACTGCATACTACCATAAACTTGCTTAATTATCCAATCTCTCTCACTGATTTTCTCAAGAAATATTCCGAAGGTCTTTTATTTGAATGTAATGGGGCTAAGGTGAAGGTGTGAGAAAAGACATTTAAGCTGGAGCATCAAGAAATGGAGTATCTAAATTAGACAATACTCTTGCTAAGAAACTCGTAACTCCCTCAAATGGCATATTCACCAACCCTCGATAATCTCACATACTTGCATACTTAAAGAAAAGTACATAAGTCGACATTCCTCTAATGCTAGAAAATATATGAATTATGTATATATATATATCTTTTCTTTTTTCTTTCTTTTTTTTAATATATATATATATATACAAAATATAAAATTGCATGGAACATCTAGCTTAAAATGTAGAGGAAAAGAATAACCGACTTTTAGCAAATACAATGTGCAAAGTATGCACTTCAGCCCCAAATAGCAATACTATTTTATTTTGGTTTTTTTTATTGCTTACTCCATACTTATGAATTAAACCACCCTATTGTCATATCATAAGAACTCCATTCCTTAATGCAGGTATGATGATAATAAGAAAATGTTAAGTTGAGAATTATGTTGATCAATCAAGAAAAGGTCAAAGGCTCAACTTGGCTCACTAAGGAATTCATAATTAAGGGAGGTCTTTTTAAGCTAAAGGGATAATCCTAATTTGCCTTCATCATTTTAAAATTTGAGATTAAATCATAATGTGAGTTCAATTAGTATGCAAAAGCAAGCTCTAGAGATGCAAAATCATGAAGGTGCACACTTAAGAAAAGAAAATCAATTGACACTAATATTCAATCTATGAGGCTCAAAACTCACAAAGGTGGGTTCTCAAAGATTTATATGTCATGAATTGCAGAATGTGAAAATTGATCCTGAATGAATTCAAATGCTAATCTCTATGCTGATACTAAAGTCTCAAATATAATGCTAGAATCACAGAAAAGTCAATAAGTTTTCAACAATTATGCCATGCATAACGCACAATATAACACACAACGACAAATAAAACAAGAATTAAAGAAAAGCTTAAAGATTACCCCACACTTATAAATGACATTGTCCTCAATGGAATCAAGGATAATAAATAAAAAGAGTTAAGGTACAACCTGTTTTCCATCGTTCCTCTGTGAGGCAAACCCTAACTTTTCATCACAAACAGCAAATGTTCAAAAACAAAATACAATATATAAAATAAAATATCCAAAATATAAAATGTTAACATTAAAAACAAAAATGAAAAATAACAACTAAAATATTCTAAACACAAGAAATAAAAAGTAAACTGAAAACAGAAGATGAGGAAGATGAAGATGCAGCTGCAGTTGGAGGTTGTTTCCTCTTATGGTGGGACACCATCTTCATTCTCGGCATATTGAAAGATCTGAAAAAATTTGAAACTTAAACCGATTAAATTGATCTTTTGTGCAAGGAGAAGAAGATTGAATGGATTAATTTCAGTTTTGGTGAAGGAAATTAAGAATTAATGGAAGTTTAGAAGCTTTGAAACACAAACAATGGAGGTTTTGTGAGAGAGAAGTCGAGAGAACGAAAGGAAGCAAAAAGAAATTTAGGGATTGAAATGAAGGAAAAGTGCAAAAATCGTGTTTTTAAAGTGTAAAATTGAAGTGACACGGCGAAGCTTGGGTGAGCTTGGCTATGTCTGATGTGTTTTGAGGGACACGGCCAGTGACTTGGCCGTGTCCCATGGGCGTGTCTGACTCTGTGAAAAAGGGCTTGCAAAAACAAAGAGAAGGAAATTGGGTGAAGCTTGGCATGTCCCATGTGACACGGCCAAGGACACGGCCAAGCTTGTTGGCCGTGTCAGGGTCTATAGGAATTGGTGACTTTTGATTTTGGCTTGACACGGCCAGTGGCTTGGCCGTGTCAAGTGGCCGTGTCACTCACTCCATTTGACTCTTCTTTTCTTTTATTTTATATCACCAAATCTTAAAGAAATTGCAAACCTCTTCTTCGATCAACCCTGAAACACATTAGAAAAATAAAAACCGATCAAAGCACCCATTCCATTTATTTAAACCAAACATAAAATCAAAATTTCTGAATATAAAAGTACAACTATGAAAAGAAATGCAAACCGATGGGTTGCCTCCCATTTAGTGCTTCTTTAATGTCATATAGCTGGACATTACTGCAAGACTTAAGGATCATAGATCAAAGTGCTATCGATGATCCTTGCTTCTTGGAATCCTTCATTGTATGGTTTAACTCTCTGTCCATTTACTTTAAAAGTTTCATTTGTTCGAGAGTTAAATAATTCTATGGCACCAAAAGGATATACTTGAGTTATCTCGAAAAGACCACTCCATCGAGACTTGAGTTTACCTAGAAACAGACGGAGACGAGAATTAAAAAGTAAAACTTTCATACCTGGACTCAATGTCTTTCGCACTATAATTCTGTCATGAAGTGCTTTAGTGCGATCCTTATAAATCCTCGAGCTCTCATATGCCTCATTCCTCAGCTCATCTAACTCTGAAATTTGCAGAAAATGTTCTCTCTTTGCTTTGTCCAGGTCTAAATTCAGAGTCTTGATTGCCCAATATGCTTTGTGCTCCAGCTCCACTGGTAAATGACAAGCCTTACCATAAACCAATTGGTATGGACTCATACCCAGAAGAGTCTTGAAAGCAGTCCGATATGCCCATAGTGCATCATGCAATCTACTCGCCCAATCCTTCCTTGATAAGTTGACTGTTTTCTCCATAATTCCTTTTATTTGCTTGTTTGATGTTTCAACTTGTCCAGAAGTCTGTGGATGGTATGGGGTTGCCACCTTGTGTTTCACACCAAATTACAAACTCCTTGAAGCTTCTGAAGAATCTCTTGTTCAAATCTTGTAAGAAGGATGAATCAATGGCATGAACAATCTAATCTAAGCTAGTTTTGATCCAAAGTATAATCAAATCAAAGAAAAAACAAAGTTATCAAAACCTTAATCTCTTGAACGGCTCAATTCTCTCTCAAAATCTCCAACAGTTCTAAAAACCCTAGCTTCTTTTTCCTTTTATATCAATCGTCCGCTTTAAAATCCACTACGGGCTTGGTTCATGAGAGACACGGCCAAGCTGCATGTGACTTGGCCGTGTGAGTGCTCTTTGGAGGGACACGGCTAGTGACTTGGCCGTGTCCCTTGCATGTGTCACCTACTACTTGTTTCTCTTCTTTTTCTTCTTTGGTTGAGTGACACGGCCAAGTCTTGGAAGTGACTTGGCCGTGTTGGTCCTTTTTGGAGGGACACGGCCAGTGACTTGGCTGTGTCCCTTGCCTTTGTCTGCTTCTGTGAGATTTAAGTCTTCTTTGCTTTGGATGCAGGTGAGACACAGCCAGGTTGGAGTGACTTGGCCGTGTCTGGGCTTCTTTGGAGGGACACGGCCACTGACTTGGCCGTGTCCCTTGCTTGTGTCTCTCTCTGTGACTTGCTCTTCCTTTTTAACTTGGTATGGGACACGGCCAGTGACTTGGCCATGTCCTCTGCCTGTGTCAGCTACTGCCCCTTTCTCTTTCAATTTGTTTCCTTGCCTTTTTCAACCTAACACAAAACTCAAAATAAACTTTAAACAAGAAGTAGATAGACAATAACCAACAAAACATAAAACCATACTAAAAACTAGATCAAAAACAACATAAACACTGAAATAAACTAAAACTACCAAAATTAATGAAAACACTAAACAAACCGATAAAAACTAACAAAATACCTAAATAAAACAATAATTATCATAATAAACAAGACACAAAGCTATAACAAAAACTAATAAAACAACTATCCCACACTTAAAACTTTGCTTGTCCTCAAGCAAATTCACATGGCATAAATTAAAAACTCAAACAACTTAACTATAATTCCAACATATAAGATGAAATTCTTTAAGACACAGTATAAATAATTTGCAATCTACTTCAATCAATGATTTTCTTAACTCATTCATTAATCCAAACATACAAATATTATCTCTCATCTAAGTGTTTCACTCGATTTCAAAGGTTAATCACTCAAACCACTCAAGACTGCATACTATCATAAACTTGCTTAATTATCCAATCTCCCTCACTGATTTTCTCAAGAAATAATCTGAAGGTCTTTCATTTGGATGTAATGGGGCTAAGGTAAAGGTGTGAGAAAAGACATTTAAGCTGGAGCATCAAGAAATGGAGTATCTAAATTAGACAATACTCTTGCAAAGAAATGCATAACTCCCTCAAATGACATACTCACCAACCCTTGATAATCTTACATACTTGCATAAAAATACATGAGTCAACATTCCTCTTTTGATAACCAATGCTAGAACATATATGAATTTTGTATATATATATAACTTTTCTTTTATTTTCTCTCTCTTTTTTTTTAACTTTTATCATATATTTTTTTAATATATATATATATATATATATACAAAATTAAGAATTGCATAGAACAACTAGCTTAAAATGTAGAGGAAAAGAATAATGATTCTTAATCAAATACAATGTGCAAAGTATGCATTTCAACCCCCAATTAGCAATTCCATTTTTCTTTTTCTTTTTTACTTGCTTACCCCACATTTTGAAACAAACCACCCTATTGTCATATCATAAAACTCCATTCCTTAATGCAGGTATGATGATAATAAGAACATGTTAAGTTGAGAATTGTGTTGATCAAACAAGAAAAAGTCAAAGGCTCAACTTGGCTCACTAAGGAAATCAATATTAAGGGAGGTCTTTTTAAGCTAAAGGGCTAACCTACTTTGCCTTCATCATTTTAAAACTTGAGATTAAATCATAATGTGAGTTCAATTAGTATGCAAAAGCAAACTCTAGAGATGCAACATCATGAAGGTGCAC
The DNA here is from genome assembly GCA_947685225.1 of Garcia nutans. Lineage (NCBI taxonomy): Eukaryota > Viridiplantae > Streptophyta > Magnoliopsida > Malpighiales > Euphorbiaceae > Garcia > Garcia nutans. Next base: position 38,607,037 of record CANTUV010000011.1, read on the forward strand.
ACTTAAGAAAAGAAAATCAACTGATAATAATATCAAATTTTGAGGCTCAAAACTCACATAGGTGGGTTCACAAAGATTTATATGTCATGAATTGCAGAATGTGAAAATTGATCCTGAATGAATTCAAATGCTCATTTCTATGCTGATACTAAAGTCTCAACTACAATGCTAAAATCACAGCAAAGATCAATAAATTTTCAACAATTATGTCATGCACAATAAACACAATAAGCAAAACAAGACAATCAAAACAAAAATTAAAGGAAAAGCTTAAAGAGTACCCCACACTTAAAATTTACATTGTCCTCAATGGAAAACAAGAATAAAAAATAAAAAGAGTTAAAGGACAACCTGTCTTCATCGTACCTGGTGAGGCAAAATCCTAGCTTTCCATCACAAACACAAAAGTTCAAAAACAAAAGTACAATATATAAAAATAAAATATCCAAATATAAAATGTTAACATTAAAACAAAAACAAAAAATAAAAACTAAATACACTAAACAAAATAAAGCAAGGAACTCAAAATCTATGGAAAAGGCGGGTGAAGATGACGCAGCCAAGGGATGGAGACTCAAGATCTTCGCAAGGTTGCTATTAATCTGTTCCAACTGCTGCAAAACCTCAGCATGGTTACGGTCCACCTTGCCATCCAGTCGATCCACTTTGCCCTCCAAGGCCTCAATCCTAAGAAGTACCTCTTGACTTTCCAAAACTGGAGCATCCTCATCTAGGTCAAGAGAATTCGAGTCGGACTCCTCTTCGACCCGTGCTCTCTTCTGCCTATCCCCCGGTGCTGCAGGCTCAGCTGAAGGCATCACATAAGTCCCTCTCCTATGCACCACCATGTGCATCTTCTCAAGTGTAGCTAAATCCAAAGAGTCATTACCCGAAATTCTAGTCATGCGACTAGTACTTGGGTCAAAATCCTCAAAAAGGGCTACTGCTAATGTGGTAATCAACCTCCCAACACAAATTGCCCCCTTTCTTTTGTTAGCCACAGTATCAAAAATATCGGCTAACCAATAGCCGGCACTAACATGCATTGCATTCAAAGCACAATCCAAGAAAAATAATTCACTCAATTCAACCACACCCGGGCTCTCCTTCTGAGCAAAGAATCCGTAAGCCATAAACCTATGCAAATACCTCAAAGCGGAATTTCTTAATTTAGATGCTTTGGCCGATTTGGCCACATAAGTACCCGAGCCTAAAGCTCCCCAAGCTAATTGTTTTTTAAATTATTTGGGTACCGACCTTTCCCCATGCTGATGAAAACCATATATATCATTTAACTGGTCAATATTAAGCACATATGATTTACCCAGCAATTTAAACATCATTCTAGTGCAGATTTTCTTATCATCTCTTTCAACCTTGAGAGATGTCAAAAATTCTAAAGTAAGCTCCTCAAACTGCAAAGGTCTCAAGGTGACTAGAGTCTCCCACCCAAGAAATTGCACATATCGATCAAAATTAGTCCTAATTTGCAGGGCATCAAGAGATTCATCGTTAACATACCTTGTCGGGAAAAAAGCCCGAGCCAAAAGACTTGCTCTCTTCATAGATAAAGTTGATGAAGAGGAAGAAGCTCCTTCAGTTGTAGACTTCTTCGTCTTGCGGTGTGAAACAATCTTAGTCCTTGGCATCTCTAGAATTCTGAAAAAAAAAATTCAAACCAAAACTTGATCAAATCAAAATTTTATGAGAAAAGAAGAAGTTTTAATGGATTATTTCTAGTTTTGGTGAAGAGATTTGAGGATTAAAGGAAGATTTGGAGCTTGGAATAAAAAATTATGGAGTTTGCGAGAGAGAGAACGAGAGAGCGAGAGAGATGAAGAAATAGGGATTTAGGGATTTAATGGAAAGAAAATGGGCAAAATCGTGTTTTTTAAAAGTGGAAAAGTGAGGAACACGGCCAAGTTGTGGGCAACACGGCTGTGCCATGTGATTTTTGAGGGACACGGCCAGTGACTTGGCCGTGTCCCTTGGGCATGTTCGTCTCTGGAAGAAAGGTGCAAAAATAAAATCGAAGAAAGAAAACTGGTGAAGCTTGGCCGTGTCCAAGTGACACGGCCAAGGGACACAGCCAAGTCCCTTGGCCGTGTCACTCACTGTGACAAATATAAGATTTAAAAAAAAAACTGATGAAGCTTGGTCGTGTCTCATGTGACACGGCCAAGTCCTTTGGCCGTGTCTCCTTCTGCCACTTTCAACATTTTTTTATTTTTTATTTATTTATTTATAAATCACCAAATATCAAAGGAATTGCACCCTCTTCTCCGATCAACCATGAAACACATTAGAAAGATTAAAATTGATCAAAGCACCTGTTCCATTTATTTAGACTAAACATAAAATCAAAATTGCTAAATTTAAAATTACAACTATCAAAAATAAATGCAAACCGATGGGTTGCCTCCCATTAAGCGCTTCTTTAATGTCATAAAGCTAGACATCATGCAAAGCCTAGGGATCATGGATCAAAGTGCTGTCAATGACCCTCACTTCTTGAAATCCTTCATTGTATGGTTTAACTCTCTGTCCATTCACTTTAAAAGTCTCACTTGTTCGACAGTTAAGTAATTCAATGGCACCAGAAGGATACACCTGAGTTATCTCAAAAGGACCACTCCATCGAGACTTGAGTTTACCTGGAAAAAGACGGAGTCGAGAGTTAAAAAGTAAAACTTTCATACCTAGACTCAATGTCTTTCGCACTATAATTCTATCATGAAGTGCTTTAGTGCGATCCTTGTAAATTCTCGAGCTCTCATAAGCCTCATTCCTCAGCTCATCTAACTCTGAAATTTGCAGAAATCTTTCTCTCTTCGCTTTGTCTAAGTCCAAATTCAGAGTCTTGATTGCCCAATACGCTCTGTGCTCCAACTCCACTCGTAAGTGACAAGCTTTTCCAAACACCAATCGGTATGGACTCATACCAAGAGGATTCTTGAAAGCAGTCCGATATGCCCATAGTGCATCATGCAATCTATTTGCCCAATCCTTCCTTGATGTGTTGACTGTTTTTTCCAGAATTCCCTTAATCTGCTTGTTGGATGTTTCCACTTGTCCAGAAGTCTGTGGATGATATGGGGTTGCCACTTTGTGCTTAACACCAGATTTGTGCATTAACTTCTCAAAAAGCCTGTTGCAAAAATGGCTCTCCCCATCACTGACTATCACCCTTGGCGTACCAAATCTGTTAAGAATATTTTCCTTCACAAATTTAACAACTACATTAGCATCATTAGTACGGGTGGGGATTGCCTCCACCCATTTGGAAACATAATCAACAGTAACTTAAATATACTCATATCCAAAAGATCTGGGGAAAAGACCCATGAAGTCTATTCCCCACACATCAAACAGTTCAACAAAAATATATGATTGAAGGGGCATTTCATTCCTCCTCCCAATGTTACCTACTCTTTGGCAATGATCATAGTGCTTACAATACTCTTGAGCATCTTTAAATAAAGTAGGCCAGTAAAAACCACTTTGTAGCACCTTTTCTGCAATCTTTCTTCCTCCAAAATGACCCCCCACAGTGAAGATCATGACAAATTTGAAGAACACTCAGTTGTTCTTCCTCAGATAAACACCTGTGAACTATCTCATCTTTACAAATCCGGAATAGATAAGGTTCATCCCAAAAATAAAACTTACTCAAGTGTAAAAACCTTTTCTTTTCCTGAAATGACATGTTAGTACGCAAAATACCACAAGCAAGATAGTTAGCAATATCTGCAAACCAAGGTGCATCAAATACCACAAAAAGCTACTCATCAGGAAACGCTTCTAAATTTTTATGAATGCTATCAGATGCAAGATTTTCACTAAAGAAGGGTAATCTGGATAAATGATCAGCAACAACATTCTCACTACCCTTAGTATCCTTGATTTGGAAATCAAATTCTTGCAATAACAACACCCATCTAATTAAGTGCGATTTAGCATGTTGTTTTGTTAACAGATATTTAAGAGCTGCATGATCAAAATGCACAATAATTTTGACCCAATTAAATATGCTCTAAATTTGTCTAAAGCAAAAACAACAGCTAACATTTCCTTTTCAGTTGTGGTGTAGTTCATTTGTGCACTATTCAGGGTTAAGCTGGCATAATATATTACTCTCAAGTATTTATCAACCCTTTGCCCAAGAACAGCTCCTACTGCATGATTAGAGGCATCACACATGATTTCAAAAGGTAAAGACCAAACAGGAGCTACAATCACTGGTGCACTAGTCAATTTTTCCTTAAGGAAATTAAAAGCTTGCATGCATTGTGCTGTAAATTCTAATGGAACATCTTTCCCTAGCAAATGGCACAATGGTTGGCTTATTTTGGAAAAATCCTTAATAAACCTCCTGTAAAATCCTGCATGCCCTAGGAAACTTCTTATTCCCTTAACAGAGGTAGGTGGGGGTAATTTAGCAATCAATTCAACTTTACCCTTATCCACCTCAATCCCTTTACTTGATGCCACATGACCTAAAACAATGCCCTGGGTAACCATAAAATGACTCTTTTCCCAACTTAAAGTAAGGTTACATTCAATGCATCTCTCAAGCACACAAACAAGTTTATTGAGGCAATTATCAAAAGAATTGCCAAAAACAGAAAAGTCATCCATAAATACCTCAATAAAATCATCTATCATATCTGAGAAGACAGACATCATGCATCTCTGAAAAGTTACAGGTGCATTGCACAAGCCAAAGGGCATACGTCGAAATGCATAAGTCCCAAAAGGGCAAGTAAAGGTAGTCTTGGACTGATCCTCTGGTGCAATCAGCACCTGATAGTAACCTGAAAGGCCATCCAAAAAATAATAATGTGAGTGTCCAGAAAGTTTATCTAACATCTGATCAATAAAAGGAAGAGGGAAATGATCTTTCTTTGTAGCATTGTTCAACTTCCTACAATCAATGCACATTCTCCACCCAGTAGTAGTCCTAGTAGGAACCAATTCATTATTCTCATTTTTCACCACAGTGATTCCAGATTTCTTAGGAACTACATGTACTGGGCTCACCCACTCACTATTAGCAATTGGATATATTACTCCTTCATCCAGCAATTTGAGCACTTCCTTTTTAACCACTTCACTCATATTTGGGTTAAGATGCCTTTGAGTCTCCCTCACAGGTTTAGCTCCCTCTTCTAAAGTGATTCTATGCATGCACATGGAAGGGCTAATACCCTTGATGTCACTCAATCCCCATCCTATTGCTCTCTTTAATCTTTTAAGCTCACTCACCAACCTCATCTCCTCCCCTTCACTAAGTTCACTAGATATTATCACAAGTAAAGTGTTGTGATCTCCTAAAAACACATATTTCAGGTTCTTAGGTAACTCTTTCAGCTCTAACTCTAGTGAGGGGTTCTTCTCTTCTTTTTGAATGGAAGGAAGCTCACAAACTGGGTCCTCCTTAAGTTCCTCTACTTCAGCACTTCCTAAGGTCTCAAGACAACTGGCTATTTCTGTATCAAAAATTTTCAAATTACTATCTAAGGTCAATGCCAGCTCCAATTTATCAGAGGATCCTATTTGCAAGAAAACATCTGAAACAACTGCATCAACACAATCAATGAAAGAACAATCCTCATATAAAGCAGTTGTAGGAATAGGAGAAGTGTTAAAAATAGAAAATTCAACAGTTTGTCCTAAGACAGTCATTGATAATTTACCGTTTTTAACATCTATCAAAGTGTTGGTAGTTGCCATAAAAGGCCTACCCAGCAGAATGGTGTGTGCAGATGGTGAAGAATTACTTACTTCCATATCAAGAACAATGAAATCCACAGGTACTATCAAACCACCAACTTTAACTAACACATCTTCTATAACCCCTTTCGGGAATCTAAGAGATCTATCAGCTAATTGCAACACCATTTTTATTGGTTTAAGTTCCCCTAGTTCCAAATCAAGATAAACAGAATAAGGCATTAAATTCACACTAGCTCCTAAATCACACATGCCATCAGTACCTTTTCCATTCCCCATAGTAATTTGAATAATAAAGCTTCCAGGATCCTTTAGCTTAGGAGGTAGTTTATGCTGCAAAATAGCACTAGCTACCTCAAAAACTATCACCTTTTCATTCAGCTCATACCTCTTTTTCTTGGTATTCAGTTCTTTGAAGAATTTAGCATAAGCTGGCATGTTCTTAATTGCTTCAAGTAAGGGTAAGTTGATACTTACCTTAGACAGCATGTTGAAGATATCTGAAAATTGCTTATCTTTTTTATCATCCTTCAACCTGCTGGGGAATGGTATAGGTGGTCGGTATGGATTGCTTGCCTTGTGCAAATCTGCTGTAGGGGACTTCTCCATTGATCTTTCTTCAGCACCTTTGTTCTCTAGTTCTCCTTCCTTTTTATCCTCTTGCTCACCTGCATTCACAGAATTATTTTCAACATTATTATTAATTACCGTGCCACTCCTAAGAACAATCACTGATTGTGCCTTCTCAGGTTGACTTGGGAACTTCCCCTTTTGTTGAATCTGCATCTGTTGAGCAAATTGCCCCACTTGGGTCTCCACCTTCTTAAAAGATGCTTCTAGTGAGTCCAGCCTCTTGTTGTTCATCTCTTGATTTTTAGCACTGACTTGGATAAAAGCCTGTAAACTTTCCTCCAAACTCTCCCTCTTAGGCTGACCTTGATTTGAGGATTGGCCCTGCTGTTGGTTCTGTCTCTGGAGCAAATGGAAAGGCTGTTGAGCATTGTTTGTTGTCCAGGAAAAATTGGGGTGACTCCTCCAACCAGGATTGTATGTGTTGGAGTAAGGATCATTCCTGGCTCTCGGTTGAAATCCCCCCATAGCATTAACTTGCTCAGCTTCATTCCCAAAAGACTCATATGCAGAGGGGCATATATTTGCTCCATGCCCAAATGTCCCACAGATTCCACACACTTCTTGAGTAGATGAAGAAATATTGTTCTTCATGTTTAGCATCTGAACCTGCCTTTTCAATTCAACTATTTGACTGACCATTTCACTATTGGCCTCCAGTTGATTCACCCCTTTACTTCTTCCCCTTACACTCTTTTGTTGAGAATTAGCTCCCAACATCTCAAAGATCTCATAAGTCTCATCAGCTGTCTTTTCTCCCATGGCTCCCCTAGCTGCATTGTCAACAGTGTTCTGAAATTGCTGGGTGAGACCATCATAGAAAAACTGATTAAGGAGTTGAAGTGGGTAGTGATGATGCGGACACTGGATCAATAGCATCTTAAATCTATCCCAAGCCTCATGAAATGGCTCTCCTTCAAATTGAGAGAATTTAGCAATCTTCCCTCTCAACTCAGCTGTCTTTTGGTGTGAATAGAACTTGCCCATGAACTTGTTATAAACTTGCTCCCAAGTTGTCAGTGAATTTTCAGGCAACATCATGAGCCAGCTCTTTGCCCTATCCTTCAAAGCATAAGGGAAACATCTCATCCTCAATTGATCTTCTGTTAGTCCTCCCAAAGGAAAAGTGTTGAGGGTGGAGTAGAAATCCCTAATAAAGTTCAAAGGATCTTCATTTGGAACTCCATAGAATGATGGCAGCATGTTGTAGTGAATGTTCTTCAACTCATAATTTCTTGCTGCATCTGTCAATCTTATGCAAGAAGTGGAAGTTCCAATGACAGGTCTAGCAAAATCTCTCATGGTTCTTTGTCTTTCTTCAGCCATTTTAACTGATTATGCAGAATCTGACTCAAATTCAGAAGTGTCCTCCTCTGTATCAAATCCGGTGTAGAGCTCAAACTCTTCTCTACTCCTTTTCACTCTCTGAATTTCTGGAATGAATGGATGTAGCTTTCCTTCGAGTGATCTCCTGCCTTGCATAAACAAAATTTTCTAGAAAAAGAAACAATTAAAAGCAAAAGACAAAATAAAATGAAAATAGTGAAAAATAATCTAAAATATTTTTTTTAATAAACAATTACGCAAATTAGCTTCCCCGGCAGCGGCGCCAAAAACTTGTTGCGCTCGAATTAACTCTACCACAAAGCGTCACTCGCAAATATACGAGGTAGCTGTAGCAAAGGTGATCGCCCCAAGGTCATCTCAGAAGTAAGCTAAAGTGGTTAATTGATTATTAGATTATAAATAACAAGTAATTAAAGGAATTTGAATTGCTAAATAATGAAGAAGATTGATTAAAGTTTAAAACAAATAAACGTAAACTAAAACTGATGTATTAATTCACTGGATAGAAAGGTCTAGGGTTTGCACTTCTCTACTACTTATATGTATGAATGGTTATTCCTCTTAACTAAATTAATTTCAAAGATTAAATATCAAACAACTCAATTAATCAAGTCAAGGAAATAAGCTCTCGCATTCAAACCTCTTTCAACTAATCTTGTTATAATTGAAATAATCTTTTTAATAGGTTATATCTCTAATTCACCTAAGTCCCTAATTGAATTGTTCCAGCATTAGACTTCATCTCTCAATCCATCATCTAATACCTAAAACACATAATTGGTGGCCAATCAATTATATATTAACAATAATTCATTCAATAAAGGCTAAAGAAATTATTAGCTAAGAGAATAACCAATTCATACAATCATAGCAGATCCATACAAACCCTAGACTAGATCAAATTAGTTCATGATGCAATCAAACATACTCATCTCATTAATGTTCAAAGAAATTAAATTAGACATGATAATATCCATTAATACAATTTCAATGAAAATAAAGAGAATAAGTCCGAGAACAAAACCAAATTACAAACTCCTTGAAGCTTCTGAAGAATCTCTTGTTCGAATCTTGCAAGAAGGATGAATCAATGGCATGAACAATCTAATCTAAGCTAGTTTTGATCCAAAGTATAATCAAAATCAAAGAAAAAACAAAGTTATCAAAACCCTAATCTCTTGAACGGCTCAATTCTCTCTCAAAATCGCCAACAGTTCTCAAAACCCTAGCTTCTTTTTCCTTTATATCAATCGTCCGCTTTAAAATCCGCTACGGGCTTGGTTCATGAGAGACACGGCCAAGCTGCATGTGACTTGGCTGTGTGAGTGCTCTTTGGAGGGACACGGCCAGTGACTTGGCCGTGTCCCTTGCATGTGTCGCCTACTGCTTGTTTCTCTTCTTTTTCTTCTTTGGTTGAGTGACACAGCCAAGTCTTGGAAGTGACTTGGCCGTGTTGGTCCTTTTTGGAGGGACACGGCCAGTGACTTGGCCGTGTCCCTTGCCTGTGTCTGCTTCTGTGAGATTTAAGTCTTCTTTGCTTTGGACGCAGGTGAGACACGTCCAGGTTGGAGTGACTTGGCCGTGTCTGGGCTTCTTTGGAGGGACACGGCCACTGACTTGGCCGTGTCCCTTGCTTGTGTCTCTCTCTGTGACTTACTCTTCCTTTTTAACTTGGTATGCGACACGGCCAGTGACTTGGCCGTGTCCTCTGCCTGTGTCAGCTACTGCCCCTTTCTTTTTCAATTTGTTTCCTTGCCTTTTTCAACCTAACACAAAACTCAAAATAAACTTTAAACAAGAAGTAAATAGACAATAACCAACAAAACATAAAACCATACTAAAAACTAGATCAAAAACAACATAAACACTGAAATAAACTAAAACTACCAAAATTAATGAAAACACTAAACAAACCGATAAAAACTAACAAAATACCTAAATAAAACAATAATTATCATAATAAACATGACACAAAGCTATAACAAAAACTAATAAAACAGAGCTGCATGATCAGAATGCACAATAATTTTTGACCCAATTAAATATGTTCTAAACTTATCTAAGGCAAAAACAACAACTAAAATTTCCTTTTCAGTTGTTGTGTAATTCATTTGCGCACTATTCAGGGTCAAGCTAGCATAATATATGACTCTAAAAAAATTATCAACCCTTTGCCCAAGAACAGCTCCTACTGCATGATTAGAGGCATCACACATGATTTCAAAAGTTAAGGACCAAACAGGAGCTACTATTACCGGTGCACTAGTTAGTTTTTCCTAAAGGGAATTAAAGGCTTGCATGCATTGTGCAGTAAACTCAAATGGAACATCTTTTCCCAGCAAATGGCACAATGGTTGGCTTATTTTAGAAAAATCCTTGATAAACCTCCGGTAAAAACCTGCATGCCCTAGAAAACATCTTATTCCCTTAACAGAGGTAGGTGGGGGTAATTTAGCAATCAATTCTACCTTGGCCTTATCCACCTTAATCCCTTTACTTGACACCACATGACCTAAGACAATGCCCTGAGTAACCATGAAATGATTCTTTTCCCAACTCAAAGTGAGGTTACATTCAATGCATCTCTCAAGCACAAGAACAAGTTTATTGAGGCAATTATCAAAAGAACTACCAAAAATAGAAAAGTCATCCATAAATACAGCAATAAAATCATCTATCATGTCTGTAAAGACAGACATCATGCATCTCTGAAAAGTTGCATGTGTATTGCACAAGCCAAAGGGCATACGCCGAAATGTATAAGTCCCAAAAGGGCAAGTAAAGGTAGTCTTGGATTGATCCTCTGGTGATATCGGCACCTGATAACAACCTGAAAGTCCATCCAAAAAGCAATAATGTGAGTTTCCAAAAAGTTTATCCAACATCTGATCAATAAAAGGAAGAGGGAAATGGTCTTTCTTTGTAGCATTGTTCAACTTCCTATAATCGATGCACATTCTCCACCCAGTAGTAGTCCTAGTAGGAACCAATTCATTATTTTCAATTTTCACCACAGTGATTCCAGATTTCTTAGGCACTACATGTACTGGGCTCACCCACTCACTATTAGCAATTGGATATATTACTCCATCCAGCAATTTGAGCACTTCCTTCTTAACCACTTCACTCATATTTGGGTTAAGGCACCTTTGGGTCTCCCTCACAGGTTTAGCTCCCTCTTCTAAAGTGATTCTATGCATGCACATTGAAGGGCTTATACCCTTGATGTCACTCAATCCCCATCCTATTGCTCTTCTAAATCTTTTTAGCTCACTTATCAACCTCATCTCTTCCCTTTCACTAAGTTCGCTAGATATTATCACAGGTAAGGTGTTGTGATCTCCTAAAAACACATATTTTAGATTTTTAGGTAACTCTTTCAGCTCTAACTCAAATGAAGGATTCTTCTCTTCCTTTTGGATGGAGGGAAGTTCAAATATTGGGTCCTCCTTAAGTTCCTCTATTTCAGCACTCTCTAATGTCTCAAGGCAACTGGCTATTTCTGAATAAAAAATATCCATATCATGATCTAAGGTCAGTGCCAGCTCCAATTTATCTGAGGAACCTGTCTGCAAGAAAACTTTTGAAACAACTGCGTCAATACAATCAATTAAAGAGCAATCCTCATATAAAGCAGTTGTAGGAATGGAAGAAGTGTTAAAAATAGAAAATTCAACCGTTTGTCCCAAGACAGTCATTGACAATTTACCATTTTTAACATCTATCAAGGTGTTGGTAGTCGCCATAAAAGGCCTACCCAGTAAAATAGTGTGTGCAGATTGTGTAGAGTTACTTCCTTCCATATCAAGAACTATAAAATCCACAGGTACTATCAACCCACCAACCTTAACTAACACATCTTCTATAACCCCTTTTGGAAATCTAAGAGATCTGTCAGCTAATTGCAACACCATTTTTGTAGGTTTAAGTTCCCCTAGTTCTAATTCAAGATATACAGAATAAGGCATCAAATTTACACTGGCTTCTACATCACACATGCCATCAGTCCCCTTACCATTACCCATAGTAATTTGAATTATGAAACTACCAGGATCCTTTAGTTTTGGAGGTAGTTTTTGCTGTAAAACAGCACTAGCTACCTCTGACACCATCACCTTTTCATTTAGCTCATACCTTTTTTTCTTTGTGTTTAGTTCCTTGAAGAATTTGGCATAAGCCGGCATGTTCTTTATTGCTTCAAGTAAGGGTAAGTTAATACTTACCTTAGACAGCATGTTGAAGATGTCCGAAAATTGCTTATCTTGTTTATCATTCTTCAACTTGCTGGGGAATGGTATAGGTGGCCCGTAAGGATTACTTGCCTTGTGTAAATCCGTTGAAGGGGATTTCTCCATTGATTTTTCTCCAGCACCTTTGCTCTCTGGTTCTCCTTCCTTTTTGTTCTCTTGATCACCTGCATTCACAGAATTATTTTCAATATTATTATTAATTACCTTGCCACTTCTAAGAACAGTCACTGCTTGTGCCTGCTTAGGTTGACTTGGAAATTTCTCTTTTTGTTGAATCTGCATCTGTTGTGCAAGTTGTCCCACTTGAGTCTCCACTTTCTTAAAAGATGCTTCTAATGAATCCAACCTTTTGTTAGTCATCTCTTGATTCTTAGCACTAACTTGGATAAAGGCCTGTAAACTATCCTCCAAACTCTCTCTCTTAGGCTGCCCTTGATTTGAGGATTGTCACTGTGGTTGGTTTTGTCTCTAGAGCAAATGAAAAGGCTGTTGAGAATTATTTGTTGCCCAGGAAAAATTTGGATGATTCTGCCAACCAGGATTGTAAGTATTGGAGTAAGGATCATTCCGGGCCCTTGGTTGATATCCCCCATAGCATTGACTTGCTGAGCTTCATTCCTATAAGACTCATATGCGGAGGGGCATATATTTGCTCCATGTCCAAAAGTCCCACAAATTCCACACACTTCTTGAGTGGATGAAGAAGTATTGTTCTTCATGTTCAGCATCTGCACTTGCCTTGTCAATTCAGCTATCTGATTGACCATCTCACTATTAGCCTCCAATTGGTTCACCCCTTTACTTCTTCCTCTTACACTTTTCTATTGAGAATTAGCTCCCAACATTTTAAAAATTTCATAAGTTTCATCAGCTGTCTTTTCTCCCATAGCTCCCCCAGCTGTGTTATCAACAGTGTTCTGAAATTGCTGTGTTAGACCATCGTAGAAAAACTGATAAAGTTGAAGTGGGTAGTGATGGTGTGGACACTGGATCAATAACATCTTAAATCTGTCCCAAGCCTCATGAAATGGCTCTCCTTCAAATTGGGAGAATGTAGCTATTTTCCCTGTCAATTCAGATGTCTTCTGATGTGAGTAAAACTTGCCCATAAATTTGTTATAAACTTGCTCCTAAGTTGTCAAAGAATTTTCAGGCAACATCATAAGGCAGCTCTTTGCCCTATCCTTCAATGTATACGGAAAACATCTCATCCTCAACTGGTCCTCTGTTAGTCCTCCCAATGGAAAAGTGTTGAGGGTAGAATAGAAATCTCGAATAAAGTTCAAAGGATCTTCATTTGGAACTCCATAGAATGATGGCAACATGTTGTAATGGATGTTCTTCTACTCATAGTTTCTTGCTACATAAGTCAATCTTATACAAGAGGTGGAAGTTCCAATGACAGGTCTAGCAAAATCCCTCATAGTTCTTTGCCTTTCTTCTCCCATATTGGTAGATTGTGCAGTATCCGACTCAAAATCAGAAGTGTCCTCCTCTGTATCAAATCCGGTATACAGTTCAAACTCTTCTCTACTCCTTTTCACTCTCTGAATTTCTGGAATAACTGGGTATAACTCTCCTCCGAGTGATCTCTTGCCTTGCATAAACAAAATTTCTGGAACAAAGAAATTATTAAAAGCAAAAGACAAATAAAATAAAATGTAAACAATGAAAAATAACCTAAAATATCTATAACTAATAAACAATTACGCCAATTAGCCTCCCCGGCAGCGGCGCCAAATTAAGTATTTGTCACTCGCAAGTGTACGAGGTAGCTGTAGCAAAGGTGATCGCCTTAAGGTCATCTCACAAGGAAGCTAGATAAGCTAATTGATTATCAGGTTTCAAATAACAGATTATAATAAATATAAATTGCTAACTACTAATGAAAACAGATCGATTGGAGTTTAAAACAATAAAAGTAAACTGAGCTGATATATTGATTCACTTAATAGAAAGGTCTAGGGTTTGCACTTCTCTACTAACTGATATGTATGAACGGTTATTCCTCTTAACCAATTTAATTTCAAAGATAGATTTCAAGCAACTTAATTAATTGAATCAAGGAAATAAGCTCTCGCATTCAAACCTCTCTCAAATAATCTTGTTATAATTGAAATTATCCTTTTCTTAGGTTATATCTCTAATTCACCTAAGTCCCTAATTCAATTGTTCAAGCATTAGACTTCATCTCTCAATCCTTCCTCTAATACCTAAAACACATAATTGGTGGCCAATCAATTATATGTTAACAGTAGTCCATTCAATCAAGGCTAAAGAAATAATTCAATTAAGAACAATAACCAATTCATACAATTATAGTCGGTCCATACAAACCATAGAATAGATCAAATTAGTTCATAATAAAGCTATCAAAAATATTCATCTCATTAAAATTCAAAGAAATCAATTTAGACATAATAGAATTCATGAATACAATTCCAATGAACTTAAGAGATAAAGTTTGAGAACAAAACCAAATTACAAACTCCCTTAGCTTCCTGAAGAATCTCTTGTTCAGATCTTTGCTAGAAGAATGTTGCAATGGCAAAAACAAATTTAATCTAATCAGTTTGAATCAAAGTGTAATCAATAATCTCAAAGAAAGCAAATGGAAACCCTATGTTAATCCTCTGACGGCTGATCAACCCCTTAATCAAAACCCTAATCATATTATTTATACGAAACCTCGCTTAAAAATCCGCTCCTTTAGTCCATGGAGTGACATGGCCAAGCTTCTGGCCGTGTCATGTGACACGGTCAGTGGCTTGGCCGTGTCACCTGAACGTGTCCGCTTCTGTGTGATTTTCATCTCTTCTTCTTTGGAATGGTAAGTGACACGGCCAAGCTTGGGTGAGCTTGGCCGTGTTTGACAAGTTTGGAGGGACACAGCTAGTGACTTGGCCGTGTCCCCTGATTGTGTCACTGTAACACCCCCATACTCTATATAAGTACTATACATATACCAAGTATACATACAATACGTATATAAAGTATAAGAATGTCACTTTTCGTTTCCAATTAAAAACCTTTATCCAAGTTTAAGCAATATTGCATTAATTTAAAGAGCATTTACAAAAATCATTATTCTTATCAAAAATACAACATAATTAAAGTCACACATGTATGCATCACCTTCTAGTTGGTCTCGAGACACTCTTACCCTTCTCGTGGCATAACAGCTGGACTTCCAGATCAACCACATAACCACCTGCGCGATTACACCACCGCGCTAAGCCCGAGAGCTTAGTAATACAAATAAATATAAAATATATATACTTTACATAAAGATCATACCTTATACTTTTAGCATCATGTTTTATTGTTTTCTTACCCTGTTTTCCTTTCTCAAAGCATTCTTCATATATTCCCACTGATCTCATAAATCATACACATATTTACATAGAACATTCGCAAAACTATATTTACCATTTCTATCTCATATACAGATACATATACATCATTTTAACAAATCACTATTCAATGATCTATCCAAACCTTCATGAGAACAATTCTCGCAAATTCCACATTCATAAACATTTTACACATCATACTATATTCTCATAAACTCATATCTCAACAAAACTCCTCAAGCCATATTCATTTTCAATATATCATTACACACATTACCAAATCATACTTCATAACATTATTTTATTCACAAATTTATCAATCATGAAACACACTTCCAACAAAAGCAACCATAGATCTCATTACTCATTTAGTTCAACATTTGGATATCACATTAACAACAAAGACAGACTCGGGCCCAAACAAAACACTAACATGCCATTCCATTATCAGAGTTAATGCTTTGGTTTAATCATCACATTTATCATTATCCCAACTAGGCTTCAAGGATTTAGGTTCAACCAAGCTTCAAGGGGAACAAAGCATGCTAAGTATCAACCCAACTTGGCTTCAAGAACCAATCCAACCTAGCTTCAAGGGTTGTAACATCTCAATTAGGCTTCAAGGATTTGACCCAACCAAGCTTCAAGGGGAGTAAAACATGTTAAACTTCAACCCAACTTGGCTTCAAGGATCAAGTCCAACCTAACTTCAAGAGATTGTTACTCATATTAGGCATGCCACCAATAACAAACTCTGAAAATGGAATAACACATTAGCTATACAATTCATTTATCAATTTCATTCTCAATTGAATTATCATAACTAATAACAATGGCTTCACATGTCATTTGAATCATCATAGCCAATAACAATGGCTTCACATGTCATTTGAATTATCATTGCCAATCACAATGGCCTCATATCTCAATTTATGTTATAACCATTCATTATTCGAGTATACATAATCAATTACCCCATCATATCACTCACATTATACATATCGCATCATTAGTATCACATTTCAAATACATTATTCATATAACACATCACCATTCACAAGACTTACAATGCATAGTACATAACCTTGTTCATATAATATCATATGCATTATCAAATGTAAGTTCAATTCCAATCATTTAAGAAGAACAAAAACCAAACACAGTAACCAACACACCCAAGGGACACGGCCAAGCTTGTGGCCGTGTCTCTCAATCCAACACTTCAGTAGCAAACACGGGCACAGGACACGGCCAAGCTTGTGGCCATGTCTCTCAAAACAAATTGGCAATGACCAACACTGGCATAGAACACGGCCGTGTCTCCTCAAAATCCACCCAACACGGCCAAAATTCCCTTGACTTGGCCATGTCTCTCATGAATTGGCCGTGTCTCTCCTTGCTTTTGGCCGTGTCACTCATGGATTGAAGCCCTAACATACACAAGTCTCCTCTAATTGCACTCAAACTCATCATACACAAAATAGCATGGTTCAAATGAATGGAATCAATGTTCTAAACACAAATTCTACATGTTTATCACAATATTCACCTTATTAAAACACATCCACAAAACATTTAAACACATACTATCTCAAAACCCTAAAACCAACATCCTTCTCCATCTTCCAAAATCAACATCCACCACTTTCAACAACACCACATATTTAAACTCTTAACTTAAAACCAAATTTAAAACTTGAAAACACATTACAAACACATCTCATCATCAAATCAACAAACCCTAATTAACTTCAAATACCACTTCAAAAGAATAAAAGAAATCAAAGAAAAGAACTTACCTTAGTTATAAACTTCTTGAATCATCACTTGATCACTTAATCTTCCTTCAATTTGAGCTTAACTCTTCAAGATCTTCTCTTTGTCTCTTGCTTTCCTTTGTCTATGGAGGAGCCAGCCAACAATGGAGAAGAAGAAATCATGAAGAAAACAAAGTCAATTCTTCTTTAAATCTCCACCAAGAGTTTTTAACCAAACAATTACCTATATACCCTTATCCATTTAACTAACCTCTTGTCTCTTATATGCCCATATAAGTAATTTCACCTATCACAAATGAAAATATCTTCTTGCATTGACTCTCCCTTGACCAACTTATATGTTATATATATTATCATATAAACAACATATACATTTCTCTCTAAACCCTCTTTTCTCCCAAAACACATATACATAAGCATTCACTTTCCAATTCCTTTTTTTCTTTCAAATCAACATATACATTCAATCCCATTTAAAACAACAACAACAACATCAACAACAACAACAACATTCAAAACTTCTAGGGCATATATGGGGATATTACAATTCTCTCCCCCTTAAATAATTTCGTCCTCGAAATTATCCAGCACCACAACAACCCATTTAAAACAAATCACCATTTTAATTTTCATATGAAAACAATCGTATTCTTACACTATAATTTCATCAAATCTCATAACTTCTACTCTCCCCCTTAGAGATACTCATCTTCTCTGAAATTCATAATTCATCATTGTATAGGTATATATATATATATCTTTGCATCTTATTACTTTCTCAACAAAGCAATCAAGATAACTCATAACATCTCTAATGACCTTTATCTTTGTACTAGAGTCAGATTATCACTTTATCTCTTTAGAGATATTTCCTTAACTTTAACCTCAAAAATCATTAATTAATATCTTAGCATTGTTTATTCCATTCTTACAATCACTTTCAAAATAAACATTTACCAAACCTCAATGGATAACAATATCCTTACTTTCTTTAGCTTGCTTCTCACGTAATATAATTATTAGTACAATACCTTTAAACTTACTTAACAGATAAACAACATTTCCCTTTTTCTCATCATGAACAAATGATATAATTCAATTTATTTATGTTTATTCATAGGCCAGAATATTACATCATACATATTACTATTTAAATTTTACACTCCCAGTACAACTGTACGTATCAAATCTCAATATTGACTCGCAACTTTAGCGAAATCCAGATCAATCGATCTATCTATCACAATATACTAACATTTAAACCTTATTCGATTCAATCTAACAGTTAACTTATCGAAATTTATCATTGGATTTCACACAATATATATATATAACCTAATTTCATTAGGTCAAATTTATATTCACATTCTAATCTTTTAATATTCATAAATTCAATCAATAAGAATCATGCTTATAAATATACATTTCATTATTTCAATAATTATATTATCATTTCTCATACTCATTCAAAGTTTATCAGTATAGCCAACCACTATGGCTTCATAAACGAACTTTTCCCCAACCAGATCGGTAGTCCAAGTTCGGTTGCCCAACACAATGGGTCCGCATGGTTCTGCAGGAGGCAGACAAGTCCGTTCATTTATCTTTTCACAATTCATTTCTCATAATCAATTAAGCATTCTACCTCAATTATAATTCATTTCCAACATCATTGCCAACAATCATGGTTTCTCATCACATCAAGATAGTATACACATATATCATCAATTATATTGAACATCTCATTATTCAATCATATCATCTAGACATGTTTCAATCATATCATTTCCTTTTATTATTTCTTCACTTCACATATTATTACTATATTTATATAATTATTTTTCTATCACATAATTCATAGCTGAAAACCTTATCACAATTCTCTTCCCTTGCGTTACCTCTCATAATTATAATTAAATTTTTTTTTAAACATAGAAATTATAAGATATAACTTCACCAATCATATCTTTTAACCATGTTTCTGGAAATATAGTTATCAATCTCACCAAAACTGTACTACAGTTATATCATCTCAGTTCTAAATCTGAAGATAATAAAACTAATCAACTAGTCACACTAACCAAATCATATTACCATAATATATTAACAATCACGCCTGGGGTTTGTAAATCAATATTGTTCTTCTATTATTTGATTTCCAGCCTTTACGATTATAAGGCTAGATTGTATCACAAAAATTATATATATATATATATTCTCCAAACTTTTATTACACCAAGAGTTAACACATTTTAAATTTCATCTCAAAACAGTTTGCTTTTGATTATTTGATCATCATTAACCTAACTCATGTTCAATAATATTATCTTTAACATTTTCTACGCCAACTTTCAATCATATACAAATCTTACACAAGTTTTATTCATTACTCCATTTCCAATCCATCTTTTCTAAAAAATTTTCAATACATTAGTCTTTTCTTACAATTTCTTATTATACACTTATACATAAAATTTTTCTACACACAAATACTTTGAGTTCCAAAACATCTTATGATCGCCTCATTTAGTTATTGCCATAACAATTCCACTGTTCAATATCACCCAAATCCATTCTCATTTTCTATTTCATCACATAATCTATTCTACGAAAATTTAATCTCTATTAGATCCACTACTATATGCAATCTCATTTCTAATACCATTAAACATACAATGGTATAAAATAATAAACATATTATATACACATATTCATAATGTGACTCTCTTCCCACCTTTCTTACATATATTCATTACATTCATGTCGAAAATTCCTTTTACATATCCTTTATTTATATACACATAATTATGCAATTTATTAAATTTCTCTTTTGCATATAGTTTATACAAATTTAATATTTATCACTTTGCTTTGACTATTATCATTCTCATTCTTTTAACATAACTTAAGTTATTCATTAACTTCAATAAATATATACACTCTACTTATAATATTATTTCACAAAGATCTTAATCACATTTCCAATGTGATATCTCTCTCACATTTATCTTTAAATACCTTTAACATATCTTTCATATTCATTTTCATCCTTTCCAATCAAATTACTTAAAGTAACTCATTTTCATTTGCTCAATTCCTTTTCTTTTCTTTTATTTCAAACCAAATTTTCCTACTATCAATCTCATCCCCCAATTCTTAATACTTTCATGTGCACTACTATTCATTTCGTATATCTCATGTATTAAATACATTAAACTATCAATATCTAAATGATCTTTATCCACATTCCATTAAAACTATAGATTTTCAACTTACTAGTTTCCTTAAACTTCAATTTATTCATCTCATTCTCTTAATATCAACTTTAAAACATATTATATGTATATACCACAAAGCAACATCAAAACATATATGTTTCACCATTACTAAGCTCATTCCAAAACTCTAAATATCACATATTACCATCATTTACATGAGCTTTTACAATATTCAAACATATCACATTGCTAACATTGAAATCACCATGTTTGCATTAAAATAACAATACAACAACACCAATATCTCTTTATACTTAACCAACATCATCTCTTTTTCCTTTTAAACAAAACCTTAACTTTTCATATCCACACCTTAAATTATCACACTTAATCTATACCAATCAACTCATTCAATAATTCACCGTACTATTTTCATTTAAATAATATATCTTTCCATATTACCCATCCAACAATATTTCCTCTTTCTAGAAATCCAAACATAAAGTTTATTAGAAAGAGGTTCAAATAGTAGAGGAAAGATTACATACTTTAATCTTAATTTTGTTTTTAACTCATTTCCAACTTTATTCTTCTAGCCATTTCTTTATATGTCAAACACATGTCAATAATCAAACTTTTTACTTATAAATTCCATATCATTCTTTTATATTGCAATCACCTTTCAATTATCAACATTTCAAAATTTGCTTTCATATAAAACCTCATTTACGCACTATCATCTATCTTATGTAATTCAGATACATCACAAATCACATAATGCCACGTTCGAGACCAACCTAGATGTGAATGCATATGCATGTATCACCAATTGCATTTCAAAACTCTTCCTTTTTAATTCTATTTAAACTCTTCAAAATTTTTTTTTTTATTTTAATTTCACTTAGGCCGGGAATCTCGAACCTAAGCTCTGATACCAAAATAATTGTAACACCCCCATACTCTATATAAGTACTATACATATACCAAGTATACATACAATACGTATATAAAGTATAAGAATGTCACTTTTCGTTTCCAATTAAAAACCTTTATCCAAGTTTAAGCAATATTGCATTAATTTAAAGAGCATTTACAAAAATCATTATTCTTATCAAAAATACAACATAATTAAAGTCACACATGTATGCATCACCTTCTAGTTGGTCTCGAGACACTCTTACCCTTCTCGTGGCATAACAGCTGGACTTCCAGATCAACCACATAACCACCTGCGCGATTACACCACCGCGCTAAGCCCGAGAGCTTAGTAATACAAATAAATATAAAATATATATACTTTACATAAAGATCATACCTTATACTTTTAGCATCATGTTTTATTGTTTTCTTACCCTGTTTTCCTTTCTCAAAGCATTCTTCATATATTCCCACTGATCTCATAAATCATACACATATTTACATAGAACATTCGCAAAACTATATTTACCATTTCTATCTCATATACAGATACATATACATCATTTTAACAAATCACTATTCAATGATCTATCCAAACCTTCATGAGAACAATTCTCGCAAATTCCACATTCATAAACATTTTACACATCATACTATATTCTCATAAACTCATATCTCAACAAAACTCCTCAAGCCATATTCATTTTCAATATATCATTACACACATTACCAAATCATACTTCATAACATTATTTTATTCACAAATTTATCAATCATGAAACACACTTCCAACAAAAGCAACCATAGATCTCATTACTCATTTAGTTCAACATTTGGATATCACATTAACAACAAAGACAGACTCGGGCCCAAACAAAACACTAACATGCCATTCCATTATCAGAGTTAATGCTTTGGTTTAATCATCACATTTATCATTATCCCAACTAGGCTTCAAGGATTTAGGTTCAACCAAGCTTCAAGGGGAACAAAGCATGCTAAGTATCAACCCAACTTGGCTTCAAGAACCAATCCAACCTAGCTTCAAGGGTTGTAACATCTCAATTAGGCTTCAAGGATTTGACCCAACCAAGCTTCAAGGGGAGTAAAACATGTTAAACTTCAACCCAACTTGGCTTCAAGGATCAAGTCCAACCTAACTTCAAGAGATTGTTACTCATATTAGGCATGCCACCAATAACAAACTCTGAAAATGGAATAACACATTAGCTATACAATTCATTTATCAATTTCATTCTCAATTGAATTATCATAACTAATAACAATGGCTTCACATGTCATTTGAATCATCATAGCCAATAACAATGGCTTCACATGTCATTTGAATTATCATTGCCAATCACAATGGCCTCATATCTCAATTTATGTTATAACCATTCATTATTCGAGTATACATAATCAATTACCCCATCATATCACTCACATTATACATATCGCATCATTAGTATCACATTTCAAATACATTATTCATATAACACATCACCATTCACAAGACTTACAATGCATAGTACATAACCTTGTTCATATAATATCATATGCATTATCAAATGTAAGTTCAATTCCAATCATTTAAGAAGAACAAAAACCAAACACAGTAACCAACACACCCAAGGGACACGGCCAAGCTTGTGGCCGTGTCTCTCAATCCAACACTTCAGTAGCAAACACGGGCACAGGACACGGCCAAGCTTGTGGCCATGTCTCTCAAAACAAATTGGCAATGACCAACACTGGCATAGAACACGGCCGTGTCTCCTCAAAATCCACCCAACACGGCCAAAATTCCCTTGACTTGGCCATGTCTCTCATGAATTGGCCGTGTCTCTCCTTGCTTTTGGCCGTGTCACTCATGGATTGAAGCCCTAACATACACAAGTCTCCTCTAATTGCACTCAAACTCATCATACACAAAATAGCATGGTTCAAATGAATGGAATCAATGTTCTAAACACAAATTCTACATGTTTATCACAATATTCACCTTATTAAAACACATCCACAAAACATTTAAACACATACTATCTCAAAACCCTAAAACCAACATCCTTCTCCATCTTCCAAAATCAACATCCACCACTTTCAACAACACCACATATTTAAACTCTTAACTTAAAACCAAATTTAAAACTTGAAAACACATTACAAACACATCTCATCATCAAATCAACAAACCCTAATTAACTTCAAATACCACTTCAAAAGAATAAAAGAAATCAAAGAAAAGAACTTACCTTAGTTATAAACTTCTTGAATCATCACTTGATCACTTAATCTTCCTTCAATTTGAGCTTAACTCTTCAAGATCTTCTCTTTGTCTCTTGCTTTCCTTTGTCTATGGAGGAGCCAGCCAACAATGGAGAAGAAGAAATCATGAAGAAAACAAAGTCAATTCTTCTTTAAATCTCCACCAAGAGTTTTTAACCAAACAATTACCTATATACCCTTATCCATTTAACTAACCTCTTGTCTCTTATATGCCCATATAAGTAATTTCACCTATCACAAATGAAAATATCTTCTTGCATTGACTCTCCCTTGACCAACTTATATGTTATATATATTATCATATAAACAACATATACATTTCTCTCTAAACCCTCTTTTCTCCCAAAACACATATACATAAGCATTCACTTTCCAATTCCTTTTTTTCTTTCAAATCAACATATACATTCAATCCCATTTAAAACAACAACAACAACATCAACAACAACAACAACATTCAAAACTTCTAGGGCATATATGGGGATATTACAGTCACCTTCTGATCTCTTCGTTCTTTTGCTCTTCTTTCTTTTGGTTGTTCTTCCTTGGCTTGGTATGGGACACGGCCAAGTCTCCTGGCCGTGTCATGTGACACGGCCAGTGGCTTGGCCGTGTCCTCTGAGTGTGTCAGTCACTGCCCAAATTTTCCTTCTCTCTTGGTTCCTTGGTTTTGCCCTTAAGATGATGTTTGCATATTAACCTAAAATAAACACTTAAACAAACTTTAAACAAGAATCAAATAACATTAACCAACAACACATAAACACCACACTAAAAACTAGAACAAAAACGACATAAACACTGAAATAAATTAAAACTACCAAAATTGATGAAAATATTAAATAAACATATTAAAACTACAAAAATACCCAAAGAAAAAAATAATCATCATAATAAATAAGACACAATTCTATGACAAAAACTAATAAAACACTAATCTTTTCTGTTTGTTGCCATCTCTTTGCTCTCTTGTTAATGTTCCTTGCGTCCCCTCTTAATGTTCCCTTGTTAATTTTTTCTCCCCTTTTATGAATTCTAAAACATTGTTACTTATAGCCGACCCTCACTCAGAATCCTTAACCTAATATAAAACAGTGCCTCTAAAAAAATTCTAGTTGAATTAGGAAACATATTGAACCCATGTCGACCTAGTTGCCCTAGTGTAGGCCCTTAATTTTTCCCCCAATCCGGTCAAATATGTTTTATTTAGTCTAAAATGATTTTTGTTGTATAATTGGTCCAAAATAATTTTTATTAAATAATTTTTGCTTTAGTATCTAATTTTTATTAATAAAAAATAGAAATAAACAAATAAAAGTCAAAAAATAAAAATAAAAAATAAAAATAGGAGTCAGAAAAATCGACGATAAAAAAATCATCGCCTGGGCCCGTAGCCATTTCTCAGGCAGAAAAATTCTGCCTGCAAAATAGCTGGGCTATTTTGCAGGCAGAATTTTTCTGCCTGAGAAATGGCTACGGGCCCGTTCCTCGCGCTGCCGCAGCCAACTGCGGCAGAATTTTTTCGCCAGTGCACTTTTTCCTGCGGCAATTTTTTTTAGCAGCGCAATTTTTCCAACGCATATTTTCGAAACCTAATTCAATTAGGTTTTGGTTTCTTTTTTTTATTAATATTACTTACCTTAAATAATTAGGAATAAACCACATCAAAACATGATAAATAAGGACCAAAGGCAATTAAAAAAGATGAGGCCGAGAGGGACAAGAAAAAAGAAAATACAAATTCATAAAGGAAAAGCTTGAATTCAATTGATTTTAAAGTAGCAGAAACACGATTAAGGGATTCAAAAGGCAAAAAGGCTGGTCTTTTGAGCTTGTTCATCCAAGAAGCAATTTTGGTGCAACTTACAAAAGAAGGTATGAAATTCTAATTTCTTTAATTTTTTTTTCACAGTAGCTAAAACTTGGAATTTGTTTTTTTTTTCAAAATCTAAAATCTTAGAATTTTAAATTAGTTTTTCTAAAGTTAAAAGCTTTATGTCGTTGGTTTATCTTCCAAAAGGCTTAAAATTGTTATTTTTACTTCTTAAAAATCTTAAAACTCTAATTGAACATATTTTTCAACAAAACTAAGATTTAAATTCTGTTTCTTTTAAAATTTTAAAGTAGGTTCTATTTCATTCAAAAAGCCTTAAGAAACATCTTTTCTACTTATAAAAACTTTAATTTGTTTGTTTAAATTCATAAAACTTCATGAAATTATCAAATTGATTTCCAAATTCTTAAAAATCATGCATCTCCGTGACCCTAAATTCTAAAAATCCTAATTCAACTCCAAAACCTAAAATAATGAACCCTAACCCTTTTAAAACCTTAAACCCTAATTTTTATGAACCCTAATCCCTTTTAAAACATTAAAAACCATAAAACATAAATAGGTTAAATTTACACAGTAGCTTAGAAACCCAATAACCGAAAATCATAAATCAAAGTATTTTAAAGTATCTAAAACCCTAGTTTCATAATTTCACCATTCAAACCTTAATTTGTTTAATCAAAGTGTCTTACCGACCTTTTAAAAACATAAAATCTTTAATCTATTTTAATTCCATGAAAGTCACAGTAGCTTAAATTAATGAAATTTCCTAAACCTTAACACATGAGATAAAGAACTCCAAATGGAAACAGTAGCTATAATTTGGACTTTTTATTTGCTTTATTCAATTCTATATTTGATTATGCTTTGATTTATTTTATATTTCTTAATTTATTTAAGTTCAATACTAGGTTTATTTTATTTATCATGGCTGGATGTTTACTTTTTATTTATATTTAAATACCTTTGATGAATGATTTATTTATTATGAATGGTTATTTACTTTTATCAATTTATTTAGACTTCCAAATGTTGTAAGAGGTATGTTTCCACTTGGTGGGTACCTCATTAGTTAAATATCATGTAATTTAATTTGCTTTAATATTTTAGAACTAATGTAAAGGGTATGTTTCTACCTTTTGGTGGGTGTCCTATTTAGGTGTGTGATGTAAGGACATGTTTCCATCTTTGGATGGGTGTCCATTTATTTGCTTTGTTTGGACATTGCTTTGATTTTAATATAATGATGCTTTCTTTTAAATTATTGTGTGTAATATGGATAATATTGTTATATTTAAGAATTTTTTAATATTAAGACTTGTAAAGGAGGCCGGTTCCAATGAACCGGGCGTTGTGGGGGTACTGGGCCATTTCTCACCTTCCCCGCACGTACCCAACTTTCCAAACCCATTAAGGGATTGGGGATTCCTTAGGAATTGAGTCATCCACACCTTTCTTTTCTAGGTCATTCGGGTGGTGACTCCATTTTCTCCGGACTTAGGTCCGTTTTCTCTAAGCCCCTGAGCCTAAACAGTGCAGAAGTCGCAAGAACCATTCCACCGGGAGTGGGGGCAAAAATTCCCGCTCACAGTGGCATCATCACTGGGGATAAGAGAAGTTGTTTCCGTTGGTCTTTATATTATTCTATTCTTTCTTATAATGATATTATCCATTGCATCATCTTAGATTGTATCATGTACATGAGTTAGGACGCCCGTGTTACCTGTGTTATGTTATGTAAGGAATACCATACTTTCACTCAAGGTATGGAGATCAAGCATGGCATAACTACTCATAGCCTCATACCATTTGGTATATACTTGCTATGGGAACCTAAGCCTTTTAACCCAAAGACTAAAGCTCATGTAATTGGCCTAGTTACTTTCCTTTTGTTCTACCCTAAATGCATGTTGTTTGACTATGGTTAGTTTATCTTAGTCTAAATCATGGCTTATTTGGTTTGTTCTTTTTCTAATATGACCTAAGTATATTGTAAGCTCAACTTTTCTTTAAAGTCCAAAAGACCAAAGCTATTTTCAAAATTTTTCAAGTTGGTCTTTTGACATAAGACTTTTATAAAAACAAATCAAAAATTCTTTGGCCCATGGCCCAAATATTAAGCCCAAAATCCATTTTTCTAAAATCTTTTACAATGGGTTTAGAAACAAAACTTATTTTCACCCAACCTTTTCTTATAAAGAGCTTGCAAAAATATTTAGGTCAATTATGAAATACCAAAAATCAATTGTGGGCCTAGTTTACACTAAGAATAAATTAACCATGGGCTTGTTTTTGGCATGACCCATTAGTTACCTTTTTCAAGTGAGAAATCTATTTATAATAAACCTCTTAATTTTGTTTTAATCCAACATAGCATAAAAGCTACTTTAGTAGGTTGAATAGATTAAAACCTAATTAATGGGAATTATCATGGATTGATTTCCATTTTCGAAAATATAACTATTGGTTGAAACATCCGAGGGAATTATTTGAAAGCAAGATACCCCATGTTGGTATTTTGTTAACCATATACCTAGGAAAAGAGACTCGCCATTCGTGTGTGGATGTTATAAGGTTGGAAGGAACGTCCTATTTATCCTTATATGTTGATTGTTTGTGCATACATGCATACATGCATACATTTGCATCTCATATCATTGATCCTCTCTGGCTCACAGCCCTGGATTATGATAGTTTAAAAGCTTACAACAATCCAACCTACGCCAAAGATGAAGTATCTAGCAACGACTCAATCGCTTGCTCACCTAAAATAATGGAGCCCGAACAAATTCAAAGGATGGTGGATGAGGCCCTCAACGCCAAAATGGAAGAAATCAAAGAGGCCCTAGTTGAGACCATGAAGAACCAATTGACTGCAATCTTAGAGAACCATGTCGAGGCATCTGCTAGCACTAAGAAACTAAAGGACAAAGGGAAGACCAAAGTTAGTGAAGTAGTTTTTGATGATGAAAAGGTGATCATTGATGATGATGATGATGATTGGGCTCAATACTACCAAGATGTTAAAGAGAAGAAGAAAGAACTGAAGGCTGTTGAGAAAATAACTATTGAAAAGACCGAGACATCCGATGTTGAAAAGATGATTGCCGATTTAGAAAAGAAATTTGAGAAGAAGCTAAAAACCGAAGAGATGTCCGTAATCGACAAACTATTTGAACAAGATGAAGAAGTCCCTTATAAGTTCAAGATGCCTTCCTTCGCTAGGTACAATGGAACCGGAAACCCTCATCTCCATGTGAAGCAGTACATCACTTCCATGCAATCTGCCTGAGCTACTAAGGCTCAAACCCTTAGGTACTTCATGCTCTCATTAGACCCTGTTGTCCAAAATTGGTTCAATACCTTAGATGATGGAACACAAAAGAGTTGGGATCAGCTTTAAAAGGCCTTCATCCAACAATATGGATATAATATCGAGATGGAAGTTACCTTAATGGAAGTGGAGTCCATTAGTCAAAGGCCAAATGAGAATTTTGTGAACTATGTGAAGAGATGGAGAAACAAGGCCGCTTTACTCAAGAAGAGGCCCGATGAATCCGATCAAATAAGGATGATTGTAAGAGGGGTGTTGCCTAGTCTTCGTGAGAGGATGTCTCATACACTCATCCGTGATTTCGAAGATCTTCTCCAAGCTGGTCTACAAATTGAAGAGTGGGAAAGGGAGAAGAATCGCTTTTCAATATGAAGGAATGAGAAAGGGAACAACCAGTCTAACAATCAAAGCACACAAAAAGAAGTTGATGTTAATGTAACCGGTCAAGGGAATAAAAGACAATTCTCAGATATGGGGAAGCCTTTGTCTTGGGTCTTCGACAAGCTACAAAAGAAAGGGTTGTTACAACCGTTAGCTCCTCGACCTTTACATAATCCATTGCCACCAAACTTCAATGCCAAGGCCTTTTGTTAATTTCATCAAATGCGAGGGCATGAAATAGATAAATGTGCTCGTCTAAGGCATGAGGTCCAAGATTTGATTGATAGTGGCAAGCTACCCGAGCCGGATAAGCCCAATACCAAGAATAACCCTTTGCCTAGATTTGGAAGAGTGCCTCCACCAGCAACCTTCATGGTGGGAAATGAATTGGAAGAAGATTTTGTTTTATCATCCTTTCAAGATGGAAATATTGAAGATGTGAAGGGAAAAGAAGCTTATACTCAATGAACTTTCCTTAGCTTGAATATTGCTTTCTTTAATATTAAATTGGAACAATCTTGTTTTTTACAAATTTAAAGTTCCTTGAATAAATTACTTTCATCAAAAATTTTGTTGGTCTTTGTTCATTTTGGTGCTCAACCAATGAGGAATCTAGCTTGATAATTCATGCATCATGACTTGAATGACTTTACTAGATGAGGGAATTGCTCTATAGCATTGAGTTGTGTATGCTTACTTAGAGAGGGCTCCTACATAATTACCTTTGCCTAGGTCCTAGTCAGTCTTAGAACATGCTTTGACAAACTTTTGAGGCAAAATTGAACTCTACTTATTTAAGGGAGAGATGATCTAGGGATTGTTTGATTAGCCAACAACTAGTATCCACCCTATTAAATATCAATCCCTAGTTGTCCCTTTGAGCCTTCATAAAATTTTAGCTTTCTTTTCATTGGCTTACAAACCCCAATAATCTACCCTGAGCTGTTGTGATACTTTTGACAAGTCTTATGATCACTAAGATAAAGTGGCAAGAAGATCAAAGAAAACAACGATTGGTCAAGATCATGAAGATAGTTGAAGTTCTCAAGACCATGAAGATAGTTGATGTTTCCAAGACCATAAGGGTAGTTGAAGTTCCTTTGATATCTTCAATATATTAAAACAACATCACCATTAGAGTAACAAATGATTTATCCCTATTAAAAAAAAAGATTTATGTTACTCCACTTATCCATTATTGGAAGCCCAAGCTAGTACAAATGAGACAACTCTTTTAGATCTAGAACCAAACAAAAAAAAACAAAAATGAGAGAAGAGAAAAAAAGAAGAAAAAGGACAAAAGAAAAAGAAAATAAAGAAAAAGGAAAAAACAAAAAAAAAACAACAAGAAAAGAAAACCTAAAAAGGTGGTTCAGAAAGCCGACTGAGTTCTCTTTTACCTAAGCAGCAAAAGGCTTCTATTTGGACAGTTTGACTTGAATTAGTCCAACCCAACCAAAGATTAAATCAAAATTAAAGAAAAAGAGGAAGACCATTCAGTTCTTGAAAGTTCTATACTTGACAGTCCTACAAGGAAGAAGGACAAAATTATAAAATGCTCAAAGAAAGGGAGAAGTAAGATAAAAAGAAAGAAAAGGGAGAAGAAGAAAAGAAATGAATTTGGGTCTTAAACTTTTTGCAAGGGCAAAGACTGTCCTAATCAAGATCCAGATTAATTCCAAAAAGATTGAATGAATTTGGAGTTTAGAAAGATTGCTCCCAACTGTCTACAGTTCCAACAAGAAATTTGTGAAGGTTTGACCATTGTGTTACACCAGCTCCAATCTCAAAATGGCCTTCACTTTAAACCCATGTCCCTTATAGACCCCGTTTCAAGCCTATCAAAGACCTGTTGATCTCTCTTGGTAGGTAGAGTCTATTAGTGGAGATAGTTTGGATAAGCATGCATATGAGATAGACAATATTTAAACCTTTGGCCAAGTAATGTGTATGTGCCTACCTGAAGTGCAATAATTCTTGCTTAAATAGAATTGATTCCCGAGTTTAGTACGGTAACTAGGGTTGTCATGTTATAGATATGTTAATTTGGAAAAATCAAGTCCTGAGGTACATTGACATTAATTTGGCAAAGCTAACATTTAATTTCAAAATTAAAATTCAAAAAATCAAATAAAAAATGTTTTTGTCATACAAAGCCTTCAAGTTAAGGGAAGTATGTTGAACCTCCAAAGGACATATTGGGCAAAGGAGATGATTATTGGCAAGGTCATGAAGAAGCTATCAGCCGACATGCTATGGATGTATCCCTGACTCTGCTGCTTGGGGTCTCCATCACTCATGTTTTCATCATCTTGAAGATAAAAGCCACAAATGCAAAGCTTTCGATCATTCCAATGCAATACTTGAACGAGCATAAAAAACGAACCAATGAGAACATTTCTGCTAATCACCTCGGTCTGTGAGTTGATGGAATGACTGTAAGTATTATTCATGCATATCATACATACATGAGCATATCACATCGCACTTTCTTGTCTTGTATTGTCTATTCTTTATCAAAGTGAACAGCAAACACTCTATGAAGTGAAGAATCAAAAGAAGATGTCAAATCAGGGGGGTCATGGAAAGCCCATTGCTTGAGAAAGCTCCAGTCATTTTGCGAAGAGAAGAAATATGTGCTTGTGCAAAGAACTAGACGGAAAAAACATCAATCAAAGCTTACATGGATAAAATATTTAGTTTGAGCCTACACAGGGGGCAAAGTTTCTCCTTTTCAATTTTTTGAGTTTATATACCAAATATTTTTAAACTCACTTACAAATATTTTTCCACACAGGGGGCAAGGATTTGCAAAAAGGAAGAACAAAAGAATGGAACATTAGAACTCTCAAAAGAATGAAGATGCAAAAGACAACAGACCAATCCTGCTAAAAGAGCTAAAGCCAGGGTAAAGACCCGACCTCCAATGGATAAAGACCCATGTTTCAAGGGTAAAGACCCAATCTCAAAGGATGAAGATCCATTTGCAAGGGTGAAGACCTGATCTCAAAGAATGAAGATCCATTTTTCTAGGGTAAAGACCCGATCTTCAAGGATGAAGATCCATTTGCAAAGGTGAAGACCCGATCTTAAAGGATGAAGATCCATTTTTCAAGGGTAAAGACCCGATGTCAAAAGATGAAGATTCATTTTCAAGGATGAAGATCCATTTGCGAGGGTGAAGACCCAATCTCCAAGGATGAAGATCCATTCTGAGGGTGAAGAATCACAATGCATAGAACAACCGGAGCAGTCAGACTTCTCAACTGATAAAAGGTTAGTCAAACTCATTCTCGGGTCCAAGTACCCATTCTAGGGTCCAAGCACCCAAATCAAATCTAATCTCGGGTCCAAATACCCAAATTAAATCAAAATCAATTCAAATCTCAAGTCAAAGTACCCAGGTTAGGATCGAGTATCCCAATCAAGTTTAGGATCAATTATCCAAATCAAGTTAGGATCGAGTATCCAAATTCAGTTTAGGATCGAGTATCCAAATCCGATTTAAGATCGAGTATCCAAATCCAGTTAGGATCGAGTATCCCAATCAAGTTTAGGATCGAGTATTCGAATCCAAGTTAGGATCGAGTATCCAAATCAAGTTAGGATCGAGTATCCCAATCCAATTCAGGGTTGAGTATCCAAATCCAATTTAGGATCGAGTATCCAAATCCAGTTAGAATCAAGTATCCGAATTCAGTTTAGGATCGAGTAACAAAATCCAGATAGGATCGAGTATCCAAGTCTAGTTTAGGATCGAGTGTCCAAATCTCTCGGGTCGAGAACCCAAAACCTCAAAAATTAAGTCTTATTGCTTTTCACTCTCTTTCACTAAGGTTTCAGATCATTCAAGCAGGGGGCAAACTGTAGACCCTTAATTTTTTACCTAATCCGGTCCAATATGTTTTATTTAGTTTAAAATAATTTTTGTTGTCTAATTGGTCCAAAATAATTGTTATTAAATAATTTTTGCTTTAGTATCTAATTTTTATTAATAAAAAATAGAAATAAACAAATAAAAGTCAAAAAATAAAAATAAAAAAAATCGGAGTAGAAAAATCGGCGACGAAAAAATCGTCGCGTGGGCCCGTGGGCATTTTGCATGCAGAAAAATTCTGCCTGTGAAATAGCCCAGCTATTTTGAAGGAATAATTTTTCTATCTGCGAAATAGCCCACGCAGAATTTTTCTGCCTGCGAAATTGCTACGGGCCCGTTCCGCTCGCGATGCCGCAGCCAACTGCAGCAGAATTTTTTTGCCAGCGCATTTTTTCCTGCAGCAATTTTTTTTCGGCAACGCAATTTTCCGACGCAAATTTTTTGAAACCTAATTCAATTAGGTTTTGGTTTCTTTTTTTTATTAATATTACTTACCTTAACTAATTAGGAATAAACCACATCAAACCACTATAAATAAGGACCAAAGGCAATTAAAAAAGAGGAGGCCCAGAGGGACAATAAAAAAGAAAATCCAAATTCATAAAGGAAAAGCTTAAATTCAATTGATTTTAAAGTAGCAGAAACATGATTTAAGGGATTAAAAAGACAAAAAGGCTGGTCTTTTGTGCTTCTTCATCCAAGAAGCAATTTTGGTGCAACTTACAAAAGAAGGTATGAAATTCTAATTTCTTTATTTTTTTTCACAGTAGCTAAAACTAGGAATTTGTTTTTTTTTTCAAAATCTAAGATCTTAGAATTTTTAAATTAGTTTTTCTAAAGTTAAAAGCTTTATTTCGTTAGTTTATCTTCCAAAAGGCTTAAAATTGTTATTTTTACTTCTTAAAAATCTTAAAACTCTAATTGAACATATTTTTCAACAAAATTAAGATTTAAATTCTGTTTCTTTTAAAATTTTAAAGTAGGTTCTATTTCATTCAAAAAGACTTAAAAAAAATCTTTTCTACTTATAAAAACTTTAATTTGTCTGTTTAAATTCATAAAACTTCATGAAATTATCAATTTGATTTCCAAATTCTTAAAAATCATGCATCACCGTGACCCTAAATTCTAAAAATCCTAATTCAACTCCAAAACCTAAAATAATGAACCCTAACCCTTTTAAAACCTTAAACCCTAATTTTTATGAACCCTAATCCCTTTTAAAACATTAAAAACCATAAAACATAAATAGGTTAAATTTACACAGAATCTTAGAAACCAAATAATCAAAAATCGTAAATCAAAGTATTTTAAAGTGTCTAAAACCCTAGTTTCATGATTTCACCATTCAAACCATAATTTGTTTAATCAAAGTGTCTTACCAACCTTTTAAAAACATAAAATCTTTAATCTATTTTAATTCCATAAAAGTTAAAGTAGCTTAAATTCATGAAATTTCCTAAACCTTAATACATGAGATAAAGAACTCTAAATGGAAACAGTAGCTATTATTTGCTTTATTCAATTCTATATTTGATTATGCTTTGATTTATTTTATATGCCTTAATTTATTTAAGTTCTATACTGGGTTTATTTTATTTATAATGGCTGGATGTTTACTTTTTATTGATATTTAAATACCTTTGATGAATGATTTATTTATTATGAATGGTTATTTACTTTTATAAATTTATTTAGACTTCCAAATGTTCTAAGAGGTATGTTTCCACTTGGTGGGTACCTCATTAGTTAAATATCATGTAATTTAATTTGCTTTTCTATTTTAGAACTAATGTAAAGGGCATGTTTCTACCTTTTGGTGGGTGTCCTATTTAGGTGTGTGATGTAAGGACATGTTTCCATCTTCGGATGGGTGTCCATTTATTTGCTCTGTTTGGACATTGCTTTGATTTTAATATAATGATGCTTTCTTTTAAATTATTGTGTGTAATATGGATAATATTTTTATATTTATGAATTTTATAATATTAAGACATGTAAAGGAGGCTGGTTCCAATGAACTAGGCGATGTGGGAGTGTTGGGGAACTAATATTTAAGAATTTTAGAATTTCTCACCTTCCCCACATGTACCAAACTTTTCAAACCCATTAAGGGGTTGGGGATTCCTTAGGAATCGAGTCATCCACCCCTTTATTTTTTCTCGACCCGTCCGGGTGGCGACTCCATTTTCTTTAGACTTAGGTCCATGTTCTCTAAGCCCGAGCCTAAACAGTACCGAAGTCACAAGAACCATTCCACCGGGAGTGAGGGCGAAAATCCCCGCTCACACCTATGTCTATATGAGACCAACCTCATGTCAACCTTAGGCTGCCCAAGTCGATAAGAGGCATGCTCATGTCGATCTTAGGCTACCAAGGTCGACATGAGGCATGTTCATGTCGACCTAGTCTCCCAAGGTCGACATGAAGCATGCTCATGTCGACCTAGCTTGCCCAAGTCGACATGAGGCATGCTCATGTCAATCTTGGGCTGCCAAGGTCGACATGAAGCATGCTAATGTCTCCAAGCCGGCCTCAACTAAATTATTCTGACCTTTTTTAACTTATGAATTGAAAATTTTTAATTTGTGCCAATTCCACTTGGTTTTAGGGTTTTACAATCAAATATATGCCTCTTTAATCCGAACCGACTCCTTTTAAAAATTATAAACTAGGTTCAAATATTTAAAGTCGGATCAAATTTATTTTGGCATCCTTTAATTAGGGTCATATCAAATTGGGGTAAAAATTAAGGGTCTACAGTTTGCCCACTGCTTGAACGATCTGAGACTACATCGAAAGAGAGTGAAAAGCAATAAGACTTTATTTTTGAGATGGTTGAGGTTTCATTTTGGGTTTGATTTGGGTACTTAGACCCTAGATTGATTTGATTTGGGTACTTGGACCCGAGATTGAATTTGATTTGGGTACTTGGACCCGAGATTGAATTGGATTTGAGTACTTGGACCCGAAATTAGATTGATTTGGGTACTTGGACCTGAGATTGATTTGATTTGGGTACTTGGACCCGAGAATGGGTACTTGGACCCGAGATTGATTTGATTTGCATACTTGGACCCGAGAATGGGTACTTGGACCCTTGGTTGATTTGATTTGGGTACTTGGACCCGAGATTGGATACTTGGACCGAAGATTGGATTTGATTTGGGTACTTGGACCCGAGACTGATTTGGTTTGGGTACTTGGACCCGAGGCTAGGTACTTGGACCAAGGATTGGATTTAATTTGGATACTTGGACCTGAGATTGATTTTATTTGGGTAGTTGGATCCGAGATTGATTTAATTTGGGTACTTGGACCCGAGAATGATTTGGATTCTGGACCCGGTTTAAGTTCTGTACTTGAAAAAAATTTGGGTTCTGGACCCGATATGATTTGGGTTCTGGTCCCGGTTTGAGTTTTGTACTTGGGTTTTGGACTCGGGAATGGGTACTTGGACCCGAGATTGATTTGATTTGGGTACTTGGACCCGAGATTGGATTTAATTTGGGTACTTGGACCCAAGACTGATTTGATTTGGGTACTTGGACCCGAGACTGGGTACTTAGACCCGGGATTGGATTTGATTTGGGTACTTGGACCAGAGATTGATTTTATTTGGGTACTTGAACCCGAGATTAATTTGATTTGGGTACTTGTACCCGAGAATGATTTGGGTTCTGGACCCGGTTTAAGTTCTAGACTCGAAAAAGATTTGGGTTCTGGACCCGAGATGATTTGGGTTCTGGACCCGGTTCGAGTTCTGGACTCGAAAAAGATTTGGGTTCTAGACCCGGGATGATTTGGGTTCTGGACCCGAGATTTAACTAAAATAATTTGCAAAAAATTTAGCTAATTTTTACCATGCACATATCTTCTTCTTTCTCCCTACGTGTAAAAATATTTAAATAGTGTAAAAAATATATATATATATTTATATACACTCAAGTTTTTGAATGATTAAATTGAACAATTGAATTTACTGTTTATTTACTATGTAGTCATTATTAATACACTATTTACTATTCATGAATAGTAAATTTACTATTGATATATAGTGAAATTTTACTATTCATCAATAGTAAAATTTACTATTTATCAATAGTAAATTTTACTATTTATGTATAGTAAATTACTATACATAAATAGTAAAATTTACTTTTTGAATTTTGTTTTTTTCCTTTGCCGTTCCTCTATATAAGCACCTCATTTCTTCATTTCATTTTTATAAAGAGTTCGTATCTTTCCTTTCAAACTAAACACTGTCAGTATTATAAGGTTCATAAATCTCAAGCAGTTACCATGTCAGCAGTTCAACACTCTTCTAGGCATAAGACTCGGTCAAATAATGAATTGATTTCTTACCTTCGAGATAATGAAATTGTGCAAATTTTGATGTTACCCGACATGCATCTCCATCGAAGTTCCAAAGATAAAACACCAGTAAGTGTTACTTTTTCGAACATATAAGTAATTTATTGCAAAATTTATTAGTATAATTATATTCATATAGATTATACAAGAGTAAGTATGTAGCAGAATTTATTTGATAAAATTTATAAATTTATTCATGAAAAATGATTGTGTAAGAATGAAACACATCAATTGTTGTGCGAGAGTTATTTGTCTATGTCCCCTTTTTATTTATTTTTATTTATTACCCTTTTTATTTCATTATTTTTTATCATTACTATTACTTTACATATTTATACAAAAGTATTTTACTTTAATTTAATAATTTTTTTATTATTTTATTTATTTATTATTGCTTTATATATTTATACAAAAAAATTTTATCTTATTATTATTTTTTATTTTTTAATTTAATTAATAATTATTTTTAACATTTAACATATTCTATATTATTTACTATTTCATATTACTATTATTTACTTTTTATTTATTTATTATTATAGTTATACTTACTTTTTTTTTAAAGTGTGTGTGTGAAATTACATGTGTACTTACCTGGACTTACCTGCATTTGGGCAGCATGATGGTTGTGATATCAAAGTAGGAGGAAATATTCACAAGGCCCGTAAGTGGTATGACCAGGCCCAGCCCGCAGTAAAGAGGATGGTGCAGGAAAGTGGTTTTAAGGACTTCGTTTTGCAATTACCAGCATGGGGCTATCAAATAGACCAGAGCGTGATCCAGGCGCTTGCAGAATGATGGGTGGACACAACTCATACTTTTCACTTGCCCATTGGAGAGATGACAATTGGTCATGTTGACTTTGCTGTTATAACTGGCCTCCGATATGATGGAACCCCTATCCCTTTGACCTGCAATATTTTGAAAGAAGAAGAAATTCAACAATTGATCGGTGTCAAGCCCCAATATAGAAGGTCGTATAAGATTCGATATGAGCCCATCCAAGAGTATTGGGTAAAGTACACTTGACCCCTGCAGGGTGAGAGGGCAAAATAATATACTCGGGGATTTTTATTGTACTTGTTGGGGGCAACCATTTTGGGTAGCACCGAGTCTGCCATTCACTTATCGATATTGCGCGCCCTTTCTAACTTGGATTGCGTATCTTCTTATGCATGGGGGGAAGCTGGTCTAGCTTGTCTTTATCACGGTTTTGATGTGCTCTACAGGAAGAAAAGATCCTTTATTGGTTTCGTGGCCATTGCTGAGGTGCCATTTCCTTTAAAATTATTGATCCACACAATGCATGTGCATAGGCTTGATTTTCTCTTTTATGTGTAGGTCTGAGCATACGAGCATAACTTGGTGGGGGTTCCAAACATTTCACAGCCACGAGTCAATTTTCCAAGGTTCGGTGTTTGGTTGTCGGGTCACAGGGAAGTGTCCGGGAGTCACCATGTGCACTCTCATCGTTACCACTTGAGTCGCCTGACCTGGGATCAAGTAAGAAAAATGTTAATATTAATATCAAACCTATGATAAAAGATAAATTATCGATTTTCTTTTCTACAGGTGGATACAGCCTGGTGGAGAGCAGAAGAGAAAAATGGCTGGATTAGATGCATGACTGATGCAATGCCTTTGCACAACTCTCGTCGAATTATTGCTGACCCGGTCTCTAGCGGGTGGTTTCTAGGTGATAGAGTACATGACTGGTTCCTTGGACCTAACCGGCGCAGAGTACCAGTTGATATTCCATCATATGTTCTGAACCTTAATGCAATGCCAGAGCCCTTTTGGAGTCATTCCCGTATTGATTTCAATGTTCATGACTTCCTGCTATCACCGGACTTGTCATATGCTCAATTTATCCAGGGTTATCTGCTAAGTTTTGAAGTGTCACCTGTTGATGTCCGTGGGCTATCTGGAGGTGAAGAAGAAATAGAAGCAGAGCAAGGAGAAGGTGAGTAAGATGAGGAAGAGGGTGAGGATGAGGAAGAAGACGAGCAGGAGCCTTCTTCTTAAATCCATGGCAATTCTGGGGCTGGCACTTCCCAGGTAGCTATCACTTTGTCATTACAACTGTCTCTTTCTTTATCTATTCTAATTATTTATATAATCATTGTAGGCTGCTGATTCCTCTGACTATGGAGTTGTCCCTCTGTATGATACTCCAATACAGCGACAGTTTTCTCCATTTACCCCTTCTCATTTATATGTGCCATCTGATTCGCAGAGCTTTGATCTGAGTTACCTAGTCAGTCAATTTTATGCTATAATGATGTATGCTTGCATGTATGCATGAAAATGTATGGACTTACCCTTTTCTTTTCTGGCTCACAGCGGATGCTTGAGGAGAAAAATAAGAAGCTTCAGGAGGAACTAGATGCGAGTCATCGACATGCGGCACATTTTGAGGAAATGTATCAACAAGAGGCACGGGACTTCCGATACTTTCAATTTCAGGGCATGAGGGAACCAAATATCCCTTCATCAAGAGGAACCCGAACTGTCAGCCATGATATACCACCTCCCTGTTTAGGTGATTATAGAACCAACTTTTAAAGTCCTGGAGATTTAGATATTCCTTCTTCGAGTGGATATGGAATAGATAATATGCCCCCTTCTCCAACGGGTGATGATTTTTTTAGGGCTTTGTCTGATTATGAACCGCCTCCTTCCTTGCAGTGACAAAAATATAAAACTTGTAATAAAAACTTGTAACAAAACTTGTAATTAAGCCAAAAATGGTAATAATAATTTTTGTTTTGTACACTTTTTTTTTACTTTTGTTCTTCTTCTTCTTCTTCTTCTTCTTTTAATTAGATGCAGTGGCTTTGTTAAATCAGTGCCATAGTACCTCAGGACTCGACTTTTCAAATTAACATATTAATAACATCACAGCCCTAGTTACCATACTAAACTCTGGAATTATTCTATTTAAGCAAGAACTGTTGCACTTCAGATAGGCACATACACATTGCTTAGCCAAAGGTCTCATTTGAGTTTGAATATTGTCTATCTCATATGCATGCTTATTCAAACTATCTCCAATAATAGACTCTACCTACCAAGAGAGATCAAAAGGTCTTTGATAGGCTTGAAATGGGGTCTATGAGGGACATGGGTTAAATGAAGGCCATTTTGAGATAGGAGCCGATGTGACACAATGGACAAACCCTCACACTATAAATTTCTTGTCTGAATTTTAGGCAGCTTGGAGGCAATCTTGCTAAACTCCAAATTTCTTCTATCTTCCTGGCATTAATCTGGATCTTGATTAGGACAGTTTTTTCCCTTGCAAAAAGTTTGGTTCCCAAATTTGTTTCTTTTCTTCTTCTCCCTTTTCTTTCTTTTTATTTTTCTTACTCTTCCTTCTTCTTTCTCTTTCCTTACTCTTCCCTTTCTTTTATCATTTTGTCCTTCTTTCTTGTAGAACTTTCAAGAACTGGATAATCTTCCTCCTTTTTCTTCAATTTTGAGTTAATCTTTGGTTGGGTTGGACCAATTCAAATAAAAATGTCTTTATGAACCAAATGGAAGCCTTTTGTTGCTTTAGGTAAAAGAGACCTCAGTTGGCTTTCTGAACCGCCTTTTTAGGTTTTATTTTTTTCTCTTTTCATTTTTTATCTTTTTTTCTCTTTTTTTCTTCTTTTTTCTTTCCTTTTTCTTCTTTTACTTTTTCTCTTGTTTTGTTTTTGTTTTTTGTTCTAGCTCTAAAAGAGTTGTCTTGTTTGTACCGACTTGGGCTTCCAATAATGGACGAGTGGAGTAACATAGATCTTCTTTAATAGGGATAAATCATTTTTTACTCTAATGTTATCATGAGAACTTCAACTATCTTTATGGTCTTGAGAACTTCAACTATCTTTATGGTCTGAGAACTTCAACTATCCTCATGATCTTGACTAATCATTGCTTTCTTTGATCTTCTTGCTTCTTCATATTAGTGATCATAAGACTTGTTAAAAGTATCACAACATCTCAAGGTAGGTTATTGGGGTTTGTAAGCCAATGAAAAGAAAGCTAAAATTTTATGAAGGCTCAAAGGGAAAACTAGGGATTGATATTTAATTGGGTGGATTCTAGTTGTTGGCTCATCAAACAATGCCTAGATCATCTCTCCCTTAAATAAGCAGAGTTCAATTTTGCCTTGAACGTTTGTCAAAGCATGTTCTAAGACTGACTAGGACCTAGACAAAGGTAATTATGCAGGAGCCCTCTCTAAGTAAGCATACACAACTCAATGCTATAGAGCAATTCCCTCACCTAGTAAAGTCATTCAAGTCATGATGCATAAATATATTAATTCATGAATTATCAAGCTAGATTCCTCATTGGTTGAGCACCGAAATGAACAAAGACCAACAAAAATTTTGATGAAAGTAATTTATTCAAACAAACATAATTTGAAAAATAAGATTGTTCCAATTAAATATTAAAGAAAGCAAAATTGAAAAGTAACATTCAAGCTAAGGAAAGTTCGTTGAGTTGGAGTCGAAGATGCTTCATTTATTTAGACATCTCAAGGGCAAGGATTTTTTCCATCATCAAGGACCATTGCTTCATCATCCACAGTTAGTCCAAGCTTGCTTAGTAGCATATCATCTTTAGTAGCTTCTCTTTACATATCATGACAAGATGACAAGATAAAACTCTTCAAGAAGGTTGCAAGCGGTGGCGCCTTTCCAAATTTAGGCAAAGGATCATTCTTAGTGTTGGGCTTATCAGGCTCAAGCAGCTTTCCACTGTTAATCAAATCTTGGATTTTGTGCCTTAAGTGAACACATTTATTTGTCTCATGCCCTTGCATTTGATGGAATTGACAGAAGACCTTGACTTCAAAAATTGGTGGTAGAGGCTTATATAGTGGCCGAGGTGCCAATGGTTGTAGTAAATCCATTTTCATTAGATTTTCTAACATCTTTGACAAAGGCTTCCTTAAGTCTAAAAATTTACACTTCTTTGTTGGCTTAGTTGTTGCATCTTTATCAACACTTCCTCTTTCCCTTTGACTTTGCCCACTAGTGTGATAGCAGCTCTTATTGCTCCACTTAGATAGTATATGGTTCGGTTGGTCTTCTAGAATAGGGATTGATCTCTCATTTTTTCATTCGATCTCTATTAGTAGACATGTTCCTTGTTAATGCTGCCTTTTCCTTCATTCTTATGTCAATGGGAGATGCCTCATTAGCATTGTTGATGATCTTTAGAATTTTAATAACCTGGGTCTTCATAATTTCAACAAATTGATCCTGTAGCTCGGCCATCCTAGCTTTGACAACTTCATCGATTATATCCCTTAGCTGGTTTGCATCAATCGTTCCAATGAAGTGCTTGAATCAAAATCAATGTTGTAGGTGGTATCGTTGTATGCTCTTGAATTGTTGTACTTCAGGTCTATGAGTGATGCAAGAAAGGATCCCTTGAAAC
Organism: Garcia nutans; assembly: GCA_947685225.1. Classification (NCBI taxonomy): domain Eukaryota; kingdom Viridiplantae; phylum Streptophyta; class Magnoliopsida; order Malpighiales; family Euphorbiaceae; genus Garcia; species Garcia nutans. The sequence continues at coordinate 38,649,783 of CANTUV010000011.1, forward strand.
TAGCAAGTGGACCAATCACTAGGAGCAAGGCAAAGAGATATCAAGCTAGTATGGCTTTGCATATTCAAGAAGAGATTTCCAAAGAGCTTCAAGAATTATCATTCAAGAAGATGGAGATAGAGCTTGAAGAAGGCACACCAAAGCTGATTATGATGCTTAGTGTGGAAGCTAAAGGCTAGCTAAAGAAAGGTCCAACATGCAAGAAAGGTCCATGGGGGTTCATATAAAGCCTTGGGAAGTAATTTAAGGCCCATGGACAGCCCAAATATTGTGGGGCATTTCTTATGTCGAAGGGATTAGTTTGGTTGTTTCCATACTTTATATTATCCTTATTGGATTTGGATTTTGTTTCCATACTTTATATTTTCCTTAGTGGATTAGGATTTTGTTTCCATAATTTATATTTTCCTTAGTGGATTAGGATTTTGTTTCCATACTTTATATTTTCCTTATGCAATTAGGAATGTTTTCCTTATGCAATTAGGAATGTTTTAGTTTTCCATATGCAATTAGGAATTTTATAACCCTTATTTAAGGGCACTATTAGGCCAAATTTCAGACTACAACAATTAATAAAAATTTTCAAATTCTTCTACAAGTTCTTCTTGTGAATTTTCGTGTGAGAGAGATTAGAGTGGATTCTTTAATTCTTTCTTTGCATCAAAAATTAGGTTTACTTATCAACAAGAGTTGCGGCGTTTTCCTTCTTCTTACCAACTAAATCCTTCAATCATAGTGAGTTCGCATCTCTTTATAGGTGTTGGGTTCCTTAGGAGGTGATTATCAAGTTTCAAGGAGTTCTCTACCATTGTTATACGTTGGGTTTGCTACCATCGTTGCTAAGGGTCCGCGTCATTTGGTATCAGAGCCTTGCTACAAGGTAATTTTTATCTACTTTGTCTTTCTAGGGTTTGTTAATTTAGGTCTTTTAAATTTCTGTGTTTTAGGGTTCTTAGAGAGTCTAGTCTTTAATTTTTGAAAAAGTGTCATATATCAATTCTGATCAAGGCCGAATTGAAGGATGGTATTCTTAGGGTGAAAACGAAACATAGGAAAGGATTCTTGGAGAATTTTGAAACCAAGAATTAGGGTTCTTGAAAGAAAACAAAAGCTAGAGTTTGTGTTCAAGTTTGATTTCGATTTGGTCTTGGGTGAATCTGGGGTTGCGAATTAAGTCCAGATTCGAAAAGTCCTTGGGAGTAAATTAAGTCTCGAATCAAGGGGATAGTGAGAGGAAGCAAAAAAAAAAAGAGTACAAAACCACCTCAACAAAAATTGTTTGATATTCTTGCTATTTGGGTGCTAAGGATCAGATCTAGGTGGGTGAGAAGTAATAAAATTTTTTGGGCGAAAAATTTCACCTTTTGAGGGGCTTTTGGAATTCGAAAATTAGACCTTAATATTCATGTTATTTGAGTGTTATAGGTGGGAATTAGAGTCTAGAAGCTAGCATTTTGGGTAGAATTGATTAGGTCCATAAAGCAGCTTGCCAAGTGTGGGTTGTTTTTGATTCATTATATCCAAATTTGTCTTGTTTATTGTCTTCATTATTTCTGATTTCTTTATCTAGCTTTTAATTCCATTACATTGCTAAGTATCATTTGCTTGTGTCGATACTTGGTTTTATATCGTGTAGTGCAAATTACCTTGCATTGCCTCCGGATACTTGTCTTGTTTTCTATCTAGTTCTAGGATTTAGGTTCTAGTTTCTTGAACGACTTGACAATTGTTGGTTGGTGAGCTTGGTTCCGAAGTGCAATCAAGGAAGACAAGAAAAGTGAGGTAATTCTAAACACTTGAGTGAATTTCGATTATTACTAATCTTGTTTCTTTGAGTTTGTTTGTTTGTTAATGTTTTATTAGTTTTTGTTATAGTTTTGTGTCTTGTTTGTTATGTTAATTATTGTTTTATTTAGGTATTTTGTTAGTTTTAATCGTTTTGTCTAGTGTTTTCTTTAATTGTGGTAGTTTTAGTTTATTTCAATGTTTATGTCGTTTCTGATGTAGTTTTTAGTATTGTTTTTATGTTGTGTTGGTTATTGTCTATTGATTTCTTGTTAAGATTTGTTTTGAGTTTTGTGTTAGGTTAAAAAGGCAAGGAAGCAAATTTGAAGGAGAAAGTGGCAGTGGCTGACACAGGCAGAGGACACGGCCAAGTCACTGGCCGTGTGCAATACCAAGATTAAATTGAAGAACTAGTCCCAGTAGCAGACACATGCAAGGGACACGGCCAAGTCACCTGGCCGTGTCCCTCTAAAAAGACCCAACACGACCAAGTCAAGCTTCACTTGGCCGTGTCTCACTTAGTTCCACAGGAAAGAGATCAAAATTGCACAGAGGTGAACACCTGCAGGGGACACGGCCGTGTCTTGTGGCCGTGTCCCTCAAACATGGTGCAACACAGCCAAGTCACTTCTGACTTGGCCGTGTCACTCAACAAAAGAAGAAGAGTGGAGAGAAACAAACAGAGGTGGACACATGCAGGGGACACGGCCGTGTCTTGTGGCCGTGTCCCTCCAACAAGCTCTCACACGGCCGTGTCCCTCATGACTTGGCCGTGTCCCTCATGAACCAAACGGGCACCGAATTCTAAAGCGGATGTTTCATATAAAAGGAAAGAAGAGAGCTAGGTTACGGGGGTTGAGGATTTGGAGAATTGTTTGAGCCGTCAGAGAGAGTGAAGTTAGGGTTTAGCTTTGTTTTCTTGATTTTGATTTCACTTTTGATTACTTTAGCTTAGATTAGATTGTTCTAGCCAGTTATTCATTCTTCTTGCAAGATTTGAACAAGAGATTATTCAGAAGCTTCAAAGAGTTGTAACTTGGTTTTGTTCTCGAACTTATTCTCTTTATTTTATTTGAATGGATATTATCATGTCTATTTTGATTTCTTTGAACATTAATGAGATGAATATGTTTGATTGCATTATGAACTAATTTGATCTAGTCTAGGGTTTGTATGGATCTGCTATGATTGTATGAATTGGTTATTCTCTTAGCTAATAATTTCTTTTGCCTTTATTGAATGAAACATTGTTAATATATAATTGATTGACAACCAATTATGTGTTTTAAGGTATTAGATGATGGATCGAGAGATGAAGTTTAATACTTGAACAATTCAATTAAGGACTTAGGTGAATTAGAGATATAACCTATTAAAAAGATTATTTCAATTATAACAAGATTAGTTGAAAGAGGTTTGAATGCGAGAGCTTATTTCCTTGACTTGATTAATTGAGTTGTTTGAGATTTAATCTTTGAAATTAAATTAGTGAAGAGGAATAACCGTTCATACATATAAGTAGTGGAGAAGTGCAAACCCTAGACCCTTTTATCAAGTGAATCAAAACATCAACTTTTGTTTATTTTTATCGTTTTCAACTTAAATCAATCTTCTTCATTACTTTGCAATTTAAATTTCTTTACTACTTGTTACTTTTAATTTGATAATCAATTACCCACTTTGGCTTCCTTGTGAGACGACCTTGGGGCGATCACCTTTGCTACAGCTACCTCGTATACTTGCGAGTGACGCTTTGTGGTAGAGTTAATTTGAGCGCAACAAGTTTTTGGCGCCGCTGCCGGGGAAGCTAATTGGCGAAATTATTTATTAAAAAAAAATAAAAAAAATATTTTAAATTATTTTTCACTATTTTTATTTTATTTTATTTTGTCTTTTGCTTTTAATTGTTTCTTTTTCTAGAAAATTTTGTTTATGCAAGGCAGGAGATCACTCTAAGGAGAGCTACATCCATTCATTCCAGAAATTCAGAGGGTGAAAAGGAGCAGAGAAGAGTTTGAGCTCTACACCGGATTTAATACAGAGGAGGACACTTCTGAATTTGAGTCAGATTCTGCGCAATCAGTTAAAATGGCTGAAGAAAGACAAAGAACCATGAGAGATTTTGCTAGACCTGTTATTGGGACTTCCACATCTTGTATAAGGTTGACAGATGCAGCAAGGAACTATGAGTTGAAGAACATTCATTACAACATGCTGCCATCATTCTATGGAGTTCCAAATGAAGATCCTTTGAACTTTATTCGGGATTTCTACTCCACCCTCAACACTTTTCCTTTGGGAGGACTAACAGAAGATCAGTTGAGGATGCGGTGTTTTCCATATACTTTGAAGGATAGGGCAAAGAGCTGGCTCATGGTGTTGCCTGAAAATTCACTGACAACTTGGGAGCAAGTTTATAATAAATTAATGGGCAAGTTCTACTCACATCAAAAGACAGCTGAGTTGAGAGGGAAGATTGCTACATTCTCTCAATTCGAAGGAGAGCCATTTCATGAGGCTTGGGACAGATTCAAGATGTTATTGATCCAGTGTCCACATCATCACTACCCACTTCAACTTCTTAACCAGTTTTTCTACAATGGTTTAACCCAGCAATTTCAGAATACAGTTGATAATGCAGCTGGGGGAGCCATGGGAGAAAAGACAGCAGCTGAAACTTATGATATTTTTGAGATGTTGGGAGCTAATTCTCAACAGAAGAGTGTAAGAGGAAGAAGCAAAGGGGTGAACCAATTGGAAGCCAATAGTGATATGGTAAATCAGATAGCTGAGTTAACAAGGCAAGTGCAGATGCTGAACATGAAGAACAATATTTCTTCATCTACTCAAGAAGCGTGTGGAATCTGTGGAACTGTCGGGCATGGAGCAAACATTTGTCCCTCTGCATATGAATCATATGGGAATGAAGCTGAGCAAGTCAATGCTATGGGAGGATTTCAACCAAGGGCCAGGAATGATCCTTATTCAAATACATACAACCCTGGTTGGAAGAATCACCCAAATTTTTCTTGGGGAACAAATAATTCTCAGCAGCCTTTCCATTTTCTTCAAAGACAGAACCAAGAGCAAGGCCAATCCTCAAATCAAGGGAAGTCTAGGATAGAGAGTTTGGAGGAAAGTTTACAAGCTTTTATCCAAGTCAGTGCTAAAAATCAAGAGGTGACCAACAAGAGGCTGGATTCCTTAGAAGCATCTTTTAAAAAAGTGGAGACTCAAGTTGGACAACTTGCACAACAGATGAAGATTCAACAAAAGGGGAAATTCCCAAGTCAACCTGAGCAGGCACAATCTGTGACTGTTCTTAGAAGTGGTAAGGAAATTTATAATAATGTTGAAAATGATTCTGTGAATGCAAGAAACAAAGAGAACAAGGGGGGAGGAGAACCAAAGAACAAAGGTGCTGGAGAAAGATCAGTGGAGAAGTCCCTTACAGCAGATCTACATAAGGCAAGCAATCCATACCGGCCACCCATACCATTTCCCAGCAGGTTGAAGGATGATAAACCAGATAAGCAATTTTCTAACATCTTCAACATGCTATCTAAGGTAAGTATTAACTTACCCTTACTTGAGGCAATTAAGAACATGCCGGCTTATGCCAAGTTTTTCAAAGAGCTGATCACTAAGAAAAAGAGGTATGAGACGAATGAAAAGGTGATAATTTCAGAGGTAGCTAGTGCTGTTCTGCAGCATAAACTACCTCCCAAGCTAAAGGATCCTGGGAGCTTTATAATTCAAATTACTGTGGGGAATGGAAAGGGGATTGAAGGCATGTGTGATCTAGGAGCTAGTGTGAATTTAATGCCTTATTCTGTGTTTAAAGAATTAGAACTAGGGGAGCTTAAACCGACAAAAATGGTGTTGCAATTAGCTGATAGGTCTTTTAGATTCCCGAAAGGGGTTATAGAAGATGTGTTAGTTAAGGTTGAAGGGTTGATAGTGCCTGTGGATTTCATAGTACTTGACATGGAAGGTAGTAACCCTGCACCATCTGCACACACTATTCTGCTGGGTAGGCCTTTTATGGCGACTACCAACACCTTGATAGATGTTTAAAATGGTAAGTTGTCAATGAATGTCTTAGGACAAACTGTGGATTTTTCTATTTTTAACATTTCTCCCATTCCTACAACTGCTTTATATGAGGAATGTTCTTTAATTAATTGTGTTGAAGCAGTTGTTTCAGATGCTTTCTTGCAGACAGGTTCCCCAGATAAATTGGAGCTGACACTGACTTTAGAAGAGGGGGCTAAACCACTGGGGAAGACCCAAAGATGCCTTAACCCAAAGGCATATGAGAGCTCGAGGAATTATAAGGATCACACTAAAGCACTTCAAGACAGATTTATTGTGCGACAGACATTGAGTCCAGGTATGAAAGTTTTACTTTTTAATTCTCGACTCAGTCTGTTTCCAGGTAAATTCAAGTCTCGATGGAGTGGTCCATTCGAGGTGACTAAGGTATGTCCTTCTGGTGCCATTGAATTACTAAACTCTAGAACCAATAAGATTTTTAAAGCAAATAGACATAGAGTTAAGCCATATAAAGAAGGATTTCAGGAAGTGAGGATCATTGACAGCACTCTTGATCCATGATCCATAAGCCTTGCATGATGTCCAGCTTTATGACATTAAAGAAGCGCTAAATGGGAGGCAACCCATCAGTTTGCATTTTCTTTTTCATAGTTATAATTTTATATTTTGCAATTTTGATTTTATGTTTAGTTTAAATAAATAGAAACCCTAAAGCTCTCTTGCATCTTGTTTTTGAATATTTGTGTTTGTGATAAAAAGGTTGAGTTTTGCCTCATCAGGGGACGATGGAAGACAGGTTGTACTTAATTCTTTCTCTTTATTATTCTTGTTTTACATTGAGGACAATGTAAATTTTATGTGTGGGGTACTCTTTAAGCTTTCCTTTAATTCTTGTTTTGCTTATTGTGGTTGTTTTGTTTATTGTGTTTGTTGTGCATGGCATAATTGTTGAAAATTTATTGATCTTTTCTTTAATTCTAGCATTATAGTTGAGACTTTGGTATCAGCATAGAAATGAGCATTTGAATTCATTCAGGATTAATTTTCGCATTCTGCAATTCATGACATATAAATCTTTGTGAACCCACCTGTGTGAGTTTTGAGCCTCATAAAAATTGATATTTTTGTCAATTGATTTTCTTTTCTTAAGTGTGCACTTTCATGATGTTGCATCTCTAGAATTTGCTTTTGCATACTTATTGAACTCACATTATGATTTAATCTCAAGTTTTAAAATGATGAAGGCAAATTAGGTTAGCCCCTTTAGCTTAAAGAGACTTCCCTTAATATTGATTTCCTTAGTGAGCCAAGTTGAGCCATTGACCGTTTCTTGTTTGATTAACACAATTCTCAACCTAACATGTTCTTATTATCATCATACCTATGCATTAAGGAATGGAGTTTTATGATTTGACAATAGGGTAGTTTATTTCAAGTGTGGGGTAAGTAAAAAATAAATAAATAAATAAATAATATGGAATTCCTAATTGAGGGTTGAAATGCATACTTTGCATATTGTATTTGATTAAGAGTCATTATTCTTTTCCTCTACATTTTAAGCTAGATGTTCCATGTAAGTTTATACTTTGTATATTTATATTATTAAAAAAAATGCTGATAAAAATAAAAAAAATATAATAATAAAAAAAAGAGAAGAAGAAGAAAAAGAAAAAGTGAAAAAAAAGGGAGATATATGTATACAAAGTTCATATATTTTCTAGCCTTAGAGGAATTTTGACTCATTACTTTTCTTTTAGTGTGCAAGTATGTAAGATTGTTAAGGGTTGGTGAGTATGCTATTTGAAGGAGTTATGAAATTCTTAGCAAGAATAGTGTCTAATTTAGATACTCCATTTCTTGATGCTCCAGCTTAAATGTCTTTTCTCACACCTTACCTTAGCCCCATTACATCCAAATAAAAGACCTTGAGAAAATCAGTGAGAGAGATTGGATAATTAAGCAAGTTTATGGCAGTATGCACTCATGAGTGGTATGAGTGATTAACCTTTGAAATCGAGTGAAACACTTAGTTGAGAGATAAGATTTGTATGTTTGGATTAATGAATGAGTTAAGAAAATCCTTGATTGAAGGAAATTGCAATTATTTATGTCTGACTCTTTAAGTATTTCATCTATATGCTGGAATTTTAATTAAGGTTGTTTGAGTTTTTAATTTATGCCATGTGAATTTGCTTAAGGACAAGCAAAGTTTTAAGTGTGGGGTAGTTGTTTTATTAGTTTTTGTTATAGTTTTGTGTCTTGTTTGTTATGTTAATTATTGTTTTATTTAGGTATTTTGTTAGTTTTAATCGGTTTGTCTAGTGTTTTCTTTAATTGTGGTAGTTTTAGTTTATTTCAATGTTTATGTCATTTCTGATGTAGTTTTTAGTATTGTGTTTATGTTGTGTTGGTTATTGTCTATTGATTTCTTGTTAAGATTTGTTTTGAGTTTTGTGTTAGGTTAAAAAGGCAAGGAAGCAAATTTGAAGGAGAAAGTGGTAGTGGCTGACACAGGCAGAGGACACGGCCAAGTCACTGGCCGTGTGCCATACCAAGATTAAATTGAAGAACAAGTCCCAGTAGCAGACACATGCAAGGGACACGGCCAAGTCACCTGGCCGTGTCCCTCCAAAAAGACCCAACACAGCCAAGTCAAGCTTCACTTGGCCGTGTCTCACTTGGTTCCACAGGAAAGAGATCAAAATTGCACAGAGGTGAACACCTGTAGGGAACACGGCCGTGTCTTGTGGCCGTGTCCCTCAAACATGGTGCAATATGGCCAAGTCACTTCTGACTTGGCCGTGTCACTCAACCAAAGAAGAAGAGAGGAGAGAAACAAACAGAGGTGGACACCTGCAGAGGACACGGCCGTGTCTTGTGGCCGTGTCCCTCATGAACCAAACGCGCACCGAATTTTAAAGCGGACGTTACGTATAAAAGGAAAGAAGAGAGCTAGGTTACGGGGGTTGAGGATTTGGAGAATTGTTTGAGCCATCAGAGAGAGTGAAGTTAGGGTTTAGCTTTGTTTTCTTGATTTTGATTTCACTTTTGATTACTTTAGCTTAGATTAGATTGTTCTAGCCAGTTATTTATTCTTCTTGCAAGATTTGAACAAGAGATTATTCAGAAGCTTCAAGGAGTTGTAACTTGGTTTTGTTCTCGAACTTATTCTCTTTATTTTATTTGAATGGATATTATCATGTCTATTTTGATTTCTTTGAACATTAATGAGATGAATATGTTTGATTGCATTATGAACTAATTTGATCTAGTCTAGGGTTTGTATGGATCTGCTATGATTGTATGAATTGGTTATTCTCTTAGCTAATAATTTCTTTTGCCTTTATTGAATGAAACATTGTTAATATATAATTGATTGACAACCAATTATGTGTTTTAAGGTATTAGATGATGGATCGAGAGATGAAGTTTAATACTTGAACAATTCAATTAGGGACTTAGGTGAATTAGAGATATAACCTATTAAAAAGATTATTTCAATTATAACAAGATTAGTTGAAAGAGGTTTGAATGCGAGAGCTTATTTCCTTGACTTGATTAATTGAGTTGTTTGAGATTTAATCTTTGAAATTAAATTAGTGAAGAGGAATAACCGTTCATACATATAAGTAGTGGAGAAGTGCAAACCCTAGACCCTTTTATCAAGTGAATCAAAACATCAGCTTTTGTTTATTTTTATCGTTTTCAACTTAAATCAATCTTCTTCATTACTTTGCAATTTAAATTTCTTTACTACTTGTTACTTTTAATTTGATAATCAATTACCCACTTTGGCTTCCTTGTGAGACGACCTTGGGGCGATCACCTTTGCTACAACTACCTCGTATACTTGCGAGTGATGCTTTGTGGTAGAGTTAATTTGAGAGCAACAGTTAACATGGCTGGAAAAGGAGAAGAGACTAGCAAAGAAGGAGCTATGGCTGAAAGCTTGGCTAGGCTTATTGAGACTTTGGCAGCAATGCTTGGTCGAATGGAGATGATGGATACTAGATTGCAAGAGAATGCAGCACGACAAGCACAACAAATTCAGCAAGTGTAACAAGGGCAGCCAGCCGCACATCCAAATCCCATAATGCGAGCTAGAAGAGTGCTTAGGAGAGAAGGGCAAGGAAATCTTGAAGCCCTAGAAGCAGCCGAAAGGGTAGAAGATGAAGATGAAGGTGGAAATCAACCTACCACTGATGGTGACCTTACTTCCATCAAGATGAAGATTCCTTCCTTTGAAGGGAAGAACAATGCAGAAGAGTTCATAGAATGGGAGAGGAAAGTTGAGCAGATTTTCGAATGGCATAACTACACCGAAGAGAAGAAATCAGTTTTGGCAGCCGTAGAGTTCAAAGGGTATGCTACCTTTTGGTGGGATCAATTGAAAGCTAATAGAAGAGGGAAAGGTATGAGGACTATTCCTGAATGATCAACCTTGAAAGAACTAATGAGAAGCCGATTTGTACCATCTCACTACATTCGGGATTTTTACAATCGACTAGCAAGACTAGTTCAAGGTGGAAGAAGTGTGGAAGAGTACCACAAAGAGATGGAGATGATCATGGCTAGGGCAAATATTGATGAAGATGAAGACAAGAAGATGTCACGATTTCTTGGGGGATTGAATTTGAACATAGCCAATGAATTGGAGATGTATGAATTCAACACAATGGAAGAGTTAGTTCAAAAGGCCACGAAGATAGAGAGAAGATTGAAGAATAAAGCTATTTTGAAAACTGGCTACTCTAAAGTTATTGGAAATTTTTCAAACTTCAAGGGTTCAAGTTCAAGTGGAGGTTCCTACAAAGGGGATTACAAGGGTTCTTTCCAAAAGAATTCTTCCTACAATCCTAATTTCAAGAAGCCGAATGATGGGGATGCAAAAACAGCCAAGGAAACACCTTCTAGACCTACTCCAAGTAGGGAAATTAAATGCTACAAGTGTTTGGGAAGTGGACACATTGCTTCTTAATGTCCGAATAAGAGGGTGATGATTGCTACCCATGAAGGGGAAATTGAATCAGAATCTGAACATGAAGAAGAAGAGGAGGCCGAATGTGGTGATAGGGCCGAATATGATGAAGATGCTTGGGAGAATCAAGTCTTGAATGCTGAACATGGAGAGATGCTTGTTACTAGAAGAGCCTTGAATATTCAAGTCAAGGAAGAAGGCTTGGATCAAAGGGAGAATCTTTTCCACTCTAGGTGTTTGGTGAATGGTAAGGTTTGTACACTTATCATTGATGGTGGAAGTTGTACCAATGCTGCTAGTACTACAATGGTGGATAAATTGGGGTTAACTTGTTTTAAACATCCCAATCCTTACAAGTTGCAATGGTTCAATGACGCTGGGGAAGTAAAAGTGTTGAAGCAAGTCAAAGTACCATTCTCCATTGGGTGGTATAAAGATGAGATTTTGTGTGATGTAGTGCCAATGCAAGCTGGACATTTGCTATTAGGAAGACCATGGCAGCATGATAGAAGGGCACAACATGATGACTTTTCTAATAAGTATACCTTTACTTATGAAGGAAAGAAGGTTGTTCTAGCACCATTATCACCTCAAGAGGTGTATGAAGATCAAAAGAGGATGCTAGAGAGGGAGAAAAAAGTTTCGGCCAACATAAACCAAGGGGGTTCAAATTCTGCCAATGATGTTTCTTCAACACCCAAGGGTAATTCTAAGGGCAGGGAGAGAGAAATAATAAAGTGAGTGAGTACAGAAAGGGAAAAGAGGCCGAGAGTCAAAAGAAAGTAAGCAAACAAATAAATGGCCCATTGGTGAGAGAAAATAAGCAAGGAGAAAAAGCAAAACATACTTTTTATGCAAGAGCAAGAGAGATAGATGTAGGGCAGCCTGTACTCATTATTATGTATAAAGAATTGTTACTTGCTGACAGTGAAGAATCTCTTGATTCTTTACCTTCTAGTTTTGTGTCTTTGTTGCAGGATTTTTAAGGATGAGTTTCTTGAAGACCTTCCTAGTGGTTTGCTGCCATTAAGAGGGATTGAACATCAAATTGATTTCATACCCGGTTCTACAATTCCAAACCGGCCAGCATATAGGAGCAATCCTATGGAGACAAAAGAGATGCAAAGACAAGTTGAAGAGCTTTTGGAGAAAGGTTTGGTTCGTGAGTATGCAGTGTTCTTTTATGGAATTTTATGAATTTAAACAAATAAATTAAAGTTTTTATAAGTAGAAAAGATGTTTTTTAAGGCTTTTTGAATGAAATAGAACCTACTTTAAAATTTTAAAAGAAGCAGAATTTACATCATATTTTTGTTGAAAAATATGTTCAATTAGAGTTTTAAGATTTTTAAGAAGAAAAAATAACAATTTTAAGCCTTTTGGAAGATAAACAAATGAAATAAGGTTTTTTTGGCTTTAGAAAAACAAAATTAAAGTTCAAAGGTTTTTAATTTTGATTTCATAAATTTGCTAATGTGTAAAGAAAACAATTAAAGAAAATTAATTAACACATACCTGCTTTTGATGATTTCTCCAAAAACAATTCTTCTTGGATGAACTAGCTCCAAAGACAAGCTTTTTTTGCCTTTTAATCCTCTAAATCGTGCTACTACTGTTCCAGAAAAAAGTTAAATTGAATTTCTTCTTTTCCTTCCTTGATTTGGTTTCAAATTTTCCAAACACCTCTTGGATTTTTGCCTCCTCTTTTTTAATTGTGTTTGGTCCTTATTTATAGTGGTTTGAGGTTGTTTATTCCTAATTAGTTAAGGTAAGTAATATTAATTAAAAAAAAGAAACTAAAACCTAATTAGATTAGGTTTCGAAAAATTAGCGTCGGAAAATTTGCGCTGTCGAAAAAAAACTGCTGCCGAAAAACTGCGCTGGCGAAAAAATCTGCTGTAGCTGGCTATTTCGCATGCAAAAAATTTCTGTGTGCGAAAGCTATTTCGCAGGCAGAAATTTTCTGCATGCGAAATAGCACAGTGATTTCACCCACAGGAATTTCCTGCTGGCGAAAGGCCCACGGGCCCGCGCGATAATTTTTTCGTCGCCGATTTTTATTTTTATTTTTATTTTTTTACTTTTATTTGTTTATTTCTATTTTTTATTAATAAAAATTAGATACTAAGGCAAAAATTATTTAATAAAAATTATTTTGGACCAATTAGACAACAAAAACCATTTTAGACTAAATAAAACATATTGGACCGGATTGGGTCAAAATTGAGGGTCTACAATTTGCCTCCTCCTTGAATGATATGAAACCTTAGTGAAAGAGAGTGAAAAGCAATAAGACTTAATTTTTTATGAAACGGTTGAGGTTTTGGGTTCTGGACCCGGTTCGAGTTCTAGACTCAAGGATAATTCTAGGTTCTGGACCTAAGAAAAATTTGGGTTCTAGACCCGGTTTGAGTTCTGGACTCAAGGATAATTCTAGGTTTTGGACCTAAGAAAAATTTGGGTTCTGGACCCGGTTTGAGTTATGGACTCAAGGATAATTCTAGGTTCTCGACCTAAAGAAAATTTGGGTTTTGGACCTAAGGAAAATTTTGGTTCTGGACCCGGTTCGGGTTCTGGACTCAAGGGAGATTCTAGGTTCTGGACCTAATGAAAATTTGGATTCTGGATCCAGTTCGAGTTCTGGACTCAAGGATAATTCTAGGTTCTGAACCTAAGGAAAATTTGGGTTCTGGACTCAAGGGAGATTCTAGGTTCTGGACCTAAGGAAAATTTGTGTTCTGGACCCGGTTCGAGTTCTGGACTCAAGGATAATTCTAGGTTATGGACCTAGGGAAAATTTGGATTTTGGACCCGGTATTGGGTACTTGGACCCGAGATTGATTTGATTTGGGTACTTGGACCTAGGATTGGGTACTTGTACCCGGGATTGATTTGATTTGGGTACTTGGACCCGAGAATGGGTACTTAGACCCGAGCTTGGGTACTTGGACCCGAGAATGGGTGCTTGGACCTGAGATTGAGTTTGACTGACCTTTTATCATTTGAGAAGTCTGACTGCTCCGGCTGTTTTATTCATTGTGATTCTTCACCATCAAAATGGATCTTCACCCTTTGAGATTGGGTCTTCACCCTTAAAAATGGATCTTCATCTTTTGAGATCGGGTCTTCACCCTTGAAAATGGATCTTCATCCTTTGAGATCGGGTCTTCACCCTTGAAAATGGATCTTCATCCTTTGAGATCGGGTCTTCACCCTTGAAAATGGATCTTCATCCTTTGAGATCGGGTCTTTACCCATGAAAATGGATCTTCATCCTTTGAGATCGGGTCTTCAACCTTGAAAATGGATCTTCATCCTTTGAGATCGGGTCTTCACCCTTGAAAATGGATCTTCATCCTTTGAGATTGGGTCTTCTTTGTTCTTTGAAGATGGGAGTGACACGGCCAGTGGCTTGGCCGTGTCCCCTGGGTGTGTCAGCTTCTGTGTTTTTTCTTTGGTTCTTCTTTATTCTTGGCTTAGGATGGGACATGGCCAAGCTTGTGTCCGTGTCATGTGACACGGCTAGTGGCTTGGCCTTGTCGCCTGCCAGTGTCACCTACTACTTCCCTTCTCTCTTTGCTTGGTCTTTCTTGGCTTTGCCCTTTAGGTGAGACACGGCCAGTGGCTTGACCATGTCTCCTGCCCGTGTCATGTTCTGCCAAGATTTCCTTTGAGGTGACACGGTCAAGCTTGATTTGGCTTGGCCATGTCTTGCTTGATCCATGTTTTCCTTGTTTTGATATTCCAAGGGAGTTTTTGCACTTTAACCACTTTTCCCTTGCAACTGCTTTTCCTTTTTTCTCCAATTTTGATTGGATCTTATATCCTCTCCTTGCCCCCCAAGGATTTTTTTCTTTCATGCAAACTTTGATTGATGTTTTTCTTGTCTAGTTCTTTGCATAAGCATGCATTTCTTCTCTTTGCAAAGTGACTAGGGCTTCCACAAGCGAATAGGCTTTCCATGCCCCCTTGATTCAATATCTTCTTTTGATTCTTTAATTTGCAGGGTGTTTGCTGTTCATTAAGACAAGAAAGTGCGATGTAATATGCTCATGTATGCTGATATGCATGAATAATAATTACAGTCGTTCCATCGACTCACAGACCGAGGTGATTAGCAGAAGTGTTCTCATTGGTTCCTTTTTGACGCTCGTTCAAGTCTCGCATTGAAATGATCAAAAGCTTTGCATTTGGCTTTTATCTTCAAGATGTTGAAAACATGAGTGGTGGAGACCCTAAGCAGTAGAGTCAGGGATGTATCCATTTCAAACTATGTTTCAGCTTGTCAGTTGGTAGTTTCTTCATGACCTTGCCAATAATCAATTCAACATACTTCCCTTAACTTGAAGGCTTTGAATGACAAAACACTCTTCTTTTTTTTTTAATTTTGATTTTGAAATCAAATGTTGGCTTTGCCAAATCGATGTCAATGTACCTCAGGACTTGATTTTTCCAAATTAATATATCTATAACATGACAACCATAGTTACCATACAAAACTCTGGAATCATTTCTATTTAAGCAAGAACTGTTGCACTTTAGATAGGCAAATACACATTGCTTGGCCAAAGGTCTCATTTGAGTTTAAATATTGTCTATCTCATATGCATGCTTATCCAAACTATCTCCCTTAATAGACTCTACCTACCAAGAGAGATCAACAGGTCTTTGATAGGCTTGAAACGGGGTCTATAAGGGACATGGGTTAAAGTGGAGGCCATTTTGAGATTGGAGTTGGTGTGACACAATGGACAAACCCTCACACTACAAATTTCTTGTTGGAACTTTAGATAGTTGGGAGCAATCTTTCTAGACTCCAAATTCCTTCTATCTTCTTGGCATTAATCTGGATCTTGATTAGGACAGTTTTTGCCCTTGCAAAAAGTTTAAGACCCAAATCCGTTTCTTTTCTTCTTTTCCCTTTTTTCCTCTTTATTTTTCTTACTCTTCCCTTTTTCTTTCTCTTTCCTTACTCTTCCCTTTCTTTTATCATTTTGTCCTTCTTTCTTGTAGGACTATCAAGTACAGAACTTTCAAGAACTGGATGGTCTTCCTCCTTTTTCTTTGATTTTGATTGAATCTTTGGTTGTGTTGGGACCAATTCAAGTCAATCCATAAAATGCAAGCCTTTTGTTGTCTTAGGTAAAAGAGTACTCAATTGGTTTTTTGAACCACCTTTTTAGATTTTATCTTTCTTCCTTTCTTTTTTTTTCTTTTGTTTTTCTTCTTTTTTCTCTTCTTTTGTTTTTTTTAGCTCTAAAAAGAGTTGTCTTGGTTTGTACTAACTTGGGCTTCCAATAATGGATAAGTGGAGTAACATAAATCTTCTTTAATAGGGATAAATCATTTGTTACTCTGATGTTGATGTTGATATATTAGAGATATTAGGAAAACTTCAACTGCCCTTATGGTTTTGAGAACATCAACTATCCTTATGATCTTGAGAACTTCAACTATCTTCATGGTCTTGAGAACTTCAACTATCTTCATGGTCTTGAAACTTCAACTATCCTCATGATCTTGACTAATCATTGCTTTCTTTGATCTTCTTGCCTATTCATCTTAGTAATCATAAGACTTGTCAAAAGTATCACAACAGCTCATGGTAGGTTATTGGGGTTTGTAAGCCAATAAAAAGAAAGCTAGAATTTTATGAAGGCTCAAAGGGACAACTAGGGATTGATATTTAATTGGGTGGATACTAGTTGTTGGCTAACCAAACAATGCCTAGATCATTTCTCTCCTAAATAAGCAGAGTTCAATTTTGCCTCAAAAGTTTGTCAAAGCATGTTCTAAGACTGACTAGGACCTAGACAAAGGTAATTATGCAGGAGCCCTCTCTAAGTAAGCATACACAACTCAATGCTATAAAGCCATTCCCTCACCTAGTAAAGTCATTCAAGTCATGATGCATAAATATATTAATTCATGAATTATCAAGCAAGATTCCTCATTAGTCGAGCACCAAAATGAACAAAGACCAACAAAAATTTTGATGAAAGTAATTTATTGAAACAAATTTAAATGTGAAAAACACAATAGTTCCAAAATATTAAATAAAGTAAGATTGAAAAGCAACATTCAAGCTAAGGAAAGTTCATTGAGTTTAAGCTTCTTTTCCCATTACAACTTCAATATTTCCATCTTGAAAAGAGGATAAAACAAAATCTTCTTCCAATCCTTTTCCCACCATAAAGGTTGCTGGTGGTGGCACTCTTCCAACTTTAGGCAAAGGGTTGTCTTTGGTATTGGGTTATCTGGCTCAGGTAGCTTGCCACTATAAATCAAATCTTGGATCTCATGCCTTAATCGGGTACACCTATCAGTCTCATGTCCTTGAGTCTGATGAAATTGACAAAAAGCCTTAGTATCAAATTTTGAGGGTAATGGACTAGGTAAAGGTCGAGGAGCCAATGGTTGTAACAACCCTTTCTTTTGTAGCTTATCGAAGACACAAGACAAAGGCTTCCCCAGATCTGAAAACTGCCTTTTATTTGCTTGACCGGTTACATTAACATCAACTTCTTTTTGTGTGCTTTGATTGTTAGTCTGGTTGTTCCCTTTCTCATTCCTTCTTATTGAAAAGCGATTCTTCTCCCTTTCCCACTCTTCAATTTGTAGACCAGCTTGGAGAAGATCTTTGAAATCACGGATGAGTGTATGAGACATCCTCTCACAAAGACTAGGCAACACCCCTCTCACAATCATCCCTATTTGATCGGATTCATCGGGCCTCTTCTTGAGTAAAGCAGTCTTGTTTCTCCATCGCTTCACATAGTCCACAAAATTCTCATTTGGCCTTTGCCTTATGGACTCCACTTCCATTAAAGTAACTTCTAACTCAACATTATATCCTAATTGTTGGATGAAGGCTTTGTAAAATAGATCCCAACTCTTTTGTGTTCCATCATCTAAGGTATTGAACCAATTTTGGACAACAGGGTCCAATGAGAGCATAAAGTACCTTAGGGTTTGAGTCTTAGTAGCTCGGGTAGATTGCATGGCAGTGATATACTGCTTCACATGAAGATGGGGATTTCCATTGCCATTGTACTTAGCAAAGGAAGGCATCTTGAACTTATAAGGGACCTCATCATCTTGTTCAAATAGTTTTTCGATCTCAGACTTCTCTTCGGTTTTCAGCTTCTTCTCAAATTTCTTTTCTAAATTAGCAATCATCTTTTCAACATCGGGTGTCTCGGTCTTTTCAATAGTAGCCTTCTCAACAGCCTTCGGTTCTTTCTTCTTTTCTTGAACCTCTCGGTAGTATTGAGCCCAATCATCATCATCATCAATGATCACCTTTTCATCATCAAAAATCACTTCACTAACTTTAGTCTTCCTTTTGTCCTTTGGTTTTTTAGTGCTAGCAGATGCCTTGGCATGGTTCTCTAAGATTGCAGTCAATTGGTTCTTCATGGTCTCAGCTAGGGCCTCTTTTATTTCTTCCATTTTGGCATTAAGGGCTTCATCCACCATTCTTTGAATTTGTTTGGGCTCCATTGTTTTAGGCGAGCAAGTTATTGAGTCGTTGCTAGATACTTCATCTCCGGCGTAGGTCGGATTGTTGTAAGCTTTTGAACTTTCTTAATCCAGGGCTGTGAGCCAGAGAGGATCAATGATATGAGATGCAAATGTATGCATGTATGCACAATCAACCAATAAACAAGTGTAATTAGGATGATCCTTCCAACCTTATAACATCCACACACGAATGGCATGTAACATCCCGAATCCCAGATTGGTAAGAAACAGACCTAGAGGATATGATTTAGGCTTAGAACAAAGAAGTTTAGAACATGACCTATAACTTGAGCTAGAATTTAATCCAAGTTAATGACAAAATTAGAGAGTCTCAAAGAAGAATTAATTGTTTATTTGTGTCTTATCTAGATGTATAACTTGAAATTACTCAATTTTGAGTTGTACAGAATAAGATATGATGGATTTAGTAGACAATGTGCAAGCTGCCTCAGGACAGCATAGTAGGCTTAACTTTGAAGGACCGTCAAAAATCAGATATAGCTTGGATCGACCTGAAATTTTGACAAAATGTAGCCCCAGATGTCTATTTTCAGTGGGAATAAGAATTACTTAATTTGGAGTTGTGAGTAAAATGATATTTATAAAGAAAACAGCAAGGTCAGGAAGGGATATCAAAAGGACCTAAGTGAAAATTTCTCAAAAGTTAGGGGCAACTATGTAAACTTAAAAATTAAGAGTTGAAAGTTCTTAATAGTGCCCATATCCAACCCCAGAAGAATATTCTCAAGATTAATCGGGTCATAACCATGGGTTTCAATTTTTCCCGAAAACGCACGATTTAAAAGTAACAATCGATTAATTGCTGGAGGGTATTTTGATATTTTCACACCCTAGACTATAAAATTACAGCACAAGAAAGTTGAGGGGGTCAAAATATGAATAAAAGGAAGCCTAATGGCTTGCCAAATAAATAGATAAAAGAAGAAGGCAAGTGGACCAATTAAAAGTGGCCATTTTTGCTATAAGGTGTACCAATTGGAAGTCAACATCTATACCAGCATATTTTCACCACTTATGGCTGCCATTTGGATCAAAATAAGCTAAGGAAAGAAAATAAAAGCTCTCTCTTACATGGTGAACTCATCCAAACCATAAGAGAAGGAAGAAGGAGGTGATTTTTCCAAAGTTTAAGGCTTTTGGTTGAAGATTTTGGTGACAAACAAGATTATAAGGTAAGAGAAACCTATCTCTAGTTTTAATTTCATGGAATAATGGTTAATTTAAGAGATTGAAATTAGGGTTCATGTAGCGAGATTTGGAGAAAATTCAAGAAATAATTATTTGAAGGATGTGATGAAAGAAATAATGGTTTTAAGGTCAGAGGAGATTAGATTGAGGAAAAAATGGCAAGAAATGAATTGGTAGCCTATGTTTTCAAACCATAGGATGTATGTTTAAAGTGTGTATGCTGGAATTCTTGTAGGAAATAAAGAAAAGCTAAAGGAAAAAGAAGAAAAAAAATCAAAGATGAGCTAAGGAAAGCAAAGGGGAAAAAGGTTTGGTACTTTAACCTTCTTGAATTAGTGATCTCTATTGCCTTTGCATTTGGATGTGTAATTGCTATAATTGTTCATGTGCTTGAGTTGTGGTGGTTATGTGGTTGAGATTGATGATGATATAGAAGTGTTTTTTGTGTATTGATTGATTTTTGGGTTGAGGTTATAAGGGAGGTAAATGTGGGAGTGCTATGTTGTGTTGTTTTGTTGCAGCCAGCCATGTGTCCTGCATTTTTCTGGAATTCAACCGAAATTTAGACTAGCAAAATGATAGAACTATAACTTGAAAAACAAAACTTAAATGTACCCTTATGTGTTAGGAAACCATATAATTTGGAATTTCCTAAATCCCACTTGTAGATAAAAAGATATGATCAAAAGAGTATAACTCATGCACACTGGAATTGTGAAACCGGACAGACTGAGATTTTTGCCTTGAGTCCAGATTTTGGTCCATTTACCTCAGGAATTAGATGTTGTGATAGAAGATATAAATAAACCCTTGTATGTTGGTGAACCATAGGAGTTGGATTCATCTCGATTGGACTTAAAATGTAGAAGTTACACACGAATGAGCGAACCATGCGCAGGCAGACCCTAGCAGACTGCAGGGCTGAATTAAAAATTGCGGAAAAAATCACGTGTTACTTTTTTTATGCTGAAATTTTTACTGGATATATCCTTATGTGTCTAATTTAATTTAAGATAAGAATCGTCTCAATCCGAGTTGTGTAGGTAAAATTATAAATGAAATAGTATGCATTGCGCAGACTTGAGTAACCAATTGACCAGGGAAGAGTTCAAGGAGTCATCAAGAATTATGTGTAACAAATTTAAATCTAGAAATTTAACCATAAGGACTCATATGAGTCTAGTTCGAGTGAAAACAAGAATTTTTACATTCGGATTAGTAGAACAAAAGTTATTGGGGAAATAAGATAACAAGGTACATAAGAAACTAAATGCTAGAATTCACTGTTCATTTGGTAAGAAATAAATGAGGTATAATTGAGATAAAATATTCATTTGGAATGAAATAAATTATCAAAAATATGCTCTTGAAAGCTTGACCAATTAAGAACAAGATAGCATTTTTCATTTTTTTGAAAATTACATCCCAATTGTGTTTTATTTAGATTTTAAAGCCCAACGAGTGATTTTGCAGTATTATAAAACCCGGTGTGGCCTAAAAAGTGCAATCTGGCCCAAAGGCCCGGAATGAAAATTTTGAACTACAAATTAATTCTATTGAGCTGATTTAGGATAAAAATAGTCAGATTCTTAATCACTGGTGCCATATCTATAACATTGTGTGGTTTGCATCAAATTTCTACTTAACGGTTAAAGTACCCACTAAGCTATATGCTTAGCGAGTTTAGTTTTCTAAACTCGTAGGTTATGGAGTCCAAGCTGACAAATGGGAAGCTACAAAGGAGCACCAGAGTGCACAATAGGAGGCGAAGTGAGGAGCAAAGCAAAGTTTAGCTTGGCATGTACTGTTAAGGACTTTCAAAATGTAATTATAACAATTAAAAAAATGTGTAAATTATTATTATTTGTAATAAAAAGAAAAAAAATTTTATTTAGTACATGTTCTGTATACCATGTTGCATATATTGTAGCACACTTGACTCAGCTGGAAATAGTTGGGTTAAGGGGTGTTACAATTTTTGGTATCAGAGCATTGGTTTAGCCGTTCCTGGGCGGTTAACCATAGGAAAGTACGTGCCAATTAGGATATGGAGGAAAGGTAAACGGAGTGAGATAGAAAGATATCAGGTAGAAAAAGGTTAATGCAATGAGTGAATATGATTAACACGAAATAGTAAGCCATGTATTAGTTAGAAATTGAGAAATATATGACAATTGGAATAGACAGTCAGTAAGAAATGATAGAAAGTAGACCGAAAGGTGCATATATATACAGATACATAGTATGATAGAAAGAAATTAGATAGTGGCAGACATTCAGAAGGTTAAAAAAGAATGAACAGTAAGTTAAGAATAGAAACCAAAAATTTATGTGAGCAAGATAAATACACATAAGGGCAAAAACAAGTATGTTAAAGACCGAAATATATGCAATAAAGGTTAAGGCAATTATGAGAGGTAAGTAGTAAAAGTACCAAAAGAATAATAACGAATAGAATACCGACCATAATACAAGAGTCTAAAATTGAGAGAGTGAAGAATAATAGTACAGCAAGAAAAAAAAACTCATAGAAAATAAAATTGAGAACTAAGAAAAGGAAGCAAAACTAGTTAGATTCTCCAGGATTAATGCTTTATCTGGTTGAAATCATGTGTTCCTTATATAATGAACTATTTAAACTTGTGTTGGAAATGTTTGGTAATGTGTTCTGACAACTTGAGAATTATTTTTTTTTTACCTATGTGTGCATTGATATGAATGTGATTCAATCATGTTAAATGAGTTTGATTACTATGGCAATATTATGTGATTGACTTATTATGGGAATGTTATGGTTGCTGAATTGAAAATAAAGCTATGAATGATTGGACCTGCAAATCAATGTACATGTGATATATCATAAATTGTACAAAGCATATCCATGTGAGACATACCGAACACGGTGCATATAATATCTATACTTATGTGAGACATACTGAGTACTATACATACAATATTTAAATGTCTTCACATAAAACGTAACATATACTGTACAAAGAGAAAGACATACCATACATACATAAAGACGTGCTAAATAATACATATGCAGAAAGAGAATAAAGAGATGAAACAGTGGAAAGCCTGATACTTGAAAATATAAGGCTCATAAAGTATAGCACTGGGAAATAAATAATATGACAATATGAGTGAATAAAAATGCCAATGTGCCCGTATGTGCCACTAAGCATTGTGAATGAGCCAAGAAATGGTTCAAGATATGAAATGGTGACATCCATGCAGATGTGAATACATATGAAACATATGGCAATCCGTGCATATAGAAAGCAAGAAAGAATGAAGGAAAGAGAATAAAATATTAGAAAGATATGCTTACCTTGGTAATTCAGATTGAATTAGAGTTGGGATGAGTGTATTTATATGGCATTAACATATATACTCAATGGTGGGGGCCATTGGGGCCAGTGGTGAGGGCCACTGGTTTTATATTTATCTGGCACCGATATATATACTCAATGGTGAGGGCCATTGGGGCCAGTAGTGAGGGCCACTGGTTTGATATTTATCTGGCACCGATATATATACTCAGTGGTGAGGGCCACTGGGGCCAATGGTGAGGCCCATTGGTTTGATGAAAAAAAGTGGTGAGGGCCACTCTTGTGATATGAAAATGGTGGTGAGGGCCACCTATGCCATGGAAATGAAACGGTGGTGAGGGCCACCCGTGCCATGCTGGTTCCATATGGTATTGCCTCATCCCACTTTGATTCTATTGTTATTACCATGAGGAGCTAAGTAAGAAAAATATGTGATAATATACAGATGAAAAAAAAAGTATATATGAAAATAAACAGAAAGTGAATTGAAACATATTCGAAAAAGAAAGGAAAGAAAGAGTTTGAAATGTAATAAAAAAAAGGAAAGATGTTCTCACCTTATGTTGGGATCGGCCGTAACCAACATAGAGCGAGACACATAATGAAATAAATAGTACTTCGAGAATAATGGTATCATGGACTGATCACCCATGAGCTATTATTCGAGATGTATATATGACAACACAAGGAAAGTCAGATGAGCCGATACTTAAGGAATGCCACCACACTGCACGAATATACATAGGACATACAAATTCAGTAAGAAGTAAATAAAGAATAACCACAATGCAAAGACAATGCTCTACGGGCCTTTAGAACTGCATTCAAAACTTCATTGGGTGCTATGCCATTGAGGCTAGTGTAATATCCCAAAGTATACCCTAAAAGTTTTGGAATTATTGTTGTATTTGGATTAAGTGTATATGTTTTAGTGGGAAGAGAAAAGAGATAATGAGGAGAGTGTATATGTTGTATATATTGAGATATATACAACATATACAAGTCAAAAGAAGTGAAAGTCAAAGAAAGAGTTAATTTTTATTAATTAATTAAAAGGAAAAAAAATGAGTGGAAGAGAATATATTAGAATATTTTAATGATATATTGCTTGGTGGAGGTTTAAGTGGAGAATAAATGTTTGACTTTGCCTCTTTTTCTTCTTCATTTTCTTTTCTTTTCCTTCATGGCCGGCCCTCCTAAGTAAGAGAGAAGAGAGTTTTAATTATATTTTCGAAGCTCAAAATTGAGGAAGTTTTCAAGTGATCAAGTTGGAAATCTAAGAAGTTTCATTAATTTTGGTAAGTTTCCTCTTGATTCTCTTGTTTTATTTTAAGTTGTGTTTGAGTTTGGTGTTGGATTTTTAAGAGCATGAATATGTTTGATTGTGGTGTGTTTGAGAGTGTTGGGTTTAATTGATTGTGATTTTGGAGTTGAATCGAAGACTAAGAGTTGTGTTTATGTTATGGTTTTGAGTTGGTAATTGATGTATGTTGTGAGTTTGAGCAATTATTATCTTAGATTTTCATTGTGTTTGTGTTTAGTGGAGTTGAAATCATAGAATACATGAGTTTGGTCCTAAACATAAGCATTTTGGATACCACGCCCATGGTCCTTTGATGCCACGACATGACCGTGGGGGTGTTAAGCAAATTGGACAGATTCATTTTCTAACCCACGCCCGTGGGGGTTTTGAGGCCACGACTGTGGGGGTGTGAGGCCACGACCGTGGGTCTTAGATAGTTGTGTTGGCTTATAATTTGTGATCTATGGGTCTAGTATGAGGCTAGTAGGTGAATAATTGTATTGGCATTCTTGTGTATTTGTATATAAGTGTGTATTATTCCTTTTGAATTAGGTTGTGAAGAGGTTGAGTTTCCCTAATCTAAGTGTTGAGGATTCTTTGAAGAGGAAGTGTATAGATTGGTGTGAATTGTTCTTGAGGTAAGTACAAACCATACATTATGGCATACATTTACATGACATTGGGACTTAACACATTTGGTTGTAAATG
Source organism: Garcia nutans (assembly GCA_947685225.1). Classification (NCBI taxonomy): domain Eukaryota; kingdom Viridiplantae; phylum Streptophyta; class Magnoliopsida; order Malpighiales; family Euphorbiaceae; genus Garcia; species Garcia nutans. The sequence continues at coordinate 38,674,681 of CANTUV010000011.1, forward strand.
TGTTAAGTAATCTATTACATTGTTGATACATTTGATTAATGTTATGATTTGCATAATTTGAAAGATATGATGATCATTCAAAATGTATGTTCAATGCAATTGGTTGTGGATATTTTAATGATGAATTGCTTTAATGTGAATTGAGATATGATGATATGTGAAGCCATTATTGTTGGCTATGATAGTGCAAATGAAATAATTGGGGCATGGTTGCCTATTTGATTATGGAATATGAAATGAAAAATGAATTGAGAAAGAGAATGATAAAGAGATAAATGAAATAATTGTGTGCTTAATATGTTATTCAATTTTTAGAGTTCTGAGTTTGGCGGCATGCCTATGAATCGCTGGATAGGTGAAAAGACCGGGTCATAAGTCGAGTCCAGGTGATAAATGTGATGTTTTTGGGGTGAAAAGACCGGGTCGTAAGCTTCAAAAACAAATCCTTGAAGCTAGATTGAATGAAAAGACTGGGTCGTAAGCTCAAATCTAGTTGGATTATCCATGGATAAATATATATATCGCCTATGGGCTTGATGATTGTGATTATGGACCAAAGCAGTAACTCTGAACTTTGAATAACATATTAGTGTCTTTTGGGCCCATGTTTGTCTTTGTTTCAATGTGATTCATGAATGGTGAAACAATTGGATAAAATAATGGAATGTAATGTTATGAAAAATATTAATATATCATTTATGAATATTGTCTTTATTGTGAAATGTGTGACATTGACATTACATTGAAACATATTGTTATTGTGGTTTGTACCACTAAGCCGTTGGCTTAGCGCGATTGTGGTTCATCGCGCAAGTAACAGGGTAGAACCAGAGAGTTCAGCTAGACCGAGTTGAGTCTAGATTCTGAAGCGTTGATAGAGGGCTTAAAGATCAAAGACAAACTGCCAAACATGTATAAATTTTATATTTTTTTAAAACATGGATTTTTATGTATATGTATTTGTAAATATCGCTATATTTTCCGCTTCATATCAAATAAATGTTTTATCTATTGTACTTTATAATATGATTTAAATGTTTTAAGTTTTCTTATAATATTGCTAAATTGAAAGATCGGTTTGCTTATTATAAACCGTAGCATTCCTATATTCAGTATACATATATTACAGGTGTAGTAGTATGTAGTGTGCGTATACGGGGTATAGGGGTGTTACAATTGTTTTAGTATCAGAGCCTAGGTTTGAGATTCTCAACCTAGGTCAACTGTAAGAAAAAGAATATTTTGATTTTAAAAGTTGGTTTTTGAATAAAATACAAGTTTTGGTATTGGCAGTCTCTGATCTTTGATGAGGTATATTCTGCTGTGTTTGCAGATATAGGTAGTGATGGCGTCTCAGTCACGTCAGTCCGTAGAAGGTAGTGCTGAGAGTGTAGCTCCTGAAGAGGGTAGAGATGGAGCTAGAGGTTAGAGAGCTGGAGAGGCACCTGTTCCTATGCCAAAGAGATCAGCTGCTGATGAGGTTCCGCCAGTTTGGCTAAGACATGTGGTAGAATTGTTGAGGCAAGCTCCAGTGCAGCAGCAGCCACCGCCACCACAGCCTCAAGTGCTGGTGAGACATTATGATAAATTGAAGAAATATGGGGCTGAGGATTTCTTTGGCACTACAAATCCTGCAATAGCTGAGCAGTGGTTGGATAGAGTGCAGAGAGTATTTATCCAGTTGCAAGCCACTCTTGAAGAGAAATTTGATTATGCTAGATCTCTTCTGCAGAAAGATGCTTATAATTGGTGGAAGACGGTTCCTCATGCCATGAATGATCCACCTACGTTGTCTTATGGTGATTTTCTGAGGGAGTTTGAGCGGAAATATACCCTGAGGGAGTATAAGGATGTCAAGAAGATGGAATTTTTTAATCTAAGACAGGAGAACCGGACTGTGACAGAGTATGAGATTGAGTATATCCGGTTGAGTCACTATGCCGGGGGGATTATTTCTGATGAGATTGACCGGTGTAGGAGATTTGAGGAGGGATTGTGGCCCTCTATTATGTGTATTGTTGCTGGTTCTCGGTACCAAGATTTTTCTCAGTTGGTTACAGCAGCTAGAAGTGTTGAGAGAGCACAGGGCATTGCAGCAGCTGCTACTGAAGAGGAGACCAGAGTTAGGAGACCCCAGTTTGAGGCAGGGTCTTCGTCTATGAAGAGAGGCAGAGGAAATTTTATTCCAAGGATCAGTAGAAGCCAGAGGCAGTCTGGTAGGTCAGTTTAGTATCAGAGGCAGAGACCGAGACCTACAGTTTCTGTAGCTAGTGCTCTGACTCCAGTGGTTCAGAGGTCTACTCCACCTACATGTGTCCATTGTGGTAGGATACATGGGGGTGTTTGTTGGAAGATTGATGGATCAGCTGTGTGTTTCAAATGTGGATCGCCTGATCATTTCATTAGAGATTGTCCTGAGATGCAGGAGCATAGGCAGGCAGATTCTGCAGTTTCTCGACCTAGTGTGAGAGGAGGTCGAAGTGGCAGAGGTGTTAGTAGAGGTGGTCGACCTGGGATCAGTCAGAGAGGAGGCTCCACATCCAGAGGTAGTAGGCCAGATGAGGCTGGGTCTTCTCAGAGAGTGTATGTGATGCAGAGGCAGCTTGATGCTTCAGCAGTCATTGCGGGTACATTTTTTTTATTTGGCATTTCAGTTCTTACTTTGATTGATCCATGATCTACTCATTCATACATAAGTGCATCTATCTTGCCTGTGTCTGAATTGCATTCAGAGTCCTTAGGATTTGATGTGTTGGTGACAAATCCTTTAGGGCATAGTGTGGTTGTTAGCAAGGTGCATCGTGATAGTGAAGTTGTGGTACAAGGTGAGGAATTTTTGGGTGATTTGATTGAAATGCCTTTTAAGGAGTATGATTTGATCTTAGGCATGGATTGGTTGTCTAAGCATGGAGCTGTAGTAGATTGTCAAAAGAAATGTGTTCCCTTAGAACTGGTGATGGTAGAAGTGTGATGGTATCTAGCTTGCATCCTTGTTTGTTTTAGCTGTTACAGCTAGGAAGTTGATTAGAAAAGGGTGTGATGCTTATCTTGCTCATGTTTTGGATACCAGAGTAGTGGGTTCTCCACTTGATAGTATACCCACAGCTGCTGAATTTCCAAATGTGTTTCCTGAGTAGTTGCTAGGGTTACCCCCTGAGAGAGAGGTTGTGTTTGGTATCGATTTGTTGCCTGGTACCACTCCCATCTCTATTACTCCTTACCGAATGGCACCTGCTGAGTTGAGAGAGTTGAAGGTGCAGTTGCAGGAGTTGTTGGATAAAGGGTTTGTTTGCCCTAGTGTTTCTCCATGGGGAGCTCCTATTTTGTTTGTGAAGAAGAAGGATGGTACTTTGAGGTTGTGCATCGATTATAGGCAATTGAACAAGGTGACTATCAAGAATAAGTATCCTTTGCCTCGGATTGATGATCTCTTCGATCAGTTGAAGGGAGCAGCAGTGTTTTCCAAGATTGATTAGAGATCAAGGTACCATCAGTTGAGGGTCAGAGAGGAAGATGTTCCTAGGACAGCTTTTCGCACAAGATATGGGCATTATGAGTTCTTAGTGATGCCATTTGGATTAACGAATGCACCTGCAGCTTTCATGGATTTGATGAATAGGGTGTTTAGGCCCTATCTAGATCAGTTTGTGGTAGTCTTCATTGACGATATTTTAGTGTATTCGCGTAATGAAGAGGATCATGACAAGCATTTGCGGGTTGTGTTGCAGACTTTGAGAGAGAAGCAATTGTATGCTAAGCTATCGAAGTGTGAGTTTTGGCTTGATCAAGTAACTTTTCTGGGTCATATAGTTTCAGCAGATGGTATAAGAGTTGATCCGAGTAAAGTTGAAGCCATTTTGAATTGGATTTCACCGAAGTCTGTGACTGAAGTTAGAAGTTTTCTGGGTTTGGCAGGCTATTATCGATGCTTTGTGAAAGGTTTTTCTTTGATAGCTACTCCACTCACCAGATTACTTCGAAAGGGAGTTAGATTTGTGTGGACAGATCAGTGTCAAGCTAGTTTTGAATAGTTGAAGGAGATGTTGACTCAAGCGCCTGTTCTTACTTTGCCTGTGGAAGCTAAACCATATGTAATTTACAGTGATGCTTCACATAATGGTTTAGGTTGTGTTTTGATGCAAGAGGGTAAAGTCATAGCTTATGCTTCTCGGCAGTTAAAGCCGCATGAGCTTAATTATCCGACACATGATTTGGAGTTAGCAGCTATAGTGTTTGCATTGAAGATTTGGCGACACTATTTGTATGGAGAGAAGTGTTTCATTTACACAGATCATAAGAGTTTGAAATATTTGGGGGTTCAGAGAGAGCTTAATCTTCGGCAAAGATGATGGTTGGAGCTGATCAAAGACTTTGACTGTTTGATTGATTATCATCCTGGTAAGGTAAATGTTGTTGCTGATGCCTTGAGTCGGAAGTCTTTGGCAGGTTTGTCTATTTATTCGCTCTCGTTGCTTGTTGAGTTGAGAGCGTTGCATGCTAGTTTTGAATAATGTGATAATGGTGCGTTGTTAACTCAATTGCAGTTGAGACCGGTGTTGTTGGATCAGATTAAAGAGGCTCAATTGGCTGATTAGAAAATTCAGAAGATTGTTTCAGATTGCCAAAATGGGGAGAGCCGAGATTTATATATGAGAGACGATGGTAGCCTTTGGTTCAAAGATAGATTGTGTGTTTCTGATGATGCAAGATTGAGACAGATTATTTTGGAAGAAGCACATCAATCGGTTTTTTCTATGCACCCTGGGAGTACTAACATGTATCATGATTTGAAGCAGCATTACTGGTGGTTAGGTATGAAGAGAGACACAACAGAGTTTATACCCAAGTGTCTCACTTGTCAGAGGGTGAAAACTGAGCATCAAGTTCCAACAAGGTTGCTTCAACCTTTAACAATGCCTGAATGGAAATGGGAACGTGTGACAATGGATTTTGTGTCTGGTTTGCCATTGACTCAGAAGAAGCATGATGCCATCTGGGTGATTGTTGATCTGTTGACAAAGACAACTCATTTTCTTCCAGTTCGGATGGACAATTCTCTTGAGAAGTTGGTTGAGTTGTATATTAGTGGGATAGTGAAATTGCATGGAGTTCCAATTTCTTTAGTGTCTGATCGAAATCCCCGGTTTACTTCGAGGTTTTGGAAAAGTTTACATGGTGCTTTAGGTTCTCATTTGCATTTTAGCACTGCTTTTCATCCGCAGACAGATGGGCAGTCAGAGAGAGTGATACGGATTATAGAGGATATGTTGAGAAGTTGTGTCATTGATTTTTCTGGAAGTTGGGACAAATTTTTGCCACTTGTGGAATTTGCTTACAATAACAGTCATCAATCTAGTATTAGAATGGCACCATATGAGGCATTGTATGGTAGAAGATGCAGGATGCCTCTATGTTGGAATGAAATTGGAGAAGGCAAATTGGTTGGTCCTGATTTGATTAAAGAAACAGAAGAGAAAGTGAAGATAATTCGGGATCGGTTGAAAGCAGCTTCAGATCGACAAAAATCTTATTCAGATTTGAAGAGGAGAGACATAGAGTTTGATGTTGGAGATAAAGAATTTTTGAAAGTGTCTCCTTGGAAAAAGATTTTGAGATTTGGCCGCAAAGGGAAGCGAAGTCCTCGTTTTATTGGACCTTATGAAGTATTAGAAAGAGTGGGACCAGTTGCTTATCGACTTGCTTTGTCACCTAAGTTGGATAGAATCCATAATGTCTTCCATGTTTCTATGTTGTGGAGGTACAGATCAAATCCATCTCATGTTCTGTCTGCTGAATCTATTGAGGTGAGTCTAGATCTGACTTTCAAAGAAGAACCAATTGCTATTTTGGCACATGAAGTGAAAGAGTTGAGAAATAAGAAAGTGCCACTGGTGAAAGTTCTTTGGAAGAATCATGCAAAGGAAGAGGCAACTTGGGAGAGTGAGCAGGCGATGCGAGAACAGTATCCTCAATTGTTTCAAACTTGAGATCAGGTAATTTCGAGGATGAAATTTCTTTTTAGAGGGGGAGAATTGTAATATCCCAAAGTATACCCCAAAAGTTTTGGAATTATTGTTGTATTTGGATTAAGTGTATATGTTTTAGTGGGAAGAGAAAAGAGATAATGAGGAGAGTGTATATGTTGTATATATTGAGATATATACAACATATACAAGTTAAAAGAAGTGAAAGTCAAAGAAAGAGTTAATTTTTGTTAATTAATTAAAAGGAAAATAAATGAGTGGATGAGAATATATTAGAATATTTTAATGATATATTGCTTGGTGGAGGTTTAAGTGGAGAATAAATGTTTGACTTTGCCTCTTTTCTTCTTCATTTTCTTTTCTTTTCCTTCATGGCCGGCCCTCCTAAGCAAGAGAGAAGAGAGTTTTAATTATATTTTCCAAGCTCAAAATTGAGGAAGTTTTCAAGTGATCAAGTTGGAAATCTAAGAAGTTTTATTAATTTTGGTAAGTTTCCTCTTGATTCTCTTGTTTTATTTTAAGTTGTGCTTGAGTTTGGTGTTGGATTTTTAAGAGCATGAATATGTTTGATTGTGGTGTGTTTGAGAGTGTTGGGTTTAATTGATTGTGATTTTGGAGTTGAATGGAAGAGTAAGAGCTGTGTTTATGTTATGGTTTTGAGTTGGTAATTGATGTATGTTGTGAATTTGAGCAATTATTATCTTAGATTTTCATTGTGTTTGTGTTTAGTGGAGTTGAAAGCATAGAATACATGAGTTTGGTGTGAAATAGAAGCTTTTTGGATGCCACGCCCGTGGCCCTTGGATGCCACGATCATGGGGGTGTTAAGCAAATTGGACAGATTCGTTTTCTAACCCACGCCCGTGGGGGTTTTGAGGCCACGACCGTGGGTATTAGATAGTTGTGTTGGCTTATAATTTATGATCTATGGTTCTAGTATGAGGCTAGTAGGTGAATAATTTCATTGGCATTTTTGTGTATTTGTATATAAGTGTGTATTATTCCTTTTGAATTAGGTTGTGAAGAGGTTGAGTTGCCCTAATCTAAGTTTTGAGGATTCTTGGAAGAGGAAGTGTATAGATTGGTGTGAGTTGTTCTTGAGGTAAGTACAAACCATACATTATGGCATACATTTACATGACATTGGGACTTAACACATTTGGTTGTAAATGTGTTAAGTAATTTATTACATTGTTGATACATTTGATTAATGTTATGATTTGCTTAATTTGAAAGATATGATGATCATTCAAAATGTATGTTCAATGCAATTGGTTGTGGATATTTTAATAATGAATTGCTTTAATGTGAATTGAGATATGATGATATGTGAAGCCATTATTGTTGGCTATGATAGTGCAAATGAAATAATTGGGGTATGGTTGCCTATTTGATTATGGAATATGAAATGAAAAATGAATTGAGAAAGAGAATGATAAAAAGATAAATGAAATAATTGTGTGCTTAATATGTTATTCAATTTTTAGAGTTCTGAGTTTGGCGGCATGCCTATGAATCGCTGGAAAGGTGAAAAGACCGGATCGTAAGCCGAGTCCAGCTGATAAATGTGATGTTTTTGGGGTGAAAAGACCGGGTCGTAAGCCTCAAAAACAAATCCTTGAAGCTAGATTGAGTGAAAAGACTGGGTCATAAGCTTAAATCTAGTTGGATTAAATCTAGTTGGATTATCCATGTGATTATGGACCAAAGCAGTAACTCTGAACTTTGAATAACATATTACTGTCTTTTGGGCCCATGTTTGTCTTTGTTTCAATGTGATTCATGAATGGTGAAACAATTGGATAAAATAATGGAATGTAATGTTATGAAAAATATTAGTATATCATTTATGAATATTGTCTTTATTGTGAAATGTGTGACATTGACATTGCATTGAAACATATTGTTATTGTGGTTTGTACCACTAAGCCGTTGGCTTAGCGCGATTGTGGTTCATCGCGCAGGTAACAGGGTAGAACCAGAGAGTTCAGCTAGACCGAGTTGAGTCTAGATTCTGAAGCATTGATAGAGGGCTTAAAGATCAAAGACAAACTGCCAAACATGTATAAATTTTATGTTTTGTAAAACATGGATTTTTTATGTATATGTATATGTAAATATCGCTATATTTTCCGCTGCGTATCAAATAAATGTTTTATCTATTATACTTTATAATATGATTTAAATGTTTTAAGTTTGCTTATAATATTGCTAAATTGAAAGATCGGTTTGCTTATTATAAACCGTAGCATTCCTATATTCAGTATACATATATTACAGGTGTAGTAGTATGTAGTGTGCGTATACGGGGTATAGGGGTGTTACAGCTAGTATATGGAAAGGCTTCTCATTTACCTGTGGAAATTGAACACAATGTTTATTGGGCTATAAAATTGATTAACCTTGATCTAGCTAGTGCAGGTTATAGGAGGAAATTGCAGATCAATGAGCTGGATGAATGGAGATCACAAGCTTATGACCATGCAAGGATGTATAAGGAGCAGACTAAGAGATGGCATGATGCTCACATTAAGGAACTAAAAGAGCTTCAAGTTGGAGATCTGGTATTATTGTATAATTCGGCGCTTCTACTTTTTTAAGGTAAGTTAAAATCAAGATGGTCTGGTCCATTTACAGTTAAAGATTTTTTTTCCTATGGGACAATCGAAATTACTCACCCAGAAAAAGGGACTTTTAAGGTTAATGGGCAAAGATTTAACTTTATTTAGGGGGGACTTGAGTGACTTGAAGGAGGTTTTATACCTCCAGGACTAAAGATGAACCAATCCCGAATGTCCAACTAATTAGGCGTTAAAGAAGTGCTGGGTGGGAGGCAACCCACTATTTTTATTTGTTTTTGATATTTGTTTCTTTAATTTTTATGTTTTTAGTTTTTTTCGTTTGTTTTTAATTCTTCTTTCATTGGTTGGTGGTGTGTTACTTTGAGTTCACTTGAATTTGTTGAGGAAAATTTTCTTTTGAGGGGTAATTTTATCTTGATTTATAGACACGCTGGTGTTAGTGGGCGTGTCATTTATTTTCAGAGACACTAGCTATGATACGGCAAGTGACACGCCCGTGTCACTGGATGTGTCATTTAAATGGCACCACAGTAGTTACAACATGCCCATCGCCATGCCGATGTCATTGGTCGTGTTGTTTTGGTTAAATTTGAGATTCACAATAGCAACCACACGCCCAGTGACACGCCCATGTCACTGGCCGTGTTGATTTAAATTAGTCACAGTAGCTACAACATGCCTACTAACACGCTCGTGTAAGTGAGCGTGTTGTTTTAGTTCAGAAGCAATAGTTACGACACGGTTGTGTTTGTAGGTGTAGACCCTTAATTTTTTACCAAATCTAGTCCAAAGATTTTAAAACAGTCCCATAAATTATTTATTATTTAAATTTTATTATTTATTTTATTATTTATTTTAAATTTATAATATTTATTTTAATAATATTTATTACTTATTTTCTTAAAATATATGTATATTATATTTATTATTTATCATTTACGATTTATTTTAATAATATAATATTTATTTTAATAATTTTTATTATTTTTTAAAATATATTATTTATTATAATAAAATAACATTTATTATTTATTTTATTTTATTTTAATAATATATAATTAATTATAAATATTTTAAATATAATGTTTTTAAATAGTAAAAATATATAAAATATATAAAAAATGATAAAGAATAGAAAATAAAAAATCGGACGGTCGAATCGGTGTGCAAAACGTGACAGCAGGCAATTGGCTTGCCGCAGGCCAATTCGCCGTAGGCGTGGCCTGCGGAGAATTGAGAATCCTCCCCTGCCTGCGACGGCCTTGGGCAATTAGCGCGAAGCTACTGGGCCTTGTCTTGCTAGTCCTCACAGGCGATTCTCTCATGACACAGTAAACCAACTGCTCGATCGCAGCCCATTCCTCGCAGGCCCAGCAGCTCGCCTCGCCAGCCCGCACAGTTTTTCGGCAAAACCTTATTTTACTCGATTTTAAAATTTTATTTTCTAAATAATTTTATTTTCTTAAATAATTTTTTTCTTTAACCAATTAGTATTAGGTTTTTTATTTCTTCTTATAAATACCACATTAAAAAAAAAAAGAAAGGGGGACTTGGAAATTTTTTGGACAGGGAATTTTAAAGAGGCAGAGATACTTATTCTTGGAAGAGGAGAATTCTAAAACTTTGGCAATTTTTCAACAAAGAGATTTTTAGCAAAAGACAACAATCAAGTCAGCCAACAAGTGGTGATTGTCTTAGTGATATGCTACTTCAAAATTTTCATCTAACAATTTTGGTGAAGCCTTCAAACATAGGTATGTTTATCTAACTTTTTTTAATCAAAATTCATCTTCATCCAGTAATTATTGATCCATTAAAATTAATAAATTACAACTCTCAAAACTCATGTAATAATCCAATAATTATGAAAACTAACAGACAATGTTATTAATTTCTTTTGAAGACACAGTAGCCATCACTTAGTTTTTTAAAAAAAAAAGATTATTACAGTAGCTATTTTTTATTTTAATTATTATAATAGCTTAGTTTTTGTTAATCAAAACTATAATTCACTTAAAATTGCAAAACCCTAATTAAATCAAATTTTCAAAATCTTCACAGTAGCCATTCTCCTTTTAAAAATAAATATAATAGTGTTAGTTTTCTTAGAAATCCAAACCCTAGTTTAATTCAAACCCTAATCTATTTTGTTAAAACCCTAATCAATTCTTTTTCCTTTATTTAATCATCACAGTAGCTCATTCGTTTCAAATATCTAAGCTTTAATCTTATTTTCATAAGTTTTTACCTTATTTACATAAATCTTAAATTCTAATTTTAATTACACAGTAGCATAATTCTTTTAAAAAATAACAATAATATTGGTTCCTTAAAATTCCAAAACTCGAGCTTTTAAATATAAACTCCAAAACTATAAATGTTATTTAAGAAACCCTAAGTTGATACATAAACCTAAAATTGCATCTTTATTTGCTTCATTATTAAATGAATATTTATTATATATTTTGATTAGTGATTTATTTATATCTTTGATTAATGATTTATTTATGATGAATGGTTGGTTGGTTGGTTATTTTTATTGATTTGTTTTGGTTTCAAGAAATTGTAAGATGTATGTTTCCATATTTTTGGTACCTCATGCTATGAGCATCATGTAATTTAATTTATTTTAAGTTTTAGATCAATGTAAAGATATGTTTCCACCAATTGGTGGGTATCCTAATTTATTTATCTTCCTTTGGACATTGGACAATTGTAAAGGCATGTTTCCATCCATGGATGGGTGACTACTTATTTGTTTTGTTTGGACATTGTTGTGATTTTAATAAAGTATTTATTTGTCCTTATGATCGCATATAGTATGGATAATATTATAAGATTTTATTAATTAAGAATTTTATAATATTAAGACATGAAAAGGAGTCTGGTTCCAATTTTATAATATTCTGGGGGTGCTGGGTCATTCTCACCTTTCCCACATGTACCCAACTTTCCGAACCCATTAGGGGGTTGGGGATTCCTTTGGAATCGAGTCATCCACCCCTTTTTTTTTCCCGGCCTGTCCGGGTGAAAACTCCATTTTCTCCAAATTTAGGCCCGTGTTCTCTAAGGCCCTAAGCCTAACAGCGCCGAAGTCGCAAGATCCATTCCACACAGGAGTGGGGGAAAAAATTTCCACTCACAGTGGCAACTCCACTAGGGATAAGAGAAGTTCATTTCGTTAGTCTTTTTATTATTCTATTCTTTCTTATTATGATATTTTCCATTGCATCATTTAGATTGCATTGTGTACATGAGTTAGGATGCCTGTGTTACCCGTGTTGTGTTATGTAAGGGATACCATACTTTCATTCAAGATGTGGAGATAAAGCATGGCATAACCACTCATAGCCATGTACCTTTTGGTATATACTTTCTATGGGAACCTAAAACCTTTCAACCCAAGACTGAGCCCATGTAATTGACCTAGTTCATTTCTTTAGATTTCTACCTCAAATGCTTGTTGTTTGACTATGATTGATTTATCATGGCCTAAACTATGGCTTATTTGTTTTGTTCTTTTTCTAATATGACCTACCTATATTGTAAGATCAAAAGTAATTCTTTAAAATCCAAAAGACCAGAACTATTTTTAGTTATTTCTAAGAAGGTCTTTGGACATTAAAAACTTTTAAAGATGGGTCAAAAAACATTTTACACCTCATGGCCCAAATTTTTTTTTCTCGATTACAAAAGAGCTTACAAATATTTAGGTCAATTATGAAATACCAAAAAACAATTGTGAGCCTAGCTTATACCAAGAATTATTAACCATGGGCTTATTTTTGGCATGAATCACTAGTTATCTTTTCAAATAAAGAAATCTATTTATGATGAACCTCTTAATTTTGTTTTAATCTAATATAGCATAAAGCTATTTTAGTTGAGATTCAATGGATTAAAGCTTAATTAATGGGAATTATCATAGACCAACTTCTAGATTAGAAAATGCAACTATTGATTAAACCATCCGAGAGAACTTTTCAAAAACAAAATATCCAATGTTGGTATTTTGTTGACCATAAACCTAGGAAAAGAGACTCGCCATTGGTGTGTGGATGTTATAAGTTTGGAAGGAATGTCCTATTTATCCTTGTTTGTTTATTGTTTGTGCATACATGCATACATGCATAAATACATTTGCATCTCATATCATTGATCTTTTATGGCTCATAGTGCTTGATTACAACAGTTCAAAAGCCTACGACAATCCAGCCTACGCCAGTGATGAAGAATCCTAAAACAATTCAATTAACTTCTCACCAAAAGCAATGGAACTTAAGCAAATTCAAAAGATGTTGGATGATGCCCTTGAATTCAAGATGGAAGAATTAAAGGGGGCCCTAGCTGAGATCATGAAGAGTCAAATGGCTATAATGTTTGGGAACACTGCTAAAGCATCCGCAAGCACAAAGAAAGACAAGGGAAAGGCTAAAATTGGTGAAGTAGCGTTTGATGATGACAAGGTAGTTGTTAATGATGATTACAGCTGGGCTCAATACTTTCAAGATCCTCAAGACAAGAAGAAGGAGCCAAAGGTTGTTGGAAGATCAGCCGTAGAAAAGACTAAAACTTCAGATGTTGAGAAGTTGATCGCCGACCTGGAAAAGAAGTTTGAAAAGAAGCTGAAAACCAAAGAAATGTCTAAGGTTTACAAATTGTTTGAGCTAAATGAAGAAGGTCCATACAAGTTCAAGATGCTATTCTTTGCAAAGTTTGATGGAACCTGAAATCCTCACCTCCATGTGAAGCAGTATATCACTGCTATGCAGTCTACCTAAGCTACTAAAGCTGAAACCCTAAGGTACTTCATGCTATCATTAGATCTTATTATCCAAAATTGGTTCTATAGCTTAGATGATGGCACTCAAAAGAGTTGGGATCTGCTATACAAGGCCTTTATCCAACAATATGGATGCAATGTTGAATTGGAAGTTACTCTAATGGAGGTGGAGTCCATTTGGCAAAAGTCAAATGAGAACTTCATGGATTATGTGAAGAGGTGGAGGAATAAGGCTGCATTGCTCAAGAGAAGGCTTGATGAATCCGATCAAATTACAAGAGACTGTTACAAATTTCAAGTACCTTTTGCAAGTGGTCTACAAATTAAAGAGTGGGAAAGAGAGAAGAATTGCTTTTCAGTGAGAAGGAACGAGAAGAGAAACTACCAGTCTGGTAACCAAAGCACACAAAAATTAGTTGATATAATGCCACTGGCCAATAAGGAAGAAAGTAATTTTTAGAATTGGGAAAGCCGCTGTCTTGGGTCCTTTATAAGCTACAAAAGAAGGGACTGTTACAACCCTTAAATCCACGTCCTTTGCCTAACAAGCCAAACAACAAAGACAATCCACTGTCAAGGTTGAATAGAGTACCACTATCGGCAACCTTCATGATTGGAGGAGGTTTGCATGAAAGTTTTGTCATGTCTTCTTTCCAAGATGTGGATGGAGAAGCAAGCAATAAGAAGTGGTGTTTAACAAAATTGAACAAGTTGAGGTTGGAAAAGAAGTAGCAATATGTGCTGTGAATGAGTTTTGGGATTCAAGAGACAGTGATGATGATCTTGAACCCAAGAAAGAGGGATGGACCTGGTCCGAGCCCGAAGAAGATGAAGTGATGAACACTAGATCTGGTAAGCCTTATGCAAGGCCACTACCTAAGGAAGTAGAAGCTAATAAAGGAAAGGAAGTTGAAGTTGGTAACAAAGAACAAGAAGATGACACTGTTCTTAAGCAGTTGAAGAGAACCCAAACAAGTGTTAGCATTTGGGACCTATTGGCCACTTCTTAGAAACACCATGAAACTATGGCCAAGGCCTTTGCTAGCATGCTAATTTCCACCTCTATGACACTAGAGGAGCTTATTAACTTTGTGAAAGTTGGAGTGATGAAATGTGAAGATATTCAAAGGAAGAGTGAAGTTGATGTGGGAATGGTATCATTCTCAGATGCGGATTTACCTGAAGAGGGGAGAGATCATATCTGCCCTCTCTTTATCAAAGTAGAAGTCAAAGGAAAAAGAATCCCATGTGTGATGGTTGATGATGGTTCCACCATAAATTTTTGCCCACTTAAAAGTTTGCCAAAGATAGCCATGTCAACAAGGGATCTAAGCCCAACCGACATAACCATTAGGGCTTATGACAATACCAAGAGGCATGCCGAGGGGACTTTCAAAGCTGTTGTGAAGGTTGGTCCCATTGAGTCTATGTTAGAATTTATGGATTTGGACATACCTGTTACTTTTGCTCTACTTTTTGGATGACCATGGTTTCATCCTCTTGGTGGAGTTCCTTCCACCCTTCATTAAAATATCAAGTTCCCAAACAGAGATAAGATGGTGGTCATCGAGGCCGAAGATAATGAAGTGGTCAATGCTCTAATGATTGAGAGGCCTTTCAATGGTTTTCAAGTAGCTGCAATTTCTAATGATGAAGTAGTGGACTCCAAGGTCTTAAACATGATGAAGAACATGAGCTACCTTCCTAGTGGTCGCCTTGAAAAGGGTACGGCCGGTGTGACAAAGCTTACAGATTTCAAGACTCAAACTTCCAAGAAAGGTTTGGGGTATGAAGAAGCTAGCAAAGATGTTCATCAAAAGAAGAATGAGAAGATGAGCTTCCCACCTCTAGACCCTTAATTTTTGACCCAGTCCGGTCCAATATATTTTAATTAGTCCAAAATAATTTTTGTGTTGTCCAATATATTTTAATTAGTCCAAAATAATTCTTGTGTTATCTTAATTAAATAATATTAGTTTTAGTATTTAGTTTTTATAATTAATAAAAAATAAAATAATAATAATAATAATAAACAAATAAATAAAAATAAAAATCAGCGACGGAAAATCGTCGATGAAAAATTTCATCGCCGAAAAGGGGTCAGACGAAATGGCCCGCAGGCAGTTTCGCTCCCACAACCTGCAAATTCCCACGGCAGTTTTTTTTGCCAGCGAAATTTTTTCGCAGCAGTTTTTTTTTTCGCCAGTGAAATTTTCCGACGCAATTTTTTTCGAAACCAAATTCAATTTGGTTTCAGTTTTCTTTTCTTAATTAATGTTAGATTCCATAAACAATTAAGATTAATCACCAAAATCATATATAAATAAGACTAAAAACAACACAGAAAGGAGGAAAAAAGGAGGATAATCGAGTGAAGGAAAAACTTAGAAAAAGTGATTTGACTTTAAAACTTTTTTGGCAGAGATTAACGATTGGACTTTTGAGAAAAGCAAACAAGCAATTCAATCCTTCAAAGGCAACCATCTTGCCTTTGTCCTTGTTCATCCAAGAAGTAATTTTTGTTAGAACCAACAAACGAAGGTATGAATATCAAATCTTTTTTTCTTTACAGTAGCTTGAATCATTAAACTCTTTCTTTTGATTCTAAAAACCTTAGAACCCTAATTTACATTTTCTAAACCTTAGCATCTTAAATCGTCTCCTCTATTTTCAAAAACCCTAAATTACTTTTTCTGTTTCTTCAAAATATCAAAACCCTAATCTACTTTCCAACTTTCCAAAACCTTAAATTATTTTATTAATTCCTCAAAACCCTAATCTGTTTTCCAATGTTTCAAAACCTTAAAACCCTAAATTTGACTTATAGCTTCTAAAAATCACATAAAGCTTTATAAAACTATAAATTCTTTTTCCAAATTCTAAAATCAAATACATTCTCTGAAACACTAAAAACCCTAATTCAACTTCAAAACTAAGACAGTAACCTCAAACCAGCTAACATTAAACCCTAGTTTTCTTAAACCCTAACTCCCTTAAAACCTTAAACCCTAATTTTTCTAAACCCTAATCCTTTAAACCTTATAAACCTAAATATTAAAATTCAAACACAGTAAGCCTAAAAACAACAATTCAGTAGCTAATAATCATAAACCTAATGTTTTAAAGTGTCCAAACCCTAATTTCATGATTTCACTCCTCAAACACTAATTTGGTTAATCAAAGAACTTTATCAACCTCTTAAATTATAAAACATTAATCCATTTCAATTCCTTCAAAACTTATAGTAGCTTAAACTCATAAATTCCAAAACTCTAAACATATTCAATAAAGAATCTTAAATAGAAACAGTAGCACTAATTTGAATCTTTACTTGCTTTATTTAATTTTATATTTGATTATGTAGTCTATTATATGCTTTAATTTATTTTCAATGCTTTGTTGGTTTATTTAATTTCAATGATTGATTTATTTAATTTATCATGGATGGATGTTTTTTTTTTATATTTTGATTGATATCTTTGATGCATGATTTATTTATTATGAATGGTTATTTACCTTTATCGATTTATTTTTTATTTCCAAGTGTCGTAAGAGGTATGTTTCCACTTCGTGGGTACCTCATTAGTTAAATATCATGTAATTTAAATTGCTTTTATATTTTAGACCAATGTAAAGGACATGTTTCTACCTTTTGGTGGGTGTCCTATTTAGGCATGGATTATGTAAGGGCATGTTTCCATCTTCAGATGGGTGTCCATTTATTTGTTTTGCTTGCACATTGTTTTGATTTTCAATATATCGATGCTTTACGCTAATTATTGTGTGTAATATGGATAATATTGTTATATTTAAGAATTTTAGAATAATAAGACCTGTAAATAAGGCCGGTTCCTATGAACTGGGCATTGTGAGGGTGCTGGGCCATTTCTCACCTTCCCCACACGTACCCAACTTTTCGAACCCATTAGGGGGTTGGAGATTCTTTAGGAATCAAGTCATCCACCCCTTTCTTTTTCCTGGCCCGTCCGGGTGGTGACTCCATTTTTTTCGAACTTAGGTCTGGGTTCTCCAAGGCCCCGAGCCTAAATAGTTACTAAAGTCGCAAGAACCATTCCACCGGGAGTGGGGGCAAAAATCCCCGCTCACAGTGGCGACTCTAATGGGGATAAGAGAAGTTGATTCCATTGGTCTCTATATTATTCTATTCTTTCTTATAATGATATTATCCATTGCATCATATTAGTTTGCATCGTGTGCATGAGTTAGGATGCCCGTGTTACCCATGTTGTGTTATGTATGGGATGCCATACTTTCACTCAAAGTATGGAGATCGAGCATGGCATAACCACTCATAGCCTCGTACCATTTGGTATATATGTAGACCCTTAATTTTTGACCCAGTTCGGTCCAATATATTTTATTTAGTCCAAAATAATTTGTGTTGTCCAATATATTTTAAATAGTCCAATATATTTTTTTTATCTTAATTAAATATTAATTTTTGCTTTAGTATCTAATTTCTATTAGTAAAAAATAAAAATAAAAATAAAAAATCAACGACGAAAAAATAGTCGCCGAAAACCAGCGCGTAGGGCATGGCTGTGGGCCATTTCTCCCGCAGGAGATTCCTGTGGGCGAAATGGCCTTCACCCGTCCGCAGGCCAGTTCACGTGCCCGCTGCCACAACCAGCTCCGGTAGCTTTTTCCCCAGTGTATTTTTTCCACAGCAGTTTTTTTTCACCAGCAAAATTTTTCCGACGCAAATTTTTTGAAACCTAATGCAATTAGGTTTCGGTTTCCTTTTCTTAATGAATAATAGATGTCGTGAATAACTAGAATTGGTCATATAAAACTTCTATAAATAAGACCAAAAATAACTCAAAAATCAATTAAGAAATAAGGGAAGAAATCGAACAAAAACTTAAACAAAAATTGGATCCGAAACTAAGTAGTATGGAGGCAAATCAATCTAATTTTTGAGAGAGCAGAAAAACAATTCAAACAATTCAAGGGCAGAAAAGCTTGTCTTTGATTTTTTCATCCAAAAAGAAATTGTTGGTGGAACTAACAAATTGAGGTATGCATCAATTGTTTAAATTTATTCTTCACAGTAGCTAAATCATCCCATTATTTCTTTTAATTCAAAAACCTAAGAACCCTAATTCATCTTTTCTGAAGTTTGAAAACCTTAATTTGTTGCTTTGTTTTCCAAAAAGTTTAAAGTTATTAGTTTTGTTTCTTCAAAACCAAAATTTGTTTTCCAAATATTCAAAGCCCTAAATTGTGTTCTGTTTCTTTCCAAAATCCTTAAAAACATCTTTTTTGCTTTTATAAACTTTAAATCGTTTGGTTTATTTTCATAAAACTTCATAAAATTATCAATTGTTTTTCTGAATTCTAAAAGCCAACTCATTACCTGAAACCCTAATTCAAAAATCCTAAAACCCTAATTCAATTCCAAAACTCAAAGCAGTGAATCTTAACCCCTTTAAAACCTTAAACCCTAATTTTTTCTAAACCCAAATCCTTTAAAACTTTAAAAACCATAAAAACACAAATATTATAATTTTACACAGTAAGCTTAAGACATAATTCAATGAATAACCGTAAACCATAAATCTAGGTATTTTAAAGTGTTCAAACCCTAATTTCATCACAAACATTAATTTGGTTAATCAAAGAGTTTTACCAACTTCTTAAATCATAAAACCTTAATCTATTTCAATTCCATTAAAAACTCATAGTAGCCTAATTCCATAAATTCCAAAACCCTAAACACACTAAATAAAGAATCTTAAATGGAAACAGTAGCTATAATTTAGATTTTTATTTTTCTTATTCAATTCTATATTTGATTATTCTTTGATTTATTTTATATGTTTTAATTGATTTAAGTTCAATGCTTGGTTTATTTATTTTATCATGCATAGATGTTTACTTTTCTATTGATGTTTAAATACCTTTGATGAATGGTTCATTTATGATGAATGGTTATTTACTTTTATCAATTTATTTAGATTTCCAAATGTTGTAAGAGGTATGTTTCCACTTGGTGGGTACCTCATTAGTTAAATATCATGTAATTTAAATTGTTTTCCTATTTTAGAACCAATGTAAAGGACATGTTTCTATCTTTCGGTGGGTGTCCTATTTAGGCATGGGACGTAAGGACATGTGTTCCATCCTCGGATGGGTGTCCATTTATTTGTTTTGTTTTAACATTGTTTTGATTTTCAATATATCGATGCTTTATTTTAATTATTGCATGTAATATGGATAATGTTATTATATTTAAGAATTTTATAATATTAAGACCTATAAAGGAGGCCGGTTCCAATGAACCGGGAGTTGTGGGGGTGATGGGTCATTTCTCACCTTCCCTACACTTACCCAACTTTCTGAACCCATTAGGGGGTTGTGGATTCATCAGGAATCGAGTCATCCACCCCTTTCTTTTTTCCCACCCCGTCTGGGTGGTGACTCCATTTTCTCTGTACTTAGGTTCGTGTTCTCTAAGGCCCCGAGCCTAAACAGTGCTGAAGTCGCAAGAACCATTCCATCGGGAGTGGGGGCAAAAATCCCCGCTCACAGTGACAACTCCACTGGGGACAAGAGAAGTTGATTCTGTTGGTCTTTATATTATTCTATTCTTTCTTATAATTATATTATCCATTGCATCATATTAGATTGCATCGTGTGCGTGAGTTAGGATGCCCGTGTTACCCGTGTTGTGATATGTAAGGGATACCATACTTTCACTCAAGGTATGGAGATCGAACATGGCATAACCACTCATAGCCTCATACCATTTGGTATATACATGCTATGGGAACCTAAGCCTTGTTACCCAAAGACTAAAGCTCATGTAATTGGCCTAGTTACTTTCCTTAGGTTTTTATCCCGAATACATGTTGTTTGACTATGGTTAATTTATCTTGGCTTAAATCATGGCTTATTTGGTTTGTTCTTTTTCTAATATGACCTAAGCATATTGGAAGCTCAAAATAAATTTTTCTTTAAAGTCCAAAAAACCAAAGCTATTTTCAAAACTTTTCAAGATCGTCTTTGGACATAAAACTTTTCTAAAAACAAATCAAAAATTCTTTTGCTCATGGCCCAAATAATAAGCCCAAAATTTGTTTTTTCTAAAATCTTTTTACAATGGGCTTAGAAATAAAATTATTTTCACCCAACCTTTTCTTACAAAGAGCTTGCAAAATATTTAGGTCAATTATGAAATACCAAAAATCAATTGTGAGCCTAGTTTATACTAAGAATAAATTAACCATGGGCTTATTTTTGGCATGAATCATTAGTTACTTTTTCAAGTGAGAAATCTATCTATAATAAACTTCTTAATTTAGTTTTAATGCAATATAGCATAAAAGCTACATTAGTTGGTTAAATGGATTAAAACCTAATTAATGGGAATTATCATAAGTTGATTTCCATTTTCAAAAATCTAACTATTGGTTGAAACATCCGAGGGAAATATTCGAAAATGAGATACCCCATGTTGGTATTTTGTTAACCATATACTTAGGAAAAGAGACTCGCCATTCGTGTGTGGATGTTATAAGGTTGGAAGGAACGTCCTAATTATCCTTATTTGTCGATTTTTTGTGCATACATGCATACATGCATACATTTGCATCTCATATCATTGATCCTTTCTGGCTTACAGCCCTGGATTACGACAGTTTAAAAGCTTACAACAATCCGACCTACGCCGGAGATGAAGTATCTAGCAACGACTCAATCACTTGCTCACCAAAAATAATGGAGCCCGAACAAATTCAAAGAATGCTGGATGAAGACCTCAATGCCAATATGGAAGAAATAAAAGAGGCCCTAGCTGAGACCATGAAGAACCAATTGACTACAATCTTAGAGAATCATGCCGAGGCATCTGCTACCACCAAGAAGCCAAAGGACAAAGGGAAGACCAAAGTTAGTGAAGTAGTTTTTGATGATGAAAAAGTGATCACTGATGGTGATGATGATTGGGCTCAATACTACCAAGATGCTCAAGAGAAGAAGAAAGAACTGAAGGTTGTTGAGAAGGCAACTATTGAAAAGACCAAGACATCCGATGTTAAAAAGATGATTGCTGATTTAGAAAAGAAATTTGAGAAGAAGCTAAAAACCGAAGAGATGTCCCTTATAAGTTCAAGATGCCATCCTTTGCTAGATACAATGGTACTGGAAATCCTCATCTCCATGTGAAGCAGTATATCACTGCTATGCAGCCTGCCCGAGCTACTAAGGCTCAAACTCTAAGGTACTTCATGCTCGCATTAGACCCTGTTGTCCAAAATTGGTTCAATACCTTAGATGATGGAACACAAAAGAATTGGGATTTGCTATATAAGGCCTTCATCCAGCAATATGGGTATAATGTTGAGTTGGAAGTTACCTTAATGGAAGTGGAGTCCATTAAGCAAAGGTCGAATGAGAATTTTGTGGATTATATGAAGAGATGGAGAAACAAGGCTGCTTTACTCAAGAAGAGGCCTGATGAATCCGATCAAATAAGGATGATTGTGAGAGGGGTGTTGCCTAGTCTTCTTGAGAGGATGTCTCATACACTCATCCGTGATTTCAAAGACCTTCTCCAAGTAGATTTGCAAATTGAAGAATGGGAGAGAGGGAAGAACCATTTTTCAACAAGAAGGAATGAGAAAGGAAACTATCAATCTGGTAGCCAAAGCATGCAAAAGGCAGTTGGTGTCAATGCTACTAACCAAGGAACAAGGAGACAATTTTTGAAATTGGGAAAACCGATGTCTTGGGCTCTCAATAAGCTTCAAAGAAAGGGATTGCTACAACCCTTAAATCCTCGTCCTTTTCCTAACCCTCTCCTACTTAATTTTGACACTAAAGCATTTTGTTAATTTCAACAAATGCAAGGGCATGACACGGATAGATGTGTGAGGTTGAGACATGAGATCCAAAATCTAATTGATAATGGGAAGCTGCCCGAGCCCAATAATCCAAACACCAAAGATAACCCATTACCAAAGTTCAATAGAGTACCACCAACGGCAACCTTCATGATTGGAGGAGGTTTGCATGAGGACTTTGTCATGTCTTCTTTACAAGATGTGGGTAGAGAAGCAACCAAAGAAGAAGAGGTATTTGGTGAAATTAAACAAGTTGTGTTGTCAATGGATTTTGGGATTCAAGCGATAGTGATGATGATCTTTTATCCAAGAAGGAGGAGTGGACTTGGTCCGAACCCAAAGAAGATGAAGTAATGAACACTAGATCCAGTAAGCCTTATGCAAGGCCACTACCTAAGGAGGTAAAAACTAATAAGGGTAAGGAAGTTGAATTAGGAAATAAAGAAGAAGAAGATGATATTTTGCTCAAGTAATTGAAAAGAACACAAGCAAGTGTTAGCAATTGGGTCTTATTAGCTACTTCTTAAAAGCACCGAGAAACTATAGCCAAAGCCTTGGCTAGCATGCCAATTTCTACCTCAACGACACCGAAGGAGTTGATCAACTTCATAAAAATTGGAGGGGTAATGAAATGTGAAGAGGTTCAAGAGAAGAGCAAAGTTAATATGGGAGTAGTTTCTTTTTCGGATGTGGACTTATCGGAGGAGGGGAGAGACCACATCCGCCCTCTCTTTATCAAAATAAAAGTCAAGGGGAAGAGTACTCCATGTGTAATGGTCGATGATGGGTCCACCATAAATGTTTGTCCACTTAAGATATTGCTAAAGCTAGCCATGTCAACAAGAGATCTAAACCTAACCAAGGTAACAATTCGTGCTTATGACAACACTAAGAGGCATGTCGAAGGGACTTTCAAAGCCGCTGTCAAGATTGGTCCAATTGAATCTATTGTTGAGTTTGTTGTTTTAGACATACCAGTTACCTTTGCCTTACTCTTGGGCCGACCATGGTTTCATCCTCTTGGTGGAGTTCCTTCCACCTTCATCAAAAGATCAAATTCCCCAACAGAGATGAGACGGTGGATTGAAGCTGAAGATAATGAGATCGTTAACTCTCTAATGATTGAGAGGCCTCTCAATGGTTTTCAAGTAGCTACAATTTCTGATGATGAAGCAGTGGACTCCAAAGTCTTGAATATGATGAAGAACATGAACTACCTTCCCGGAGCTAGTCTTGGAAAGGGTAAAACCAGTTTGACAAAGCTGCCAGACTTTAGAACTCAAACTTCCAAGAAAGGGTTGGGATATGATGAAGACAACGATGTCCAGCCAAACAAGAGTGAGAAGATGAGCTTCCCACCACTTAAAGAGATCTTTGCCAAAGCTCCAGATATGGGACCACTCCAAGGAAAGCCTGAGCCGATCATGTTCATGGGTAAGTTGATCCCAGGCTTTGAAATTTTTGCAGATGTGGCCAAGCTAGTAGACCAAGTGAAGAAAGATCTCACCCTATTAGCCAGCAAAGAATCCAATCCAAAAGAGAAGAATGAAGCTATCCTGAAAGCTGAGAAGACTCCGGAGGAGATTACTGCCCTGGTTGAAGAAAAGTTTGAAGACATCCTGCCTTATGATTTTGAGAATAATGATTTTGATTTTGATTTTAATTTGTCTGCTTTGTATGAGGATGATGATGTTTTCTTTTCCAAAATGAATGCAATAAAGTCTGATTTTGCTTACTTGTGTGATGTTTCTCCTGATGATTGCATACATTCAAATAGCAGTTACATGAGCATCTTTAATATTAATTCTGTTAACACACAATCATTAAATTTGGGAACAACTAAAAATCCTAAAAATATTAGCATAGCATCCGACCTTACTCCTGATGAGAGAGAGAGATTTGAAAAAAATATTCAAAAAATATGAAGAAGTGTTTGCTTTGTCTTATGAGGATATGCCTGGAATTGATTGAAACATAGCCGAGCATCATATTCCAACTCACACTCACATGAAACCTATCAAACAAAAGATTAGGGGATTAAGACCTGAGTGGGCTGAATTGGTTAAAGAAGAGGTCACAAAGCAAATACAAATGAAGTTCCATGAAGTCATAGAATATCCAGATTGGCTAGCCAACATAGTACTCGTGCCAAAGAAAGATGGGAGAATAAGGGTCTGTGTGGGCTATAGAGATTTGAACAAGGCTTCCCCTAAGGATGATTTTCCTTTACCTCATATAGATGTTCTAATTGATAGTGCAGCCTCTAGTGTGCTACACTCATTTGTAGATGGATTTTTCGCATAAAATCAAGTGTTAATGGCCCAAGAGGATAAAGCCAAAACTGCCTTCATTACCACATGGGGCATATTTTGTTATAGGATAATGTCGTTCAGCTTAAAGAATGCTGGAGCGACCTACCAAAGGATGGCCACCACACTATTTCATGACATGATGCACAAAGAAGTTGAAGTATATGTGTGAGCGGGGATTTTCTCCCCCACTCCTGGTGGAATGGTTCTTGCGACTTTGGCACTATTTAGGCTTGGGGCCTTAGAGAACACGAGCCTAAGTCTGGAGAAAATGGAGTCGCCACCCGGACAGGCCGGGAAAAAAGAAAGGGGTGGATGACTCGATTCCTAAGGAATCCCCAACCCCTTAATGGGTTCGGAAAGTTGGGTACGTGTGGGGAAGGTGAGAAATGGCCCAGCACCCCCACAACGCCCAATTCATTGGAACCGGCCTCCTTTACAGGTCTTAATATTATAAAATTCTTAAATATAGCAATATTATCCATACTACACACAATAAAAAGAAAGCATCATTATATTAAAATCAAAGCAATGTCTAAACAAAACAAATAAATGGACACCCATCCAAGGATGGAAACATATCCTTACATCACATGCCTAGATAGGACACCCACCAAAAGGTAGAAACATGCCCTTTACAAAGGTTCTAAAATATAAAAGAAAATTAAATTACATGATATTTAACTAATGAGGTACCCACTAAGTGGAAACATACCTCTTACAACTTTTGGAAGTCTAAATTGATTGATAAAAGTAAATAATCATCCATAATAAATAAATCATTCATTAAAAGTATTTAAATATCAACAAAGTAAACATCCATCCATGATAAATTAAATAAATCAAGTATTGAAATTAAATAGATTAAAGCATAAAAGATAAATCAAGGTATAAATAAATATGGAATTGAATAAAGCAAATAAAAGTTCAATTATAGCTACTGTGACTTTTTATGGAATTAAGGTTTGAATGATGAAATCATGAAACTAGGGTTTTAAATACCTTAAAATACTTAAATTTGTGATTTTTGATTATTGAATTTTAAGCTACTGTGCAATTTTTGGGTTTTTATGTTTTTTTATGTTTTAAAAGGATTAGAGTTCATAAAAATTATGGTTTAAGGTTTTAAAAGGATTAGGGTTCAATTTTTAGGTTTAAAAGTTGAATTTTGGATTTTAGGGTTTTGAAATTTGGGTCTCGGGTAATGAAGAATTTTTAGGGTTTTAAAAATCAATTTGATATTTTATGAAGTTTTATGAATTTAAACAAATAAATTAAAGTTTTTATAAGTAGAAAATATGCTTTTCAAGGCTTTTTGAATGAAATAGAACCTACCTTAAAATCTTAAAAGAAACAGAATTTGATTTTGGTTTTGTTGAAAAATATGTTTAATTAGTGTTTTAAGGTCTTTAAGAAGAAAAAATAACAATTTTAAGTCTTTTTAGAAAAGAAGGTCACGTTTTAGTGTTTTAACTTTGGAGGAATTAAACTAAAGTTCTAATGTTTTTTATTTTAAAAAAAACCCTAATTCCATAATTTAGCTACTGTGTAACATAAATCAATTAAGGAAAATCACTTACCTTCTTTTGTTGATTCTTCCAAAAATAATTCTTCTTGGATGAAGTAGCTCCAAAGACAAGACTTTTTTGCCTTTGGAATCCCTTCTTGTGATGCTGCTGTCTAGAAAAGATTTAAATTGAATTTCTTCTTTTCCTTTCTTGATTTGGTTTCAAACTTTCCAAACTCCCTTTGGATTTGTTCACTCTCGGCCACCCCCTTTTTTCTATGCCTTTGGTCCTTATTTATAATGGTTTAAGGTTATTTATTCCTAATTAATTAAGGTAAGTAATATTAATAAAAAAAGAAATTAAAACCTAATTGGATTAGGTTTAAAAAAATTGCGTTGAAAAATTTTGCACTGGCAAAAATTGTGGCAGCTGGGCCCGTGGCTGGAGCTAGTGGGCGTGCCAGCACGCAGGAAATTCCTGCGGGAAGTTATTTTGCTCGCATGAATTTCCTACGCGGCGAAAGGCGAAACTCCCGCAGGCCTGCGGGTGAGCTGCTGTTGGGCCGACGGGCCCGCATGACCACTTTTTGCTGCCGATTTTTTTTCCGACTCCGATTTTTATTTTTATTTTTTTTATTTTTATTTTTTATTAATAAAAATTAGATAATAAAGAAAAAACTATTTAATTAAAATTATTTTGAACTAATTAGACATCAAAAATCATTTTTGGACTAAATAAAGCATATTAGATCGGATTGGGTCAAAAATTAAGGGTCTACAATTTGCCCCCTGCTTGAATGATCTGAAACCTTAGTGAAAGAGAGTGAAAAGCAATAAGACTTAATTTTTGAGGTTTTGGGTTCTGGACCAGAGAGATTTGGACACTCAATTCTGAAGTATACTTGAATACTCGATCCTATCTGGATTTGGGTACTCGATACTAAATCGGATTTGGATACTCGATCCTAAACTGGATTTGGATACTCGATTTTTGGAACAAGAAGTTAATAACTAAGGAACAAGAAGTCAGTTTTTGGAATTAGGGAAGCCGATGTCTTGGGTTCTCAATAAGCTTCAAAGAAAGGGATTGCTGCAACCCCTAAATCCTCGTCCTTTGCCTAACCCTCTCCCACCTAATTTCGACACTAAAACATTTTGTCAATTTCACCAAATGCAAGGGCATGACACGGATAGATGTGTAAGGTTGAGACATGAGATCCAAAATCTAATTGATAATGGGAAGCTACATGAGCCCAACAAGCCAAACACCAATGACAACCCATTACAAAAGATCAATAGGGTACCGCCGCCGGCAACTTTCATGATTGGAGGAGGTTTGCATGAGGATTTTGTCATGTCTTCTTTTCAAGATGTGGGTGGAGAAGCAACAAAAGAAGAAGAGGTATTTGGTGGAATTAAACAAGTTATGGTGGGTAAAGAAGTAATAATTTGTGTTGTCAATGGGTTTTGGGATTTAAGCAATAGTGATGATGATCTTGTATCCAAGAAGGATGAATGGACTTGGTCCGAGCCCGAAGAAGATGAAGTAATGAACACTAGATTCGGTAAGCCTTATGCAAGGCCACCACCTAAGGAGGTAGAAACTAATAAGGGAAAGGAAGTTGAAGTAGGAAATAAAGAAGAGGAAGATGATGATGTGCTCAAGCAATTGAAAAGAACCCAAGCAAGTGTTAGCATTTGGGACTTATTAGCTACTTCTAAAAAGCACCGAGAAACTATGACCAAAGCCTTAGCTAGCATGCCAATTTCTACCTCCATGACACCGGAAGAGCTGATCAACTTCATAAAAATTAGAGGAGTAATGAAATGTGAAGATGTTCAAGAAAAGAATGAAGTTAATATGGGAGCAGTTTCTTTTTCGGATGTGGACCTCCAGAGGAGGGGAGAGATCACATCCGCCCTCTCTTTATCAAAATAGAAGTCAAGGGGAAGAGGACTCCATGTGTAATTGTCAATGATGGGTTCGCCATAAATGTTTGTCCACTTAAGATATTGCCAAAGCTAGCCATGTCAACAAAAGATCTAAACCCAACCGAGGTAACAATTTCGGCTTATGACAACACTAAGAGACACGCCGAAGGGACTTTCAAAGCTGCTATCAAGGTTGGTCCAATTGAATCTATTATTATTTTAGACATACCGATTACCTTCACCTTACTCTTGGGCGACCATGGTTTCATCCTTCTGGTGGAGTTCCTTCCACCCTTCATCAAAAGATCAAGTTCCCCAATGGAGATGAGACAGTGGTCATTGAAGCTGAAGATAATGAGATTGTTAACGCTCTAATGATTGAGAGGCCTCTCAATGGTTTTCAAGTAGCTGCAATTTTTGATGATGAAGTAGTGGGCTCCAAAGTCTTGAATATAATGAAGAACATGAACTACCTTCCCGGAGTTGGTCTTGGAAAGGGTAAGGCCGGTTTGACAAAGCTGCCAGACTTTAGAACTCAAACTTCCAAGAAAGGGTTGGGATATGATAAAAACAACAATGTCCAGCCAAAGAAGAGTGAGAAGATAAGCTTCCCACCACTTGAAGAGATCTTTGTCAAAGCTCCAAATTTGGGACCACTCCAAGGAAAGCCAGAGCCAATCATGTTCATAGGAAAGTTGATCCTGGGTTTTGAAATTTTTGCAGATGTGGCCGAGCTAGTGGACCAAGTGAAGAAAGAGCTCACCCTATCAACCAACAAAGAATCCAATCCAAAAGAGAAGAAAGAAGTTGTCCTGAAAGCTGAGAAGACTCCGGAAGAGATTGCTACCCTGGTTGAAGAAAAGTTTGAAGACATCCTGCCTTTTGATTTTGAGAACAATGATCCTGATTTTGATTTTAATTTGTCTGCATTGTATGAGGATGATGATGTTTTCTTTTCCAAAATGAATGTAATAAAGTCTGATTTTGCTTACTTGTGTGATGTTTTCTCCTGATGGTCGCATACATTCAAATAGCAGTTACATGCGCATCTTTAATATTAATTCTGTTAACACACAATCATTAAATTTGGGAACAACCAAAAATCCTAAAAACATTAGCATAGCATCCGATCTTACTCCTGATGAGAGAGAGAGATTTGAAAAAATATTCAAAAAATATGAAGAAGTGTTTGCTTGGTCTTATGAGGATATGCCTGGAATAGATCGAGACATAGCCGAGCATCATATTCCTACTTACACTCACATGAAACCTATCAAACAAAAGCTTAAGCAATTAAGACATGAGTGGGCTGAATTGGTTAAAGAAGAGGTAACTAAGCAAATACAAGTGAAGTTCCTTGAAGTGATAGAATATCTAGATTGGCTAGCCAACATAGTACCTGTGCCAAAGAAAGATGGAAGGATAAGGGTCTGTGTGGATTATAGAGATTTAAACAAAGCTTCCCCTAAAGATGATTTCCCTTTACCCTATATAGATGTCCTTATTGATAATGCAGCCTCTAGTGTGCTACACTCATTTGTAGATGGATTTTCTAGATACAATTAAGTGTTAATGGCCCAAGAGGATAAAGCCAAAACTACTTTCATTACTACATGGGGTATATTTTGTTATAGGGTGATCCCATTCGGCTTAAAGAATGCTGGGGCAACCTACCAAAGGATGGCCACCACACTATTTCATGACATGATGCACAAAGAAGTTGAAGTATATGTTGATGATATGATGGTTAAATCGAATACAAGGGAACATTTAAGATGGCCGAATGGGGTGCATTTAAGATGTTTAAGAAAGCCTGAAGTGGAGAGTATCATGTCAGAAATACATGCGGGAAGTTGTGGTCCGCACATGAGTGGTTTGGCCCTAGTTAAGAAGATTATTCGACAGGGTTATTACTGGTTAACCATGGAGAAGGATTGTATTGAGTTTGTGAAGAAGTGCCAACAATGTAAGATGTATGGTAACTTGAATCACATGCCTCCTGAAGAATTGCATTCTATGTCTTCACCCTGGCCATTTGCCACTTGGGGTATCGACATTATAGGAGAGATACATCCGACAGTCTCAAACTGTCACCGTTTCAATATAGGAGCAGTAGATTATTTTTGAAAATGGGTCAAAGCCGAATCCTTCAACAAAATGGGTGCAAATCAAATGGCTAGATTTATTGAAAAGAACCTCATCTATTGGTACGGGGTCCCGCACAGTGTGATATCAGACAATGGGGTATAGTTTCAAGGAGCAGTTAAGGATTTATTCTCAAAGTACCGAATCCATCATCATAGATCCTCTCCTTATATACCAAAGGCTAATGGCATAGTAGAAGCAACAAACAAAACAATTAACAAATTCTGTCAAAGATGACAAAGACTTAAGGGATTGGTCAGAGATGCTTCCCTTTGCTTTATGGGGATATAGGACAAGTGTGCGAACACCTACTGGAATGACACCGTTCTCTTTGGTTTACGGGATGGAAGCAGTGTTGCCAATTGAAATAGAAATCAAGTCATTAAGAGTAGTCTTGGAAGCCAAACTACCTAAAATGGAATGGGTAGCAAGCAGATACACACAGTTAGCTTTACTAGAAGAGAGAAGGTTAAAGGCACTGTATCATCACCAACTTTATCAAAAGAAGATAACTCAGGCTTACAATAGAAGGGTTAAAATTAGAAAACTCAGAGTCAGGGATTTGGTGTTGAAGCAATGTAAGCCTAATGTATCTGATCCAAGAGGGAAGTTTAGGCCTAGCTGGGAAGGGCCATATGTCGTGAAATGAGTCATGAACAAAGGTGCGGTGAAGTTATCAGACATGGATGGGAACGAGTTTAGTGAGCCAGTAAACATTGACAAGTTGAAGAGGTTTTATGTATGATATATATAAAAAAAAAGAGAGAGCTCGCTAGGTTGAAAACCCAAAAGGGCAACCTAGGCAAAAGTTAGAGCAGTCTGCTAGTTCCGAAAACCAAAAAGGGCAAGCTAGGCAACAATTAGGGCTAAATGAGAGAAAATCGTCAATTAGAAAACCCGAAAGGGCTAGTTGGCAACAAGAGTGATCTTGTGTATGATGGCTTTATGTTTGGCTGTTCCCCAATTTAATAAAATAGAATTAATGTTAAAATTGTTCTATGTGCAATGTTATAAGTATTTGACCATAAATGGATGAAATAAATAAACAAAATAACAAAAGGTGATGACAAATTTTAAATGGAAAAGAAGCATCTTTTATTTCTTTAATTATTTTTCATCCTAATAATACACTTTCTGAATTGACAAATGTAAAATTTATGGCAGTCGATAAATGTAACGTGCAGGCCAAATTTGCCTCAGCCAATCCAAGTAGGCTTCAGTCAAGCAAGGCATGTCTAAATCGGAAGTAATGTTAGAATTGCGAGGCTCAGCTCCGTATTGATGGCCAAGTCGGTGAGGATCACAGCATGTACCTTGACGAAGAGCAGCAAGGGAAACATACATCAAGTATGTCCGCATGGTGATACAAGAAATCTTCCACCAAGGTACCAACCAGCGGATGTTGACTTTAGCACGTGAGTGGATCCAGTCAACCTAGTCAACATATGAAGAAACAGGATGATGTAGTTTCCTAGCGGAGTGGTGTCATGGCAGATATCTGACAAAATCCATGGATGGAGCATTAAGCAAGCAAAGATGCTCCTAAAGCCAAATCTGTGAGGAAAGAATTAAATTAAATTTAAAAAAAAAGAGAAAGAGTCTGCAAAAATTAGGACAGCTCGCTAGTTTTTGAAAACCCACATGGGCGGACTAGGCAAAAATTAGAGCAATAAAACAAAAAAAAAGAAAAAGAAACCTAAATTGAAAACCCGAAAGGGCAGTTTAGGTAATTACCTGAAGCAGCAACGGACTCCCTGTCAGTCTCTTTGTCAATCCTGATTTAAGCTAGTCTAACCCAACTAAAGTCTCAGCTAAGATCACAGGTACCGGCGACAAGCCTCCTTCCATTTGGTCCATAATATCTAATACTCGTGGATCAATATCGCTGTCAGAAGAAATAAGCAATAATTGGCCAAGCAAGCAAAGATAGAGCATGCGTCCCCATGCCTTAGTAGGAGCCAAATGAGAGAGAAAAAAATTAATCAAAGGACCAAGTAGAATTTTTTCACCTCTCATCAACTGAAGATCTTCAGGTTTTGGAATTTGAAATAACATCTGCATCTTCTGTTGAGTCTTGGAAATCAATATGGGTAATGTCATTTGTTGATTATTTGGATATCCAAGGATGGCCTCAAATTCTTCAATCAAGGGACATATTTCAATGCCATTAATTTTAAATGCCCTAGAATCCATATTCCAAAAGGAAGACATGGAATGTAAGAAGGAGTGGTCTAATTTAACATTTTGAAAACAATTTAAAAATTTCAAGTTTTGACCAGGAAATTTGCTTCCAGTGAATGGCATCCATATTCTTAAACAGAAATTTTATCTTCTTTAAATGATGTTCGGTCATGGTTGATGAATGAAAGAAAATCAAAATTGTTAAAGAGAGTTTTTTACGCTGAAATGGAAATTCTTTTATCTTCTGTATGAAATTAGGCATAAAAGGTGATTTATATAGGGAAAATAAGCTTTTCCAAAATTGATAAGGAAAAGGTGATGAGAAAAGGGCGGAACCATGTTGTATAAGGAAAGGAATTGGCGACGAATTTACTTTACCTTGTTGCATTTGGCATTTGTAGTGATGCTGTATAAATATTGAAATATGAAAAAGAAAATATAATAATTGTGATGCAGTAATGATGAAAAGTGAAAAAAAAAAGAAAGAAAGTTAGTTACAGTAAAGGAAGAAATTATGTATTATTATTTTTATGCTTATTGTACAATGTTCATACAATTGATACAATTTATACATTACTAAGAAGGTGGTGGTAGGTCATCAAATAAAGCTCTAAAAAAATCATTGCCTGTTGGAGGAGGGGGCAAATCGCTCATCCCGAGTCCGCCCGAAGCGGGAGCACCAAAATCCCTATTACCTTCGAGTTCCGATCTGTCACGGTCCTCATCGAAAGTTGACAAAAGTATCTCATGGTCATCAGTCTGGGGGTCTCTTGATGAAGAAGCGCCAGGATCCCTTATCCCCTAAAATCGAAAGTCTCAAAAATTTTGTTCTGATTGATGATACAAATTTTCAAAATGAGAAGCCTGCTGACGACTTGCAGCCAACTCTTCTTGAAGTTTCTTATTTTAATCTTCAAGCATCCGCTATGAGCCAGATAGGAAAAAGGTAAGAGCATACATAATCATGCATACATATATCATAAATTACCATGAAATACGAGAACTTACTAGGCAATTCATATCAATGCCCTGCGAATGAGATGGCATGTCTGGCAGGCTAGAATGTCCAAATGAAGGGGCAGTAAAAGGAGGTTCAGCCTCATGATCAATGAGCCAACAGCCTACAACAATCATTAAAGAATCAAAAAAGAAAGAAGCAATTGCAAGGGAAAAATGGTAAAGTTTTACCTAAGAAGTACTAGCCCCGAGATGTGGAACGAACTCTCCTGCTTCTCCATGATGTTCCTCTTCATCTCTACCCTCATTTTCTTCAGAAATTTCCCATACACTAATAGGAGATACATCAAAGTTCAAGAGCCTTCTTTGAATAAAATGGGCATAAAATGCACCTGGTAGATGGAGAAATGTCTCAATACCATAACCGTACCGAGTCGACCACCATGCATCCTCCGGCATTGACATAATATTTAAAGTCTATTCCGGGCAATGCATTGGAACCCCCCGCTGCTCTGGACCAAGAAACCACTCATAAACTCTCTCTTCGAGAAACCAACCACTAGACACTGGGCCAGCGATGACTCGGTGAGTATGTTGGAAAGATAGCGCAGCCTTCATGGAGGGAGACCAGTTTGTCAGCTCTTCTGGGTTCCACCAAGCCAAATTCACCTGTAAAATAACATAAGATAAGTAAACTTTCACATAAAATTTAAAGTATACTAATATTATTTTACCTGGTCCCAGGTTAAGCGGCTCAACACAAAGCGGTGAGTATGCACATGGTGAGAGCCGGGAACGTCCACATGATCTAACAACCAGAAATTTAATCTCGGATACCCGACTTTCTCTCGGGAAATATCGGGTACCCTCATAAAGTTATGTTCGTATGCCCATGCCTACAATAATAATAGAGATCAAATTCATGCAATAAAGGAGTGGAATTGACATGGTAGAAGAAGAGTACCTCGACTACCGCCATCAAGCTGACAAAAGACTTCTTATTTCTGCAAATTTTATAAAGACCATGGTAAAGACAGGCGAGACCAGCTTCACCCCAGCCACAAGATGGTACTGTTCTAAAATAAGAAAGGGCCCTCAACACTGACAAATGGATGGCAGATTCAGTGCTGCCTAAGATGGTCGACCCAAGAAAATATAACAAAAATCCTCGAGCATACTATTAGGTCGTGTCTCTGTGAACCCGTCCTTCGTAGTTCATCCATTGGCTCGATCTTTATCTTAAAAGGCCCTTTATACGATGGTTCCATACCAATTAATTGCTAAATTTCTTCAAATGTCAAAATATCGTTGGTCAGAGGAGACGGAACACCATCATATCGAAGGCCGGTTATAGCAGTAAAATTGATCGGACCAATTGTCATCTCTCCAATGGCTAAGTGAAAAGTATGAGTTGTGTCCAACCATCGTTCTGCAAGTGCCTGGACTACACTTCAGTCTATCAGATACTCTTCGGATGGTAATTGTAAGATGAAGCTCTCAAAGCCGCAATCTCGGATAATCTGCCTTACCCGAGAAGGCACTACATCATACCATTGTCGGGATTTGTAGATACACCCTCCGGCCTGAACAACACAATGATCACACTAACACAAAGCTAGGTAAGTTAATACAAGGTAAGTACATATTATCTTATATGCTTAGATTAATATATTTATCCTAAATTTTCTAAAAAATTATAATAATATAATAATATAAATAAAAAATAAAGGAAAACACAATAATAATAAAAGAGCATAATATAAAAACATAAATCAAAAATAGTAAAAAATAATAATATAAACAAATAACAGAAAAACAAAAA
Organism: Garcia nutans; assembly: GCA_947685225.1. Classification (NCBI taxonomy): domain Eukaryota; kingdom Viridiplantae; phylum Streptophyta; class Magnoliopsida; order Malpighiales; family Euphorbiaceae; genus Garcia; species Garcia nutans. Next base: position 38,709,747 of record CANTUV010000011.1, read on the forward strand.
AAAGAAGAGAAGAAAAAACAAAGAAAAAAATCAAAAAGAAAAGAGAAAGGGAAAAAATAATTACCGTGCTCTTTTGGTTTGAACTACGATGAAGCGGCATCCCAGCTAGTAGATCTATATTTCCATCTTCATGATGCTGAATAAACTCTAATAACTCAGCATTAGAATGAGTTCCTGACCTTGAAGCTTGCATTTTTTTTCAAAACTATATGCTAAATTTGAAAGAATTTGAGAGAATTATAGAAATTAAGGATTTTGCTGTGAATGAAATGAAGGAATTCGTTCGTTTATATAGAGAAATGGCAAGAGAAAAATCAAAATTCAAAAGTAAGTTTTACTGGTCATGAATAGTGAATTTTACTATTTATGAATAGTAAAATACTATTTACGAATAGTAAGTTACTATTTATGAATAGTAAATAGTGTACAAATAGTAACTACATAGTAAATAAATAGTAAACTCAACTATTCAATTTAATCATTCAAATACTTGCGTGTATATAAATATTTTTACACACAGGGGGCAAGGAGAAGACATATGCATAAAAATTAGTCAAACTTTTTGAACCCAAAAAATTATTTTTTGCAGATAATTAAATCTTTATTAGCTCGGGTCCAAACCCAAATTATCCTTAGGTCCAGAACCTAGAATCTCTTCTAAGTCTAGAAATTAGCTCGGGTCTAGAACCCAAAATTATCCTTAGGTCCAGAACCTAGAATTTTTTCTAAGTCCAGAACTTAGCTTGGATCCATAACGCAAATTTTGATTAGGTCCAGAACCTAGAATCTCTTCTAAGTCCAGAACTTAGCTCGGGTCCAGTGTTGCGCTCTAATTAAGTTCTATTATAAGCGTCACTCGCAAGTATATGAGATAGCTGCAGCAAAGGTGATCGCCCCAAGGTCGTCTATCAAGGAAGCTAGATAAGCTAATTGATTATCAGGTTGCAAATAACAAATTATGATAAATTTAAATTGCTAACAACTAATGAAAATAGATGATTGGAGTTTAAAATAATAAAAGTAAACTGAGCTGATAAATTGATTCACTAAATAGAAGGGCTAGGGTTTGCACTTTTTTACTAACTTATATGTATGAATGTTTATTCCTCTCAACCAATTTAATTTCAAAGATTAGATCTCAAGCAACTGAATTAATCGAATCAAGGAAAGAAGCTCTCGCATTCAAACCTCTTTCAAGTAATCTTGTTACAATTGAAATAATCCTTTTTCTTAGGTTATATTTCTAATTCACCTAAGTCCCTAATTGAATTGTTCCAGCATTAGACTTCATCTCTCAATCCTTCATCTAATACCTTAAACACATAATTGGTGGCCAATCAATTATATATTAACAATAATTCCATTCAATCAAGGCTAAAGAAATAATTTAGTTAAGAGCAATAACCAATTCATACAATCATAGTAGATCCATACAAACCCTAGACTAGATCAAATTAGTTCATAATGATATCAAACATATTCATCTCATTAAAATTCAAAGAAATCAGTTTAGACATAATAGAATTCATGAATACAATTCCCAAGAAATTTAAGAGAAAAAGTTTGAGAGCAAAACCAAATTACAAACTCCCTTTAAGCTTCTGAAGAATCTCTTGATGAGATCTTGCTAGAAGAATGTTGCAATGGCATAAACAAATTTAATCTAGAATGTTTTGCATCAAAGTGTAATCAATAATCTCAAAGAAAACAATTGAAAACCCTAAGTTATTCTCTTTGACGGTTGATCAAAAAATCTCTCCTCCTCAAAACCCTAATCGTATTATTTATACGAAACCTCGCTTAAAAACTCCGCTCCTTTGGTCCATGAAGTGACACGGCCAAGCTCCTGGCCGTGTCATGTGACACGGCCAGTGGCTTGGCCATGTCTACTGACTGTGTTCGCTTCTGTGTGATTTTCATCTCTTCTTCTTTGGAATGGTGAGTGACACTGCCAAGCTTGAGTGAGCTTGGTCGTGTTTGACAAGTTTGGAGGGACACGGCCAGAGACTTGGCCGTGTCCCTTGAGTGTGTCACCTTCTGATCTTTTGGCCTTCTTCTTAAGCTTGGTATGGGACACGGCCAAGTCTCCTGGCTGTGTCATGTGACACGGCCAGTGGCTTGGCCATGCCCTCTGAGTGTGTCAGTCACTACCTGAATTTTCCTTCCTCTCTCTTGGTTTCTTGGTTTTGCCCTTTGCTTCATGCTATCTTTCTTCCAAGGAAACAATTTGCATATTAACCTAAAACAAACACTTAAACAAACTTTAAACAAGAATCAAATAAACATTAACTAACAACAAATAAAGACCAAACTAAAAACTAGAATAAAAATGACATAAACACTGAAATAAACTAAAACTACCAAAATTAAGGAAAACACTAAATAAACAGATTAAGACTACCAAAATACCTAAAGAAAACAATAATTATCATAATAAATGCGACACAATTCTATGACAAAAACTAATAAAACAACAACCCCACACTTAAAACTTTGCTTGTCCTCAAGCAAATTCACATGGCATAAATTTAAAACTCAAGCAACTTTAACTATAATTCCAGTATATAAGATGAAATCCTTTAAGACTCAGCCATAAATAATTGCAATTTCCTTCAATCAAGATATTCTTAACTCATTCATTAATCCAGACATACAAATCTCATCTCTCATCTAAGTGTTTCACTCGATTTCAAAGGTTAATTCACTCAAACCACTCATGACTGCATACTGCCATAAACTTGCTTAATTATCCAATCTCTCTCACTAATTTTCTCAAGAAATAATCCGAAGGTCTTTTATTTGGATGTAATGTGGCTAAGGTGCAGGTGTGAGAAAAGACATTTAAGCTGGAACATCAAGAAATAGAGTATTTAAATTAGACAATACTCTTGCTCAGAAACTCATAGCTCCCTCAAATGGCATATTCACCAACCCTTGATAATCTTACATACTTGCACACTAAAAGAAAAGTACATGAGTCGACATTCCTCTTTGATGACTAATGCTAGAAAATATATGAATTTTGTGTATATATATATCTTTTCTTTCTTTTCTTTTCTTTCTTTTTTTTCTTTTATTTATTATATTTATTTTTTTAATATATATATATATATACAAAATATAAAATTATATGGAACATCTAGCTTAAAATGTAGAGGAAAAGAATAACCGACTCTTAGCAAATACAATGTGCAAAGTATGCATTTCAGCCCCAAATAGCAATACTATTTTTTATATATATATTTTTTAATTGCTTACCTCACACTTATGAGTCAAACCACCCTATTGTCATATCATAAGAAACTCCATTCCTTAATGCAGGTATGATGATAATAACAAAAAGTTGAGTTGTGAATTGTGTTGATCAATCAAGAAAAGGTCAAAGGCTCAACTTGGCTCACTAAGGAATTCATAATTAAGGGAAGTCTTTTTAAGCTAAAGGGATAACCTAATTTGCCTTCATCATTTTAAAACTTGAGATTAAATCATAATGTGAGTTCAATTAGTATGCAAAAGCAAGCTCTAGAGATGCAAGATCATGAAGGTGCACACTTAAGAAAAGAAAATCAATTGACACTAATATTCAATCTATGAGGCTCAAAACTCACAAAGGTGGGTTCTCAAAGATTTATATGTCATGAATTGCAGAATGTGAAAATTGATCCTGAATGAATTAAAATGCTAATCTCTATGCTGATACTAAAGTCCCAAATATAATACCAGAATCACAGAAAAGTCAATAAGTTTTCAACAATTATGCCATGCACAACGCACAATATAACACACAAAACGACAAACAAAACAAGAATTAACGACAAGCAAAACAAGAATTAAAGGAAAGTTTAAAGATTACCCCACACTTATAAATGACATTGTCCTCAATGGAAACAAGGATAATAAAGATAAAGAGTTAAGGTACAACCTGTTTCCCATCGGTCCCTTGTGAGGCAAACTCTACCTTTTCATCACAAACATCAAATGTTCAAAAACAAAATAAAATATATAAAATACAATATCCAAAATATAAAATGTTAACATTAAAAACAAAAACGAAAAAATAACAACACAAATATGATATATCTAAACACAAGAAAGTAAGGAATTGTCTCGAAAGATCTACGGTGAAGGAGGATGTGATGATGAAGCAGCCGAGGGATGAAGACTCAAAATCTTAGCAAGGTTGCTATTTATTTGGTCCAACTGTTGCAAGACTGCATCATGGTTACGATCTACCTTGCTCTCCAGTGCCTCAATCCTATTAAGTATCTCTTGATTATCCGGAGCTGGAGCATCTTCTTCCAAATTAAGAGAATCCGAGTCGGACCCCTCTTGGACTCGTGTTCTCTTTTATCTGCCCCCCGGTACTTCTGGCTCAGCTGAAGCCATCATATAAGCCCCTCTCCTATGCACCACCATATGCATCTTCTCTAGTGTAGCCAAATCCAATGAATCATTACCCGTAATTCTAGTCATACGACAGGTACTCGGGTCAAAATCATCAAGGAGGGCTGTTGCCAATGTGGTAACCAATCCTCCAATACAAATAGTCCCCTTCTTCTTGTTTGCCACACTATCAAAAACATCGGCTAACCAATAGCTAGAACTAATAGGTACTGCATTACACGCACAATCCAAGAAAAAGAGCTCACTAAGTTCCACTACACCCGGGCTTTCCTTCCTAGCAAAGAATCCACATGACATAAAATGATGCAAATACCTAAGAGCAGGATTGCTCAATTTAGTCACCTTGGCCGCATAAGTTCCCGAGCCCAATGCTCCCCTAGCAAATTGTTGTTTAAAATCCTTAGGTACCGACCTTTCACCATGTTGATGGAAACCAAATATCACATTCAATTGTTCAATACTAACCACAAATGATTTCCCAAGCAATTTAAAGTTCAACTTAGAGCAAATTTTTTGTTCATCTCTTTCAACCTTAAGAGATGTCAAAAATTCCAAAGTAAGCTCTTGAAACTGCAAAGGTCGAAAGGAGACTAGGTTCTCCCACCCAAGGGTTTGAACATAATGATAAAAATTATCCCTAATATGAAGAGCATTAAGGGATTCATCACTGACATACCTCGTCGGGAAGAAACCCCGAGCCAAAAGATTTGCTCTCTTTAAAGATGAAGACGAGGAAGATGAAGATGCAGCTGCAGTTGAAGGTTGCTTCCTCTATGGTGGGACACCATCTTCGTTCTCGGCATATTGATAGATCTGAAAAAACTTGAAACTTAAACTGGTTAAATTGATTTTTTATGAGAGAAGAAGAAGATTGAACGGATTAATTTTAGTTTTGGTGAAGGAAATTGAGAATTGAAGGGAGTTTAAAAGCTTCGAAGGACAAACAATGGAGGTTTTGTGAGACAGAAGTCGAGAGAATGAGAGGAAGCAAAAAGAAATTTAGGGATTGGAATGAAGGAACAGAGCAAAAATCGTGTTTTTAAAGTGTGAAATTGAAGGGACACGGCCAAGCTTGGGTGAGCTTGGCCGTGTCTGATGTGTTTTGTGGGACACGACCAGTGACTTGGCCGTGTCCCATGGGCGTGTCACCTATTGTGAAGAAAAATTTTCAAACACAAAAAGAGGACTTTTTAGTGAAGCTTGGCCGTGTCCCATTGGCCGTGTCACCTACTGTGTGTTTTTGGTGACTTTAAGAGTGGGCTTGACACGGCTAGTGGCTTAGCCGTGTAAAGTGGCCATGTCACCTACTGCCCTTTTGACTCTTTCTTTTTTTTATTATTTTTATTTTATATCACCAAATCTTAAAGAAATTGCAAACCTCTTCTTCGATCAACCCTGAAACACATTAGAAAAAATAAAAACCGATCAAAGCACCCGTTCTATTTATTTAAACCAAACATAAAATCAAAATTGCTGAATATAAAATTACAACTATGAAAAGAAATGCAAATTGATGGGTTGCCTCCCATTTAGTGCTTCTTTAATGTCATATAGCTGGACATTATGCAGGACTTAAGGATTGTAGATCAAAGTGTTATCGATGATCCTTACTTCTTGGAATCCTTCATTATATGGCTTAACTCTCTGTCCATTTACTTTAAAAGTCTCATTTGTTCGAGAATTAAGCAATTCAATGGCACCAGAAGGATAAACCTGAGTTATCTCGAAAGGACCACTCCATCAAGACTTGAGTTTTCCTGGAAACAGACGGAGACGAGAATTAAAAAGTAAAACTTTCATACCTGGACTCAATGTCTTTCGCACTATAATTCTATCATGAAGTGCTTTAGTGCGAGCCTTATATATCCTCGAACTCTCATATTCCTCATTCCTCAGCTTATCTAACTCTGAAATTTGCAGAAAACGCTCTCTCTTTGCTTTCTCCAAGTCTAAATTCAGAGTCTTGATTGCCCAATACGCTTTGTGCTCCAACTCCACTGGTAAATGACAAGCCTTACCAAAAATCAATCGGTATGGACTCATACCCAAAGGAGTCTTGAAAGCAGTCTGATATGCCCATAATGCATCATACAATCTACTCGCCCAATCCTTTCTTGATAAGTTGACTGTTTTCTCCAGAATTCCTTTTATTTGCTTGTTAGATGTTTCAACTTGCCCAGAAGTCTGTGGATGGTATGGGGTTGCCACCTTGTGCTTCACACAAGATTTGTGCATTAACTTCTCAAAAAGTCTGTTGCAAAAATGACTTCCACCATCACTGACTATCACTCTTGGTGTGCCAAATCTGCTAAGAATATTTTCCTTCACAAATTTAACAACCACATTAGCATCATTAGTACGGGTGGGGATTGCCTCCACCCATTTTGAAACATAATCAACAGCAACTAAAATATATTCATAACCAAAAGACTTGGGAAAAGGACCCAAAAAGTCTATTCCCCACACATCAAACAGTTCAACAACAATATATGATTGAAGGGGCATTTCATTCCTCCTCCCAATGTTACCCACTCTTTGACAGCGGTCACAGTGCTTACAATACTCTTGAGCATCTTTGAATAGAGTAGGCCAGTAAAAACCACTTTGAAGCACCTTTTCTGCAGTCTTCCTTCCTCCAAAATGACCACCACAGTGAAGGTCATGACAAAATTTAAGAACACTCAGTTGTTCTTCTTCAGATACACACCTGCGAACTATCTCATCTTTGCAAATCCTGAATAAGTAAGGTTCATCCCAAAAATAAAATTTACTCACGTGCAAAAACCTTTAATAGAGTTGTCTTGTTTGAGTTGTCTTATTTGTACCAACTTGTATTTCTAATAATGGATGAGTGGAGTGGTATTAATCTCCTTTAACAGGGATAAATCATTTGTTACTCTGATGTTATCTTGATAGATTGGAGATATTAGGTGAACTTCAACTACCCTTATGGTCTTGAGAACATCCACTATCCTTACAGTCTTGGCTATGCATTCCTATAGACCCTTAATTTTTTACCCAAACTGGTCCGATATTTTTATATAGTCCAAAATAATTTTTGTGGTATTTTAATTAAATAATATTTATTTTAATTATCTATTATTTATAATTTTAATAAAAATAAAAATGGTGAAGTTAATAAAAAAATATAATAATAATAAAATAATAATAATAAAATAAAAAGAAAATAAAAAATTCGATGACGAAAAAATCGGCGATGAAATCCTTTTCATCGCCGAAGGTCCAATTGGCCAAGGCCAATTTGCTCGTAGGAATTTCCTGCAGGCGAAATGGCCTTGGGCCAATTCGCCGCAGGAAATTCCTGAGGCAAAATTGCCTAGCCGCGCGCCCAACTCTCGCAATTTCGCACCAATCCTCGTAGTTTTGGCCAGCGCTCGCAATTTCGCCAGCGAAATTTTTCCAATGGAATTTTTTCTGAAACAAAATTCTATTTAATTTTAGTTTTCTTAAATAATTAGAATTAATCATATAAATTTTCATATAAATAAGACTTTAAAGACAGGAAAAGGGGAATGGGGAGGAGAACTTTGGACGAGAAATTAGAACTTTGGGAGACTTTTGATTAAGTGATCAAAACTCAAAAAACCCTAGCAATAAGCAAGCAATCAACAATTCATCAAAGGCAGCAGGCTTGTCTTTATCCTTGTTCATCCAGAAAATAATTTTTGGTGGATCCAACTAATGGAGGTTTGAATCTCTAATTTCTTTATTTATTTTCTTTGTAGTAGCTTCATCACTCAAATTGAAAATTGTTTCTTCTATTTCTTCAAAACCTTAAAATCCTAAATTGTTCCTTCTATTTCCAAAAACCCTAAAAAAAATACTTTATGTTCCCAAAAACCTTAAGAACCCTAATCTATTTCTTCTAAACCTTAAAACCCTAAATTGTTCCTTCTATTTCCAAAAACCCTAAAAAAATACTTTTCTATTTCCAGAAACCTTAAATCGTTTTCCTATTTCCAAAAACATTATAAAACTCTAAATTGTTTTCTTAAATCCTAAAACCAAACATATTTTTTGAAACACCAAAAAACCCTAATTCTCTCAAAACAAAACAGTAAACCCTAAATTTTCCTAAACCCTAATTCATTTAATTTAAAATCCCAAACTAGTTAATTTAAACCCTAAAGCCATAATCTAATAAAACTAAAATAAAAATCCAGTTAACATGAATTATAAACCTAACATCTTAAAATTTCAAAACCCTAATTTCATAATTCTACCCCTTAAACACTAATTTGATCAATCAAAGAACCTTACTAATTTCTTAAATTTATAAAACCCTAATCCATTTCAATTCTCTTAAAACTTACAGTAGCCTAAACAAATAACAATAATAATATCTTAAGATTTCAAAACCCTAAATATTAATTAAAGAACTTTAAATAGAAATAGTAAATCTCAATTTGTATTTTTACTTGCTTTATTTTAGATTTGATTATGTAGTCTATTATATGCTTTGGTGGTTGATTTATTTAATTTCAATGCTTGATTTATTTAATTTATCATGGATGGAAGTTTTTTTTATTGTTATTATTTGCTTGTTTTAGTATTAAAAGTGTAAGAGGTATGTTTCCACTTTGTGGGTACCTCATTAGTTAAATATCATGTAATTTAAATTGCTTTTATATTTTAGACCAATGTAAAGGACATGTTTCTACCTTTTGGTGGATGTCCTATTAGTTTAGACATGGATGATGTAAGGACATGTTTCCATCCTCGGATGGGTGTCCATTTATTTGTTTTGCTTGGACATTGGTTTGATTTTAATATAACAATGCTTTATTTCAATTGTTGCATGTAATATGGATAATATTATTATATTTAAGAATTTTATAATATTAAGACCTATAAAGGAGGCCGGTTCCAATGAATCGGGCATTGTGGGTGTGCTGGCCCATTTCTCACCTTCCCCACACGTACCCAACTTTCCAAACCCATTAGGGGGTTGGGGATTCCTTAGGAATCAAGTCATCCACCCCTTTCTTTTTCCCGGACCGTCCAGGTGGCGACTCCATTTTCTACGAACTTAGGTCCGTGTTCTCTATGGCCCCGAGCCTAAACAGTGCCGAAGTTGCGAGAACCATTCCACTAGGAGTGGGGGCAAAAATCCCCGCTCACAGCGGCGACTCCACTGGGGATAAGAGAATTTGATTCCGTTGGTCTTTATATTATTCTATTTTTTCTTATAATGATATTGTCCATTGCATTATATTAGATTGCATTGTGTGCGTGAGTTAGGATGCCTGTGTTACCCATGTTGTGTTATGTAAGAGATACCATACTTTCACTCAAGGTATGGAGATCGAGCATGGCATAACCACTCATAGCCTTGTACCATTTGGTATATACTTGATATGGGAACCTAAGCCTTTTAACCCAAAGACTAAAGCTCATGTAATTGGTATAGTTACTTTCCTTAGATTTTTACCCGAAATGCTTATTGTTTGACTATGGTTAGTTTGACTTAGCTTAAATCATGGCTTATTTGGTTTGCTCTTTTTTTAATATGACCTAAGTACATTGTAAGCTCAAAATAAAATTTTCTTTAAAGTCTAAAAAACCAAAGCTATTTTCAAAACTTTTCAAGATGGTCTTTGGACATAAGACTTTTCTAAAAACAAATCAAGAATTCTTTTGCTCATAACCCAAATACTAAATTCCATTTTTTCTAAAATCTTTTTATAATGGGCTTAGAAAGAAAATTGTTTTTATCCAACCTTTTCTTACAAAGAGCTTGCAAATTATTTAGGTCAATTAAGAAATACTAAAAATCAATCGTGAGCTTAGTTTATACTAAGAATAATTAATCATGGGATTGTTTTTGGCATGAATCATTAATTACTTTTTCAAGTAAGAAATCTATTCATAATAAACCTCTTAATTTAGTTTTAATCTAATATAGCATAAAAGCTACTTTAGTTTGATGGATTAAAGCCTAATTAATGGGAATTATCATGAACTGATTTCCATTTTTGAAAATATAACTATTGGTTGAAACATCCGAGAAAATATTTGAAAACAAGGTATCCCATGTTGGTATTTTATTAACCATGTACCTAGGAAAAGAGACTCGCCATTCGTGTGTGGATGTTATAAGGTTGGAAGGAACATCCTATTTGTCCTTGTTTGTTAATTGTTTATGCATACATGCATACATACATACATTTGCATCTCATATCATTAATCCTTTCTGCCTCACAGCCGTGGATTATGATAGTTCGAAAGCTTACGACAATCCGACCTACGCCGGAAGCGAAGAATTTAGCAACGACTTAATCACTTGCTCACTAAAAACAATGCAGGCCAAACAAATTCAAAGAATGGTGGATGAAACCCTCAATGCCAAGATGGAAGAAATAAAAGAGGCCCTAGCTGAGACCATGAAGAACCAATTGGCTGCAATTTTAGGAAATCATGCTGAAGCATTTGCTAGCACTAAGAAGCATAAAGACAAAGGGAAGACTAAAGTTGGTGAAGTGGTTTTTGATGATGAAAAGGTGATCATTAATGATGATGATGATTGGGCTCAATACTACCAAGATCCTCAAGACAAGAAGAAAGAACCAAAAATTGTTGAAAGATCAGCTATGTAGAAAACCAAAACTTCTAATGTTGAAAAGATGATTGCGGACTTAGAAAAGAAATTTGAGAAGAAACTAAAAACTGAAGAAATGTCCGAAGTTGACAAACTGTTTGAGCTAGATGAAGAAGTTTCGTACAAGTTCAAAATGCCATCTTTTACGAAGTTTGATGGAACCCAAAATCCTCATCTCCATGTGAAGCAGTAAATCACTGCTATGCAGTCTGCCCAAGCTACTAAGGCTCAAACTCTAAGTTACTTTATGCTCTCGTTGGACCCTGTTGTCCAAAATTGGTTCAATACCTTAGATGATGGAACACAAAAGAGTTGGGATTTGCTATACAAGGCCTTCATCCAACAATATGGATACAATGTCGAGATGGAAGTTACTTTAATGGAAGTGGATTCCATTAGACAAAGGCCAAATGAGAATTTTGTGGACTATACGAAACGATGGAGAAATAAGGCTGCTTTGCTCAAGAAAAGGCCCGATGAATCTTATCAAATAAGGATGATTGTAAGAGGGGTATTGCCTAGTCTTCATGAAAGGATGTCTCATACACTCATCCATGATTTCAATGATCTCCTCAAAGCTGGTCTGTAAATTGAAGAATGGGAAAGAGAGAAGAACCATTTTTCAACAAGGAGGAACGAGAAAGGAAACTATCAGTTTGGTGGCCAAAGCATGCAAAAGGTAGTCGATGTCAATGCTACTAGCAAAGGAACAAGGAGGCAGTTTTTGGAATTGGGAAACCCGATGTCTTGGGTTCTCAATAAGCTTCAAAGAAAGGGATTGTTACAACCCTTAAATCCTCATCCTTTGCCTAACCCTCTCCCACCTAATTTCGACACTAAAGCATTTTGCCAGTTTCATCAAATGCAAGGGCATGACACGGATATATGTGTAAGGTGGAGACATGACATCCAAAATTTAATTGATAGTGGGAAGCTGCCCGAGCCCAACAAGCCAAACACCAAAGACAACCCATTACCGAAGTTCAATAGAATACCACCACCGGCAACCTTCATGATTGGAGGGGGTTTGCATGAAGATTTTGTCATGTCTTCTTTTCAAGATGTGGTTAGAGAAGTAACCAAAGAAGAAGAGGTATTTGGAAAAATTAAACAAGTTATGGTGGGTAAAGAAGTAGCAATTTGTGTTGTCAACGGGTTTTGGGATTCAAGAGATAGTGAGGATGATATGGTATCCAAGAAGGAGGAATGGACCTGGTCCGAGTCCGAAGAAGATGAAGTAATGAACACTAGATCCAGTAAGCCTTATGCAAGGCCACCGCCTAAGGAGGTAGAAATTAATAAGGGAAAGGAAGTTGAAGTAGGGAATAAAGAAGAGGAAGGTGATACTATGCTCAAGCAATTGAAAAGAACCCAAGCAAGTGTTAGCATTTGGGACCTATTGGCTACTTCTATAAAGCATCGAGAAACTATGGCCAAGCCCTTAGCTAGCATGCCAATTTCTACCTCCACAGCAACGGATGAGCTGATCAACTTCATAAAAATTGGAGGAGTAAAGAAATTTGAAGATATTCAAGAGAAGAGTGAAGTTAATATGGGAGCGGTTTCTTTCTAAAATGCAGATTTACAGAAGGAGGGGAGAGATCACATCCGCCCTCTCTTTATCAAAATAGAAATCAAAGGGAAAAGGACTCCATGTGTAATGGTTGATGATGGGTCCACCATAAATGTTTGTCCACTTAAAATATTACCAAAGCTAGCCATCTCAACAAGGGATCTAAGCCCGACTGAGGTAACCATTCGGGCTTATGACAATACTAAGAGACACGCTGAAGGAACTTTCAAAGTTGTCATTAAGGTTAGTCAAATTGAATCTATTGTTGAATTTGTTGTTTTGGACATACCTATTACATTCGCCTTACTCTTGGGACGACCATGGTTTCATCCTCTTGGTGGAGTTCCTTCCACCCTTCATCAAAAGATCAAGTTCCCTAACGGAGATGAGACAGTGGTCATCGAGGCCAAAGATAATGAGATGGTTAACACTCTAATGATTGAGAGGCCTTTCAATGGTTTCTAGGTAGCTGCAATTTCTGATAATGAAGTAGTGGACTCCAAACTCTTCAATATGATGAAGAGCATGAACTACCTTCTCGGTGCTGGTCTTGGAAAGGGAAAGGCCGGTCTAACAAAACTTCCAAATTTTAAAACTCAAACCTCCAAAAAGGTGTTGGGATATGATAAAGACAACAATGTCCAGCCAAAGAAGAATGAGAAGATGAGCTTCCCACCACTTGAAGAGATAATTGTCAAAGCTCCAGACATGGGACCACTCCAAGGAAAGCCCAAGCCAATCATGTTCATGGGAAAGTTTGTCCCGGATTTTAAAATTTTTGCAGATGTTGCCAAGCTAGTGGATCAAGTGAAGAAAGAGCTCACTCTGCCAGCCAACAAAGAACCTAATATGGAAGAAGAACAAAGCTGTCCTGAAAGCCAAGAAGACTCTGGAAGAGATTGCTGCTCTGATTGAAGAGAAGTTTGAAGACATTCTGCCTTATGATTCTGAGAACAATGATTTTGATTTTGATTTTAATTTGTCAGCTCTGTATGAGGATGATGATGTTTTTCTTTTCCAAAATGAATGCAATAAAGTCTGATTTTGCTTACTTGTGTGATATTTCTCATGATGGTTGCATACGTTCAAATAGCAGTTACATGAGCATCTTTAATATTAATTCTGCTAACACACAATCATTAAATTTGAGAACAATCGAAAATCCTAAAAACATTAGCATAGCATCCGACCTTACTCCTGATAAGAGAGAGAGATTTGAAAAAATGTTCAAAAAATATGAAGAATTATTTGCTTGGTCTTATGAGGATATGCCTGGTATAGATCGAGACAAAGCCGAACATCTTATTCCTACATACACTCACATGAAACCTGTCAAACAAAAGCTTAGGCGATTAAGACCGGAGTGGGCTGAATTGGCTAAAGAAGAGGTCACTAAACAAATACAAGTAAAGTTCCTTGAAGTGATAGAATATCTAGATTGGCTAGCCAACATAGTACATGTGCTAAAGAAAGATGGAAGAATAAGGGTCTGTGTGGATTATAGATATTTAAATAAGGCTTCCCCTAAAGATGATTTTCCTTTACCCCATATAGATGTTCTCATTGATAGTGCAGCCTCTAGCATGCTACACTCATTTATAGATGGATTTTCCCGATACAACCAAGTGTTAATGGCCCAAGAGGATAAAGCCAAAACTACTTTCATTACTACATGGGGCACATTTTGTTATAGGGTGATGCCGTTCAGCTTAAAGAATGCTGGAGCAACCTACCAAAGGATGGCCACTACACTATTTCATGACATGATGCACAAAGAAGTTGAAGTATATGTTGATGTCATGATGGTGAAATCGGATACAAGGGAACAACACTTCCAAAACTTAGAATTATTCTTTGGTAGAGCTTTGAAATATAAGCTAAGATTAAACCCGAAGAAGTGTGTGTTCGGGGTTACCTCAGGCAAATTATTGGGACATATGATTGGTCCGAATGGCATTGAGATTGATCCTGACAAAGTGAAAGTAATCAGGGATATGCCAGCCCCAAAGATGAAGTGAGAAGTGAGAAGTTCAGGGATTCATTGGTAAATTGTAATACATTAGCTGATTCATGGCAAAGCTCACAACAATCTGTGAGCGTATCTTCAAATTGCTTAAAAAAAATCAGCCAGTCCTTTGGAATGAAGAATGTCAAAGAGCCTTTGAACGAATAAAAAAGTATTTGCTGAATCCACCTATTTTAAAACCACCTAAACTCGGCAAACCTCTATAACTCTACTTAGCAGTAGAAGAAGAGTCAATAGGAGCCATGCTAGCCCAAGCAAATGAGTCAGGAATTAAACATGCTATTTATTATTTGAGTAGAAAGCTCCTACCCTATGAAATTAAGTATAGTATCATTGAAAAGACCTGTATAGCCGTGGTTTGGTCTTCTAAGAAGTTGCGGCTTTACTTTCAATCATATAGTGTGCAAGCAATTTCCAGGTTAGAACCAATGAAGTACTTAAGGGAGACACCCTCTTTGATTGGGAAATATGGTCGCTGGTTGATAATATTAGAAGAATTTGAGATTGAGTATGTAACTAGGAAAACAATCAAAGGTAGAGCAATAGCAGAATTCTTAGCCCAAAAACCATTACCAGATAGCGAAGAGGTAATCTTGGAATTTCTGGATGAACATTTAGAGGCAATTGAAGTACAAGGGTGAAAAATGTATTTTGATGGAGCAAGAAACAGGAAAGAAGCAGGTTTGGGGGTCATACTAGAATCGCTCGAAGGGGAACTTATTGTTGCACTCTAATAAATACTACTAAAGCTACACTCGCAAGTATACGAGGCTGCTGTAGTATTTCAGTGAACACCTCAAGGTCATCTCACAAAGAAGCTAGATAAGCTTAATTATTTATCAAATCGTAAATAACAAATTATCAATAAAATTAAATTGCTAAACAACTAATGAAAATAGAAAGGAATTGAATTTAATGCAATGAAAGAAAATTGAACAGATATATTGATTCACTTAATTGAAAAGCCTAGGGTTTGCAGTTCTCTACTAATTTATATGTATGAACGGCTATTCCTCTTAACTGATTTAATTTAAAAGATCAAATTTCAAGCAACTTAATTAATCAAATTAAGGAAATAAGCTCTCGCATTCAATCCTTTTTCAATTAATCTTACTACAATCAAAATGATCCTCTCCTTAGGTTTATATTTCTAATTCACCTAAGTCCCTAATTAAATTATTCCGGTATTAGACTTCATTTCTCAATCCTTCATGTAAATACCTAAAACACATAATTCGTGGTCAATCAATTATATATTAAGATTAATCCATTCAATTAAGGATAAAAGAAATAAACCAATTAAGAGAAATAACTAGTTCATATAATCATAGTAGATTCATACAAACCCTATACTAGATCGAAATTAGTTCATAGTAATGCTATTAAACAAATTCATCTCATTGAAATTCAAAGAAAATAATTTAGACATTAAAGAATTCATAAATAAAATTTCAATGAAACTTAAGAAATAGAGCTGAGGAACAAAACCAATTACAATATTCCTTTGGTTTCTAAAGAATCTCTTGCTCAGATTTTGCTAAAAGAATAATGTAATGGCTAGAACTAATTTGATCTAGAGTGTTTGAATAAAAGTGACACCAATATTTGATAGATTTCTTATTTCAGAGATAAATTCCAAAAGAAAAATGAAGAACGGCTGAAAGTCTCCCCCCTTTGACCTAATCTTCTCTATTTATATAATTCCTTTTGCTAAAAATTTGCTCAAGCTCGTATTTGGGCGTTGGGTGTGACACGGCCACATGCTTGGCCATGTTACATGGGTGTGTCACCTTCTGCTTCTCTATTTTGCTTGTCTTTTCTTTGGCATGAGATGGGACACGGCCAGTGGCTTGGCCGTGTCACTTGAGTGTGTCAACTTCTGTTTCTCCTTTCCTTCCTTTCTTTTCTTTCTTTGGTTTCTTTGGTTTTGGTCTTCAAGTGAGACACAGCCAGTGACTTGGCCGTGTCTCCTGGCCGTGTCAGCTACTGGCAAAATTCCTTTTGAGGTGACACGGCCAAGCTTGATTTGGCTTGGCCATGTCTTGCTTGATTCATGCTCTTCTTTCTTTGTTTTGATCTTCCAAGGGAGTTTTTGCACTTTAACCTAAAACAAACACTTAAAACAAACTTTAAACAAAAAATCAAATAAAACATTAACTAAAAACACATAAACATCATACTAAAAACTAGTACAAAAATGATCTAAACACTGGGATAAATTAAAACTATAAAAATGCTTAAATCCCTAAATAAACAGATTAAAACTATCAAAATGCATGAAGAAAACAACAATTATCATAATAAATAAATAGCAATTTGAGAACAAAAACTAATAAAACAACTACCCCACACTTAAAACTTTGCTTGTCCTCAAGCAAATTTACATGGCAGAAATTAAAAACTCAATTAACCTTAACTATAATCCAGTATATAAGATGAAATCCTTTAATACTCAACAATAAATAAATGCAATTTACTTCAATCAAGATTTTCTTAACCCATTCATTAATTCAGACATAACAAATCTTATCTCTAATCTATGTGTTTCTCTCAGTTTCAAAGGTTAATTCACTCAAACATATCATGATTGTATACTGCCATAAACTTCTTAATTATCCAATCTCCCTCACTGATTTTTCTCAAGAAATAATCTGAAGGTCTTTTCGTTTGGATGTAATGGGGCTAAGGTGAAGGTGTGAGAAAAGACATTTAAGTTGGAACATTAAGAAATGGAGCATCTAAATTAGACAATAATCTTGTGTAGAAACTCGTGACTCCCTCAAATGGCATATTCACCAACCCCTTGATATTCTCAAATATTTGCATACTTAAAGAAAAGTAAATGAGTCAAAATTTTTCTTTGATGACTAATGCTAGAAATTATATGAATTTTGTATATATATATCTTCTCTTTTTATTTTTTATTTATTTATTTTTTTACATATATATACAAACTATAAAATTACATTGAACATCTAGCTCAAATGTAGAAGAAAAGAATAATCGACTCTTAGTCAAATAAAATATGCAAAGTATGCATTTCAGTCCCAAATCTTACTAAAACAATACTATTTTATTTTATTTTTTTTGTTTACCCCATACTTATCAATTAAATCACTCCTATTGTCATATCATAAGAAACTCCATTCCTTAATGAAGGTATGATAATAATAGAAAAATGTTGAGATGTTAATTGTGTTGATCAATCAAGAAAAGGTCAAAGGCTCAACTTGGCTCACTAAGGAATTCACAATTAAGGGAGATCTTTTCAAGCTAAAGGGGGTAATCCAAATTTGCCTTCATCATTTTAAAACTTGAAATGAAATCATAATGTGAGTTCAATTAGTATGAAAAGCAATATCTAGAGATACAAAATCATGAAGGTGCACACTTAAGAAAAGAAAATCGATTTACAATAATATTCAATCTATTACGCTCAAAACTCACAAAGGCTGGGTTCTCAAAGATTTATATGTCATGAATTGCAGAACGTGAAAATTAATCCTGAATGAATTCAAATGCTAATCTCTATGCTGATACTAAAGGCTCAAATGTAATTCTAGAATTACAGAAAAGTCAATAAGTTTCCAATAATTATCCCATGAAAAATGCACAATATAACTCATAAATAAAACAAAACAAAAATTAAAGAAAAGCTTAAAAATTACCCCACACTTATAAGTTACATTGTCCTCAATGTAAACAAAAGAAAAGATAGAAAGAACCTCTTTTATGTCACGCATAGTGGAGCAACAACTTCAGCATAAAAGATAGAAAGAACCTCTTTTGCGATAAAGGAAAATTGGAACTGGATGGCCCTCCTTGTACTACCCCACACTTAAAAGTCAATGCTCCTGGCCTGTTCTCTGCAAGAATAAAAACACTCCCAATCTCTAAACCATCGAGCCTTAAAGAAAAATAGAAAGGAAAATAAATAAATAAATTGAAGATACTAAACTTAAAATGAT
The DNA here is from genome assembly GCA_947685225.1 of Garcia nutans. Taxonomy (NCBI): domain Eukaryota; kingdom Viridiplantae; phylum Streptophyta; class Magnoliopsida; order Malpighiales; family Euphorbiaceae; genus Garcia; species Garcia nutans. The sequence continues at coordinate 38,728,337 of CANTUV010000011.1, forward strand.
AAAAATGATAACAATGGGTTGCCTCCCATCGAGCGCTTCTTTAACGTCGTCTTAGCTAGACATTTCTGCAAAAATTAAGGATCGTAGATAAAAGTACTATCGACAATCCTTACTTCTTAGAACCTCACGTTATATGGTTTAACTCTATGTCCATTTACTTTAAATGTTTCATTCGTTCGAGAGTTAAGTAATTCTATAGCACCGGAAGGATATACCTGAGTTATCTCGAAAGGACCACTCCATCGAGACTTGAGTTTTCCTGGAAATAGTCGAAGACGAGAATTGAAAAGCAAGACATTCATACCTGGGCTTAATGTCTTTCATACTAAAATTTGGTCATGAAGTGCTTTAGTACGGTCTTTATAAATCCTCGAACTCTCATATGCCCCGTTCCCTAGTTTATCTAACTCTGAAATTTGCAAAAAAATTCTCTCTTTACCTTGTCCAAATCTAAATTCAGAATCTTAATTGCCTAATATGCCTTGTGCTCTAACTCCACTGGTAAATGACAAGCCTTACCGAAAACCAATCGGTATGGACTCATACCCAAAGGAGTCTTGAAAGCAGTTCGATATGCCCACAATTAGTCATTCAATCTACTTGCCCAATCCTTCCTTGATGAGTTGACTATTTTTTCAAAAATTCCTTTGATTTGCTTGTAGGATGTCTCAACTTATTTTGAAGTCTGTGGATGGTATTGGGTTGCCACTTTGTGTTTCACACCCGACTTGTGCATTAACTTCTCAAAAATTTTGTTGCAGAAATGACTTCCCCCATCACTGACTATCACTCTTGGCGTGCCAAATCTGCTAAGAATGTATTCCTTCACAAATTTAACAACCACATTAGCATCATTAGTTCTAGTGGGGATTGCCTCCACCCATTTTGAAACATAATCAATAGCAACCAATATGTATTCATAACCAAAAGATTTGGGAAAAGGACCCATGAAGTCTATTCCCCAAACATCAAACAGTTCAACTACAATATAAGATTAAAGGGGCATTTCACTCCTCCTTCCAATATTACCTACTCTTTGACAATGGCCACAATGCTTACAGTATTCTTGAGCATCTTTGAATAGAGTAGGCCAAAAAAATCCACTTTGAAGCACTTTTTCGGCAGTCTTTCTCCCTCCAAAATGACCACCGCAGTGAAGGTCATGAAAAAATTGAAGAATGCTAAGTTGTTCTTCCTCATGTACACACCTGCGAACTATCTCATCTTTGCATATTCGAAATAGGTAAGGTTCATCCCAGAAATAGAACTTAATCATGTGTAGAAACATTTTCTTTTCCTTAAATGACATGTTAGAACACAAAAGACCACTAGCAAGATAGTTAGCTATATCTGCAAACCATGGTGAATTCATTACCGCAAACAACTGCTCATCAGGAAATGCTACTAGATTTCTATGAACGCTATCAGATGCAAGATTTTCATCAAAGGAAGGCAACCTAGATAAATGATCAGTTACAACATTTTCACTTCCCTTAGTGTCTTTGATTTGAAAATCAAATTCTTGCAATAATAGCACCCATCTAATTAAATGAGGTTTAGCATGTTGTTTGGCCAAAAGATATTTTAAAGCTGCATAATCTAAATGCACAATAATTTTAGACGCTCTAAACTTATCTAAGGCAAAAACAATAGCTAGCATTTCTTTTTCAGTTGTTGTGTAATTAACTTATGCGCTACTTAGGGTCAAGCTAGCATAATAAATCACTCTCAAAAATTTCTCAACCCTTTGCCCAAGGACAGCTCCTACTGCATGGTTGGATGCATCACATATAATTTCAAAAGGTAAGGACCAAACAGGAGCTACAATTACCGATGCGCTGGTCAATTTTTTCTTAAGGGAATTGAAAGCTTGCATGCATTGTGCAGTAAACACAAATGGAACATCTTTTCCAAGCAAATGACACAATGGTTGGCTTATTTTAGAAAAATCTTTAATAAACCTCCGGTAAAAACCTGCATGCCCTAGAAAGCTTCTTATTCCCTTAACAGAGTTAGGTGGGGGTAACTTAGCAATAAACTCTACCTTAGCTTTATCCACCTCAATCCCTTTACTATACACAATATGGCATAACACAATACCATGAGTAACAATGAAATGACTTTTTTCCCAACTCAAAGTGAGATTACATTCAATGCATCTTTCAAGCACAAGAACAAGTTTACAGAGGCAATTATCAAAAGAGTCACCAAAAATAGAAAAATTGTCCATAAATACCTCAATAAAGTCATCAATCATGTTTGTAAAAACAAACATCATACATCTCTGAAAAGTTGCAGGCACATTGCACAAGCCAAAGGGCATACGCCAAAATGCAAAAGTCCCAAAAGGGCAAGTAAAAGTGGTCTTGGATTGATCCTCTGGTGCTATCGGCACCTGATAATAACCTGAAAGTCCATCCAAAAAACAATAGTGTGAGTGTCCAAAAAGTTTATCCAACATTTGATCAATAAAAGGAAGAGGGAAATGATCTTTCTTTGTCGCATTATTTAACTTCCTATAGTTTATACACATTCTCCTCCCAGTGGTAATCCTAGTAGGAATTAATTCATCCTTTTCATTTTTTACCACAGTGATTCTTGATTTCTCAAGCACTACATGTACTGGCTAACCCACTCACTATTGGCTATCGGGTATATCACTCCTTCATCAAGCAATTTAAGCACTTCATTCTTAACCACTTCTCTCATGTTTGGGTTAAGGCGCCATTGGGTCTCTCTTACAGGTTTAGCTCCTTCTTCTAAGATAATTCTATGCATGCACATTGAGGGGCTAATACCTTTAATATCACTCAACCCCCATCCTATAGCTCTTTTCAATCTTTTTAATTCACTCACCAACCTCTTCTCCTCCCCTTTCACTAAGTTCGCTAGAAATTATCATAGGTAAGGTGTCGTGATCTCCTAAAAAAACATATTTCAGGTTTTTAGGCAACTCTTTTAGCTCTTACTTAAGTGAAGGATTATTCTCTTCTTTTTGGATTGAGGGGAGCACAAATGATGGTTCCTCTTTAAATTCCCTTATTTCAGCACTTTCCAATATATCAAGGCAACTGGCTACTTCTGAGTCAAAAATATCCAAGTTACGATCTAAGGTCAGTGCCAGCTCTAATTTATCCGAAGAACCTGTTTGTAAGAAAATATCCGAAACAACTGCGACAATACAATCAATTAAAGAGAAATCTTCATATAATGCAGTTCTAGGAATAGGAGAAGTGTTAAAAATAGAAAATACAACCATTTGTCCCAAGACAGTCATTGACAATTTACCATTTTTAACATCAATCAAGGTGTTGGTCGTAGCCATAAAAGGCCTACCCAGTAGAATAGTGTGTGCAGATGGTGTAGGGTTATCTCCTCCCATGTCAAGGACTATAAAATCCACAGGCACTATCAACACACCAACCTTAACTAACACATCTTCTATAATTCCTTTCGGGAATCTAAGAGACCTGTCAGCTAATTGCAATACCATTTTAGCAGGCTTCAGTACCCCAAGTTCTAATTGAAGATACACAAAGTAAGGCATCAAATTAACACTGGCTCCTAAATCACACATGCCATCAGTCTCCTTTCCATTACCCATAGTAATTTTTATTATGAAGCTGCCAGGATCCATTAGCTTCGGAGGTAGTTTATGTTGCAAAATAGCACTAGCTACCTCTGATACTATCACCTTTTCATTTGGCTCATACCTCTTTTTCTTGGTGTTCAATTCCTTGAAGAATTTAGCATAAGCCGGCATATTTTTTATTGCTTCAAGTAGAGGTAAGTTAATACTTACCTTAGACAACATGTTGAAGATGTCTGAAAATTGCTTATCTTGTTTATCATTCTTTAATCTGCTGCGGAATGGTAAAGATGGCCGGTAAGGATTACTTGCCTTGTGTAAATCTGCTAAAGGAGACTGCTCCATTGATTTTTCTCCATCACCCTTGTCCTCTGGTTCTCCTTCTTTTTTGTTTTCTTGATTACCTGCATTCATAGAATTATTTTCAGCACCATTATTTATTACCTTTCCACTTATAAGAATAGTCACTGCTTGTGCTTACTCAGGTTGACTCAAGAATTTTCCTTTCTGTTGAATCTGCATTTGTTGTGCAAGTTGTCCCACTTGGGTCTCCACTTTCTTGAAAGATGCTTCCAGTGAATCCAACCTTTTGTTATTCATCTCTTGATTCTTGGTACTGACTTGGATAAAAGCATGTCAACTATCCTCCAAACTGTATCTCTTAAGCTGCCCTTGATTTGAAGATTGCACTGGTGGTTGATTTTGTCTTTGGAGCAAATGAAAAGGTTGTTGAGAATTATTTGTTGCCCATGAAAAGTTTGGATGATTCCGCCAACCAAGATTGTAAGTGTTTGAGAAAGGATCATTCCGGGCCCTTGGTTGATATCCCTCCATAGCGTTAAGTTGCTCAACCTCATTTCTATAAGACTCATACGCAGAGGGGCATATATTTGCTCCATGTCCAAAATTTCTACAAATTCCACACACTTCTTGAGTGGGTGAAGAAGCATTGTTCTTCATGTTCAGCATCTGCACTTTTCTTGTCAATTCAGCTATCTGATTGACCATCTCACTGTTGGCCTCCACTTGATTTACCCCTTTACTTCTTCCTCTTACACTTTTTTGCTGGGAATTAGCTCCCAACATTTCAAAGATATCATAAGTCTCTTCTGCTATCTTTTCTCCCATAGCTCCCCTAGTTGCATTATCAACAGTATTTTGAAATTGCTGGGTTAGACCATAGTAGAAAAACTGATTCAGCAGTTGAAGTGGGTAGTGATGGTGTGGACACTAGATTAACAACATCTTAAACCTGTCCCAAGCCTCATGAAATGGCTCTCTATCCAATTGAGCAAATGTAGCTATTTTTCCTCTTAATTCAGCTGTCTTTTGATGTGAGTAAAATTTTCCCATAAACTTGTTATATACTTGATCCCAAGTTGTCAAAGAATTTTTAGGCAACATCATAAGCCAGCTTTTTGCCCTATCCTTTTAATGTGTACAGAAAATGCCTCATCCTCAACTGGTCTTCTGTTAGTCCTCCCAATGGAAATATGTTGAGGGCGGAGTAGAAATCCCAGATAAAATTCAAAGGATCCTCATTTGAAACTGCATAGAAAGATGGCAGCATGTTGTAATGGATATTCTTTAACTCATAATTTCTTGCTGCATCTGTCAATCTTATACATGAGGTGGCATTCCCAATGACAGGTCTGGCAAAATCCTTCATAGTTCTTTGCATTTCGTCTCCCATATTGGTAGAATGCGCAGTATCCGACTCAAAATCAGAAATTTCCTCCTTTGTATCAAACCCGATATACAACTCAAACTCTTCTCTGCTCCTTCTCACTCTTTGAATTTCTGAAATAAATGGGCAAAGCTCTCCTCTGAGTGATCTCCTACCTTGCATAAACAAAATTTCTGAAAGAAGGAATTATTTAAAGCAAAAGAAAAATAATATAAAATATAAACAATGAAATATAATTTAAAATATATAGATGACTAATAAATAATTACTCCAATTAGCTTCCCCGGCAGCGGCGCCAAAAACTTATTGTGCTCCAATAAAGACTGCTAAAGCTACACTCGCAAGTATACGAGGCTGCTGTAGTATTTCAGTGAACACCTCAAGGTCGTCTCACAAGGAAGCTAGATAAGCTTAATTATTTATCAAATCGTAAATAACAAATTATCAATAAAATTAAATTGCTAATTAACTAATGAAAATAGAAAGGAATTGAAATTAATGCAATGAAAGAAAATTGAACAGATATATTGATTCACTTAATAGAAAAGCCTAGGGTTTGCACTTCTCTACTAATTTATATGTATGAACGGCTATTCCTCTCAACTAATTTAATTTCAAAGATCAGATTTCAAGCAACTTAATTAATCAAATTAAGGAAATAAGCTCTCGCAGTCAATCCTTTTTTCAATTAATCTTACTACAATCAAAATGATCCTCTCCTTAGGTTTATATTTCTAATTCACCTAAGTCCCTAATTAAATTTTTTCGGTATTAGACTTCATTTCTCAATTCTTCATCTAAATACCTAAAACACATAATTGGTGGCCAATCAATTATATATTAAGATTAATCCATCCAATTAAGGATAAAAGAAATAAACCAATTAAGAGAAATAACCAGTTCATACAATCATAGTAAATTCATACAAACCCTAGACTAGATCAAAATTAGTTCATAGTAATGCTATCAAACAAATTCATCTCATTGAAATTCAAAGAAATTAATTTAGACATTAAAGAATTCATAAATAAAATTTCAATGAAACTTAAGAAATAGAGTTGAGGAACAAAACCAATTACAATCTTCCTTTGGTTTCTGAAGAATCTCTTGCTCAAATTTTTCTAAAAGAATAATGTAATGGCTAGAACTAATTTGTTCTAGAGTCTTTGAATAAAAGTGACATCAATCTTTGATAGATTTCTTATTTCAGAGATAAATTCTGAAAGAAAAATGAAGAACGGCTGAAAGTCTCCCCCCTTTGACCTAATCTTCTCTATTTATACAATTCCCTTTGCTAAAAATTTGTGCAAGCTCATATTTGGATGCCGGGTGTGACACGACCACAAACTTGGCCATGTCACATGGGTGTGTCACCTTCTGCTTCTCTGTTTTGCTTGTCTTTTCTTTGGCATGAGTTGGGACACAGCCAAGCTTGCTGTCTGTGTCATGTGACACGGCCAGTGGCTTGGCCGTGTCACTTGAGTGCGTCAGCTTCTGTTTCTCCTTTCCTTCCTTTCTTTTCTTACTTTGGTTTCTTTGGTTTTGGTCTTTAGGTGAGACACAGCCAGTGGCTTGGCCGTGTCTCCTGCTGTGTCAGCTTCTGCCAAAATTCCTTTTGAGGTGACACGGCCAAGCTTAATTTGGCTTGGTCATGTCTTGCTTGATTCATGCTCTTCTTTCTTTGTTTTAATCTTCCAAGGGAGTTTTTGCACTTTAACTTAAAACAAACACTTAAAACAAACTTTAAACAAAAAATCAAATGAAAAATTAACTAAAAACACATAAACATCATACTAAAAACTAGTACAAAAATGATCTAAACACTGGGATAAATTAAAACTACCAAAATGCTGAAATCACTAAATAAACATATTAAAACTATAAAATGCATGAAGAAAACAACAATTATCATAATAAATAAATAGCAATTTGAGAACAAAAACTAATAAAACACTTATCCCTTTAGCCAAAAAGTTGAAATTCAGGGCAACCAATAATATGGTGGAGTACGAAACTTGTATCTTTGGTTTGGAAACCCTAATGATTATGAAGGTGGATAGGGTGAAAGTTTTTGGCGATTCATTGCTAGTAGTATCCCAGGTAAAATGAGAGTAGGAGTTGAAAGAAGAAAAATTAAAACCATACCACCATTACTTCACTATGATGAAGAAGAACTTTGAAGAGTGTAGGTTTATACACCTATCAAGTGAAGAAAATCATATGGCTAATGCCCTAGCCACATTGGCTTCGGTATGGGAAAATCCTGTCAGTTTATTCCTTAAACCTCAGATTTTGACCAGTTCATCAACTCCTTGCTATGAATATGAGACAATTAAGGAAACTGATACAAACAATGATGTGTGGTATAATACTATAAGATGATTTTTGGAGGAAAGGGAATACCCGTCGGGGGTAAGAAAGAAAGAAAGAAGAGCCACAAGGCGGTGGTCTTTGCAATACATCACATTCCATGGAGAGCTATATCAAAGATGGCCTAATAGGGTGCATTTGAGATGTTTAAGGAAGCCTGAAGTGGAGCATATCATGTCAGAAATACATACGTGAAGTTGCGGTCTGCTCATGAGTGGTTTGGCCCTAGTTAAGAAGATTATTCAACAAGGTTACTACTGGTTGACCATGGAGAGAGATTGTATAGAGTTCATAAAGAAGTGCCAACAATGTTAGATGTATGGTAACTTGAATCACATGCCTCCTGAAGAATTACATTCTATGTCTTCACCCTGGCTCTTTTCCACATGGGGTATTGACATTATAGGGGAGATAGCATCAAACGGTCACCGTTTCATTGTAGTAGCAGTAGATTATTTTCAAAATGGGTCAAAGCTGAATCCTTCAACAAACTGGGGGCAAGTCAAATTGCTAGATTCATTGAAAAGAACCTCATCTATAGATATGGGGTCCCGCACAGTGTGATATCAGACAATGGGGTATAGTTTCAAGGAGCAGTTAAGGATTTATTCTTGAAGTACTGAATCCATCATCACCGATCCTCTCCTTATAGACCAAAAGCTAATGGTACGGTAGAAGCAACAAACAACAATTAAGCAGATTCTGTCCAAGATGACCAAGACATACAAGGATTGGTCAGAGATGCTTCCTTTTGCTTTGTGGGGATATAGAACAAGTGTGCGAGCACCTACTGGAATGACACCGTTCACTTTGGTTTATGGGATGAAAGTACTATTGCCAATTGAAATTGAGATCAAGTCATTAAGAATAGTCTTGGAAACTGAACTGCCTAAAATGGAATGGGTAGTGAGCATATACAAACAATTAGCTTTACTAGAGGAGAGAAGATTAAAGGCACTATATCATCATCATCTGTGTCAAAAAAAGATATCTTGGGCCTACAATAGAAGGGTTAAGATCAAAAAACTCAGAGTCGGGGATTTGGTGTTGAAACAATGTAAGCCTAACGTATCTGATCCAAGAGGGAAGTTTAGGCATAGTTGGGAAGGGCCATATGTCATGAAAAAAGTCATGAACAAGGGAGTAGTGAAGCTATTAGACATGGATGGGAACGAGTTTAGTGAGCCAGTAAACATTGATAGGTTAAAGAGGTTTTATGTATATATATAAAAAAAGAGCTCGCTAGGTTGAAAACCCAAAAAGAGCGGCCTAGGCAAAAGTTAGAGCAGTCCATTAGCTCGAAAAACCCGAAAGGGCGGGCTAGACAACAATTGGGGCTAAATGAGAGAAAATCATCAATTAGAAAACCCGAAAGGGCTAGTTGGCAACAGGAGTAATCTTGTCTATGCTGGCTTTATGTTTGGTTGTTCCCTAATTTAATAAAAAAGAATTAATATTAAAAATGTCCTATATGCACTGTTATAATTATTTGACCAGATATGGATGAAATAAATAAACACAATAGCAAAAGGTGATGACAAATTATAAAAGGAGAAGAAGCAACTTTTATTACTTTTTCATCCTAATAACACACTTTCTGAATTGACAAATGTAAGATCTATGGTAGACGATAAGTGTAACATGCAGGCTAGCTTTGCCTCAGCCGATCCAAGTAGGCTTCAGTCAAGCAAGGCATGTCTAAATCGGGAGTAAATTCAGAACCCCGAGGCTTAGCTCCATACTGACGGCCAAGTCAGCGAGGATCATAGCAAGTACCTTGACGAAGAGCAGCAAGAGGAACATATATCAAGTATGTCCGCATGGTGATATGAGAAATCTTCCACCAAGGTACCAACCAACAGATATTGACTTCAGCGCGTGAGTGGATCCAGTCAACACAGTCAGCATATGAAGAAGCAGGACGGAGTAGCTTCCTAGCAGAATGATGCCATGACATATATCTGACAAAATCCATGGATGGAGTATCAAGCAAGTAGAGACACTCCTGAAGCCAAATCTATGAGGAAAGAATTAAATTAAATTTAAAAAGAAGAAGAAGAAGAAGAAGAAGAGTCCGCTAAGTTGAAAACTCATAAGGGCAGCTTAGGCAAAATTTAGGACAGCTCGCTAGTTTTGAAAACCCACATGAGAGGACTTGGAAAAAATATGGCAATATAAAAAATATAATAAAAGGAGTCTGTGTGAGCGGGGATTTTAGCCCTCCACTCCTGGTTGAATGGTTCTTGCGACTTCCGCACTGTTTAGGCTTGGGGTCTTAGAAAACACGGACATAGGTTTGGAGAAAATGGAGTCGCCACCTAGATGGGCTGGAAAAAAGAAAGAGGTGGATGACTCGATTCCTAAGGAATTCCCAACCCCCTAATGGGTTCAGAAAGTTGGGTACATGTGGGGAAGGTGAGAAATGGCCCAGCACCCCCACAATGCCCAGTTCATTAGAACCGGCCTCCTTTGTAGGTCTTAATATTATAAAATTCTTAAGTATAACAATATTTTCCATATTACATGCAACAATTAAAATAATGCATCATTATATTAAAATCAAAGCAATGTCCAAGCAAAACAAATAATTGGACACCCATCCGAGGATGGAAACATGTCCTTTACTTTGGTCTAAAATATGAAAGCAATTTAAATTACATGATATTTAACTAATGAGGTACCCACAAAGTGGAAACATACCTCTTATAATTTTAATACTAAAACAAGTAAATAATAACAATAAAGAAAACATCCATCCATAATAAATTAAATAAATCAAGCATTGAAATTAAATAAATCAACCACCAAAGTATAAAATAGACTACATAATCAAATGTAAAAATAAAGCAAGTAAAGATACAAATTGAGGTTTGCTGTTTCTATTTAAAGTTCTTTAATTAATATTTTGGATTTTGGAATCTTAAGATATTATTATTGTTATTTGTTTAGGCTATCGTAAGTTTTAGAAAATTGGAATGGATTAGGATTTCATGAATAAAATTAGGGTTTAGGGGTAATATTATGAAATTAGGGTTTTAGAATATTAAAACATTAGGTTTATAGCTCATGGTTACTGGATTGTTATTTTGGATTTACTGCATTTAATGTTTAGGTTTATAAGGTTTTAATGTTTTAAGGATTAAGGATTAGGAAAACTAGGGTTTACTATTTTGGGGGAATTAGGATTTAGAAAAACATAGGGTTTAGATTAACTGGTTTGGGGGTTTACTGTCTTGGTTTTGGAGTTGAAGAAAATAGTTTAGTTTTATAAAGTAATTGTGATTTTTAGAAACTGTAAGGTGAGTTTAGAGTTTGGATATTTAACAAAACATTTGGAAATTTTGGAAAAGAATTAGAAGAAAATAGTTTAGGGTTTTTAAAAGCTTTGGGAAATAGGAAAAAATGATTTAAGGTTTTTGGAAACAAAAGAAACAAATTAAGGTTTTAAGGTTTAGAAGAAATATATTAGTGCTCTTAAGTTTTAGAAGAAATAGAAAAGTAATTTTTAGGGTTTTTGAAAATAGAAGAAATGATTTAAGGTTCTAAGGTTTAGAAGAAATAAATTAGGGTTCTAAGGTTTTTGGAATCAAAAGAAGCAATTTATTTATTTTCAATGATTGAATCTACAGTAAGAAAATAAATTAAGAAATTAGAGATTCAAACCTTCGTTCGTTGGTTCCACCAAAAATTGCTTCTTCGATGAACAAGGACAAAGGCAAAGTTGCTGCCTTTGATAAATTGTTGATGGCTTTGGTTGTTCCTCTCAAATCCGAAGTCCCAAGTTGAAAGTTCTAGTCCTAAATTTTTCTTTTTCTTTCTCCAAGTCCAGTCCCTTTTCCTTCTTCTTCTGTGTTTTTTAGTGTTATTTATAGGAAAATTTATAAGCTTAGTTCTAATTGTTTAAGGAAACTAAAATTAATTAGGAAAAGAATCTGAAAAAATTGGCGTTGAAAAAATTTCTCTAGCGAAATTGCGAGCGCTGGCTGCGAGGAAATTTCGAGCTTGCGAGCCATAATTGGCGCGCTGGCAGGCTGCCAGGCCATTTCGCCACAGGAACCTGCTAGCGAAATTGGCCTTGGCCAATTATTTTCAGCAATGAATTTTTCCTTCGCCGATTTTTATTTTTATTTATTTATTATTTTTATTTTTTAAAAATATTATAAAAAATAAATACTAGAACAAATATTATTTAATTAAGATAACACAAAAATTATTTTGGACTATATAAAATATATTAGACCTGGCTGGGTCAAAAACCAAGGGTCTACAGTTTGCCCCCTGCTTGAACGATCTGAGACTTTAGTAAAAGAGAGTGAAAAGCTATACGACTTAATTTTTTTTTTAGATGGTTGAGGTTTTGGGTTCTAGACCAGGTTTGAGTTATGGACTCAAGGATAATTTTAGGTTCTGGATCTAAGGGTAATTTGGGTTATGGACCCGAACTATGTTCTGGACTTAAAAGAGATTTTAGGTTCTGGACCTAAGGATAATTTGGGTTCTGGACCCGAGTTAAGTTCTGGACTTAATTTTTTATTCCATTCTTTAATGGATTATGGGCCTTTACCCACCAAAATGGATCTTCATCCTTGGACCTTGGATCTTCATCCTTGGCATAAGATCTTCACCTTTGAAAATTGATCTTCATCCTTGGAGATTGAGTCTTCACCCATGAAAATGGATCTTTATCCTTTGGACGTTGGGTCTTCACCCTTGAAATTGGATCTTCATCCTTTAAGCTGGATCCTCATCCTTTGCATTGGGTCTTCATCCTTGAAAATGGATCTTCATCCTTTGGACTTTGGGTCTTCACCCTTGAAATTCGATCTTCATCCTTTGGACTTTGGGTCTTCACCTTTGAAAATGGATCTTCATCCTTGGAAATTGGGTCTTCACCCTTTGAAATTGGATCTTCATCCTTGGAATTAGGTCTTCACCCCTGAAAACGGATCTTCATCCTTTGGACGTCAGGTCTTCACCCTTGGAATTGGATCTTCATCCTTTAAAATTGAGTTTTCACCGTTGAAATTGGATCTTCATCCTTAGTATTGGGTCTTCGCCCTTGTAAATGGATCTTCATCCTTTGGAAATTGAATCTTTACCTTTGAAATATAGATCTTTATCCATTGGAAATCGGGTCTTTACCCTTGAAATATGGATCTTTATCCATTGGAGATCGGGTCTTTACCCTTGAAATATGGATCTTTATCCATTGAAAATTGGGTCTTTACCCTTGAAACATGGATCTTTATCCATTGAAAATCGGGTCTTTACCCTTGCTTCAGCTCTTTTAGCTGGACTGATCTTTTGTCATTTGCATCTTCATTATTTTGAGAGTTCTAATGTTCCATTCTTTTGTTCTTCCATTTTACAAAAATTCAGCTATTTTTAGTTAGACCTTACATCTTCTCCTTGTCCCCTGCATGTTGAAATATTTGCAAGTGAGTTTGAAAATGTTTTGTATATAAACTTAAAAAATTTAAAAGGAGAAGCTTTGCCCCCTGTGTAGGCTCAAACCAAAGATTTTTTCCATGCAAGCTTTGATTGATGTTTTTGTTGTCTAGTTCTTCGCACAAGATTGCATTTCTTCTCTTTGCAAAATTACTATAGCTTTTTCAAGCAATGGGCTTTCCATGCCCCTCTGATTTGATATCTTCTTTTGATTCTTTACTTCATAGGGTGTTTGCTATTAATTTTGATAAAGAATAGACAATACAAGAAAAGAAAGTGTGATGTGATATGCTCATGTATGCATGATATGCATGAATAATACTTACAGTCGTTCCATTGACTCACAGACCAAGATGATCAATAGAAGTGTTCTCATTGGTTCCTTTCAAATGCTCGTTCAGCTCTTGCATTGGAATCACACAATGCTCCATATTTATGGCTTTTATCTTTAAGATGTTGAAAATATGAATAATGGAGCAAATTCCTGTGGCAAAATTGGCTAGCCGCAGGAAATTCCTGCGGTGAATTGGCTGGCCGCCCAGCACCCACCTGCAAAGATTCTCACAAATCCTCATAGTTTTTGCAAGCAAATTTTTTGCCAGCGCAATTTTCCAACGCAGTTTTTCCGAAACCAAATTCTATTTGTTTTTGGTTTCTTTTCCTAATTGGTTTTAATTTCCTTAAATAATTAGAAGTAGGTTTATGATTTTTCCTATAAATAACACATTAAAACTCATAATTAAAGGATTGTAAATATTAGTTTTTACTAGAGTAAAAAAGAGATAGAAAAACCCTAGCACAAGAGACATTAGCAACAAGAAGCAATCATTAATCTATTCAAGGGCAGCAACACTGCCTTTGTCATTGTTCATCCAGAAATCAATTTTGGTGGAACCAATGAATGAAGGTTTGGTTATAAATCTTTGCTTCAATTATATTTATAGTGTTATTGCCATATTTTCTTTTAAATACATCTATCATTGATTTTTAACCTAAATCATTAAACTTGGTAATATGTTCATCCAGTAGCCTTAATCAGTGATAAAAACTTCAAAATCCCAAAATTGTTCTTCTCTTTCCAGAGACCTTAAAACCCTAAGCTACTCTTCTCTTTCCAAAACTTTTAAGGCCCTAAACTACTCTTCTGTTTCCAAAAACCTTAAAAACCCTAAATTGTTTCTTTTGTTTTCAAAGACCTTAAAAACCCTAAATTATTTTCCCCGAACTATTTTCATTTAAACTCTAACTTTTTTTCCAAAATTTCCAAATGTTTTCTTAAATCTCCAAACCCTAATCTTCTTTACATTTTCTAAAAATCATAATTATTTTGATAAAATGCTAAACTATTTTCTTAAATCCTAAAACCAAATATGTTTGACGTAACAATGCTTGTTATGAATTGATTATGGCATGAAAAGCCATTTAAGAATGGCTAAATGTGATATTTGTGCAAAATATGAAAAGTGCAAGTTGTGAACTAAAATATGGAAGTGAGCCACATTTGCATTGTATGTGATGTTGTTATCAAATATGAGTAGAGAATATGAAAAAGAATGAGAAATTTGGAAAAAATAAGAGAAAAATGGAATTTGAGAAAATATGATTACATGTCACCTTATATAGCGATTAGTTCCAGAATAATATTGTTGGAATTTTATTATATCTTTGAATGAGATACATTGGTGTCACAAATTTATTGCATCCTCGGGTGAGATACACTGGTGTCATAGATTTATTATGCCTTTAGGCAAGACATGCTGGTGTCACGGATGAATGAGTTAGCCCAAAACAATATTTCTAGAACTAGAGCATTATATAAGGATTTTTGGGCCCAATGTTTATGGATGTTTGATGTTTTATTTTAAAGTGTGTAATTATTACTTGCCATTTGTAATTTCGTGCATTTATGGAAATTGCATATAAAAAGTAATTTATTTTATATGAAAGTATGTACCGCTAGGCAAAATGCTTAGTGCGTTTGAATTTCATTGCACAGGTGTCGGAGTAGCTACAAAGAGTTCTGCTAGACCTATCATGGACTTATGGATTTTAATTGAAGTTGGCAGTTGCACCAGACTAGAGCCACTGCATAGCATGTAAAAATTTTATTTTGATTAATCACATTATGTTTGTATAAGTTATGTTTTATATAATAAAAAGTTTAAAACTCAGTGTTTTGGATTGAATGTTGTGGATAACAAAAGTATTCTTTATATATAAAACTCATTTAAATTATTTAGATATTGAATTAATTTTTTAATATATATAAATGAAATTGTGATCTTGATGATTTTAAGATGTGCGAAGGTTGTTGGAGGTTTGGATAAAGTTATAAGTATGATTAGGAGTGTAAAATTTTACACACATTGAATTATGATTTTGGGTAATGTTTGAAATACAAACAAAACTCTGGCAAAATTTTTTCAGACATTTTCATAATAAATATGTATTTTTGGTATTTAATATTATTAATCTAAAATTTTATTTGTTAGTTAAAGTATAATTTATGTCTTAAAATATTTTCTTGGAAATATGGAAGTTTTGGAAAGACTGAAAAACTGTGGAATTATTGTATTCTATATGCCTATCTTACATATACCGGGTGTATGTATTACATGTATATGAGGTATAAGGGTATTATAATCAATGTGATGCAATGCAATATAAGTATGCATGTAAGCATATGTATCAAATAAAGTCGGGGAGTTTTAACCTTATATCTTCAACATATGAGTGCGAGTCTCTTTTCTTAGGTGTTATGGTCAACAAAGATATCAATATAGGATACTTTCTTTTCAAAAATCGCTTAGAGGAATTGATCATTAATTGTGTTTTCAAATATAGAAGTTAGTCTATGATAATTCCCTTTAATTAAGCCTTAATCCTTTCAGTCAACTGAAAAATAGCCTTGTCTACTATATTGTGGATTAAAACTAAATTAAAGGGTTTATCATATATAGATTTCTCATTTGGAAAAATAATTAATGATTCATGCCACAAATAAGCCTATGACTAACAATTCTTGGTATAAAATAGGCCCACAATTGATTTTAATATTATGTAATTGATCCAACTAGTTGCAAGCCCATTTCAAGAAAAGGTTTTGGGTCATGAAGTGTAAAATGGTTTTGAGCCCGATTTCAGAAAATATTTTCAAAGCCCATTGTAAAAAAATAGTTTATTTCAAAAATTAATATTGTGATTGTGATTAAGCCATGAGGTAGAAAAATAATTTTTAACCCATAAAAAAGGTTTTATGCCTAAAGTCCATCTTAAAGAGTTTGATAATAATTTTGATCTTTTATGCTAAAAATAATATTGCGCTTGCACCACAGTTAGGTCATATTAGGAAAAGACATACCAAATGAGACATAACATAAACTAAGATATATTAATCATAGTCAAACAGCTGGCATTAAGGATAAACGTAAGGAAAGTTACTAGGCCAAGTACATGGGATTTAGTCTTTCTGTTGAAAAGCTTAGGTTACCATAGCAAGTATATACCAAAAGGTATAAGGCTATGAGTGGTTATGCAATGCTCAATCTCCATATCTTAAATAAAAGTATGTTATCACTTATATACAGAAAATATTTGTGTGAGTAAAGATTTTCGCCCCCACTCCTGGTAGAATAGTTCTTTCAACTTCGACACTATTAGGCTCTGGCCTTAGAGAACACAGGCCTAAACCTGGAGAAATAGAGTTGCTACCCGAATGGGTTAGGAAATAGAAGAAAGGGGTGGATGACTTGATTCCTAAGGAATCACCAACCCCCTATTGGGTTTGAAAAGTTGGGTACGCATGGGGAAGGTGAGAATGACCAAGCACCCCCACAGTGCCTGGTTCATTGGAACCGACCTCATTTTTTGGTATGAATGTTATTAAATTCTTAACTTATTATAATACCATCCATATTATGTGCGATTAGAAGAAATAAACATCCATTATTTTATTGAAATAAAGCAAACAAAATAGGCACCCACCTAAGGATTAAATCGTGCCCTTACAATCGTTCAAATGTTAGTAATTCAAGAAAATAAAATAGGACACGTATCATTTGATAGAAACATGTCCCTTACATCAATCCCAAAACTTAGTTTAAATAAAAGAATAAGCCAAACAAAATAAGGCGCCCATGAAGCAGAAACATGCCTTTTACATTCTTGAAATCTAAATGGTCAACACAGTATAATTAAATCATTCAATCATTCTTCAAAAACAAAAAAAAAATTAAATTAAAAGCTCATCATCCATCATAAGTAGGCAACCTGTGAGTGGGGATTTTCGCCCCCACTCCCAGTGGAATGGTTCTTGCGACTTCAGCACTGTTTAGGCTCGGGGCCTTAGAGAACACAGACCTAAGTCCGGAGAAAATGGAGTCGCCACCCGGATGGGCCGGGAAAAAAGAAAGGGGTGGATGAATTGATTAATAAGGAATCCCCAACCCCTTAAAGGGTTCGGAAAGTTGGGTACGTGTGGGGAGGGTGAGAAATGGCCCAGCACCCCCACAACGCCCGGTTCATTAGAACTGGCCTCCTTTATAGGTCTTAATATTTTAAAATTCTTAAGTATAACAATATTATCCATATTACACACAATAATTAAAAGAAAGCATCATTATATTAAAGTCAAAGCAATGTCCAAACAAAGCAAATAAATGGACACCCATCCAAGGATGGAAACATGTCCTTACATCGCATGCCCAAATAGGACACCCACCGAAAGGTAGAAACATGCCCTTTACATATGTTCTAAAATAGAAAATAAAATTAAATTACATGATGTTTAACTAATGAGGTATCCACCAAGTGGAAACATACCTCTTACAACTTTTGGAAATCTAAATTAATTGATATAAGTAAATAATCATTCATCAAAGCTATTAATCAAAATATAAAATAAATATCCATCCATGATAAATTAAATAAATCAAGTATTAAAATTAAATAAATTAAAGCACAAGAGATAAATCAAAGCATAATCAAGTATAGAATTAAATAAAGCAAATAAAAGTCCAATTATAGCTACTGTGACTTTTTATGGAATTAAAATAAATTAGGGTTTTATGTTTTAAAAGGTTGGTAAGACTCTTTGATTAAACAAATTAAGGTTTGAATGGTGAAATCATGAAACTAGGGTTTTAGACACTTTAAAATACTTTTGATTCATGGTTTTAAATGGTAATTTCAAGCTACTATGTAAAATTTAAAGTATTTATGTTTTTATGGTTTTTAATGTTTTAAAGGATTAGAGCTTAGAAAAATTACGGTTTAAAGTTTTAAAGGGTCAGGGTTTACTATTTTATGTTTAAAAGTTGAATTTTGGATTTTAGGATTTAGAATTAGGGTCTCGGGTAATGAATTTGAATTAGGGTTTAGAAAGACAATTTGATGATTTCATGAAGTTTTATGAATTTAAACAAACAGATTGAAGTTTTTATAAATAGAAAATATGTTTTTTAAGGTTTTTTTTTTGAATGAAATAGAACCTAGTTTAAAATTTTGAAAGAAATAGAATCAAAATTTGGTTTTGTTAAAAAAGATGTTTAATTAGAGTTTTAAGATTTTTAAGAAGAAAAAATTAACAATTTTAAGTCTTTTGGAAAATAAAGTAACGTTTTAGTGTTTTTAACTTAGGGAAAAACTAAATTAAAGTTCTACGGTTTTTGATTTGAAAAATTAAATTTCATAGATTACGCTATTGTGAAAAAATAAAACAAAAATTAGAATCTCATACCTCCTTTTGTTGATTCTCGAAAAATAAATCTTCTTGGATGAACAAGAACAAAGATAATTGCTGCCTTTGAATTGCTTAAATCGTGTCCCTGCTGTTCCAGAAAAAAGTTGAATTGAATTGCTTCTTTTCCTTCCTTGATTTGGTTTCAAAATTTCCAAGCTACTGTTGGTTTTTGCCCCCCCCCCCCCCAAATTAATTGCCTTTGGTCCTTATTTATAGTGGTTAGATGTTGTTTATTCCTAATTAGTTAAGGCAAGTAATATTAATAAAAAAATCAAAACCTAATTGAATTAGGTTTTGAAAAATTTGCGTCTAAAAAAATTGGGCTGCCGAAAAAAATTGCCGCAGGAAAAAAAAAAGCTCGCGAAAAAAAATTGCCGTAGAAAATTGCGGCAGTGGGCCGGCTGGGGCGTCGCCTGCAAGAAATTCCTGCGGGCGACCCCTATGGGCAGGAAAATCCTGCGAGCAAAATAGAAAAGCTATTTCGCCCGCAGGAATTTCCTGCGGGCGAAATGCCCACGGGCCTGCGAGACGATTTTCTCGACTCTGATTTTTATTTTTATTTTTAATTTTTTTATTTGTTTACTTTTATTTTTTTATTAATAAAAATTAGATAATAAAGCAAAAAATATTTAATTAAAATTATTTTGGACCAATTAAACAACAAAAAAAATTTTGGACTAAATAAAACATATTGGACTGATTTGGGTGAAAAATTAAGGGTCTACAGTTTGCTCCCTGCTTAAATGATCTGAACTTTAGTGAAAGAGAGTGAAAAGCAGTAAGACTTAATTTTGAGATGGCTGAGGTTTTAGGTTCTAGACCTGGTTTGAGTTCTGGACTCAAGGATAAATTCTAGGTTCTAGACCTAAGGAGAATTTGGGTGGACCCGGTTCAAGTTCTGGACTCAAGGATAATTCTAGGTTCTCGACCTAAGGAAAATTTGGGTTTGGACCCGATTCGAGTTCTGAACTCAAAGATAATTCTAGGTTCTCGACCTAAGGAAAATTTGGGTTCTGGACCCGGTTCGAGTTCTGGACTTAAAAGAGATTCTAGGTTCTAGACCTAAGGGAAAAATTTGGGTTGGTTTGAATTCTGGACTCAAGGAAGATTCTAGGTTTTGAACCTAAGGAAGATTTGGGTTCTGGACCTGAAAGGTTTGGATACTCGATCCTAAACTGGATTGGGGTACTCGATCCTAACTGGATTTGGATACTCGATCCTAAATTAGATTGGGATACTCGATCCTAACTGGACTTGGATTGGGATACTCAATCCTAAATTGGCTTTGGATACTCGATCCTAAATTGGCTTTGGATACTCGATCCTAACTGGATTTGGACACTCGATCCTAAGCTGGATTTGGGCACTCGATCCTAACTGGATTTGGATACTCGATCCCAGATTGGCTTTGGATACTTGATCCTAAATTGGATTGGGATACTCGATCATAAATTGGGTTTGGATACTCGATCCTAAACTTGATTTGGATACTCGATCCTACATTGGCTTTGGATACTCAATCCTAAACTATATTGGGATACTCGATCCTAAACTGGGTTCGGATACTCGATCCTATACTTGATTTGGATACTCGATCCTAAATTGTTTTTGGATACTCGGTCCTAAACTAGATTGGGATACTCGATCCTAAATTGGGTTTGGATACTCAATCCTAAACTTGATTTGGATACTCGATCCTAAATTGGCTTTGGATACTTGATCCTAAATTGGATTGGGATACTTGATCCTAACTGATTTGATTTGGGTACTTGGACCCAAGCTTGAATTGATTTGGGTACTTGGACCTGAGAATGAATTGATTTAGATTTAATTAGGGTACTTGGACCCCAGAGTGGGTGCTTGAACTCGAGATTGGGTACTTGGACCAGAGATTGGGCACTTGGAGCCAAGATTGGATTTGATTTGGGTATTTGGACCCGAGATTGGGTGCTTAGACCCGAGATTGAGTTTACTGACCTTTTATCATTTGAGAAATCTGACTGCTTCGGTTATTCTATGCATTGTAGTTTTTCAACCTCAAAATGGATCTTCATCCTTTGAGATCGGGTCTTCATCCTTGAAAATGAATCTTCATCCTTTGAGATCGAGTCTTCACCCTTGCAAATGGATCTTCATCATTTGAGATCGGGTCTTCACCCCTGAAAATGGATCTTCATCCTTTGAGATCGGGTTTTCACCCTTGAAAATGGATCTTCATCCTTTGAGATTGGGTCTTTACCCTTGAAACATGGGTCTTCATCCTTTGAGATCGAGTCTTCACCCTTACAAATGGATCTTCATCCTTTTAGATTGGGTCTTTACAATTGAAACCTGGGTCTTTATCCATTGGAGGCCGAGTCTTTACCCTGGCTTCAGCTCTTTTAGCTAGATTGGTCTTTTTCTTTTGCATCTTCATTCTTTTGAGAGTTCTAATGTTCCATTCTTTTGTTCTTTCTTTTTGCAAAGATTTATCTATTTTTAATTGGACCTTATATCCTCTCCTTGCCCCCCAAAGATTTTATCCATGCAAGCTTTGATTGATGTTTTTCTTATCTAGTTCTTTGCATAAGCACGCATTTCTTCTCTTTGCAAAGTGACTGGGGCTTTCTCAAGCAATGGGCTTTCCATGCCCCCCTGATTTGACATCTTCTTTTGATTCTTTACTTCACAGAGTGTTTACTGTTCACTTTAATAAAGGATAGACAATAAAAGACAATAAAGTGTGATGTGATATGCTCATGTATGCATGATATGCATGAATAATACTTACAATCATTCCATCAACTCACAGACCGAGGTGATTAGCAGAAGTGTTCTCATTGGTTCCTTTTTGACGCTCGTTCAAGTTCGCATTGGAATGATCGAAAGCTTTGCATTTGTGGCTTTTATCTTCAAGATGATGAAAACATGAGTGGTGGAGACCCCAGGCAGCGGAGTCAAGGATTCATCTATAACATGTCAGTTGATAGCTTCTTCATGACCTTGCCAATAATCATTTCCTTTGCCCAATGTGTTATTCAAGGTTCAACATACTTCCCTTAACTTGAAGGCTTTGTATGACAAAACACTTTTTTTTTGTTTTTTTTATTTTTTTAATTTCTTTTTTGAAATCTTGGCTTTGCCAAATCAATGTCAATGTATCTCAGAACTTGATTTTTTCAAATTAACATATCTATAACATGACAACCCTAGTTACCGCACTAAACTTGGGAATCATTTCTATTTAAGCAAGAATTGTTGCACTTCAGATAGGCACATACACATTACTTAGCCAAAGGTCTCATTTGAGTTTAAATATTGTCTATCTCATATGCATGCTTATCCAAACTATCTCCACTAATAGACTCTACCTACCAAGAGAGATCAACAGGTCTTTGATAGGCTTGAAATGGGGTCTATAAGGGACATGGGTTAAATGAAGGCCATTTTGAGATAGGAGCTGGTGTGACACAATGGACAAACCCTCACACTATAAATTTCTTATTTGAATTTTAGGCAACTCAGAGGCAATCTTGCTAGTCTCCAAATTCTTTCTATCTTCTTGGCATTAATTAGGATCTTGATTAAGACAATCTTTGCCCTTGCAAAACGTTTGGTACCCAAATTTGTTTCTTTTCCTCTTTTCCCTTTCCCTTTTTTATTTTTCTTATTCTTCCCTTTCTTTGAGCATTCTATCATTTTTTCCCTCTTCCTTGTAGGACTGTCAAGTATAGAATTTTCAAGAACTGAATAGTCTTTCTCCCTTTTTCTTTGATTTTGATCGAATCTTTAGTTGGGTTGGACCAATTCAAGTCAAAATGTCCTTATAAACCAAATGGAAGTCTTTTGTTGTCTTAGGTAAAAGAGAACTCAGTTGGCTTTTTGAACCATTTTGGGTTTTCTTTTTCTTTTTTTTCTCTTTTTTTTTTCTTTTCTTTTGTCTTTTTTGTTTTCCCTCTTTTTTTTTTTTGCTCAAACTGAGTTGTCTTGTTTGTACCAACTTGGGCTTCTAATAATGGATGTGGGGAGTAACATAAATCTTCATTAATAGGGATAAACCATTTGTTACTCTAATGTTGTCTTGATATATTAGAGATATTAAGTGAACTTTAACTACCCTTATGGTCTTGAAAACATCAACTATCTTCATGGTCTTGAGAACTTCAACTATCCTCATAATCTTGACTAATCATTGCTTTCTTTGATCTTCTTGCCTCTTCATCTTAGTGATCATAAGACTTGTCAAAAGTATCACAACAACTCAAGGTAGGTTATTGGGGTTTGTAAGCCAATGAAAAGAAAGCTAAAATTTTATGAAGGCTCAAAGGGACAACTAGGGATTGATATTTAATTGGGTGGATACTAGTTGTTGGCTAACCAAACAATGCCTATATCATTTCTCTCTTAAATAAGCAGAGTTCAATTTTGCCTCAAAAGTTTGTCAAAGCATGTTCTAAGACTGACTAGGACCTAGACAAAGGTAATTATGCAGGAGCCCTCTCTAAGTAAGCATACACAACTCAATGCTATAGAGCAATTCCCTTATCTAGTAATGTCATTCAAGTCATGATGCCTAGACACATTAATTCATGAATATCAAGCTGGATTCCTTATTGGTTGAGCACCAAAATGACCAACAAAAATTTTGATCAAAGTAATTTATTCAAGCAACTTTAAATTTGAAAAATACGATAGTTCCAAAATATTAAAGAAAGTAAAATTGAAAAGAAACATTCAAACTAAGGAAAGTTCATTGAGTTAGGCTTCTTTTCCCTTTACATCTTCAACATCCCCATCTTGAAAGGATGATAAAACAAAATCTTCTTCCAATCCTTTTCCCACCATGAAGGTTGCCGGTGGAGATACTCTTCCAAACTTAGGCAAAGGGTTGTTCTTGGTATTGGGCTTATCCGGCTCAGGTAGCTTGCCACTATCAATCAAATCTTGGATCTCATGCCTTAAACGAGCACATTTATCTTTTTCATGTCTCGCATTTGATGAAATTGACAGAAGGCCTCGGCATTGAAGTTTGGTGGCAGTGGATTATGTAGTGATCGGGGAGCTAACGGTTGCAGCAACCCTTTCTTTTGCAACTTGCTAAAAACCCAAGATAGAGGTTTCCCCAATTCTGAGAATTGTCTTTTATTCCCTTGACCGGTTACATTAACATCAACTTCTTTTGGTGCGCTTTAATTGCCCGACTAGTAGTTCCCTTTCTCATTCCTTTTTATTGAAAAGCGATTTTTCTCCCTTTCCCACTCTTCAATTTGTAGACCAGCTTGGAAAAGATCTTTAAAGTCCCTTATAAGGGTGTGAGACATTCTTTCATGGAGATTGGGCAGGACGCCTCTCATGATCATCCTTATTTGATCAGATTCATCGGGCTTTTTCTTGAGCAAAGCTGCCTTGTTTCTCCATCTCTTTACATAGTCCACAAAATTCTCATTTGGCCTTTGTCTATTGGACTCAACTTCCATTATGGAAACTTCCAACTCAACATTATATCCATATTGTTGGATGAAGGCTTTGTAAAGTAGATCCCAACTCTTTTGTGTTCCTTCATCTAATGTATTGAACCAATTTTGGACAACAGGGTCCAATGAGAGCATGAAGTACCTTAGGGCTTGAGCCTTAGTAGCTCGAGCAGATTCATGGCAGTGATATACTACTTCACATGGAGATGAGGATTTTCGGTGCCATTGTACTTAGCAAAGGAAGGCATCTTGAACTTATAAGGGACCTCATCATCTTGTTCAAATAGTTTGTCGATCTCAGACATCTCTTCAGTTTTCAGCTTCTTCTTAAATTTCTTTTCTAAATCAGCAATCATCTTTTCAACATCGGATGTCTCGGTCTTTTCAATAGTTGCCTTCTCAACAGCCTTTGGTTCTTTCTTCTTTTCTTGAACCTCTTGGTAGTATTGAGCCCAATCATCATCATCATCAATGATCACCTTTTGTAAGGATATTAACAATCTCAAGCCTAGACTCAACTTGGTCTAGCTGAGCTCTCCGGCTCAACTGAATCTACCATGTCACCTGCGCGATGAACCACAATCGCACTAAGCCAGAAGCTTAGTGGTACACACTTTGCTAACAATATAGTTCAAATTCAATGCCAATGCATAATACAAAGGATGTCATATTTCATAACATTATATCTCATTATATTACTCAACTGTTCCACAATTCATAAGGATATTATATCTCATAGCATTATATCATTTTATCTTAATAAATTGTTCAATTATTCCACATTTCATAATTCACATTAATGCAAAGACAAGCATGGGCCCAAAAAGATTTAATATGCTATTCAAATTTCAGAGTTACTACTTTGGTCTATAATGACACCTTGTCTTTAGCCCCGTAGGCCATATATCCATGGATTAATCCAATTAGGTCAAAATTTATGACCCGGTCATTTCACCTAGCCTAAGGATTTGTTTTTAAGGCTTACAACCTGGTCATTTCACCTCAAAAATATTTTCATAGTGACGCCCAACGTCTAGCCCGTAGGCAATTCATAGGCATGCTGCCAAACCCAGAACTCTGAAAATTGAATAACATACTAGGCACACAATTTATTCTTAATTCTCATTTATACAGATATCAATTCATTGTATTATGTTTCCATATATCTCATTTCATTATCAAATTCTTTCTCATTTTTTTCATGATCACATTAGGCACAACGCCTCAAATATCTCACTTATATCATTATAGTCATTACCAATGACTTTTCATACCATCTTTAATGTTCACAAAATAATATGCATTATCCATACATTTTGGATCATTATCATATTTTGCACCAAGCCCACATTATACATAGTGAATTTGTGGCAATATACAAATCATAGCATATTATTCATGTGACAATCATGTATTAGGGAACTTAACACATTTTCTAACCAAATATGTTAAGTCTCAATGTCATGTAAATGTAAACAATTATTCAAAGTTTGTACTTACCTCTAAAAGCAACAAATATCACTTCCAACCTCCTTTTCCAAGATATCCCTCAACACTTGGATTAGGTAGCTCAAATATCTTCAAAGCCTAAACCAAATGTGATTATAAATAATCACTAAGTGATACACAAAGAAAAATAAGGAAAAGAATTATTTAGGGCAAACTGTACACATGACACGCTCAACAACACAGGCGAGTCCATGACCGTGCCCTATACCCACAACGTAGATGTAACACCCCTTCCCGACCTATGAATAAGCCGAGGAGGAATTCTACATCGGGATACGAGCTCTGGTTATGTCAGCTTACTTAATGTTCCTTATAAAAATTTTCCAAAAATTTTGACGGAGTCTCCCTTAAAATTCTAGGTCCCAAGTGTCGACAAAACTGATTTTTCTTATTTTTGAAAAACATTTTGTTTCACAATTCAACTCAAGCACATTCCCAATAATCCATCCTTATAACCTCAACTACAATCCTGCAAGAAGAATTCACACTTCTATATTCACAACCCAACTAAATTTAAAACCATACAGTTATAATACATTACTAGATTTATATGCTACATCAAGTTATCTCTTTGTATTGTTCAAATAAGTACATGCCAGTTTCTAATACCAAAATACAAAATGAAGAGCACCACCTAAGTTTATTGATGACCGACATATCGCAGGACTCCTCTGCTCGCTACTGGCTCCTTGCTAATAGCCTACGAGTTTAGAAGAAACTAAACTCGCTAAGCATTGCTTAGTGGGTACTTTAACTAATTATAGAAAATAAATAATAAATGCATAATGCACTTTTAAAAGCAATGAGTCGTATTGAAAAATAATATCACAGTAAAAGCAATCCATACATGTCATATATTCAGTTATTATCATTTTATCAGTTTGCTCCACAAGGTAATTTGGTAGACTAACGTATGGTAAGGAACTAATTGAAACAACTGTATATATATATTCTGTGGCTATGGCCCTAAAAAAAATTGCGGACCAAGCCCTGTGGAATCTGTGGCCGAAGCCCTCGGACCGGAGTCATATATAACTCGGGCGATTGCCCTATATAACTCGGACCGAAGTCCTATATAGCTCGGGTCGTCACCCCATATAATTTAGACCGAAGTCCTATATTAAAGCAGCACTGCATATAGTATGATATATCATACCCTTACCCTACTCAGTACTATCCCAGATACCCAGTGGACCAAAAATTTTCATGCCATTTCTTAATGGAATATGAATTATACAATTATCGACTTATGTTTCTTATATTATTTCAACGTGAAATATCATATTTTGTCATTTTAATAACATATTATGCTCATTTATATGCATAAGGAATCAATTGGATTACTTTTGAAAAATGACCAAATGAATATTAGCAAAATAACCATATGAATAGTAAATTCTGGTTTTGGACTCAACTTGACCCTTATTTTGAAAAATTGTATAAAATAATCTACTTGACTAAAAACTCTAAAATTTTTACAGAATTTAGTTTTACATATTAAAATCATTCCTTTAAAATTTCAGATAAAACTGGACACAAAATCTTGGTCAAGTAGTTCACCCAACCAGACTGCTCCAGTTGCCCTGCATCCTAGCAGCAGTTCTGAATTTTGTGAATTCCGTAAATTAAATAAATCAATGTGGTTCCAAATTATTTTTCTCAAATACTAGACTAACTAAAAAACAACATATCCAAAATTCAATTGATGATTATTTTTCTAAATTTTATTAAAAATCCGGAAATATGGCTGTCTCAGTCAAGGTACCTCCTAGAGCAGGTCTAACAGAAATAATTTTTCCATTATCATAACCATTCCGAATTCAACTCAAAATATTTTTCCGCCATTCTAGACTCATTGAGGCACAACATATCAAAATTTTACTTTGAAGAACATTTTTCTATATTTAATTAAAAATCATACAAGTCACAGCATTTCACTAATTCTAAAACAGAAAAATTTCAAGAAAATGAACAAACAATTAGTTAAAGTACCAAACCTTGCTTTTTCCTTGCTCTTCTTGTCTATTTCACTTCCTTTCCTCTATAATCTCCTTGATTTCCTATGAATTTAACATGTCACATATGTAAGAACAAACCCTAGATATGAACATGATGCTACCTTATGATTTTCTAACAATCCTTTACTTATTCTTACTAATAATCACCATTTTCATCATTTCCTTTAAGTAGTTTATCATTTTTCAGACCCAGATGCTTGCGATTCTACTTTTCATTCCATAGCTTGCCATGAATCTAGAGATATCATACATTGACATAAATAGCTATCTGCTTAATTCATCAACATATAACTCGATTATCAATTCCTATTTGGCATGTACATCTACCTATTCATCATATAACTTTCTCCTTACTTTATCTTACATGGCACACATAGTTACTTACTTACTACCTATCTCCCAGAATCGACTAAACCAATGCTCTGATACCACAAATTGTAACACCCCTTCCCGACCTATGAATAAGCTGAGGAGGAATGCTACATCGAGATACAAGCTCTGGTTATGTCAGCTTACTTAATGTTCCTCATAAAATTTTTCCAAAAATTTTGACGGAGTCTCCCTTAAAATTCTAGGTCCCAAGTGTCGACAAAACTGATTTTTCTTATTTTTGAAAAACATTTTGTTTCACAATTCAACTCAAGCACACTCCCAATAATCCACCCTTATAACCTCAACTACAATCCTACAAGAAGAATTCACACTTCTATATTCACAACCCAACTCAATTTAAAACACAGTTATTATACATTACTAGATTTATATGCTACATCAAGTTAACTCTTTGTATTGTTCAAATAAGTACATGCCAGTTTCTAATACCAAAATACAAAATGAAGAGTACCACCTAAGTTTATTGATGACCGATAGATCGCAGGACCCCTCTGCTCGCTACTGGCTCCTTGCTAATAGCCTACGAGTTTAGAAGAAACTAAACTCGCTAAGCATTGCTTAGTGGGTACTTTAACTAATTACAGAAAATAAATATAAAAGCATAATGCACTTTTAAAAGCAATGAGTTGTATTAAAAAATAATATCACAGTAAAAACAATCCATACATGTCATATATTCAGTTATTATCATTTTATCAGTTCGCTCCACAAGGTAATTTGGTAGACTAACGTATGGTAAGGAACTAACTGAAACAACTGTATATATATTCTGTGGCTGTGGCCCAAAAAAAAATTGCTGACCAAGCCCTGTGGAATCTGTGGCCGAAGCCCTCGACCGGAGTCCTATATAACTCGGATTGAAGTCCTATATAGCTCGGTTCGTCACCCTATATAACTCAGACTGAAGTCCTATATTAAAGCAGCACTGCTTATAGTATGATATATCATACCCTTACCCTATTCAGTACTATCCCAGATACCCAATGGAGCCAAAATTCTCATGCCATTTCTTAATCGAATATGCATTATACAATTATCGACTTATGTTTCTTATATTATTTCAACGTGAAATATCATATTTTGTCATTTTAATAACATATTATACTCATTTATATGCATAAGGAATCAATTGGATTACTTTTGAAAAATGACCAAATGAATATTAGCAAAATGACCATATGAATAGTAAATTCTGGTTTTGGACTCAACTTGATCCTTATTTTGAAAAATTGTATAAAATAATCCACTAGACTAAAAACTCTAAAATTTTTATAGAATTTAATTTTACATCTTAAAATCATTCCTTTAAAATTTCAGATCAAACTGGACACAAAATCTTGGTCAAGTAGTTCACCCAACCAGACTGCTCCAGTTGCCCTGCATCCTGGCAGCAGTTTTGATTTTTGTGAATTCCGTAAAACAAATAAATCAATGTGGTTCCAAATTATTTTTCTCAAATACTAGACTCACTAAAAAACAACATATCCAAAATTAAATTGAAGATTATTTTTCTATATTTTATTAAAAATCCGGAAATATGGTTGTCTCAGTCAAGGTACCTCCTAGAGCAGGTCTAACAGAAATAATTTTTCCATAATCATAACCATTCCGAATTCAACTCAAAATATTTTTCCATCATTCTAGACGCATTGAGGCACAACATATCAAAAATTTACTTCAATAAAATTTTTCTATATTTAATTAAAAATCATACAAGTCACAGCATTTCACTAATTCTAAAACAGAAAAATTTCAAGAAAATGAACAAACAATTAGTTAAAGTACCAAACCTTGCTTTTCCTTGCTCTTCTTGTCTATTTCACTTCCTTTCCTCTCTAATCTCCTTGATTTCCTATGAATTTAACATGTCACATATGTAAGAACAAACCCTAGATATGAACATGATGCTACCTTATGATTTTCTCACAATACTTTACTTATTCTTACTAATAATCACCATTTTCATCATTTCCTTTAAGTAGTTTATCATTTTTCACCATATTTGTAACACCCCTGTAACACACTCATACTTTATATAGGTACTATACATATACCTAGTGTACATACAATACGTATATAGAGTGTAAGAATGTCACTTCTAGTTTTAATTTAAAAATCTTATACAAGTTCAAACAATACTATCTTTAAATTTTAATAACATTTAGTAAATCATTATACATATGAATATATAATTGTGAATAATATAACAAAATTAAACTTTACATGTATGCATCACCTTCTAGTTGGTCTCAGAACACTCTTACCCTTCTCGTGGCATAACTGCTTGATTCCCGATCAACCGCATAATCACCTGCGCGATCACACAACCGCGCTAAGCCCGAGAGCTTAGTAATACAAATAAATCATATACACATATAATAGAGAAAATCATATTTTCATTTTAACTTATTATGTCATTATTTTCTTACCATGTTTTTTCCATTTTTGGCTATACTTTTCATATATATATATATATAATTCTACTAATGTTTTACCAATATACATATTCATACATTTTATTTCAGTAATTCACAATCCAATGACTTATCAAAGTCTTCATGAAACAATATCCACTATTTCCTCATTCATATACATTTCACACATCATATATCATCATATACATTTTACACATCATAAACTCATCATTTCACATAGCTTCTCAAGCTATACTCATCTTCAATAATTCACTTATGTATTGTATGCATCTTATTCCATAGTTATCACTATATATCACACAACATTAATTTCCTTCCATAGTTCACATTAAAACAAGGACAAACATATATCTCATTATTCATTTTCATTATTCAGGAATCACATATGTATATACAAACACACACATTATGTCATTATGTATATACAATCACTTATATATATACAAACACACACATGGGCCCAAGAATACTAATATGCCATTCCACTTTCAGAGTTAATGTTTTGGTTTAATTATCACATTTATCATTATCCCAACTAGGCTTCAAGGATTAAGGTTCAACCAAGCTTCAAGGGGAACAAAGCATGCTAAGTATCAACCCAACTTGGCTTCAAGAACCAATCCAACCTAGCTTCAAGGGTGGTAACATCTCAATTAGGCTTCAAGGTTTTGACCCAACCAAGCTTCAAGGGGAGTAAAACATGTTAAACTTCAACCCAACTTGGCTTCAAGGATCAAACCAACCTAACTTCAAGAGATTGTTACTATTAGGCATGCCACCAACAACAAAACTCTGAAAATGAATAACATATTAGACACATAATTCATTTATGAGTTCATTATCAATTTCATTTTCAATTGAAATCATCATAGCCAATTACAATGGCTTCTCATATCATTTAGATCATCATAGCCAATCACAATGGCTTCTCATATCATTTAAATCATCATAGCCAATCACAATGGCTTCTAATATCATTTAAATCATCATAGCCAATTACAATCATAGCTTTTCATCTTTCAAATACACAATCATTTATCTCAAATACTACACATTTCATATAACATCATTATCAATCACAATTACATCACATCT
Source organism: Garcia nutans (assembly GCA_947685225.1). Classification (NCBI taxonomy): domain Eukaryota; kingdom Viridiplantae; phylum Streptophyta; class Magnoliopsida; order Malpighiales; family Euphorbiaceae; genus Garcia; species Garcia nutans. Next base: position 38,760,074 of record CANTUV010000011.1, read on the forward strand.
TATTTGGTCTCAATTCACATTAGAATACTTCATTATTTACATATTCATAATCAAACACATTTAACATTCATCAAGAATGATCATCATTGATATACACATATATAATTTACCTTATTCTTAGATTTGGAATCCTCAACATACATTTGTTTCATATATATTTGAAGTATAGATTCAACAAAACCCTTGGAGGATCCCACAATACAAGAATAATCAAGAATAAGAATCATTAACTAACCAATTTGAGGGACACGGCCAGCATCACTTGAGGGACACGGCCAAGCTTGTGGCCGTGTCTCTCAACCCTAATTGGCAGTAGTGAACACGGGCATGCGACACGGCCGTGTCTCTCAACACAAATTCAGTCAGTAGGTGACACGGGCAAGGGACATGGCCGTGTCTCTCTACAAAAATCAGACAGTAACAAACACGGGCAGAGGACACGGCTGAGACTGTGACCGTGTCTCTCCAAACTCAATCCAACACATCCAATTTTCCTTGACTTGGCCGTGTCTTTCCTTGTTTTTGGCCGTGTCACTCATGAATTTAAACCCCAAACATTTACAAAACTCCTTTGGTTGCACTCAAACACTTCATACACAATATAGCACTAATCAAATGAACATAATCAATGTCCTAAACACATAATTTACATATTTCTCACATTATTCACCTTGCTAAAACACATCAACCAAGCATTTGATTCCTTAACACATTTACAAATGAATATGTGTTAAGTTTCAACAACATGTTGATAGATGAATTTAGGTAGTTTACTTACCTTAAGAACCATTCTCAAATCTATTCACTTTACCTTCCAATAACTCTTCACCACTTAACTTAGAGCAATCCACTTCCTTCACAACCTAATTCAAATCAAATAAAAAGATACTTGAATACCAATACAAATATTCAATTATCAAACTCATATATCAAATACTCAAATCCCCAATTCATTTGACACTAAATCCTTACTCAATAATCTCAACAATTCATCATCATTCTCACAAAAACCTCATCAAATCCAAACTCAAACCATAAAAATCAATGTAAAGGAATGAATACTTACTTGGTTAATATGCCAAATCTTCAATAAAAATCTTCAATCCTCTCAAAATCATCATCTCTCACTCTCTCTCTCTCTCTCTCTCGACCAAGCAGAAAAGAAGAAGACGAAGAAGAAGACGAAGAAGAAGGAGCAGAAGAAGAAAGAAGGTTCTACTTCTTTCCTTCGTTCTTATCTTATATATATATATAATAATAATAATAATAATAATAATAATAACAATAACAATAACAATAACAATAATAATAATAATAATAATAATACTTTAAATCTCCACCACATATTCTTTCTTTGACTTTCTTCTTCTCTTTTCTTTTTGTCTTTATTATTATTATTATTATTATTAATTATACAATTATATATACAACTCACTTATCCAATACCATTTTATATCCCATGTATATATGATGTATATGTATATGTCTTACATATATTATCCTTATATTTCACATATATACATATACATTAAATCCAAATACAACCACAATAACTCCAAAACTCTTAGGGTCTATTCTGGGATATTACAACCCCTATATTCTGTATATGTACAAAGCATGCTTATACGATCGTATTATACGTATACTGAATATAGAAATGACACACTTTACAAATAGACAAATCATCTTTAAAGTAAAACTAAAAATTTAAGAAATACCAAATAAAGAGAAATGAAAATCATAAGACACAATAGATAAAAATGTTTGTTTATTATGCAACGGAAGTTACATCCAAAACTTACAAATATAAATACATTAAACCTCAATAATTATAAAATATGAAATATATACATGATTGGCAGCTTGACTCTCTGATCTTTAAGCTTTAAACCAACTCTTCACAATCAAAACAACCTCAACAAGGTCTAGAGGAATTCTCCGTCTCAACTCTATCACCTCTATCACCTGCGCGATGAATCATAATCGCGCTGAGCCAACAACTCAGTAGTACAAACCATAATGCTATTATGCTTAATCAATAACAATGATATACAATCAAACAATAAAGATCATACTCAATATACAATATTTCATGAATATTACATTATTTCTTCATTCATAACATCAACATGACATAGACACCTATGGGCCCAACAATTGTTTAATACGATATTCAGAATTCAGAGTTACTGCTTTGGTTCATAATCACAATAATCAAGCCCGTAGGCAACATATATATATGTCTCTATCCATGGATAGTGTAACAGACCCAGTCTCTTGGACCATCAACTCAACAAATCGAGGAGATCCTCAACCCGGCAAGACTGTTACCAATCATATATCTCATAATCACAATTCTCATAATGTAACTGTTGCGCTCAAATTAACTCTACCACAAAGCGTCACTCGCAAGTATACGAGGTAGCTGTAGCAAAGGTGATCGCCCCAAGGTCGTCTCACAAGGAAGTCAAAGTGGGTAATTGATTATCAAATTAAAAGTAACAAGTAATTAAAGAAATTTAATTTGCAAAGTAATGAAGAAGATTGATTTAATTTGAAAACAATAAAAATAAACAAAAGCTGATGTTTTGATTCACTTGATAAAAGGGTCTAGGGTTTGCACTTCTCTACTACTTAAATGTATGAACGGTTATTCCACTTAATTAATTTAATTTCAAGAATTAAATCTCAAACAACTTAATTAATTGAATAAAGGAAATAAGCTCTCGCATTCAAACCTCTCTCAAATAATCTTGTTCCAATTGAAATAATCCTTTCCTAGGTTATATCTCTAATTCACCTAAGTCCTTAATTGAATTGTTCCAGCATTAGATTTCATCTCTCAATCCATCATCTAATACCTAAAACACACAATTGGTGGCCAATCAATTATATGTAACAATATTTCATTCAATAAAGGCAAAAGAAATTATTAACTAAGAGAATAACCAATTCATACAATCATAGCAGATCCATACAAACCCTAGACTAGATCAAATTAGTTCATGATGCAAACAAACATAATCATCTCATTAATGTTCAAAGAAATCAAAATAGACATGATAATATCCACTAAAACAATTTCAATGTTAAATTAAGAGACAAAGTTCAAGAACAAAACCAAATTGCAAACTCCTCGAAGCTCTGAAGAATCTCTTGTTCAAATCTTGCAAGAAGGATATAACAAATGGAAAGAACAATTTAATCTAGCTAGTTTAATCCAAAAGTGAAATCAAAATAAAGAAAACTAAGTTAAACCCTAGCTCCACTCTCTTGACGGCTCAAAGTTTGCTCAAAATTGTCAACAGTTGCCAAACCCTAACTTTCTTTTTGCTTTTAAACGAAACGTCGGCTTTAAAATTCGGTGCGCGCTTGGTTCATGAGGGACACGGCCAGGTGATGAGGGACACGGCCGTGTGAGAGCTTGTTGGAGGGACACGGCCACAAGACATGGCCGTGTCCCCTGCAGGTGTCCACCTCTGTTGCATTCTTGTCCTTCTTCTTCTTTTGGTTGAGTGACACGGCCAAGTCATGAGTGACTTGGCCGTGTTGCACCATGATTGAGGGACACGGCCACATGACTTGGCCGTGTCCCTTGCCTATGTCTGCCTCTGTGAAATTTGCTTCGTCTTTGCCTTTGGAACCAAGTGAGACACGGCCAAGTCAAGATGACTTGGCCGTGTTGGGCTTCTTTGGAGGGACACGGCCACATGACTTGGCCGTGTCCCTTGCTTGTGTCTGCTACTGGGACTTTCTCTTCCTTTTAACTTAGTATGGGACACGGCCAGTGACTTGGCCGTGTCCTCTGCCTGTGTTAGCTTCTGCCCATGTAAAGACCCTCCCCAACCAGGTCGGCTGCCCGGCCCACTAGTGGCTTACTGCCCGGCCATTTCACCACCTGGGCACAGAGTCCGCAGGAGGCAAGCGATTGCTACAGTACTGGACAGCCCTCGCGGCCCACCCAGCAGGATTTGTTTATTTGTCTCCCTAAGGAGTCGCCTCCCTGGATCGAACCCCTGACCTCCCACTTAAGAGAGCCAGCAAGAACCATCCAGTACCATTTCTGCTACTATATGTATATGTCATATACATTACATTTATATTTCCCATATCTTTCAAATACCATATATACTTTTTATCCTTCATATCTTCTCTTCACTTCTTTTCTCTTTCCCTTCAATACACACACATTAAATCCAAATACAACAATAGTTCCAAAACTGTTAGGGTATACCTTGGGATATTACAGCCCATTTCATCTTCAATTTGTTTCCTTGCTGTTTTAACCTAACACAAAACTGGCAAACAAAACTTAAACAAGAATTAAATAAACAATATCCAACAAAACATAAACACATACTAAAAATTAAATAAAAAATGACAGAAACACAGAAATAAACTAAAACTACACAATTAAAGAAAACACTAAACAAACCGATTAAAACTAACAAAATACCTAAATAAAACAATAATTAACATAACAAACAAGACACAAAACTATAACAAAAACTAATAAAACAACTACCCCACACTTAAAACTTTGCTTGTCCTCAAGCAAATTCACATGGCATAAATTAAAAACTCAAACAACCTTAACTAAAATTCCAGCATATAGATGAAATACTTAAAGAGTCAGACATAAATAATTGCAATTTCCTTCAATCAAGGATTTTCTTAACTCATTCATTAATCCAAACATACAAATCTTATCTCTAAACTAAGTGTTTCACTCGATTTCAAAGGTTAATCACTCATACCACTCATGAGTGCATACTGCCATAAACTTGCTTAATTATCCAATCTCCCTCACTGATTTTCTCAAGAAATAATCCGAAGGTCTTTTATTTGGATGTAATGGGGCTAAGGTGCAGGTGTGAGAAAAGACATTTAAGCTGGAGCATCAAGAAATGGAGTATCTAAATTAGACACTACTCTTGCTAAGAAATTCATAACTCCTTCAAATAACATACTCACCAATCCTTAATAATCTTACATACTTGCACACTAAAAGAAAAGTGCATGAGTCAAAATTCCTCTAAGGCTAGAAAATATATGAACTTTGTATATATATATCTCTTTTTTTTTCACTTTTTTTTTCTCTTTTTTTTATTTAGTTTATTATTATTATTTTTTAATATATATATACAAAGTATAAACTTACATGGAACATCTAGCTTAAAATGTAGAGGAAAAGAATAATGACTCTTAATCAAATACAATATGCAAAGTATGCATTTCAACCTCAATTAGGAATTCCATATATTTATTATTTTTCTTATTTATTTTTTACTTACCCCACACTTGAAATAAACTACCCTATTGTCAAATCATAAAACTCCATTCCTTAATGCATAGGTATGATGATAATAAGAACATGTTAAGTTGAGAATTATGTTAATCAAACAAGAAACGGTCAATGGCTCAACTTGGCTCACTAAGGAAATCAATATTAAGGGAAGTCTTTTTAAGCTAAAGGGGCTAACCTAATTTGCCTTCATCATTTTAAAACTTGAGATTAAATCATAATGTGAGTTCAATAAGTATGCAAAAGCAAACTCTAGAGATGCAACATCATGAAGGTGCACACTTAAGAAAAGAAAATCAATTGACAAAAATATCAAATTTTATGAGGCTCAAAACTCACACAGGTGGGTTCACAAAGATTTATATGTCATGAATTGCAGAATGCGAAAATTAATCCCGAATGAATTCAAATGCTAATTTCTATGCTGATACCAAAGTCTCAACTATAATGCTAGAATTAAAGAAAAGATCAATAAATTTTCAACAATTATGCCATGCACAACAAACACAATAAACAAAACAACCACAATAAGCAAAACAAGAATTAAAGGAAAGCTTAAAGAGTACCCCACACTTAAAACTTACATTGTCCTCAATGTAAAACAAGAATAATAAATAAAAAGAGTCAAAGGACAACCTGTATTCCATCGTACCTGGTGAGGCAAAATCCTAGCTTTCCATCACAAACACCAAAGTTCAAAAATAAAAGTACAATATATAAAAATAAAATATCCAAATATAAAACATTAACATTAAAACAAAAACGAAAAATTAGAACAAAAATACAATAAACAAAATAAAGCAAGGACTCAAAATCTAAGGAAAAGGTGGGCGGGAAGATGATGCAGCTGAGGGATGGAGACTCAAGATCGTCGCAAGGTTACTGTTAATCTTCTCCAACTGCTGCAATAACTCAGCATGGTTTTGGTCCACCTTGCCATCCAGTCGATCCACTTTGCCCTCCAGGGCCTCAATCCTCAGAAGTACATGTTGATGTTCCGAGACCGGAGCATCCTCATCTAGACCTAAAGAATCCGAGTCTCACTCCTCTTCAACCCGGGCTCTCTTCTGCCTGTCCCCCGATGCTTCAGGCTCAGCTGAAGGCATCACAAAAGTCCCTCTCCTATGCACCACCATGTGCATCTTCTCAAGGGTAGCTAAATCCAAGGAATCATTACCCAAAATACGGGTCATCCGAGTAGTACTCGGGTCAAAATCCTCAACCAGGGCTACTGCTAATGTAGTGATCAATCATCCAACACAAATAGCCCCCCTCCTTTTATTAGCTACAGTGTCAAAAATATCGGCTAACCAATAGCCGGCACTAATATTCATTTCATTCAAAACACAATCCAAGAAAAATAACTCACTCGACTCAACCACACCTAGGCTCTCCTTCCGAGCAAAGAACCCACATGACATAAACCTGTGCAAATATCTCAAAGTAGGGTTCCTTAATTTAGATGCTTTGGCCGATATGGCCACATAAGTACCCGAGCCTAAGGCACCCCAAGCAAATTGTTGTCTAAAATCTTTGGGTATCTGTAACACCCCCACATCCATTACATGCACACTACAATACCACAATGTAGCATACATGCAATAAACATAGGGATGCTACGGATTTTCTTAACATTCAAAACATTTTATATACTACCATAATCTTTATCATTATATATTATAGAAAAGAAGTCATTAAATTGTAGTATAAAATAAATTCAATATATACATACATTTAATTATTACACAGCGGAAATTATAAAATTATTTACATATATGAAAACATTTGAATCTGTATTTACAAATATACATATATTTACATTATAAACAATATTTTACAAAACATAAAGAAGTTATACTTGATTGGCAAGTCTGCTCTGATCTTTAAGTCCAAAATCAACACCTCAATGTCTACTCTCACTAGGTTTCGAAGAGCTCTCAGGTTCAATTCTATCACCTGCGCGATTAACACTATCGCGCTAAGCCAACGGCTTAGTAAGACAAATCATGCTAATGTTATGCTTTAATGCAATGCAATGTTTCATATATGTATTAACAAATCAACATCAATGATACACACTCAATCAATAAAGATCATATTCAACAGACAATATTCCGTGAATAGTCCGTTTCATCATTTAAGTAATATTAACATTTCATTACATTAGAACATCATTTATGATATACATAAAACCTAGACACCTATGGGCTCATCAAGTATTTAATACGATATTCAGAATTCAGAGTTACTGCTTTGGTTCATAAACACAATTATCAAGCCCGTAGGCAACAAATATATATATATCTCTATCCATGGATAGCGTAACAGACCCAGTCTCTTGGATCATCAACTCATCTAATTCGAGGAGATCCTCAACCCGGCAAGACTGTTACAAATCAAATATCTCATAATATCAATTATCATTGTGTAACAGACCCAGTCTCTTGGACCTCAATTCAATTCAATTTGAAGAGATCCTCAACCCGGCAAGACTGTTACCTTTCATTAAATAGGCATGCCTCCAAAAACCAGAACTCTGAAACTGAATATCATATTAAGCATACACTTATTTCTTTATTCTCTTTATCAAACTCTTTCTCAATCTTCCTCATCAATTAGGCAAATATGCCATACATCATTCAATTGTATCATCATAGCCAATCACAATGGCTTTACATCACATTTCAAATCACATTACAATACTTCATCTTTCAAATACACCATCATATCATCAACATATCCATCACATTATACATATAGCATTATTGATATAAACATAACAAAACACATTACTCATCACATAAGTCACAATACATGAAATATCACATAGTATCATATGCATTACCATTATCATCATATATATGATCAATCTCAACTTCATATGCATCATCAATGCAATGTCACATGTATGCATCAACACAAGATTTGTACTTACTTCAATCACAAGTCACACAACTCTAAACACCTTCCTTCTTGCAAAGTTCTTCACTTCCCAAATTAGGGCAAATCACCTTCTATCAAACCCTAATCCAAAGAATGATACAATCCATCAATTCCAATACCATTTAATCACTTAATAACTTCATCTTAAACCTTAAATCACAAAATTACACTTCAACATCATTCATTATAGACCACGGTCGTGGCCACCATAACCACCACGGGCGTGGGGTACAAAACAATTCTGCCACCCAAGCTTCCATCCTCCACGGCCATGGCACCAAAAGCCTACCAATGGCCACGGCCATGGCCAATCAAGGCCACGGGCGTGGCATCCAGAAGGCTACTGCCCTCGGCCAAAATCCCATTTCCAAGTCCAAAATTCCAACAAACACCAACCACAAGAAGATCTTTGAAAATAATGAAGCAAACACAAGGAAAACATCATGTAACACTTCAAAACTCTAAAACAATATCAACTCCAACACCTCCAACAACAACACCTCTTAAACTTCTTCACTTAAAATCAAAAACAACATTTAAAAACTCATTACAAACACATTTAATCATCATCTCAACAAACCAAAAATTCATTTCCAACTCCACTTCAAAAGAACAAAAGACAATCAAGAGAAAGGACTTACCAAAGTTGATGAATTTTACAAATCTTCCACTTAATTCCTTGAATCTCCTTTCAAATTGAGTTTAGAACTTCAAGCCCTCTCTAGCTCTTTCTCTTCTTCAATGGCCAGCACACACATGAGAAAAGACAAGAAAATAAACTCAAGTCAACCACTTCTTCTTCTTTTAATCTCCACCATGCAATTCCTACAAGGAAAATTACCAAAACACCCTTAACCATTTGTTCTAGCTTTTGTCCCTTGCATGCCCATATATGTAATTTCACATATCCCATAAAAATATCTCTCTTCCATTGACCTTGCATTTGACCAACTTATATGTTATATATATTAACATATAAACAACATATACACTTTTCTCTAAACCCTATTTTCTTTCCCAAAACACATATACATAACCATTCTCTTCTCAAATTCTTTTCTTCTCACATAACATATACATTCAATCCAATTTAAAACAACAACAACAACAACAACATAGTCAAAACTTCTAGGGCATACATGAGGATATTATAGTATCGATCTTTCCCCATGTTGATGAAACCCATAGATATCATTCAACTGATCAATAGTAAGCACAAATGATCTTCCCATTAATTTAAACATCAGTTTCCTGCAAATTTTCTTATCATCTCTTTCCACCTTAAGAGTTGTCAAAAATTCTAGGGTGAGCTCCTCAAACTGCAAAGGTCTCGATGAAACAAAAGTCTCCCACCCAAGATATTGCACATATCTATAAAAAGTAGTTCTCATTTGCAAAGCATCTAGAGATTCATCATTCACATACCTTGTCGGGAAAAAACCCCGAGCCAAAAGACTTGCTCTCTTTAAGGATAAAGTTTAGGAAGAGGAAGAAGCTCCTTCGGTATTAGATTTCTTCTTCATGCGATGTGAGACAGTTTTAGTTGTTGGCATCTTGAGATCTGAAAAATTAACACCCAAAACTGAATTAAATCAAGATTATATGAGTAAAGAGGAAGTTTTAAGTGATTATCTCAAGTTTTGTTGGAGTAATTTGAAGTTTTAACGGAAGAGATGGAGTTTTGAAAATAAAAATCAAGGGTTTTTGTGTTGCAGAGAACGAGAGAGCGAGAGCGAAGAAGATAGAAAAGTTAGGGATTTATGAAACAAAATTGGGCAAAATCGGGCTTTTAAAATTCAAAAATTTAGGTGACACGGCCGTGTGTGCCTCGACTTAGCCGTGTTGGTGTGTGAAAGTGGAGGGACACGGCCAAGTGGAGAGCACACGGCCGTGTCTCATGGTTTTTGGGGGACACGGCCGTGTCCCCTGGGTGTGTCCCATTCTGTATAAAATTTGCAAAATGATCAATCAATTTTTTTTTTATGAAAAAGCTTGGCCGTGTCCAGTGTGTAACACGGCCAAGGGACAAGGCCAAGTCCTTTGGCCGTGTCACCTACTGCCTTTTTATTAATTTTACTCTTTTTTTTAAACAATTTTGCAAACCTTCTTCTTTAAACACCCTGAAACACAAAGTAAAGATAAACCGATCAAAGCACAGTCCATTTATTGAAACCGAACATAAATCAAAACTCGCTAAACTTAAAATTACAACTACGAAAAAATAAATGCAAACCGATGGGTTGCCTCCCATTTAGCGCTTCTTTAATGTCATAAAGCTGGACATCATGCAAGGCCTAGGGATCATGAATCAAAGTACTGTCAATGACCCTCACTTCCTGAAATCCTTCATTGTATGGCTTAACTCTCTGTCTATTTACTTTGAAAGTCTCACCTGTTCTATTGTTAAGTAATTCAATTGCACCAGAAGGATATACATGTGTTATCTCGAAAGGACCACTCCATCGAGACTTGAGGTTACCTGGAAAAAGACGGAGTCGTGAGTTAAAGAGTAAAACCTTCATACCTGGACTCAATGTCTTTTGCACTATAATTCTATCATGAAGTGCTTTAGTGCGATCCTTGTAAATTCTCGAGCTCTCATAAGCCTCATTCCTCAGCTCATCTAACTCTGAAATTTGCAGAAATCTTTCTCTCTTCGCTTTGTCCAAGTCCAAATTCAGAGTCTTGATTGCCCAATATGCTCTGTGCTCCAACTCCACTGGTAAGTGACAAGCTTTTCCAAACACCAATCGATATGGACTCATACCTAGAGGAGTTTTGAAAGCAGTCCGATATGCCCGTAGTGCATCATGAAATCTGCTTGCCCAATCCTTCCTGGATGTGTTGACTGTTTTCTCCAGAATTCCTTTTAGCTGCTTGTTGGATGTTTCCACTTGCCCAGAAGTTTGTGGATGGTATGGGGTTGCCACCTTATGCTTCACATCAGATTTGTGAATTAACTTCTCAAAAAGCCTGTTGCAAAAATGACTCCCCCCATCACTGACTATCACCCTTGGTGTGCCAAACCTGCTAAGAATGTTTTCCTTCACAAATTTAACAACAATGTTAGCATCATTAGTACGGGTGGGGATTGCCTCCACCCATTTGGAAACATAATCAACAGCAACTAAAATGTATTCATAACCAAAGGACTTGGGGAAAGGACCCATGAAGTCTATTCCCCACACATCAAACAATTCAACAACAATATATGACTGAAGGGGCATTTCATTCCTCCTCCCAATGTTCCTACTCTTTGGCAACGATCACAGTGCTTACAATAGTCTTGAGCATCTTTAAATAAAGTAGGCCAATAAAAACCACTTTGAAGCACCTTTTCTGCAGTCTTTCTTCCTCCAAAATGACCCCCACAGTGAAGGTCATGACAAAATTGAAGAACACTCAATTGTTCTTCCTCAGCTACACACCTGCGAACTATCTCATCTTTGCATATCCGGAACAGATAAGGTTCATCCCAAAAATAAAACTTACTCAAGTGTAGAAACCTTTTCTTTTCCTCAATAAAATCGTCTATCATGTCAGAGAAGACAGACATCATGCATCTCTGAAAAGTTGCTGGTGCATTGCACAAGCCAAAGGGCCTACGTCGAAATGCATAAGTCCCAAAAGGGAAAGTAAAGGTTGTCTTGGACTGATCCTCTGGAGCTATTGGTACCTGATAGTAACCTGAAAGGCCATCCAGAAAACAATAATGTGAGTGTCCAGAAAGTTTATCTAACATCTGATCAATAAAAGGAAGAGGAAAATGATCTTTCTTTGTAGCATTGTTCAACTTCCTATAATCAATGCACATTCTCCACCCAGTAGTAGTCCTAGTAGGAACCAACTCATTATTCTCATTTTTCACCACAGTGATTCCAGATTTCTTAGGAACTACATGTACTGGGCTCACCCATTCACTATTAGCAATTGGATATATTACTCCTTCATCCAGTAATTTGAGCACCTCTTTCTTAACCACTTCACTCATATTTGGGTTAAGTCACCTTTGGGTCTCCCTCACAGGTTTAGCTCCCTCTTCTAAAGTGATTCTATACATGCACATGGAAGGGCTAATACCCTTGATGTCACTCAATCCCCATCCTATTGCTCTCTTTAATCTTTTAAGCTCACTCACCAACCTCATCTCCTCCCCTTCACTAAGTTCACTAGATATTATCACAGGTAAAGTGTTGTGATCTCCTAAAAACACATATTTCAGGTTCTTAGGTAACTCTTTCAGCTATAACTCTAGTGAGGGGTTCTTCTCTTCTTTTTCAATGGGGAAAAGCTCACAAATTGGGTCCTCCTTAAGCTCCTCTACTTCAGTACTTCCTAAGGTTTCAAGACAACTGGCTATTTCTGCATCAAAAATTTCCAAATCACTATCCAAAGTCAATGCCAGCTCCAATTTATCAGAGGAACCTATCTGCAAGAAAACATCTTAAACAACTGCATCAACACAATCAATGAAAGAACAATCCTCATATAAAGCAGTTGTAGGAATAGGAGAAGTGTTAAAAATAGAAAATTCCACAGTTTGTCCCAAAACAGTCATTGATAATTTTCCATTCTTAACATCTATCAAAGTATTGGTAGTCGCCATAAAAGGCCTACCCAGCAAAATGGTGTGTGCAGATGGTGAAGAATTACTTACCTCCATGTCAAGAACAATGAAATCCACAGGTACTATCAAACCACCAACTTTAACTAACACATCTTCTATAACCCCTTTCAGGAATCTAAGAGATCTATCAGCTAATTGCAACACCATTTTTGTTGGCTTAATTTCCCCTAATTCTAAGTCAAGGTACACAGAGTAAGGCATTAAATTCACACTAGCTCCCAAATCACACATGCCATCAGTACATTTTCCATTCCCCATAGCAATTTAAATAATAAAGCTTCAAGGATCCTTTAGTTTAGGAGGTAGTTTATGCTGCAAAACAGCACTAGCTACCTCAGAAACTATCACCTTTTTATTCGGCTCATACCTTTTTTTCTTGGTATTCAGTTCTTTGAAGAATTTAGCATAAGCCGGCATGTTCTTAATTGCTTCAAGTAAGGGTAAATTAATACTTACCCTAGATAGCATGTTGAAGATATCTGAAAACTGCTTATCTTTTTTATCATCCTTCAACCTGCTAGGGAATGGTATAGGTGGTCGGTATGGATTGCTTGCCTTGTGCAAATCTGGTGTAGGGGACTTCTCCATTGATCCTTCTTCAGCACCTTTGTTCTCTAATTCTCCTTCTTTTTTCTTTTCTTGCTCACCTGCATTCACAGAGTTATTTTCAACATTATTATTAATACCTTGCCACTCCTAAGAATAGTCACTGCTTGTGCCTGCTCAGGTTGACTTGGGAACTTCCCCTTTTGTTGAATCTGCATCTGCTGTGCAAGTTGCCCCACTTGGGTCTCAACCTTCTTAAAAGATGCTTCCAAGGAATCCAGCCTCTTGTTGTTCATCTCCTGATTTTTAGCACTGACTTGGATAAAAGCCTGTAAGCTTTCCTCCAAACTCTCTCTCTTAGGCTGACCTTGATTTGAGGATTGGCCCTGTTGTTGGTTCTGTCTCTGGAGCAAATGGAAGGGCTGTTGAGCATTATTTGTTGTCCAGGAAAAATTGGGGTGACTACTCCAACCAGGATTGTAAGTGTTGGAGTAAGGATCATTCCTGGCTCTTGGTTGAAATCCCCCCATAGCATTAACTTGCTCAGCTTCATTCCCAAAAGACTCATATGCAGAGGGACATATATTTGCTCCATGCCCAAATGTCCCACAGATTCCACACACTTCTTGAGTAGATGAAGAAATATTATTCTACATGTTTAGCATCTGAACCTGCCTTATCAACTCAGCTATTTGGCTAACCATTTCAGTATTAGCTTCCAGTTGATTCACCCCCTTGCTTCTTCCCCTTACACTCTTTTGTTGAGAATTAGCTCCCAACATCTCAAAGATCTCGTAAGTCTCATCAGCTGTCTTTTATCCCATGGCTCCCCCAGCTGCATTATCAACTGTGTTCTGAAATTGCTGGGTGAGACCATCATAGAAAAACTGATTAAGGAGTTGAAGTGGGTAATGATGATGTGGACACTGGATCAATAACATCTTGAATCTGTCCCAAGCCTCATGAAATGGCTCTCCTTCGAATTGAGAGAATGTAGCAATCTTTCCTCTCAACTCAGCTGTCTTTTGATGTGAGTAGAACTTGCCCATGAATTTATTGTAAACATGTTCCCAAGTTGTCAGTGAGTTCTCGGGCAACATCATAAGCCAGCTCTTTGCCCTATCCTTCAAAGTATAAGGGAAACATCTCATTCTCAACTGATCTTCTGTTAGTCCTCCCAAAGGAAAAGTGTTGAGGGTGGAGTAGAAATCCCGAATAAAATTCAAAGGATCTTCATTTGGAACTCCATAGAATGATGGCAGCATGTTGTAATGAATGTTCTTCAACTCATAATTTCTTGCTGCATCTGTCAGTCTTATGCAAGAAGTGGAAGTTCCAATAACAGGTCTAGCAAAGTCTCTCATGGTTCTTTGTCTTTCTTCAGCCATCTTTACAGATTTTTCAGATTCTGACTCAAAATCAGAAATGTCCTCCTCTGAAGTATCAAATCCGGTGTAGAGCTCAAACTCTTCTCTGCTCCTTTTCACTCTCTGAATTTCTGGAATAAAAGGGTGTAACTCTCCTTCGAGTGATCTCCTACCTTGCATAAACAAAAATTTCTAGAAAAAGAAATATCAAAAGCAAAAGACAAATAAAATAAAATGAAAACAATGAAAAATAATCCTAAGTATTTAAAATTTTTTTTTAAATAAACAATTACGCCAATTAGCTTCCCCGGCAGCGGCGTCAAAAACTTGTTGCGCTCAAATTAACTCTACCACAAAGCGTCACTCGCAAGTATACGAGGTAGCTGTAGCAAAGGTGATCGCCCCAAGGTCGTCTCACAAGGAAGCCCAAGTGGGTAATTGATTATCAAATTAAAAGTAACAAGTAATTAAAGAAATTTAATTTGCAAAGTAATGAAGAAGATTGATTTAATTTGAAAACAATAAAAATAAACAAAAGCTGATGTTTTGATTCACTTGATAAAAGGGTCTAGGGTTTGCACTTCTCTACTACTTAAATGTATGAACGGTTATTCTACTTAATTAATTTAATTTCAAGAATTAAATCTCAAACAACTTAATTAATTGAATAAAGGAAATAAGCTCTCGCATTCAAACCTCTCTCAAATAATCTTGTTCCAATTGAAATAATCCTTTCCTAGGTTATATCTCTAATTCACCTAAGTCCTTAATTGAATTGTTCCAGCATTAGATTTCATCTCTCAATCCATCATCTAATACCTAAAACACACAATTGGTGGCCAATCAATTATATGTAACAATATTTCATTCAATAAAGGCAAAAGAAATTATTAACTAAGAGAATAACCAATTCATACAATCATAGCAGATCCATGCAAACCCTAGACTAGATCAAATTAGTTCATGATGCAAACAAACATAATCATCTCATTAATGTTCAAAGAAATCAAAATAGACATGATAATATCCATTAAAACAATTTCAATATTAAATTAAGAGACAAAGTTCAAGAACAAAACCAAATTGTAAACTCCTCGAAGCTCTGAAGAATCTCTTGTTCAAATCTTGCAAGAAGGATATAACAAATGGAAAGACCAATTTAATCTAGCTAGTTTAATCCAGAAGTGAAATCAAAATAAAGAAAACTAAGTTAAACTCTAGCTCCACTCTCTTGACGGCTCAAAGTTTGCTCAAAATCGTCAACAGTTGCCAAACCCTAACTTTCTTTTTGCTTTTAAACGAAACGTCGGCTTTAAAATTCGGTGCGCGCTTGGTTCATGAGGGACACGGCCAGGTGATGAGGGACACGGCCAGGTGATGAGGGACACGGCCATGTGAGAGTTTGTTGGAGGGACACGGCCACAAGACATGGCCGTGTCCCCTGCAGGTGTCCACCTCTGTTGCATTCTTGTCCTTCTTCTTCTTTTGGTTGAGTGACACGGCCAAGTCATGAGTGACTTGGCCGTGTTGCACCATGATTGAGGGACACGGCCACATGACTTGGCCGTGTCCCTTGCCTGTGTCTGCCTCTGTGAAATTTGCTTCGTCTTTGCCTTTGGAACCAAGTGAGACACGGCCAAGTCAAGATGACTTAGCCGTGTTGGGCTTCTTTGGAGGGACACGACAACATGACTTGGCCGTGTCCCTTGCTTGTGTCTGCTACTGGGACTTTCTCTTCCTTTTAACTTAGTATGGGACACGGCCAGTGACTTGGCCGTGTCCTCTGCCTGTGTTAGCTTCTGCCCATTTCATCTTCAATTTGTTTCCTTGCTGTTTTAACCTAACACAAAACTGGTAAACAAAACTTAAACAAGAATTAAATAAACAATATCCAACAAAACATAAACACATACTAAAAATTAAATCAAAAATGACAGAAACACAGAAATAAACTAAAACTACACAATTAAAGAAAACACTAAACAAACCGATTAAAACTAACAAAATACCTAAATAAAACAATAATTAACATAACAAACAAGACACAAAACTATAACAAAAACTAATAAAACAGTAACAGACCCAGTCTCTTGGACCTCAATTCAACTCAAATTGAAGAGATCCTCAACCCGGCAAGACTGTTACTATTTATAATTTCATAGGCATGCCACCCAAATCCAGAACTCTGAAACTGAATAACATATTAAACATACAATTATATCATTATTCTCTTTCTCAATTTGTATCTCAATGTCAAATAGGCAATCATGCCTCAACACTTTTATTTGTATAACCATAGCCACTCACAATGGCTTCTCATCACATTTGAATCATTATGTCTCAATTCATAATATAATACATCATCTTTCACATAATCATAATCAATTACATTGAACATAATCATATATGCATACATGTCTCAATTATCTCATTTCACATTATACATATATTACATTTCACAAGATTCACAATGTGCAAAATATAACATTATTCATACATAACAATAATGTCATATCAAGTGAATTTATGCAACAATGCAAGGTTTGTACTTATCTCAATAACAATTCACACAACTCTAAACACTTCCTTTCCAAGATTATTTTACTTCTTAGATCAATGATAACTCACTTTTTTGAAGACCTAATCCAAAAATAATA
Organism: Garcia nutans; assembly: GCA_947685225.1. Lineage (NCBI taxonomy): Eukaryota > Viridiplantae > Streptophyta > Magnoliopsida > Malpighiales > Euphorbiaceae > Garcia > Garcia nutans. Next base: position 38,777,519 of record CANTUV010000011.1, read on the forward strand.
ACATACACTTGCTTAGAGATACACATGAGATAATCAAATTAAGAGTTAACTAGGGCAAACCCTAAACATGACACGCTCAACCACATGGGCGTGTCCCTGACCGTGCCCTAACTCCACAACACAAAAGCTTTTACACGCTCAGAACCACGGGCGTGTCACTGGGCGTGTAATACATTCTGCCTCTCTGAAAAATATCAACACGTCCAACAACGTGAGCTTGCTCATGGCCGTGTAAACTCTCCAATCTCACAGTAGCTATGACACGCTCAATAACACGGGCGTGTTACTGGTCATGTCAAACCTACTGCCTCCAACACAATTGACACACCTAAAACTCTGGACGTGCTCCCGGACGTGTCAGGCCAAAAACTCAGATTCCGGCCAAAACCACAAAACACCCATCAAAATACTTCTTTTCACCAACATCCACTTCAAACAAACTTAACAAAACATACCCAAAAACCATCTTAAACTTACAAAAACACCAAAACAACTCCACATCTATAACAAACACAAATCACAAATATCATCACAAAACCCTAAACACAAATACAACACCATCTCTTCCAACCAACTTACTCTTTTCTTCAATCCATCCTTAAAATCCATAATCAATCTAATCAAACACTCTTAAACATATCACAATCAAACAACACACTCTTAAATCATCTATCAATTTCACAACACAACTTCAAATAAGCAAAGATATCAAAAGAGGACTTACCAAAGTTATAAAACTTCTTGAATCATCAACTTGATCACTTAGATCTTCCTTCAATTTGAGCTTAGAACATCAAAATCCTCTCTTGCTCACTTGCTTTCCCTTGTCTATGGAGGAGCCGGCCACAACAAAAAGAAAAGAAGAAAAGAACAATGAAGAAACAAAGTCAACTCCTCTTTAAATCTCCACCAAGTATCTCAACATGAGCAATTACCTAAACACCCTTATACAATTTGTTTTGATTTCCTTTAAAGCACTTGCCCTCTTTTAGTAATTTCACAAATAACTAAATAAATATCTTCTTCCCTTGACCACTCTTTTGACTTGCATATATGTTATATATATTATCATATAATCAACATATACACTTCTCTATATACACTCTTTCTTTTCCCATAACACATATACATTTAATTCAAATCAAACAACAATTACCTCAATACTTCTAGAGCACATTTTGGGATATTACAATTCTCCCCCTCTAAAAAGAAATTTCATCCTCGAAATTACCTGTCATCAAGTCCTAAACAACTGAGGATATTGATCTAGCATTGCTTGCTCACTCTCCCAAGTTGCTTCTTCTCTCCCATGATTCTTCCAAAAGATCTTCACAAGTGGCACTTTCTTATTTCTCAATTCTTTCACTTCACGTGCTAAAATAGCAATTGGTTCTTCTTCAAATGTCAGATCTGAACTTACTTCGATAGATTCAATTGGCAAAATATGAGATGGATCCTACCTGTACCTTCTCAACATAGAAACATGAAATACATTATGGATCCTATCCAACTCAGGTGGCAAAGCAAGCCGATAAGCAACTGGCCCAACTCTTTCCAAAACTTCATACGGTCCAATGAAACAAAAACTCAATTTCCCTTTCCGACCAAACCTCAATATCTTCTTCCAAGGAGATACTTTCAAAAATACCTTATCTCCAACATCAAACTCTACGTCTCTCCTTTTCAAATCTGAATAAGATTTCTGTCGGTCTGAAGCTGCTTTGAACCTATCTCGAATCATTTTCACTTTCTCTTTAGTTTCTTTAATCAAATCAGGACCAATTAACTTACCTTCTCCAAGTTCATTCCAACATAGAGGTGTCCTACACCGTCTACCATATAATGCTTCGAATGGTGCCATACCAATGCTGGATTGATGACTATTATTGTAAGCAAATTCCACAAGTGGCAAAAATCTATCCCAACTTCCAGAGAAATCAATGACACAGCTTCTCAACATGTCCTCAATAATTTGTATCACTCTCTCTGACTGCCCATCTGTCTGCGAATGAAAAGCAGTGCTGAAGTGTAATCGAGAACCCAAAGCATCATGTAAACTCTTCCAAAACCTTGAAGTAAATCGGGGATCTCGATCAGACACTACAGAAATTGGGATACCATGCAACTTTACAATCTCATAGATATACAGCTCAGCTAAACTATCCAGAGAATAATCCATCCGAACCGGAAGAAAATGAGCTGTCTTAGTCAACCTGTCAACAATCACCCAAATAGCATCATGCTTCCTTTGTGTCAATGGTAAACCAGATACAAAATCCATGGTTACTCTATCCCATTTCCATTCAGGCACTGATAACGGTTGAAGTAACCCTGTTGGAACTTGATGCTCCGCTTTTACCCTCTGACATGTGAGACATTTGGACACCAAATCTGCAATGTCTCTCTTTAAACCAGACCACCAGTATATCTGCTTCAAATCATGATACATCTTTGTATTGCCCGGATGCATAGCAAATACTGATTGATGTGCTTCTTCTAAAATGATCCTTCTCAATTTAGCGTCATCAGGTACACACAATCTGTTTTTAAACCAAAGACTCCCATCACTTCTCATAATAAAATCTCGACTCTTTCCATTCTGGCAATCTGAAACAATCTTTTGAATCTTCTCATCAGCCAATTGAGCCTCTTTAATCTGATTTAACAATACTGGTTTCAATTGCAACTATGCCAACAATGCACTATCATCACAAGATACAAAGCTAACATGCAATGCTCTCAACTTAACAAGCAACGAGAGCGAATAAACAGTCAAACTTGCTAAAGACTTCCGACTCAAGGCATCAACAACAACATTTGCTTTACCAGGATGATAATCAATCAAACAGTCGTAGTCTTTGATCAACTCCAACCATCATCTCTGCCGAAGATTGAGCTCTCTCTGAACCCCCAAATATTTCAAACTTTTATGATCCGTATAAATAAAACATTTCTCCCCATATAAATAATGTTGCCAAATCTTCAAAGCAAACACTATGGCTGCTAACTCCAAATCATGGGTCGGATAATTGAGCTCATGCGGTTTCAACTGTCGAGAAGCATAAGCTATAACTTTACCTTCTTGCATCAGCACACAACCCAAACCACTATGTGAAGCATCACTATAGATCACAAATGGTTTATCTTCCACAGTAAAGTTAGAACAGGCGCTTGAGTCAACATCTCTTTCAACTATTCGAACCTAGCTTGACACTGATCCGTCCACACAAATCTAACTCCCTTTCGAAGTAATCTGGTAAGTGGAGTAGCTATCAAAGAAAATCCTTTCACAAACCGTCGGTAATATCCTGCCAAACCCAAAAAGCTTCTAACTTCAGTCACAGACTTTGGTGGACTCCAATTCAAAATAGCTTCGACCTTACTCGGATCAACTCTAATACCCTCCGCTGAAACTATATGACCGAGAAAAGTCACTTGGTCAAACCAAAATTCACATTTCGACAGTTTAGCAAACAATTGCTTCTCTCTCAAAATTTGCAACACAATTTGCAGATGCTTGTCATGCTCCTCCTCATCACGCGAATACACCAAAATATCATCGATGAAGACCACCACAAATTGATCTAAATAGGGCCTAAACACCCTATTCATCAAATCCATAAAAACTGCAGGTGCATTCGTCAAACCAAAAGGCATAACTAGAAACTCATATTGCCCATACCTTGTACGAAAGGCTGTCTTAGGAACATCTTCAGTTCTGACTCTTAACTGATGGTACCTTGATCTCAAATCAATTTTGGAAAACACTGCTGCACCCTTTAATTGATCAAAGAGATCATCAATTCTAGGCAAAGGATATTTATTTTTAATAATCACCTTGTTTAATTGCCTATAATCGATACACAATCTCATAGTACCATCCTTCTTCTTCACAAACAAAATAGGAGCTCCCCACGGTGAAACACTAGGGCGAACAAACCCTTTATCCAACAACTCCTGCAACTGCACCTTCAATTCTCTCAGTTCAGCAGGTGCCATTCTATAAGGAGTAATAGAGATAGGAGTGGTACCAGGCAATAATTCAATACCAAACTCCACCTCTCTCTCAGGAGGTAACCCTGGCAACTCATCTGGAAACACATCTGGGAACTCTGCAATGGTGGGTATACTATCAATTTGAGAACTCCTTACTCTAGTATCCACCACATGAGCAAGATAAGCATCACACCCTTTTCTAATCAACCTCCTAGCTGCAACAGCTGAAACAAACAAGGATGCTAGCTGTCCCTGCTCACTAGATACTATCACCTCTCTACCATCACCAGTTCTCAAAGTAACAAGTTTCTTTTGACAATCTACCACAGCTCCATGTCTAGATAACCAGTCCATGCCTAAGATTAAATCATATTCCTTAAAAGGCATTTCAATTAAATCTCCAAGGAACTCCTCACCTTGCACCACTACTGCACTGTCTCGGTGCACCTTACTAACAATCACACTATGCCCTAAAAGAATTTGTCACCAATACATCAAATCCTAGGGATTAAGCATGTAATTCAGACATAGGCAAAACAGATACACTAATATATGAATGTGTAGATCCTGGATCAATCAAAGCAAGTACTGAAATACCAAATAAAGAGAAAGTACCAGCTATGACTGCCGAAGCATCTGGCTGTCTCTGCATAACATAAACTCATTGAGAAAGCCCAGCCTCATCTGGTCTAGTATCCCTGGATGAAGATCCTCTCTGACTATACCCAGGTCTACCCCCTCTGCTAAAACTTCTGCCCCCTCGACCACCTCTGACACTAGGTCGAGAAACTACAGAATCTGCTGACCTCTGTTCTCGCATCTCTGGACACTCTCTAATAAAATGATCCGGAGATCCACATCTTAAGCACACAGCTGGTCCACTATTCCTCCAACAAGTACCCCTATGTGTTCCACCACATTGAGCACACACAAGTGGAGTGGATCTCTAAACTACCGGAGTAGGAGCACTCGCTACTGAAGCTGTAGGTCTCGATCTCTATCTCTGAAACTGAACCGACCTACCAGCCTATCTCTGACTCCGACTGATTCTGGGAACAAAACTTCCCCTACCTGTAACACCCCATCTCAGCCTACGTTTATAGACCAAGATGGACTGTTATCTCATAATGATTGTGTCTTAATATTTTACTTAGCCAATTTTAAGTGTAGATTTTTAAAAAATTTTGCCAGAGTTTCCCCTATATTTAGGGGTCCCAAGTGTCGCCAAAACTGATTTTTTTTTTAAAACAATTTTGTTCTCAATCCAACAATCTCAATCAATCTCAAACACTTCCATAGTCGAACTCCTTATACCCTCCACTACAACCTGCATTAAAGTTTCACACTTCTATACACACATCCATACACACTAATTCATACAACATACATTAGTTAATATACTTAGCACACGTACTATGGTCTTTTACTAGTCATACATACAATTCTTAGTTACACTAACATATGTACATGCCATTCTAGTTACATTACTTATAATATCTTTCTATCCGAAGAGTTGCCAACACCAGCTGCTCGGAACACTGTAGAAACCAGCTTCTTGCTCAACCTACGAGTTTAGAAAGGAAACTAAACTCGCTAAGCGTTTGCTTAGTGGGTACATAAATCATTGCATTTCATAAATAAAATAAATGAGTAATTCAAAACATGCATTTGAATACTTTAATTAAATGAATAAGATATAAACATAATGATAAAAGATTAAATCCCATATTCTGAATTTATAAATTACTCATTTTGCTTTTATCAATTTAGGTGCTCTACTGGTCTAACAGAACATTAGCGGATAAGGAAGAGTCGTGATAAACATATCTCATCATGATCATATTTCATTATCTTTCATCATATTTCTTGCACATGTGCCAATGGCCATTATCATTGCATCATTGATCATATCATTGTAATCATCGGCCTTCAGCCGGTATATCATATCATGTCATAAGCAGTACTGCAATAATAGTATGATGCATCATACCCTTATCTCAAGGGTTCTGTCATAACCAAGTAGAGCATAAATAATTTATTAAATTACTTTGATCATGATATTCAATAAGCCATGATTTGTCCATAATGCATGTATTGTCGGAATTGCTTGTCATAATGCCTTTCTGATCATTTCCAATTCTCCTTCATGTCATTTTATATGATTTAACATCAATCCATATCATAATATTCAAGTTTTAACACATTTGGAAAAATGACCAAAGGAATAGTAGCGCGGCGCGTAAAATCGGCAACGCAATGGCACGCGACCACTAAATGGTAAAATCTGTTTTTACTGCTGAAAATCAGTCAACTTTGGCAACGGTTTTGACCAAGTAAACAAACTTATTTTTGGCTGAATTTTTGCAGGAAAACACTTTCATAAGTTAACTAAATGCATGTAAAATTTTGTCGAAAAATTCTTTCGTTTGCCCCTTCAACGGATTGCCCAAAATGAAAGCTGCAGAATGGTGCCCAAAAGGGACCATTCGGCCCAATTTTCCAAACTTGAGGGAAATTCATTTTTTTCTTGCAAAATTGATTTTTAGAATCCTTTTGTGATACCATTGAAGGACTAAGGGTCCCTCTTCCAAAAATCAAACCAAAGGAGTGATTAAAAACTCATCAAAGTTTATGAATAATTGCATAAATTTAGCTAGTTTGTTTTGTTTTCATTCTTTTCACAATCAATTGATTACAAATGGTTCAAGAGCACTTTCCCACATATTTACCACACATAATAACATCATTTCAAAACCATTTCAAAAATCCCATAATGCAAAATATGTGAATTAATTGAAAAGGCAATGATTTAAGTACCAAACCTTAATTCTTTTCACTTGTTTCTAGTTCTTTTATGTCTTCTTTGCTTCCTTCTCTCTCACTTCTTGATTTCCTATAATTTTCATAAAATCCATGTCAAGAACATAATAAAATTTAAGTGCTTCATGCCTTCTTTTGCTAACTAAACTACTAGTCATCCTTTTTATCCTTAATCTTATATGTGCAAATCACCTCTTTCACTTTTCCTCAACTTCTTAAATTTTCTATAATCATCATATTTATTCTTTCATTTTTATCTTACAAATACTATAACCAATGAAAGAAATAGAACCATAGATGAATTTCCTTACCTCAAAATCTTATTCTCCACCAAAGTTTGCAATCTATCCCAATTCTCCAAATTTGGCTACGTGAAAAGAAAAACAATCTCTCTCTCTTTTTCCTTCCTCCTATTTTCGGCCAAGCAAGAACAAAGAGAGTTCTTGGCTTTATTTTTGTGGTGTTCTCTCCTCCAAATGGCAGCCAAGAGAGGTTGATAGGTCATGGTGTAGATGTTGATTTCCCATTGGTACACATATGTGAGAAAATGGCCAATTCTCATTGGTCCAAATGTCTCCTTCTTTAATTTATTTACAACCCAAGCCCTTGGACTTCATCTTAATTATATTTTGGCCCCTCAACCTCATTGTGCTGTAATTTTATGCTCTAAGGTGTGAAAAGACCAAAATACCCTCCGGCGGTTACTCGTTCGTAACTTTTAAACCGCGCACTTTCGCCGAATGCTGTGGTACACTTTTTGACTCAGTTTTTCCTCTACTTTTCATTTTTGAGATCCTTTATTACTTTCGAGACACTTTTAAAAATGACCATGATGCCCCTGGTCAAAATCCCCTATATCTTCCAAACCGTGCTTTTTCGGGAAAAACCGTGTCGCACCGTTACTGTCCAATTTTTCTCTACTTTCCATTTCTGGAGTCTGTTATGTGCACTATTAAGGACCTCCGGAACAACTTTTGGTAATTACGGTCACCTCCCCAAAACTTTACAATCTTTTCAAATAGGTCCTTTCAATTTTACAGAACTTCCCTTCACTTCGCGCTTTTGAGTAGCTTCTCGGGAGGGTTCCTCTTACTGTACATGGACGTACTGTACATATGTACAAATTGGGTCGTGACACTACCTCTCTTCACAGAAGAAGACCCTGCCTCGAGCTGGGGTCTACTAACCCTGATCTCTTCCTCAGAAGCAGCTGCTGCAATATTCTGAGCTCTTTCCACACTCCTAGCTGCTGCAACCAATTGGGAAAAGTCTTGGTATCTAGAACCAGCCACAAGACACATAATTGAGGGTCTCAATCCCTCCTCAAACCTTCTACACCTGTCAATCTCGTCAGAAATAATTCCCCCGACGTAGTGGCTCAACCGGATAAATTCTAACTCATACTCCGTCACATACCGGTGATCTTGCCACAAGGTCAGAAACTCCATCTTCTTCACATCTTTATACTCCCTTGGAGTATACTTCAATTCAAACTCTCTTAGAAAATCAGCATAGGACAAGGTAGGTGGATCATCCATAGCATGGGGCACTGTCTTCCACCAGTCATATGCGTCCTTCTGAAACAATGATCTTGTGTAATCAAAATTTTCTTCTGGAGTGGCTTGCAACTGAATAAATATTCTCTGTACTTTATCTAGCCACTGCTCAGCTACAGCTGGGTCAATAGTACCTAGAAAATCTTCTGCTCCATACTTCTTTAATTTATCGTACTGTCTCACTGATACCAAAGGCTGCGGGGGTGGTGGCAGTGGTTGCACTGATGCTTGCCTCAATAACTCAACCACATGCCTAAGCCAAACTGGCGGAACCTCCTCACCAGCTGGTCTCCCCAACACAGAAGCAGGTACCTCTCCAGCACTAACCACTCTAGCTCCCTCTCTAACCTCATCAGGAGCTACACTCTCCGCACTCCCCTCTACTGACTGACGTAAATGAGAATCCATCACAACCTATATCTGTAAACACAGCAGAATACATCTTATTAAAGATCAGAGACTGCCAATACCAAACATGTATGTTATTCAAAAGCTAACTTTTAAAGTCAAAATATTATTTTTCTTACAATTTTACCTAGGTTGAGAATCTCAAACCTAGGCTCTGATACCAAAACAAATGTAACACACCTATATCCCGTATACGTACAAAGCATGCTTATACGATCGTATTATACGTATACTGAATATAGAAATGACACACTTTACAAATACACAAATCATCTTTAAAGTAAAACTAAAAATTTAAGAAATACCAAATAAAGAGAAATGAAAATCATAAGACACAATAAATAAAAATGTTTGTTTATTATGCAACGGAAGTTACATCCAAAACTTACAAATATAAATACATTAAACCTCAATAATTACAAAATATGAAATATATACATGATTGGCAGCTTGACTCTCTGATCTTTAAGCTTTAAACCAACTCTTCACAATCAAAACAACCTCAACTAGGTCTAGAGGAATTCTCCGTCTCAACTCTATCACCTCTATCACTTGCGCGATGAATCATAATCGCGCTGAGCCAACAACTCAGTAGTACAAACCATAATGCTATTTTGCTTAATCAATAACAATGATATACAATCAAACAATAAAGATCATACTCAATATACAATATTTCATGAATATTCCATTATTTCTTCATTCATAACATCAACATGACATAGACACCTATGGGCCCAACAAGTGTTTAATACGATATTCAGAATTCAGAGTTACTGCTTTGGTTCACAATCACAATAATCAAGTCCGTAGGCAACATATATATATGTCTCTATCCATGGATAGTGTAACAGACCCAGTCTCTTGGACCATCAACTCAACAAATCGAGGAGATCCTCAACCCGGCAAGACTGTTACCAATCATATATCTCATAATCACAATTCTCATAATGTAACAGACACAGTCTCTTGGACCTCAATTCAACTCAAATTGAAGAGATCCTCAACCCGGCAAGACTGTTACTATTTATAATTTCATAGGCATGCCACCCAAATCCAGAACTCTGAAACTGAATAACATATTAAACATACAATTATATCATTATTCTCTTTCTCAATTTGTATCTCAATATCAAATAGGCAATCATGCCTCAACACTTTCATTTGTATAACCATAGCCACTCACAATGGCTTCTCATCACATTTGAATCATTATGTCTCAATTCACAATATAATACATCATCTTTCACATATTCATAATCAATTACATTGAACATAATCATATATGCATACATGTCTCAATTATCTCATTTCACATTATACATATAGTACATTTCACAAGATTCACAATGTGCAAAACATAACATTATTCATATATAACAATAATGTCATATCAAGTGAATTTATGCAACAATGCAAGGTTTGTACTTACCTCAATAACAATTCACACAACTCTAAACACTTCCTTTCCAAGATTCTTTTACTTCTTAGATCAATGATAACTCACTTTCTTCAAGACCTAATCCAAAAATAATAACATACACTTGCTTAGGGATACACATGAGATAATCAAATTAAGAGTTAACTAGGGCAAACCCTAAACATGACACGCTCAACCACACGGGCGTGTCCCTGACCGTGCCCTAACTCCACAACACAAAAGCTTTTAAATGCTTAGAACCACGGGCGTGTCACTTGGCGTGTAATACATTCTGCCTCTCTGAAAAATATCAACACGTCCAACAACATGAGCGTGCTCATGGCCGTGTAAACTCTCCAATCTCACAGTAGCTATGACACGCTCAATAACACGGGCGTGTTACTGGTCGTGTCAAACCTACTGCCTCCAACACAATTGACACGCCTAAAACTCTGGACGTGCTCCTGGGCGTGTTAGGCCAAAAACTCAGATTCGGGCCAAAACCACAAAACACCCATCAAAATACTTCTTTTCACCTACATCCACTTCAAACAAACTTAACAAAACATACCCAAAAACCATCTTAAACTTACAAAAACACCAAAACAACTCCACATCTATAACAAACACAAATCACAAATATCATCACAAAACCCTAAACACAAATACAACACCATCTCTTCCAACCAACTTACTCTTTTCTTCAATCCATCCTTAAAATCCATAATCAATCTAATCAAACACTCTTAAACATATCACAATCAAACAACACACTCTTAAATCATCTATCAATTTCGCAACACAACTTCAAATAAGCAAAGATATCAAAAGAGGACTTACCAAAGTTATAAAACTTCTTGAATCATCAACTTGATCACTTAGATCTTCCTTCAATTTGAGCTTAGAACATCAAAATCCTCTCTTGCTCACTTGCTTTCCCTTGTCTATGGAGGAGCCGGCCACAACAAAAAGAAAAGAAGAAAAGAACAATGAAGAAACAAAGTCAACTCCTCTTTAAATCTCCACCAAGTATCTCAACATGAGCAATTACCTAAACACCCTTATACAATTTGTTTTGATTTCCTTTAAAGCACTTGCCCTCTTTTAGTAATTTCACAAATAACTAAATAAATATCTTCTTCCCTTGACCACTCTTTTGACTTGCATATATGTTATATATATTATCATATAAACAACATATACACTTCTCTATATACACTCTTTCCTTTCCCATAACACATATACATTTAATTCAAATCAAACAACAATTACCTCAATACTTCTAGAGCACATTTTGGGATATTACAATAATCATCAACTTACTAATACTTTCCCAACATGAACATAATATCAAATCTTCCTAAACATAGCCTAATACCTAATTCTAATGAAAGAATAAGACTTAGGATGGTATCTTACCTTATTTCCTATTGAATTTCACTTGAAAAATGGCTTAGACTTGAAAATTTTCTCCTTGAAAATGGAAGGGAGGGGGGAGCACGACCTGAGGAAGAAGAAAAGTGGTGATGGTGGTGTTTTTTGATCCTTTACTTGTGTTTGGAAGACCAAAATTAGTTGTTTATAATTTAATTTCCATTTAATTAATTTGTTTATTTTCAATGGCCATGATTTGTCCAACCCATTTGGACTTAATGGCTAGGATTTGGCCACTTGAAAGTGGCTTTTTGTTCTTTTAAATTTTTCCCCCAAAGTTATATTTAATTACAAAATCGCCCCTCCGGTGGAAATTTCCAAAATGCCTTTGTCTTGAAAATCGCCCATAACTTACAAACCGTGCATTTTCTGGAAAAATCGTGGACCACCATTACGACCCGATTAATCCCGAGAACACATTTATGGCATCCGTTAGGGTCACTATTAAGAACCGACACAATTTTTTGGAAAATTACTCTTACGTCCTCGGCCTTTCAAAAAATTACCTTTAGGTCCCGTCGACTTCACAGGCCTCTTTTGCACACCGATTTTGTTTTTGACTATCTCGAGCCTCTATTTGACCACTTATTTATGTCCTTCTTGCCTAATACTCGACTACCTAAACTTTGGGTTGTGACAGTAGAAGTTTTGACACGCTCAGTAACATGGGTGTGTCACTGCACGTGTAAATACTTCAACAACACAGTAGCTATGACATGCTCGGTGACATGGGCGTGTCACTTCATGTGTCAATACTACAACAACACAGAAGCTGTGACATGCTAAGTGACATGGGCATGTCACTGCTCGTGTCACCAGCACTGAAAATAGAACCATTGACACACCCAAAGGAATGGTCGTGCCACCGGGCGTGTCAGGGCAAAGACCTGATATCGAAACAAAAATGCCACATCCAACTATTATCTTTCATTAACCTTTCCAACTCCATACAAACTCAACCAAATCCATCATTATATCATATAATACTTGTGTAAACATCAAAACAACCCAATTAGAAGCAAATATACACAATCATAACCAAGACTTCACAACTCAAAAGTTACACAATCCACAACTCTTATTCTTTTCACCAAACTTAACCTTTTCTTCAATCCAACCCCAAATTCATAGTTAACTGGACAAAATAACTTCAAACATACCAAAAACAACCATTAACACAAACTAAATCAAATATCCAATTAACATATACACAAACTTCATAGAAATTCAAGGAAACAAGTTGGAAACTTACCAAATATGAAGAAAATCCTTAAAACTCCAACTTGAACACTTGAAATCCTTCAATTTCTTGAGTTAGCAAGAAGCAAAATCTCTTTCCCTTGATGAAGATGATGGCCGGCTCAATGGTGGAAGAAGAGGAAGAAGAAATTAGTCATCACCCACTCCACTATCACTAACACTCTTAAACACACAATTTTCCTCTTTTAATCTCCACCAAGCAATATATTATTATAATATAATTAATCTCAAATATCCTCTTCCAATATCCATAATTAATATCTATTTTAAATAATTAAATATCATTTGACCTTATTAACATGTTGACTTGCATATAACATGTATATCTTCATATATACAACTTATGCACACTTTCCTTTCTCTCTTCTTTTCACTTAATCAAATATATACACTTTTAAATCATTTAATTAATTTCAAAATTTTGGGATATTATTTGGGATATTACAATTTCCCCCCCTACAAATATATTTCATCCTCAAAATTACCTGCTCTCAAGTATGGAATAATTGAGGATACTAATCTCGCATCATCTGATCGCTCTCCCATGTTGCCTCTTCAGTATCATGATTCTTCCAAAGAACTTTCACAAGTGGCACTTTCTTATTTCTCAACTCCTTTACTTCACGTGCTAAAATAGCCGCTGGTTCTTCCTCATAAGTCAAATCTGGACTCACCTCAATTGACTCTATTGACAGAACATGAGATGGATCTTATCTATACCTCCAAAGCATAGAGACATGGAAGACATTGTAAATTCGATCCAATTCAGGTGGTAAAGCTAATCTATAGGCCACTGGTCCAACTCTTTCTAGTACCTCATAAGGTCCTATGAAATGAGGACTCAACTTCCCCTTGCGGCCAAACCTCAAAATTTTCTTCCAAGGAGACACTCTCAAAAATACTTTATCTCCTACATTGAACTCTATGTCTCATCTTTTTTAAATTTGAATATGATTTCTGTCGGTCTTAGGCTACTTTTAGACAATGCTGAATTATCCTCACTTTCTCTTCTGTTTCCTTAATCAAATTAGGAACAATCAACTTACCTTCTCCAACCTCATCCCAATATAGAGGGGTCCTGCATCTTCTACCATACAATGCCTCATAAGGTGCCATTCTAATACTAGACTGATGACTATTGTTATAAGAAAAATCAATCACTGGTAAGAATCTATCCCAACTCTTAGAGAAATCGATGACACAACTTCTCAACATGTCTTCTAAAATCTGTATCACTCTCTCTGACTGCCCATCTATTTGAGGATGAAAAGCAGTTATAAAATGCAACTGAGAACCCAAAGCATCATGCAAACTCTTCCAAAACCTCAAAGTACACCAGGGATCTCGATCCGACACCAAAGAAATTGGGACTCCATACAATCTCACTATCTCACTGATATACAGCTCATCCAACCTCTCAAGAGAAAAATTCATCCGAACTGGAAGGAAATGAGTTGTCTTCATCATTTGATCAACTATCACCCAAATTGCATCATGTTTCTTCTCAGTCAAAGGCAAACCAGTCATAAAATCCATTGTTACTCGCTCCCATTTCCACTCTGGCACTGATAATGGCTGAAGTAATCCCGAGGGAACTTTGTGTTCAGCCTTCACTATCTAACAAGTGAGACATTTGGATACAAACTCCGCTATGTCCCTCTTCATACCTGACCACTAATAATATTGCTTTAAATCCTAATACATCTTGGTACTCCCAAGGCGCATAACATAAGCTGACTGATGTGCTTCCTCCAAAATTACCATTTTCAGACTTGCATCATTAGGAACACACTACCTATTTCTGTACCACAAACTGCCATCACTTCTAACATAAAAGTCTCGACTTTTCCCTTTTTTGCAATCCATTGCAGCTTTCTGGATTTTCTCATCTGCCAACCGAGTCTCCCTAATTTGATTCAATAACACCAGCCTCAATTGCAACTGAGCCATCAATGCACCATCATCACAAGACTCAAATCTAGCATGAAATGCTCTCAACTCAACAAGTAACAAAAGCGAATAAGCAGTCAAACCTGCCAAAGACTTCCTACTCAAGGCATCAGCAACAACATTTGCCTTACCAGGATGATAATCAATTAAGCAGTCATAATCTTTAATCATTTCTAACCATCGCCTCTGCCAAAGAGTCAACTCTCTTTGAACACCCAAATATTTCAAATTCTTATGATCTGTATATATGTAAAACTTCTCTCCATACAAACAATGTCACCAAATCATCAAAACAAAAACTATAGCTGCTAACTCCAAATCATGCGTTGGGTAATTTAGCTCATGCAGCTTCAACTGTCGAGAGGCATAAGCAATGACTCTACCCTCCTACATCAGAACACAACCTAAACCACTATGTGAAGCATCACTGTAAATCACATATGGTTTATCTTCTATAGGCAGAGTAAGGATAGGAGCCTGAGTCAACATCTCCTTCAGTTGCTCAAAGCTCTCCTGACACCAATCTGTCGACACAAATCTAACTCCCTTCCAAAAACCTTTCACAAATAGTCAATAGTAGCTTGCCAAACCTAGAAAACATCTAACTTTTGCCACAGTCTTCAGTGGACTCCAATTCAAAATAGCCTCAACTTTACTCGGATCGACTCTAATACCTTGTGTTGAAACTACATGTCCGAGAAAAGTCATTTGATCAAGCCATAACTCACATTAGATAGCTTAGCATATAACTGTCTCTCTCTCAAAGTCTGCAATACAATCCACAAATGCTTGTCATGATCCTCCTCATTACGTGAATACACCAACATATCATCAACAAAAACCACCATAAATTGATCTAGATAGGGTATGAGCACCCTGCTCATCAAATCCATAAAAGCTACTGGTGCATTTGTCAACCCAAAAGGCATTACCAAGAACTCATAATGCCCATACCTCGTACAGAAAGCTATCTTAGGTACATCTTCATCTCTAACTCTCAATTGATGATACCCTAATCTCAAATCAATCTTAGAGAATACAACTGCTTCTTTCAACTAATCAAAGAGATCATCTATCCTAAGCAAAGGATACTTGTTCTTGATGGTCACTTTATTCAACTGCCGGTAATCAATGCACAATCTTAAGGTACCATCCTTCTTCTTCACAAACAAAACGGACTCTCCCCACAGAGACACGCCAGGGTGAACGAACCCTTTATCCAACAATTCCTGCAACTACACCTTCAACTCTTTAAACTCAGTAGGTGCCATACGATAAGGAGTAACAGAGATGGGAGTGGTACTAGGCAACAAATCGATACCAAACTCAGCATCTCTCTCAGGGGGTATCCCTGAAAACTCCTCAGGAAAAATATCAAGAAACTCAGAAACTGTGGGTATACTATCAAGCTGGGAACCCACAACTCTGGTATCTACAACATGAGCAAGATAAGCTTTACATCCTTTTCGAATCATCCTCCTAGTTGAAACAACTGAAACAAACATGGATGAAAGATGTCTCTGCTCACCAGATACCACCACATTCCTACCATCACAGGTTCTCAAGGTAACATACTTCTTCTGACGGTCCACCACAACCCCATGCTTAGATAACCAATCCATGCCTAAAATTAAATCGTACTCTCTGAAAGGCATCTCAATCAAGTCACCAAGGAACTCCTCATCCTGAACCACAACCAGACTATCATGGTGAACCTTGCTAACTACAACACTATGCCCTAAAGGATTTGTCACAGAATCATCAAATCCTAGGGACTCAGAATGCAAGTCAGTCACATGCAAGATAGACGCACTAATGTATGAATGAGTCGATCTAGGCCTATCAAAGCAAGAACTAAAGTACCAAATAAAGAAAATGTATCCGCAATACAAACTGAAGCATCTGGATACCTCTGCATCACATAAACCCACTGAGATAGTCCTGCCTCATCTGGTCTACTACCTCCGGTAGAACCTCGTCTCTGACCAGACCATGTTCGACCTCCTCTGCTAGTATCTCTGCCACCATGACCTCCTCTAACACTTGGTTAAGAATCTGCAGTATCTGTCTGTCTATCCTCTGGTGGCTCTGGGCAATCTCTGATAAAATGGTCTGATGACCCACATCTAAAACACACTCTCAAAGTACCTCTCCACTAGCAGATACCTCAGCATGCTTTACCATAATGAACACAAGTAGGTGGAGCAGAACTCTAAAATACTAGAGTCGGAGCACTAGCCATAGAAACTATAGGTCTCGGTCTCTACCTCTGCTACTGTACTGACCTACCAGACTGCCTCTGGCTCCTACTGAACCTCAAAAAATATCCCCCTTGGACTATCTTCACAGATGAAAATCCTGCCACAATCTGAGGTCTCCTAGCTCTGGTCTCCTCATCTCTAGCAGCTGCTGCAAAACCCTGTGCTCTCTCAACACTCCTAGCAGCTGCAACCAACTAGGAAAAATCCTGATACCAGGAGCATACGATAATGCACATGATAGAGGGTCTCAACCCCTCCTCAAATCTCCAACACCGATCAATCTCATAAAAAATAATCCCGCCAGCATACTGACTCAACTGGGTAAACTCTATCTCATATTTTGACATTGATTGTGCCAAACTTATGCTATTGATATACCGCAAGTGCACAGGTCACTCAAGTAATAAAGTAGTGAGTGAGTTATCGTTCCACCGGGACAAGGCCAAGTACTAGTGCAAATTTTAACTGTTGTTTAGCAAATCAATAGTTTTGTGAAGTTTTGTAATTAAAGATAATTAACTTAATAAATGAAAATAGAGAGAGATTGAATGTTGAATGAATTGATTGATGATGAAAATACTATCCAGATATTGAATCCCCCTAGCCACAATTATATTTATGAAAATCAATTCAATTAAACCAGGTAATAGAGCTGAATTGGTATTCCTCTAAATTAGACTAAAACCTTTCTCAAGTGAATTAATCCCTAATCACTAAGTATAATGCTGGAATCTCTTCTCAAACATAATTAAGTAGATCTTGCATTAAGAATAAGGAATCATAAACCAAAGGATCTTGTAAGTCTATCTCTAGTACTCCAATCAATCCTTAATCCTTATGAGTATTCAATTCATATCAAGCTTTCTCAAGTCAATAATATGTAAATTGCAACAAATCAATAAGCATGATATTATTAATTGGAAATAAATTATTAAGCATCATAAGAATAAAACAACTCAATCAAATGATTTAATTAAATAAAATTATTCAATCCATACAATAAAGCTAGGGTTCCTCAATATCTAGATAGAGAATGAGTTAGTTCATGTTCAAAACTAGAAAGCCAGAATAAGAGAAATAAGAAAAAGAATCCAAACAATCCATGGCGAATAATTTGTATTTCTTCAGAATCCTTGAGTCTTAGTTTAGATTTTGTTTAGGATATGTCTTCACCTTCAATCTCAGCTCCAAAACACTCTTCTTCGCTCTAGAAGTCGGCTCTAAGTTATAAAATATGAAAATCAGATCCCTAATTCGTGTTTTAGCTCAGCCTTTATAGTGCAAATATTTTCGCCTAACACGCCCAATGAGACGCCCATGTCACTGGGCATGTCATTGCCACTGGGATTTTGAATATTAGGCACGTCCAGTGACACACCCATGTCACTGGACGTGTCACAGCCACTGTGAATCATTGCAATAGGCATGCACGGTGACACGCCCATGTCACTGGGCATGTCAATGCTTCGAATGGCAGTATCAAGGGCACGTTCATTGACACGCCCATGTCCATGGGCGTGTCACTTGAAGAATTTTGCTCTTTTCCTCTACTTTCAACCGTAAATCCTCCAAATTGACCATAAGCCTCAAAATACAGAGAATTCCTGAAATTAACCCCAAAAAGCACTTGAACAAACAAATTAAACTCAATTGAATAATAATCATATTAAGAAATAGGGGCAAAATATCATCAATTGTTCACTTATCAAATTCCCCCACACTTAAGTTTTTGCTTGTCCTCAAGCAAACTAAATTACTATAATAAGCAGAAATGATGGACCCCTCTATATTCAAAAAGAAAAGAAAATTTTGACATTCTCAACCAAAAACTAATTCACAATCATAACAGCTAAATCAAGAAGTTTCAAAACAAAAATTTCACAGACCTAAAACCTAAAAATCCAGAGCTAAAAGATTGGGCATAAAATTCCAGAAAATCCAAAACTCATGAAGAAAGTATGAAAAATGTAAATTTTCTCTTAAGTTCTTTAACCCTTTTATGTTTTTTTTTAAATTGTAAATACACATATATATATATATATTTTAAGGAGCCCGACTTGTTTGAACTG
This sequence comes from Garcia nutans, assembly GCA_947685225.1. NCBI lineage: Eukaryota > Viridiplantae > Streptophyta > Magnoliopsida > Malpighiales > Euphorbiaceae > Garcia > Garcia nutans. The sequence continues at coordinate 38,796,693 of CANTUV010000011.1, forward strand.
ATACTAACCTTTTCACGCGAAGGTAAACATTTGTGATGCTGACCCACAGTTACTCAACCAGAATCACCGTTCAAATGGCTACTAGCACTATTCATGATTCCAACTCATTTGTTTTAATTCAAGAGTAAAAATCAGCAGAACAGAGATAAATTTTCAAAGCTCCTTTTATCAGAATTATTTATTCATTTATATTTATATTTTGATTATTTTTTAAATTGTTCAAGGGTCAGAAACTTAAGGGTCATACTAAGTCCGACTCAAGAATCTAAGGAATTATAACATGCTCAAAAATGTAACTAAGGTTTTAATTCAGATGTGTCCAATTTCCATCAATCTATTGTCTAATTATAGCTATTACAGTCGATCCTCAGCAATTGATCAAGATAGCCAAGTTAACCTTAAAGAGAAATTGTCATTTAGAAAATTCACAAATTAATTTAACATATAAAGGGGAACCATATCAATTCACACTATTACAACAATCTAGTTTACTTGAATTCAAAAATAATTTGCAGAATTTAATTGAGACAAATGAATCAAATGGAAAGAATGAAATAATAGAAACTCAATCAAGAACGTATACCTCTCCCCCATACTTAAGACACACATTGTCCTCAATGTGTGTGCAAAATAAGAAATAACAAAGAGAGAGAGAAAAACTGCCCTTCCATGTCCATGATTGGACAAATATGAGTACGATGCCAAGAGTATGGTGAAGGCAAATTTGCTTCAAAACAAAAAAAAAACTAAAATGCATAAACAAGGTTAAGACATAAATAAATAAAATAAACAAATAAATGAAATAGCTTGTAAAGAAAATTGCAATTATCCAACAGGAATAAAAATAAAAGAAAAAGAAAAGGAACAGTAATTAAAATGAGGGCTTGTAAAAAAATAGCACATCGCTGGAATCATCACCGTCGGTCTCATCATCGTATACATCAACTGGAGGTGCAGGGGTAGGTGGTTGGTATGGTAGAGGTGGTGGTTGCGAAGGGTGAAACCCTTGATACCTCCAGATCTCTAACATGGATTGTTCGAGCGATTACCTTCTCAAGATCTCGTAATCCAGCTGGGCTTGGAAAGAAGTAGTCTGTTCAAGCATGAACTACTACATCTGGTTTTGCTAAGTTAAGATCGTATTCTGATTCAGCTCGATATTCCCTATCTTCCCTTCGATCCTACAAATCTGACGCTCTAAATCTGTGGGCTTCCTATCATTATCCCACTCAACATTAACTGAATGGCACCAATCTCAGAATGTAGGGGTCTGGACAAAAGATGGTCCAAAAAAAGAAGAAGGTGCAGCAGTGGAAGAAGGCCCAGCGACAGTGGTTGAAGGCCCAGTGATAGTGGACGAACCCGAAAAATTTGTCTGTGGAGGTGGTGGTATATCCCAAGGAGGAGCAGAAGGGGCTGCCTCTGATATATCTGAATCCATAGGAGGTGCCGGTAGCCCAGCTACCTTCTTTCAGTTCAGTCTATTCAATGTGTCCATACCTAATAGTTTGGGCAAACCATCCACCGTCATAGGTAAGCAACCATGTAACACACCCAAGCGACGAGCGAGTCGTGTGACATACATGCCACCATGAAAAGTACCTGATGCTCCCTTTTTAGACTGCTCATAAAAGAAGTGTGTGATGGCATGTGCAACATTGCACCGGGTCTTTTGTACCATGCAATACAGGAAAAATAGATCTCTCAAGCTTACCACCCCTGTGCTGCTCAGCCGAGCTGTAAGATTGTGAACTAATAGGTTATGAACCACTCGGCAGGGGAAGGACTCAAAGTTGGATGCCTTAGAAACCTTGGGCTGATATTTATCTGCAATAGGTGCAAAGGTCCTCCAAACCCGAGTGAGAAATCTATTTATAATAAGCATCTTAATTTCGTTTTAATCCAATATAGCATAAAAGCTACTATAGTTTGTTGAATGGATTAAAACCTAATTAATGGGAATTATCATGGATTGATTTTCATTTTCGAAAATATAAGTATTGGTTGAAACGTCCGAGGGAATTATTCGAAAGCAAGGTACCCCATGTTGGTATTTTGTTAACAATATACCTAGGAAAAGAAACTCGCCACTCGTGTGTGGATGTTATAAGGTTGGAAGGAACGTCCTATTTATCATTATTTGTTGTTGGTGCATACATGCATACATGCATACATTTGCATCTCATCTCATTGATCATCTCTGGCTCACAGCCCTGGATTACGATAGTTCAAAAGCTTACAATCCGACCTACGCCGGAGACGAGATATCTAGCAACGACTGAATCACTTGCTCACCAAGAACCATGGAGCCCGAACAAATTCAAAGAATGGTGGATGAAGCCCTTAATGCCAAGATGGAAGAAATAAAAGAGGCCCTAGATGAGACCATGAGGAACCAATTGACTGCAATCTTAGAGAATCATGCCGAGGCTTCTGCTAGTACTAAGAAGCCAAAGGACAAAGGGAAGACGAAAGTTAATGAAGTGGCTTGTGATGATGAGAAGGTGATCATTGATGATGATGATTGGGCTCAATACTACCAAGATCTTCAAGATAAAAAGGAGCCAAAGGTTGTTGAGAAGGCAACTATTGAAAAGACCAAGACATCTGATATTGAAAAGATGGTTGCTGATTTAGAAAAGAAATTTGAGAAAAATTGAAAACCGAAGAGGTGTCCGAGATAGACAAACTATTTGAACAAGATGATGAGATCCCTTATAAATTCAAGATGCCATCATTTGCTAAGTACAATGGCACTGGAAATCCTCATCTCCATGTGAAGCAATATATCACTGCCATGCAGTCTGCCCGAGCTACAAAGGCTCAAACTCTAAGGTACTTCATGCTCTCATTGGATCATGCTGTCCAAAATTGGTTCAATACCTTAGATGATGGAACACAAAAGAGTTGGGATCTACTTTACAAAGCCTTCATCCAACAATATGGATATAATGTTGAGTTGGAAGTTACCTTGATGGAAGTGGAGTCCATTAGGCAAAGACCGAATGAGAATTTTGTAGATTATGTAAAGAGATGGAGAAACAAGGCTGCTTTGCTTAAGAAAAGGCCCGATGAATCTGATAAAATAAGGATGATTGTGAGAGGTGTCCTGCCCAATCTCCGCGAAAGGATATCTCACACCCTTATAAGGGACTTCAAAGATCTTCTCCAAGCTGGTCTACAAATTGAAGAATGGGAAAGGGAGAAGAATCGCTTTTCAATAAGAAGGAATGAGAAAGGGAACAACCAGCCTAACAATCAAAGCACACAAAAATAATGTAACCAGTCAAGGGAATAAAAGACAATTATCAGAATTGGGGAAACCTTTATCTTGGGTTTTTAGCAAGCTGCAAAATAAAGGGTTGTTACAACCGTTAGCTCCTCGACCTCTACATAATCCACTGCCACCAAACTTCAATGCCGAGGCCTTCTGTCAATTTCATCAAATGCGAGGGTATGAAACAGATAAATGTGCTCGTCTAAGGCATGAGATTCAAGACCTAATCTATAGTTGCAAACTACCCGAGCCGGATAAGCCCAACACCAAAGACAATCCATTACCAAGGTTCAATAGAGTACCTCCACCGGCAACCTTCATGGTGGGAAAAGGATTGGAAGAAGATTTTGTTTTATCATCCTTTCAAGATGGGGATATTAAAGATGTAAAAGGAAAAGAAGCCTAACTCAATGAACTTTCCTTAGCTTGAATGTTGCTTTTCAATCTTACTTTCTTTAATATTTTGGAACTATTGTGTTTTTCAAATTTAAATTTGTTTGAATAAATTATTTTTATCATAAATTTTTATTGGTCTTTGTTCATTTTGGTGCTCAACCAATGAGGAATTTAGCTTGATGTTTATAAATTAATGTGTCTAGGCATCATGACTCAAATGACTTTACTAGATGAGGGAATCACTCTATAGCATTAAGTTGTGTATGCTTACTTAGAGAGGGCTCCTGCATAATTATCTTTGTCTAGGTCTTAGTCAGTCTTAGAACATGCTTTGACAAACTTTCAAGGCGAAATTGAACTCTGCTTATTTAAGGGAGAGATGATCTAGGCATTGTTTGATTAGCCAACAACTAGTATCCACCCAATTAAATATTAATCCCTAGTTGTCCCTTTGAACCTTCATAAAATTTTAGATTTCTTTTCATTGGCATATAACCTCAACAACCTACCTTGAGCTGTTGTGATACTTTTGACATGTCTTATGATCACAAAGGTGAAAAGGCAAGAAGATCAAAGAAAGAAATGAATAGTCAAGACTATGAAGATAGTTGAAGTTCTCAAGACCATAAGTGTAGTTGATGTTTTCAAGACCATAAGGATAGTTGATGTTCTCAAAACCTTAAGGGTAGTTGAAGTTCCCTTAATGTCTCCAATATATCAAAACAACATCAACATTAGAGTAACAAATGATTTATCCCTGTTAAAGAAGATTTATGTTACTCCACTCATCCATTATTGGAAGCCCAAGTTGGTACAAACAAGACAACTATGTTTGAGCTAGAACAAAAAAAGGAAAAAAAGGAAAAAAAAAGAGAATAGAAAAGAAAAAGAAAAAAAAAGAATAGAAAAAGGATTTAAAAAAAAGAAAAAAAAAAGAAAAAACCTAAAAAGGCGGTTCATAAAGCCAACTGAGTTATCTTTTACCTAAAGTAGCAAAAGGCTTCCATAAGGATGGTTTGACTTGAATTGGTCCAACCCAACCAAAGATTCAATCAAAATTGGAGAAAAAGGAGAAAGACCATTCAATGCTTAAAAGCTCTATACTTGATAGTTGTACAAGAAAGGAGGACAAAATGATAGAATGCTCAAAGAAAAGGGAAGAGTAAGGAAAACAAAGAGAAAGAAAAAGGAAGAGTAAGAGAAATAAAGAAAAGGGAGAAGAAGAAAAGAAACGAATTTGGGAACCAAACCTTTTTGCAAGGGCAAAAACTATCCTAATCAAGATCCAGATTAATGCAAAGAAGATAGAAAGAATTTGGAGTCTAGCAAGATTGCTCCCAACTGCCTAAAGTTCAAACAAGAAATTTGTAGTGTGAAGGTTTGTCCTTTGTGTCACACCAGCTCCAATCTCAAAATGGCCTTCATTTAAACCCGTCCCTTATAGACCCCATTTCAAGCCTATAAAAGACATGTTGATCTCTCTTGGTAGGTAAAATCTATTAGTGGAGATAGTTTGAATAAGCATGCATATGGGATAGACAATATTTAAACTCAAATGAGACCTTTGGCCAAGTAATGTGTATGTGCCTATCTGAAGTGCAACAGTTCTTGCTTAAATAGAAATGATTCCCGAGTTTAGTACGGTAACTAGGGTTCTCATGTTATGGATATATTAATTTGGAAAATCAAGTCCTGAGGTACATTGACATTAATTTGGCAAAGCCAACATTTGTTTTCAAAATCAAAAATTTTTTTTAAAAAAGAGTGTTTTGTCATACAAAGCCTTCGAGCTAAGGGAAGTTTGTTGAAATGATTATTGGCAAGGTCATGAAGAAGCTATCAACTGACATGCTGAAACATAGTTTTAAATTTATGCATCCCTGACTCAGCTGCTTAGGGTCTCCACCACTCATGTTTTCGACATCTTGTAGATAAAAGCCACAAATACAAAGCTTTTAATCATTCCAATGCGAGACTTGAACAAGCGTTAAAACGGAACCAATGAGAACACTTATGCTAATCACCTCAGTCTGTGAGTCGATGGAGTAACTGTAAGTATTATTCATACATACATGAGCATATCACATCGCACTTTCTTGTCTTGTGTTCTTAGGCAAAATGAATAGTAAACACCCTATGAAGTAAAGAATCAAAAGAAGATATCAAATCAAAGGGGCATAGAAAGCTCCAGTAATTTTTCAAAGAGAAGAAATGCTTGCTTGTGGGAAGAACTAGACAACAAGAACGTCAATCAAAGCCAACAAAAACAATCATAGGTTTGAGCCTACACAGGGGGCAAAGTTTCTCCTTTTCAATTTTTTGGGTTTATATACCAAATATTTTTAAACTCACTTACAAATATTTTGCCACACAGGGGGCAAGGAGAGGATATAAGGTACAATTAAAAATAGCTAAATCTTTGCAAAAAGGAAGAACAAAAGAATGGAACAATTAGAACTCTCAAAAGAATGAAGATGCAAAAGACGAAAGATCAATTGAGCTAAAAGAGCTGAAGCCAGGGTAAAGACTCGACCTCCATTCTCAGAATTGATGTTAATGTAACCGATCAAGGGAATAAAAGACAATTCTCAGAATTGGGGAAACCTTTATCTTGGGTTTTTAGTAAGCTGCAAAAGAAAGGGTTGTTACAACCGTTAGCTCCTCGACCTCTACATAATCCACTGCCACCAAACTTTAATGCCGAGGCCTTCTGTCAATTTCATCAAATGCGAGGGCATGAAATAGATAAATGTGCTCGTCTAAGGCATGAGATTCAAGACCTAATCGATAGTGGCAAACTACCCGAGCCAGATAAGCCCAACACCAAAGACAATCCATTACCAAGGTTCAATAGAGTACCTCCAACGGCAACCTTCATGGTGGGAAAAGGATTGGAAGAAGATTTTGTTTTATCATCCTTTCAAGATGGGGATATTGAAGATGTAAAAGGAAAAGAAGCCTAACTCAATGAACTTTCCTTAGCTTGAATATTGCTTTTCAATCTTACTTTCTTTAATATTTTGGAACTATTGTGTTTTTCAAATTTAAATTTGTTTGAATAAATTATTTTTATCATAAATTTTTATTGGTCTTTGTTCATTTTGGTGCTTAACCAATGAGGAATTTAGCTTGATGTTTATAAATTAATGTGTCTAGGCATCATGACTCGAATAACTTTACTAGATGAGGGAATTACTCTATACCATTGAGTTGTGTATGCTTACTTAGAGAGGGCTCCTGCATAATTATTTTTGTCTTGGTCTTAGTCAGTCTTAGAACATGCTTTGACAAACTTTCAAGGTGAAATTGAACTCTACTTATTTAAGGGAGAGATGATCTAGGCATTGTTTGATTAGCCAACAACTAGTATCCACCCAATTAAATATTAATCCCTAGTTGTCCCTTTGAGCCTTCATAAAATTTTAGCTTTCTTTTCATTGGCATATAACCTCAACAACCTACCTTGAGCTGTTGTGATACTTTTGACAAGTCTTATGATCACAAAGGTGAAAAGGCAAGAAGATCAAAGAAAGAAATGATAGTCAAGACTATGAAGATAGTTGAAGTTCTCAAGACCATAAGGGTAGTTGATGTTTTCAAGACCATAAGGATAGTTGATGTTCTCAAAACCTTAAGGGTAGTTGAAGTTCCCTTAATGTCTCCAATATATCAAAACAATATCAACATTAGAGTAAAAAATGATTTATCCCTGTTAAAGAAGATTTATGTTACTCCACTCATCCATTATTGGAAGCCCAAGTTGGTACAAACAAGATAACTATGTTTAAGCTAGAACCAAAAAAGGAAAAAAAGGAAAAAAAAGAGAATAGAAAAAAAAGAAAGAAAAAAAAATAGAAAAAGGATTTAAAAAAAAGAAAAAAAACCTAAAAAGGCAGTTCATAAAGCCAACTGAGTTATCTTTTACCTAAAGCAGCAAAAGGCTTCCATAAGGATGGTTTGACTTGAATTGGTCCAACCCAACCAAAGATTAAATCAAAATTAGAGAAAAAGGAGAAAGACCATTCAATGCTTAAAAGCTCTATACTTGATAGTTCTACAAGAAAGGAGGACAAAATGATAGAATGCTCAAAGAAAAGGGAAGCGTAAGGAAAACAAAGAGAAAGAAAAGGGAAGAGTAAGAGAAATAAAGAAAAGGGAGAAGAAGAAAAGAAACGAATTTGGGAACCAAACCTTTTTTCCAGGGCAAAAACTATCCTAATCAAGATCTAGATTAATGCAAAGAAGATAGAAAGAATTTGGAGTCTAGTAAGATTGCTCCCAACTGCCTAAAGTTCAAACAAGAAATTTGTAGTGTGAAGGTTTGTCCTTTGTGTCACACCAGCTCCAATCTCAAAATGGCCTTCATTTAAACCCGTGTCCCTTATAGACCCCATTTCAAGCTTATCAAAGACTTGTTGATCTCTCTTGGTAGGTAGAATCTATTAGTGGAGATAGTTTGAATAAGCATGCATATGGGATAGACAATATTTAAACTCAAATGAGACCTTTGGCCAAGTAATGTGTATGTGCCTATCTGAAGTGCAACAGTTCTTGCTTAAATAGAAATGATTCCCGAGTTTAGTATGGTAACTAGGGTTCTCATGTTATGGATATATTAATTTGGAAAATCAAGTCCTGAGATACATTGACATTAATTTGGCAAAGCAAACATTTGTTTTCAAAATCAAAATTCAAAAAAAAAAAGAGTGTTTTGTCATACATAGCCTTCGAGCTAAGGGAAGTCTGTTGAAATGATTATTGGCAAGGTCATGAAGAAGCTATCAACTGACATACTGAAACATAGTTTGAAATGGATGCATCCCTGACTCAGCTGCTTAGGGTCTCCACCACTCTTGTTTTCGACATCTTGTAGATAAAAGCCACAAATACAAAGCTTTTAATCATTCCAATGCGAGACTTGAACAAGCGTCAAAACCGAACCAATGAGAACACTTATGCTGATCACCTCAGTCTGTGAGTCGATGGAGTAACTGTAAGTATTATTCATGCATATCATGCATACATGAGCATATCACATCGCACTTCTTGTCTTGTGTTCTTAGGCAAAATGAATAGTAAACACCCTGTGAAGTAAAGAATCAAAAGAAGATATCAAATCAAGGGGGCATAGAAAGCTTCAGTAATTTTTCAAAGAGAAGAAATGCTTGCTTGTGCGAAGAACTAGACAACAGGAACGTCAATCAAAGCCAACAAAAACAATCATAGGTTTGAGCCTACACAGGGGGTAAAGTTTCTCCTTTTCAATTTTTTGGGTTTATATACCAAATATTTTTAAACTCACTTACAAATATTTTGCCACACAGGGGGCAAGGAGAGGATATAAGGTCCAATTAAAAATAGCTAAATCTTTGCAAAAAGGAAGAACAAAAGAATGGAACAATTAGAACTCTCAAAAGAATGAAGATGCAAAAGACGAAAGATAAATCGAGCTAAAAGAGCTGAAGCCAGGGTAAAGACTCGACCTCCAATGGATAAAGATCAATGTTTCAAGGGTGAAGACCCGATGTCAAAAGAGGAAGATTCATTTTCAAGGATAAAGACCCGGTCTCAAAGGATGAAGATCCAATTTGATGGTGAAGAATCACAATGCATAAAACAGCCAGAGGAGTCAAACTTCCCAACTAAAAGGTTAGTCAAATTCAATTCAAGCTCGGGTCCAAGTACCCAAGCTCGTGTCCAAGTACCCAGGCTCAGGTCCAAGTACCCAAATTAAATCAAGCTCAGGTCCAAGTACCCAATCTCGGGTCCAAGTACCCAAATCAAATCAATCTCTAGTCCAAGTACCCAATCTCGGGTCCAAGTACCCAAAATCAATTCAAGCTTGGGTCCAAGTACCCAATCTTGGGTCCAAGTACCCAATCTCGGGTCCAAGTACCCAAAATCAATTCAAGCTCAGGTCCAAGTACCCAATCTCAGGTCTAAGTACCCAAATCAAATCAATCTCGGGTCCAAGTACCCAATCCCGGGTCCAAGTACCCAAATCAAATCAATCTCGGGTCCAAGCACCCAATCTCGGGTCCAAGTATCCAAAATCAATTCAAGCTCGGGTCTAAGTACCCAAATCAAACCAATCCTGGGTCTAAGTACCCAATCTCGGGTCCAAGTACCCAAAATCAATTAAAGCTTGGGTCCAAGTACCCAATCCCGGGTCCAAGTACCCAATCTCGGGTCCAAGTTCCCAAATCAAATCAATCTCGGGTCCAAGTACCCAATCCCGGGTCCAAGTACCCAAAATTAATTCAAGCTAGAGTCCAAGTACCCAATCTCGGGTCCAAGTACCTAATGCCGAGTCCAAGTACCCAATCTTAGGTCCAAGTAACTAAATCAAATACCCAAATTAGCTCAAAATTAACTCGAACCGGGTCTAGAACCCAAATTTTTCTTAGGTCCAGAACCTAGAATCATCCTCGGGTCCAGAACCCAAAACAAGTCGCCATATCAAAAATTAAGTCTTATTGCTTTTCACTCTCTTTCACTAAGGTTTCAGATCATTAATGCAGGGGGCAAACTGTAGACCCTTAATTTTTTACCCAATCCGATCCAATATGCTTTATTTAGTCCAAAATGATTTTTGTTGTCTAATTGGTCCAAAATAATTTTAATTAAATAGTTTTTGCTTTATTATCTAATTTTTATTAATAAAAAATAAAAATAAACAAATAAAAATCAAAAATAAAAATAAAAATAAAAATCAGAGTCAGAAAAAAAATTGGCAGCAAAAAGTGGTCGCGCGGGCCCGTCGGCCCAGCAACAGCTCACCCGCAGGCCTGCGGGCGTTTCGCCTGCAGGAATTTCCAATGGGCTGGCACGCCTACTGGCCCCAGCCACAGGCCCGCTGCCACAGTTTTTGCCAGCGCAAATTTTTTTGACCCAAATTTTTGAAACCTAATCCAATTAGGTTTTAATTTCTTTTTTTTTATTAATATTAATTGCCATATGTAATTAGGAATAAACAACCTAAAAACCATTATAAATAAGGACCAACAGAACCAAATTGTAGGGGGGAAGAAAATTTCACAGGGAGCTTGGGATTGGAAACCAAATCAAGGAAGGAAAAGCAATAATTCAATTCAACTGATTTTTAATGGAGTAGCAGCACGGATTAAGGAATTCAAAGGCAACAAAGTCTTGTCTTTGGAGCTAGTTCATCCAAGAAGAATTATTTTTGGAAGAATCAACAAAAGAAGGTAAGTGATTTTCCTTAAATGATTTATGTTACATAGTAGCTAAATTATGGAATTAGGGTTTCTCTAAATCAAAAACTTTAGAACTTTAGTTTAATTCCTTCAAAGTTAAAACACTAAAACGTGACCTTCTTTTCTAAAAAGACTTAAAATTGTTTTTTTTTTCTTCTTAAAAACCTTGAAACTTTAATTAAACATATTTTTCTACAAAACCAAAATCAAATTCTGTTTCTTTCAAATTCTGTTTCTTTCAAATTTTTAAAGTAGGTTCTATTTCATTTAAAAAACGTTAAAAAAACATCTTTTCTACTTATAAAAACTTCAATTCATTTGTTTAAATTTACAAAACTTCATAGAATATCAAGTTGATTTCTAAAACCCTAAAAAATATCTTTTACCCGAGAACCCTAATTTTAAAGCCTAAAATCCAAAATTCAACTTTTAAACCTAAAATAATAAACCCTAATCCTTTTAAAATCTTAAACCCTAATTTTTATGAACCCTAATCCTTTTAAAACATTAAAAAACATAAAAACAAAACTCAAAAATTACACAGTAGCTTAAAGTTCAATAAACCAAAAATCACAAATTAAAGTATTTTAAGGTATTTAAAACCCTAGTTTCATGATTTCATCATTCAAACCTTAATTTAGTTAATGAAAGAGTCTTACCAACCTTTTAAAACATAAAACCCTAATCTATTTTAATTCCATAAAAAGTCACTGTAGCTATAATTGAACTTTTATTTGCTTTATTCAATTCCATATTTACTTATACCTTGATTTATCTCTTATGCTTCAATCTATTTAATTCCAATACTTGATTTATTTAATTTATCATGGATGGATGTTTATTTTATTGATATTTAAATACTTTTAATGAATGATTTATTTATTATGGATGATTATTTACTTTTATCAATCAATTTAGACTTTCAAAAGTTGTAAGAGGTATGTTTCCACTTGGTGGGTACCTCATTAGTTAAATATCATGTAATTTAATTTTCTTTTCTATTTTAGAACCTTTGTAAAGGGCATGTTTCTACCTTTTGGTAGGTTTCCTATCTAGGCATGTGATGTAAGGACATGTTTCCATCCTTGGATGGGTGTCCATTTATTTTGTTTTGTTTTGTTTGGACATTGCTTTGATTTTAATATAATGATGCTTTCTTTTTATTGTGTGTAGTATGGATAATATTGTTATGTTTAAGAATTTTATAATATTAAGACCTGTAAAGGAGGCCGGTTCTAATGAACCGGGCGTTGTGGGGGTGCTGGGCCATTTCTCACCTTCCCCACACGTACCCAACTTTCTGAATCCATTAAGGGGTTGGGAATTCCTTAGGAATCGAGTCATCCAACCCTTTCTTTTTCCCAGCCCGTCCGGGTGGTGACTCCATTTTCTCCGGACTTAGGTCCGTGTTCTCTAAGGCCCCGAGCCTAAACAGTGTCGAAGTCGCAAGAACCATTCCACCGGAAGTGGGGGCGAAAATCCCCGCTCACACTGTGTCACTCATTAAGAACAAAGAAAAGAAAAGAAAAGCAAGAAGGAAAGAATTGGCAGTGATGTACACGGCCAACTAGCTTGGCCATGTCCCAAAGAAAGATGAGAGACACGGCCAAGCCACTCATGGCCTGGGCGTGTCACCCATTAAAAGTTGAATTCTCTTGCACGGTTTGGGGAACAAGTGGGGAACAACCAATTTGCTTTTGCCAAAAGAAAGATTAAAGAAAGAAAAAGCTTGTCTAAATGATGGAAAGAAAGATTAAACAAAGAGAATGTGGGAGATAAGGATGAATGGGATGAGTTGGAAGTGAGTTGGAAGCATGGCTTGAGCTTTGGAGGGAAAATAAAAAGAGAAAAAGAGGGAGTTTTGGGGAGGCTTTGGTAGAGGGCTGGAAGTTTGTGCAGGAAACAGAGAACAGAGGTAGAGAAGAGAGGTTTGAGAGGAGGAGGCTGGGCATACACGTTTTGGGCAAGGAGGGAGTGACACTTTCCTTGACTCTTCATCTTCATCCTCCATTTCTATCATCTCCACCATCTGCATCTTCCATTGGCAGCTCCTGGAGATTGAAGAAGCCACATTGAAAGGGGTTTTTCTATTTTCTCCTTTTAATTCATTTTAATGTTATTGTTGTTGTTGTTGTATTAAATGTATTGAACATGAACTAAATCATTCTCTATCTAGATGTTAATGAACCCTAGCATATTTGTATGATTGGATACTTTTAATTGATTGAGTTGTTTTATTCTTATGATGCTTAATGATTTATTTCCAATTGATAATAGCATGCTTATTGATTGGTTGCCATTTTCATATTATTGACTTGAGAAAGCTTGATATGAATTGATTGCTCATAAGGGTTGAGGATTGATTGGGATGATAGAGATAGACTTACAAGATCCTTTGGTTTATAGTTCCTTATTCTTAATGCAAGATCTATTTAATTGTGTTTGAGAAGAGATTCTGGCACTCTACTTAGTGATTAGGGATTAATTCGCTTGAGAGAGGTTTTAGTCTAAGTTAGAGGAATGCTAACTCAACTCTATCATGTGATTTAAGAATAGATTGTGGCTAGCGGGATTCAATATATAGATAGTATCATTATCATCAAACCTTTTTACACAACACACAATTTATCTTTATGAACATTTATTTAAGTTAATTGTCTTTAATTACAAAACATCACAAAAATATTAATTTGCTAAGCAACAGTTAAGATTTGCACTAGTGCTTGGCCTTGTCCTCAGTGGAACGATAACTCACTCACTACTGTATTACTTGGGCGACCAGTGCACTTGCAGCATTGCTATAGCACAGCGCGACGCGCACCAAGTTTTTGGCACCACTGCCGGGGAACAATGGTTTCAATACTAGTAATATAATTAAGACTGTTGATTTAGTTTTATTTTTATCAAGAATGTTTGTTTGTTTTCTTTGAATTGTTTGAGTGTTTTTCTTTCAATCGTTTTTTGTTTTCTGTAAATTTATTTGTTTGTTGTGTTTGAATTTGTTTGTTTGTTTGTTTTTCTTTAAATTACTGAGTGCCTTTTGTAAAGATGCAGTTTTCAAGGCACGGGGGAGTTTATGATAGGTACTATAATTCTAATATGGTATGTGCAGCATGTGGCAATGCAGGACATTGTGCCAATACATGTTCATTTGGTTTCGAACGATACCAAGATTGGCACGAGGAAGAATATGACTACCAAAATTTTCAGCAATACCAAAATTTCCAGCAGATTGGTGGTAATGACCCATATTCTAATTCTTATAATCCAATCTGGGAAAGCCACGAAAATTTTTCTTGGGAAAATCAGCAGTACATTGCACCTCAACAATTTTTTTAGCCTTGCTAAAGAAGTTCTTACTTTAAAGAACAATTTTCAAACCAAGACCACCTTAAGGAACCTACATTGGAGGATAAGTTAAATGCCTATATTCAAAGACACACGCTGAATCAAGATCACCTTAAGGAACCCACTTTGGAGGAAAGATTGAATGCATTCATTCAAAATAGCCCACAAAATGTAGATCAACCTAAGAAACTTACTTTGGAGGAGAGAGTGAATGCCTTCATTCAAGATACCGAAAAATTTCAATGCGATCAATACATAGTGGAAGATAAGTTGAGGTCTGAATTTCTGCAAGAAACACAGAAGAGGTTGGACGCTCTAACTGGGCAGCTGGCACATCAACTCCAAGCACATCAAAAGGAAGAATTTCCTAGCCAATTGGAGCAAATTGAGGTAATCACAAATTTGAGAAATGAACAGGTAATATATTGTGACTTCTTTGATGCAGAGACTAATCAGGAAGACAATGGCGAGGAGATACTACCCAACACAGAGGACCCAAGCCAATCAATGGAGGAGGAAAACTTGGAGGCATCAATCTCACCCAAGTTGCATGAAACCTCTGATCCTCATAGGCCATCAAGTCCATTTCCAGGTAACCTGAAGGATGAGAAGCAAGGTATGCAACTTTCTGACATCTATGACATGCACTCCCAAGGAGATATTGAAAATAAGTTTGAGATGGGTATGCCCTTAGAAGAAGAACATGAAATGCCCAATTTAAAACTTGAGGAGTGTAAGTTAATTTTAGATGCCGAGGTTGTTGAGAGGGGACTTGACATTGTTAAAATAGATGAAAAAGTGATTCAACCAACCTTGGTTGAATTTCAAGAGTCCCGAAAAGTCATCCCTTCTACTTTTGGTGGTAAGGAAGAGCAGAAATCTGACATGCCCATGTTGCACAAAGACAAAGATTATTACCAAGTTCCAATAGTATTGGAGGATCACCCCCAAGGCAACCTTCACATGTCCCTTTGGGACAATTTCTCTTCAAAGAATAATATTTAGGGGTTGCCATACATTGGGCGCACTTCAATGTTGCATGTTGATCATCCTCTCAGTCATGGGCTGCACATGCATTATGGGGGGAAGGAGCCCTACATATCGCATATGGGAGCGATGGAAAACAGGTTTCATCTGAACTCTCTTTTGGTTTATGCATGCTCACATTGAGGAAAATGTGAAATTTTAAGTGTGGGGTGCATATTGTGTTTTGTGTTTTTAATTTTAATTTATTTTTGTGTTAGTTTAGTTAATGTTTTTCATGTTTTCTTTGAATAAATGAATTTTGGAAAGTTCAATTGTTATAAATATTATTGATTGATGACCTTTGAATTTTTGAAGCATGAATTTGAGAATTGAGTAGAATTGGTGCTTATTGTCAATTTTGTTGATTTTTCTTTGTATTACCATCAACCTAGTGAGGAATTGAGCCATCAACTATTATTCTTGTTGTGTGTGGACATCTTTGATTGATGACTAGCTAGAACTTGCTTTGACATACATTTTAAGACTATATAAAAATTTCAATTTGGCATCAAGATGATTAAGGCAATTAGGTGAACCCACTTTGGCTTAAAAAGACAAACCCTATTTTTAACATTAGTTAACCAATTTTGAGCCTATTTCGTTTCTCCTTTTCTTTATTTTTTGCAACACTACCAACCTTGAACCTTGTTGTTTTAACTCTTACCCTTTCATTAGGTCAAGAGCATTTTAAGAGTGTTTATGACCAAGTGTTGTGTTGAATTAAGTGTGGGGTTAAATTTAGTAGGTTTAAGATTGCAAAACATAAATAAAAAAATCAAATAAAAAGAAGAAAAATAAGAATAATTGTTGTTATTGTTGAAAGGGTTGGAATATGTTACAAGATGTAATAAGTGAGTTCCCTTGAAAAGTTCTTTAAATGTCAAGGGGTAGATAAGAGGAAGTGCTTTTGAACTTAATGATTAAGCTCACATTTCCTAAATGCCATGCCTCTACCTTAGCCCCATTACAACCCAATAAAAGACCTTTTGATTGATGCTTGTTTGTAATTAAGTGGTGGAGATTTGATAGATAAGCAAGCCTATGGCAATAATCTTTCATTGATTGTTATGAGTATAAACACCACCTTGATCAAACACTTTCTAAGAGTTGGTAAGGGAGTGACAATGTAGGTTATGCATGGAAAGCCACTTAATTGCATTGGTATCGATTTTGTTCAATTTGATATTGACTGCGGATTTAAGGATAGGAAGTCTTGATGCATTTTTGTAACTCTTGAACTTGACAGAATTTTTGTGTTTAGTTTGTTTTGATTTTAGTCTTGCTTGGGGACAAGCACATGTAATACCCTTATACCTTATATATGTATAATATATACACTCAGTATATGTAAAAATATGCATGTAAAGTATAAGAATACCACAAACAGTTGTGAGCGGGGATTTTCGCCCCCACTCCCGGTGGAATGGTTCTTGCGACTTCGGCACTATTTAGGCTCAGGGCCTTAGAGAACACGGACCTAAGTCTGGAGAAAATGGAGTCGCCACCCGGATGGGACGGGAGAAAGAAAGGGGTGGATGACTCGATTCCTAAGGAATCCCCAACCCCCTAATGGGTTCGGAAAGTTGAGTACGTGTGGGGGAGGTGAGAAATGGCCCAGCACCCCCACAATGCCGGGTTCATTGGAACCAGCCTCCTTTCCAGGTCTTAATATTATAAAATTCTTAAATATAACAATTTCATCCATATTACACACAATAATTAAAAGAAAATATCATTATATTAAAATCAAAGTAATGTCCAAACAAAGCAAATAAATGGACACCTATCCAAGGATGAAAACATGTCCTTACATCACATGCCTAGATAGGACACCCACCAAAAGGTAGAAACATTCCCTTTACATAGGTTCTAAAATAGAAAAGCAAAATAAATTATATGATGTTTAACTAATGAGGTACGCACCAAGTGGAAACATACCTCTTACAACTTTTGGAAATCTAAATTACTTGATAAAAGTAAATAATCATTTATCATAAATAAATCATTCATCAAAGGTAAAAAATAAACATCCATCCATGATAAATTAAATAAATCAAGTATTAAAATTAAATAAATTAAAGCATAAGAGATAAATGAAAGCATAATCAAGTATAGAATTAAATAAAGCAAAATAAAAGTCTAATTATAGCTACTGTGACTTTTTATGGAATTAAAATAAATTAGGGTTTTATGTTTTGAAAGGTTGGTAAGACTCTTTGATTAAACAAATTAAGGTTTGAATAGTGAAATCATGAAACTAGGGTTTTAGACACTTTAAAATACTTTAATTTATGATTTTTGGTTATTGGGTTTCTAAGCTATTATGTAAATTTAATCTATTTATGGTTTTATGGTTTTTAATATTTTAAAAAGATTAGGGTTCATAAAAATTAGGGTTTAAAGTTTTAAAAGGATTAGGGTTCATTATTTTGAATTTTGGAAGTTGAATTTGGGTTTAGTATTTTTAGAATTTAGAGTCACGGGTGGTGAATTAATTGTTAGGAATTTGGAAATCAATTTGATAATTTCATGAAGTTTTATGAATTTAAACAAACAAATTAAAGTTTTTATAAGTAGAAAAGATTTTTTTACGGCTTTTTGAATGAAATATAACCTACTTTAAAATTTTAAAAGAAACAAAATTTAAATCTTAGTTTTATTGAAAAATATGTTCAATTAGAGTTTTAAGATTTTTAAGAAGTAAAAATAACAATTTTAAGCCTTTTGGAAGATAAACCAACGAAATAAAGCTTTTAACTTTAGAAAAACTAATTTAAAATTCTAAGATTTTAGATTTTGAAAAGCAAATTCCTAGTTTTAGCTACTGTGTAAAAAAAATAAAGAAATTAGAATTTCATACCTTCTTTTGTAAGTTGCACTAAAATTGCTTCTTGGATGAATAAGCTCAAAAGACCAGCCTTTTGCCTTTTTTTGATTCTCTTAAATCATGTTTCTGCTCCTTTTAAAATCAATTGAATTCAAGCTTTTCCCTTTATGGATTTGGATTTTCTTTTTCCAAGCTACTGTTGGATTTTTTGCCTCCCCCTTTTTAAATTGCCTTTGGTCCTTATTTATAGTGGTTTGATGTGGTTTATTCCTAATTAGTTAAGGTAAGTAATATTAATAAAAAAAGAAACTAAAACCTAATTGAATTAGGTTTCAAAAAATTTACTTCGAAAAAAATTATGCTGCTGAAAAAATTGTCACAGGAAAAATTGCGCTGGCAGAAAAAATATGCCGTGGTTGGCTGCGGCAGCGCCCGCAGAACAGGCCCGTAGCCATTTCGCAGGCAGATAAAATTTTGTGCTCGAAATGGCTGGGCCATTTCGCAGGCAGAAATTTTCTGCTTACGAAATGGCCTTCTGTGTGCAAAATGGTCTGGGCCATTTCGCATGCATAATTCCTCTGCGGGCGAAATGCCCATGGGCCCGAGCGATGATTTTTTCGTCGCCGATTTTTCCGACTCCGATTTCTATTTCTATTTTTATTTTTTGACTTTTATTTGTTTATTTTTATTTTTTATTAATAAAAAATAGATAATAAAGCAAAACTTATTTAATTAAAATTATTTTGGACCAATTAGACAATAAAAATCATTTTGGACTAAATAAAACATATTAGACCGGCTTGGGTCAAAAATTAAGGGTCTACAGTTTGCCCCCTGCTTGAATGATCTGAAACTTTAGTGAAAAAGAGTGAAAAGCAATAAAACATAATTTTTGAGATTGAGGTTTTGGGTTCTGGACCCGGTTTGAATTCTGGACTAAAAAATGATTCTAGGTTCTAGACCTAAGGAAAATTTGGGTTCTGGATCCGGTTCAAGTTCTGGACTCAAGGATAATTCTAGGTTTTGGACCTAAGAAAAATTTGAGTTCTAGATCCGGTTCGAGTTCTGGACTCAAGGGAGATTCTAGGTTATGGACCTAAGGAAAATTTGGGTTCTGGACCTGGTTCGAGTTTTGGACTCAAGTGGATAATTTTTGTATTTTAACCACTTTTCCCTTGCAACTTTTTCTTTCTTTGATTTTTTAATGATTGTTGTAGGTTGTTGGCTCATTTGATCATGAGGCTGGACCTTCTTTCACTGCCCCTTCACTTGTTCGCTCTAGCCCGTCAGATATGCCATCTCATCTGCAGGGTATTGATATGAATTACCTGGTAAGTTCCTTATTTCCTGGTAAATTATACTATATGTATGCATGATTATGTATGCTCTTACCTTTTCCTTCTTAGCTCACAGCGGATGCTCGAAGAACAAAATAGGAAGCTTCAAGAAGAGTTAGCTGCAAGTCGTCAGCAGGCTTCTCATTTTGAGAGTTTATATCACCAATCCGAACAACATTTCCAAGACTTTAGATTTCAGGGGATGAGGGATCCCGGTGCTTCTTCATCAAGAGGCCCCCAGACTGACGACCATGAGATCCTTTCATCTGCTTCTGATAAGGATCATGACGGATCAGAATCTCAAGGTAATAGGGATTTTCGTGTTCCCGCTTCAGGTGATCCTGGGACAAGTAATTTGCCCCCCCTCCAACAGGTGACAATTCTTTTCAAGGGTTTATTTGATGACTTACAACCACACTCTCAATGATATGTAAAATATTTTACAATAATAAAAGAATACAATTTTCCTCTTTACTGTAACTTTTTTTTAATATCATGTTTTATAATTAATATCCACCTTATTTGCTAAACCAAATCCAACGTGATAAAGGAAATTGTTACCAATTCCTTTCCTTATGCCATATGGTCTTATCCTTCCCTATCACTTTTCCTTATGACCTTTGGAAAAGGTTTATTTTCCTCTATATAAATCACCCTTCATGCCATATTTTAATTCATAAACCAAAAATCTCTCTCTTTCAACGTGAAGACTTCTTTTAGCAATTTTGGTTCTCCTTTATTCATCAACCATGACCGAGCACCATTTAAAGAAAATAAAAATTCTATTTAAGAATATGGATGTCATCCATTGGAAGCAAATTTCATGGTCAAAGCTTGATGTTTTAAAATGTTTTCAAAATGTCAAATTGGACAACTCCTTCTTACATGTCGTGGCTTCCTTGTGGGATACGGATTCTAGGGTATTTAGAATTAATGGCTTTGAAATGTGTCCCTTGATTGAAGAATTTGAGGCCATCTTTGGATATCCTAATAATCAACAAATGGCATTACCCACATTGATTTCTAAGACTCAACAGAAGATGCAGATGTTATTTCAAATTTCAAAACCCGAAGTTCTTCAGTTGATGAGAGGTGAAAAATATCTACTTGCTCCTTTGATTGACTTTTATTTCTCTCATTTGGCTCCAACTAAGGCATGGGGACGCATGCTTTATCTTTGCTTGCTCAGCCAATTCTTACTTGTTTCTTCTGACGGCGATATTGATCCACGAGTATTGGATATCATGGACCAAATGTAAGGAGGCTTGTCGTCGGTACCTGTGATCTTAGCCGAGACCTTAGTTGAATTAGACCGATTCTGTTAGAGAATCAAGGAGATCACTGCAAACCAAAAGCACGCAGCGAAAAAAATTTTTATCTCTGATTTCCCACCAGGATCCATGTTGTTCGTTTAATTCGATGAATGTGTTAAAAGAACTAACCTGTTGATGATTCGAAATCACAGTTTGGAAGAGATGCCTCAATCGCGAAACACCCTCTATCGCGTATCCACATGAATGCTACCATTTGGAGTGCTATCTCTCTGCAACGGCGAAGGGTGAAAAAATGTTTTCTCTAAAACGTATTAGTGTTCCTTTGTTTTCGTTCTCTTTCGTTTTCTAATGTTACCTCTAAGAAGACTTAACGTCTGGAGTGAATATAATCACTCCATAATCCAATTCGAAATTGGATAAGGTAAGTCAAATTCAGCATCCAAATCTAATAAGGATTCTGAATATATTATCTAAAAAAAATGAAAATAATAGTAATAATAAATATTAATATCTTATATTAATATTATTAATATTATATCCAGCCCAAAGCGCATTCTTGTGTGTAACCCGATAGACCCATATTAATTGGCAGTCAATTTAATCTCTATTAAACCAACAAGTCGTAATTGGCCTCTAGCAGGGCGTTACAACTACCCAATTAATATAACGAATGTCCAATTTGCCTAATAATAGTACATGCATTAATCCCTTTGTCACACGATATCTAGCTTGAACATAAGTCATGGTCAACGTCATACTTATATTGTCCAAACTTATGATTACTCGATCTCCAAGTAGACTGATAAAAAACAAATGAAATTGATCACACTATCAATTCATTTGAGCACGGCCATGCATTTCACAGTCTCACTTATCGAGGGGCCCAAAAGATATCTCTCTCAAAGAGAGGGACAAATTCTATCTTGATTATTCATTATCCTCTACATAATTTCTATCATATATGATCATAACCTTTATTACTATCCAGTTACGGATAATGTTTGATCATGTCAAAATATAATAGTCCTTATATTGGAAACTATGACAATCTCAAGTCAAAGAATTAATACATAACTATCATGAGATTTACTTATGACACTAACCCATGTAGTAATCTCATGATGGGTCTATCTAATACATTGTTCTCTAACAAGCATCTATGAAATTGATTTGTAACACTATACACATAACCATCTGATGATTATCAAATCAATGTTCATACTGGTTAAGAATTATTTTTTTATCTCTATAACAATAATAAACCAGGGACAAATATCAAAATTGTGTAACATGCAAACAAACAATAATGATAATAAAACCTCATTTATTAATAATTAATGTATAACATAAAGATCAAAATAAATGGCCTAGGGCACATACACTAATAATCTCCCAGTTGCACTAGGCCTACAAATTTCTAAGACCCATAGATCTAGTGTGCTAATCATGCTTGACCCGTGAGAGAGGCTTTGTTAATGGATCTGCTATGTTATCATTTGTGTCAACTTTGCATATCTTGATATCTCCTCTATCGATAATGTCTCAAATGAGGTGAAAATGCCTGAGTATATGCTTAGACCTTTGATGAGATCTAGGCTCTTTTGCCTGTGCTATGGAATCATTGTTATCACAATAAATGTCCACAGGATTTGCAATGCTAGGCACCACTCCTAGCTCAATGATGAATTTCTTCAACCAGACTGCTTCCTTAGCTGCATCTGATGCAGCTATATACTCAGCCTCTGTTGTAGAATTAGCCATAGTGCTTTGTTTTGAACTCTTCCAACTAACAGCTCCACCATTCAATGTGAATACAAAACCTGACTGCGATATAAAATCATCTATGTCAGTTTGGAAACTAGCATTTGTGTAACCATTTACAACTAGCTCATCTTCCAAACCTCCATAAACCAAGAATACATCTTTAGTCCTTCGAAGGTACTTAAGAATATTCTTGACAGCTGTCCAGTGACCTTCACCAGGATCAGCTTGAAATCTACTAGTTGCGCTTAATTGATATGAGACATCTGGTCTAGTACATAACATGGCATACATAATAGATCCTATAGCATAAGCATAAGGAATATTATTCACTCGATCTCGCTCATAAGATGTCAGAGGACATTGACTCTTGCTGAGATGAATGCCATGAGACATAGGCAAGAATCCCTTTTTGGAATCTTGCATGTTGAACCTCTTCAACACTTTATCTATGTACGTACTTTGACTCAGGCCAATTATCCTTCTAGATCTATCTCTATAGATCTTTATACCAAGGATATAGGCAGCCTCACCTAAGTCTTTCATTGAGAAAGAATTCTCTAACCAAGTCTTAACCTTTTGCAAGGTAGGGATATCATTCCCAATGAGTAATATGTCATCCACATATAAGACTAAAAACACTACTGCACTCCCACTAACCATCTTGTAAACACAAGGTTCATCTTCATTCTTGATGAAACCAAAGTTCCTAACTGTTTCATCAAAATGAAGATTCCAGCTTCAAGATGCTTGCTTCAATCCATAAATGGATTTTTGAAGCTTGCAAACCTTTATAGAATTCTCAGGATTTACAAAACCCTCAGGTTGTGTCATATACACATCCTCAAGTAAGTTTCCATTAAGGAAAGCGGTTTTGACATCCATTTTCCATATCGCATAATCATAGTATGCTGCAATGGCAATGAGAATTCTAACAGACTTAAGCATAGCAACTGGTGAAAAGGTTTCATCATAGTCTATACCATGAGTTTGCTTGAAACCTTTTGCAACAAGCCTTGCTTTATAGGTCTGCACATTCCCATCCATGTCAGTTTTCTTCTTGAAAACCCATTTGCAACCAATAGTGTTAATACCCTCTGGAGGATCAATTAAAGACCAAACTTGGTTGTCAAACATAGATTGCATCTCAGATTTCATGTCTCCAAGCCATTTGTCTGAATCTGGACCTGACACAGCTTCTTGATAGGTAGTAGGCTCATCTTGATCTATGAGCATTACTTCACTATCATCAGTCACAAGAAATCCATATCTCTCTGACTGATGACATGTCCTATCAGACCTGCGAGGGATTTGTGTTACATCTTCAGACTCCATAACTATTTGTGGTTCTAAAATAGGATCTATAGATGGCTCAATGATTTCTTATGGTACTTGAGTTTCCTCAAGTTCTACTATACTCCCACTAGTTCTCTTAGAAAGAAATACCTTTTCCAAAAAGATCCCATTTTGAGCAACAAACACTTTGTTCTCTGAAGGAGTATAGAAATAGTATCCTTTAGTTTCCTTAGGATACCCCAATAAATTACATTTGATAGACTTTGGAGCTAACTTATCTGAAACTGGTCTTTTCACATAAGCTTCACAACCCCAAATCTTAAGAAAAGACAAACTAGGTGTCTTACCTGTCCATATCTCATATGGTGTCTTTTCAACCGCCTTAGATGGTACACGGTTCAGAATGAATGCAGCTATCTCCAAGGCATAACCCCAAAAAGATAAAGGAAGATCCACTTGACTCATCATTGATCGAACCATATCTAATAGAGTTCGATTTCTCCTTTCAGAAACTCCATTCCACTGTGGAGTTCCTGGAGGAGTCAGTTGTGAAACAATTCCACAATCCCTTAGATGATCATCAAACTCTTGGCTCAAATATTCACCACCTCGATCTGATCGAAGTAGTTTAATTGTTTTACCAAGTTGATTTTGTACTTCATTTTGAAAAGTTCTAAACATTTCAAAAGACTCATGCTTATGTTTCATTAGGTAGACATAGCCATACCTACTGAAATCATCAGTAAAAGTAATGAAGTATCGAAATCCTCCTCTGGCACTAACGCTAAAAGGACCACATACATCTGTATGTATCAAGCCCAATAAATCATTAGCCCTTTCACTATGCCCAGTAAAAGGATCCTTTGTCATCTTACCAAGCAAACAAGACTCACATGTTTCAAATGATTCAAAATCAAATGAATCTAATAATCCATCTTGATGGATCTTAGAAATGTGTTTCTCATTTATATGGCTAAGGCAACAATGCCATAAATAAGTAGGATTTAACTCATTTGGCTTAGTTCTCTTAGAAGTTATGTTATAGATATCATTACCATTAGAATCATCAAGATTAAGGATATAAAGGCCATTATAAGAATTTGCAATACCATAAAGCAAATCATTTTTTATCAAAAATAGAGCATTTCTTATTCTTAATAAAAAATGAATAACCTTCATCATCCAAAATAGATACTGAAATAAGATTCCTACTCATAGTAGGAACATAAAAGCAATTGTTCAAAATTAACAAAACCCATTGGGCATAACAAGTTCATAAGTTCCTACAGCTATAGTAGCAACTCTTGCTCTATTGCCAACACGTAGGTCCACTTCGCCCTTCTTCAGCATCCTACTCCTTTTGAGTCCCTGCATATTTGTACAAATATGAGATTCACATCCGGTATCTAATACACAAGAAGAAGGAATAGATAAATTAATTTCTATAACATAAATACCTGAAGATGTAGTCGCACTACCCTTCAACTTCTTTAACTCATCCAAATAGAGTTGACAATTTCTCTTCCAATGCCCAGGCTTGTTGCAATGGAAACAAGTCCCTTCCTTAGGAACTTTAGCCTTAGGTTCAGGTTTTGGTTTAGCTTGTCCCTTGGACCCTTTAGCACCTTTTGCCTTACCCTTGCCTTTAGTATCTTTGGCTTTCTTTTTCATTTGTTTAATATTGACATTCAATATTTGGGTAGGCTTTTTGATATTCCCCTCAGTAGTTTTGAGCATACCATGTAGCTCAGGAATGGATTTCTCCAAGTCATTCATGTTATAGTTCATGACAAACTGTGAGAAACTGCTAGGCAATGAATGTAGGATCAAATCCGTGGAGAGTTCTAAACTCAGGGGATATCCAAGCCTAGCAAGGTGATCTAGATAGCCTTTCATCTTCAAAACTTGAGCACTAACAGATTCACCTTCAGACATTTTGCAGTCAAATAATGCAACAGTGGTGTCAAACCTATCTTGCCTAGCCTGTTGTTGGAAAGCTTGTTTGAGATGCACACTCATCTCATAAGCCTCTAAGTGTTCCAGATCCTTCTGAAGTCCTGGACACATAGTAGCCAACATAAGACATCCTATGTCATTGGAATCATCCACATGCTTCTTATGCTTACTCTTAGCAGCATTAGAAGCATCAGCAGGAGGTGGGTCAGGGACAGCTTCATCAAGCATGTAGGACTTTTTCTCTTGTTTGAGAACAATTCTCAGGTTCCTAAACCAGTCAACAAAATTAGTCCCACATTCTTTCAGTTTTTCCTTCTCAAGGATAGATCGCAGTCATAAGGTGGAATTGTTATTAGCAGCCATTTACAAAATAAATATGCAAAGTCAAATTTTAATTAATAATGAGGTTAAAATTATTTAAACTCATACTAAAAATATAACCCTCTAAAGAAATATTTTAGTAGGCTAAGATCCGTATTTCACTTAATTCTAAACTCAGCTTTGGCGTGACGCTTAAAATCAAGTTATTTAGGTAGGTAACATCTTTACCAATTACATCTCATGTAACTCTTAGTAATTATGGAATATTGACATCATATGTCATAGCATGTTGAATTCCATCTAATGCCTTAGGCCCAAAACCATTTTGATAGCCTAATTAAGTCTAACCAATTTTAAAACATATGAGTAGCACTATTACTCATCCTACTTAGCTAGGAATGTTTAAAACATATTGCTTTGGCAATACCTACTTTAATACAATCTTAGTTTTGATAGGTGTTCAAAACGTGGATGGCATTTAGACTTAAAATATTAATGAGGGTTCAACTAAATTATTATCATGTCTTGCATTACATATCATTATATTTTAGCATCCTATATGCATATATATAATTTATTACAACATCCTATATGAAGAAAAACCTATCTATTACAACACTTGCAATATTACATATCTTCAAAACATGAGCTTGTGCTTCCATCACCATGGAACCATCTTCTCCTTGGTATGAATCTCCATCACAAACATTGTAGCTTGAATCTTCATTTATTACAATAAAAGAAAATCTAACTACTAGTAAAATAAATTACAACAAAATAAACGACACGCAGGCCGTATTTACCCAAAATTAAGATATGAATAAACCAATCACATAGGTCATAAGGCCATGCTATGCACCATGCCAAGACATCAAACAAACATAACATATTCATCACCAACATGTTAAATAAAAACAAATATATTGACATTTTTAATGTTGCGGTAACGAACTATAGGGCGCGAACATACGGCGGTCCATTACAAAATCGTTAATCTCATTAACCTTCTTCGAAACCCTAAAACAGAATCGTTAATCTCATTAACCTTCTTACTGTTTTTTTCGAATATGTACAACCCATTATAGAATCATTACCAAATGTTTATATCACATATAAACTTAATTGTTTTCATCATATGAAAATCGTTTTAATCAACCAATCATATATACGTGATCATCTCATGGAAATGAAATTAAAAACACCAATCCTTTCTCATCATATGAAAAATGAATTAGGGTTTTATAGAAATGAAACCAAAAAACAATCCTTTCTCATCATATGAAAAACGAATTAGGGTTTTATAGTTAACATGCCATACGAAATCAA
This sequence comes from Garcia nutans, assembly GCA_947685225.1. Taxonomy (NCBI): domain Eukaryota; kingdom Viridiplantae; phylum Streptophyta; class Magnoliopsida; order Malpighiales; family Euphorbiaceae; genus Garcia; species Garcia nutans. The sequence goes on from CANTUV010000011.1 coordinate 38,824,055, forward strand.
TATATCTCATGTAATCATATCAACATGGCATTTTCGACTTAAATGAAAACAACAAGTGCTCTGATACCACTGTTAGAGAATCAAGGAGATCACTGCAAACAAAAAACACGCAGCAGAAAAATTTTTGATCTCTGATTTCCCACCAGGATCCATGTTGTTCATTTAATTCGACGAAAGTGTTCAAAGAACTAACCTGTTCATGATTCAAAATCACAGTTTGGAAGAGATGCCTTGATCGCGAAACACCCTCTATCGCGTATCCACACGAAGGCTACCATCTGGAGTGCTAGCTCTCTGCAACGGCGAAGGCTGGAAAACATTTTCTCTAAAATGTATTAGGGTACCTTTGTTTTCATTCTCTTTCATTTTCTAATGTTACCTCTAAGAAGACTTAACGTCTGGAGTGAATATAATCACTCCATAATCCAATTCAAAATTGGATAAAGTAAGTCAAATTCAGAATCCAAATCTAATAAGGATTCTGAATATATTATCTAAAAAAAATGAAACTAATAATAATAATAAATATTAATATCTAATATTAATATTATTAATATTATATCCAGCCTAAAGCGCATTCTTATGTGTGAGCCGATAGGCCCATGTTAATTGGCAGTCAATTTAATCTCTATTAAACCAACAAGTCGTAATTGGCCTCTAGCAAGGCGTTACAACTACCCAATTAATATAATGAATGTCCAATTTGCCCAATAATAGTACATGCATTAATCTCTTTGTCACACGATATCTAGCTTGAACATAAGTCATGGTCAACGTCATACTTATATTGTCCAAACTTATGATTACTCGATCTCCAAGTAGACTGATAAAAAACAAATGAAATTGATCACACTATCAATTCATTTGAGCACGGCCATGCATTTCACAGTCTCACTTATCGAGGGGCCCAAAAGATATCTCTCTTAAAGAGAGGGACAAATTCTATCTTGATTGTTCATTATCCTCTACATAATTTCTATCATATATGATCATAACCTTTATTACTATCCAGTTACGGATAATGTTTGATCATGTCAAAATATAATAGTCCTTATATTGGAAACTATGACAATCTCAAGTCAAAGAATTAATACATAACTATCATGAGATTTACTTATGACACTAACCCATGTAGTAATCTTATGATGGGTCTATCCAATACATTGTTCTCTAACAAGTATCTATGAAATTGATTTGTATCACTATACACATAACCATCTGATGATTATCAAATCAATGTTCATACTGGTTAAGAATTTTTTTTTATCCCTATAACAATAATAAACCAGGGACAAATATCAAAATTGTGTAACATGCAAACAAACAATAATGATAATAAAACCTCATTTATTAATAATGAATGTATAACATAAAGATCCAAATAAATGGCCTAGGGCACATACACTAACAGATTCAAATCAGGATCGTCAAAGAGACTGACTGGGAGTCTGTTGCTGCTCCAGGTAATTACCTAAACTACCCTTTTGGGTTTTCAATTTAGGTTTTTTTTTATTGCTCTAACTTTTGCCTAGTCTGCCCATGCGTGTTTTCGGAACTAGCGAGCTGTCCTAATTCTTGCCTAAGCTGCCCTTGTGGGTTTTCAACTTAGCGGACTTTTTTTTAAACTTAATTCTTTCTTCATTGATTTGGCATTAGGAGCATGTTTGCTTGCTTGATACTCCATCCCTGGATTTTGCCAGATACCTGCCATGTCATCATTCTGCTAGGAAGCTACTCCATCCTGCTTCTTCATATGCTGACTGGGTTGACTGGATCCACTCATGCTCTGAAGTCAATATCCGTTGGTTGGTACCTTGGTGGAAGATTTCTCATATCACAATGTGGACATACTTGACATACGTTCCACTTCCTGCTCTTCATCAAGGTACATGCTATGATCCTTGCCAACTTAGGCTTCAGTATGGAGCTGAGCCTCGTGATTCTGACTTTGCTCCTGACCTAGACATGCCTTTCTTGACTGAAGCCTACTTGGATCGGCTGAGGCAAAGGTAGCCTGCACGTTACACTTATCGACTGCCATTGATTTTACATTTGTCAATTCAGAAAGTGTTTTGTTAGGATGAAATACAACTAAAGTAATAAGAGATGCTTCTTTTCCATTTATAATTTGTCATCACCTTTTGCAATTATGATTATTTATTTCATCCATGTATGGTCAAATACTTATAACAGTGCACATAGAACAATTTTAACATTAATTCTATTTTATTAAATTGGGGAACAACCAAACATAAAGTCAGCATACATAAGATCACTCATGTTGCCAATTACCCCTTTCGGGTTTTCTAATTGACGATTTTCTCTCATTTAGTCATAAATGTTGCCTAGCCCACCCTTTCGGGTTTTCGAAACTAGCGGACTGCTCTAACTTTTGCCTAGGCTGCCCCTTTTTTCAACCTAGCGAGCTCCTTTTTTTTCCCTTTTTTTCTTTCATACATAAAACCTCTTTAACCTGTCAATGTTTACTGGATCACTAAATTCGTTCCCATCCATGTCTGATAACTTCACCGCACCTTTGTTCATGACTTGTTTCACGACATATGGCCCTTCCCAACTTGGTCTGAACTTCCCTCTTGGATCAGATACATTAGGCTTACATTGCTTCAACACCAAATCCCCAACTCTGAATTTTCTGACCTTGACCCTTCGATTGTAGGCCCCAACTATCTTCTTTTGATACAATTGGTTATGATACAATGCCTTTAATCTTCTCTCTTCTAATAGAACTAATTGTGTGTATCTGCTTGCTACCCATTCCATTTCAGGCAGTTCAGCTTCCAAGACTACTCTTAGTGACTTGATCTCAATTTCAATAGGTAATACTGCTTCCATCCCATAAACCAAAGAGAACGGTCTCATTCCAGTATGTGTTCGCACACTCGTCCTATATCCCCATAAAGCAAAGGGGAGCATCTCTGACCAATCCCTGTAAGTCTTGGTCATTTTGGACAGAATTTGCTTAATTGTCTTGTTTGTTGCTTCCACTGCACCATTAGCCTTTGATATATAAGGAGAGGACCGAGGATGATGGATTTGGTACTTTGAGAGTAAATCCTTAACTGCTCCTTGAAATTGTACCCCATTGTCTGATATCACACTGTGTGGGACCCCATATCTGCAAATGAGGTTTTTTTCAATAAACCTAGCCATTTGACTTGCACCCAGCTTGTTGAAGGATTCGGCTTCGACCCATTTTGAAAAATAATCAACTGCTACTACAATGAAATGGTGACCGTTTGAAGCTGTTGGATGTATTTCTCCTATAATGTCGATACCCCAGGCGGCAAATGGCCAAGGTGATGACATTGAATGCAATTCTTCAGGTGGCATATGATTCAAGTTACCATACATCTGACATTGTTGGCACTTCTTGACAAACTCAATAAAGTCTCTCTCCATGGTCAACCAATAGTAACCTTATCGAATAATCTTCTTAACTAGGGGCAAACCACTCATGTGCAGACCGCAACTTCCCACATGTATTCCTGACATGATGCGCTCCACTTCAGGTTTTCTTAAACATCTCAAATGCACCCCATCAGGCCATCTTTGATATAGCTCTCCATGGAAGGTGATGTATTGTAATGACCACCGCCTTACGGCTCTCCTTTCTTTCTTTGTTACCCCGGCGGGTATTCTCTTTGCTCCAAAAATCACCTTATAGTATCATACCACGCATCATGGTCTGTATCAATTTCCATGATTGTCTCATATTCATAGCAAGGAGTTGATGAACTGGTCAAGATTAGAGGCTTAAGGAATAGGCTGGCAGGATTTTCCCATACCGAAGCCAATGTGGCTAGGGCATCAGCCATCTGATTTTCTTCCCTTAACAAGTGTATAAACCTACACTCCTTAAAATTCTTCTTCATCATGGTCAGGTAATGGTGGTATGGTTTCAATTTTTCTTCTTTCAACTCCCATTCTCCATTTACTTGGGATACAACTAGCAATGAATCGCCATAAACTTCCACCTTATCCACCTTCATAATCATTAGCGTTTCCAAACCAAAAATACAAGCTTCGTATTCCACCATATTATTGGTTGCCCTAAATTTTAATTTTTTTGGCTAAAGGGATGAGTTCCCCTTCTAGCGATTCTAGAGAACTCCCAAACCTGCTCCTTTCCTATTTACTGCTCCATCAAATACATTTTCCACCCTTGTACTTCAATTGCTTCTAAATGTTCATCTGGAAATTCCAAGATTACCTCTTCATTTTCTGGTAATGGTTGTTGAGCCAGGAATTCTGCCACCGCTCTACCTTTGATTGTTTTCCTGGTTACATACTCAATCTCAAATTCTTCTAATATTATCAACCATCGACCATATTTCCCAATTAAAGAGGGTGTCTCCCTTAAGTATTTCATTGGATCCAACCTGGAAATTGCATGCACACTATATGATTGAAAGTAATGCCGCAACTTCTTAGAAGACCAAACCATGGCTATACATGTCTTTTCAATGATACTATACTTAATTTCATAAGGTAGGAGCTTTCTACTCAGATAGTAAACGGCATGCTCAATTCCCGACTCATCTGCTTGGGCTAGCATGGCTCCTATTGACTCTTCTTCTACTCCTAAGTATAGTAATAGAGGTTTGCCGGGTTTAGGTGGTTTCAAAACAGGTGGATTCAACAAATACTCTTTTATTCGATCAAAGGCCTTTTGACATTCTTCATTCCATACGACCGGCTGATTCTTTCTAAGCAACTTGAAGATAGGCTCACATATTATTGTGAGCTTTGCTATAAATCTGCTAATGTACTACAGTTTACCAATGAATTCCGAACTTCTCTCTCTGTCTTTGGGGCTGGCATATCCCTGATTGTTTGACTTTGTCAGGATCAATCTCAATGCCATTCGGACCAATCACATGTCACAATAATTTACCTGAAGTAACACCGAATAGACACTTCTTCGGGTTTAATCTTAGCTTATATTTCAAAGCTCTATTGAAGAATAACTCTAAGTTTTGGAAGTGTTGCTCTCTTGTATCCGACTTCACCATCATATCATCAACATATACTTCAACTTCTTTGTGCATCATGTCATGAAATAGTGTGGTGGCCATCCTTTGTTAGGTTGCTTCAGCATTCTTTAAGCCGAAAGACATCACCCTATAACAAAATATACCCCATGTAGTAATGAAGGCAGTTTTGGCTTTATCCTCTTGGGCCATTAACACTTGATTGTATCCAAAAAATCTATCTACAAATGAGTGTAGCATGCTAGAGGCCGCACTATCAATGAGAACATCTATATGAGGTAAAGGAAAATCATCCTTAGGGGAAGCCTTGTTTAAATCTCTATAGTCCACGCAGACCCTTATCCTTCCATCTTTCTTTGGCACAAGTACTATGTTGGCTAACCAATCTGGATATTCTATCACTTCAAGGAACTTCACTTGTATTTGCTTAGTGACCTCTTCTTTAACCAATTCAGCCCACTCATGTCTTAATCACCTAAGCTTCTGTTTGACAGGTTTTTTGTGAGTGTAAGTAGGAATATGTTGCTCGGCTATGTCTCGATCTATCCCCGGCATATCCTCATAAGACCAAGCAAACACCTCTTCATATTTTTTGAATATTTTTTCAAATCTCTCTCTCTCATCAGGAGTAAGGTCGGATGCTATGCTAATGTTTTTAGGATTTTCAGTTGTTCCCAAATTTAATGATTGTGTGTTAGAAGAATTAATATTAAAGATGCTCATGTAACTGCTATTTGAATGTATGCAACCATCAGGAGAAACACCACACAAGTAAGCAAAATCAGTCTTTATTGCATTCATTTTGGAAAAGAAAAAATCATCATCCTCATACAAAGCAGAAAAGTTAAAATTAAAATCAAAATCATTGTTCTCAGAATCATAAAGCAGGATGTCTTCAAACTTTTCTTCAACCAGGGCAGCAATATCTTCCAGAGTCTTCTCGGCTTTTAAGGTAGCTTCAGTCTTCTCTTTTGGATTTGATTCTTTGTTGGTTGACAAGGTGAGCTCTTTCTTCACTTGTTCCACTAGCTCAGCAACATCTGCAAAAATTTCAAAACATAGAATTAACTTACCCATAAATATGATCGGCTCGGGCTTTTCTTGGAGTGGTCCCATATCTGGAGCTTTGACAAAGATCTCTTCAAGTGGTGGGAAGCTCATCTTCTCATTCTTCTTTGGCTGGACATCATTGGCTTCATCATATCCCAACCCCTTCTTGGAAGCTTGAGTTCTAAAATCTGGTAATTTTGTTAAACCGGCCTTACCCTTTCCAAGACCAGCTCCGGGAAGGTAGTTCATGTTCTTCATCATATTCAAGACTTTGGAGTCCACTACTTCATCATCAAAATTTGCAGCCACTTGAAAACCATTGAGAGGCCTCTCAACCATTAGAGCATTAACAATCTCATTATCTTCAGCTTCAATGACTATTGTCTCATTTCTGTTGGGGAATTTGGTCTTTTGATGAAGGGTGGAAGGAACTCCACCAAGAGGATGAAACCATGGTCGCCCCAAGAGTAAGGCAAAGGTAACTGGTATGTCTAAAATAACAAATTCAACAATAGATTCAATTGGACTAACCTTGACAGCGGCTTTGAAAGTCCCTTCGGCATGCCTCTTAGTGTTGTCATAAGCACGAATCGTTACCTCGGTCGGGATTAGATCTCTTGTTGATATGGCTAGCTTTGGTAATATCTTAAGAGGAAAAACATTTCTGGTAGACCCATCATCAACCATTACACAAGGAGTCCTCTTCCCTATAACTTCTATTTTGATAAAAAGAGGGCGGATGTGGTCTCTCCCCTCCTCCGGTAAGTCCGCATCTGAAAAAGAAACTGCTCCCATACTAACTTCACTCTTTTCTTGGACCTCCTCACATTTCATTACTTCCCCCATTTTTATGAAGTTGATCAACTCCTCCGGTGTTGTGGAGGTAGAAATTAGCATGCTAGCTAAGGCTTTGGCAATAGTTTCTCGGTGCTTTTTAGAAGTAGCTAACAAGTCCCAAATGCTAACACTTGCATGGGTTCTTTTCAATTGCTTGAGCACAGCATCATCTTCTTCCACTTCAACTTCCTTTCCCTTATTCGTTTCAATCTCCTTAGGTGGTGGCCTTGCGTAAGGCTTACCGGATCTAGTATTCATCACCTCATTTTCTTCAGGCTCAGACTAAGTCCACTCCTCCTTCTTAACAAATGCCTCTTCTTCTTTGGTTGCTTTTTCATCCACATCTTGAAAAGAAGACATAACAAAGTCCTCATGCAAACCTCCTCCAATCATGAAGGTCGCAGGTGGTGGTACCCTATTGAATTTTGGTAATGGGTTGTCTTTGGTGTTTAGCTTAGTGGGCTCTGGTAGCTTCCCATTATCAATTAGGTTTTGGATCTCATGTCTCAACCTCACACATCTATCCGTGTCATGTCATTACATTTGGTGGGATTGACAAAATGCTTTGGTGTCAAAGTTAGGTGGGAGAGGGTTAGGCAAAGGACGAGGATTTAAGTGTTGTAGCAATCCTTTTCTTTGAAGCTTGTTGAGAATCCAAGACATCGGTTTTCCCAATTTTAAAAATTGTCTCCTTGTTCCTTGGTTAGTAGTATTAACACCGACGGTCTTTTGCATGCTTTTGCTACCAGGTTGATAGCTCCCTTTCTCGTTCCTTTTTGTTGCAAATCGGCTCTTCTCCCTTTCCCATTTTTTAATTTGCAAACCAGCTTGGAGAAGGTCTTTGAAATCACGGATGAGTGTATGAGACATCCTCTCACGAAGATAAGGCAAAACCCCTCTCACAATCATCCTTATTTGATCGGATTCATTGGGCCTCTTCTTGAGTAAAGCGCCTTGTTTCTCCACCTTTTCACATAGTCCACAAAATTCTCATTTGGCCTTTGCCTAATGGACTCCACTTCCATCAAGGTAACTTCCAATTCAACATTATATCCATATTGTTGGATGAAGGCTTTGTAAAGTAGATCCCAACTCTTTTGTCTTCCATCATCTAAGGTATTGAACCAATTTTGGACAATAGGATCCAATGAGAGCATAAAGTACCTTCGGGTTTGAGCCTTAGTAGCTCGGGCAGACTGCATGGCAGTGATGTATTGCTTCACGTGAAGATGAGGATTTCTAGTGCCATTGTACTTAGCAAAGGATGGCATCTTGAACTTGTATGGAACTTCTTCATCTTGTTCAAATAGTTTGTCGATCTCAGACATCTATTCAGTTTTCAACTTCTTCTCAAATTTCTTTTCTAAATTAGCAATCATCATTTCAACATCGGATGTCTCGGTCTTTTCAATAGTTACCTTTTCAACAGCCTTCGGTTATTTCTTCTTTTCTTGAACATCTTGGTAGTATTGAGCCCAATCATCATCATCATTAATGATCACCTTTTCATCATCAAAAACCACTTCACTAACTTTGGTCTTCCCTTTGTCCTTTGGTTTCTTAGTGCTAGCAGATGCCTCAGCATGGTTTTCTAAGATTGCAGTCAATTGGTTATTCATGGTCTCAGCTAAGGCCTCTTTGATTTCTTCCATCTTGGCATTAAGGGCTTCATCCACCATTCTTTCAATTTGTTCGGGCTCCATTGTTTTAGGTGAGCAAGTGATTGAGTCGTTGCTAGATACTTCATCTCCGGTGTAGGTCGGATTGTTGTAAGTTTTAGAACTATCATAATCCAGGGCTGTGAGCCAGAGAGGATCAATGATATGAGATGCAAATGTATGCATGTATGCACAAACGATCAACAAATAAGGATAAATAGGACGTTCCTTCCAACCTTATAACATCCACACACGAATGGCGAGTCTCTTTTCCTAGGTATATGGTTAACAAAATACCAACATGGGGTATCTTGCTTTCGAATAATTCCCTCGGACGTTTCAACCAATAGTTATATTTTTGAAAATGGAAATCAATCCATGATAATTCCTATTAATTAGGTTTTAATCCATTCAACCAACTAAAGTAGCTTTTATGCTATGTTGGATTAAAATGAAATTAAGAGGTTTATTATAAATAGATATCTCATTTGAAAAAGGTAACTAATGGTTCATGCCAAAAACAAGCCCATGGTTAATTTGTTCTTAGTGTAAACTAGGCCCACAATTGATTTTTGGTATTTCATAATTGACCTAAATATTTTGCAAGCTCTTTGTAAAAAATGGTTGGGTGAAAATAGTTTTTTTTTTCTAAGCCCATTGTAAAATAGCTCTTTCTTATAATGATATTATCCATTGCATCTCTTTGTTTTTAGAAGAGTCTTATGTCAAAAGATCCTCTTGAAAAATTTTGAAAATAGTTTTGGTCTTTTGGATTTTAAAGAAAAATTTATTTTGAGCTTACAATATACTTAGGTCATTTTAGAAAAATAACAAACTAAATAAGCCATGATTTAGACTAAGATAAACTAACCATAGTTAAACAACATGCATTTAGGGTAAAACCTAAGGAAAGTAACTAGGCCAATTACATGAGCTTTAGTCTTTGGGTTAAAAAGGCTTAGGTTCCCAAAGCAAGTATATGCCAAAAGGTATGAGGCTATGATTGGTTATGCCATGCTCGATCTCCATACCTTGAGTGAAAGTATGGTATCCCTTACATAACATAACACGGGTAACAAGGGCGTCCTAACTCATGCACACAATGCAATCTAATATGATGCAATGGATAATATCATTATAAGAAAGAATAGAATAATATAAAGACCAACGGAATCAACTTCTCTTATCCTAGTGGAGTCGCCACTGTGAGCGAGGATTTTCGCCCCCACTTTCGGTGGAATGGTTCTTGCACCCTCACAATGCCCGATTCATTGGAACCGGCCTCCTTTACAGATCTTAATATTATAAAATTCTTAAATATAACAATGTCATCCATATTACACACAATAATTAAAAGAAAGCATCATTATATTAAAATCAAAGCAATGTCCAAACAAAGCAAATAAATGGACACCAATCCAAGGATGAAAACATGTCCTTACATCACATGCCTAGATAGGACACCCACCAAAAGGTAGAAACATGCCCTTTACATAGGTTCTAAAATAGAAAAGCAAATTAAATTACATGATGTTTAACTAATGAGGTACCCACCAAGTGGAAACATACCTCTTACAACTTTTGGAAATCTAAATTACTTGATAAAAGTAAATAATCATTTATCATAAATAAATCATTCATCAAAGGTATAAAATAAACATCCATCCATGATAAATTAAATAAATCAAGTATTGAAATTAAATAAATTAAAGCATAAGAGATAAATCAAAGCATAATCAAGTATAGAATTAAATAAAGCAAATAAAAGTATAATTATAGCTACTGTGACTTTTTATGGAATTAAAATAAATTAAGGTTTTATGTTTTGAAAGGTTGGTAAGACTCTTTGATTAAACAAATTAAGGTTTGAATAGTGAAATCATGAAACTAGGGTTTTAAACACTTTAAAATACTTTAATTTATGATTTTCTGTTATTGGGTTTCTAAGCTCCTGTGTAAATTTAATCTATTTATGGTTCTATGGTTTTTAATATTTTAAAAGGATTAGGGTTCATAAAAATTAGGGTTTAAAGTTTTAAAAGGATTAAGGTTCATTATTTTGAATTTTGGAAGTTGAATTTAGGTTTAGTATTTTTAGAATTTAGAGTCACGGGTGGTGAATTAATTTTTAGGAATTTGGAAATCCATTTGATAATTTCATGAAGTTTTATGAATTTAAACAAAAAAATTATAATTTTTATAAGTAGAAAAGATTTTAAGGCTTTTTGAATGAAATATAACCTACTTTAAAATTTTAAAAGAAACAGAATTTAAATCTTAGTTTTGTTGAAAAATATGTTCAATTATAGTTTTAAGATTTTTAAGAAGTAAAAATAACAATTTTAAGCCTTTTGGAAGATAAACCAAGAAAATAAAGCTTTTAACTTTAGAAAAACTAATTTAAAATTCTAAGATTTTAGATTTTGAAAAGCAAATTCCTAGTTTTAGCTACTGTGTAAAAAAAAATAAAGAAATTAGAATTTCATGCCTTCTTTTGTAAGTTGCACCAAAATTACTTCTTGGATGAACAAGCTCAAAAGTCCAGCCTTTTGCCTTTTTTTGATTCTCTTAAATCGTGTTTCTGCTCCTTTTAAAATCAATTGAATTCAAGCATTTTACTTTATGGATTTGGATTTTCTTTTTCCAAGCTACTGTTGGATTTTTTGCCTCCCCCCTTTTAAATTGCCTTCGGTCCTTATTTATAGTGGTTTGATGTGGTTTATTCCTAATTAGTTAAGGTAAGTAATATTAATGAAAAAAAAAAACCAAAACCTAATTGAATTAGGTTTCAAAAAATTTGCGTCAAAAAAAATTGCGCTGCCGAAAAAATTGCTGCAGGAAAAATTACGCTGGCGAAAAAAATCTGCCGTAGTTGGCTGCGGCAGCACGCTCGGAACGGGCCCGTAGCCATTTTGCAGGCAGAAAAATTCTGCGTGCGAAATGGCCTGGGCCATTTCACAAGCATAATTCTTCTGCGGGCGAAATGCCCACGGGCCCGCACGACGATTTTTTAGTCGCCGATTTTTCTGACTCCAATTTTTATTTTTATTTTTATTTTTAACTTTTATTTGTTTATTTTTGGAACAACATAATCATCCTATAAAAATCACTTTTCACGCCATAATTTCTTACAGAAGCCAAGAAATTTTCTACTTCAACGTAAAAACTCCTTTTAACAATTTTGATTTTCCTTCATTCATCAACAATGACCGAACTCCATTTGAAGAAAATAAAAGTTCTTTTTAAAAATATGAATGCCATTCATTGGAAACAAATATCTTGGTCAAAAATTGATACTTTGAAGTGTTTTCAAAATGTTAAATTGGACCATTCTTTTTTACATGCCATTGCTTCTTTTTGGAATGTGAATTCTAGAACATTTAAAATTAATGGCTTTGAAATATGTCCCTTGATTGAAGAATTTGAGGCCATCCTTGGATAACCAAGGAATCAACAAATAGCGTTACCTATATTGATTTCCAAGACTCAACAAAAGATGCAGATGTTATTTCAACTTTCAAAACCTGAAGTTCTACAGTTGATGAGAGGTGAGAAAATTCTGCTTGCTCCCTTAATTGACTTTTGTCTTTCTCATTTGGCTACTACTAAGGCATGGTATAGACCCTTAATTTTTTACCGAGGCCGGTCTAATATATTTTATATAGTCCAAAATATTTTTTGTCTTATTTTAATTAAATAGTATTTATTTTTTTAATTTTTAAAAAATAAAATAATAAATAATAATAATAATAATAAATAAAAATAAAAATTGGTGACGGAAAAATCGACGCTGGCAGGAATTTGGCTGGCCGCACGCCCAGCTCGCAAGTTTTTGCAAATTTCCTTGCAGCCCGCAGTAGTTTTTTTGCCAGCGAAATTTTTCAATGCAATTTTTTTTTTCGAAACCAAACTCTATTTGTTTTCGGTTTTCTTTTCCTAATTAATTTTAGTTTTCTTAAACAATTAGGATGAATCTTATAAATTTTCCTATAAATTACACTTTAAAAAAGAAAAGGGGGATGGGACTGGAATTAAGAATTTTGGGGGGGAGAACTTTGGACTGGAATTTGGGACTTTAGATTGGAGAGAAGCAATAAGAAAGCAATCAATAATTCATCAAAGATAGCCACACCGCCTTTGTCTCCATTCATCCAGAAGTTAATTTTGGTGGAACCAACTATGCAGGTTTGATCCTTAATCATAAACTACTCATAGCTTTGTTTCTTCGATTCATAATAATATACATAGAAAACTTTGATCTTTAAATATGTAGTAACTTGATCTTCGTTTCAAAAACCCTAAAAAGTATTCTTATGTTTCCAAAAACCTTAAGAACCCTAAAAAGTATTCTTCTGTTTCCAAAAACCTTAAGAACCCTAAAAATCAACTTTCTGTTTCCCTAAAACCTCAAAAACCCTAAATTTATTTCTTTTATGTCCAAAAAACATTAATTCATTACTTTTGTTTCCAAAAACCTTAAATCGTTTTCCCTATTTCCAAAGACTTTAAAAAAACTCTAAACTATTTTCCTCTAACTTTTTTCCAAAATTCCCAAATATTTTCTTAACTCTCCAAACCCTAACCTACTTTACAATTTCTAAAATCATAATTACTTCATATTTCATGCTCTAAGATATTTCATGTTCTCATTGGACCCTGTTATCCAAAATTGGTTCAATACCTTAGAAGAAGGAACACAAAAGAGTTGGGATCTGCTATACAAGGCCTTCATCCAACAATATGAATACAACGTTGAGATGGAAGTTACCTTAATGGAAGTTGAGTCCATTAGACAAAGGCCAAATGAAAATTTTGTGGACTATGTGAAAAGGTGGAAAATAAGGCTGCTTTGCTCAAGAAAAGGCCCGATGAATCTTATCAAATAAGGATGATCGTGAGAGGCATCCTGCCCAATCTCCATGAAAGGATGTCTCACACCTTTATAAAGGATTTCAAAGATCTTCTCCATGCTGGTTTATAAATTGAAGAGTGGGAAAGGGAGAAAAATCGCTTTTCAACAAGAAGGAATGAGAAAGGGAATTATCAGCCTAGCAACCAAAGCACGCAAAAAGAAGTTGATGTTAATGCGACTGGTCAAGGAAATAAAAGACAATTCTCAGAATTGGGGAAACCTCTATCTTAGGATTTTAGCAAGCTGCAAAACCATTAGCTCCTCAACTATTACATAATCCACTGCCACAAAACTTCAATGCCAAGGCTTTCTATCAATTTCATCAAATGCGAGGGCAAGAAATAGATAAATGTGCTCGTCTAGGGCATGAGATCCAAGATTTGAATGATAGTGGTAAGCTACCCCAGCCGGATAAGCCCAATACCAAGAACAACACTTTGCCTAAATTTGGAAGAGTGCCACCACCAGCAACCTTCATGGTAGGAAAAAGGATTAGAAGAAGATTTTGTTTTATCATACTTTCAAGATAGAAATATTGAAGATGTGAAAGGAAAAGAAGCTTAACTCAACAAACTTTCCTTAGCTTGAATGTTGCTTTTCAAATTTTGCTTTAATATTTAATTAGAATCATATTTTTCAAACTTAAATTTGTTTGAATAAATTACTTTTATCAAAAATTTTGTTGGTCTTTATTCATTTTGATGCTCAACCAATCAGGAATCTATCTTGATGATTCATGAATTAGTATATTTATGCATCATGACTTGAATGACTTTACTAGGTGAGGAAATTGCTCTATAGCATTGAGTTGTGTATGCTTACTTAGAGAGGGCTCCTGCATAATTACCTTTGTCTAGGTCCTAGTCAGTCTTAGAACATGCTTTCACAAACTTTCAAGGCAAAATTGAACTCTGCTTATTTAAGGGAGAAATGATCTAGGCATTGTTTAGTTAGCCAACAACTAGTATCCACCCTATTAAATATCAATCCCTTGTTATCCCTTTGAGCCTTCATAAAATTTTAGCTTTCTTTTCATTGGCTTGCAAACCCCAACAACCTACCCTGAGCTGTTGTGATACTTTTGACAAGTCTTATGATCACTAAGATAAAGAGACAAGAAGATAAAAGAAAGGAATGAATAGTCAAGATCAGAAAGATAGTTGATGTTCTCAAGACCATAAGGATAGTTAAAGTTTTTCAAATATCTCCAATATATCAAGACAACATCAGAGTAACAAATGATTTATCCCTATTAAAGAAGATTTATGTCACTCCACTCATCCATTATTGGAAACCTAAGTTGGTACAAACATGACAACTCTTTTAGAGCTAGAACAAAAAAAAAGGGGGAGAAAAAGATGAAAAGAAAGAAGAAAAGAAAAAAAGGAAAAAGATAAAACCTAAAAAGGCGGTTCAGAAAGCCAACTGAGTTCTCTTTTACCTAAATAAGCAAAAGTTATATTGCATTTCACTCTCTTCTACTGAAAGTCTCAGCTCGTTCAAGCAGGGGCCAAACTGTAGACCCTTAATTTTTGACACAGTCCAGTCCAATATATTTCATATAGTCCAAAATAAATTTTGTGTTATTTTAATTAAATAATATTTATTTTAATATTTATTTTTTTATTTTTAAAAAATAAAAATAATAAAATAATAATAATAAATAAATAAATAAAAATTGGCAACGAAAAAATTGGCGAAGAAAAAATTCATCGCCGAAAGTAATTGGCCAAGGCCAATTTTGCCCACAGGAATTTCCTGCGGGCGAAATGGCCAAGGCCATTTCCTGCGGCGAAATTGGCTGGCCGCATGCCCAGCTCACAATTTTTCGCAAATTTCCTCGCAGCAGTTTTTTCGCCAGCAAAATTTTCCAACGCAATTTTTTCAGAAACCAAATTCTATTTGGTTTGGATTTTCTTTTCCTAATTAATTTTAGTTTCCTTAAACAATTTGGATGAATCTTATAAATTTTCCTATGAATAACACTTTAAAAAAGAAAAAGGGGGATGGGACTGGAATTAAGAACTTTGGGGGGAGAACTTTGGACTGGAATTTGGGACTTCATATTGGAGAGGAGCAACAAGTAAGCAATCAATAATTCATCAAAGGTAGCCACACTGCCTTTGTCTCCGTTCATCTAGAAGTTAATTTTGGTGGAACCATGATGATGCAAAACTATGCTATTGCAATACCGCAAGTGCATGGGTCACTCAAGTAATAAAGTAGTGAGTGAGTTATCGTTCCACTAGGAACAACGCCAAGTACTAGTGCAAATTTTAACTATTGTTTAGCAAATCAATAGTTTTATGAAGTTTTGTAATTAAAGATAATTAACTTAATAACTAAAAATAGAAAGGGATTGAGTGTTGAATGAATTGATTGATGATGATAATACTATCCAGATATTGAAACCCCCTAGCCACAATTATATTTATGAAAATCAATTCAATTAAACCAAATAATAGAGTTGAATTGGTATTCCTCTAAATTAGACTAAAACCTTTCTCAAGCGAATTAATCCCTAATCACTAAGTAGAATGATGGGATCTCTTCTCAAACATAATTAAGTAGATCTTGCATTAAGAATAAGGAATTGTAAACCAAAGGATCCTGTAAGTCTATCTATAGTACTCCAATCAATCCTCAATCCTTATGAGTATTCAATTCATATCAAGCTTTCTCAAGTCAATAATATAAAAATTGCAACCAATCAATAAGCATGCTATTATCAATTGGAAATAAATTATTAAGCATCATAAGAATAAAACAACTCAATCAAATGATTTAATTAAATAAAATTATTCAATCCATACAATAAAGCTAGGGTTCATCAATATCTAGATAGAGAATGAGTTAGTTCAAGTTCAAAACTAGAAAACCAAAAAAAGATAAATAAGAAAAAGAATCAAAACAATCCATTGCGAATAATTCATATTTATTCACTTGAATCATTGAATCTTAGTTTAGATCTTGTTTAGAATATGTCTTCACCTTCAATCTCTGCTCCAAAACTCTCCTCCTTGCTTTAGAAGTCAGCTCTAAGTTATAAAATATGAAAATCAGATCCCTAATTCGTTCTTCAGCTCAGCTTTTATAGTGTAGATATTTTTGCCTGACACACCTATTAACACACCCATGTCACTGGGCGTGTCATTGCCACTAGGATTTTGAATAGAAGGCACATCCAGTGACACTCCCATGTCACTGAGCGTGTCATAACCACTGTGAATCATTGTAATAGGCATGCTCGGTGACACGCCTATGTCACTGGGTGTGTCAATGCTTCTGTATGCCAGTTTCAAGGGCACGTCCATTGACACGCCCATGTCCATGAGTGTGTCACTTGAAGAATTTTGCTCTTTTCTTATACTTTCATCTGTAATTCCTCCAAAATGACCATAAGCCTCAAAATACAAAGAATTCCTGAAATTAACCCTAAAAAGCACTTAAACAAACAAATTAAACTCAATTGGATAATAATCATATTAAGAAATAGGGGCAAAATATCATCAATTGTGCACTTATCAAATTCCCCCACACTTGAGTTTTTGCACTTAAATAAGTAGAAATGATGGACCCCTCTATATTCAAAAAGAAAAGAAAAGTTTGACAATACTCGAATCAGAAAACCCCACGTTCTCAACCAAAAAGTAATTCACAATCATAACAGTTGAATCAAGAAGTTTCAAAATAAAAATTTCACAGACCTAAAATCTAAAAATCCAGAGTTAAAAGATTGAGCATAAAATTCCAAAAAATCCAAAAGCCATGAACAAAGTACGAAAAATGTAAATTTTCTCTTAAGTTCTTTAACCCCTTTCTTTTATTATTTTTTAACAGTATATACACATATATATATATACATTTTAAGGAGTCCAACTTGTTTGAACTGATACTAACCTTTTGACACGAAGGTAAACATTTATGATGCCGACCCCGGTTACTCAGCTAGAATCACTGTTCAAATGGCTACTAGCACTATTCATGATTCCAACTCATTTTTTTTATTCAAGAGTAAAAATCAGCGGAACAGAGATAAATTTTCAAAGCTCCTTTTATTAGAATTATATATTTATTTATATTTATATATATATATATATTTTAATTGCTAAAGGGTTAGAAACTTAAGGGTTATAATAAGTCTGACTCAAGAATCTAAGGAATTATAACATGCTCAAAAATGTAACTAAGGTTTTAAACTTCATATGCATCCAATTTCCATCAATCCACTACCTAATTATAGCTATTACAATCGATCCTCAGCAATTGATCAAGATCGCTAAGTTAACCTCAACAAGAAATTGTCATTTAGGAAATCACAAATTAATTTAACATATAAAGGGGAACCATTTCAATTCACACTTATTACAACAATCTAGCTTACTTAAATCCAAAAACAATTTGCAGAAATTAATTGAGACAAATGAATCAAATAGAAAGAATGAAATAATAAAAACTCAATCAAGAAAGTATACCTCTCCCCCACACTTAAGACGCAAATTGTCCTCAATATGCGTGCAAAACAAGAAATAATGAACAAAGACAAAATTTGCCCTTCCATGTCCATGAATGGACAAATATGAATACGATGCTAAGAATATGGTGAAGGCAAATTTGCTTCAAAACAAAAATCTGAAATGCATAAACAAGGTTAAGACAGAAATAAATAAAATAAACAAACAAAAGAAACAGTTCGTAAAGAAAATTGCAATTGTCCAAAAGGAATAAAAATAAAGAAACAGAAAAAGGATAGTAAATAAGTTAAGAAATTAACATAAAATAAAATGTGGGCTAGTCAAAAATCAGCCATCACCAGAATTGTCACCGCTGGTCTCATCATCGGAGACATCCACTGGAGGTGCAAGTGCAGGTGCTGGGGTAGGTGGCTGGTATGGTGGAGGCAGTGGTTGCGAAGGGTGAAACCCTTGACACTACCAGAACTCTAACATGGATTTTTCCATCCATTGCCTTCTCAAGATCTCATGATCCAGCTGGGCTTGGAAAGAAGTACTCTGTTCAAGCATGAACTGCTGCATCTGGTCCTGCTAAGTGAAGATCTTATTATGATTCAACTCAATATTCCCTATCTTCCCTTTGATCCAACAAATTTGACGCTCTAAATCTGTAGGTTTCCTGTCATCATCCCACTCAACATTAACTGACTGGAGCCAATCTTAATTTAAAGTCTGGAAAGAAATAGAATCAAATATTGGTTTTGTTGAAAAATATGTTTAATTAAGGTTTTAAGATTTTGAAGAGGTAAAAATAACAATTTTAAGTCTTTTTGAAAAATAAAGTAACGTATTAGTATTTTTAACTTTGGAAAACTAAATTAAAGTTCTAAGATTTTAACTTTTGAAAAACACAAAATCCTAGTTTTAGCTACTGTGAAAAAAAAAAGAAATTAGAATCTCATACCTCCTTTTGTTGATTCTCCAAAAATAATTCTTCTTGGATGAATAAGAACAAAGACAATTGCTACCTTTGAATTGTTTAAATCGTGTCCCTGCTATTCCAGAAAAAAAGAAATTGAATTGCTCCCTTTTCCTTCACTGATTTGGTTTCAAAAAATCAAGCTTCTGTTGCTTTTTTGGCTCCCTTAAATTAATTGCCTTTGGTCCTTATTTATAGTGGTTTGATGTGGTTTATTCCTAATTAGTCAAGGAAAGTAATATTAATAAAAAAAAGAAACCAAAACCTAATTGAATTATGTTTTGAAAAATTTGCGTCGAAAAAATTGCGTTGCCGAAAAAAATTGCCGCAGGAAAAAATGCGCCGGCAAAAAAATTCTACCGCATGAAATTGCGGCAGGGGCAGGCTGTGGGCATCGCCCACAAGAAATTCTTATGGGAGACCATTTCGCCCGCAGGAATTTCCTGCGGGCGAAATGCCCACAGGCCCATGCGACCATTTTTTCATCGCCGATTTTTTTGGCTCCGATTTTTATTTTTATTTTTATTTTTAACTTTTATTTGTTTATTTTTATTTTTTATTAATAAAAATTAGATACTAAAGCAAAAACTATTTAACAAAAATTATTTTGGACCAATTAGATAACAAAAATCATTTAGGACTAAATAAAACATATTGGACCGGATTGGGTCAAAAATTAGGAGTCTACAGTTTTGCCCCCTGCTTGAATGATCTGAAACTTTAGTGAAAGAGAGTGAAAAGCAATAAGACTTAATTTTTGAGATGGCTGAGGTTTTGGGTTCTGGACTCAAGGATAAATTCTAGGTTTTAGACCTAAGGAAAATTTGGGTTTTGGACCCGGTTCGAGTTCTGGACTCAAAAATATTTCTAGGTTCTGGACCTAAGGAAAATTTGGTTCTGGACCCGAGAGATTTGGATACTCAATCCTAAACTAGACTCGGATACTCGATCCTAAATTAGCTTTGGATACTCGATCCTAAACTGGATTGGGATACTCGATCCTAACTAGATTCGGACACTCGATCCTAACTGGATTTGGATACTCGATCCTAAATTGGCTTTGGATACTCGATCCTAAATTAAGGGTCTAATTGGGTCAAAAATTAGCAATAAGACTTAATTTTTGAGATGGTTGAGGTTTTAGGTTCTGGACCCGGTTTGAGTTCTGGACTCAAGAATAAATTCTAGGTTCTAAACTTAAGGAAAATTTGGGTTTTGGACCCGGTTTGAGTTCTGGACTCAAGGATAATTCTAGGTTCTCGACCTAAAGAAAATTTGGGTTCCAGACCCGATTCGAGTTTCGGACTCAAGGATAATTCTAGGTTCTCGACTTAAGAAAAATTTGGGTTCTAGACCCGGTTCTAGTTCTGGACTCAAGGATAATTCTAGGTTCTCAACCTAAGGGAAAATTTTGGTTCTAGAATCGGTTCGAGTTATGGACTCAAGGATGATTCTAGGTTCTAGACCTAAGGAAAATTTAGGTTCTGAACCCGAGAGATTCGAATACTCGATCCTAAACTAGACTCGGATACTCGATCCTAAACTAGCTTTGGATACTCAATCCTAAACTGGATTGGGATACTCGATCCTAACTAGATTCGGACACTTGATCCTAACTGGATTTGGATACTCAATCCTAAATTGGCTTTGGATACTCGATCCTAAACTAGATTGGGATACTCGATCCTAAATTGGGTTCGAATTTGGGTACTTGGACCCCAGATTGAATTTGATTTGGGTACTTGGACCCGAGATTAGATTTGATTTGGGTACTTGAACCCGAAATTTATTTGATTTTGGTACTTGGATCCGAGATTGATTGAATTTGGGTACTTGGATTTAGGATTGGGTACTTGGACTCGAGATTGATTACTTGGACCTGAGATTGGGTACTTGGACCTAAGATTGGATTGAATTTGATTTGGGTACTTGGACACGAGATTGGGTACTTGGACCCGAGCTTGAATTGATTTGGGTACTTGGACCCGTGATTGGCTGCTTGGACCCAAGATTGAGTTTGACTGACCTTTTATCATTTGAGAAATCTGACTGCTTTGGTTATTCTATGCATTGTGGTTTTTCACCCTTAAAATGGATCTTCATCCTTTGATATCGGGTCTTCATCGTTTAAAATGAATTTTCATCTTTTGACAACGGGTCTTTACCCTTGAAACATGGATCTTCATCCTTTGGGATCGGGTCTTCACCCTTGCAAATGGATCTTCATCCTTGGAGATTGGGTCTTCACCCTGGCTTCAGCTCTTTTAGCTGGATTGATCTTTTGTCTTTTGCCTCTTCATTCTTTTGAGAATTCTAATTTTCTTTTTTATTCCATTCTTCTTTATTCTTCCTTTGCACTTTTGCAAAAAATTCAGCACTTTTAGCTAGCCTTCATATCCTCTCCTTTTCCCCCTGCATGGCAAGATATTTGCAAGTGAGTTTGAAAATGTTTTATATATAAACTAAAAAAATTGAAAAGGAGAAACTTTGCCACCTGTGTAGGATTAAACCCATGATTTTTCTATGCGGACTCTGATTGATGTTGTTGTCATCTAGTTCTTAGCACAAGAACGTATTTCTTTCCTTTGCAAGATTACTGGAGCTTTCTCAAGCAATGGGCTTTCTATGCCCCCCTGATTTGATATCCTCTTTTGATTCTTTACTTCACAGGGTGTTTGCTAATCATTTTGCCAAGGAATAGATAACACAAGATAAGAAAGTGCGATGTGATATGCTCATGTATGCATGATATGCATGAATGATACTTACAGTCGTTCCATTGACTCACGGACTGGGGTGATCAGCAGAAGTGTTCTCATTGATTCCTTTTTGACGCTTGTTCAAGTCTTGCATTGGAATGATCGAAAGCTTTTCATTTTTGGCTTTTATCTTCAAGATGATGAAAACATGAGTGGTGGAGACCCCAAGCAGCAGAGTCATCCATAGCATGTCGGCTGATAGCTTCTTCATGACCTTGCCAGTAATCATTTTCTTTGCCCAATGTGTCCTTTGGAGGTTCAACATACTTCCCTTAACTTGAAGGCTTTGTATGACAAAAACATTTTTTATTTGATTTTTTTGAATTTTAATTTTTAAATCAAATGTTGGCTTTGCCAAATTAATGTCAATGTACCTCAGGACTTGATTTTCCAAATTAATATATCTATAACATGACAACCTTAGTTACCGTACTAAACTCGAGAATCATTTCTTTTTAAGCAAGAATTGTTGCACTTCAGATAGGCACATATAAATTACTCGGCCAAAGGTCTCATTTGAGTTTAAATATTGTCTATCTCATATGCATGCTTATCCAAACTATCTCCACTAATAGACTCTACCTATCAAGAGAGATCAACAGGTCTTTGATAGGTTTGAAATGGGGTTGATAAGGGACACAGGTTTAAGTGAAGGCCATTTTGAGATTGGAGCTGGTGTGACACAATGGACAAACCCTCACACTATAAATTTATTGTTTGAACTTTAGGCAGCTGGGAGCAATCTTGCTAGACTCCAAGTTCTTTCTATCTTCTTTGCATCAATTAGGATCTTGATTAGGACAATCTTTGCCCTTGCAAAAAGTTTGGTACCCAAATTCGTTTCTTTTCCTCTTCTCCCTTTTTTTTATTTTTCTTATTCTTCCCTTATTGAGCATTCTATATTTTTTCCCTCTTCCTTGTAGGACTGTCAAGTATAGACTTTTTAAGAACTGAACAGTCTTTCTCCTTTTCTCCAATCTTGATTGAATCTTTAGTTGGCTTGGACCAATTCAAATCAAACCATCCTTATAAACCAAATGGAAGCCTTTTGTTGTCTTAGGTAAAAGATAACTCAATTGGCTTTTTGAATCACCTTTTTAGGTTTTCTTTTCTTGTTGTTTTTTTTTCTTGTTGTTTTTTCCTTTTCTTTTTCTTTTTTTTCTTTTTCTTTCTTTTATTTTTCTTTTGTCCTTTTTCTTTTCTTCTTCTCCTTTTTTCTATTCTCTCTTTTTTTGTTTATTTTTTGGTTCTAGCTCTAAAAGAGTTGTCTTGTTTGTACCAACTTGGGCTTCCAATAATGGATAAGTGGAGTAACATAAATCTTCTTTAATAGGGATAAATCGTTTGTTACTCTGATGTTGATGATGATATATTAAGAAAACTTCAACTACCCTTATGGTTTTGAGAACATCAACTATCCTTATGATCTTGAGAACTTCAACTATCTTCATAGTCTTGAAAACATCAACTACCTTCATGGTCTTGAAAACATCAAGTACCTTTATGGTCTTGAGAAACTCAACTATCTTCATGATATTCATTTCTTTCTTTGATCTTCTTGCCTCTTCATCTTAGTGATCATAAGACTTGTCAAGAGTATCACAACAACTCAAGGTAGGTTTGTTGGGTTATATGCCAATTAAAAGAAAGCTAAAATTTTATGAAGGCCCAAAGGGACAACTAGGGATTGATATTTAATAGGCGGATACTAGTTGTTGGCTAACCAAACAAATGCCTAGATCATTTCTCTCTTAAATAAGCAGAGTTCAATTTCGCCTCAAAAGTTTGTCAAAGCATGTTCTAAGACTGACTAGGACCTAGACAAAGGTAATTATGCAGGAGCCCTCTCTAAGGAAGCATACACAACTCAATGCTATAGAGCAATTCCCTCACCTAGTAAAGTCATTCAAGTCATGATGCCTAGACACATTAATTTATAAATATCAAGATAGATTCCTCATTGGTTGAGCACCAAAATGAATAAAGACCAACAAAATTTTTTATAAAAGTAATTTATTCCAACAAATTTAAATTTGAAAAACATGATTGTTCCAATTAAATATTAAAGAAAGTAAAAATTAAAAGAAAAAAAACAGCATTCAAGCTAAGGAAAGTTTGTTGAGTTTAAGCTTCTTTTCCTTTCACATCTTCAATATTTCCATCTTGAAAGGAGAATAAGACAAAATCTTCTTCCAATCCTTTTCCCACAATGAAGGTTGCTGGTGGAGGCACCCTGTTGAACATTGGAAATGGATTACCTTTGGTATTGGGCTTGTCCGGCTCAAGCAACTTGCCATTATCAATTAAATTCTGGATCTCATGCCTCAACTTCATACAATTGTCCATTTTGTGTCCAGGCCTTTGATGGAATTGGCAAAATGCATTAATATCAAAATTAGGTGAAAGAGGATTAGGCAAAGGACGAGGAGTTAATGGTTGTAACAATCCCTTCTTTTGTAGCTTATTGAGAATCCAAGATAGTGGCTTCCCTAATTCTGAAAACTGTCTCATTCCTCCTTGACTACTGGCATTAACATCAACTTCTTTCTGTGTGCTTTGATTGCCCGATTGATAATTTCCTTTCTCATTCCTTCTTATTGAAAAGTGATTTTTCTCCCTCTCCCACTCTTCAATTTGTAGACCAGCTTGGAGGAGATCTTTGAAGTCACGGATGAGTGTATGAGACATCCTTTCATGAAGATTTGGCAGAACGCCTCTCATGATCATCCTTATTTGATCGGATTCGTCGGGCCTTTTCTTGAGGAAAGCGTCTTTATTTCTCCATCGTTTCACATAGTCCATAAAATTCTCATTTGGCCATTGCCTAATGGACTCAACTTTCATTAAGGTAACTTCCAACTCGATATTATACCCATATTGCTGGATGAAGGCCTTGTATAGCAAATCCTAATTCTTTTGTGTTCAATCATCTAAGGTATTGAACCAATTTTTGACAATAGGGTCCAATCAGAGCATGAAGTACCTTAGAGTTTGAGCCTCAGTAGCTCGGGCAGACTGCATAGCAGTGATATACTTCTTCACATGGAGATGAGGATTTCCAATGCCATTGTACATCGCAAAAGATGGCATCTTGAACTTGTACGGAACTTCTTCATCTAGCTCAAACAATTTGTCAATCTCGGACACCTCTTCAGCTTTCAATTTCTTCTCAAATTTCTTTTATAATTCAGCAATCATCTTTTCAACATCAGAAGTCTCGGTCTTTTCAATAGTTGCCTTCTCAACAACCTTCAGCTCCTTTTCGTCTTGAAGATCTTGGTAATATTGAGCCCAATCATCATCATCAATGATTACCTTATTATCATCAAAAGCTACTTCATCAACTTTAGTCTTCCCCTTGCCTTTCTTGGTGCTAACAGATACTTCGGCATTGTTTCCTAAAATTGCAGCTAGTTGATTCTTTATGGTCTCGGCCATGGCCTCTTTTATTTCTTCCATCTTGGCATTGAGGGCCTCATCCACCATCCTTTGAATTTGTTCGGGCTCCATTGTTTTAGGTGAGCAAGTGATTGAGTCGTTGCTGGATACTTCATCTCCGACGTAGGTCAGACTGTTGTAAGCTTTAGAACTATCATAATCTAGGGCTGTGAGCCAGAGAGGATCAATGATATGAGATGCAAATTTATGCATGTATGCATGTATGCACAAACAATCAACAAATAAGGATAAATAGGACGTTCCTTTCAACCTTATAACATCCACACACGAATGGCGAGTCCCTTTTCCTAGGTATATGGTTAACAAAATGCCAACATGGGGTATCTTGCTTTCGAATAATTCCCTTGGACATTTCAACCAATAGTTATTTTTTAAAAAATGGAAATCAATCCATGATAATTCCCATTAATTAGGTTTTAATCCATTCAACCAACTAAAGTAGATTTTATGCTATGATGGATTAAAACTAAATTAAGAGGTTTATTATAAATAGATTTCTCACTTGAAAAAGGTAACTAATGATCCATGCCAAAGATAAGCTCATGGCTAATTTGTTCTTAGTATAAACCAGGCTCACAATTGATTTTTGGTATTTCTTAACTGACCTAAATATTTTTGCAGGCTCTTGTAAGGAGAGGTCGGATAAAAATAATTTTGTTTCTAAGCCCATTATAAAAAGATTTTAGAAAAATAGATTTCGGGCTTAGTATTTGGGCCATGGGCCAAAGAATTTTTGATTTATTTTTAGAAAAAGTCTTATGTCCAAAGACCATCTTGAAAATTTTGAAAATATCTTTGGTCTCTTGGGCTTTAAAGGAAAATTTTATTTTGAGCTTACAATGTACTTAGGTC
This sequence comes from Garcia nutans, assembly GCA_947685225.1. Lineage (NCBI taxonomy): Eukaryota > Viridiplantae > Streptophyta > Magnoliopsida > Malpighiales > Euphorbiaceae > Garcia > Garcia nutans. Next base: position 38,850,027 of record CANTUV010000011.1, read on the forward strand.
ATATTAGAAAAGGAGCAAACCAAATAAGCCAAGATAAATTAACCATAGTCAAACAACATGCATTTAGGGTAAAACCTAAGGAAAGTAACTAGGTCAATTACATGAGCTTTAGTCTTTGGGTTAAAAGGCTTAGGTTCCCATAGCAAGTATATACCAAATGGTACGAGGCTGAGTGGTTATTCCATGCTCGATCTCCATACCTTGAGTGAAAGTATGGTATCCCTCACATAACACAACACGGGTAACACGGGCATCCTAACTCACGCACACGATGCAATCTAAGATGATGCAATGGATTATATCATTATAAGAAAGAATAGAATAATATAAAGACCAACGGAATCAACTTCTCTTATCCCCAATGGAGTTGCCACTGTGAGCGGGGATTTTTGCCCCCACTCCCGGTGGAATGGTTCTTTGCGACTTCGGCACTGTTTAGGCTCGCGGCCTTAGAGAACACGGGTCTAAGTTCGGAGAAAATGGAGTCACCACTCGGACGGGATGGGAAAAAAGAAAGGGTTGGATGACTCGATTCCTAAGGAATTCCCAACTCCCTAATGGGTTCGGAAAGTTGGGTACGTGTAGGGAAGGTGAGAAATGGCCCAGCACCCCCACAACGCCTGGTTCATTGGAACTGGCCTCCTTTACAGGTCTTAATATTATAAAATTCTTAAATATAACAACATTATCCATATTACACACAATAATTAAAAGAAAGCATCAATATATTAAAATCAAGCAAGGTCCAAGCAAAACAAGAAAATGGACACCCATCCAAGGATGGAAACATGTTCTTACATCACATGCCTAAATAGGACGCCCACCGAAAGGTAGAAACATGTCCTTTACATAGGTTTTAAAATAGAAAAGAAAATTAAATTACATGATGTTTAATTAATGAGGTACCCACCAAGTGGAAACATACTTCTTACAACATTTGGAAGTCTAAATTAATTGATAAGAATAAATAATGATTCATAATAAATAAATCATTCATTTTAGGTACCAAATATCAACAAAAAGTAAACATCCATCCATGATAAAATAAAATAATCCAAGCATTGAATTTAAAATAATTAAAGCATATAAAATAAACCAAAACATAATCAAATATGGAATTGAATAAAGCAAATAAAAGTCCAATTATAGCTACTGTGTCTTTTTATGGAATTAAAATAAATTAGGGTTTTATGTTTTAAAAGGTTGGTAAGACTCTTTGATTAACTAAATTAATATTTGAATGGTGAAATCATGAAACTAGGATTTTAGACACTTTAAAATACTTTTGGTTCATGGTTTTAAATGGTGATTTCAAGCTATTGTATAAATTTAAAATATTTGTGTTTTTATGGTTTTTAATGTTTTAAAGGATTAAGGTTTAGAAAAAGTTAGGGCTTAAGGTTTTAAAGGAATTTGAGCTTATTATTTTAAGTTTAGAAGTTGAATTAGGGTTTTAGGAGCTTTGAATTGGAGTTTCGGGTGATGAATTGACTTTTGGAATTTGGAAATCAATTTGATAATTTTATGAAGTTTTATGAATTTAAACAAACAGACTAAAGTTTTGACAAGTTGAAAAGATGTTTTTTAAAGCCTTTTGAAAGAAACAAAACCTAATTTGAAGTCTTGAAAGAAATAGAATCAAATATTGGTTTTGTTGAAAAATATGTTTAATTAAGGTTTTAAGATTTTGAAGAGGTAAAAATAACAAATTTAAGTCTTTTTGGAAAATAAAGTAACGTATTAGTATTTTTAACTTTGGAAAACTAAATTAAAGTTCTAAGATTTTAACTTTTGAAAAACACAAAATCTTAGTTTTAGCTACTGTGAAATAAAAAGAAATTATAATCTCATACCTCCTTTTGTTGATTCTCCAAAAATAATTCTTCTTGGATGAACAAGAACAAAGACAATTGCTGAATGATGAAGCTACTGTAAATAAATAAATAAAGAAAATAGAGATTTAAACCTCTGTTCGTTGGTTCCACCAAAAAATTGCATTCTGGATGAACAAAGACAAAGGCAAGGTTACTGCCTTTGATAAATTATTGATTGCTTGCTTGTTGGTGATGTTCTTGCTATGGTTTTCTGCCTTTTCTTTACTCCGATCCAATCCAAGTTCAAAAGTCCAATTTTTTATCACACTAATTTTTTCCCCATCCGTAATTCTGAGTTTTAAAGTGTTATTTATATGAAAAATTATAAACTTAATTCTAATTGTTTAAGGAAACTAAAATTAATTAGGAAAAGAAACCAAAACCAAATAGAATTTGGTTTCGAAAAAACTCCGTTGGAAAATTTTGCTGGCAAAAACTGCGAGAGCTGTCGAAGAAATTTGCAAAATTGGCTGGGTGGCCAGCAAATTCTCCGCAGGAATTTCCTGCCGCGAAATGGCCCAAGGCCGGCGAATTGGCCTTGGCCATTTCTACTTTTCGGCAACAAATTTTTGTAGCCGATTTTTCCGTCGTCGATTTTTATTTTTATTTTATTTATTTTTATTTTTTAATTTTGTTTATTTATTTTTTATACTTATTTTTAATTATTATTCATTTATTTTTAAGTATTATTTTCTTTATTAACTTCACCATTTTTATTTTTATTACAAATTATAAATAATAAATACTAAAATAACTATTATTTAATTAAAATACCGCAAAAATTATTTTGGACTATATATAAAAAATAACGGACCGGACTAGGTCAAAAATTAAGGGTCTACAGTTTGCCCCCTACTTGAAAGATCTGAGACTTGAGTAAAATAGAATGAAAAGCAATAGGACTTAATTTTTCTGAGATGGTTGAGGTTTTGGGTTCTGGACCAGGTTTGAGTTCTGGACTCAAGGATAATTTTAGGTTCTGGACCTAAGGGTAATTTTGGATTCTGGACCCGAGCTTAGTTCAGGACTTAAAAGAGATTTTAGGTTATGGAGCTAAGGATAATTTGGGTTCTGGACCCAAGCTAAGTTCTAGACTTAAAATAGATATTAGGTTCTAGACCCGAGCTAAGTTTTGGACTTAAAAGAGATTTTAGGTTCTGGACTTAAGGGTAATTTTGGGTTATGGACCCGAGCTAAGTTCTGGACTTAAAAGAGATTTTAGGTTCTGGACCTAAGGTAATTTTGGGTTCTGGACCCTAGCTAAGTTTTGGACTTAAAAGAGATTTTAGGTTCTGGACCTAAGGGTAATTTGGCTTTTAGACCCGAGCTAAGTTCTGGATTTAAGAGAGATTTTAGGTTTTGGACTTAAGAATAATTTGGGTTCTGGACCCGAGCTAAGTTCTAGACTTAAGAGAAATTTTAGGTTCTCGATCTAAGGATAAAAGTGCAAAAATATTTATATACACTCAAGTGTTTGAAAGATTAAATTGAATAATTGTGTTTCCTATTTATTTACTGTGTAGTCACTATTCATGCACTATTTACTATTCATAAATAGTAACCTACTAACCTACTATTTGTAAATAGTAATCTATTATTCATCAATAGTGAAATTTACTTTTTGAATTTTGTTTTTTCCTTTGCCGTTCCTCTATATAAATGACGGATTTCTTCATTTCATTCACAGCAAACTTGTTAATTTCATTCATTCATAGCTATAATCTTTTCAAGTTTAACATATAGTTTTGAAAAAAAAATGCATGCTTCAAGATCAAGAGCTCATTCTAATGCTGAGTTATTAGAGTTTATTTGGCATCATGAAGATGGAAATATAGGTCTACTAGCCGGGATGCCGCTTCATCGTAGTTCAAATCAAAAGAGCAATGTATTTATTTATTTTAGCAGCAAATTATTATTTTTCTTGTGTGTTTTTTTTCTTCTTTTTTTGTTTTCATTTGTTTTTTTTTATTTTTGTCATTTTTTCCTTTTTTTTATTTTCTTTTTTTCTTATTTTTTATATTTTTATTTATTATTTTTCCTTTTTCTTTTTTCTATTTTTCTTTTTTCATTTTTCATCTTTTTTATTTTTATTTGTTTGTTTTTTCTTTATATTTTCTATCTTTTAGAAAATTTAGGAAAAATATATTAATTTAAGAATTTAAGTGGATAAAATAATGATATACTTACCTGGTATTAACTTACCTGGCTCCGTGTTAGCATGATCGTTGCGTTATTGAGGGCGGAGGGTGTATCTACAAGCCTGACAATTGTATGATGTAGCGCCTTCTCGGGTAAGACAGATTATCCAAGATTGCGGCTTTGCGAGCTTCATCTTGCAATTACCATCCGAGGAGTATCCAATAGACCGGAGCATGATCCAGGCGCTTGCAGAATGATGGTTGGACACAACTCATACTTTTCACTTGCCCATTGGAAAGATGACAATTGGTTCGGTTGATTTTGTTGCTATAATCGGCATTCGGTATGATAGTCTTTCGGTGTCTCTTTCCATCAATATTCTGACATTTGAAGAAATTCAACAATTAATTGGTATGGAACCATCAAATAAAGGGCCTTTCAAGATAAAAATTGAGCCAATTCGTAGTTATTGGATGAACTACGAAGGACGGGTTCACAGAGACACAGCCCAACAGTATGCTCGAGGATTTTTGTTATATTTGCTCGGGTCGACCATTTTAGGCCGCACATAATCCGCCATCCATTTATCAATGTTGAGGGCCCTTACTTATATGAGGATGGTACCACTTTATGGCTAGGGTGAAGCTAGCCTTGCCTATCTTTACCATGGTCTCGACAAAATTTGCAGAAATAAGAAGTCTTTCGTTGGCTTTATGGCCGTTGTCGAGGTACTCTTCTTCCACCATTGTCAATTCCATTCTTATTCTTGCATGAATTTGATCTTTATTAATGTTGTAGGCATGGGCATATGAGCACAACCTTGTGAGGTTGCCTAGTATTTCCCAAGAGAGAGTCGGGTATCCGAGATTAAATTTCTGGTTATCAAATCGCTTAGAAGTTCCCGGTTCTGACCATGTGCATACCCAACGTTTTGGCTTGAGCTGCTTAACCTAGGACCAGGTATAATAGAATTAGTATACTTTAAAATTTATGTGAAAGTTTACTTACCTTATGTCATTTTGTAGGTGAATTTGGCCTAGTGGAGTACAGAAGAGCAGACAAACTGGACTTCCTACATGAATGCCGCACTACCTTTTCAACATACTCGCCGAGTCATCGCCGGCCCTGTCTTTAATGGCTAGTTTCTCGGAGAGAGAGTATACCAGTGGTTTCTTGGTCCTGAGTAGCGAAGTGTCCCGATGCGTTGCCCGAAATATACCTGGAATATCACATCAATGCCAGAAAATGCATGGTGGTTGGCCTGGCACGGTTATGATGTTGAAACATTTCTCTATCCATTAGGTGCATCTTATACCCATTTTATTCATATAGGGCTCTTGAACTTAGATGTAACTCCTATTGATGTACAGGAAATTTCTAAAGGAAATAAGGATAGAGATGAAGAGGAACATCATGGAGAGGGAGGAGAGTTCATTCCACATCTCGGGGCTAGAACTTCTCAGGTAAACTTTTACCACTTTTCCATTGCAATCGCTTCTTTCTTAACTTATTTTGATTCTTTAATGATTGTTGCAGGCTGCTGGCTCATTTGATCATGAGGCTGGATCTTCTTTTACTGCTCCTTCATTTGCTCATTCTAGTCCACCAGATATGCCATCCCATCCACAGGGTATTGATATGAATTACCTGCTAAGTTTTCTTGTTCCATTATAACTTATGCTATATGTATGCATGATTATGTATGCTCTTACTTTTTTCCTTTCTGGCTCACAGCGGATGCTTGAAGAAAAAAACAAAAAACTTCAAGAAGAGTTGGCATGTAACACCCCCGTACCCCATATACGCACACAGCATACACCCGCACAACACGCGATATACGTATACCTGATAAAGTAGTGCCACAGTTTTTTTAAACAAACCAAACATTAATCTTTAACATATAATCATCATAAGTCAGTCCGAGTAAGCTTAAAATATTTAACCTATATTATAAATAGTAATAGATAAAACATTCCTTCATTAAAATACATATATATATAACAATAGTACCCAAATGTAACACCCCGATACCCTATATAAGTACTATGCGTATACCTAGTATACATACAGTAAATATATAAAGTATAAGGATGTCACTTTTTGTTACCTTTTAAAAACCTGTAACAGAGTTCAAACCATAATACATTAATTTAAATAACATTTACAAAATCATTATCTTTATCAAAAACTTCATTTATACATATAAATACTCTCTCGTCAGAAATACATCATAATTAAAGTTTATACATGTATGCATTACCCTCTAGTTGGTCTCGACAAACTTTACTCTTCTTGTGGCATAACAAAAGACTTCATATCTTCCATCTATATACTTGCGTGAATAAAAACCCGCGCTAAGCCCGAGAGCTTAGTAGTCCAACTATAAAATATAAACATATAGTATAGAAGTATTGACATATAATGATACATCAATTCAATATATAATTAGTTCTTATCATATCTTCTTTTCTTTTTAATTTCATCTTTAATATATCCTAGCTAATTTCAAATATGATGTACATATATACATAATATTATCACCAACCCCAATGCATCACCAATACTCAAAACCAATATATTAATACCCCTACATTATATATACCATACCAATCATTATTGCAATACACAAATTATATATCATACAAATCATAAATCACATTTACAATAAAGACAACCTTTATCATCAACCACAATTCATTTACATATTACACTTAATAACATTATATTATTCACAATTCACCAAGCATAATTCATTATTAATACTCACAATCAATATTTCAATACTTGCAATTCACATTGACAATAAAGACAGACTCGGGCCCAAAACACTAATATGTTATTCAAAGTTCAGAGTTACTGCTTTGGTTCATAGTCACAATCATCACGCCCGTAGGTAATGTATATACATGTATCTCTATCCATGAATAGTGTAACAGACCCAGTCTCTTGGACCATCAACTCAACACATATGAGGAGATCCTCAACCCGGCAAGACTGTTACAAATCATATATCTCATATTCACAATTCTCATAGTGTAACAAACCCAGTCTCTTGGACCATCAACTCAACACATATGAGGAGATCCTCAACCCGGCAAGACTGTTACCTTTCATCATTTCTTAGGCATGCCACCCAAATCTAGAACTCTGAAACTGAATAACATATTAAACAAACAATTCATTTATTATTTCATTATCAATCTCATCATCAATTAGGCCAACATGCCTTATCTCTTTCAATTGAATTATCATAGCCAATCACAATGGCTTCATATCATATCATATCTCAATCCATATGATACATATAGCATCATTGATATCACATTTCAAAGTATATTATTCATATAATACATTGCCATACACAAGATTCACAATGCATATAACATAACATTTTCTCACTTCTCAAAACACATTAACATCATTCATTACTAGAGCATTTATCATAACAAATTGCACATACCTTAAGAATGATCCTCATTTCTTTCTACCTTTCCATTTCATATTTCATCCTTTATATATATTCTTCATTTACATTCACAATATAATAGCTTATTTAACACTTTCATCCCAATGTGTTAATGTTCAAAGACATATAAGGATATACAATCAAATAGGGTTTATGCTTACCTTGTTAATGATCTTCACATCATTCAATCATCACCTTAGTCCAATTATGTTAACAATATAATAGATCACTTAACACATTTGCAAACAAATGTGTTAAGCCTCAAATTATGTAATTAAATACAATCATATGTATTGGTACTTACCTCAAGAACTAGTCCCATCAATCTATACATTTCTTTTCTTTCCAAGAATTCTCCACATTTAGGTTAATGCAACCCAATCTCTTCAAAACCTAATCCAAAGGAATATTAGCAAAATGACCATATGAATAGTACATTCTGGTTTAAGACTCCATTTTATCCTTATTTTGAAAAATTGTATAAATTAATCTACTTGACTAAAAATTCTAAAATTTTTACAGAATTTAGTTTTGTATCTTAAAATCATTCCTTTAAAATTTCAGATCAAACTGAACACAAAATCTTGGTCAAATAGTTCACCTAACCAGACTGCCCCAATTGCCCTGCATCCTGGCAGTAGGTCTGAACTTTGTGAATTCCATAAATCAAATTCAATCAACGTGGTTCCAAATTATTTTTATCAAATATTAGACTCACTAAGCAACAACATATCCAAAATTCACTTCAAGAACATTTTTCTATAATTAATTAAAAATCATACAAGTCACAGCCTTTACTAATTGTAAAACAGAAAAAAATTCACTAAACACAACTCTTACTCTTCCATCACCAACACCAACCTAGCTTCTTATCTTTAATTCCATTTCAACACTTTTACACACACCATACACAAACACACTCCATAAACCATCCATATCAACTCACCAATCCCAAACACAATTTCAAAAGAACAAAGGAAAATCAAGAGAAAGAACTTACCTAAGTTGTTGAATTCCACAAATCTTCAATTAAATCCTTTGATTCTCCCTTCAATTTGATGTTAGAATTAAACAAATCTCACTTTGCTCTCTCTTGTCAAAGGAGGAGCCAACCAACGTGGAGAAGAGAAGAAGAAGAAGAAGGAAATGAAGAAAAGACAAAATATCACCTCTTTAAATCTCCACCAAGTGATTCAACAAGAGTAATTACCTAAACACTCTTATACCATTTGTCTTGATTACCATTCATTACATGCCCTTTATAGTAACTTCACACTTAACAAAAATAAATATCTTCTTTCCTTGACTCTTCATTTTGACCAACTTATATGTTATATATATCATCATATACACAACATATACCATTCTCTCTAAACCCTAAATTCTTTCCCAAATCACATATACATAAACATTCTTTTCTCTATTTCTTTTCTTTTGTAATGTAACACATATATTCAATCCAATTATATAACAACAACAACAACATAATCACAACTTCTAGGGCATATATGAGGATATTACAATTCTCTCCCCCTTAAATAATTTCGTCCTCGAAATTATCAGTACCATAACAATTTATTCTTAACAAAATACTATCTTAACTCCCATATGAAGTTAATTATACGCTTAAGTCATTATATCATCAAATCATATAACTCCAACTCTCCTCTTTAGAATCAACCACCTTCTTTAAATTCTATAACTCATCATTCTATATGTTTATACATCTGGTTACTTTCTTAATCAAACATTCAAAAGATCACATTACATTTCCTATTAATATCTTTATACCAGAATCAGATCATCATATAGCACAATAATACTTTGTCAAATCTTTATATTTAATATATTTTGTTATTTCACCTCTGTATAATTACTCTCTTAACTTTAACATTAAAAACCATTGACTTATATCTGAACATTAATTATCCCTTCATTACAATCACTGTCTAAATAGACATTTATCACTCTCAATAGATAACAAAATCCTGATTTTTCATAAATGGAGTTATTTCTTTAGCATGCTTTTCACTTAACTTACATATTAATACATTATCTTTCAACTTATTTTATAGATAACCAATCTTTTTCTCTTCTTATCATGATTAACAATTACTATACTCCACTCATTCATGTCCAATCATACTTTAAAATTTACATCATATACATTATCATGTAAATACCTATTTTCTTAATACAACTATACACATTAAATTTTATTAATGATCCATAATCTTAGCCAAATCCAGATCAATTAATCTATCTGTCACAATATACCCACGTTCCAATCTTGTTCAATTCCAACCAACGATTAAGTAATCTAACTTATCATGAAATTTCACAATTTTCATATAAGTATAAATATAACTTAATTCCATAAGAGCAAACTTATATTCAATTTCTGCTCTCTTTCAATCTATTTTCAGTCAAATCATCATGATAACAAATCACTTCTAATATCTTTTAATATACACATATTTTACTCTTTATTATCTTAGTATAATTTCCACCAATTCTCATAAAAATGTTATATCATACTTAATATCTATAATTCATTCACTCAAACTTTGAGTTCATTCCCTTAAACCTCAAGTTACATACCATAAACATATTCAGTATAACTTTCATTCATATAATATAATTTCTCCCTTTTACTAACTCTTCACATTTCCTATCATTGGTATATTTATTTTGATTACCTTTTTGTCATATTATCCATAACTCAACACATTTCAAAATTTTTTTAATTTTTTTAATTTTTTTTTAAATTTTTTTTAATTTTTTTTTCACAGTTATAACCAAATTCTTAACATAAAAAAAAAGATAATAATAAGGTATAACTTTAACCATCATAATTTTTAACTATACTTCTCAAACAAAATTGTCAACCTCACCAAATCCGTATTACAATCATTATATCTAAGATCCAAATCCATGGATAACAAATTAACCGATCCAAAATACTGAACAAAACACATGACTTTAAGAGATTAATATTCAAACCTAGAACTTTCAATTCAATACTGTTCTTTTATAATTCTATTCTCAATCTTAACATTTTTAGTATAACAGAAGTTAACACATTCCAACTTCGTTTCAACCAATTTGTATTCGCTTATATGATCCTTATCAACTTAACTCATGCTTTAACAATATTACTATATGCATATTCAATCATATACAGTTCTTATACAATTTCTATTCATCACTTCATTTCTAATCCATCTACAATCTCTTATAATATAATTACATAGAACTTTTCATATGTGAATACTTTGAAACTCTAAATATAATATAATCATCAAGTTCAATACTCATTATAACAATTTCCACTGTCCAATATTACTCAAGTTCTTTCCATTCTCACTTCCATCACATAATCCATCTAGCTTTACACAGTTCAAGACCTAATCTCTCTTAGGTCCACTAATACATATAACATTGTTTTTCCATATCACTAATTCTATAATTATACCACATATATCTTCATAAGCCATCCTCATAATGTGATTCACAAATGTGTTTATATATCATAATTTCATTCATATTGGAAAACTCAATTCACATATCATATACATGTATACACTTAATTATATGCTCTTATAGTATTTTCCTTTTTCATACATTCAATACAAATTTAGTGTTTATCATTTCCGCTGTCTAGTAAATTCAACATTAGCAAAACCAACATAAACTTTATTATAAAGAGGTTCAAAGTATAGAAGAAAAAGTACATACTCTTATCTTGATTTGATTTTCAACTCATTTTCAAATTTATTCTCCTTTTCATTTCTTTATGTTTCAATTCATATTATGTCCTACATAATATTGCTCATAAACATCAACATTACATTTCACAATTAGTTTCTCATAATCAATTAGGCACTATGCCTCAATTATAATTCATTTCCAACATCATTGTCAACAATCATAATTTCTCATCACATCAAAATAGTATACACATATATCATCAACTATATTGAACATCTCATATAACACAAATATTCTATAATTCATATAATGCCACATCCGAGACCAACCTAGGTGTCAATGCATATGCATGTATTACAAATTTCATTTCAAAACTTTTCCTTTTTACTTTTATTTAAAATTTTCAAAAAAAAATTTTTTTTTCTCACTTAGGCCGAGAATCTCGAACCTAGGCTCTGATACCAAAATAATTGTAACACCCCGATACCCTATATAAGTACTATGCGTATACCTAGTATACATACAGTAAATATATAAAGTATAAGGATGTCACTTTTCGTTACCTTTTAAAAACCTGTAACAGAGTTCAAACCATAATACATTAATTTAAATAACATTTACAAAATCATTATCTTTATCAAAAACTTCATTTATACATATAAATACTCTCTCGTCAGAAATACATCATAATTAAAGTTTATACATGTATGCATTACCCTCTAGTTGGTCTCGACAAAATTTACTCTTCTTGTGGCATAACAAAAGACTTCATATCTTCCATCTATATACCTGCGTGAATAAACACCCGCGCTAAGCCCGAGAGCTTAGTAGTCCAACTATAAAATATAAACATATAGTATAGAAGTATTAACATATAATGATACATCAATTCAATATATAATTAGTTCTTATCATATCTTCTTTTCTTTTTAATTTCATCTTTAATATATCCTAGCTAATTTCAAATATGATGTACATATATACATAATATTATCACCAACCCCAATGCATCACCAATACTCAAAACCAATATATTAATACCCCTACATTATATATACCATACCAATCATTATTGCAATACACAAATTATATATCATACAAATCATAAATCACATTTACAATAAAGACAACCTTTATCATCAACCACAATTCATTTACATATTACACTTAATAACATTATATTATTCACAATTCACCAAGCATAATTCATTATTAATACTCACAATCAATATTTCAATACTTGCAATTCACATTGACAATAAAGACAGAGTTACTGCTTTGTGTTATTCAAAGTTCACATTGCAATTCACATTGACACTAATATGTTATTCAAAGTTCAGAGTTACTGCTTTGGTTCATAGTCACAATCATCACGCCCGTAGGCAATGTATATACATGTATCTCTATCCATGAATAGTGTAACAGACCCAGTCTCTTGGACCATCAACTCAACACATATGAGGAGATCCTCAACCCGGCAAGACTGTTACAAATCATATATCTCATATTCACAATTCTCATAGTGTAACAAACCCAGTCTCTTGGACCATCAACTTAACACATATGAGGAGATCCTCAACCCGGCAAGACTGTTACCTTTCATCATTTCTTAGGCATGCCACCCAAATCTAGAACTCTGAAACTGAATAACATATTAAACAAACAATTCATTTATTATTTCATTATCAATCTCATCATCAATTAGGCCAACATGCCTTATCTCTTTCAATTGAATTATCATAGCCAATCACAATGGCTTCATATCATATCATATCTCAATCCATATGATACATATAGCATCATTGATATCACATTTCAAAGTATATTATTCATATAATACATTGCCATACACAAGATTCACAATGCATATAACATAACATTTTCTCACTTCTCAAAACACATTAACATCATTCATTACTAGAGCATTTATCATAACAAATTGCACATACCTTAAGAATGATCCTCATTTCTTTCTACCTTTCCATTTCATATTTCATCTTTTATATATATTCTTCATTTACATTCACAATATAATAGCTTATTTAACACTTTCATCCCAATGTGTTAATGTTCAAAGACATATAAGGATATACAATCAAATAGGGTTTATGCTTACCTTGTTAATGATCTTCACATCATTCAATCATCACCTTAGTCCAATTATGTTAACAATATAATAGATCACTTAACACATTTGCAAACAAATGTGTTAAGCCTCAAATTATGTAATTAAATACAATCATATGTATTGGTACTTACCTCAAGAACTAGTCCCATCAATCTATACATTTCTTTTCTTTCCAAGAATTCTCCACATTTAGGTTAATGCAACCCAATCTCTTCAAAACCTAATCCAAAGGAATATTAGCAAAATGACCATATGAATAGTACATTCTGGTTTAAGACTCCATTTTATCCTTATTTTGAAAAATTGTATAAATTAATCTACTTGACTAAAAATTCTAAAATTTTTACAGAATTTAGTTTTGTATCTTAAAATCATTCCTTTAAAATTTCAGATCAAACTGAACACAAAATCTTGGTCAAATAGTTCACCTAACCAGACTGCCCCAATTGCCCTGCATCCTGGCAGCAGTTCTGAACTTTGTGAATTCCATAAATCAAATTCAATCAACGTGGTTCCAAATTATTTTTATCAAATATTAGACTCACTAAGCAACAACATATCCAAAATTCACTTCAAGAACATTTTTCTATAATTAATTAAAAATCATACAAGTCACAGCCTTTACTAATTGTAAAACAGAAAAAAATTCACTAAACACAACTCTTACTCTTCCATCACCAACACCAACCTAGCTTCTTATCTTTAATTCCATTTCAACACTTTTACACACACCATACACAAACACACTCCATCAACCATCCATATCAACTCACCAATCCCAAACACAATTTCAAAAGAACAAAGGAAAATCAAGAGAAAGAACTTACCTAAGTTGTTGAATTCCACAAATCTTCAATTAAATCCTTTGATTCTCCCTTCAATTTGATGTTAGAATTAAACAAATCTCACTTTGCTCTCTCTTGTCTAAGGAGGAGCCAACCAATGTGGAGAAGAGAAGAAGAAGAAGAAGGAAATGAAGAAAAGACAAAATATCACCTCTTTAAATCTCCACCAAGTGATTCAACAAGAGTAATTACCTAAACACCCTTATACCATTTGTCTTGATTACCATTCATTACATGCCCTTTATAGTAACTTCACACTTAACAAAAATAAATATCTTCTTTCCTTGACTCTTCATTTTGACCAACTTATATGTTATATATATCATCATATACACAACATATACCATTCTCTCTAAACCCTAAATTCTTTCCCAAATCACATATACATAAACATTCTTTTCTCTATTTCTTTTCTCTTGTAATGTAACACATATATTCAATCCAATTATATAACAACAACAACAACATAATCACAACTTCTAGGGCATATATGAGGATATTACACCAAAAGTTTATCCAAAACAGTCTGTTCAAAACATTTGTTAAATAAGCAGCGAAAAATACATATGTATATATATATCAAAATCAATGTTTACAAAATTATAGAATTTATACATGCTGGCAGTTCGTCTCTAATCTTGATGTCCACAACTCAACACTGCTCTCACAAACTCAAGCCTAGACTCGACTCGGCCTAGACGAGCTCTCTAGCACAACCGAATCTACCCTGTCACCTGCGCGATGAACCACAATCGCGCTAAGCAAAAAGCTTAGTGGTACAAACTTTGATTCAATATAGATCAATGCGATGCTCATGCACAACATATATAAATATATCAACTCATAGCATTATATCTCAACATATTAATCATTTGCATCATATTTCATAATTCACATTAAAGCAAAGACAAGCATGGGCCCAAAAAGGATCTAATTTGCTATTCAAAGTTCAGAGTTACTGTTTTGGTCCATAATCACATTCATCAAGCCCGTAGGCGATATATATATCCATGGATAATGTAAAAGACCCAGTCTATTGGACCTCAACCTGGCTAGACCCTAGGGCCCCAGTATCTTGGTCCTCAACCTGGCTAGACTGTTACAGTTTTTGAGGCTTACAACCCGGTCTTTTCACCTCAAAAACATCACATTTATCAGCTGGGCTCGGCTTACGACCCAGTCTTTTCACCTGCCTAGTAATTCATTTCATAGGCATGCCGCCAAACCTAGAACTCTGAAAATTGAATAACATACTAGGCACACAATTAATTCATTTATCTCATTATCAATCTCTTTCACAATTAATTTCTCATTTCATTTCTCACAATCAAACTAGGCTCATTGCCTTAGTATATCATTTTTTTTAATTTTTTTCTCATTCTTCTATTTTATCTCAATATCAATTGGTTACATTATTGTTTCATATATCCCATCATGTTATTCCACATTCCCTTTCATATACAATACATTACTCAAATGCATTGATACATCAACATAATTCACATTATGCATATCATAACATATAACTCATTCATCAACAATATATCAAGTAACTTAACACATTTATCAACTAAATGTGTTAAGTCCCAATGTCATATAAATGTATGCAATCAATCAAAGTTTGTACTTACCTCTAAGAGCAACAACACCACTCTAACAACTTCCTCTTCTAAGATCTCACTCAAACCTTGGCTTGGGCAACTCAATTCTCTTCAAAACTTAATCCAAAGGTGATCAAACAACACTCTCTTAGTGTTACACATAAGAAAATAATGAAGAGAACTATTTAGGGCAAACTCTACACTTGAAACGCTCAACAACACGGGCGTGTCCCTGACCATGCCCTAAACCCATAACAAAGAAGCTTTGACACGCTCAGTGACATGGGCGTGTCACTGGCCGTGTCAATCCTCCACCAACACAAAAGCTATGGCACGCTTAGTGACATGGGTGTGTCACTGGACGTGTCAATCAACCAATATCATAGAAGCTATGAAATGCTCAGTGACATGGGCGTGTCACTGCTCGTGTCACCAACCCAGAAAATAGAACGAACGACACACCTAAAGACATGGCCATGCTCTTGGGAGTGTCAGGCCAAAAACCCTGAAATCGACACCAACAAAGCCACAACCCACAATCATCTTCCAATAGCCATATCAACAACACACAAAACTCAACCAAACCCATCAACAACCCATATAATACTTGAGTAAACCTTAAAACAACTCAAGTACAAACATCAAAACACAATCACAACTCAAAAATCACACAATCCACACACTTGCCTCTTTCACCAAACTCAACCCTTTTTCTGTTCAATCCAAACCCAAAAATCAAAGTTACCAAGACAAAACACTTCAAACACACCAAAATAACCATAAACACATCTACAACAGCCATCCAACAAACCCAAGAACACAAACTCAAAAGAAAACCAAGAAACAAGTTGGAAACTTACCAAAAGTGAAGAAAATCCTTAAAACTCGAACTTGATCTCTTGAAATCCTTCAATCTCTTGAGCTTGGAAGCAACAAAATCTCTTTTCATTGGTTGATAAGTGTGGCCGTCCAAAGAGAAGAAAAGAAGAAGATGAAGATGAAAGAAGAAGAGGAAAGAAAGAAAGAAAGTCAACCACTCTCCCTAAAGTTAACCAAACCACTTTCCCTAAATTACTCTCCACCATACATTTAAACAATATAATAATCACCCACTAACATCATCTTCCACTAACATTAAACAAATCCATTTAATTACAAAATATCTTTTGACCAAAAAGACATATTCTTGTATATATTATTTTTATCTCCATATACATACCATATACACTTTAAATTATTTAATCCAATTCTCACAAATAAATATACCAAAATTTTAGGGTATCATTTGGGATATTACATGGCCGCTAGTTGTCAACAGTTTTCCCATTTTGAAATTTTTTGCCATAAATTAGAGCAAATTTTTTGAGACTTCCGATTTCAGGGGATGAGGGTTCCTGGTGCTTCTTCATATAGAGGCCCCCAAGCTGATGACCATGAGATTCTTTCATCTACTTCTGATGAGGACCGTGACAGATCAAAACACCAAAATGATAGGGATTCTGGTGCTCCTGTGTAACACCCCCATACCCTATATAAGTACTATACATATACCTGGTATACATGTTACGCTCAAATTAACTCTACCACGAAGCATCACTCGCAAGTATACGAGGTAGCTGTAGCAAAGGTGATCGCCCTAAGGTCGTCTCACAAGGAAGCCAAAGTGGGTAATTGATTATCAAATTAAAAGTAACAAGTAATTAAAGAAATTTAATTTGCTAAGTAATGAAGAAGATTGATTTAAGTTGAAAACGATAAAAATAAACAAAAGCTGATGTTTTGATTCACTTGATAAAGGGGTCTAGGGTTTGCACTTATCTACTACTTATATGTATGAACGGTTATTCCACTTAACTAATTTAATTTCTAAGATTAAATCTAAACAACTTAATTAATTGAGTAAAGGAAATAAGCTCTCGCATTCAAACCTCTTACAACTAATCTTGTTATAATTGAAACAATCTTTTTAATAGGTTATATTTCAAATTCACCTAAGTCCTTAATTGAATTATTCCAGCATTAGACTTCATCTCTCAATTCATCATCTAATACCTAAAACACACAATTGGTGGCCAATCAATTATATGTTAACAATATTTCATTCAATAAAGGCTAGAGAAATTATTAGCTAAGAGAATAACCAATTCATACAATCATAGCAGATCCATACAAACCCTAGACTAGATCAAATTAGTTCATAATGCAATCACACATATTCATCTCATTAATGTTCAAAGAAATCGAAATAGACATGATAATATCCATTCAATAAAAAATAAAGAGAATAAGTTCAAGAGCAAAACCAAGTTACAACTCCTTGAACCTTCTGAATAATCTCTTGTTCGAATCTTGCAAGAAGGATATAACAATGGAAAGAACAATTTAATCTAGCTAGTTTTTTTTCAAAAAGTGAAATCAAAATAATGAAAACTAAGTTAAACCCTAGCTCCACTCTCTTGACGGCTCAAAATTTTCTCAAAATCGTCAACAACCCCTTTAACCTAGCTTTCTTTTTGCTTTTATACGAAACGTCGGCTTTAAAATTCGGTGCACGTTTGGTTCATGAGGGACACGGCCAGGTGATGAGGGACACGGCCGTGTGAGATCTTGTAGGAGGGACACGGCCACAAGACACAGCCGTGTCCCCTGCAGGTGTCCACCTCTGTTTGTTTCTCTCCTCTTTCTTCTTTAGTTGAGTGACACGGCCAAGTCAGAAGTGACTTGGCCGTGTTGCACCATGTTTGAGGGACACGGCCACATGACTTGGCCGTGTCCCTTGCCTGTGTCTGCCTCTGTGAAATTTGGTTCGTCTTTGCCTTTGGAACCAAGTGAGACACGGCCAAGTCAAGATGACTTGGCCGTGTTGGGCTTCTTTGGAGGGACACGGCCACATGACTTGGCCGTGTCCCTTGCTTTTGTCTGCTACTGGGACTTTCTCTTACTTTTAACTTAGTATGGGACATGGCCAGTGACTTGGCCGTGTCCTCTGCCTGTGTTAGCTTCTGCCCATTTCATCTTCAATTTGTTTCCTTGCTATTTTAACTTAACACAAAACTGGTAAACAAAACTTAAACAAGGATTAAATAAACAATATCCAACAAAACATAAACACATACTAAAAATTAAATAAAAAATGGCAGAAACACAGAAATAAACTAAAACTACACAATTAAAGAAAACACTAAACAAACCGATTAAAACTAACAAAATACCTAAATAAAACAATAATTAACATAACAAACAAGACACAAAACTATAACAAAAAACTAATAAAACAACTACCCCACACTTAAAACTTTGCTTGTCCTCAAGCAAATTCACATGGCATAAATTAAAAACTCAAACAACCTTAACTAAAATTCCAGCATATAGATAAAATACTTAAAGAGTCAGAGATAAATAATTGCAATTTCCTTTAATCAAGGATTTTCTTAACTCATTCATTAATCCAAACATACAAATCTTATCTCTCAACTAAGTGTTTCACTCGATTTCAAAGGTTAATCACTCATACCACTCATGAGTGCATACTGCCATAAACTTGCTTAATTATCCAATCTCCCTCACTGATTTTCTCAAGAAATAATCCGAAGGTCTTTTATTTGGATGTAATGGGGCTAAGGTAAGGTGTGAGAAAAGACATTTAAGCTGGAGCATCAAGAAATGGAGTATCTAAATTAGACACTACTCTTGCTAAGAATTTCATAACTCCTTAAATAGCATACTCACTAACCCTTAACAATCTTACATACTTGCATACTAAAAGAAAAGTACATGAGTCAAAATTCCTCTAAGACTAGAAAATATATGAACTTTGAATATATATATCTCTTTTTGTTTTATTTTCACTTTTTCTTTTTCTTTTTTTTATTTAGTTTATTATTTTTTTAATATATATAAACAAAGTATAAACTTACATGGAACATCTAGCTTAAAATGTAGAGGAAAAGAATAATGACTCTTAATCAAATACAATATGCAAAGTATGCATTTCAACCCTCAATTAGGAATTCCATATTTTTTTTTACTTACCCCACACTTGAAATAAACTACCCTATTGTCAAATCATACAACTCCATTCCTTAATGCATAGGTATGATGATAATAAGAACATGTTAAGTTGAGAATTGTGTTAATCAAACAAGAAACAGTCAATGGCTCAACTTGGCTCACTAAGGAAATCAATATAAAGGGAAGTCTCTTTAAGCTAAAGGGGCTAACCTAATTTGCCTTCATCATTTTAAAACTTGAGATTAAATCATAATGTGAGTTCAATAAGTATGCAAAAGCAAACTCTAGAGATGCAACATCATGAAGGTGCACACTTAAGAAAAGAAAATCAATTGACAAAAATATCAAATTTTATGAGGCTCAAAACTCACACAGGTGGGTTCACAAAGATTTATATGTCATGAATTGCAGAATGCAAAAATTAATCCCGAATGAATTCAAATGCTCATTTCTATGCTGATACCAAAGTCTCAACTATAATGCTAGAATTAAAGAAAAGATCAATAAATTTTCAACAATTATGCCATGCACAACAAACACAATAAACAAAACAACCACAATAAGCAAAACAAGAATTAAAGGAAAGCTTAAAGAGTACCCCACACTTAAAATTTACATTGTCCTCAATGTAAAACAAGAATAATAAATAAAAAGAGTCAAAGCACAACCTGTCTTCCATCGTACCTGGTGAGGCAAAATCCTAGCTTTCCATCACAAACACAAAAGTTCAAAAATAAGAGTACAATATAAAAATAAAATATCCAAATACAAAACATTAACATTAAAACAAAAATGAAAAATAAAAGAAAAGTACATTAAATAAAATAAAGTAAGGACTGAAAATCTATGGAAAATGTGGGCGAGAAGATGATGCAGCTGAAGGATGGAGACTCAAGATCGTCGCAAGGTTACTGTTAATCTGTTCCATCTGTTGTAAGATCTCAGCATGGTTACGGTCCACCTTGCTATCCAGTCGATCCACTTTGCCTTCCAGGGCCTCAATCCTCAGAAGTACCTCTGATGTTCCGAGACAGGAGCATCCTCATCTAGACCTAAAGAATCTGAGTCTGACTCCTCTTCAACCTGGGCTCTCTTCTGCCTATCCCCCGGTGCTTCAGGCTCAGCTGAAGGCATCACAAAAGTCCCTCTCCTATGCACGACCATGTGCATCTTCTCAAGGGTAGCCAAATCCAAGGAATCATTACCCAAAATACGGGTCATCCGAGTAGTACTCGGGTCAAAATCCTCAACCAGGGCTACTGCTAATGTAGTGATCAATCCTCGAACACAAATAGCCCCCCTCCTTTTATTAGCTACAGTGTCAAAAATATCGGCTAACCAATAGCCGGCACTAATATTCATTTCATTCAAAACACAGTCCAAGAAAAATAGCTCACTTGACTCAACCACACCCGGGCTCTCCTTCCGAGCAAAGAACCCACATGACATAAACCTGTGCAAATATCTCAAAGTAGGGTTTCGTAATTTAGATGCTTTGGCCAATTTGGCCACATAAGTACTCGAGCCTAAGGCACCCCAAGCAAATTGTTGTCTAAAATCTTTGGGTATCGATCTTTCCCCATGTTGATGAAAACCATAGATATCATTCAACTGATCAATAGTAAGCACAAATGATCTACCCATTAATTTAAACATCAGTCTCCTGCAAATTTTCTTATCATCTCTTTCCACCTTAAGAGTTGTCAAAAATTCTAGGGTGAGCTCCTCAAACTGCAAAGGTCTCAATGAGACAAAAGTCTCCCACCCAAGATATTGCACATTTCTATAAAAAGCAGTTCTCATTTACAAAGCATCTAGAGATTCGTCATTCACATACCTTGTCGGGAAAAAACCCCGAGCCAAAAGACTTGCTCTCTTGAAAGATAAAGTTGAGGAAGACGACGAAGCTCCTTCGGCACTAGATTTCTTCTTCTTGCGGTATGATACAGTTTTAGTTCTTGGCATCTTGAGATCTGAAAAATTAACACTCAAAACTGAATTAAATCAAGATTATATGAGTAAAGAGGAAGTTTCAAGTGATTATCTCAAGTTTTGTTGAAGAAATTTGAAGTTTTAATGGATGATATGAAGTTTTGAAATAAAAAGCTATGGATTTGGTGTTACAGAGAGCGAGAGAATGAAAGAGACGAAGAATAGGAAATTAGGGATTTATGAAAAGAAACTGGGCTAGATCGGGCTTTTAAAAGTTTAAAAGTTGAGTGACACGGCCGTGTGTGTGTGGACTTGGCCGTGTTGGTGTGTGAAAGTGGAGGGACACGACCAAGTGGAGAGCACACGGCCGTGTCTAAGGATCTTGGGGGACACGGCCAGGTGTCTTGGCCGTGTCCCCTAGGTGTGTCCAATTCTGTATAAAATTTGCAAAATGATCAATTTTTTTTTTATGAAAAAGCTTGGCCGTGTCCAGTGTGTGACACGGCCAAGTCCTTTGGTCGTGTCACCTACTGCCTTTTTATTAATTTTACTTTACTTTTTTTTAACAATTTTGCAAACCTTCTTCTTTAAACACCCTGAAACACAAAGTAAAGAAAAACTGATCAAAGCACAGTCCATTTATTGAAACCGAACATAAATCAAAACTCGCTAAACTTAAAATTACAACTACGAAAAATAAATGCAAACCGATGGGTTGCCTCCCATTTAGCGCTTCTTTAATGTCATATAGCTGGACATCATGCAAGGCCTAGGGATCATGAATCAAAGTACTGTCAATGACCCTCACTTCCTGAAATCCTTCATTGTATGGCTTAACTCTCTGTCCATTCACTTTGAAAGTCTCACCTATTCTAGAGTTAAGTAAATCAATTGCACCAGAAGGATATACCTGAGTTATCTCGAAAGGACCACTCCATCGAGACTTGAGTTTACCTGGAAAAAGACGGAGTCGTGAGCTAAAAAGTAAAACCTTCATACATGGACTCAATGTCTTTCGTACTATAATTCTGTCATGAAGTGCTTTAGTGCGATCCTTGTAAATTCTCGAGCTCTCATAAGCCTCATTCCTCAACTCATCTAACTCTGAAATTTGCAGAAATCTTTCTCTCTTTGCTTTGTCCAAGTCCAAATTCAGAGTCTTGATTGCCCAATATGCTCGGTGCTCCAACTCCACTGGTAAGTGACAAGCTTTTCCAAACACCAATCGATATGGACTCATACCTAGAGGAGTTTTGAAAGCAGTCCGATATGCCCATAGTGCATCATGCAATCTGCTTGCCCAATCCTTCCTGGATGTGTTGACTGTTTTCTCCAGAATTCCTTTTAGCTGCTTGTTGTATGATTCCACTTGCCCAGAAGTCTGTGGATGGTATGGGGTTGCCACCTTGTGCTTCACACCAGATTTGTGCATTAACTTCTCAAAAAGCCTGTTGCAAAAATGACTCCCCCCATCACTGACTACCACTCTTGGTGTGCCAAACCTGCTAAGAATGTTTTCCTTCACAAATTTAACAACAATATTAGCATCATTAGTACGGGTAGGGATTGCCTCCACCCATTTGGAAACATAATCAATAGCAACTAAAATGTATTCATAGCCAAAGGACTTGGGGAAAGGACCCATGAAGTCTATTCCCCACACATCAAATAGTTCAACAACAATATATGACTGAAGGGGCATTTCATTCCTCCTCCCAATGTTACCTACTCTTTGGCAATGATCACAGTGCTTACAATAGTCTTGAGCATCTTTAAATAAAGTAGGCCAATAAAAACCACTCTGAAGCACCTTTTCTGCAGTCTTCCTTCCTCCAAAATGACCCCCACAGTGAAGGTCATGAAAAATTTGAAGAACACTCAATTGTTCTTCCTCAGCTACACACCTGCGAACTATCTCATCTTTTCATATCCGGAATAGATAAGGTTCATCCCAAAAATAAAACTTACTCAAGTGTAGAAACCTTTTCTTTTCCTGAAAGGACATGTTAGATCTCAAAATACCACAAGCAAGATAGTTAGCAATATCTGCAAACCAAGGGGCATTAATCACCACAAACAGATGCTCATCAGGAAATTCTTCTAAATTTTTATAAATGTTATCAGATGCAAGATTTTCACTAAAGAAGGGTAATCTGGATAAGTGATCAGCAACAACATTCTCACTACCCTTAGTATCCTTGATTTGGAAATCAAACTCTTACAACAACAACACCCATCTAATTAAGCGCGGTTTAGCATGTTGTTTTGTTAATAGATATTTAAGAGCTGCATGATCAGAATGCATAATAATTTTTGACCCAATTAAATATGCTCTAAATTTGTCTAAAGCAAAAACAACAGCTAACATTTCCTTCTCAGTTGTGGTGTAGTTCATTTGTGCACTATTCAGGGTTAAACTAGCATAATAAATTACTCTCAAGTATTTGTCAACCCTTTGCCCAAGAACAGCTCCTACTGCATGATTAGATGCATCACACATGATTTCAAAAGGTAAAGACCAGACAGGAGCTACAATCACAGGTGCACTAGTCAATTTTTCTTTAAGGGAATTAAAAGCTTGCATGCATTGTACTGTAAATTCAAATGGAACATCTTTTCCCAACAAATGGCACAATGGTTGGCTTATTTTGGAAAAATCCTTAATAAACCTCCTGTAAAATCCTGCATGCCCTAGAAAACTTCTTATTCCCTTAACTGAGGTAGGTGGGGGTAACTTAGCAATCAATTCAATTTTAGCCTTATCCACCTCAATCCCTTTACTTGACACCACATGACCTAAAACAATGCCCTGGGTAACCATAAAATGACTCTTTTCCCAACTTAAAGTAAGGTTACATTCAATGCATCTCTCTAGCACACGAACAAGATTATTGAGGCAATTATCAAAAGAATTACCAAAAATAGAAAAGTCATCCATAAATACCTCAATAAAATCATCGATCATATCTGAGAAGACAGACATCATGCATCTCTGAAAAAGTTGCAGGTGCATTGCACAAGCCAAAGGGCATACGTCGAAATGCATATGTCCCAAAAGGGCAAGTAAAGGTTGTCTTGGACTGATCCTCTGGAGCTATTGGTACCTGATAGTAACCTAAAAGGCCATCCAGAAAACAATAATGTGAGTGTCAAGAAAGTTTATCTAACATCTGATCAATAAAAGGAAGAGGAAAATGATCTTTCTTTGTAGCATTGTTCAACTTCCTATAATCAGTGCACATTCTCCACCCAGTAGTAGTCCTAGTAGGAACCAATTCATTATTCTCATTTTTCACCACAGTGATTCCAGATTTCTTAGGAACTACATGTACTGGGCTCACCCACTCACTATTAGCAATTGGATATATTACTCCTTCATCCAGTAATTTGAGCACCTCTTTCTTAACCACTTCACTCATATTTGGGTTAAGTCGCCTTTGGGTCTCCCTCACAGGTTTAGCTCCCTCTTCTAAAGTGATTCTATGCATGCACATGGAAGGGCTAATACCCTTGATGTCACTCAATCCCCATCCTATTGCTCTCTTCAATCTTTTAAGCTCACTCACTAACCTCATCTCCTCCCCTTCACTAAGTTCACTAGATATTATCACAGGTAAAGTGTTGTTATCCCCTAAAAACACATATTTCAGGTTCTTAGGTAACTCTTTCAGCTCTAACTCTAGTGAGGGGTTCTTCTCTTCTTTTTCAATGGGGGAAGGTTCAAAAATTGGGTTCTTCTTAAGCTCCTCTATTTCAGCACCCTCTAAAGTCTCAAGACAACTGGCTATTTCTGCATCAAAAATATCCACATCACTCTCTAAAGTCAATGCCAGCTCCAATTTATCAGAGGAACCTGTCTGCAAGAAAACATTTGAAACAACTGCATCAACACAATCAATGAAAGAATAATCCTCATATAAAACAGTTGTAGGAATAGGAGAAGTGTTAAAAATAGAAAATTCCACAGTTTGTCCCAAAACAATCATTGATAATTTTCCATTCTTAACATCTATCAAAGTATTGGTAGTCGCCATAAAAGGCCTACCCAGCAAAATGGTGTGTGCAGATGGTGAAGAATTACTCACCTCCATGTCAAGAACAATGAAATCCACAGGTACTATCAAACCACCAACTTTAACTAACACATCTTCTATAACCCCTTTCGGGAATCTAAGAGATCTATCAGCTAATTGCAACACCATTTTTGTTGGCTTAAGTTCCCCTAATTCTAAGTCAAGGTACACAGAGTAAGGCATTAAGTTCACACTAGCTCCCAAATCACACATTCCATCAGTACATTTTCCATTCCCTACATTTTCCATTCCCCACAGCAATTTGAATAATAAAGCTTCCAGGATCCTTTAGCTTAGGAGGTAGTTTATGCTGCAAAACAGCACTAGCTACCTCAGAAACTATCACCTTTTCATTCGGCTCATACCTTTTTTTCTTGGTATTCAGTTCTTTAAAGAATTTAGCATAAGTCGTCATGTTCTTAATTGCTTCAAGTAAGGGTAAATTAATACTTACCTTAGATAGCATGTTGAAGATATCTGAAAACTGCTTATCTTTTTTATCATCCTTCAACTAGCTAGGGAATGGTATAGGTGGCCGGTATGGATTGCTTGCCTTGTGCAAATATGGTGTAGGGGACTTCTCCATTGATCCTTCTTCAGCACCTTTATTCTCTAATTCTCTTTCCTTTTTCTTTTCTTGCTCACCTGCATTCACAGAGTTATTTTCAATATTATTATTAATTACCTTGCCACTCCTAAGAACAGTCACTGCCTGTGCCTGCTCAGGTTGACTTGGGAACTTCCCCTTTTGTTGAATCTGCATCTGTTGTGCAAGTTACCCCACTTGGGTCTCCACCTTCTTAAAAGATGCTTCCAAGGAATCCAGCCTCTTGTTGTTCATCTCCTGATTTTTAGCACTGACTTGGATAAAAGCCTGTAAGCTTTCCTCCAAACTCTCTCTCTTAGGCTGACCTTGATTTGAGGATTGGCCCTGTTGTTGGTTCTGTCTCTGGAGCAAATGGAAGGGCTGTTGAGCATTATTCGTTGTCCAGGAAAATTTGGGGTGACTCCTCCAACCAGGATTGTAAGTGTTGGAGTAAGGATCATTTCTGGCTCTTGGTTGAAATCCCCCCATAGCATTAACTTGCTCAGCTTCATTCCCAAAAGACTCATATGTAGAAGGACATATATTTGCTCCATGCCCAAATGTCCCACAGATTCCACACACTTCTTGAGTAGATGAAGAAATATTGTTCTTCATGTTTAGCATCTGAACTTGCCTTGTCAACTCAGCTATTTGACTAACCATTTCAGTATTAGCTTCCAGTTGATTCACCCCTTTACTTCTTCCCCTTACACTCTTTTGTTGAGAATTAGCTCCCAACATCTCAAAGATCTCATAAGTCTCATCAGCTGTCTTTTCTCCCATGGCTCCCCCAGCTGCATTATCAACAGTGTTCTGAAATTGCTGGGTGAGACCATCATAGAAAAACTGATTAAGGAGTTGAAGTGGGTAGTGATGATGTGGACACTGGATCAATAGCATCTTGAATCTGTCCCAAGCCTCATGAAATGGCTCTCCTTCAAATTGAGAGAATGTAGCAATCTTTCCTCTCAACTCAGTTGTCTTTTGATGTGAGTAGAACTTGCCCATGAATTTATTGTAAACTTCTTCCCAAGTTGTCAGTGAGTTCTCGGGCAACATCATAAGCCAGCTCTTTGCCCTATCCTTCAAAGTATAAGGGAAACATCTCATCCTCAACTGATCTTCTATTAGTCCTCCCAAAGGAAAAGTGTTGAGGGTGGAGTAGAAATCCCGAATAAAATTCAAAGGATCTTCATTTGGAACTCCATAGAATGATGGCAGCATGTTGTAATGAATGTTCTTCAACTCATAATTTCTTGCTGCATCTGTCAGTCTTATGCAAGAAGTGGAGGTTCCAATAACAGGTCTAGCAAAATCTCTCATGGTTCTTTGCCTTTCTTCAGCCATCTTTACAGATTTTTCAGATTCTGACTCAAAATCCGAAATATCTTCCTCTGAAGTATCAAATTCGGTGAAGAGCTCAAACTCCTCTCTGCTACTTTTTACTCTCTGAATTTCTGGAATGAATGGATGCAACTCTCCTTCAAGTGATCTCCTGCCTTGCATAAACAGAAATTTTCTAGAAAAAGAAATAATTAAAAGCAAAAGACAAATAAAATAAAATGAAAACAATGAAAAATAATCTAAAATATTTTTTTTTTCTAATAAACAATTTCGCCAATTAGCCTCCCCGGCAGCGGCGCCAAAAACTTGTTACGCTCAAATTAACTCTACCACGAAGCGTCACTCGCAAGTATACGAGGTAGCTGTAGCAAAGGTGATCGCCCCAAGGTCGTCTCACAAGGAAGCCAAAGTGGGTAATTGATTATCAAATTAAAAGTAACAAGTAATTAAAGAAATTTAATTTGCTAAGTAATGAAGAAGATTGATTTAAGTTGAAAACGATAAAAATAAACAAAAGCTGATGTTTTGATTCACTTGATAAAGGGGTCTAGGGTTTGCACTTCTCTACTACTTATATGTATGAACGGTTATTCCACTTAACTAATTTAATTTCTAAGATTAAATCTAAACAACTTAATTAATTGAGTCAAGGAAATAAGCTCTCGCATTCAAACCTCTTACAACTAATCTTGTTATAATTGAAACAATCTTTTTAATAGGTTATATTTCAAATTCACCTAAGTCCTTAATTGAATTATTCCAGCATTAGACTTCATCTCTCAATTCATCATCTAATACCTAAAACACACAATTGGTGGCCAATCAATTATATGTTAACAATATTTCATTCAATAAAGGCTAGAGAAATTATTAGCTAAGAGAATAACCAATTCATACAATCATAGCAGATCCATACAAACCCTAGACTAGATCAAATTAGTTCATAATGCAATCACACATATTCATCTCATTAATGTTCAAAGAAATCGAAATAGACATGATAATATCCATTCAATAAAAAATAAAGAGAATAAGTTCAAGAGCAAAACCAAGTTACAACTCCTTGAAGCTTCTGAATAATCTCTTGTTCGAATCTTGCAAGAAGGATATAACAATGGAAAGAACAATTTAATCTAGCTAGTTTCTTTTCAAAAAGTGAAATCAAAATAAAGAAAACTAAGTTAAACCCTAGCTCCACTCTCTTGACGGCTCAAAATTTGCTCAAAATCGTCAACAACCCCTTTAACCTAGCTTTCTTTTTGCTTTTATACGAAACGTCGGCTTTAAAATTCGGTGCGCATTTGGTTCATGAGGGACACGACCAGGTGATGAGGGACACGGCCGTGTGAGATCTTGTAGGAGGGACACGGCCACAAGATACAGTCGTGTCCCCTGCAGGTGTCCACCTCTGTTTGTTTCTCTCCTCTTTCTTCTTTAGTTGAGTGACACGGCCAAGTCAGAAGTGACTTGGCCGTGTTGCACCATGTTTGAGGGACACGGCCACATGACTTGGCCGTGTCCCTTGCCTGTGTCCGCCTCTGTGAAATTTGCTTCGTCTTTGCCTTTGGAACCAAGTGAGACACGGCCAAGTCAAGATGACTTGGCCGTGTTGGGCTTCTTTGGAGGGACACGGCCACATGACTTGGCCGTGTCCCTTGCTTGTGTCTGCTACTGGGACTTTCTCTTCCTTTTAACTTAGTATGGGAAAGGGCCAGTGACTTGGCCGTGTCCTCTGCCTGTGTTAGCTTCTGCCCATTTCATCTTCAATTTGTTTCCTTGCTGTTTTAACCTAACACAAAACTGGTAAACAAAACTTAAACAAGGATTAAATAAACAATATCCAACAAAACATAAACACATACTAAAAATTAAATAAAAAATGACAGAAACACAGAAATAAACTAAAACTACACAATTAAAGAAAACACTAAACAAACCGATTAAAACTAACAAAATACCTAAATAAAACAATAATTAACATAACAAACAAGACACAAAACTATAACAAAAAACTAATAAAACAATACATACAATACGTATATAAAGTATAAGAATGTCACTTTTAGTTTCAATTTAAAAACCTTTATCCGAGTTCAAACAATATTACATTAATTTAAAGAACATTTACAAAATCATTATACTTTCAATGGTCTTATATATATATTACTCTCATTCTTATTTACCAAAACTTTATTTATACATATGAATATATTCTTATAAAAAATACAACATAATTAAATCACACATGTATGCATCACCTTCTAGTTGGTCTCGACAAACTCTTACTCTTCTCGTGGCATAACGAAAGACTTCAGATCTACCATCTACTCACCTGCGCGATTACACATTAGCGCTAAGCCCGAGAGCTTAGTAGTACAAATATAACATATAAACATACATTATAGAAATTCTAACATATAATGAAATATCTCTTCCATGTACCATTAGTTTCTTACCATGTTTTTCCTTTTGAATTGCACCTTTCATATACCTCGACTAATTTCATATATTATATACATATCATTATCACCAACCACAATCCATCATTAATACTCACAATCAATATATCAATATACACATTACACAACATACTTCATAACATTGTTTTATTCATAGTTCACCAATCATGAATAACATTTTCAACAAAGTCAACCATAAATCTCATTACTCATTATTTCAACATTTGTATATCATATTGACAACAAAGACAGACTCGGCCTCAAAAGACACTAATATGCCATTCAATTTTCAGAGTTAATGCTTTGGTTTTGTTATCACATTTATCATTATCATAGACCCAACTAGGCTTCAAGGATTTAGGTTCAACCAATCTTCAAGGGGAACAAAGCATGCTAAGTATCAACCCAACTTGGCTTCAAGAACCAACCCAACCTAGCTTCAAGGGTTGTAACATCTCAATTAGGCTTCAAGGACTAGACCCAACCAAGCTTCAAGGGTAGTAAAACATGTTAAACTTCTACCCAACTTGGCTTCAAGGATCAAGCCCAACCTAACTTCAAGAGATTGTTACTATTAGGCATGCCACCAACAACAAAACTCTGAAAATGAATAACATATTAGACACACAATTCATTTATTATTTCATTATCAATTTCATTCTCAATGCTCATCATCATCTAGGCAAACATGCCCCACATATCTCATTTGAATCATCATAGCCAATAACAATGGCTTCACATCTCATTTGAATCATCATAGCCAATAATAATGGCTTCACATCTCATTTGAATCAATTCACATTATAATACCTCATTATCGAAATTTACATAATCAAACACATTAAACATCCATTAAGAATAATCATCATTGATATACACATATATAATTTACCTCATTCATAGATTTAGAATCCTCAATATACATTTGTTTAGGTCATCCTTGTTTTAAGTATATTTAAAGTGTAGATACAAAAAGACCTTTGGAGGATCCCACAACGCAAGAATAGAAAAAAAATAAATATAGTAGCCAACACACTCAAGGGACACGGCCAAGCTTGTGGCCGTGTCTCTCAACAAAAATTCCAACACGGCCAAGACTCCCCTAGCTTGGCCGTGTCTCCCTTAAATCCAAAGAACAAAAACAAAAGAAGAAAGATGGAGTCAGGCAGTAGCAGACACGGGCAAGGGACACGGCCAAGACATTGGCCGTGTCTCTCCAAAAATCATCCAACACGGCCAAGTTTCCCCTGACTTGGCCGTGTCTCCCCTAACATGGCCGTGTCTCTCCTTAAATTTTGGACGTGTCTCTCAATAATCTAAAAACCAAACACGGCCAAGCCTCCTTGATTGCATTAAATCACATTATACACAACATAGCATGATTCAATTGGATATAATCAATGTTCTAGGCACATATATTACATGCTTATCACAATATTCACACTATTAATACACATCAACAATGCATTAGATTCACTAACACATTTACAAATTAATGTAATTTGTACTTACCTTAAGAATCACTCACACCAATCTATCCACTTTACCTTCCAAGAACTCTTCACCACTTAAATTAGGGCAATCCACTTCCTTCACAACCTAATCCAAAAACAATGATAAGATACATGAATTCCAATACAAGTATTCACTTATGAAACTCATTCTAAAACTTTAGATCACAACTTCACAAATCACATCTCTCTCTAGGATCCAAACTCATGTATTTTATGTTTTCAACTTCCTTAAACACAACATACATCAATCATATATCAATTATTCAATTCCCCAACTCCTTTATATTAAACCCTTATTAAACAATTTCAATAATCCATCATCACTCTCACAACTAACCATATCAAATCCAAACTTAAACAATAGAAATCCATACAAGGAAATGAATACTTACTTGGATATTATGCCAAATCTTCAATAACCATCTTCAATTCTCTCAAAATCCCTTTGGATTTGATATGTATATTGATGAAATCATCTCTCTCTCTCTCTCTCTCTCGTGCAAGAAGAAGAAGAAGAAGAAGAAGAAGAAGAAGAAGGGAAGAAGATCTTTTCTTCTTTTCTCATACTTATCATATATATATATATAATAATATAATTAATTATTTCTAAAATAATCCCCACCACCACTTTCTTCCTTTGACTTTCCTTTCTTCTTTTCCTTTTATTATTATTATTATTATTATTATTATTATTATTTAATTATATAATTTACTTTTCCTACACCATTTTATACATCATGTATATGTGATGTATATGTGGGTATATGTATATTTTATATGTATTGCATTTATATATATCCCATATCTTTCAAATACCATATATAAATTTTATCCTTCATATCCATCTAGCTCTTATAATATTTTCCTTACATATTTTACCAACATATCTTCTCACTACTACAATTCCACTGTACACCAACATCAGATATTAAATTAATTCATTGCTCTTCTTTTAACCTTTATTAATTTAACTTGTATATATTCCCTTAGATACAACATATACACTCTCTTCACTTCTTTTCTCTTTCCCTTCAATATACACATTAAATCCAATTACAACAATAATTATTCCAAAACTTTTAGAGTGTATTTTGGGATATTACAATTCTCTCCCCCTTAAATAATTTTGTCCTCGAAATTATCTAGTATAATAGTAATCCATTCATAATACAATACCATCTTAACTTCCATATGAAGTTAATTATATTCTTAAATTATTATATCACCAAATCATATAATTTATACTCTCCCCCTTAGAGTCAATCAACTTCTTTAAATTTCATAATTCACCATTATACATATATATATCTTATTACTTCTTTAACAAAGCAATCAAGATATTTTCTCACATTCCCAATGAAATTACCTTTATACCAAAAATCAAATCATCTTATAATATATTTATACTTCGTCTAATCATTATCTTCAGGATATGCTATTACTTCATTTCTTTATAATTACTCTTTTAATTTAACCTTAAAAATCATTGAGTTAAATCTTAATATGGATTATCCCGTCATTACAATCACTTTCAAAATAAGCATCTACCAAACCTTAATTGATAACAATATCCTTATTTATAGATAATCAATCTTTTCTCTTTTTATCATTATTTACAACTAATATAACTCCTTTCATTCTTTTCTATTCACATTTTAGAATTCTACATCATATACATTATCACTTAAATCTTATGCTTCTAATACAATTGTACACATTAAATTTCAATAACGATTCATAATCTTCATAGAATCTAGATCAATTGATCTATCTGCCACAATATACCCACGTTTCAATCTTGTTTAATTCAAATCAACAATTAATTTATTTAAACTTATCATGAAATTTCACAATATATATATATATATATAACTTAATTCTATTAGAGCAAACTTATATTCAAATCCTGATCTCTTCATATCCATATTCAGTAAAATTATCATGATTACAAATCACTTTAAATTATCTTTCAATATATACATAGTTTATTTTCTACTATCTTAGTATAATTGCCACCAATTCTCATGATCATCTCATACCATACTTTCTATCCATAGTTCACTCACTTAAATCTTAAGCCCATCCACTTATTCACTTCATATCATAAACATATTCAATATAACTTTCATTCACATTTTATAATTTCTCCCTTTTTAATATTTCTTCACATTTCATGCCTTTACTATATTTACAATAATTGTCTTTTTATCACATTATCCATAACTCAAAACATTTTTCGTAATTCTCTTTTCTTTCCTTACTTTTCAAAATTATAACAAATTTCTAACATAAAATGATAAAGTATAACTTTACCAATCAAATCTCTTGATCATGTTTTTAGAAACATAATTATTAATCTCACCAAAACTGCGTTCCAGTCATATTATCCCAATCCCAAAGTTGGGGATAACAAAGCTAATCAGCCAAATATACTAAACAAATCATAGAATCATAGGAGATTAACAATTATGCCTGTAGCCCCATAATCAATTCTGTTCCTCTATTATTCCTGTTCTAACCTTTCCAATTACAAGGCTAAATTAGATCACAGGAATTACATATTCATTTTCTAAACTTTTGCTACATCAAGAGTTAACAAACTTCAACTCCATTTCAACTCAATTTGCACTCATTTATGTGGTCATCTTTAGCGTAATTCATGTTTCAACAATATTACTATTAACATCTCTTACATATATGTATGCAATCATATACAATTCTTACACAATTTCCTTTTTGTCACTCCATTTCGAATCTATTTCTAATCCATTTACAATCTCCTATTATACACATATACATAAAACCTTCCTACATGTAAATACCTTGGGACTCAAAATATTATATAATTATCAGATTTAGTGATTACCATAACAATTTCACCATCCAATATTACTCAAGTCCATTCTCATTCTTAATTTCATTACATAATCTATCTAACTTTGAACAGTTCAAGACCTAATCTCTCTTAGGTCCACTAATACATGCAATATCATTCTTAATATCATTATACCAGTAATTATCACTTACATATTTATAGGCCACATCCACAATGTGGCTCACTTCCCATATTCCTTATATATTACACTTACCTTCATATCGAAAAACTCATCTCACATACCCTTTACATATATACACTTATATATATATATTTATATCCTCTTTCGCATACAATCTATACCAATTTAATGTTTATCAACATATATTTTTTTTCTGAACATTATCAATGTCATGTATTCAACCAATCAAGATCATATTTATAAATGTTACATTTCATTATTTCAATAATTATATCATCATTCATTATACTCACTCAAGTTCATCATTATAGCTAACAACCATGGCTTCATATACGAACCTTCCCCCAACCAGGTCGGTAGTCCAAGTTCGGTTGCCCAAACCCAGGGTCCGCATGGTTCCGCAGAAGGCAGATAGGTCCATTCATCAATCTTTAAACATTACTTTCTCAATTCCTTTCATTTTCATAAGCAAATTAGGCAACCATGCCTCAATCATCTCATATGATCTCAAATCACAATAAAGCAACTCTTCATAACATCATATCTTTCACATTTCACATTTCATCATCATAATATACAACATCAATTACATTAACTAAACACATATATCATTATTCAATCATATCATTCACATATCTAATGTGACATCTCTTTCACACTTATCTTTTATTTCAAAATAAATTCTCATATGCAAGAATATGCATTGCAAATAGCTCATATGTTTAATATCTAAATAAGCTTTATCAACATTCCATTAAAATTCTAAATTCTCAAATCACTATTTCATTTAAACTTCAACTTACAATTCTCATCTTTTCTTAATATCAACTTTAAAAACATCTTATATACATACCACAAAGCAACATCCAAACATATAATTTTCACAATTATAAAGCTCTTTTCAAAAATCCAACTGTCGTATATTACCACCATTAACATTAGCTTTCACAATATTCAAACATATTACATTTTTAACATTGAAATCACAATGTTGCATTACAATAACAATACAAACAATACCAATATATCTTTTTACTTAACCAACATCATCTCTTTTTCTTTTAAACAAAACTTTAACTTTATACACCCAAACCTTAAATGATCACATTTTGTTTATACCGATCAACTCACTTAATATTTCACCATACTCTCTTCAATTAATAACATATCTATCTATTTTAACAATCCCATAATATTTCCTCCCTCTAATAATCAAAACATAAGGTTTATTAGAAAGAGATCCAAACGGTATAGAAAAGAGTGCATATTTTAATCTTGATTTTTTTAACTCCTTTCCAACTATATTCTTCTATTCATTTCTTTCTTTAATTTTCCTTTCATGCAGAACTTTATCCCCATGCTATTATTCGTCTCATTTAATTCAATTACATTACAATTCACATAATGCCACGTCCGAGACCAACCTAGGTGTGAATGCATATGCATGTATTACAAATTTCATTTCAAAACTTTTCTTTTTAATTCTCTTTAAGTTTTTCAAAACTTTCTCTTTTTAATTCTACTTAGGCCGAGAATCTCGAACCTAAGCTCTGATACCAAAATAATTGTAACACCCCCATACCCTATATAAGTACTATACATATACCTGGTATACATACAATACGTATATAAAGTATAAGAATGTCACTTTTAGTTTCAATTTAAAAACCTTTATCCGAGTTCAAACAATATTACATTAATTTAAAGAACATTTACAAAATCATTATACTTTCAATGGTCTTATATATATATTACTCTCATTCTTATTTACCAAAACTTTATTTATACATATGAATATATTCTTATCAAAAATACAACATAATTAAATCACACATGTATGCATCACCTTCTAGTTGATCTCGACAAACTCTTACTCTTCTCGTGGCATAACGAAAGACTTCAGATCTACCATCTACTCACCTGCGCGATTACACATTCGCGCTAAGCCCGAGAGCTTAGTAGTACAAATATAACATATAAACATACATTATAGAAATTCTAACATATAATGAAATATCACTTCCATGTACCATTAGTTTCTTACCATGTTTTTCCTTTTGAATTGCACCTTTCATATACCTCGACTATTTTCATATATTATATACGTATCATTATCACCAACCACAATCCATCATTAATACTCACAATCAATATATCAATACACACATTACACAACATACTTCATAACATTGTTTTATTCACAGTTCACCAATCATGAATCACATTTTCAACAAAGTCAACCATAAATCTCATTACTCATTATTTCAACATTTGTATATCATATTGACAACAAAGACAGACTCGGGCCCAAAAGACACTAATATGCCATTCAATTTTCAGAGTTAATGCTTTGGTTTTGTTATCACATTTATCATTATCATAGACCCAACTAGGCTTCAAGGATTTAGGTTCAACCAATCTTCAAGGGGAACAAAGCATGCTAAGTATCAACCCAACTTGGCTTCAAGAACCCACCCAACCTAGCTTCAAGGGTTGTAACATCTCAATTAGGCTTCAAGGACTAGACCCAACCAAGCTTCAAGGGGAGTAAAACATGTTAAACTTCTACCCAACTTGGCTTCAAGGATCAAGCCCAACCTAACTTCAAGAGATTGTTACTATTAGGCATGCCACCAACAACAAAACTCTGAAAATGAATAACATATTAGACACACAATTCATTTATTATTTCATTATCAATTTCATTCTCAATGCTCATCATC
This sequence comes from Garcia nutans, assembly GCA_947685225.1. Taxonomy (NCBI): domain Eukaryota; kingdom Viridiplantae; phylum Streptophyta; class Magnoliopsida; order Malpighiales; family Euphorbiaceae; genus Garcia; species Garcia nutans. The sequence continues at coordinate 38,887,450 of CANTUV010000011.1, forward strand.
ATCTAGGCAAACATGCCCCACATATCTCATTTGAATCATCATAGCCAATAACAATGGCTTCACATCTCATTTGAATCATCATAGCCAATAACAATGGCTTCACATCTCATTTGAATCAATTCACATTATAATACCTCATTATTGAAATATACATAATCAAACACATTAAACATCCATTAAGAATAATCATCATTGATATACACATATATAATTTACCTCATTCATAGATTTAGAATCCTCAATAAATCAATATACACATTACACATCATACATCAAAACAAGCTTCAAGAGATTGTTACTATCATTAGGCATGCCACCAACAACAAACTCTGAAAATGGAATAACACATTAGCTACACAATTCATTTATTATTTCATTATCATTTCCATTCTCAATTGAATCATCATAGCCAATCACAATGGCTTCACATCACATTTGAGTTATCATAGCCAATTACAATGGCTTCACATCTTATTATATCTCAAATCACATTATACACTTCATAATTCAAGCATACATAATCAATTTCATTGCACATGTATCTAAAATTCATCGTCATATAAACAACATGTCCCTCTATTTCATTTCAATCATTATTAAAACATTTATCATGATAAATTGCATTGCACATACCTTTTGGATGATTATTATAGCTTTCACCTTCAAGAACTACTCCCATCAAGCTATACATAATCAATTACCTCATCATCTCCTTCACATTTTACATATAGCATCATGGATATAACATTACAAAGTACATTATTCATATAACACATTACCATTCACAAGATTCACAATGCATAAAACATAACATTGTTCATATAATATCATATGCATTATCAAATGTAAGTTCAATCTCAACCATGTAAGAAGAACAAGGAATAATCACAGTAGCCAACACACTCAAGGGACACGGCCAAGCTTGTGGCCGTGTCTCTCAACACCAAATCAAGCTGAGGCAAACACGGGCAAGGAACACGGCCGTGTCTCTCAACAAAAATCAGGCAGTGGCAAACATGGGCAAGGGACTCGGCCGTGTCTTCTCCAAAAATCATCCAACACGGCCAAATTTCCATAGACTTGGCCGTGTCTCTCAAAAATCCTTTAGTTTGGTCGTGTCTCTTCCTTGGTTTGGTCGTGTCTCTCATGTATACAAACCCTAAATATGGCCAACTCTCTTTTGATTGAATAAAAACACATTATGCACAATACAACCTCATTCAAATGGATGTAATCAATGTTATTAACACATATTCATCACAATATTCACATTAACACTATATCAACCATACAATCAATCACTTACCACATCAAACCCTAAACCAACATCAATCTTCTTCTTTCATTATCAACATCCACTTAACTTACCATCTTCAAACAAAGCCAACACCAATTTAACCTTTTTAACTTACAATCCATTTCAACACTTATAAACACATCTCAAACACACCAATTCATAATATCAACAAATCACAACTCATCTCAAACACAACTTCAACAATAACAAAGGAAAACAAGAAAGTACTTACCTCAATTGAAGAAATTTCACAAATCTCTAACTTAATCCTTTGATTCTCCCTTCAATTTGATGTCTATAACTTAGAACACCTCTCTTGCTCTCTCTTTCCTTTGGTAGCCGGCCACACCCATGAGAAGAAAAGAAAATGAAAACAAGTCAAACTTTTTTTCTTCTTTAAATCTCCACCAAGCAATTCTAACCAAGCAATTACCTAAATGCCCTCATCCATTTAACTTTGCTTCTTTAACTTATATGCCCATTTAAGTAATTTCACATATCACAAATAAAATATCTTCTTCCCTTGACTCCTCATTTTGACCAACATATATGTTATATATATTACCATATACCCAACATATACACTTTCTCTCTACACATTACTTTCCCTTTTTAAACAATACCTAAACATTCTCTTTTCAATTTCTTTTCTTATCAACATAACATATACACATAATTCAAACAAACAACAATTATATCTAAACTTCTAGGACACACATTGGGATATTACAATTCTCTCCCCCTTAAATAATTTCGTCCTCGAAATTATCAGTACCGTAACAATTCATTCTTAACAAAATACTATCTTAACTTCCATATAAAGTTAATCATATGCTTAAGTTATTATGTCATCAAATCATATAACTTCAACTCTCCTCTGTAGAATCAACCATCTTCTCAAAATTCCATAACTCATCATTCTATATGTTTATATATCTTATTAGTTCCTTGATCAAACATTCAAAAGAACTCATTACATTTCCTATTAATGTCTTTATATAAGAATCAGATCATTTTATAGTACACTTATACTTCATCAAATCTTTATATTTAATACATATTGTTCCATCATCTCTTTGTAATTACCCTCTTAACTTTAACCTAAAAAAAATCATTGGTTTATATCTTAGCATTAATTATCCCGTCATTACAATCACTGTCTAAATAGACAATTTATCAAACCTCAATGAATAACAAGATCCTTATTTTTCACAAATTGAGTTACTTCTTTAGCATGCTTTTCACTTAACTTACATATTAATATATTATCTTTCAACTTATTTTATAAATAACCAATCTTTTCCCTTTTTATCATAATTTATAACTACTATAACTCCATTCGTTCATGTCCATTCACACTTTAACATTTTACATCATATACATTATCATGTAAATAATTACACTCTTAGTACAACTATACATATTAAATCTCAATAATGATTCATAATCTTAGCCAAATCCAGATCACTTGATCTATCTGTCACAATATACCCACGTTCCAATCTTGTTCAATTCCAACCAACGATTAATTTTTTTAACTTATCATGAAATTTCACAATATCCATATATGTATATATATAACCTAATTCCATTAGGGCAAACTTATATACCATTCCTGATCTCTTCCGATCCATATTCAGCCAAATTATCATGATAACAAATCACTTCAAATTATCTTAGTATAATTCCCACCAATTCTCATAAAATTTTTATACCATATTTACTATCTATAGTTCATTCACTTATTCATTACATACCATAAACATATTCAGTAAAATTTTCAGTCACATTTTATAATTTCTCCCTTCATCTTCATAATTGTAACCAAATTCTTAACATAAAATGTTAAGGTACAACTTCATCCATCATAACTTTTAACTCTACTTCTCAAACAAAATTTTCAATCTCACCAAATTTGTATTACAATCATTTTATTTAAGACCCAAATCCATGGATAACAAATTAATCGATCAAATATACTAAACAAAACACATGGCTTTAAGAGATTAATATTCAAGCCTGGAACTTTCAAATCAATACTGTTCTTTTTATAATTTTATTCTCAATCTATACAAATACAAGGCTAAGGTATATCTCAAGAATTACATATTCCTTCTTTACATTTTTCCTATATCAAAAGTTAACACATTCCAACTCCATTTCAAACCAATTTGCACTCAATTATATGATCTTTATCAACTTAATTCATGTTTCAACAATATAACTATATACATATTCAATCATATGCAATTCCTATACAATTTCTATTCGTCACTTCATTTCTAATCCATTTATAATCTCTTATCATATATAATTACATAGAACTTTCCACATGTGAATACTTTGGGACTCTAAATATCATATGATCATCAAGTTCAATGCTCACCATAACAATTTTCACTGTCCAATATTACTCAAGTCCATTCCATTCTCACTTCCATCACATAAACCATCTAGCTTTACACAGTTCAAGACCTAATCTCTCTTAGGTCCACTAATACATACAACATTATTTCCATATCACTAATTTTATATTTATACCACATACATATTCATAGATCATCTTCATAATGTGATTCACACATTTTTTTTATATCATAATTTCATTCATATTGAAAAACTCAGTTCACATATCATATACATGTATACACTTAATTATATGCTCTTATTTTTTTCCTTTTTCATACATTCAATACACATTTGATGTTTATCACTTTCTTTTAAACACTATCATACTCATTCTTCCAATATGATGTAAAGTATTTATTCACACAACATATATATATATATATTCTGACTATAATAGCACTTCACATCCATCTTAGTCACATTCCCAATGTGACATCTCTTTCACTTTCGTCTTTAAAAGCATTTAATATACTTCCATATCCATTTTTACCCTTTGCAGTAACATGACTTAAAATAGTTCTTTTTCATTTGATTGTCCACTTCTCTTTTTTACTTCAAAACAAATTCTCATACTATCAATCATATTACTCAATTCATAACACTTTCATGTGCAATATTAGTCATTTCACCTAGCTTATGTATTGAATATACATTAAAATATCAATATCCAAATAATCTTTATCAAATTCCACTAAAACTTTAACTTTTCAACTTACTACTTCACTTAAACTTCAATTTGCCAAACTCATCTTTCCTTAATATTACTTTAAAAACATCTTATATATATATCACAAAGCAATATCAAAACATATAATTTTCAAAATTATCAAGCTCATTTCAAAAATCTCAAATATCACATATTACCACCATTACCATGAGCTTTCACAATATCCAAGCATCTCACATTTCTAACATTGAATTCACAATGTTTGCATTAAAATAACAATACCAATGTATATTCTTACTTAACCAATATCATCTCTTTTTCCTTCAAACAAAACCTTAACTTTATATATAGATATATCCCAAACTTTAAATAATCACACTTTATCTACACTAATCAACTCATTCAATATCACACCATACTCTTTTCATTTTAATAACATAACTTTCAATATTAACAATTCAACAATATTTCCTCTGTCTAGCAAACCCAACATAAACTTTATTATAAAGAGATTCAAAATGTAGAGGAAAGAGTACATACTCTTATCTTGATTTTGATTTCAACTCATTTTCAACTTTATTCTCCTTTTCATTTCTTTATACTTCAACACATTTAACAATTCACTTTACTTGCATAAATTTCCATTTTTTTTTAATTTATCAATAAAACTTATATAAATCCATATCATTTCTTTCTCTAGCTTTACTTTCATGTAAAACATCATTCACACACTAGCATCCATCTCATATAACACAAATATTGTACAATTCATATAATGCCACATCCGAGACCAACCTAGGTGTTAATGCATATATATGTATTACCAGTTGCATTTCAAAACTCTTCTTTTTAATTCATTTTAAGAGTTTCAAAACTTTTTCTTTTTAATTTCACTTAGGCTGAGAATCTCGAACCTAAGCTCTGATACCAAAATAATTGTAACACCCCGATACTCCATATAAGTACTATACATACACCTGGTATACATACAGTAAACATATAAAGTATAAGGATGTCACTTTTTGTTACATTTTTAAAACCATTAACAGAGTTCAAACCACAATATATTAATTTAAAGACCATTTACAAAATCATTATACTTTTAATGATATTACATATATTTATCATAATCTTATCTTTATCAAAACTTCATTTATGCATATAAATATACTCTTGTCAGAAATACATCATAATTAAAAATTATACATGTATGCATCACCCTCTAGTTGGTCTCGACAAACTCTTACTCTTCTCGTGGCATAACGAAAGATTTCATATCTTCCACCTTGTCACCTGCGCGATTACACATCCGCGCTAAGCCCGAGAGCTTAGTAGTACAAATATAACATATAAACATACATTATAGAAATTTTAACATATAATGAAACATCACTTCCATGTACCATTAGTTTCTTATCATGATTTTCCTTTTGAATTGCACCTTCCATATATCTCGACTAATTTCATATATTATATACATATCATTATCACCAACCACAATCCATCATTAATACTCACAATCAATAAATCAATATACACATTACACATCATACTTCATAACATTGTTTTATTCATAATTCACTAATCATAAATCACATTTCCAACAAAATCAACCATAGATCTCATTACTCATTTATTTCATCATTTGTATATCATATTAACAACAAAGACAGACTCGGACCCAAAAGACACTAATATGTCATTCGACTTTCAGAGTTAATGCTTTGGTTTTATTATCACATTATCATTATCTTTATCCCAACTAGGCTTCAAGGATTTAGGTTCAACCAAGCTTCAAGGGGAACAAAGCATGCTAAGTCTCAACCCAACTTGGCTTCAAGAACCAACCCAACCTAGCTTCAAGGGTTGTAACATCTCAATTAGGCTTCAAGGACTAGACCCAACCAAGCTTCAAGGGGAGTAAAACATGTTAAACTTCTACCCAACTTGGCTTCAAGGATCAAGCCCAACCTAACTTCAAGAGATTGTTACTATCATTAGGCATGCCACCAACAACAAACTCTGAAAATGGAATAACACATTAGCTACACAATTCATTTATTATTTCATTATCATTTCCATTCTCAATTGAATCATCATAGCCAATCACAATGGCTTCACATCACATTTGAGTTATCATAGCCAATCACAATTGCTTCACATCTTATTATATCTCAAATCACATTATACACTTCATCATTCAAGCATACATAATCAATTTCATTGCACATGTATCTAAAATTCATCGTCATATAAACAACATGTCCCTCTATTTCATTTCAATCATTATTAAAACATTTATCATGATAAATTGCATTGCACATACCTTTTGGATGATCATTATAGCTTTCACCTTCAAGAACTACTCCCATCAAGCTATACATAATCAATTACCTCATCATCTCCTTCACATTTTACATATAGCATCATGGATATAACATTACAAAGTACATTATTCATATAACACATTACCATTCACAAGATTCACAATGCATAAAACATAACATTGTTCATATAATATCATATGCATTATCTAATGTAAGTTCAATCTCAACCATGTAAGAAGAATAAGGAATAATCACAGTAGCCAACACACTTAAGGGACACGGCCAAGCTTGTGGCCGTGTCTCTCAACACCAAATCAAGCCGAGGCAAACACGGGCAAGGAACACGGCCGTGTCTCTAAACAAAAATGAGGCAGTGGCAAACATGGGCAAGGGACTCGGCCGTGTCTTCTCCAAAAATCATCCAACACGTCTAAATTTCCATAGACTTGGCCGTGTCTCTCAAAAATCCTTTAGTTTGGCCGTGTCTCTTCCTTGGTTTGGCCGTGTCTCTCATGTATACAAACCCTAAATATGGCCAACTCTCTTTTGATTGAATAAAAACACATTATGCACAATACAACCTCATTCAAATGGATGTAATCAATGTTATTAACACATATTCATCACAATATTCACATTAACACTATATCAACCATACAATCAATCACTTACCACATCAAACCCTAAACCAACATCAATCTTCTTCTTTCATTATCAACATCCACTTAACTTACCATCTTCAAACAAAGCCAACACCAATTTAACCTTTTTAACTTACAATCCATTTCAACACTTATAAACACATCTCAAACACACCAATTCATAATATCAACAAATCACAACTCATCTCAAACACAACTTCTACAATAACAAAGGAAAACAAGAAAGTACTTACCTCAATTGAAGAAATTTCACAAATCTCCAACTTAATCCTTTGATTCTCCCTTCAATTTGATGTCTAGAACTTAGAACACCTCTCTTGCTCTCTCTTTCCTTTGGTAGCCGGCCACACCCATGAGAAGAAAAGAAAATGAAAACAAGTCAAACTTCTTTTCTTCTTTAAATCTCCACCAAGTAATTCTAACCAAGCAATTACCTAAATGCCCTCATCCATTTAACTTAGCTTCTTTAACTTATATGCCCATTTATGTAATTTCACATATCACAAATAAAATATCTTCTTCCCTTGACTCCTCATTTTGACCAACATATATGTTATATATATTACCATATACCCAACATATACACTTTCTCTCTACACATTACTTTCCCTTTTTAAACAATACCTAAACATTCTCTTTTCAATTTCTTTTCTTATCAACATAACATATACACATAATTCAAACAAACAACAATTATATCCAAACTTCTAGGACACACATTGGGATATTACATGGCTTGTTTTTGGAATGTGAATTCCAGGACATTTAAAATTAATGGCTTTTAAATATGTCCCTTGATTGAAGAATTTGAGACTATCCTTGGATATCCAAATAATCAATAAAAGGCGTTACCCATATTGATTTACAAGACTCAACATAAGATGCAGATGTTATTTCAAATTTCAAAGCCTGAAGTTCTTCAGTTGATGAGAGGTGAGAAAATTCTACTTGCTCCCGTGATTGATTTTTGTCTCTCTTATTTGGCTCCTACTAAGGTATGGGGACGTATGCTTTGTCTTTGCTTGCCTGGCCAATTGTTGCTTGTTTCTACTGATGGCGATATTGATCCACGAGTGTTGGATATCATGGACCAAATGGAAGGGGGCTTGTCGCCGATACCTGTGATCTTAGCCGAGACTTTAATTGGATTAGACCAACTTAAGTCAGGATTGTCGAAGAGATTGACCGGGAGTCCGTTGTTGCTTTAGGTAATTACCTAAACTGCCCTTTTGGGTTATCAATTTAGGTTTTCTCTTTTTTTTATTATTGCTCTAATTTTTTTCTAGTCTGCCCATGCAAGTTTTCGTAACTAGCGAGTTGTCCTAATTTTTGCCTAAGTTGCCCTTGCGAGTTTTCAACTTAGTGGACTCTTTTTCTTTTTTTCATTTTTTTCATTTTTTTAATTTTAATTTAATTTTCCTTCACAGATTTGGCTTTAGGAGCATCTCTGCTTGCTTGATACTCCATCCATAGATTTTGCCAGATATTTGCCATGGCATCATTCCGCTAGAAAACTACTCCATCCTGCTTCTTCATATGCTGACTAGATTGACTGGATCAACTCACGCGCTGAAATTAACATTAGTTGGTTGGTACCTTGGTGGAAGATTTCTCGTATCACCGTGCGGACATACTTGATGTATGTTCCCCTTGCTGCTCTTTGTCGAGATACTTGCTATGATCCTCGCTGGCTTAACCATTAGTACGGAGCTGAGCCTCGCAATTTTGAATTCACTCCTGATTTAGACATGCCTTGCTTGACTAAAGCCTACTTGGATCAGCTGAGCCAAAGCTAGCCTGCACGTTACACTTATCGTCTGCCATAGATTTTACATTTGTCAATTCAGAAAGTGTATTGTTAGGATGAAAAAATAATTAAAGTAATAAAAGATGCTTCTTTCCTTTTATAATTTGTCATCACCTTTTGCTATTGCGTTCATTTATTTCATCCATATCTGGTCAAATACTTGTAACAGTGCACATAGAATAATTTTAATATTAATTTTGTTTTATTAAAATTAGGGAACAACCAAACATAAAGCCAGCATACACAAGATTACTATTGTTGCCAACTAGCCCTTTTGGGTTTTCTAATTGACAGTTTTCTCTCATTTAGCCCTAATTGTTGCCTAGCCCGCCCTTTCAGGTTTTCGAAACTAGCGGACTGCTCTAACTTTTGCCTAGGTCGCCCTTTTTTGTTTTTCAACCTAGCGAGCTTCTTTTTTTTTTATACATAAAACCTCTTCAACCTGTCAATGTTCACTAAACTCGTTCCCATCCATGTCTGATAACTTCACTGCACCCTTATTCATGACTTATTTCACAATATATGGCCCTTCCTAGCTAGGCCTAAACTTTCCTCTTGGATCAGATACATTAGGCTTACATTGTTTCAACACTAAATCCCCGACTTTGTGTTTTTTGATCTTAACTCTTCTATTATAAGCCCGAGCTATCTTCCTTTGATATAGTTGATGATGATATAGTGCTTTTAACCTTCTCTCTTCTAGTAAAGATAGCTGTGTGTATTTGCTCACTACCCATTATGTTTCAGGCAGTTCAGATTTCAAGACCACTTTTAACGACTTGATCTTAATTTCAATTGGCAACACCACTTCCATCCCGTAAACCAAGGAGAACAGTGTCATTCCAGTCAGTGTTCGCACACTTGTTCTATATCTCTACAAAGCAAAAGGAAGCATCTCTGACCAATCCCTGTACATCTTGGTCATCTTGGACAGAATTTGCTTAATTGTTTTTTTTTTGTTGTTTCTATTGCACCATTAGCCTTTGGTCTATAAGGAGAGGATCGGTGATGATGGATTTGGTACTTCGAGAATAAACCCTTGACTGCTCCTTGAAACTGTACCCCATTTTCTGATATCACACTGTACAGGACTCCATACCTGTAGATGAGGTTCTTTTCAATAAATCTAGCCATTTGACTTGCACCCAGTTTGTTGAAGGATTTGGCTTCGACCCATTTTCAAAAATAATCTACTACTACTACAATAAAACGGGGATTATTTGAGGCTGTCGAATGTATCTCTCCTATAATGTCGATACCCCAGATGGCAAAAGGCCAGGGTGAAGACATAGAATGCAATTCTTCAGGAGGCATGTGATTCAAGTTACCATACATCTAACATTGTTGGCACTTCTTTACAAACCCAATACAATCTCTCTCCATGGTCAACCAGTAGTAACCTTATCGAATTATCTTGTTAAATAGGGCCAAACCACTCATGTGCAGACCGCAACTTCCCGCATGTATTTCTGACATGATATGCTCCACTTCAGGCTTCCTCAAGCATCTCAAATGCAACCCATCAGGCCATCTTCGATATAACTCTCCATGGAATGTGATGTATTGCAAAGACCACCACCTTATGGCTCTTCTTTCTTTATTTGTTGCCCTCAACGGGCATTCCCTTTTCTCTAAAAAATTGTCTTATAGTATCATACCACACATCATGGTCTGTATCAGTTTCCATGATTGTCTCATATTCATAGCTAGGAGTTGACAAACTAGTTTAATTAGAAGCTTGAGGAATAAATTGACAGGGTTTTCCCATACCGAAGCCAATGTGGCTAGGGCATCAGCCATCTGGTTTTCTTCTCTTGATAGGTGTATAAACCTACACTCCTTGAAGTTCTTCTTCATCTTGGTCAAGTAATATGGTATGCTTTTAATTTTTCTTCTTTCAACTCCCACTCTACATTTACCAGGGATACTACTAGCAATGAATTGCCAAAAACTTTCACCTTATCCACCTTCATAATCATTAGAGTTTCCAAAACAATGATACATGCTTCATACTCCACCAGATTATTTGTTGCCTTGAATTTTAACTTTTTGGCTAAAGGGATGAGTTCCTGTTGCGCTCGAATTAACTCTACCATAAAGTGTCACTCGCAAGTATACGAGGTAGCTGTAGCAAAGGTGATCGCCCCAAGGTCGTCTCACAAGGAAGCTAAAGTGGCTAATTGATTATCATATTATAAATAAAAAAAGTAATAAAGAAATTTAAATTGCTAAATAATGAAGAAGTTTGATTAAAGTTTAAAACGAATAAAAGTAAACTAGAACTGATGTTTTGATTCACTTGATAAAAAGGTCTAGGGTTTGCACTTCTCTACTACTTGTATGTATGAATGGTTATTTCTCTTAACTAATTTCAAAGATTAAATCTCAAACAACTTAATTAATTGAGTCAAGGAAATAAGCTCTCGCATTCAAACCTCTTACAACTAATCTTGTTATAATTGAAACAATCTTTTTAATAGGTTATATCTCTAATTCACCTAAGTCCTTAATTGAATTGTTCCAACATTAGACTTCATCTCTCAATCCATCATCTAATACCTAAAACACATAATTGATGGCCAATCAATTATATATTAACAATATTTCATTCAATCATGGCTAAAGAAATTATTAGCTAAGAGAATAACCAATTCATACAATCATAGCAGATCCATACAAACCTTAGACTAGATCAAATTAGTTCATGATTGTCACGAATCAATTTGTACATATGTACAGTACATCCATGTATAATACATCCGCGTATAGTAAGAGGAGCCATCTTGAGTAACCACCAAAGAACACGAAGTGAAAGGAAGCTCTATAGGACAAAAAGGACCTAACTGAAAAGATTGTAAAGTTTTGTGGAGGTGACTGTAATTTTAAAAAGTTGTGGGGAGGTGACTGTAATTTCCAAAAGTTGTACTGGAGGTTTTTAATAGTGCATATAACAGACTCCAGAAATGGAAAGTAGAGAAAAATCGGGTCGAAATGGAACACCACGGTTTTCTCCGAAAACGCACAGTTTGAGAGATACAGTGGATTCTCGACCAAGGGTATTTTCGTCATTCTTGTGATAATAATTTATACACTGGAAAACAAGACAAGTAAAGATATCTGAAGTAAACAGAAGGACTCCGCAGTGATCGATGTTGAAAAATGAACCTAAGTGGAGACCCGAATCACGTAAGGACCTAAAGGGAATTTTTACAAAAGTCAAGGGCATGAGCGTAATTTTTATAAATTAGTTCAAAATCAAGAATGAATGTCAGAAATGGAAACGAGAGGTTGAAAGGAGGAGAACAGTACATTTTACGCGTCGTAAAACCACTCGGTTACGAAGAAAAGGCAAAACCTTCCATTGAAGGGTATTTTGGTCTTTTCACTTCCACCCATTTTCTAGAAAAGGGACACATGGCATAGTAATTTTCTAAAAAAAGAAACACATGGCAAAATCTTGTTTAAAGACACTTTTGGGTTGGATTAATCTTAACCCTCTATATGGCACCATCCTAGTTAAAGATACTTTTGTGGTGGTTACATCTTAAACCTCCAAAATGAAATTAATTAAATAAATGGAAAATGGAAAAATATAAAAAGGGAGAGAAGGATGATTAAAGAACTAAGAACACATATTTTTCTCGATTTTTGAGAGGCATGCCGAATTCTCTCCACCAATAAAGGGAAGGAATTTTTCAAGTGTTCAAGTGGATTTTTGGAAGGAAAGCTTAATTTTAAGGTAAGGATTCCAATTCTAGCTTTAGTTTAATCATTTGATTTATAGTTTTCAAGTTATCAACGAAAGAAAAGTTGGGAAGATTATGGAAAAAGTTAAGAAAGTGAAGAGAAATTAGATTAAATGATCCATACATGTAGAAGTGAGGAATAAATGGTAATTAGTAGCTTTAGATAGCAAGAATCAAGGCTTGAACATATGGTTTTTATCATGTTCTTATATTGGAAGTTATGAAAATTATAGGAAATCAAAGGGATAAAGAAGAAGAAGGGAAGAAAGAATAGGACAAGCAAGGAACAAAGCAAATAAACAAGGTTTGGTACTTAAATCATTGCCTTTTCAATTAATTCACATATATTGCATTATGGGATTTTTGAAATGGTTTTGAAATAATGTTATTATGTGTGGTAAATATGTAGGAAAGTGTTTTTGAACCATTTGTAATCAATTGATTGTGAAAAGAATGAAAACAAAACAAACTAGCTAAATTTGCTCAACTATCCATAAACTTTGATGAACTTTTAATCACTCCTTTGGTTTGATTTTTGAAAGAGGGACCCTCAGTCTTTCAATGGCATCACAAAAGGAGTCCAAAAATCAATTTTGCAAGAAAAAAATGAATTTCCCTAAAATTTTGAAAATTGGGCCAAATGGTCCCTTTTGGGTACCATTCTGCAGCTTTCATTTTGGGCAGTCCGTTGAAGGGGCAAACGAAAGAAATTTTCAACGAAATTTTACATTCATTTAGCTAACTTATGAAAGTGTTTTCCTGCAAAAATTCATCCAAAAATAAGGTTGTTCACTTAGTCAAAACTGTTGCCAAAGTTGACTGATTTTCAGCAGTAAAACATATTTTACTATTTAATTGTCGAGCGCCATTGCGTTGCCGATTTTACGCACCGCGCTACTATTCATTTGGTCATTTTTTCTAAATGTGTTAAAACTTGAATATTATGATATAGATTGATGTTATATTATTTAAAATGACACAAAAGGGGTTTGGAACAATCAGAAAGGCATCATGAGAAGTTATCCTAGTAATATATGCATTATGGAAAAATCATGACCTATTGAATATCATGACCAAAGTAAATTAATAAATTATTTATGCTCTACTTGGTATATCAGAACCCTTGAGATAAGGGTATGATGCATCATACTATTACTGCAGTACTGCTTATGACATGATATGATATTTCGGCTGAAGGCCGATGATTATAATGACATGATCAATGATGCAATGATAATGGCCATTGGCACATGTGCAATAATTATGATAAAAGCTAATGAAATATGATCATGACGAGATATGTTTATCATGACCCTTCCTTATCCGCTGACGTTCTGTTAAACCAATAGAGCAACCAAAATGATAAAAGCAAGAAAAATGATTTAAATTCAAATTATTCAGTCAAGCCTTTTTACCTTCTGTGTTTTGTATTTATTCCTTTCAATTATTTAAAGTATATAAATGTATGTTCAAATCATTCTTTCATTTTAATTATTTATTGCAATGATTTAAGTACCCACTAAGCAATTGCTTAGCGAGTTTAGTTTCCCTCTAAACTCGTAGGTTAAACGAGGAGACGAGATTGCAACATGTCCTGCGCAGCTGGCCTTGACTACTACTTTGAGTAGGAGTTTGGATATGATTGATTGTAGCAATATGGCATGTACATAAGCTTGTATGATCTAGCAAATAAGTGTATTATACTAAAAAGCTAGAACACGTACACTGCTAGTAATCTAATAAATCTTATTTGGGTTTAGCACTTATGTATGCAAGTATAGAAGTGTGAATTCTTCTTGCAGGATTGTAGTTGAGGTTATAAGGGTGGATTATTGGGAGTGTGCTTGAGTTGAATTGTGAAACAAAATGTTTTTCAAAAATAAGAAAAATTAGTTTTGGCGACACTTGGGACCTCCATTTTTAGGAGAGGTTATGGCAATTTTTTTTTTTAAATCTGCATGTAAAATTGGCATTGTAAAATGTTAAGACACAACCACCATGAGATAACAGTCCATCTTGATCTATAAACGTAGGCTAAGATGGGGTGTTACATTTAGTGGTATTAGAGCACCGGTTTAGCCGGTCCTGGAAAATTCAACATAGGAGGATACACATTTTATGTTGGGAGTGGCCATTGCCAATGTAAAATGGGATATCCTATAGCAGATAAGAAATGAGAGCATATATCATTTAGGTAGGAAATGTCGGTATAGTAGAAAGAATATTATAAATACATAATTATGAGGTACATGTGATAAAGGAAAATCTAATAGTGATTACGTACATGCCATATAGGAAAGTTAATGTGTTGAGTCAAGCCAGCTGCTAATCCTTATCACGATATATGTTTACGATATAGGGTTGCAAGAGGCAGAATCACAAAGAGTTATAGATTAAGAGAAAGGAAGTCCCCAATTGAGAAGTTAAGGAAATATGGGGCTAAAGAATTTAAGGTTAGTAGGGAAGAAGGATTTGAAGAAGTTAAGTACTGTTTGGATAGTACCAATAGGGCATTGGAACAACTGAGATGCACGCCAGATAAAAGATTTATTTATGCCATGTCCCTTTGGGTAGAAGAAACATACACTTGGTAAAACATACTTAAACGCAAGGAGAAATGAGTTTATATATCTACAGCAAGGAAGAATGACAGTATCTGAGTATGATAGAGAGTTCACTCGCCTCAGCAAGTATGCAAAGAAAATGATAGAAACAAAGCAAGAAAGATGTCAAAGGTTTTGGAAGGATTAAATAATGGAATTAAAGTACAATTAGTATTCATGGACGTGTTTGAATTTTCAAGATTAGTTGTGAAAGTTTTAGGTGTTGAGAGGGTATACATAGATTAGAGAAGTAGACCCAATGTATGCAACAAAAGAGAGTACAAACTTAAAGCTTGGGAAGATTTCGACAAGTTGAGAAGAAGTTTAGAAGTGAAGATAGTTTTTCACAGTAAAGCCGGCGATCGCAAAGCCAAGGATCCGGTAGAGGTTCAAGGCGCCAGACATCCGTAGCCAGTATACCGGGGTCCTTATAAGGGGGTTCCAGGAGAAGGTTAGATAGGCGTATATGAATGTAAAAATGAAAATGTATATAAGATAATGAAATTTGAAGAATGGAATAAAAGGAGGAACAAAATAAGAGGATAAAAGAAAAGTACGTAAAATGTTAAGACCAGACGGTAAGAGATAAAATAGATAGAACTTAGATAATAAAGATGAGTGAATAGAAATAAGTATATGAGAAATTCTCAAGTCCGACCACTAGAGAATATGTACAGTAACCCCATGTACAATATTCACATAAGCAGATGAAGTAAGCGCACTAAAAAGATACTGCTGACCCGACACTGTCGTGTTAAAATTTAGCAGGAAACCGGAGTTAAACGTGCTCGACCAATGATGATGGGTGACCATCCCTGAGTCTTAATAAGGTAGGTGACGGACCATGTGAGTAGAAACTAGACGAAACCTAATCAAAACACTGTATTGTGATTCCTCCTGAAAATGCCCCAATGTAATCATCAAAATTAAGAAATTATAAGAAGAAGATATATGAGATTTATGAATTCAGGAAATGATGGAAAAAAAGAAGAAGAGAGAGAAGAGAGAGAGAGAAATTAAGAACCAAAGAGGTAGAAAGTGCAAAATTAAAATCAGATTAAAAAGGAAAGAATGAAAGTAATAACAACCCAAGGACTAGGTAAAGGAAAAAAGGAAAAAGTAACAATTCAAAAATTACTGGAGGATTGGAAAGAAATATAGATTTGAAGGATATATTACTTCTCTATGCAAACACTGTGGATGAAGACATAAGAGTGAATGCTGGTATTTAACAGATGGATGCTGGGAATGCGGGGCACCAGATCGTGTTAGGGTAAACTACCAGAAAGACAAGTGAATGCACCCGCACCGACAGAAAAATCACGGCCCTCTTTTGGCAGAGGCCGAAGCAGGGGAAAGGAAAGTGATTTGAATTCTCAAAGAGCACAATCAAAGACCGTTGACTAGCTCAATTCAAGTACACCAGCCAGAGCCTATGCAATGAAAACTTAGAAGAGTTACCAGTAGGATATGTTAAGTTTGAAACATTAGTTATAAATCCGATAAGAGACAAGGTAGTTACACACAAGTGATTAAAGAATCTTCTATAGAGTTACATGAAAATGCATTTCCAGAAAATTTAATAGAGTTACCATTCCGAGAATTTGACGTAATGTTGGTATTGGATTGGCTAACAAGGCATAAAACAGTGGTCGATTATAAGAAGAAAGAGAGTAACACTTCATACTACCCACAAGGAGGAAGTGACAACAGGAGGAAAGAGAGCCGATTACCTAACCAACATAACAGCAGCAGTTACAACAAGGCGTTCCACACAAACGGATGTGAGGCACACTTGGTAAGCACTATGGAAGCAAAGAAGAATGTGATAAAGATTCAAGAGGTATCAACAATGCGTGATTTTCTCGATTTTTCTTTAGACGAGCTACCCGGATTATCACCTAAGAGAAAAGTAGGATTCACTATAAATGTATATCCGGGAACTGCACCGGTGTCGGTTGCCTCATACCGAATGGTACCAGCAGAACCCAAAGAAATGAAAACACAATTATAGGAGCTACTCGACAAGGGTCTTATACGGCCAAATATTTCTTCATGGGGTACGCCAGTACTCTTCGTCAAGAAGAAAGATAAATCCTTAAGGTCGTATGTGAACTATAAGTAGTTGAATGAGCTTAGGATTAAGGATAAATATCCATTACCATCCATCGACGATGTATTCGACCAACTTAAAGGAACCAAGGTCTTTTTAAAAATAAATAAATAAAAAAAAATAGATCACCGACTGGGATATCAACAACTGCGGATCAAAGGAAAAGACATTCCAAAGACTACATCTAGAACTAGATATGGACATTATAAGTTCCTTGTAATGCCTTTTGAGCCCACAAATGTGTCAATAGTATTCATGGATTTAATGAATCATATCTTTCATCCATACTTTGACCAATTTGTAAATGGTGTTCATAGATGACACCTTCATTTATTTAAGGAACAAAGAAGAATAGGATCGATACTTTTGCATAGTATTGCAAATATTGCGAGAGAAGTAGTTGTACGTCAAACATGACAAATGCGAGTTTTAATTGGAAAAAGTGACATTCTTAGAACACACCATATTGGCATAAGGCATTAAAGTAGGTCTTAAGAAAACAAAAGCCATTTTGGAATGGAAAACACCAAAGATAGTAATAGAAGTAAGAATCTTCTTAGGACTGGCTGGGTACTATTAATGTTTTATAAAAGGGTTTTCCATTATTATCATCCCAATGACAAGGTTGTTTCAAAGGAATGCCAAACTCCAATGGACTGATAAATGTTAGAGGAACTTTGAGAAACTAAAGGAAAAGTTAACGAATGCTTCAATAACCATACGGCCCGCGTCCAGTAAAGAATTTGTGATATGTAGTGATGCTTCACACATTGGTTAAGGTTATATGCTTATGCAAAAGGATAAAATAGTCGCATAAGTCTTTTGATGATTTCAACCATACAAAAAAGAAATAATAACCCGGCACACTGTTTGGAATTAACAGTTATCGTATTGGCTTTCAAGATTTGGAGATATGATTTATATGGAGAAAAGTGTTATATTTATACAGACGCAAAAGTTTAAAATATCCGCCAACCCAAGAGGATCTCAATTTATGGAAGGAAAGTAAACCCAAGTTTTGGAAACAACAGCTAAGTTATAAATTATCATCTAGGAAGAGGAAGTACTAGTAGTAGAAATGCAATCATAAACTATGTTTCTTTTCAAGAAATTCATCAAGTGCAAAAGGAAAACGAACAAATACAAAAATGGATCAAGCAAGTGCAAGGAGGAAAGGATATAAAATTCTAAATTTCTAAGAACAGTAGTTTGTATTATGACAATAGAGTAATGATACTAACAATGGGAGACATAAGAAATAAAATGTTTTTTTCGAAAAGCATATAGTAGTCTCTACGCAATGAATCCAGGAGTTACAAATGTATCAATATTTAAAGAAGTTTTAATGGTAGCCTGGAATGAAGAGAGATATTGTTGATTTTATGACCAAATGTTTAATATGTCAACAAGCAAAAGCGAAATATCAAATACTATCGGGACTGTTACAACTAATTCCCACTCTGGTATGGAAATGGGAACATATCACTATGGATTTCGTCATAGAACTACCAATGACACGAGGCAGGCATGACGTTGTTCGGATAATTGTTGACTGCCTAACTAAGTTAGCTCATTTTCTACTTTTACAAATGGATTATTCAATAGATAAGTTGGTGGAAATGTACGCCAAGGAAATTGTACGGTTATACAGGATTCCAACGCCTATCATTTTAGGCAGAGGTCCACATTCACCATGAATTTATAGAAGAAGTCGCAAACAGCTTCTGAAACACAAACAAATTATAGCACTGCCTTTCACCCGTAAACAGATGGACGATTTGAAAGAGTAATCCAAATTTTGGGAGGACATATTAAGAGTATGTGTTATAGAATTTAAGGGTGGTTGGAATAGGTATTTCAGTTTAATTGAATATGCATATAACAACGATTATTAATTCAGCATACGGTGACGCCCTATAAAGAATTATACGAAAGAAAACATGGAACGCCAGAGTGGTGGACGGAATTAAGTAAAGACAAGATTCATGGACCCGATGTTGTGAAGGAAACTCAAGAAAAGATAAACATCATTTGAGACAAACCGAAAGTCACAGCGGGTAGGTAGGAGCAAAATGATATGTGGACTCGAAACGAAGGGACATAGAACTCTAAGTGGAAGACAAGGTTTTTCTTAAGACTTTGCCATGAAAGAAGGTATTAAGATTTAAGCAGAAAAGTAAGCTAAGCCTTAGGCTTATTGGACTATATGAGATCATCGAACGCATAGATCAATAGCCTATCGGTTAACTCTATTACCAGGACTGAACAAAATACATAATGCTTTTCACATTTCAATGATAAGGCAATATCGTTTGAACTTCACACACGATATAAAGACACAAAACATCAGAGTCCAATCTGACCTAAATTATGAAGAAGAACCAATAGAAATTTTAGCACGAAGAGTCAAAGGATTAAGAAATAAGAGAATTCCTCCAGTTAAAGTGAGGCGAAGGAACCATAGAATGGAAGAGATAATTTGGGAAAGGGAAGGAATAATGAGGATGGAAGCCTAAATTTTATACCCGATCGGCTTCGGGACGAAGCCTAAATTTTAGAGGGGAAGAAATGTCACGACCCAATTTGTACATATGTACAGTACATCCATGTACAATACATCCGCGTATAGTAAGAGGAGCCATCTCGAGTAACCACCAAAGAACACGAAGTGAAAGGAAGCTCTATAGGACAAAAAGGACCTAACGGAAAAGATTGTAAAGTTTTGTGGAGGTGACTGTAATTTTAAAAAGTTGTGGGGAGGTGACTGTAATTTCCAAAAGTTGTACTGGAGGTTTTTAATAGTGCATATAACAGACTCCAGAAATGGAAAGTAGAGAAAAATCGGGTCGAAATGGAACACCACGGTTTTCCCCGAAAACGCACAGTTTGAGAGATACAGTGGATTCTCGACCAAGGGTATTTTCGTCATTCTTGTGATAATAATTTATACACTAGAAAACAAGACACGTAAAGATATCCGAAGTAAACGGAAGGACTCCGCAGTGATCGATGTTGAAAAATGAACCTAAGTGGAGACCCGAATCACGTAAGGATTTAAAGGGAATTTTTACAAAAGTCAAGGGCATGAGCGTAATTTTTATAAATTAGTTCAAAATCAAGAATGAATGTCGGAAATGGAAACTAGAGGTTGAAAGGAGGAGAATGGTACATTTTACGCGTCGTAAAACCACCCGGTTATGAAGAAAAGGCAAAACCTTCCATTGAAGGGTATTTTGGTCTTTTCACTTCAACCCATTTTCTAGAAAAGGGACACATGGCATAGTAATTTTCTAGAAAAGGACACATGGCAAAATCTTGTTTAAAGACACTTTTGGGTTGGATTAATCTTAACCCTCCATATGGCACCATCCTAGTTAAAGATACTTTTGTGGTGGTTACATCTTAAACCTCCAAAATGAAATTAATTAAATAAATGGAAAATGAAAAAATAAAAAAAGGGAGAGAAGGATGATTAAAGAACTAAGAACACATATTTTTTCTCGATTTTTGAGAGGCATGCCGAATTCTCTCCACCAATAAAGGGAAGGAATTTTTCAAGTGTTCAAGTGGATTTTTGGAAGGAAAAGCTTAATTTTAAGGTAAGGATTCCAATTCTAGCTTTAGTTTAATAATTTGATTTATAGTTTTCAAGTTATCAATGAAAGAAAAGTTGGGAAGATTATGGAAAAGTTAAGAAAGTGAAGAGAAATTAGATTAAATGATCCATACATGTAGAAGTGATGAATAAATGGTAATTAGTAGCTTTAGATAGCAAGAATCAAGGCTTGAACATATGGTTTTTATCATGTTCTTATTATGGAAGTTATGAAAATTATAGGAAATCAAAGGGATAAAGAAGAAGAAGGGAAGAAAGAATAGGACAAGCAAGGAACAAAGCAAATAAATAAGGTTTGGTACTTAAATCATTGCCTTTTTAATTAATTCACATATATTGCATTATGGGATTTTTGAAATGGTTTTGAAATAATGTTATTATGTGTGGTAAATATGTAGGAAAGTGTTTTTGAACCATTTGTAATCAATTGATTGTGAAAAGAATGAAAACAAAACAAACTAGCTAAATTTGCTCAACTATCAATAAACTTTGATGAACTTTTAATCACTCCTTTGGTTTGATTTTTGAAAGAGGGACCCTCAGTCTTTCAATGGCATCACAAAAGGAGTCCAAAAATAAATTTTGCAAGAAAAAAATGAATTTCCCTCAAATTTTGAAAATTGGGCCGAATGGTCCCTTTTGGGCACCATTCTCCAGCTTTCATTTTGGGCAGTCCGTTGAAGGGGGTAAACGAAAGAATTTTTCAACGAAATTTTACATGCATTTAGTTAACTTATGAAAGTGTTTTCCTGCAAAAATTCATCCAAAAATAAGGTTGTTCACTTAGTCAAAACTGTTGCCAAAGTTGACTGATTTTCAGCAGTAAAACAGATTTTACTATTTAATTGTCGAGCGCCATTGCGTTGCCGATTTTACGCACCGCGCTACTATTCATTTGGTCATTTTTTCTAAATGTGTTAAAACTTGAATATTATGATATAGATTGATGTTATATTATTTAAAATGACACGAAAGGGGTTTGGAACAATCAGAAAGGCATCATGAGAAGTTATCCTAGTAATATATGCATTATGGAAAAATCATGACCTATTGAATATCATGACCAAAGTAAATTAATAAATTATTTATGCTCTACTTGGTATATCAGAACCCTTGAGATAAGGGTATGATGCATCATACTATTACTGCAGTACTGCTTATGACATGATATGATATTTCGGCTGAAGGCCGATGATTACAATGACATGATCAATGATGCAATGATAATGGCCATTGGCACATGTGCAAGAATTATGATGAAAGATAATGAAATATGATCATGACGAGATATGTTTATCATGACCCTTCCTTATCCGCTGACGTTCTGTCAAACCAGTAGAGCAACCAAAATGATAAAAGCAAGAAAAATGATTTAAATTCAAATTATTCAGTCAAGCCTTTTTACCTTCTGTGTTTTGTATTTATTCCTTTCAATTATTTAAAGTATATAAATGTATGTTCAAATCATTCTTTCATTTTAATTATTTATTGCAATGATTTAAGTACCCACTAAGCAATTGCTTAGCGAGTTTAGTTTCCCTCTAAACTCGTAGGTTAAACGAGGAGACGAGATTACAGCATGTCCTGCGCAGCTGGCCTTGACTACTACTTTGAGTAGGAGTTTGGATATGATTGATTGTAGCAATATGGCATGTACATAAGCTTGTATGATCTAGCAAATAAGTGTATTATACTAAAAAGCTAGAACACGTACACTGCTTGTAATCTAATATATCTTATTTGGGTTTAGCACTTATGTATGCAAGTATAGAAGTGTGAATTCTTCTTGCAGGATTGTAGTTGAGGTTATAAGGGTGGATTATTGGGAGTGTGCTTGAGTTGAATTGTGAAACAAAATGTTTTTCAAAAATAAGAAAAATTACTTTTGGCGACACTTGGGACCTCCATTTTTAGGGGAGGTTATGGCAATTTTTTTTTTAAAATCTGCATGTAAAATTGGCTAAGTAAAATGTTAAGACACAACCACCATGAGATAACAGTCCATCTTGATCTATAAACGTAGGCTAAGATGGGGTGTTACAATGATGCAATCAAACATATTCATCTCGTTAATGTTCAAAGAAATCAAAATAGACATGATAATATCCATTAATACAATTTCAATGAAAATAAAGAGAATAAGTTCGAGAACAAAACCAAGTTACAAACTCCTTGAAGCTTCTGAAGAATCTCTTGATCAAATCTTACAAGAAGGATGTCTCAATGGCTAGAACAATCTAATCTAAGCTAAAGTAATAAAAGTATAATCAAAATCAAAGAAATCAAAGTTAAAACCCTAACTTCACTCTTAGACGGCTCAAATCTCTCTCAAAATCGTCAACAGTCCCCCAAACCCTAGCTTCTTTTTCCTTTTATATGAATCGTCTGTTTAAAATCCGCTGCGTGTTTGGTTCATAAGGGACACGGCCAGGTCAGAAGTGACTGGCCGTGTGAGTGCTCTTTGGAGGGACACGGCCACTGACTTGGCCGTGTCCCTTGCATGTGTCACCTACTGCTTGCTTCTCTTCTTTTTCTTCTTTGGTTGAGTGACACGGCCAGTTGGAAGTTGACTTGGCCGTGTTGGACCCTTTTGGAGGGACACGGCCAGTGACTTGGCCGTGTCCCTTGCCTGTGTTTGCCTCTGTGAAATTTAATCTTCTTTTCCTTTAGAACCAAGTGAGACACGGTCAAGTGGGTGTGACTTGGCCGTGTCTGGGCTTCATTGGAGGGACACGGCCACTGACTTGGCCGTGTCCCTTGCTTGTGTCGTCTACTGTGACCTGCTCTTCCTTTTTAGCTTGATATGGGACACGGCCAGTGACTTGGCCGTGTCCTCTGCCTGTGTCAGCTACTGCCCTTTTCTCCTTCAATTTGCTTCCTTGCCTTTTTTAACCTAACACAAAACTCAAAACAAACTTTAAACAAGAAGTAAGTAGACAATAAGCAACAAAACATAAACACAATCCTAAAAACTAGAACAAAAATGACATAAACACTGAAATAGACTAAAACTACCAAAATTAATGAAAACACTAAAGAAACCGATGAAAACGAACAAAATACCTAAATAAAACAATAATTATCATAATAAACAAGATACAAAACTATAACAAAAACTAATAAAACAACTACCCCACACTTAAAACTTTGCTTGTCCTCAAGCAAATTCACATGGCATAAATTAAAAACTCAAACAACCTTAACTATAATTCCAGCATATAGATGAAATACTTCAAGACATTAGACATAAATAATTGCAATTTCCTTCAATCAAGATTTTCTTATCTCATTCATTAATCCAGACATACAAATCTTATCTCTCATCTAAGTGTTTCACTCGATTTCAAAAGTTAATCACTCAAACCACTCATGACTGCATACTACCATAAACTTGCTTAATTATCCAATCTCCCTCACTGATTGTCTCAAGAAATAATCCGAAGGTCTTTTATTTGGATATAATGGGTCTAAGGTGAAGGTGTGAGAAAAGACATTTAAGCTGGAGCATCAAGAAATGGAGTATCTAAATTAGACACTACTCTTGCTTAAGAAACTCACAACTTCCTCTCAAATGGCATGCTCACCAATCCATTAATACTTCACATACTTGCATAAATACATGAGTCAGCATTCCTCTTTTGATAACCAATGCTAGAACATAAATGAATTTTGCATATATATATATAACTTTTCTTTTATTTTCTTTCTCTTTTTTTTATCATCATTTTTTTTAATAATATATATATACAAAATTAAGAATTGCATGGAACATCTAGCTTAAAATGTAGAGGAAAAGAATAATGACTCTTAATCAAATACAATGTGCAAAGTATGCATTTCAACCCCAAATAGCAATACCATTTTTTTATTATTATTTTTTACTTACCCCACACATTGAAATAAACTACCCTATTGTCAAATCATAAAACTCCATTCCTTAATGCATAGGTATGATGATAATAAGAACATGTTAAGTTGAGAATTGTGTTGATCAAACAAGAAACGGTCAATGGCTCAACTTGGCTCACTAAGGAAATCAATATTAAGGGAAGTCTTTTTAAGCTAAAGGGGCTAACCTAATTTGCCTTCATCATTTTAAAACTTGACATTAAATCATAATGTGAGTTCAATTAGTATGCAAAAGCAAACTCTAGAGATGCCAAATCATGAAAATGCACACTTAAGAAAATAAAATCAATTGACAATAATATCAAATTTATGAGGCTCAAAACTCACACAGGTGGGTTCACAAAGATTTATATGTCATGAATTGCAGAATGTGAAAATTGATCCTGAATGGATTCAAATGCTCATTTCTATGCCGAAACTAAAGTCTCAACTATAATGCTAGAATCAAAGAAAATATCAATAAGATTTCAATAATTATGCCATGCACAACAGACACAATAAGCAAAACAAAACAAAAATTAAAGGAAAGCTTAAAGAGTACCCCCACACTTAAAATTTACATTGTCCTCAATGTGAAACAAGAATAATAAATAAAAAGAGTTAAAGGACAACCTGTCTTCCATTGTACCTGGTGAGGCAAAACCCTAGCTTTCCATCACAAACACAAAAGTTCAAACTCAAAAGTACAATATATAAAAATAAAATATCCAAATATAAAACGTTAACATGAAAAACAAAAATGAAAAATAAGAACAAAAATACATTAAACAAAATAAAGCAAGGAACTCAAAATCTATGGAAAAGGCGGGCGCGAAGATGATGCATCCGAGGGATGGAGACTCAAGATCTTCGCAAGGTTGCTATTAATCTGTTCTAACTGCTGTAAAACCTCAGCATGGTTACGGTCCACCTTGCCATCCAGTCGATCCTCTTTGCCCTCCAGGGCCTCAATCCTAAGAAGTACCTCTTGACTTTCCTAAACCAGAGCATCCTCATCTAGGTCAAGAGAATCCGAGTCGGACTCCTCTTGGACCCGTGCTCTCTTCTGCCTGTCCCCCGGTGCTGCAGGCTCAGCTGAAGGCATCACATAAGTCTCTCTCCTATGCACCACCATGTGCATCTTCTCAAGTGTAGCTAAATCCAAAGAGTCATTACCCGAAATTCTAGTCATGCGACTAGTACTCGGGTCAAAATCCTCAACAAGGGCTACTGCTAATGTGGTAACCAACCCCCCAACACAAATTGCCCCCTTTCTTTTGTTAGCCACAGAATAAAAAATATCGGCTAACCAATAGCCGGCACTAACATGCATTGCATTAAAAGCACAATCTAGGAAAAATAATTCACTCACTTCAACCACACCCGGGCTCTCCTTCCGAGCAAAGAATCCGCAAGCCATAAACCTATGCAAATATCTCAAAGAGGAATTTCTTAATTTAGATGCCTTGGCCGATTTGGCCACATAAGTACTCGAGCCTAAAGCTCCCCAAGCAAACTGTTGTTTAAATTCTTTGGGTACCGACCTTTCCCCGTGCTGATGGAAACCATATATATCATTTAACTGGTCAATATTAAGCACAAATGATTTACCCAGCAATTTAAACATAATTCTAGTTCAGATTTTCTTATCATTTCTTTCAACCTTGAGAGATGTCCAAAATTCTAAAGTAAGTTCCTCAAACTGCAAAGGTCTCAAGGTGACTAGAGTTTCCCATCTAAGAAATTGCACATATCGATCAAAATTAGTCCTACTTTGCAAGGCATCCTGAGATTCATCGTTAACATACCTTGTCGGGAAAAAACCCCGAGCCAAAAGACTTGCTCTCTTCGAAGATAAAGTTGATGAAGATGAAGAAGCTCCTTCGGCTGTAGACTTCTTCGTCTTGCGGTGTCAAATAGTCTTAGTTCTCGGCATCCTTAGAAATCTGAAAATTCAAACCCAAAACGTGATTAAATCAAAATTATATGAGCAAAGAAGAAGTTTTAAGTGATTATCTCTAGTTTTGGTGAAGAAATTTGATGTTTAAAGGAAGATTTGGAGTTTTGAATCACAAGCTATGAGTTTTGCGATACAGAGAGCGAGAGAGCGAGAGAGATGAAGAACAGGAAATTAGGGATCTAATGAAAAGAAACTGGGCAAAATTGGGTTTTTTAAAGTGTAAAATGAGGGACACAGCCGTGTTGGTGTGAACTTGGCCGTGTCTGGTGTGTGAAAGTGAAGAGACACGGCCAAGTCAAGGTGACACGGCTGTGTCTGATGCTCTTGGAGGGACACGGCCAGTTACTTGGCCGTGTCCCATGGGTGTGTCCACTTCTGTATAAATATTTGCAAAAACGAAAGAAATTTGATGAAGCGTGGCCGTGTCCAATGTGTGACACGGCCAAGGGACACGGCCAAGTCCTTTGGCCGTGTCACCTACTGCCTTTTATTAACTTTTAACTCTTTTTTTTATTTTATTCAATTCTTAAAGATTTTGCAAACCTTCTTCTTCAAACACCCTGAAACACAAAATAAAGAAAAACCGATCAAAGCACCAATTCCATTTATTTAGACTAAACATGAAAATCAAAACTTGCCAAATTTAAAATTACAACTATAGAAAATAAATGCAAACCGATGGGTTGCCTCCCATTTAGCACTTCTTTAATGTCATATAACTGGACATCATGCAAGGCCTAGGGATCATGAATCAAAGTGCTGTCAATGACCCTCACTTCCTGAAATCCTTCATTATATGGCTTAACTCTCTGTCCATTCACTTTAAAAGTCTCACTTGTTCGAGAGTTAAGTAATTCAATGGCACCAGAAGGATACACCTGAGTTATCTCGAAAGGACCACTCCATCGAGACTTGAGTTTACCTGGAAAAAGACGGAGCCGTGTGTTAAAAAGTAAAACCTTCATACCTGGACTCAACGTCTTTCGCACTATAATTCTGTCATGAAGTGTTTTAGTGCGATCCTTGTAAATTCTCGAGCTCTCATAGGCCTCATTTCTCAGCTCATCTAACTCTGAAATTTGTAGAAATCGTTCTCTCTTCGCTTTGTCCAAGTCAAAATTCAGAGTCTTGATTGCCCAATATGCTCTGTGCTCCAACTCTACTGGCAAGTGACAAGCTTTTCCAAAAACCAATCGGTAGGGACTCATACCAAGAGGAGTCTTGAAAGCAGTCCGATAAGCCCATAGTGCATCATGCAATCTGTTTGCCCAATCCTTCCTTGATGTGTTGACTGTTTTCTCCAGAATTCCCTTAATCTACTTGTTGGATGTTTCCACTTGTCCAGAAGTCTGTGGATGATATGGGGTTGCCACTTTGTGCTTAACACCAGATTTGTGCATTAATTTCTCAAAAAGCCTATTGCAAAAATGGCTCCCCCCATCACTGACTATCACCCTTGGCGTACCAAATCTGCTAAGAATATTTTCCTTCACAAATTTAACAACTACATTAGCATCATTAGTACAGGTGGGGATTGCCTCCACCCATTTGGAAACATAATCAACAGCAACTAAAATATACTCATATCCAAAAGACTTGGGGAAAGGACCCATGAAGTCTATTCCCCACACATCAAGCAGTTCAACAACAATATATGATTGAAGGGGCATTTCATTCCTCCTCCCAATGTTACCTACTCTTTGGCAACGATCACAGTGCTTACAATACTCTTGAGCATCTTTAAATAAAGTAGGCGAGTAAAAACCACTTTGTAGCACCTTTTCTGCAGTCTTTCTTCCTCCAAAATGACCCCCACAGTGAAGGTCATGACAAAATTGAAGAACACTCAGTTGTTCTTCCTCAGATATACACCTGCGAACTATCTCATCTTTGCAGATCTGGAATAGATAAGGTTCATCCCAAAAATAAAACTTGCTCAAGTGTAAAAACCTTTTCTTCTCCTGAAATGACATGTTAGTACGCAATATACCACATGCAAGATAGTTAGCAATATCTGCAAACCAAGGTGCATTAATTACCACAAACAAATGCTCATCAGGAAATTCTTCTAAATTTTTATGAATGCTATCAGATGCAAGATTTTCACTAAAGAAGGGTAATCTGGATAAATGATCAGCAACAACATTCTCACTACCCTTAGTATCCTTAATTTGAAAATCAAATTCTTGCAATAACAACACCCATCTAATTAAGCGCGGTTTAGCATGTTATTTTGTTAACAAATATTTAAGAGCTGCATGATCAGAATGCACAATAATTTTTTACCCAATTAAAATATGCTCTAAATTTGTCTAAAGCAAAAACAACAGCTAAAATTTCCTTTTCAGTTGTGGTGTAGTTCATCTGTGCACTATTCAGGGTCAAACTAGCATAATATATTACTCTCAAGTATTTATCAACCCTTTGCCCAAGAACAGCTCCTACTACATGATTAGAAGCATCACACATGATTTCAAAAGGTAAAGTCCAAACAGGAGCTACAATCACTGGTGCACTAGTCAACTTTTCTTTAAGGGAATTAAAAGCTTGCATGCATTGTGCTGTAAATTCAAATGGAGCATCTTTCCCAAACAAATGGCACAATGGTTGGCTTATTTTGGAAAAATCCTTAATAAACCTCCTGTAAAATCCTGCATGCCCTAGGAAACTTCTTATTTCCTTAACAGAGGTAGGTGGGGGTAATTTAGCAATCAATTCAACTTTAGCCTTATCCACCTCAATCCCTTTACTTGACACCACATGACCTAAAACAATGCCCTGGGTAACCATAAAATGACTTTTTTCCAAACTTAAAGTAAGGTTACATTCAATGCATCTCTCAAGCACACGAACAAATTTATTGAGGCAATTATCAAAAGAATTACCAAAAATAGAAAAATCATCCATAAATACCTCAATAAAATCATCTATCATGTCAGAGAAGACAGACATCATGCATCTCTGAAAAGTTGCAGGTGCATTGCACAAGCCAAAGGGCATACGTCGAAATGCATAAGTCCCAAAAGGACAAGTAAAGGTTGTCTTGGACTGATCCTCTGGAGCTATTGGCACCTGATAGTAACCTGAAAGGCCATCCAGAAAATAATAATGTGAGTGCCCAGAAAGTTTATCTAACATCTGATCAATAAAAGGAAGAGGGAAATGATCTTTCTTTGTAGCATTGTTCAACTTCCTATAATCGATGCACATTCTCCACCCAGTAGTAGTCCTAGTAGGAACCAATTCATTATTCTCATTTCTTACCACAATGATTCCAGATTTCTTAGGAACTACATGTACTGGAGCAATTGGATAAATTACTCCATCCAGCAATTTGAGCACTTCCTTCTTAACCACTTCACTCATATTTGGGTTAAGGCGCCTTCGAGTCTCCCTCACAGGTTTAGTTCCTTCTTCTAAAGTGATTCTATGCATGCACATGGAAGGGCTAATACCCTTGATGTCACTCAATCCCCATCCTATTGCTCTCTTTAATCTTTTAAGCTCACTCACCAACCTCATCTCCTCCCATTCACTAAGTTCACTAGATATTATCACAGGTAAAGTGTTGTGATCTCCTAAAAACACATATTTTAGGTTCTTAGGTAACTCTTTCAGCTCTAACTCTAGTGAGGGGTTCTTCTCTTCTTTTTGAATGGAGGGAAGCTCACAAACTGGGTCCTCCTTAAGTTCCTCTTTTTCAGCACTTTCTAAGGTCTCAAGACAACTGGCTATTTCTGCATCAAAAATTTCAAAATCACTATCTAAGGTCAATGCCAGCTCCAATTTATCAGAGGAACCTGTCTGCAAGAAAACATCTGAAACAACTGCATCAACACAATCAATGAAAGAACAATCCTCATATAAAGCAGTTGTAGGAATAGGAGAAGTGTTAAAAATAGAAAATTCCACAGTTTGTCCCAAAACAGTCATTGATAATTTACCATTTTTAACATCTATCAAAGTGTTAGTAGTCGCCAGAAAAGGCCTACCCAGCAGAATGGCATGTGCAGATGGTGAAGAATTACTTACTTCCATGTCAAGAATAATGAAATCCACAGGTACTATCAAACCACCAACTTTAACTAACACATCTTCTATAACCCCTTTCGGGAATCTAAGAGATCTATCAGCTAATTGCAACACCATTTTTGTTGGTTTAAGTTCCCCTAGTTCTAAATCAAGGTACACAGAATAAGGCATTAAATTCACATTGGCTCCTAAATCACACATGCCATCAGTACCCTTTCCATTCCCCATAGTAATTTGAATAATAAAACTTCCAGGATCCTTTAGCTTAGGAGGTAATTTATGCTGCAAAACAGCACTAGCTACCTCAGAAACTATCACCTTTTCATTCGGCTCATACCTCTTTTTCTTGGTATTCAGTTCTTTGAAGAATTTAGCATAAGCCGGCATGTTCTTAATTGCTTCAAGTAAGGGTAAGTTGATACTTACCTTAGACAGCATGTTGAAGATATCTGAAAATTGCTTATCTTTTTTATCATCCTTCAACCTGCTGGGGAATGGTATAGGTGGCCGGTATGGATTACTTGCCTTGTACAAATCTGCTGTAGGGGACTTCTCCATTGATCTTTCTTCAGCACCTTTGTTCTCTAGTTCTCCTTCCTTTTTATTCTCTTGCTCACCTGCATTCACAGAATTATTTTCAACATTGTTATTAATTACCTTGCCACTCCTAAGGACAGTCACTGATTGTGCCTGCTCAGGTTGACTTGGGAACTTCCCCTTTTGTTGAATCTGCATCTGTTGAGCAAGTTGCCCCACTTGGGTCTCCACCTTCTTAAAAGATGCTTCTAGGGAATCCAGCCTCTTGTTGTTCATCTCTTGATTTTTAGCACTGACCTGGATAAAAGCCTGCAAACTTTCTTCTAAACTCTCTCTCTTAGGCTAACCTTGATTTGAGGATTGGCCCTGCTATTGGTTCTGTCTCTGGAGCAAATGGAAAGGCTGTTGAGCATTATTTGTTGTCCAGGAAAAATTAGGGTGACTCCTCCAACCAGGATTGTAAGTGTTGGACTAAGGATCATTCCTGGCTCTTGGTTGAAATCCCCCCATAGCATTAACTTGCTCAGCTTCATTCCCAAAAGACTCATATGCAGAGGGACATATATTTGCTCCATGCCCAAATGTCCCACAGATTCCACACACTTCTTGAGTAGATGAAGAAATATTGTTCTTCATGTTTAGCATCTGAACCTGCCTTGTCAATTCAGCTATTTGACTGACCATTTCACTATTGACCTCCAGTTGATTCACCCCTTTACTTCTTCCCCTTACACTCTTTTGTTGAGAATTAGCCCCCAACATCTCAAAGATCTCATAAGTCTCATCAGCTGTCTTTTCTCCCATGGCTCCCCCAGCTGCATTATCAACAGTGTTCTGAAATTGCTGGGTTAGACCATCATAAAAAAGCTGATTAAGGAGTTGAAGTGGGTAGTGATGATGTGGACACTGGATCAATAGCATCTTAAATCTGTCCTAAGCCTCATGAAATGGCTCTCCTTCAAATTGAGAGAATGTAGCAATCTTCCCTCTCAACTCAGCTGTCTTTTGGTGTGAATAGAACTTGCCCATGAACTTGTTATAAACTTGCTCCAAAGTTGTCAGTGAGTTTTCGGGCAACATCATAAGCCAGCTCTTTGCCCTATCCTTCAAAGTATATGGAAAACACCGGATCCTCAACTGATCCTCTGTTAATCCTCCCAATGGAAAAGTGTTGAGGGTGAAGTAGAAATCCCGAATAAAGTTCAAAGGATCTTCATTTGGAACTCCATAGAATGATGGCAGCATGTTGTAGTGAATGTTCTTCAACTCATAATTTCTTGCTGCATCATTCAATCTTATGCAAGAAGTGGAAGTTCCAATGACAGGTCTAGCAAAATCTATCATGGTTCTTTGTCTTTCTTTAGCCATTTTAACTGATTGCGCAGAATCTGACTCAAATTCAGAAGTGTCCTCCTCTGTATCAAATCCGGTGTAGAGCTCAAACTCTTCTCTACTCCTTTTCACTCTCTGAATTTCTGGAATGAATGGATGTAGCTCTCCTTCGAGTGATCTCTTGCCTTGCATAAATAAAATTTTTCTAGAAAAAAGAAATAATTAAAAGCAAAAGACAAAATAAAATAAAATGAAAATAGTGAGAAATAATCTAAAATATTTTTTTAATAAACAATTATGCCAATTAGCCTCCCCGGCAACGGCACCAAAAACTTGTTGTGCTAAAATTAACTCTACCACAAAGCGTCACTCGCAAGTATACGAGGTAGCTGTAGCAAAGGTGATCGCCCCAAGGTCGTCTCACAAGGAAGCTAAAGTGGCTAATTGATTATCAGATTATAAATAAAAAAGTAATAAAGAAATTTAAATTGCTAAATAATGAAGAAGTTTGATTAAAGTTTAAAACGAATAAAAGTAAACTAGAACTGATGTTTTGATTCACTTGATAAAAAGGTCTAGGGTTTGCACTTCTCTACTACTTGTATGTATGAATGGTTATTTCTCTTAACTAATTCAAATTTCAAAGATTAAATCTGAAATAACTTAATTAATTGAGTCAAGGAAATAAGCTCTCGCATTCAAACCTCTTACAACTAATCTTGTTATAATTGAAACAATCTTTTTAATAGGTTATATCTCTAATTCACCTAAGTCCTTAATTGAATTGTTCCAGCATTAGGCTTCATCTCTTAATCCATCATCTAATACCTAAAACACATAATTGGTAGCCAATCAATTATATATTAACAATATTTCATTCAATCAAGGCTAAAGAAATTATTAGCTAAGAGAATAACCAATTCATACAATCATAGCAGATCCATACAAACCCCAGACTTGATGAAATTAGTTCATGATGCAATCAAACATATTCATCTCATTAATTTTCAAAGAAATCAAAATAGACATGATAATATCCGTTAATACAATTTCAATGAAAATAAAGAGAATAAGTTCGAGAACAAAACCAAGTTACAAACTCCTTGAATCTTCTGAAGAATCTCTTGATCAAATCTTGCAAGAAGGATGTCTCAATGGATAGAACAATCTAATCTAAACTAAAGTAATCAAAAGTATAATCAAAATCAAAGAAATCAAAGTTAAAACCCTAACTTGACTCTTGGACGGCTCAAATCTCTCTCAAAATTGTCAACAGTCCCCCAGACCCTAGCTTCTTTTTCCTTTTATATGAATCGTCCGTTTAAAATCCACTGCGTGTTTGGTTCATGAGGGACACGGTCAGGTCAGAAGTGACTTGGCCGTGTGAGTGCTCTTTGGAGGGACACGGCCACTGACTTGGCCTTGTCCCTTGCATGTGTCACCTACTGCTTGCTTCTCTTCTTTTTCTTCTTTGGTTGAGTGACACGGCCAGTTGGAGGTTGACTTGGCCGTGTTGGACCCTTTTGGAGGGACACGGCCAGTGACTTGGCCGTGTCCCTTGCCTGTGTTTGCCTCTGTGAAATTTAGTCTTCTTTTCCTTTGGAACCAAGTGAGACACGGCCAAGTGGGTGTGACTTGGCCGTGTCTGGGCTTCATTGGAGGGACACGGCCACTGACTTGGCCATGTCCCTTGCTTGTGTCATCTACTGTGACCTGCTCTTCCTTTTTAGCTTGATATGGGACACGGCCAGTGACTTGGCCATGTTCTCTGCCTATGTCAGCTACTGCCCTTTTCTCCTTCAATTTGCTTCCTTGCCTTTTTTAACCTAACACAAAACTCAAAACAAACTTTAAACAAGAAGTAAATAGACAATAACCAACAAAACATAAACACAATCCTAAAAACTAGAACAAAAATGACATAAACACTGAAATAGACTAAAACTTCCAAAATTAATGAAAACACTAAACAAACCGATAAAAACTAACAAAATACCTAAACAAAACAATAATTATAATAATAAACAAGACACAAAACTATAGCAAAAACTAATAAAACAGTTCCCCTTCAAGCGATTCTAGTATGACTCCCAAACCTGCTCCTTTCCTATTTACTGCTCCATCAAAATACATTTTCCATCCTTGTACTTCAATTGCCTTTAAATGTTCATCCGAAAATTCCAAGATTACCTCTTCGCTATCTGGTAATGGTTGTTGGGCCAGGAATTCTACCACTGCACTACCTTTGATTATTTTCTTGGTTACATACTCAATCTCAAATTCTTCTTATATTATTAACCATCGACCATATTTCCCAATCAAAGATGGTGTCTCCCTTAAGTATTTCATTAGGTCCAACCTCAAAATTGCTTGCACACTATATGATTGAAAGTAATGCTGCAACTTTTTAGAAGACCAACCACGGCTATACAAGTCTTTTCAATGATACTATACTTAATTTCATAAGGTAGGAGCTTTCTACTTAAATAGTAAACTGCATGCTTAATCCCTGACTTATTTGCTTGGGCTAGCATGGCCCCTACTGACTCTTCTTCTACTGCTATGTATAGTAATAGAGGTTTGTCAGGTTTGGGTGGTTTCAAAATAGGTGGGTTTAGTAGGTACACCTTTATTCTCTCAAAGGCCTTTTGACACTCTTCATTCAATATGACTAGCTGATTCTTTTTATGCAATTTGAAGATAGGTTCACAAAATGTTGTGAGCTTTGCTATAAATCTGCTAATGTATTGTAATTTACCAATGAATCCTCGAACTTCTCTCTCCGTCTTGGGGGCTAGCATATTCCTGATTGCTTTAACTTTGTCAGGATCAATCTTAATGCCGTTTGGACCAATCACATGTCCCAACAATTTGCCTAAGGTAGCACCGAACACACACTTCTTCAGTTTAATCTTAGCTTATATTTCAATGCTCTATCGAAGAATAATTCTAAGTTTTGGAAGTGTTGTTCCCTTGTATTTGATTTCACCATCATATCATCAACATATACTTCAACTTCTTTGTGCATCTTGTCATGAAATAGTGTGGTGGCCATCCTTTGGTAGGTTGCTCTAGCATTCTTTAAATCGAACGGCATCACCCTATAACAAAATATACCCCATGTAGTAATGAAAGCAATTTTGGCTTTATCCTCTTGGGCCATTAACACTTGATTGTATTAAAAAAATCCATCTATAAATGAGTGTAGCACGCTAGAGGCTGCACTATCAATGAGAACATCTCTATGAGGTAAAGGAAAATCATCTTAAGGGGAAGGCTTGTTTAAATCTCTGTAGTCCACACAGACCTTATTCTTCCATCTTTCTTTGGCACGGGCACTATGTTGTTAGCCAATCTGGATATTGTATCACATCAAGGAACTTCACTTGTATTTGTTTAGTGACCTCTTCTTTAAGTAATTTAGCCCATTCAGGTCTTAATCACCTAAACTTTTGTTTGATAGGTTTCATGTGAGTGTAAGTAGGAATAAGATGTTCGGCTATGTCTCGATCTATACTAGGCATATCCTCATAAGACCAAGCAAATACTTATTCATATTTTTTGAATATTTTTTCAAATCTCTCTCTCTCTCATCAGGAATAAGGTTGGATGTTATGCTAATATTTTTAGGATTTTCAATTGTTCCCAAATTTAATGATTCTGTGTCAACATAATTAATATTAAAGATGCTCATGTAACTGCTATTTGAATGTATGCAACCATCAGAAGAAACATCACACAAGTAAACAAAATCAAACTTTATTGCATTCATTTTAGTAAAGAAAACATTATCATCCTCATACAAAGCAGACAAATTAAAATCAAAATCAAAATCATTGTTCTCAAAATCATAAGGCAGGATGTCTTCACACTTTTCTTCAACCAGGGTAGCAATCTCCTCTCGAGTCTTCTCGGCTTTCAGGACAACTTCCTTCTTTTCTTCTGGATTGGACTCCTTGTTGGCTGGCAGGGTGAGCTCTTTCTCCACTTGCTCCACTAGCTCGGCAACATCTGCAAAAATTTCAAAGCCTGGGATCAACATTCCCATGAACATGATTGGCTTGGGCTTTCCTTGGAGTGGTCCCATGTTTGGAGCTTTGACAAAGATCTCTTAAAGTGGTGGGAAGCTCATCTTCTCATTCTTGTTTGGCTGGACATTATTGTCTTCATCATATCCCAACCCCTTCTTAGAAGTTTGAGTTTTAAAATCTGGCAGCTTTGTCAAACCTGCCTTTCCCTTTCCAAGACCAGCTCCGGAAAGGTAGTTCATGCTCTTCATCATATTCAAGACTTTGGAGTCCACTACTTCATTATCAAAAATTGCAGCTAATTGGAAACCATTGAGAGACCTATCAATCATTAGAGCATTAACAATCTCATTATCTTCGGCCTCTATGACCACTGTCTCATCTCCATTAGGGAACTTGATATTTTGATGAAGGGTGGAAGGAACTCCACCAAGAGGATGAAACCATGGTCATCCCAAGAGTAAGGCGAAGGTAATAGGTATGTCCAAAACAATGAATTCAACAATAGATTCAATTGGACCAACCTTGACAGCTGCTTTGAAATATCCTTCGGCATGTCTCTTAGTGTTGTCATAAGCCCGAATGGTTTCCTCAGTCGGGTTTAGATCCCTTGTTGACATGGCTAGCTTTGGCAATATTTTTAGTGCACAAACATTTATGGCGGACCCATCATCGACCATTACACATGGAGTCCTTTTCCCTTTGATTTCTATTTTGATAGAGGGCATATGTGATCTCTCCCCTCTTCCGGTAAATCTGCATCTGAGAAAGAAACCGATCCCATATTAACTTTGCTTTTCTCTTGAATATCTTCACATTTCATTACTCCTCTAATTTTTATGAAGTTGATCAGCTCCTCCGGTGTTGTGGAGGTAGAAATTGGCATGCTT
This sequence comes from Garcia nutans, assembly GCA_947685225.1. NCBI lineage: Eukaryota > Viridiplantae > Streptophyta > Magnoliopsida > Malpighiales > Euphorbiaceae > Garcia > Garcia nutans. The sequence continues at coordinate 38,925,364 of CANTUV010000011.1, forward strand.
GCCAAGGCTTTGGCCATAGTTTCTCGGTGCTTTTTAGAAGTGACCAATAAATCCCAAATGCTAACACTTGCTTGGGTTCTTTTCAATTGTTTGAACATGGTATCATCTTCATCTTTATTCCCTATTTCAACTTCCTTTCCTTTATTAACTTCTACCTCCTTAGGCGGTGGCCTTACATAAGGCTTACCGGATCTAGTGTTCATTACTTCATCTTCTTCAGGCTCGGACCAAGTCCATTCCTCCTTCTTGGATATAAGATCATCATCACTATCGCTTGAATCCCAAAACCTATTGAAAACACAAATTGCTACTTCTTTACCCACCATAGCTTGTTTAATCTTGCAAATATCTCTTCTTCTTTGGTTGCCTTTCCACCCACATCTTGAAAAGAAGACATGTCAAAATCTTCATGCAAACCTCCTCCAATCAGGAAGGTTGCCGGTGGTGGTACTCTATTGAACTTTGGTAATGGATTGTCTTTAGTGTTCGGCTTGTTGGGCTCTGGCAGCTTTCCACTATCAATTAAATTTTGGATCTCATGTCTTAACCTCACACATCTATCCATGTCATGCCCTTACATTTGATGAAATTGACAAAATGCTTTAGTGTCGAAATTAGGTGTTAGAGGGTTAGGCAAAAGGCGAGGATTTAAGGGTTGTAACAATCCCTTTTTTGAAGCTTATTGAGAACCCAAGACATTGGTTTCCCCAATTCTGAAAACTGCCTTCTTGTTCCTTGGTTAGTAGCATTAACACCGACTGCCTTTTGCATGCTTTGGCTACCAGATTGATAGTTTCCTTTCTCGTTCCTTCTTATTGAAAACGACTCTTCTCTCTTTCCCATTCTTCGATTTACAGACCAGCTTGGAGGAGATCTTTGAAATCACGGATGAGTGCATGAGATATCCTTTCACGAAGACTAGGTAACACCCCTCTCACAATCATCCTTATTTGATCGGATTCATCGGGCCTCTTCTTAAGCAAAGCAACCTTATTTCTCCATCTTTTCACATAGTCAACAAAATTCTCATTTCACCTTTGTCTAATGGACTCCACTTCCATTAAGGTAACTTCCATTTCAACATTGTATCTGTAGACCCTTAGTTTTTGACCTAGTCCGGTCCATTATTTTTTATATAGTCTAAAATAATTTTGTGGTATTTTAATTAAATAATATTTATTTTAGTATTTATTATTTATAATTTTTAATAAAAATAAAAATGGTGAAGTTAATAAAAAATATAATAAAAAATAATAAGAAAAATAAATAATAATAAATAAATAAATAAATAAAAAATCGTCGACGAAAAATTCATTGCCGAAAATGGAATTGGCCAAGGCCAATTCGCTCGCAGCCAATTTTGCCAGCGCTCATAATTTTCGCCAGCAAAATTTTCCAACGTAATTTTTTCAGAAACCAAATTCCGTTTGGTTTCGGTTTCTTTTCCTAATTAATTTTAGTTTTCTTAAACAATTAGAACTAGGCTTATAATTTTTCCTATAAATAACACTTTAAAACTCAGAATTAAGGGACTGGAACCTTGGGAATGGAACTGGAGGGGATAGTGGTACTTTGATTAGGTGATCGAAACTTGGATTATAGAAAACCCTAGCCAGAGAAGAATAGCAACAAGCAAGCCATTAATAATTCATCAAAGGTAGCCACACTGCCTTTGTCCTTGTTCATCCATAAAGCAATTTTTTGTGGAACTAACGAATGGAGGTTTGAATCTCTATTTTCTTTACTTATTTCTTTACAATAGATTCATCACTCAAATTGAATAAATTGTTCCTTCTGTTTCTTCTAAACCTTAAAACCCTAAAACTTTTCTTCTAAACCTTAAAACCCTAAATTGTTCCATCCGTTTCCAAAATCCTTAAATCATTTTCCTATTTCTAAAAAGTTTAAAAAAACCCTAAACTGTTTTCCTCTAACTTTTTTTCAAAATTCCCAAATGTTTTCTTAAACCTCCAAACCCTAACCTACTTTACAGATTCTAAAAATCATAATCACTTTTATAAAACTCTAAACTGTTTTCTCAAATCCTAAAACCAAATATGTCTTCCAAAATACCAAAAACCCTAATTCTCTCAAAACTAATACGGTAAACCATAGTTTTCCTAAACCCTAATTCTTAAAACCTTAAAATCTTATAAATCTAAACCCTAAAGCCATAATCTAATAAAACTAAAATCACAATCCAGTAGCTAGGAATTATAAATCCTAATATCTTAAGATTCAAAAGCCCTAATTTTATGATGTCACCCTTAAATCCTAATTTGATTAACTAAAAAACCTTACTATTTATTAAATTCATAAATCCCTAATCCATTCCAATTTTCTTAAACCTTTACAGTAGCCTAAAAAAACAATAATAATCCTAAGATCCCAAAACCCTAAATATTAATTAAAGAACTTTAAATAGAAACAGTAAATCCTAATTTGTATCTTTACTTGCTTTATTTTTAGATTTAATTATGTAATCTATTATATGCTTTGATGGTTGATTTATTTAATTTTGATGGTTGATTTATTTAATTTATCATGGATGGATGTTTTCTTTATTGTTATTATTTGTTTGTTTTAGTATTAAAATTGTAAGAGGTATGGTTCCACTTTGTGGGTACCTCATTAGTTAAATATCATGTAATTTAAATTGCTTTTATATTTTGGACCAATGTAAAGGACATGTTTCTACCTTTTGGTGGGTGTCCTATTTAGTTTAGGCATGGATGATGTAAGGACATGTTTCCATCTTCGGATGGGTGTCCATTCATTTGCTTTGTTTGGACATTGCTTTGATTTTAATAGAATGATGCTTTATTTTAATTGTTGCATGTAGTATGAATAATATTGTTATACTTAATAATTTTATAACATTAAGACCTGCAAAGTAGGCCAGTTCCAATGAATCGGGCATTGTGGGGGTGCTGGGCTATTTCTCACCTTCCCCACACGTACCCAACTTTTTGAACCCATTAGGGGGTTGGGGATTCCTTAGGAATCGAGTCATCCACCCCTTTCTTTTTTCCCAGCCCGTCTGGGTGGCGACTCCAATTTCTCCGGACCTAGGTCCATGTTCTCTAAGGCCCCGAGCCTAAAAAGTGCCGAAGTCGCAAGAACCATTCCACTAGGAGTGGGGGCGAAAATCCATGCTCACAGTGGTGACTCCACTGGAGATAAGAGAAGTTGATTTCGTTGGTCTTTATATTATTCTATTCTTTCTTATAATGAAATTATCCATTGCATCATATTAGATTGCATTGTGTGCATGAGTTAGGTTGCCCATGTTACCCGTGTTGTGTTATGTAAAGGATACCATACTTCCACTCAAGGTATGGAGATTGAGCATGGCATAACTACTCATAGCCTCGTACCATTTGGTATATACTTGCTATGAGAACCTAAGCTTTTTAACCCAAAGACTAAAGCTCATGTAATTGGCCTAGTTACTTTCCTTAGGTTTTACCCCAAATGCATGTTGTTTGACAATGGCTAATTTATCTTGGCTTAAATCATGGCTTATTTGGTTTGTTCTTTTTCTAATATGACCTAAGTACATTTGTAAGCTCAAAATAATTTTTTTCCTATGTCCAAAAGACCAAAGCTATTTTCAAAACTTTTCAAGATGGTCTTTGGACATAAAACTTTTTCTAAAAATAAATCAAAAAATTCTTTTCTCATCACTCAAATACAAATCCCAAAATCCATTTTTTTAAAAAAAAATTTTACAATGGGCTTAGAAAAAAAAATTATTTTCATCCAACCTTTAAAAGAGCTTACAAATTATTTAGGTTAATTACGAAATACCAAAAATCAATTGTGAGCCTAGTTTATACTAAGAAATAATTGATCATGGGCTTGTTTTTGGCATGAATCATTAGTTACTTTTTCAAGTGATAAATCTATTTATAATAAACCTCTTAATTTAGTTTTAATCCAATATAGCATAAAAGCTATTTTAGTTGGATAAATGGATTAAAACCTAATTAATGGGAATTATCATAAATTGATTTCCATTTTTGAAAATATAACTATTGGTTGAAACGTCCGAGGGAAATATTCGAAAACAAGATACGCCATGTTGGTATTTTGTTAACCATATACCTAGGAAAAGAGACTCGCCATTCGTATGTGGATGTTATAAGGTTGGAAGAACGTCCTATTTGTCCTTGTTTGTTAATTGTTTGTGCATACATGCATACATGCATACATCCGCATCTCATATCATTAATCATCTCTGGCTCATAGCCTTGGATTACAACAGTTCAAAAGCTTACGATAATCTGACCTACGCCAGAGACGAAGAATCTAGTAGCAACTCAATCACTTGCTTGCCAAAAGCAATGGAGCCCGAACAAATTCAAAGAATGGTGGATGATGCCCTCAATGCCAAGATGAAAGAAATAAAAGAGGCCCTGGCTGAGACCATGAAGAACCAATTGGCTACAATTTTAGGAAATAATGTCGAAGTGTCTGCTAGCTCTAAGAAACCAAAGGACAAAGGGAAGGCTAAAGTTAGTGAAGTAGCTTTTGATGATGATAAGGTGATCATTGGTGATGATGACGACTGGGATCAATACTTTCAAGATCCTCAAGACAAAAAGGAGTTAAAGGTTGTTGAGAAGACAACTTTTGAAAAGACTAAAAATTATGATGTTGAGAAGATGATTGCTGATTTAGAAAAGAAATTTGATAAGAAGCTGAAAACCGAAGAGATGTCCGAGATTGACAAACTATTTGAACAAGATGAAGAGGTCCCTTATAAGTTCAAGATGCCTTTCTTTGCAAAGATACAATTGGACAGGAAACCCTCATCTCCATGTGAAATAGTACATCACTGCTATGCAGTCTGCCCGAGCTACTAAAGCTCAAACTCTAAGATATTTCATGCTCTCATTGAACTCTATTGTCCAAAATTAGTTGAACACCTTAGAAGAAAATACTCAAAAAGATTGGGATCTGCTATGCAAGGCCTTCATCCAACAATATGTATACAATGTCGAGATGGAAGTTACCTTAATGGAAGTGGAGTCCATTAAACAAAGGCCAAATGAGAATTTTGTGGACTATGTGAAAAGATGGAGAAATAAGGTCGCTTTGCTCAAGAAAAGACCAGATGAATCTAATCAAATAAGGATGATTGTGAGAGGGGTGTTGCCTAGTCTTCATGAAAGGATGTCTCATACACTCATCTGTGATTTCAAATATCTTCTCCAAGCTGGTCTGCAAATCAAAGAATGGGAAATAGAGAAGAACCATTTTTTAACAAGAAGGAATGAGAAAGGGAACTACTAGTTTGGAATTCAAAGCACGCAAAAAGAAGTTGGTGTTAATGTTAATAGCCAAGGAACAAGAAGGTAGTTTTCAGAATTGGGAAAACCACTGTCTTGGGTTCTCAATAATCTACAAAAGAAGGGATTGTTACAACCCTTAAATCCTCGTCCTTTGCATAACCCTCTCCCACCTAATTTTGACACTAAGACATTTTGTCAATTTCATCAAATGCAAGGGTATGACACAAATAGATGTGTGAGGTTGAGGCATGAGATCCAAAATTTGATTGATAGTGGAAAGCTGCCCGAGCCCATAAAGCCAAACACCAAAGACAATCCATTACCAAGGTTTAATAGAGTACCACCACCTGTAACCTTCATCGTAGGAAAAGGATTGGAAGAAGATTTTGTCTTATCTTCTTTTCAAGATGGAAATATTGAAGATATGAAAGGAAAAGAAGCTTAACTCAACAAACTTTCCTTAGCTTGAATGTTGCTTTTCAAAATTTGCTTTAATATTTAATTAGAACAATCATGTTTTTCAAATTTAAATTTGTTCGAATAAATTACTTTTATCAAAAATTTTGTTGGTCTTTGTTCATTTTGGTGATCAACCAATGAGGAATCTAGCTTGATTCATGAATTAATATATTTATACATCATAACTCGAATGACTTTACTAGATGAGGGAATTATTCTATAGCATTGAGTTGTGTATGCTTACTTAGAGAGGGCTCCTGCATAATTATCTTTGTCTAGGTCCTAGTCAGTCTTAGAACATGTTTTGACAAACTTTCAAGGTGAAATTGAACTCTGCTTATTTAAGAGAGAAATGATCTAGGCATTGTTTGGTTAGCTAACAACTAGTATCCACCCAATTAAATATCAATCCCTAGTTGTCCCTTTGAACCTTCATAAAATTTTAGCTTTCTTTTCATTGGCATATAACCCCAAGAACCTACCCTGAGCTATTGTGATACTTTTGACAAGTCTTATGATCACTAAGGTGAAGAGGCAAGAAGATCAAAGAAAGGAATGCATAGCCAAAGCCATAAGGATAGTTGATGTTATCAAGACCATAATGGTAGTTGAAGTTCTCCTAATATCCCCAATCTATAAAGATGACATTAGAGTAACAAATGATTTATCCCTGTTAAAGAAGATTTATGCCACTCCACTCATCATTATTAGAAACTAAAGTTGGTACAAACAAGACAACTTATTTAGAGCTAGAACAAAAAAAAATGAAAAGAGAAAAAAAAGAAGAAAAGAAAAACCAAAATGGTTCAGAAATCCAAATGAGTTCTCTTTTACCTAAGACAGCAAAAAGGCTTTCATTTGGTTCATAAGGACAGTTTGACTTGAATTGATCCAACCCAACCGAAGATTCAATCAGTAAAAAAAAAAAAAAAAAGAGAAAGGTCACCCAGTTTTTGAAAGTCCTATACTTGATAGTCCTACAAGGAAGAAGGACAAAATGATAAAATGCTCAAAGAAAAGAAAGAGTAATAAAAATAAAAAGAAAGAAAAGGGATAAGAAGAAAAGAAACAAATTTGAGTACCAAACTTTATGCAAAAACAAAGACTATCCTAATAAAGATATAGATTAATGCTAAGAAGATAGAAGGAATTTGGAGTCTAGCAAGATTTCTCCCAGCTGCCTAAAGTTCAAACAAGGAATTTGTAGTGTGAGGATTTGTCCATTGTGTCACATCAGCTCCAATCTCAAAATTACCTTCATTTAACCCGTGCCCCTTATAGACCCCATTTCAAGCCTATCAAAGACCTGTTAATCTCTCTTGGTAGGTAGAGTCTATTAGTGGAGATAGTTTGGATAAGCATACATATGAGATAGACAATATTCAAGCTCAAATAAGACCTTTGGCTAAGTAATGTGTATTTAAGTAAGCTAGATTGTTGTAATAAGTGTGAATTGATGTGGTTTCCCTTTATATGTTGAACTAATTTGAGATTTCCTAAATGACAATTTCTTGTTGAGGTTAACTTAGTGATCTTGATCAATTGCTGAGGATCGATTGTAATAGCTATAGTTGGGTTGTGGATTGATGGAAATTGGACACATCTAAAGTTTAAAACCTTAGTTACATTTTTTAGCATGTTATAATTCATTAGATTCTTGAGTCGGACTTAGTACGACCCTTAAGTTTCTGACCCTTAAGTTGTAAAAAAAATAATACAATAATAATAATAAATAAATAAATAATTCTAATAAAAGGATCTTTGAAAATTTATCCCTGTTCCGCTGATTTTTACTCTTGAATTAAAACAAATGAGTTGGAATCATGAATAGTGCTAGTAGCCATTTGAACGGTGATTCTGGCTGAGTAACTGGGGATCAGCATCACAAATGTTTACCTTCGCGTCAAAAGTTAGTATCAGTTCAAACAAGTCGGGCTCCTTAAAATGTATATATATGTGTATATACATTTGAAATAATAATAATAATAATAATAATAATAATAATAATAATAATAATTTGAGGGTTAGAGAACTTAAGAGAAAATTTACATTTTTCGTACTTTGCTCATGGCTTTCTGATTTTTTGGAATTTTATGCTCAATCTTTTAACTCTGGATTTTTAGGTTGTAGGTCTGTGATATTTTTTATTTTGAAACTTCTTGATTCAGCTGTTATGATTGTGAATAAGTTTTTGGTTGAGAAAGTGAGGTTTTCTGATTCGAGTATTGTCAAAACTTTACTTTTCTTTTTGAATATAGAGGGGTCCGTCATTTCTGCTTATTACAGTGATTCAGTTTGCTTGAGGACAACCAAAAACTCAAGTGTGAGGGAATTTGATAAGTGCACAATTGATGATATTTTATTCCTATTTCTTAATATGATTATTGTCCAATTGAGTTTAATTTGTTTGTTCAAAGTGTATTTTAGGGTTAATTTCAGGAATTCTCTATATTTTGAGGCTTATGGTCATTTCTGAGGATTTACGGATGAAAGTAGAAGAAAAGAGCAAAATTCATCAATGGACACGCCCATGGACATGGGCGTGTCAATGGACGTGCCCTTGATGATGCATACAGAAGCATTGACAAGCCCAGTGACATGGGCGTGTCACCAAGCGTGCCTTTTGCAATGTTTCACAGTAGCTGTGACACGCCCAGTGACATAGGCATGTCCCTGGACGTGCCTTATGTTCAAAATCTCAGTGGCAATGACACGCCCAGTGAAATGGGCGTGTCAATGGGCATGTCAGGAAAAATTATCTACACTATAAAAGCTGCGCTGAAGCACGAATTAAGGATCCAAATTTCATATTTTATAACCTAGAGCCGACTTCTAAAGCAAAGATGAGAGTTTTGGAGATGAGATTGAGGTTGAAGACATACTCTAAACAAGATCTAAATCAAGAATCAAGGATTGAAGTGAAGAAATACAAATTATTCGCCATGGATTGTTTGGTTTCTTTTATTCATTTTTCTTCTTCTATTTTTTCTGGTTTTGAATATGAACTAATTTACTCTTTATCTAGATATTGATGAACCCTAGCTTATTTGTATGGATTGAATAATTATATTTAGTTGAATCATTTGATTGAGTTTTTTTATTCTTATGATATTTAATGATCTATTTCCAATTGATAATAGCATGCTTATTGATTGGTTACAATTTTCATATTATTGACTTGAGAAAGCTTGATATGAATTGAATACTCATAAGGGTTGAGAATTGATTGGAGTACTATAGATAGACTTACAAGATCCTTTGGTTTATAGTTCCTTGTTCTTAATGCAAGATCTAAATAATTGTGTTTGAGAAGAGATTCCGAAACTCTAGTTAGTGATTAGGGATTAATTCACTCGATAGAGGTTTTAGTCTAAGTTAGAGGAATGCCAACTCAACTATATTAAATGATTTAACTGAATTGATGTTCATAAATATCATTGAGGCTAGGGGGATTCAATAATTGGATAGTTTTATTACCATTAATCCTTTTTGCTCAACATTTAATTTCCCTTTACTTTCTGTTGTTAGATTAATTATTTTTAATTACACCACATCACAAACCTATTGATTTGCTAAACAACGATTAAGATTAGCACTAGTACTTGACCTTGTCCTCAGTGGAACGATAACTCACTCACTACTTTATTACTTGGTCGACCCGTGCACTTGCGGTATTGTTATAGCATAACTCGCGCGCGCACTAACCAACCTCGTGATCAAATGAGCCAGCAACCTACAACAATCATTAAAAAAGTCAAAACAAGTTAAGAAAGATGCGATTGCAATGGAAAAATGGTAAAAGTTTTACCTGAGAAGTGCTAGCCCCGAGAAGTGAAACTAATTCTTCTCCCTCTCCATGATGTTCCTCTTCATCTCTATCCTCATTTTCATTAGAAATTTCCCATACACCAATAGGAGATACATCAAAGTTCAAGAGCCTTATTTGAGTAAAATGGGCATAAGATGCACCCGATGGATAGAGAAATGTTTCAACGTCATAACCGTGCCAGGCCAACCACCATGCATTCTCCGGCATTGATGTATCTAAAGTATATTTTAGGCAACGCATCGGGATCCTCCGCTGCTGGGGACCAAGAAACCACTCATATACTCTCTCTCCGAGAAACCAGCCACTAGACACAAGGCCGGTGATGACTCGGCGAGTAAGTTGAAAAGGCTGTGCAACATTCATGGAGGAAGTCTAGTTTGTCCATCTTCTGGGTTCCACTAGGCCAAATTCACCTGCAAAATGACATAAGGTAAGTAAACTTTCACATAAATTTTAAAGTATACTAATGCTATTTTACCTGTTCCCGGGATAGGCAGATCAAGACAAAGCATTAGGTATGCACATGGTGAGAGTCGGGAACTTCAATATGCTCTGACAACCAAAAATTTAATCTCGGATACTCGATTCTCTCTCAAAAAATACTAGGCACCCTCACAAGGTTGTGCTCATATGCCCATGCCTACAATAATAATAAAAATCAAATTCTTGCAAGAATAAGAATGGTAAAGATATTGGTGGAAGAAGAATACCTCGACAACTGCCATAAGGCGAACAAAAGACTTCTTATTTCTGCAAATTTCGTCAAGACCATGGTAAAGATAGGCAAGGCCAGCTTCACCCCAGCCATAAAGTGGTACCGTTCTCATATAAGTAAGGGCCCTCAACACTGACAAATGAATGGTGGATTCAGTACTGCCTAAAATGGTCGACCCGAGCAAATATAGCAAAAATCCTCAAGCATACTGTTGGGTTATGTCTCTGTGAACCCATCCTTCATAGTTCATCTAATAACTATGAATTGGCTCGATTTTTATCTTAAAAGGTCCTTTATATGATGGTTCCATACCAATTAATTGTTGAATTTCTTCAAATGTCAGAATATCGTTTGTAAGAGAAATCGAAAGACCATCATACCAAATGCCGGTTATAGCAGTAAAGTTGACCGGACCAATTGTCATCTCTCCAATGGGCAAGTGAAAAGTATGAGTTGTGTCCAACCATCATTCTGCAAGCGCATGGACTACGCTCCGGTCTATCAGATACTCCTCGGATGGTAATTGTAAGATGAAGCTCTCAAAGCCCCAATCTCGAATAATTTGACTTACCCGAGAAGGTGCTACATCATACCATTGTCGGTGTAGACTCTTCATTTTTGACCCAGCCCAGTCTGATATTTTTTATATAGTCCAAAATAATTAATGTGGTATTTTAATTATTTATTAGTTATAATTTTTAATAAAAATAAAAATGGTGAAGTTAATAAAAATATAATAATAAAAAGTTTTTATAAAAAAAATAAAAATAAAAATAAAAAAATCGGCGACGAATAAATTTCGTCGCTGAAGGTCCAATTGGCCAAGGCCAATTCGCTCGTAGGAATTTCCTGCGGGCGTGTAAACCCGTAATTTTTGACCCGGTCTAGTCCAATACATTTTATTTAGTCCAATACATTTTATTTAGTCCAAAATGATTTTTGTTGTCTAATTGGTCCAAAATAATTTTTGATAAATAATTTTTGCTTTAGTATCTAATTTTTATTAATAAAAAATAAAAAAAATAAAAGTCAAAAAAAAAATTGGAGTCAGAAAAATCGTAACGAAAAAATAATTGCGCCGTCCCGTGGGCATTTTGCCTGCAGATTTTTTCTGCGAGCGAAATGGCACACGCCATTTCTCCGGCAGGAAAATCCTGCTGTCGACCATTCCTGCGGGCGATGCCAGCTCCTTGCCCCCTGCCGCAATTTCCTGAGGTAGATTTTTTTGGCAGCGCAATTTTTTCGACGCAATTTTTTCGAAACCTAATTCAATTAGGTTTCGGTTTCCTTTTCTTATTAATATTACTTGCCATGATTAATTAAGAATAAACCTTATCAAACTACTATAAATAAGGACCAAAGGCAATGAAATAAAGGAGGACGAAAATCAAACAGGAGCCTGGAAAATTTGAAACCAAATCTGTGAAGGAAAAGGAGCAATTCAATTTCTTTTTTTCTGGAATAGCAGGGACACGATTTAAGCAATTCAAAGGTAGCAACTGTCTTTGTTCTTGTTCATCCAAGGAGAATTATTTTTGGAGAATCAACAAAAGGAGGTATGTGTTAAATATTTTTGTTTTATTTTTTTACAGTAGCATAAACTATGAAATTTTGGTTTTTAAATCAAAAACCTTAGAACTTTAATTTAGTTTTTCCAAAGTTAAATACACTAATACGTTACTTTATTTTCCAAAAAGACTTAAAATTGTTATTTTTACCTCTTCAAAATCTTAAAAACTTAAATAAACATATTTTTCAACAAAAATAAAATTTGATTCTGTTTCCTTCAAAAGTTTAAACTAGGTTCTGCTTCTTCCAAAAAGCCATAAAAAACATCTTTTCTATTTATAAAAACTTTAATCCGTTTGTTTAAATTCATAAAACCTCATGAAATCATCAAATTGTCTTTCTAAACCCTAATTCAAATTCATCACCCGAGACCCTAATTTTAAATCCTAAAACCCTAATTCAACTTCTAAACCTAAAATAGTAAACTCTAACTCCTTTAAAACTTTAAACCCTAACGTTTTATAAACCTTAATCCTTTAAAACATTTAAAACCATAAAAACATAAATACTTTAAATTTACACAGTAAGCTTGAAATCACCATTTAAAACCATGAATCAAAAGTATTTTAAAGTGTCTATAACCCTAGTTTCATGATTTCACCATTCAAACCTTAATTTGTTTAATCAATGAGTCTTACCGACATTTTGAAACATAAAACCTCAATCTATTTTAATTCCATAAAAAGTCACAGTAGCCTAATTTTTTGAATTCCAAAACCTTAACACATGAGATAAAGAACCCTAAATGGAAATAGTAGCTATAATTTGGATTTTTATTTACCTTATTCAATTCCATATTTGATCATGCTTTGTTTTATTTCTTATGCTTTAATTATTTTAATTTAATTCTTGGTTTATTTAATTTATCATGGATGGATGTTTACTTTCTATTTAATACCTTTGATGATTGATTTGTTTATGATGAATGGTTATTTACTTTTATCAATTTATTTAGACTTCCAAATGTTGTAAGAGATATATTTCCGCTTGGTGGGTACCTCATTAGTTAAATATCATGTAATTTAATTTGCTTTTCTATCTTAGAACTTATGTAAAGGGCATGTTTCTACCTTTCGGTGGGTGTCCTATCTAGGCATGTGATGTAAGGACATGTTTCCATCTTCGGATGCGTGTCCATTTATTTACTTTGTTTTGTTTGGACATTGCTTTGATTTTAATATAATGATGCTTTCTTTTTATTGTGTGTAGTATGGATAATATTGTTATATTTAAGAATTTTATAATATTATGACCTGTAAAGGAGGCCGGTTCCAATGAACCGGGCATTGTGGGGGTGCTGGGCCATTTCTCACCTTCCCCCAACGTACCCAACTTTCCTAACCCATTAGGGGGTTGGGGATTCCTTAGGAATCGATTCATCCACCCTTTCTTTTTTTTGGCCCGTTCGGACTTAGGTCCGTGTTTTCTAAGGCCCCGAGCCTAAACAGTGCCGAAGTCGTAAGAACCATTCCACCGGGGGTGGGGCCAAAAATCCCGCTCACAGTGGTGACTCCACTGGGGATAAGAGAAATTGATTCCGTTGGTCTTTATATTATTTTATTCTTTATTATAATGATATTATCCATTGCATCATCTTATATTGCATCGTGTGCGTGTTGTGTTATGTGAGGGATACCATACTTTCACTCAAGGTATGGAGATCGAGCATGGCATAACCACTCATAGCCTCGTACCATTTGTTATATACTTGCTATGGGAACCTAAGCCTTTTTACCCAAAGACTAAAGCTCATGTAATTGGTCTAGTTACTTTCCTTAGGTTTTACCCCCAAATGCTTGTTGTTTGACTATGGTTAGTTTATCTTGGCTTAAATCATGGCTTATTTGGTTTGCTCTTTTTCTAATATGACCTAAGTACGTTGTAAGCTCAAAATAAATTTTTCTTTAAAGTCCAAAAGACCTAAACTATTTTCAAAATTTTTCAAGATGGTCTTTGGACATAAGACTTTTCTAAAAACAAATCAAAAATTCTTTGGCCCATGGCCCAAATACTAAGCCCAAAATCCATTTTTCTAAAATCTTTTACAATGGGCTTAGAAACAAAACTATTTTCACCCAATCTTTTCTTACAAAGAGCTTGCAAATATATTTAGGTCAATTATGAAATACCAAAAATTTATGTTACTCCCCTTATCCATTATTGGAAGCCCAAGTTGGTACAAAAAAGACAACTCAATTTGAGCTAAAAAAAATGAATCAAACAAAAAAAAAAGAGAAGAAAAGAAAATAAAAAAGGAAAAAAGAAAATAAAAAGAAAAGAAAAAAAGAAAAAAGAAGAGAAAAAAGAAAAGAAAACCCAAAATGGTTCAAAAAGCCAACTGAGTTCTCTTTTACCTAAGACAACAAAAGGCTTCCATTTGGTTTATAAGGACATTTTGACTTGAATTGGTCCAATTCAACCAAAGATTCGATCAAAATCAAAGGAAAAGGAGAAAGACCATCTAGTTGTTGAAAGTTCTATACCTGATAGTTCTATAAGAAAGAAGGACAAAATGATAAAATGCTCAAAGAAAGGGAAGAGTAAGAAAAATAAAGTGGAAATAAAAGGGAAAAAAAAGAAAAGAAACAGATTTGGGTCTTACACTTTTTGCAAGGAAAAAAACTGTCCTAATCAAGATCCAAATTAATACCAAAAAGATAGAAGGAATTCGGAGTCTAGCAAGATTGCCTCCATGCTGCCTAAAATTCAAACAAGAAATTTATAGTGTGAGGGTTTGTCCATTGTGTCACATTAGCTCCCATCTCATAATGGCCTTCATTTAACCCATGTCCCTTATAGACCCCGTTTCAAGCTTATCAAAGACCTGTTGATCTCTCTTAGTAGGTAGAGTATATTAGTGGAGATAGTTTGGATAAGCATGCATATGAGATAGACAATATTTAAACTCAAATGAGACCTCTGGCCAAGTAATGTGTATGTGCCTATTTGAAGTGCAACAGTTCTTGCTTAAATAGAAATGATTCTCGAGTTTAGTACGGTAACTAGGGTTGTCATGTTGTAGATATGTTAATTTGGAAAATCAAGTCTTGAGATACATTGACATTAATTTGGCAAAGCCAACATTTGATTTCAAAATCAAAATTCAAAATCAAAATTCAAAAAATTCAAAAAAAAATTCAAAAAAATGTTTTGTCATGCAAAGCCTTCAAGTTAAGGGAAGTATGTTAAACCTCCAGAGGACACATTGGGCAAAGGAAATGATTATTGGTAAGGTCATGAAGAAGCTATGAACTGACATAGATGAATCCCTGACTCTACTGCTTGGGGTCTCCATTATTCATATTTTTAACATCTTGATGATAAAAGCCATTCCAATGCAAGACTTGAACGAGAGTCTGAAAGGAACCAATGAGAACACTTCTGCTGATTACCTCGGTCTGTGAGTCGATGGAATGACTGTAAGTATTATTCATGCATACATGAGCATAACACATCACACTTTCTCATCTCGTATTGTCTATTCTTTATCAAAGTGAACAGCAAACACTCTGTGAAGCAAAGAATCAAAAGAAGATGTCAAATCAGGGGGGCATGGAAGGCCCATTGCTTGAGAAAGTTCTAGTAATTTTGCAAAGAGAAGAAATGCATGCTTGTGTGAAGAACTAGACAACAAAAACATCAATCAGAGTCTGCATAGAAAAATCATGAATTTGAGCCTATACAGAGGGCAAAGTTTCTCCTTTTCAATTTTTTGAGTTTATATATAAAACATTTTGAAACTCACTTGCAAATATCTCGCCACGCAGGGGGAAAAGGAGAGGATATGAAGGCTAGCTAAAAGTTCTGAATTTTTTGCAAAAGTGCAAAGGAAGAACAAAGAAGAATGGAATAAAAAAGAAAATTAGAATTCTTAAAAGAATGAAGAGGCAAAAGACAAAAGATCAATCTAGCTAAAATAGCTGAAGCCAGGGTGAAGACCCGATCTCAAAGGATGAAGATCCACTTACAAAGGTGAAGACCCAATCTCAAAGGATGAAGATCCACTTACAAGGGTGAAGACCCGATCTCAAAGGATGAAGATCCATATTTTCAAGGGTGAAGACCTAATCTCCAAGGATGAAGATCCATTTTGCAAGGGTGAAGACCCGATCTTAAAGGATGAAGATCCATTTGCAAGGGTGAAGAACCGATCTTAAAGGATGAAGATCAATTTTTCAAGGGTAAAGACCCGATGTCAAAAGATGAAGATTTATTTTCAAGGATGAAGACCCGATCTCAGAGGATGAAGATCCATTTTGTGGTTGAAAAACCATAATGCATAGAATAACCGAAGAAGTCAGATTTCTCAAATGATAAAAGGTCAGTCAAACTCAATCTCGAGTCCAAGCACCAGAATTCAATTTAATCTCGGGTCCAAGTACCCACGAGCCCGCGCAATGATTTTTTTGTAACCGATTTTTTCGACGCCCCCTGCCACAATTTCCTGTGGTAGATTTTTTTGCCAGCGCATTTTTTCCTGCAGTAATTTTTTTCAGCAGCGAAATTTTTCCGACGCAAATTTTTGGAAACCTATTTCAATTAGGTTTTGGTTTCATTTTCTTATTAATATTACTTGCTTTCCTTATTAATATTACTTGCTGTGATTAATTAGGAATAAACCATATCAAACCACTATAAATAAGGACTAAAGGCAATGAAATTAAAGGAGGCTGAAAATCAATTAGGAGCTTGGAAAATTTGAAACCAAATCAGTGAAGGAAAAGAAGGAATTCAATTTCTTTTTTTCTGGAATAGCAGGTACACGATTTAAGCAATTCAAAGGCAGTAGCTATCTTTGCTCTTGTTCATCCTAGAAGAATTATTTTTGGAGAATCAACAAAAGGAGTTATGTGTTAAATTCTTTTTGTTTTATGTTTTCACAGTAGCATAAACTATGAAATTTTGTTTTTTAAATAAAAAATCTTAGAACTTTAATTTAGTTTTTCCAAAGATAAAAACACTAATACGTTACTTTATTTTCCAAAAAGACTTAAAATTGTTATTTTTACCTCTTCAAAATCTTAAAACCTTAAATAAACATATTTTTCAACAAAAACAAAATTTGATTCTGTTTCCTTCAAAAGTTTAAACTAGGTTCTGTTTCATCCAAAAAGCCATAAAAAAACATCTTTTCTATTTCTAAAAACTTTAATCCGTTTGTTTAAATTCATAAAACCTCATGAAATCATCAAATTGTCTTTCTAAACCCTAATTCAAATTCATCACCCGAGACCCTAATTTTAAATCCTAAAACCCTAATTCAACTTCTAAACCTAAAATAGTAGACTCTAACTCCTTTAAAACATTAAACCCTAATGTTTTCCAAACCTTAATCCTTTAAAACATTAAAAACCATAAAAACATAAATACTTTAAATTTACACAGTAAGCTTGAAATCACCATTTAGAACCATGAATCAAAAGTATTTTAAAGTGTCTAAAACCCTAGTTTCATGATTTCACCATTCAAACCTTAATTTGTTTAATCAAAGAGTCTTACCAACCTTTTAAAACATAAAACCTCAATCTATTTTAATTCCATAAAAAGTCACAGTAGCCTAATTTTGTGAATTCCAAAACCTTAACACATGAGATAAAGAACCCTAAATGGAAATAGTAGCTATAATTTGGATTTTTATTTACCTTATTCAATTCCATATTTGATCATGCTTTGTTTTATTTCTTATGCTTTAATTATTTTAATTTAATACTTGGTTTATTTAATTTATCATGGATGGATGTTTGCTTTCTATTTAATACCTTTGATGAATGATTTGTTTATGATGAATGGATATTTACTTTTATCAATTTATTTAGACTTCCAAATGTTGTAAGAGGTATGTTTCCACTTGGTGGGTACCTCATTAGTTAAATATCATGTAATTTAATTTGCTTTTCTGCCTTAGAACTTATGTAAAGGGCATGTTTCTACCTTTCGGTGGGTGTCCTATCTAGGCATGTGATGTAAGGACATGTTTCCATCATCGGATGTGTGTCCATTTATTTGTTTTGTTTTGATTGGACATTGCTTTGATTTTAATATAATGTTGCTTTCTTTTTATTGTGTGTAGTATGGATAATATTGTTATATTTACGAATTTTATAATATTAAGACTTGTAAAGGAGGCCGGTTCCAATGAACTGGGCGTTGTTGGGGTGTTAGGCCATTTCTCACCTTCCCCACATGTACCCAACTTTTCGAACCCATTAGGGGGTTGGGGATTCCTTAGGAATCGAGTCATCCACCCCTTTCTTTTTTCTGGCCCGTCCGGGTGGCGACTCCATTTTCTCAGGGCTTAGGTCCGTGTTCTCTAAGGCCCCGAGCCTAAACAGTGCCGAAGTCGCAAGAACCATTCACCTGGGAGTGGGGGCAAAAATCCCCGCTCACAGTGCAAAATGGCCTAGGGCCTCCTATGGCAAAATTGGTTGGCCGCGCCAATTTTTGGGCCCAACTCTCTCAATTTCGCACCTCGCCTCGCAGTTTCTCGCCAACGCTTGCAATTTTGCCAGCAAAATTTTCCAACACAATTTTTTTTAAACCAAACTCTATTTGGTTTTGGTTTCTTTTCCTAATTAATCTTAGTTTCCTTAAACAATTAGAATTAACCGTTTCATTATGGTAGCAGTAGATTATTTTTCAAAATGGGTCGAAGCCGAATCCTTCAACAAGCTAGGTGTAAGCCAAATGGCTAGGTTTATTGAAAAGAACCTCATTTGCAGATACGGGGTCCCACACAGTGTGATATCAAACAATGGGGTACAGTTTCAAGGAGCAGTTAAGGATTTATTCTCAAAATGCTGAATCCGTCATCATAGATCCTCTCCTTCTAGACCAAAGGCTAATGGTGCGGTTGAAGCAACAAACAAAACAATTAAGAAAATTCTATCCTAGATGACCAAGACTTACAGGGATTGGTAAGAGATGCTTCCCTTTGCTTTATGGGGATATAGGACAAGTGTGTGAACACCTATTGGAATGACACCGTTCTCTTTGGTTTACGGGATGGAAACAGTATTGTCTATTGAAATAGAATGAAATAGAATGAAGTAGTCTTGGAAGTCGAACTGCCTGAAATAGAATGGGTAGCGAGCAGATACACACAATTAGCTTTACTAGAAGAGAGAAGGTTAAAGGCACTGTATCATCATCAACCGTATCAAAAGAAGATAGCTCGGGCCTATAATAGAAGGGTTAAAATCAAAAAATTCAGAGTCGGGGATTTGATGTTAAAACAATGTAAGCCTAATGTATCTGATCCAAGAGGGAAGTTAAGGCCTAGCTAGGATGGGAACGAGTTTAGTGAGCCAGTAAACATTGACAGGTTGAAAAGGTTTTATGTATGATAAAAAAAAAAAGAAAAAAGCTCGCTAGGTTGAAAACCTAAAAAGGGCGGCCTAGGCAAAAGTTAAAGCAGTCCGCTAGTTTCGAAAACCTGAAAGGGCGGGCTAGGCAACAATTAAGGCTAAATGAGAGAAAATCATCAATTAGAAAACCCGAAAGGGCTAATTGGCAACAGGAGTGATCTTGTGTATACTAGCTTTATACTTGGTTGTTCACTGATTTAATAAAACAGAATTAATGTTAAAATTGTTCTATGTGCATTTTTATAAGTATTTGACCAGATATGGATGAAATAAATAAACACAATAGCGAAAGGTGATGACAAATTATAAATGGAAAAGAAGCATCGTTTAATACTTTAATTATTTTTTCATCCTACCAATACACTTTATGAATTGACAAATGTAAAATCTATGGTAGTCGATAAGTGTAACGTACAGGTCAGCTTTGCCTCAGCCGATCTAAGTAGGATTCAGTCAAGCAAGGCATGTCTAAGTCGGGAGCAAAGTCAGAATCACGAGGCTCAGCTCCATACTGACAGCCAAGTCGACGAGGATCATAGCATATGCCTTGACGAAGAGCGGCAAGGGGAAAGTACATCAAGTATGTCCGCATTGTGATACGAGAAATGTTCCATCAAGGTATCAACCAACAGATGTTGACTTCGGAGCGTGAGTGGATCCAGTCAACCCAGTCAGCATATGAAGAGGCAAGATGGAGTAGCTTCCTAGTAGAATGATGATATGGCAGGTATCTGGCAAAGTCTATGGATGGAGTATCAAGCAAACAAAGATGCTCCTGAAGCCAAATCTGTAAAAAAAAAAAAAAAGTGGTGCAGTAATGAAAAAAAAAAAGAGTTACAGTAAAGAGGAAAATTGTATTTTTTCATTATTGTACAAGATTTACAATTGCTACAATATTTACATATCACTAAGAGGGTAGTGGTAGGTCATCAAATAAAGCCTTGAAAAAATCGTCGCCTGTTGGAGGAGGGGGCAAATCACTCGTCCCGAGTCTGCCTAAAGCTGGAGCACCAAAACTCGGCAAATTACTCGTCCCGGGAGCACCCGAAGCGGTACCTTGAAGTTCTGATTAGTCATGTTCCTCATCAAAAGCAGACGAAAGGATCTCATGGTCATCAGTCTGGGGGCCTCTTGATGAAGAAGCACCGGGATCCCTCATCACCTAAAATCGTGTAACACCCTCATACTCTATATAAGTAATATACATATACCTTGTATACATACAGTACGTATATAAAGTATAAGAATGTCACTTTTCATTACATATTGAAAACCTTTACCTTACTTCCAAACAATAATACTTTTGATGATATCACAATTATATATAAGTTACCTTGTCTTTTCAAAAATTCATTTACATATACATACATTTTAATTAAAATACAACATAATCAAATTGTACATGCATGCACCACCATCTAGTTGGTCTCGAAATACTCTTACCCATCTCGTGGCATAACGTCTTGACTCCCGGAGCAATCATCTACTCACCTGCGCGATTTACACAACCGTGCTAAGCTTAGTGGTACAATAAATAATATAACATTCATTACAAAAAAATCCTACTTCCTATATTAACATCATGTTCTCCCTTTTCAATGCACTCTAAACTTTTCCACTAATCTCATACGTTATATACATATATACATATATATCATTACAACAAACCATAATTCAATGACTTAACAGAACATTCATGAAATAATACTCACAATTTCCACATCCATATGCATATTACACATCATATTGTATTCATCTCAATCCATAATTATCCTCATATATCTCATTCCATAAGTCACATTAAAGCAAAGACAAGCATGGGCCCAAAAGAAACTAATATGCCGTTCAACTTTCAGAGTTAATGTTTTGGTTCAATTATCACATTTATCATTATCCCAACTAGGCTTCAAGGATTAGGCCCAATCAAACTTCAAGGGGAGCAAAGCATGCTAAGCATCAACCCAACTTGACTTCAAGGACCAAATCCAACCTAGCTTCAAGGGTTTGTAACATCTCAACTAGTCTTCAAGGACTAGACCCAATCAAGCTTCAAGGAGAGTTAAGCATGCTAAACTTTAACCCAACTTGACTTCAAGGATCAAGCCCAACATAGCTTCAAGAGATTGTTACTATTAGGCATGCCACCAACAACAAAACTCTGAAAAGTGAATAAC
Organism: Garcia nutans; assembly: GCA_947685225.1. Lineage (NCBI taxonomy): Eukaryota > Viridiplantae > Streptophyta > Magnoliopsida > Malpighiales > Euphorbiaceae > Garcia > Garcia nutans. The sequence goes on from CANTUV010000011.1 coordinate 38,946,771, forward strand.
ACATTAGGCACACAATTCATTCATTATTTCTTTATCAATTTCATTCTCAATTTCTCATAATCATCTTGGCAAACATGCCCCAATTATTTCATTTGCAATATTATAGCCAATAACAATGGCTTCACATCTCATCAATTTCTCATAATCATCTAGGCAAATATGCCCCAATTATTTCATTTGCATCATATCTCAATTCATATCTCATCATTACGGTATACATAACCATTTGCATTGTACATACACTTTGAATGCTCATTACATCCTCCATACTTATTTTTCACCTTTATATCCATTAACAAGAGTTTCATATTTCATCATTGAGATATACATAGCAAATTACATTATTCATATATTTAGAATCTTCAACATACATTCCACATAGTACACACAATACACATCACAACACATTTCTCACACATTAACAATATAATAAATAACTTTACACATTTTCCAATCCAATGTGTTAAGTCCCATAGTTATGCAAATACATACCATCATATAGATATCTTTCACATTATGCAATTCATAATATTAATCAAACATATAAAAAATGTAATGGATTACTTAACACATTTACAACCAGATGTGTTAAGTCCCAAAGTCATATATATATATATATGCAATAATGTAGGGTTTGTACTTACCTCAAGAGAAACTCACACCAATCTAAACTCCTCTTCCATGAATCCTTCAATACTTGGATTAGGACAACTCAATCTCTTCAAAACATAATCCAAAAGTGATCATACACACTCACTTAGAGATACACATGATTTTTCAATACAATTAATCACCTATTAGTCTCATACTAGGCCCTTTAGATTACAAATTAGAAGCCAAAACCACTATATAGGTCCCCACGGTTGTGGCCTCACAACCCCACGGCCGTGGGATAACAAATGAATCTGTCCATTTTGTTTTAAAATCCCCCACGGTCGTGGCCTTCAAGGACCACGGTCGTGGCATTGAAACTTTTTCTGTTTAATCTTGAAGACACAGTCATGCTTACAATCCCATGGTCGTGGCCCTCACTTGCCATGACCGTGGCACTCATATGCCACGACCGTGGCACACATATGCCACGACCATGGCATCCAAAATGCTTCTGTTCCAAATTAAATTCATGTACACTATGCTTTAAAATTCATTTAAACACAATCATATTGAAGATCTAAGATAATAATTGATCAAACTCAATATTTACATCAATCACCAATTCACAACCATTACATGAATACTACTCTTATTCTTCCATTCAACCCCAAAAATCACAATCAATTAAACCCTTACTAAACAATTTCAACAACTCATCATCATCCTCACAAATAACCATATTATCATCATCTAAATACCAATGCAACACATATATATATATATATACTTCAATCTTTCATTATCATCATTTTCACACACTAACCATATCAAATATAAACTCAATCAATAGAAATCAACACAAGGAAATGAATACTTACTTGAATATTTTGCCAAATCTTCAATATCCACCTTCAATTCTCTCAAAACCCTTATGAATTTGATGTGTATGTAAATAAAATCACATCTCTCTCTCTCTCTCTCTCTCTCTCTCTCTCTCTCTCTCTCTCTCTCTTTCCACGTTCAAGAACAAGAAGAAGAAGAAGAAGAAAGAAAGAAAGAAAATCTTCTTTCTTTATTCAAACTTATCTTATATATATATATATATAATAAAATATCCCAAAAATCCTCCACCACAATTTCTCCTTCCCTTTGACTTTCTTTTCTTCTTTTTCTCTTGTCATTATTATCATTATTATTATTGTTATTAATTAATTATATACACTTACTTTTCCTACACCAATATATACATCATGTATATGTGATGTATATGTTGGTATAAGTATATGTCTTATATATTGCTTTTATATTTCCCATGTTTTACAATTACAATATATACTTATCATTCTTCATACACCTCTATCTCTTATAATATTTTCTTTACATATTTTATCAACACACTCTCTCTTGCAACTACTATTCCAAAGTGTATAAAAAATTGGGATATTAAAAATCGAAAGTCTCGAAAATGTTGTTCGGATTGATGATATAAATTTTCAAAATAAGAAGCCTGCTGACGACTTGCAGCCAACTTTTCTTAAAGTTTCCTATTTTGTTCTTCGAGCATCCGCTGTGAGCCAAGAAGGAAAAGATAAGAGCATACATAATCATGCATACATATAGCATAAGTTACTATGAAATAAAAAATGTACCAGGTAGTTCATACAATGCCCTGCGAATGAGATGGCATATCTAGTGGGCTACATTGAGCAAACGAAGGGGCAGTAAAAGAAGGTCTAACCTCATGATCAAATGAGCCAATGGCCTGCAACAATCATTAAAGAATCAAGGAAAGAAAAAAAGCAGTTACAAGGGAAAAGTGGTAAAAGTTTTACCTGAGAAGTACTAGTCTCGAGATGTGGAACAAGCTCTCCTGCAGCTCCATGATGTTCCTCTTCATCTCTGCCCTCATTTTCATCGAAAATCTCCCGCACACCAACAGGAGATACATTAAAGTTCAAGAGCCTTATTCGAATAAAATGGGCATAAAATGGACCCGGTAAATGGAGAAACAACTCGGCATCGTAACCATACCGGGCTGACCACCATGCATCCTCCGGCATTGACATAATATTTAAAGTATATTCTAGGATTTGCATCGAAAACCTCAGCTGCTTTGGACCGAGAAACCATTCATAAACACTCTCTCTGAGAAACCAGCCACTGGACACTGGGCCAGCAATAATTCGACGAGAATGTTGGAAAGACAGTGCAGCCCTCATCAAAGGAGACTAGTTTGCTCACTCTTCTGGGCTCTACTAGGCCAAATTCGCCAGCAAAATAACATAAGGTAAGTAAAAATTTCACATAAAATTTAAAGCATATTAATGTTATTTTACCTGGTGCCAGGTTAAGCAGCTCAACACATAGCGGTGAGTATGCACGTGATGAGAGCTGGGAATGTCCACACGATCGGACAACCAGAAATTTAATCTCAAATACCCGACTCTCTCTCGGGAAATACCGGGTATCCTCACGAGAGTATGTTCATATGCCCATACCTACAACAATAATAGTAAATATCAGATTCATGCAAAAAAAAGAGTGGAAATAACATTGGTGAAGGAAAAGAATACCTCGACAACCACCATCAAGCCGACAAAAGACTTCTTGTTTTGGAAAAGCTTATCAAGACCATGGTAAAGACATGCGAGACTAGCTTCACTCCAACCAGAAGATGGTACCATTCTGAGATAAGAAAGGGCACTCAACACTGACAAGTGAATGGAGGATTTAGTGCTGCCTAAGATGGTCGATCCGAGCAAATATAACAAAAATCTTCGAGCATACTGTTCGGCCGTGTCTCTGCGAACCCGTCCTTCATAGTTCATCCAATAACTACGAATTGGCTCGATTTTTATCTTAAAAGGCTTTTTATATGATGGTTCCATACCAATTAATTCCTGAATTTCTTCAAATGTTAAAATATCGTTGGTTAGAGGAACCAGAGCACCATCATATCGAAGGCCAGTTATGGCAGTAAAATATACCGAACCAATTGTCATCTCTCCAATGGGCAAGTGAAAAGTGTGGGTTGTATCCAACCATCGCTCTGCAAGCGCCTGGATTACGCTAAGGTCTATTTGATATTCCTCGGATGGCAATTGTAAGATGAACTGTTCAAAGCCGCAATCTCGGATAATCCGCCTTACCCGAGAAGGCACTACATCGTACCATTGTCGTGCTTTGAAAATACATCCTCCAACCCGAACAACACAACGAGCATGCTAACACAGACCCAGGTAAGTTAATACCAGGTAAGTACATATTATTCTATCTACTTAAATTAATTTATTTTTTCTAAAAAGAATAATAATATAGAATATAAATAAAAAATAAACAAAACATAAAAAATAAAGGTAAACAATAAATAAAAAATAAAAAATAATAAAAATAAAAACAATGAAAAAATCAATCAAGAGAAATAAAAAAGGAAAAAATAATTACTTCGCTCTTTTGATTGGAACTGCGATGGAGCGGCATCCTGGCCAGTATATCTAAATTTCCATCTTCATGATGCTGAATAAACTCTAATAACTCAACATTAGAATGAGTCCCTAACCTCGAAGCATGCATTGTTTTTGAAAAATATGTGCTAAAATTGAAAGAAATTTGAGAGAATTACGAAATTGAAATTGTGTTGTGAAATGAAAAGAAGGAATGGTGGGTTTTTATAGAGAAACGGCAAGTAAAAAACCAAATTCAAAACTTTTCATGAATAGTAAATTTTACTATTCATAAATAGTAAACTTTACTATTGATGAATAGTAAATTTTACTATTTATGAATAGTATTACTATTGAAAGTAAGCGTGGGCCCGTGGGCATTTTTCTGCGGGTGAAATGGCCCGCAAGCCTGTTTCGCCTGCAGGCTGCGGTAGCTTTTTTTGCCAGCACAATTTTTCCTGCAGCAATTTTTTTTGCCAGCGCAATTTTTCCGCAACAATTTTTTTTTTCGCCAGCGAAATTTTTCGACGCAAATTTTCTGAAACCTAATACAATTAAGTTTCGGTTTCCTTTTCTTAATGAATAAAGATGCCGTGAATAATTAGGAATGAACCAAGAAAAAAACTTCTATAAATAAGGAGGCAGAGAGAGGGAAAATATCAATCAGAAATTGGGACGGACATTGAGAGAGTTTGAAACCGAATCTGTGAAGGAAAACTTTAATCAAGCTAATTTTTTTTTTTGAGGGAGCAGAAAAGCATTAACAAACGATCAAAGGCAGAAACTGCCTTTGCTTTTGTTCATCCAAGAAGAATTATTTTTGGAGAAACCATCAAAAGGAGATATGTATTAATTGTAATTTTTTTTTCATAATAGCAATAAACTATGAAATTGTGTTTTTTAATTCAAAAACCCTAGAACTTTAATTTAGTTTTTCTAAAGTTAAAAACACTAATTCATTGCTTTATTTTCCAAAAGGGCCTCAAATTGTTATTTTTACTTCTTCAAAATCTTAAAACCATAATTGAACATGTTTTTCTTCAAAACCAAAATTTGATTCTGTTTCTTTTAACAAACCCTAAAAACACCTTTTCTATTTATCTAAACCTTAAATCTTTTGTCTACGTTCATATAATTGTCAATTGCTTTGTCCAAATTCTAAAAAACCTAAACATCCACTGAAACCCTAATTCTAAAATGCTAAATCCAAATGCAACTTCCAAACTTAAAATTGTAAACCCTAACCCCTTTAAAACCTTAAACCCTAATCCTTTAAAATCTTAAAAAACCATAAAAATATAAATATTTTAATTTCACGCAGTAAACTTGAAACCATAAATTAAAAGTGTTTTAAAGAGTCCAAATTCTAGTTTCACAATTTCACATCATAAACACTAGTTTGGTTAATCAAAGAGTCTTACCAACCTTTTAAAACATAAAATCCTTAATCTATTTTTCTCTTAAAGTCACAGTAGCCAAATTCCATTAATTTCAAAACCCTAAACACATGAAATAAAGAGCCCTAAATAGAAACAGTAGCTATAATTTAGATTTTTATTTGCCTTATTCAATTCTATATTTGATTATGCTTTGATTTATTTTACATGCTTTCATTTATTAAAGTTCAATGCTTGGTTTATTTAATTTATCATGGATAGATGTTTACTTTCTATTGATATTTAATATCTTTGATGAATGATTTATTTATGATGAATGATTATTTACTTTTATCAATTTATTTAGATTTCCAAATGTTGTAAAGAGGTATGTTTCCACTTCTTGGATACCTCATTAGTTAAATATCAAGTAATTTAATTTGCTTTTCTATTTTAGAACCTATGTAAAGGACATGTTTCTACCTTTTGGTGGGTGTCCTATTTAGGCATGTGATGTAAGGACATGTTTCCATCTTCGGGTGGGTGTCCATTTATTTGTTTTGCTTGGACATTGTTTTGATTTTCAATATATCGATGCTTTATTCTTTTTATTGTGTGTAATATGGATAATGTTGTTATATTTAAGAATCTTATAATATTAAGACATGTAAAGGAGGCCGGTTCCAATGAACCGGGCGTTGTGGGGGTGCTGTGCCATTTCTCACCTTCCCCACACGTACCCAACTTTCCAAACCCATTAAGGGGTTGGGGATTCCTTAGGAATCGAGACATCTACCCCTTTCTTTTTTCCCGGCCTATCCAGGTGGCGACTCCATTTTCTCCAAACTTAGGTCCGTGTTCTCTAAGGCCCCGAGCCTAAATTGTGCTAAAGTCACAAGAACCATTCCGCCGAGAGTGGGGGCAAAAATCCCCGCTCACAACCCCCACTCCCGGTGGAATGGTTATTGCGACTTCGGCACAGTTTAGGCTCGAGGCCTTAGAGAAAACGGACCTAGGCCAGGAGAAAATGGTCGCCACCCGAACGGGCCAGGAAAAAGAAAGGGGTGGATGACTTGATTCCTAAGGAATCCCTAACCCCCTAATGGGTTTGGAAAGTTGGGTACGTGTGGGGAAGGTGAGAAATGGCCTAGCACCCCCACAACGCCTGGTATATTAGAACCGGCCTCCTTTATAGGTCTTAATATTATAAAATTTTTAAATATAACAATATTGTCCATATTACACATAATAATTGAAATAAAGCATCGTTATATTGAAATCAAAGCAATGTCCAAGCAAAACAAATAAATGGACACCCATCCGAGGATGGAAACATGCCCTTACATCACCCATATCTAAACTAATAGGTCACCCACAAAATGGTAGAAACATGTCCTTTACATTGGTTTAAAATATAAAAAGCTATTTAAATTACATAGAAATTAATTAATGAGGTACCCACAAAGTGGAAACATACCTCTTACAACATTTGGAAATCAAAATAAATCAATAGAAGTAAATAACCACTCATCATAAATAAATCATTCATCAAAGATACTAAACATCAATCAAAATAAAAAGTTAACATCCATCCATGATAAATTAAATAAACCAAGCATTGAACTTAAATAAATCAAAGCATATGATAAACTACATAATTAAATAAGGTAAGTAAAGATACAAATTGAAGTTTACTGTTTCTCATTTAAAGTTCTTTAATTAATATTTAGGATTTTGGAATTTTAGCATATTAAGGTTTATAATTCTTAGCTAATATAAAGGTTTAAGAAAATTAAAATGGATTAAGGTTTCTTGAATCAAACTAGGGTTTATGAGTAATGTTATGAAATTAGGGTTTTAGGATATTACAACATTAGGTTTATGATTATTAGCTACTGGATTGTAGTTTTTAGGCTTACTGTGTTGAATTTTAATATTTAGGTTTATAAGGTTTAAAGGTTTTAAGGATTAGGGTTTAGAAAAATTAGGGTTTACGGTTTTAGGGGAATTAGGGTTTAAGAGAACTTAGGATTTAGGTTTACTAGTTTAGGGTTTACTATTTTTGGTTTTGGAAGTGAAGAAAATAATTTAGAGTTTATAAAGTTTTTGGAAATTGTCAAGAAGATTTATGGTTTTTTGGAAATAGAAAATATATTTTTCAGTGTTTTTGTAAATAAAAGGATCAATTTAGTGTTATAAGGTTTTGGAAAATTGGAAATAAAAGGATCAATTTAGTGTTATAAGGTTTTGGAAAATTGGAAAGCAGATTAGGGTTTTGGGAATTAATAAAATGATTTAAAGTTTTGGAAAGTTGGAAAATAGATTAGGGTTTTAAGATTTTGAAGAAATAGATTAGGGTCCTTAGGTTTTAGAAGAAATAGAAAAACAATTTTAAGATTTTTGGAAAACAAAGAAACGAATTAAGGTTTTTAAAATTAAAAGAAACAATTTAATTATTAAAGCTACTGTAAGGAAAAAGAGGTTAGATATTCAAACCGCCATTTGTTGGTTCCACCAAAAATTGCTTCTTGGATGCACAAGGACAAAGGCAAGATGGTTGCCTTTGATGAATTGATTGCTTGCTTGCTTATTCTTCTCTCAAAAAATTCGATTGTTTTCACTGGCAAAACAAATTTTTAATGTCCGATCTCCCTTCGAAGTCTTCCCTTTGATTGTCCTCCATTTCTGTGTTGTTTTTTAGTCTTATTTATAGGAAATTTAAATGTTTAATTTTAGTTATTTAAGGAAATTATCATTAATTAGGAAAAGAAAACCAAAACCAAATAGAATTTGGATTCCAAAAAAATTGCGTCGGAAAAAATTTTGCTGGCGAAAAAATTACTGCAGGCTACTGCGAAGGATTGCCTTGGAAATTTGCGAGCTGGGTAGCCAGAGGCCACTTCGCCCGTAGGAAAATCCTGCGGGCGAAATGGCCCAAGGCCATTTCGTCCAAACTTTCAGCGATGAAAATTTTTTTCGTCACCGATTTTTATTTTTATTTATTTATTATTATTATTATTTATTATATTAATTTTTTAAAACTATAAAAAATAAATACTAAAAGAAATATTATTTAATTAAGATAACACAAAAATTATTTTAGACTAATTAAAATATATTAGACCGGACTGGGTCAAAAATTAAGGGTCTACAATTTGCCCCCTGCTTGAACGATCTGAGACTTTAGTAAAAGAGAGTGAAAAGCAATAAGACTTAATTTTTGAGATGGTTGAGGTTTTGGGTTCTGGACCCGGTTTGAATTCTGGATTCAAGGATAATTTTAGGTTCTGGACCTAAGGGTAATTTGGGTTCTGGACCCGAGCTAAGTTCTGCACATAGAAGATATTTTAGGTTCTGGACCAAAGGATAATTTGGGTTCTGGACCCGAGCTAAGTTTTGGACTTAGAAGAGATTCTAGGTTCTGGAACAAAGGATAATTTGGGTTCTGGAGCCGAGCTAAGTTCTGGACTTAGAAGAGATTCTAGGTTATGGACCTAAGGATAATTTGGGTTCTGGACCCGAGCTAAGTTCTGGACTTAAAAGATATTCTAGGTTCTGGACCTAAGGATAATTTGGGTTTTAGACTCGAGCTAAGTTCTAGACTTAGAAGAGATTCTAGGTTCTGGACCTAATGATAATTTGGGTTTTGGACCTGAGCTAAGTTCTGGATTTAGAAGAGATTCTAGGTTTTGGACCTAAGGATAATTTGGGTTCTGGACCCGAGCTAAGTTCTGGACTTAGAAGAGATTCTAGGTTTTGGACCTAAGGATAATTTGGATTCTGGATCCGAGCTAAGTTTTGGACTTAGAAGAGATTTTAGGTTCTGGACCTAAGGAAAATTTGGGTTTTGGACCCGAGCTAATAAAGTTTTAATTATCTGTAAAAAAAATAATTTTTTGGTTTCAAAAAGTTTGGCTAATTTTTATGCACATGTCTTCTTCTTGCCACCTGCGTGTAAAAATATTTATATACATGCAAGTATTTGAATGATTAAATTGAATAATTGAATTTACTGTTTATTTACTATTTAGTCACTGTTCACGCGAGATTATCCAAGATTGCGGCGTTGAGAGCTTTGAGAGCTTCGAGGCAGATTATCCAAGATTGCGGCTTTGAGAGCTCACCCTACAATTACCATCCGAGGAGTATTTGATAGACCGAAACACATTCCAGGCGCTTGCAGAACAATGGTTGGACACAACTCATACTTTTCACTTGCCCCTTGGAGTGATGACAATTGGTCCGGTCGATTTTGCTGCTATAACCAGCATTCGGTATGATGGTGTTCCGATTCCTCTTACCAACGATATTTTGACATTTGAAGAAATTCAGCAATTAATTGGTATGGAACCATCATATAAAGGTGCTTTTAAGATAAAAATCGAGCCTATTCGTAGTTATTGGATGAATTATGAAGGACGGGTTCACAGAGACACGACACAATAGTATGCTCGAGGATTTTTGTTATATTTGCCTGGGTCTACCATCTTAGGCAGCACTGAATCCTCCATCCATTTGTCAGTGTTAAGGGCCCTTTCTTATTTCAGGACGGTACCACATTATGGCTGGGGTGAAGCTAGTCTCGCCTGTCTTTACCATGGTCTTGAAAAAATTTGTCAAAACAAGAAGTCTTTTGTTGGCTTTATGGCGGTTGTCGAGGTATTCTTCTTCTACCATGTCAATTCCCCTCTTTTTTTACATGAATGTGATCTTTATTATTGTTGTAGGCATGGGCATATGAACATAACCTTGTGAGGGTACCCGGTATTTCCTGAGAGGGTCAGGTATCCGAGGTTAAATCTCTGGTTGTCATATCGAGTAGCCATTCCCGGCTCTCACCATGTGCATACCCAACGCTTCATGTTGAGCCGCTTAACTTAGGACCAGTTAAAATAGCATTAGTATGCTTTAAAATTTTATTTGAAAGTTTACTTACCTTATGTCATTTTGCAAGTGAATTTGGCCTGGTGGAACCCAGAAGAACGGACAAACTGGACTCCCTTCATGAATGTTGCATTGTCTTTCCAACATACTCGCTGAGTCATCACTGGCCTAGTGTCTAGTGGTTTGTTTCTTGGAGAGAGAGTTTATGAGTGGTTTCTTGGTCCAGAGTAGCGGAGGGTTCCGATGTCTTGCCTAGAATATACTTTAAATATTACATCAATGCTGGAGGATGCATGGCGGTTGGCCCAGAACGGTTATGATGTTAAAACATTTCTCTATTCACCGGGTGCATCTTATGCCCATTTTATTCAAATGAGGCTCTTGAACTTTGATGTATCTCCTATTGGTGTATGAGAAATTCCTGAAGAAATTGAGGGTAGAGATGAAGAGGAACATCATGGAGAGGCAGGAGAATTCGTTCCACATCTCATGGCTGGCACTTCTCAAGTAAACCTTTACTATTTTTCATTGTACGTGCTTCTTTCTTATTTTGATTTTTTAATGATTGTCGTAGGTTGCTGGCTCATTTGATCATGAGGCTGGACCTTCTTTTACTGCTTCTTCATTTGCTCATTTTAGTCTACCAGATATGCCATCTCATCCGCATGGCATTGATATGAATTACCTGGTAAGTTTCCCTGATAATTTATGCTATATGTATGCATGATTATGTATGCTCTTACCTTTTCCTTTCTGGCTCACAGCAAATGCTTGAGGAACAAAATAAGAAACTTCAAGAATAGTTGTCCACTAGTCGTCAATAGACTTCTCATTTTTAAAATTTATATCATCAATCATAACAAAATTTTTGAGACTTCCGATTTCAGGGGATGAGGGATCTTGGTGCTTCTTCATCAAGAGGCCTCCAGACTAATGACCATGAGATCCTTTTATCTACTTCTGATGAGGAGCGTGTGTGAGTGGGGATTTTCGCCTCCACTCCTGGTGGAATGGTTCTTGCGACTTCGGCACTGTTTAGGCTCGGGGCCTTAGAGAACATGGACCTAAGTCCAGAGAAAATGGAGTCGCCACCCGAACGGGCCGGGAAAAAGAAAAGGGTGGATGACTCGATTCCTAAGGAATCCCCAACCCCTTAATGGGTTCGGAAAGTTGGGGTACGTGTGGGGAAGGTGAGAAATGGCCCAGTACCCCCACAACGCCCGGTTCATTTGAACCGGCCTCCTTTACAGGTCTTAATATTATAAAATTCTTAAATATAACAATATTATCCATACTACACACAATAAAAAGAAAGCATCATTATATTAAAATCAAAGCAATGTCCAAACAAAACAAAACAAATGGACACCCATCCACGGATGGAAACACGTCCTTACATCACATGCCTAGATAGGACACCTACGAAAGGTAGAAACATGCCCTTTACATTGGTCTAAAATATAAAAGCAAATTAAATTACATGATGTTTAACTAATGAGGTACCCACCAAGTGGAAACATACCTCTTACAACTTTTGGAAATCTAAATTGATTGATAAAAGTAAATAACCATTCATCATATCTATTAACCAAAATATAAAACAAACATCCATCCATGATAAATTAAATAAATCAAGTATTGAAATTAAATAAATTATAGCATAAGAGATAAATCAAAGTAAAATCAAATATGGAATTGAATAAAGCAAATAAAAGTTCAATTATAGCTACTGTGAATTTTTATGAAATTAAAATAAATTAGGGTTTTATGTTTTAAAAGATTGGTGAGACTCTTTGATTAACCAAATTAAGGTTTGAATGATGAAATCATGAAACTAGGGTTTTAAATACCTTAAAATACTTTAATTTGTGATTTTTGGTTATTGAATTTTAAGCTACTGTGTAATTTTTGAGTTTTTGAGTTTTTATGTTTTTTATGTTTTAAAAGGATTAGGGTTCATAAAAATTATGGTTTAAGGTTTTAAAAGGATTAGGGTTCATTATTTTAGGTTTAAAAGTTGAATTTTGGATTTTAGGGTTTCGAAATTTGGGTCTCGAGTAATGAAGAATTTTTAGGGTTTTAGAAATCAATTTGATATTTTATGAAGTTTTATGAATTTAAACAAAAGGATTGAAGTTTTTATAAGTAGAAAAGATGTTTTTTAAGGCTTTTTGAATGAAATAGAACCTACTTTAAAAAATTTGAAAGAAACAGAATTTGATTTTTGTTTTGCAGAAAAATATGTTCAATTAAAGTTTGAAGATTTTTAAGAAGAAAAAATAACAATTTTAAGTCTTTTAAGAAAAGAAGATCACGTTTTAGTGTTTTAACTTTGGAAGAATTAAACTAAAGTTCTAAAGTTTTTTATTTAAAAAACCCTAATCCCATAACTTAGCTACTGTGTAACATAAATTAATTAAGGAAAATCACTTACCTTCTTTTGTTGATTCTTCCAAAAATAATTCTTCTTGGATGAACTAGCTCCAAAGACAAGCCTTTGTTGCCTTTGAATTGCTTAATTCGTGGTGCTCCTCCCTTTAAAAATCAATTGAATTGATTTCTTGTTTTTCCTTCCTTGATTTGGTTTCAAATCCTATATTTACTGTGTAAATTTTCCCCCTTTTTTTTCCTCCCCTAATTTGGTTTAATTGATCCTTATTTATAGTGGTTTTTAGGTTATTTCTTCCTAATTCCACACGGCAATTAATATATATAAAAAAGAAATTAAAACATAATTGGATTAGGTTTCAAAAATTTTGCGTAAAAAATTTTTGCGCTGGCAAAAACTTCGGCCGGGCCCGTGTCTGGGCGTGTGGGCGCCCCAGCCCGCAGGAAATTCCTGCGGGAAAGTTATTTTGCCCGCAGGAAATTCCTGAAGGGAAATTATTTCACCCGCAGGAATTTCCTGCGGGCGAAATACCTCGCCCGCAGGAAATTTCTGAGGGCGAAATGCCCGCAGGCCTGCGGATGAAGTAGTGGACTCCAAAGTCTTGAATATGATGAAGAACATGAACTACCTTCCCAGATCTGGTCTTGGAAAGGGTAAAGCCGGTTTGACAAAGTTGCCAGATTTTAGAACTCAAACATCCAAGAAAGGGTTAGGATATGATGAAGACAACGATACCCAGCCAAAGAAGAGTGAGAAGATGAGCTTCCCACCACTTAAAGAGATCTTTGTCAAAGCTCCAGATATGGGACCACACCAAGGAAAGCCCGAGCCAATCATGCTCATGGGAAAGTTGATCCCGGGTTTTGAAAATTTTGCAAATGTGGATGAACTAGTGTACCAAGTGAAGAAAGAGCTCACCCTGTCAGCCAACAAAGAATCCAATCCAAACGAGAAGAATGAAGTTATCCTGAAAGCCGAGAAGACTCTGGAGGAGATTGTTACCCTAGTTGAAGAAAAATTTGAAGACATCCTGCTTTATGATTTTGAGAATAATGATTTTGATTTTGATTTTAATTTGTCTTTTTTGTATGATGATGTTTTCTTTTTCAAAATGAATGCAATAAAGTCTGATTTTGCTTACTTGTGTGATGTTTCTCCTGATGGTTGCATACATTTAAATAGCAGTTACATGAGCATCTTTAATATTAATTCTGTTAACACACAATTATTAAATTTGGGAATAACCAAAAATCCTAAAAGCATTAGCATAGCATCCGACCTTACTCTTTATGAGAGTGAGAGAGAGATTTGAAAAAATATTTAAAAAATATGAAGTATTTGCTTGGTCTTATGAGGATATGCCTGGAATAGATCGAGACATAGCCGAGTATCATATTCCTACTTACACTCACATGGAACCTGTCAAACAACAGCTTAGGCAATTAAGACCTGAGTGGGATGAATTGGTTATAGAAGAGGTCACTAAGCAAATACAAGTGAAGTTCCTCGAAGTGATAGAATATCCAGATTGGTTAACCAACATAGTACCCGTTCCAAATAAAGATGGAAGGATAAGGGTTTGTGTGGACTATAGAGATTTGAACAAGGCTTCCCCTAAGGATGATTTTCCTTTACCTCATATAGATGTCCTCATTGATAGTGTAGTCTTTAGCATGCTACACTCGTTTGTAGATGGATTTTCAGGATACAACTAAGTGTTAATGGCCCAAGAGGATAAAGCCAAAACTCCTTTCATTACTACATGGGGTATATTTTGTTATAGGGTGATGCCGTTCGTTTAAAGAATTCTGGAGCAACCTACCAAAGGATGGCTACCACACTATTTCATGACATGATGCACAAAGAAGCTGAAGTATATGTTGATGACATGATGGTTAAATTAGATGCAAGAGAACAACACTTCCAAAACTTAAAATTATTCTTCGATAGAGCTTTGAAATATAAGCTAAGATTAAACCCGAAGAAGTCTGTGTTCGGTGTTACCTCAGGTAAATTATTGGGACATGTAATTGGTCCGAATGGCATTGAGATTGATCCTGACAAAGTTAAAGCAATAAGGGATATGCCAGCCCCTAAGACAGAGAGAGAAGTTCGGGGATTCATTGGTAAATTACAATACATTAGCATATTCATAGCAAAGCTCACAACAATTTGTGAGCCTATCTTTAAATTACTTAGAAAGAATCAGCCCGACCTATGGAATGAAGAGTTTCAAAAGGCCTTTGAGCGAATAAAAGAGTATTTGTTGAATCCACCTATTTTAAAACCACCCAAACCCGGCAAACCTCTATTACTATACTTAGCAGTTGAAGAAGAGTCAATAGGAGCCATGCTAGCCCAAGCAGATGAGTTAGGGATTGAGCATGCAGTTTACTATTTATGTAGAAAATTCCTACCTTATGAAATTAAGTATAGTCTTTTAAGAAGTTGCGGCATTACTTTCAGTCGTATAGTGTGCAAGCAATTTTTAGGTTGGATCCAATGAAGAACTTAAGGGAGACACCCTCTTTGATAGGGAAATATGGTCGATGGTTGATAATATTAGAAGAATTTGAGATTGAGTATGTAACCAGGAAAACAATCAAAGGTAGAGCGGTGGCAGAATTCTTGGCCCAACAACCATTACCAGAAAGCGAAGAGGTAATCTTGGAATTTTCGGATGAACATTTAGAAGCAATTGAAGTACAAGGGTGAAAA
Organism: Garcia nutans; assembly: GCA_947685225.1. Taxonomy (NCBI): domain Eukaryota; kingdom Viridiplantae; phylum Streptophyta; class Magnoliopsida; order Malpighiales; family Euphorbiaceae; genus Garcia; species Garcia nutans. Next base: position 38,962,175 of record CANTUV010000011.1, read on the forward strand.
ATGTATTTTGATGGAGCAGTAAACAAGAAAGGATTAGGTTTGGGAGTTATACTAGAATTGCCTGAAGGGGAACTCATCCCTTTAGCCAAAAAGTTAAAATTTAGGGCAACCAATAATATGGTGGAGTACGAAGCTTGTATTTTTGGTTTAGAAACCCTAATGATTATGAAGGTGGATAAGGTGGAAGTTTTTGGTGATTCATTGCTAGTAGTATTAAAAGTGAATGGAGAGTGGGAGTTGAAAGAAGAAAAATTAAAACCATACCACCATTACTTGACCATGATGAAGAAGAACTTTAAGGAGTGCAGGTTTGTACAACTATCAAGAGAAGAAAATCAGATGGCTGATGCCCTAGCCACATTGGCTTCGGTATGGGAAAATTCTTTCTGTTTATTCCTTAAGCCTTTAATTTTTACCAATTCATCAACTCCTTGCTATGAATATGAGACAATCATGGAAATTGATACAGACCATGATGCGTGGTATGATACTATAAGGCGATTTTTGGAAGAAAGAGAATACCCGCTGGGGGAAACAAAGAAAGAGAGAAGAACCAAAGGCAGTGGTCATTGCAATACATCACATTCCATGGAGAGTTATATCAAAGATCGCCTAATGGGGTGCATTTAAGATGTTTAAGGAAGCCTGAAGTGAAGCGTATCATGTCAGAAATACATGCGGAAGTTGCGGTCCGCACATGAGTGGTTTGGCCTTAGTTAAGAAGATTATTCAGCAAGGTTACTACTGGTTGACCATGGAGAGGGATTGTATTGAGTTTGTAAAGAAGTGCCAACAATGTCAGATGTATGGTAATCTAAATCACATGCCTCTTGAAGAATTGTATTCTATGTCTTCACCCTAGCCATTTGCCACCTGGGGTATCGACATTATAGGAGAGATACATCTGACATCTTCAAACAGTCACCATTTCATTGTGGTAGCAGTAGATTATTTTTCAAAATGGGTCGAAACCGAATCCTTTAACAAACTGGGTATAAGTCAAATTGCTAGATTTATTAAAAAGAACCTTATTTGCAGATACGGCATCCCGCACAGTGTGATATCAGACAATGGGGTATAGTTTCAAGGAGCAGTTAAGGATTTATTCTTAAAGTACCGAATCCACCATCATAGATCCTCTCCTTATAGACCAAGGGCTAATGGTGCCGTAGAAGCAACAAACAAGACTATTAAGCAAATTCTGTCCAAGATGACCAAGACTTACAGGGATTGGTCGGAGATGCTTCCCTTTGCTTTATGGTGATATAGGACAAGTGTGCGAACGCCCACTGGAATGACACCATTCTCTTTGGTTTACGGGATGGAAGCAGTGCTGCCAATTGAAATATAAATCAAGTCATTGAGAGTAGTCTTGGAAGCTGAACTGGCTGAAATGGAATGGGTAGCGAGTAGATACACACAGTTAGCTTTACTAGAAGAGAGAAAGTTAAAGGCACTGTATCATCACCAACTGTATCAAAAGAAGATAGCTCGGGCCTACAATAGAAGGGTTAAAATAAAAAAACTCAGAGTTGGGGATTTGGTGTTGAAGCAATTTAAGCCTAATATATCTGATCCGAGAGGGAAGTTCAGACCTAGCTGGGAAGGGCCATATGTCGTGAAACAAGTCATGAACAAAGGTGCGGTGAAGTTATCAGACATGGACGAGAATAAATTTAGTGAGCCAGTAAACATTGATAGGTTGAAGAGGTTTTATGTATAAAAAAAAAGAGCTCGCTAGGTTGAAAACCCAAAAAGGGCAGCCTACGAAAAAGTTAGAGCAGTCTGCTAGTTCCGAAAACCTGAAAGGGCGGGCTAAACAACAATTAGGGCTAAATGAGAGAAAATCATCAATTAGAAAATCCAAAAGGGCTAGTTGGCAATAGGAGTGATCTTGTGTATGCTGGATTTATGTTTGGTTGTTCCTTATTAATAAAATAGAATTAATGTTAAAATTGTTCTATGTGCACTGTTATAAGTATTTGACCAGATATGGATGAAATAAATAAACACAATAGCAAAAAGTTATGATAAATTTTAAATGGAAAAGAAACATCTTTTATTACTTTTTCATCCTAACAATACACTTTCTGAATTGACAAATGTAAAATCTATGGCAGTCGATAAGTATAACATGCAGGCCAACTTTGACTCAGCCGATCCAAGTAGGCTTCAGTCAAGCAAGGCATGCCTAAATCAGGAGTAAAGTCAGAATTGCAAGGCTCAGCTCTGTACTGATGGCCAAGTCGGCGAGGATCATAGCATGTACCTTGATGAAGATCAGCAAGGGGAACATACATCAAGTATGTCCGCATGGTGATAAGAGAAATCTTCCACCAAGGTACCAACCAACAGATATTAACTTCATAGCGTGAGTGGATCCAGTCAACCCAGTCAGCATATGAAGAAGCATGATGGAGTAGCTTCCTAGCAGAATGATGACGTGGTAGATATCTGGATAAATCCATGGATGGAGTATCAAGCAAACAAAGATGCTCCTGAAGCTAAATCTGTGAAGAAAGAATTAAATTAAAAAAAGAAAAGAAAAGAGTCTGCTAAGTTGAAAACCCGCAAGGGTAGCTTAGGCAAAAATTAGGACAGCTCGCTAGTTCCGAAAACCTACATGGGTGGACTAGGCAAAAATTAGAGCAAAGAAAAAAAAACCTAAATTGAAAACCCGAAAGGGCAGTTTAGGTAATTACCTGAAGCAGCAACAGACTCCTAGTCAGTCTCTTTGACAATCCTTATTTATGTCGGTCTAATCCAACTAAAGTCTCGGCTAAGATCACAGTTACCGGCGACAAGCCTCCTTCCATTTGGTCCATAATATCCAATACTCATGGATCAATATCGCCATCAGAAGAGATAAGCAGGAATTGGCCGAGCAAGAAAAGACAAAGCATGCATCCTCATGCCTTAGTAGGAGCCAAATGAGACAGACAAAAATCAATCAAGGGAGCAAGTAGGATTTTTTCACCTCTCATCAACCGAAGAACTTCGGGTTTTGAAATTTGAAATAACATCTGCATCTTCTATTGAGTTTTGGAAACCAATGTGGGTAATGCCATTTGTTGTTTATTTGGATATCCAAGGATGGCCTCAAATTCTTCAATCAAGGGACATATTTCAAAGCCATTAATTTTAAATACCCTAGAATCCATATTCCAAAAGGAAGCCACGGCATGTAAGAAGGAGTGGTCCAATTTAACATTTTGAAAACATTTTAAAACATCAAGTTTTGACCATGAAATTTGCTTCTAATGAATGGCATCTATATTCTTAAATAGAATTTTTATCTTCTTTAAACGACGCTCGGTCATGGCTGATGAATGAAGGAAAATCAAAACTGTTCACATTGAATTGGAAAGAATTTTGGATTCTGTATGAAATATGGCATGAAAGGTGATTGATATAGAGGAAATAAACTTTTCCAAAAGTGATAAGGAAAAGGTGATGGGAAAGAATGAGACAGTATGGCATAAGGAAAGGAATTAGCAATGAATTTCCTTTACCGTGTTGGATTTGGTTTAGCAAATGGTGCGGCAATGAATTATGAAATTGTGATGCACTGTTTGTGATGTGATAAAAAAAAAGAAGTAGTATAATAATTGTGGTGCAGTAAAAAAAAAGAAAGAAAAAAAGTTTCAGTAAAGATGAAAATTGTATTTTTTTCATTATTGTACAATATTTATACATCATTGAGAGGGTGGTGGTAGGTCATCAAATAAAGCCCCAAAAATGTCATCGCCTGTTGGAGGAGGGGGCAAATCACTCATCTCGAGTCTGCCTAAAGCGGGAGCACCAAAATCCGGCAAATTACTCTTCCCAAGATCACCCGAAGCGGGAGCACCAAAATCCCTATTACTTTGAAGTTCCGACCCGTCACGGTCCTCATCAGAAGTAGACAAAAGGATCTCATGGTCATCAATCTGGGGGCCTCTTGATGAAGAAGCGTATGGATCCCTCAACCCCTGAAATCGAAAGTCCCAAAAATTCTGTTCGGACTGATTATATAAATTTTCAAAATGAGAAGCCTGCTGACGACTTACAGCCAACTCTTCTTGAAGTTTCCTATTTTGTTCTTTGAGCATCCACTGTGAGCCAAAAAGGAAAAAGGTAAGAGTATACATAATCATGCATACATATAGCATAAATTACCATGAAATAAGGAACTTACTAGGTAGTTCATATCAATGCCCTGCGGATGAGATGGCATATCTGGCGGGCTAGAATGAGCAAACGAAGGGGCAGTAAAAGAAGGTCCAGCCTCATGATCAAATGAACCAACAACCTATAATAATCATTAAAGAATCAAAGAAAGAAAAAAGCAGTTGCAAGGGAAAAATGGTAAAAGTTTTACCTGAGAAGTACTAGCCCCAAGATGTGGAATAAACTCTCTTGTATCTCCGTGATGTTCCTCTTCATCTCTACCCTCATTTTCTTTGGGAATCCCCCCCGCACACCAATAGGAGAAACATCAAAGTTCAAGAGCCTCCTTTGAATAAAATGGACATAAAATGCACCGGGTAGATGAAGAAATGACTCAACACCATAACCGTACCGAGCCGGCCACCATGCATCCTCCGGCATTGACATAATATTTAAAGTGTATTTCGGGCAAGGCATCAGAATCCTCCGTCGCTCTGGACTGAGAATCCACTCATAAACTCTCTCTCCGAGAAACCAGCCACTAGACACTGGGCCAGCAATGACTCGGCGAGAATTTTGGAAAGATAGCACAGCCCTCATCAAAGGAAACCAGTTTGCTAGCTCTTCTGGGTTCCACCTGGCTAAATTCACCTGCAAAATAACATAAGGTAAGTAAACTTTCAATTTAAAGCATACTAACGTTATTTTACCTGATCCCAAGTTAAGCGGCTCAACACAAAGAGATGAGTATGCACATGGCAAGAGCCAGGGACGTACACACGATCTGACAATCAGAAATTTAATCTCGGATACCCGACCCTATCTCATGAAATACCAAGTACCCTCACGAGGTTGTGCTCATATGCCCATAACTACAATAATAGTAAAGATCAAATTCATGCAAGAAAAGAGTGGAAATGACATTGGTGGAAGAAGAATACCTCGACAATCGCCATCAAGCCGACAAAAGACTACTTATTTCGGCAAAGTTTATCAAGGCCATGGTAAAGACACGAGAAACCAGCTTCACCCCAGCCAGAAGATGGTACCATTCTAAAATAAGAAAGGGCACTCAACACTGACAAGTGGATGGAGGATTCAATGCTGCCTAAGATGGTTGACCCAAGTAGATATAACAAAAATCCTCGAGCATACTGTTCAACCGTGTCTCTGCCAACCCGTCCTTCGTAGTTCATCCAATAACTACGAATTGGCTCAATTTTTTTTTAAAAGGCCCTTTATATGATGGTTCCATACCAATTAATTCCTGAATTTCTTCAAATGTTAAAATATTGTTGGTTAGAGGAACCAGAACACCATCATATCAAAGGCCGGTTACAGCAGTAAAATCGACCGGACCAATTTTCATCTCTCCAATGGGCAAGTGAAAAGTGTGGGTTGTGTCCAACCATCGCTCTGCAAGCGCCTGGACTATGCTCCGGTCTATCTGATATTCCTTAGATGGAAATTGTAAGATGAGCTGCTCAAAGCCGCAATCTCAGATAATCTGCCGCAATCTCAGAAAAGGAGCTATTTTAAGTTATTTTATTGCAAAAAAAAAATGGATATGGAAGTATATTAAATGTTTTTTTTTAAGATGAAAGTAAAAGAGATGTCACATTGGGAATGTGACCAAGATGGATGTGAAGTGTTATTATAGTCAGAATATATATTTGTAGTGTGATTAAATACTTTTTATCATATTGGAAGAATGAGAATAATAGTATTTAAAAGAAAGTGATAAACACTAAATTTGTAGTGAATGTATGAAAAAGGAAAATAAAAATCAGAGCATATAATTAAGTGTATAGGAGCTATTAGGCTCAATGTGTATATTATTAGGTGTAATGTACATATGTATAAATATATGAGTAATATATATATATACGTTGAATGGTAAACAAACGGATATAAAGATGATATATTAAATGCATTTCAAAATAAAGGTGAGAGAGATGTCACCTTAGTAAGGTGACTAAGAATTTGTGAAGTATTATTATGGTTAGGAAATATATATGTGTTGAGTTGATAAATAATTTAAGTTATGTCAAAAAGGGGTAAGAATGATGTTGATTAAGGAAAAGTAATAAATGTTAAATTGTGTTAAAGATATGTAAAAGAGGAATTATATATAATTGTATGACTATGTGTATACATGTATGGAAAATGTGGAATGAGCTTTTCGATATGAATGTAAATGAAAATGTAGGAAATGTGGAAAGCAAGTCATATTGTGAATGTGACCTAAGTATGTGAATGTGATATAATTATTTGTTTAGTGGTGTGGAGAATAATAGGGCATGTATCAGTGGATCTATGAGAGAATAGGTTTTAACCTATGTAGAGTTAGATTATGGGATGAAATGGAGAGTGAGAAAGGACTCAAGTAACACTAGAAGATGAAATTGTTATGATAATAACTGAGTTAAACTAGCATATAATGTTTCCTGGATTAAGGATTTTGTTTGTAGAAATTCTATATGTATAAGTATATAATAAAAAAAGGAAAGTATACTGTATGAAAAGTGTTACAAGAGATAAATTAGAAGTGGAGTAATAAATGGAATTTGTATATGATTAAATGTTGTGTATAAAGATGTTATAGATAATATTGTTGATGTGAGTTAGACTAATGATAATCGTATGTTCAAGAGAAAATTTATGGAGATGGAGTTGAAATGTGTTAACTCTTGGTGTAGTAAAAGTGTGGAGAATGGATATATAATTCTTGTGATACAACTAAATAGTGTAATTAAAAAGTTTGGATACAGAATAATCGAGAAACAGTATTGATTTATGAGTTACAGGTGTGTGACCATTCATCTCCTATGGCTATATGATTTGGTTAGTATGTGTAGCCGGTTAATTTTAGTATCCATAAATTTGGGACTGAGACAATATGACTGTAGTACAAATTGGTGAGATTGAAAATTTTGTTTAAGAAGCATAGTTAGAAAGTTATTATAAGATTTGGTGGGAACTATACTAATATGATTTGAAGTGATTTGTTATCACAATAATTTGATTGAATATGGATTGGAAGAGATCAAGAAATTGTATATAAGTTTGCCCTAATTGAATTAGATCATATATACATATATGAATATGGTGCAATTTCATGATAAGTTAAATAAATTAATCATTGGATGGAATTGAACAAGATGGGAAAGTGGATATATTGTGTAAGATAAATCAATTGATCTGGATTGGATTAAGATTATGAATTATTCTTGAGATTTAATATCTATAGTTGTATTAAGAATGTAATTATTTACATGGCAATGTATATGATGTAAAATATTAAAGTGTGAATGGACATGAATGAATGGAGTCATAGTAGTTATAAATCAGGATAAAAAGGGAAAAGATTGGTTATTTATAAAATAAGTTGAAAGGTAATGTATTAATATGTAAGTTAAGAGAAAAGTATGCTAAAGAGGTAACTCCATTTGTGGAAAATAAGGATCTTGTTATCCATTGAGGGATTGATAAATGTCTATTTAGACAGTGATTGTAATGATGGGATAATTAATGCTAAGACATAACCAATGATTTTTAAGGTTAAAGTTAAAAGAGTAATCATAAAGAGATGAAGGAACAATATATATTAAATATAAAGATTGGATGAAGTATAAGTGTACTATAAAATGATCTGATTCTGGTATAAAGATAGTAATAGGAAGTGTAATAAGTTCTTTTGAATGTTTGATCAATGAAGTAACAAGATATATAAACCTATAGAATGATGAGTTATGGAATTTAAAGAAGATTGTTGATTTTATAGGAAAGAGTTGAAGTTATATGATTTGGTGACATAGTAACTTAAACATATAATTAACTTCATATGGAAGTTAAGATAGTATGTTGTTAAGAATCAATTGTTACGATATTGATAATTTCGAGGACGAAATTTTCTTTTTAGAGGGGGAGAATTGTAATATCCCTAAGTGTGCTTAGAAGTTATGATAATGTTGTTATTATTGAATTGAGTGTGTGATTGATAAGTGGTAATTATGTTGTTTGAAGAAAAGCATTGTGTAGAGTGAAGTGTATATGTTGTGTATATGGTCATATATATATAATATAAGTTGGTCAAAGGGCTTGGTCAAGGGAAGAGGATATTTTATTTGTGATTGTGAAATTACCAACATGGGCTTGTAAAAGACAAAGGTTTAGTTATATGGTTGAGGGTAGTTTAGTAATTTTCTTTTGGAAGGGTATTTAATGCCTATTGACTTTGTGTTTTCTTCATCATTTCTTCTTCTTCTTCTTGTTGATGGCCGGATCACTCAAAGACAAAGGAAAGCAAGAGAGCAAGTGATGATTTTGGAATTTTAAGCTCAAAAGTGAAGGAAGATCTCAAGTATACAAGTTGGAATTTCAAGAATTTCATGATTTTAGTAAGTTTTCTCTTGTTTGCCTTTGTTATTTTTGAAGATGTGTGTGAGTTGAGTTAGGGTTATTGATAGTATGATTAAGTGTGTTGATGATTTGTTGATTAGAGTTGAAATTGATTTTAAAATAAGAAGTTAAATTGGTGTTGGTGATGGAAGAGTAAGAGTTGTGTTTAGTGAATATTTTTCTGTTTTACAATTAGTAAAGGCTGTGACTTGTATGATTTTTAATTAATTATGGAAAAATTTTCTTGAAGTGAATTTTTGATATTTTGTGCCTCTATGAGTCTAGAATGACTGAAAAATATGTTGATTCGATTTTGGAATGGTTATGAGTTTAGAAAGATTATTTTTATTAGACCTGTTCCAGCAGGTACCTTAACTGAGACAGCTATATTTCGGGATTTTTAATAAAATGTAGAAAAATCATATCCAATTGAATTTTGGATATGTTGTTGCTTAGTGAGTCTAGTATTTGAGAAAAATAAGTTGGAACCACGTTGATTGAATTTGATTTATGGAATTCACAAAGTTCAGAACTGCTGCCAGGATGCAGGGCAATTGGGGCAGTCTGGTTAGGTGAACTATTTGACCAAGATTTTGTGTTCAGTTTGATCTGAAATTTTAAAGGAATGATTTTAAGATACAAAACTAAATTCTGTAAAAATTTTAGAATTTTTAGTCAAGTAGATTATTTTATACAATTTTTCAAAATAAGGATAAAATGGAGTCTAAAACCAGAATGTACTATTCATATGGTCATTTTGCTTATATTCCTTTTGGATTAGGTTGTGAAGAGGTTGAATTGCCCTAATTTGTGAAGTGAAGAACTATTGAGTGGAGAAGAGTTTAGAGTGGTGTGAAATGTTATTAAGGTAAGTATCAATGTTGCATGATTGCATTGTTAATGCATATCACTAATGTATTTTGATGTGTTTATATCATTAATGATATGTATATATAATTGTGTTATGGGAAAATGAAAGATGTGAATGATTTGATGAATATTAATGTATGAGAATACAATTGATTGAGTATAATTAAATAATGTTAGGTAAATTATTACATTGTTAATCTAATGTGACTTGTATAGTGTGAAAGAGAAGAGGATCATTCAACAAGGTATGAGCTATGCAAATTTATTATGATAAACACTTTTATGAAGAATTACTTTAATGTACTTTGTAATGTTATAGCAATGATGCTATATGTATAATGTGAATCATGTGATTGAATAATGATATGTTCATTTGGTTAATGTAATTGATGTTGAGTATTATAATGATGATGCACATGATACTATATGAACAATACTATGTTTTGTGTATTATGAATCTTGTGAATTGTATTGTGCTATATGAATAAGGTACTTTGTAATGTTATAGCAATGATGTTATATGTATCATATGGATTGAGATATGATATGTTGTGAAGCCATTGTAATTGGCCATGATGATTCAAATGTGAGATGAAGCCATTGTGATTGGCTATGATGATCTAATTGAAAGAAATAAGGCATGTTTGCCTAGATGATAATGAACATTGAGATTGAAATTGATAATGAAACAATAAGTGAAATATGTGTTTAATGTGTTATTCAGTCTTCAGAGTTCTGGGTTTGGAGGCATGCCTATAAAATGAAAAAGGTAACAGTCTTGCCGGGTTGAGGATCTCTTCAAATTGAGTTGAATTGAGGTCCAAGAGACTGGGTCTGTTACACTATGAGAATTGTGAATATGAAATATATGATTGGTAACAGTCTTGCCGGGTTGAGGATCTCCTCATGATGAGTTGATGGTCCAAGAGACTGGGTCTGTTACACTATCCATGGATAGAAATATTGATATATGATGCCTATGGGCTTGATGATTATGATTATAGACCAAAGCAGTAACTCTGAACTCTGAATAACATAGTGGTGTCTGTTGGGCCCGAGTCTGTCTTTGTTGTCAATGTGATATACAAATGTTGAAAGAAATGGATAATGAAATCTTTGGTATACTTCATTGGACATGTGATTGATGATATGTAATATGTGCGTTGAAATATTGATTATGAGCACTAGTGATGAATCATTAATGTTGAATTGTGAATAAAGAAATGTTATGATTGGTATGATGTATAATGTGTGTATTAGCATTGATTGTGAATTCAATTGATGAATTGTGGTTGATGACAATGATTGTCTTAATTGGAAATGTGACTTATGATTAGTATGATGTATAATGTGTGTATTGAGATGTTGATTGTGAATATTAGTGATGGGTTGGACTTGGTAGAAATGTTATGTTTATATGTGTATATGATAGGAGATTAGTTGAAAGATATGAAAGGTGCAAATGAATAGGGATAAACTTAATAAGAACTAAAGGTATATGGAATTGAGATATCTTTATATGTTAGTGTTTCCATGATATATGTTTGTATTTTATATTTGTACTACTAAGCTTTCAAGCTTAGCGCGGATGTATTATCGCGCAGGTAGCTTGGTGGAAGATATGAAGTCTTTTGGTATGCCACGAGAAGAGTAAGATTTTGTCGAGACCAACTAGAGGGTAATGCATACATGTATCCACTTTAAGTATGTTATATTATATGTATAAATGAAGTTTTGATAAAGACAATAATTTGTAAGTGTTCTTTAAATTGACCTATTATGGTTTGAATTTTGTTACAGGTATTGAAAGGTAAAAAGAAAAGTGGCATCCTTATACTTTATATACTTACTGTATGTATACTAGGTATATGTATAGTATTTATATGGAGTATTGGGGTGTTACAATTATTTTGGTATCAGAGCTTAGGTTCGAGATTCTCGGCCTAAGTAAAATTAAAAAGAAAAAGTTTTGAAACGCTTAAAATGAATTAAAAAGAAGAGTTTTGAAAATGAAATTTGTAATACATGCATATGCATTCACACCTAGGTTGGTCTCGGAGGTGGCATTATATGATTTATAGTATATCTGTGTTATATGAGATGGATGTTAATGTGTGAATGATATGATGTTATGAGAAAATTGTTTTGTTGTAATGTGAGATGTTAAGGCATGATTACTTAACTTGCTTGTGAAAAAAGAAATGAATTTAAAAAAAAATATTGATAAGTTTAATTAACGGACCTATCTGTCTCCTGCGGAACCATGCGGACCCATTGGAATGGGTAACCGAACTTGGACAACCGACCTGGATGGGAAAAGGTATGTTACTAATAATGTTATACGTGCCTATCTGCCTCCTGCGGACCCTTGGGATTGAAGGGCAACCGACCTGGTTGGGGAAGGGTACGTATATAAAGTCATAGTTGTTGGCTATAATGATAAATTTAAATGAGTTGATTAGTAAAGACAAGGTATGATTATTTAAAGTTTGGGGTATATATATAAAGTTAAGGTATTATTTAAAGGAAAAAGAGATGATATTGGTTATGTAAGAATATAAATTGGTATGGTTATTTTAATGTAAACATTGTGAATTCAAGGTTAGAAATGTGAGATGCTTGGATATTGTGAAAGCTCATGGTAATGGTAATAATATGTGATATTTGAGATTTTTCGAAATGAGCTTAATAATTGGGGAAGAAATATGTGTTGATATTGCTTTATGATATATATATATATCCGAGATGTTTTTAAAGTTGATTTTAAGAAAAGATGAGTTTGGTAAATTGAAGGTTTAAGCAAAGTAGTAAGTTGAAAAGTTAAAGTTCTACTAGAAACTGATAAAGATTGATTGGATATTGATGGTTTAATGTATATTCAATACCTGAGCCAGGTGAAATGATTAATATTGCACATGAAAGTATTATGAATTAAGTAATGTGATTGATGGTATGAGAATTTGTTTTGAAGTAAAAAGAGAAATAGATAAGCAAATGAAAAGGAGCTATTTTAAGTTATTTTATTGCAAAAAAAAATGGATATGGAAGTATATTAAATGTTTTTTTTTAAGATGAAAGTAAAAGAGATGTCACATTGGGAATGTGACCAAGATGGATGTGAAGTGTTATTATAGTCAGAATATATATTTGTAGTGTGATTAAATACTTTTTATCATATTGGAAGAATGAGAATAATAGTATTTAAAAGAAAGTGATAAACACTAAATTTGTAGTGAATGTATGAAAAAGGAAAATAAAAATCAGAGCATATAATTAAGTGTATAGGAGCTATTAGGCTCAATGTGTATATTATTAGGTGTAATGTACATATGTATAAATATATGAGTAATATATATATATACGTTGAATGGTAAACAAACGGATATAAAGATGATATATTAAATGCATTTCAAAATAAAGGTGAGAGAGATGTCACCTTAGTAAGGTGACTAAGAATTTGTGAAGTATTATTATGGTTAGGAAATATATATGTGTTGAGTTGATAAATAATTTAAGTTATGTCAAAAAGGGGTAAGAATGATGTTGATTAAGGAAAAGTAATAAATGTTAAATTGTGTTAAAGATATGTAAAAGAGGAATTATATATAATTGTATGACTATGTGTATACATGTATGGAAAATGTGGAATGAGCTTTTCGATATGAATGTAAATGAAAATGTAAGAAATGTGGAAAGCAAGTCATATTGTGAATGTGACCTAAGTATGTGAATGTGATATAATTATTTGTTTAGTGGTGTGGAGAATAATAGGGCATGTATCAGTGGATCTATGAGAGAATAGGTTTTAACCTATGTAGAGTTAGATTATGGGATGAAATGGAGAGTGAGAAAGGACTCAAGTAACACTAGAAGATGAAATTGTTATAATAATAACTGAGTTAAACTATCATATAATGTTTCCTGGATTAAGGATTTTGTTTGTAGAAATTCTATATGTATAAGTATATAATAAAAAAAGGAAAGTATACTGTATGAAAAGTGTTACAAGAGATAAATTAGAAGTGGAGTAATAAATGGAATTTGTATATGATTAAATGTTGTGTATAAAGATGTTATAGATAATATTGTTGATGTGAGTTAGACTAATGATAATCGTATGTTCAAGAGAAAATTTATGGAGATGGAGTTGAAATGTGTTAACTCTTGGTGTAGTAAAAGTGTGGAGAATGGATATATAATTCTTGTGATACAACTAAATAGTGTAATTAAAAAGTTTGGATACAGAATAATCGAGAAACAGTATTGATTTATGAGTTACAGGTGTGTGACCATTCATCTCCTATGGCTATATGATTTGGTTAGTATGTGTAGCCGGTTAATTTTAGTATCCATAAATTTGGGACTGAGACAATATGACTGTAGTACAAATTGGTGAGATTGAAAATTTTGTTTAAGAAGCATAGTTAGAAAGTTATTATAAGATTTGGTGGGAACTATACTAATATGATTTGAAGTGATTTGTTATCACAATAATTTGATTGAATATGGATTGGAAGAGATCAAGAAATTGTATATAAGTTTGCCCTAATTGAATTAGATCATATATACATATATGAATATGGTGCAATTTCATGATAAGTTAAATAAATTAATCATTGGATGGAATTGAACAAGATGGGAAAGTGGATATATTGTGTAAGATAAATCAATTGATCTGGATTGGATTAAGATTATGAATTATTCTTGAGATTTAATATCTATAGTTGTATTAAGAATGTAATTATTTACATGGCAATGTATATGATGTAAAATATTAAAGTGTGAATGGACATGAATGAATGGAGTCATAGTAGTTATAAATCAGGATAAAAAGGGAAAAGATTGGTTATTTATAAAATAAGTTGAAAGGTAATGTATTAATATGTAAGTTAAGAGAAAAGTATGCTAAAGAGGTAACTCCATTTGTGGAAAATAAGGATCTTGTTATCCATTGAGGGATTGATAAATGTCTATTTAGACAGTGATTGTAATGATGGGATAATTAATGCTAAGACATAACCAATGATTTTTAAGGTTAAAGTTAAAAGAGTAATCATAAAGAGATGAAGGAACAATATATATTAAATATAAAGATTGGATGAAGTATAAGTGTACTATAAAATGATCTGATTCTGGTATAAAGATAGTAATAGGAAGTGTAATAAGTTCTTTTGAATGTTTGATCAATGAAGTAACAAGATATATAAACCTATAGAATGATGAGTTATGGAATTTAAAGAAGATTGTTGATTTTATAGGAAAGAGTTGAAGTTATATGATTTGGTGACATAGTAACTTAAACATATAATTAACTTCATATGGAAGTTAAGATAGTATGTTGTTAAGAATCAATTGTTACGATATTGATAATTTCGAGGACGAAATTTTCTTTTTAGAGGGGGAGAATTGTAATATCCCTAAGTGTGCTTAGAAGTTATGATAATGTTGTTATTATTGAATTGAGTGTGTGATTGATAAGTGGTAATTATGTTGTTTGAAGAAAAGCATTGTGTAGAGTGAAGTGTATATGTTGTGTATATGGTCATATATATATAATATAAGTTGGTCAAAGGGCTTGGTCAAGGGAAGAGGATATTTTATTTGTGATTGTGAAATTACCAACATGGGCTTGTAAAAGACAAAGGTTTAGTTATATGGTTGAGGGTAGTTTAGTAATTTTCTTTTGGAAGGGTATTTAATGCCTATTGACTTTGTGTTTTCTTCATCATTTCTTCTTCTTCTTCTTGTTGATGGCCGGCTCACTCAAAGACAAAGGAAAGCAAGAGAGCAAGTGATGATTTTGGAATTTTAAGCTCAAAAGTGAAGGAAGATCTCAAGTATACAAGTTGGAATTTCAAGAATTTCATGATTTTAGTAAGTTTTCTCTTGTTTGCCTTTGTTATTTTTGAAGATGTGTGTGAGTTGAGTTAGGGTTATTGATAGTATGATTAAGTGTGTTGATGATTTGTTGATTAGAGTTGAAATTGATTTTAAAATAAGAAGTTAAATTGGTGTTGGTGATGGAAGAGTAAGAGTTGTGTTTAGTGAATATTTTTCTGTTTTACAATTAGTAAAGGCTGTGACTTGTATGATTTTTAATTAATTATGGAAAAATTTTCTTGAAGTGAATTTTTGATATGTTGTGCCTCTATGAGTCTAGAATGACTGAAAAATATGTTGATTCGATTTTGGAATGGTTATGAGTTTAGAAAGATTATTTTTATTAGACCTGTTCCAGCAGGTACCTTAACTGAGACAGCTATATTTCGGGATTTTTAATAAAATGTAGAAAAATCATATCCAATTGAATTTTGGATATGTTGTTGCTTAGTGAGTCTAGTATTTGAGAAAAATAAGTTGGAACCACGTTGATTGAATTTGATTTATGGAATTCACAAAGTTCAGAACTGCTGCCAGGATGCAGGGCAATTGGGGCAGTCTGGTTAGGTGAACTATTTGACCAAGATTTTGTGTTCAGTTTGATCTGAAATTTTAAAGGAATGATTTTAAGATACAAAACTAAATTCTGTAAAAATTTTAGAATTTTTAGTCAAGTAGATTATTTTATACAATTTTTCAAAATAAGGATAAAATGGAGTCTAAAACCAGAATGTACTATTCATATGGTCATTTTGCTTATATTCCTTTTGGATTAGGTTGTGAAGAGGTTGAATTGCCCTAATTTGTGAAGTGAAGAACTATTGAGTGGAGAAGAGTTTAGAGTGGTGTGAAATGTTATTAAGGTAAGTATCAATGTTGCATGATTGCATTGTTAATGCATATCACTAATGTATTTTGATGTGTTTATATCATTAATGATATGTATATATAATTGTGTTATGGGAAAATGAAAGATGTGAATGATTTGATGAATATTAATGTATGAGAATACAATTGATTGAGTATAATTAAATAATGTTAGGTAAATTATTACATTGTTAATCTAATGTGACTTGTATAGTGTGAAAGAGAAGAGGATCATTCAACAAGGTATGAGCTATGCAAATTTATTATGATAAACACTTTTATGAAGAATTACTTTAATGTACTTTGTAATGTTATAGCAATGATGCTATATGTATAATGTGAATCATGTGATTGAATAATGATATGTTCATTTGGTTAATGTAATTGATGTTGAGTATTATAATGATGATGCACATGATACTATATGAACAATACTATGTTTTGTGTATTATGAATCTTGTGAATTGTATTGTGCTATATGAATAAGGTACTTTGTAATGTTATAGCAATGATGTTATATGTATCATATGGATTGAGATATGATATGTTGTGAAGCCATTGTAATTGGCCATGATGATTCAAATGTGAGATGAAGCCATTGTGATTGGCTATGATGATCTAATTGAAAGAAATAAGGCATGTTTGCCTAGATGATAATGAACATTGAGATTGAAATTGATAATGAAACAATAAGTGAAATATGTGTTTAATGTGTTATTCAGTCTTCAGAGTTCTGGGTTTGGAGGCATGCCTATAAAATGAAAAAGGTAACAGTCTTGCCGGGTTGAGGATCTCTTCAAATTGAGTTGAATTGAGGTCCAAGAGACTGGGTCTGTTACACTATGAGAATTGTGAATATGAAATATATGATTGGTAACAGTCTTGCCGGGTTGAGGATCTCCTCATGATGAGTTGATGGTCCAAGAGACTGGGTCTGTTACACTATCCATGGATAGAAATATTGATATATGATGCCTATGGGCTTGATGATTATGATTATAGACCAAAGCAGTAACTCTGAACTCTGAATAACATAGTGGTGTCTGTTGGGCCCGAGTCTGTCTTTGTTGTCAATGTGATATACAAATGTTGAAAGAAATGGATAATGAAATCTTTGGTATACTTCATTGGACATGTGATTGATGATATGTAATATGTGCGTTGAAATATTGATTATGAGCACTAGTGATGAATCATTAATGTTGAATTGTGAATAAAGAAATGTTATGATTGGTATGATGTATAATGTGTGTATTAGCATTGATTGTGAATTCAATTGATGAATTGTGGTTGATGACAATGATTGTCTTAATTGGAAATGTGACTTATGATTAGTATGATGTATAATGTGTGTATTGAGATGTTGATTGTGAATATTAGTGATGGGTTGGACTTGGTAGAAATGTTATGTTTATATGTGTATATGATAGGAGATTAGTTGAAAGATATGAAAGGTGCAAATGAATAGGGATAAACTTAATAAGAACTAAAGGTATATGGAATTGAGATATCTTTATATGTTAGTGTTTCCATGATATATGTTTGTATTTTATATTTGTACTACTAAGCTTTCAAGCTTAGCGCGGATGTATTATCGCGCAGGTAGCTTGGTGGAAGATATGAAGTCTTTTGGTATGCCACGAGAAGAGTAAGATTTTGTCGAGACCAACTAGAGGGTAATGCATACATGTATCCACTTTAAGTATGTTATATTATATGTATAAATGAAGTTTTGATAAAGACAATAATTTGTAAGTGTTCTTTAAATTGACCTATTATGGTTTGAATTTTGTTACAGGTATTGAAAGGTAAAAAGAAAAGTGGCATCCTTATACTTTATATACTTACTGTATGTATACTAGGTATATGTATAGTATTTATATGGAGTATTGGGGTGTTACAATTATTTTGGTATCAGAGCTTAGGTTCGAGATTCTCGGCCTACGTAAAATTAAAAAGAAAAAGTTTTGAAACGCTTAAAATGAATTAAAAAGAAGAGTTTTGAAAATGAAATTTGTAATACATGCATATGCATTCACACCTAGGTTGGTCTCGGAGGTGGCATTATATGATTTATAGTATATCTGTGTTATATGAGATGGATGTTAATGTGTGAATGATATGATGTTATGAGAAAATTGTTTTGTTGTAATGTGAGATGTTAAGGCATGATTACTTAACTTGCTTGTGAAAAAAGAAATGAATTTAAAAAAAAATATTGATAAGTTTAATGAACGGACCTATCTGTCTCCTGCGGAACCATGCGGACCCATTGGAATGGGTAACCGAACTTGGACAACCGACCTGGATGGGAAAAGGTATGTTACTGATAATGTTATACGTGCCTATCTGCCTCCTGCGGACCCTTGGGATTGAAGGGCAACCGACCTGGTTGGGGAAGGGTACGTATATAAAGTCATAGTTGTTGGCTATAATGATAAATTTAAATGAGTTGATTAGTAAAGACAAGGTATGATTATTTAAAGTTTGGGGTATATATATAAAGTTAAGGTATTATTTAAAGGAAAAAGAGATGATATTGGTTATGTAAGAATATAAATTGGTATGGTTATTTTAATGTAAACATTGTGAATTCAAGGTTAGAAATGTGAGATGCTTGGATATTGTGAAAGCTCATGGTAATGGTAATAATATGTGATATTTGAGATTTTTCGAAATGAGCTTAATAATTGGGGAAGAAATATGTGTTGATATTGCTTTATGATATATATATATATATCCGAGATGTTTTTAAAGTTGATTTTAAGAAAAGATGAGTTTGGTAAATTGAAGGTTTAAGCAAAGTAGTAAGTTGAAAAGTTAAAGTTCTACTAGAAACTGATAAAGATTGATTGGATATTGATGGTTTAATGTATATTCAATACCTGAGCCAGGTGAAATGATTAATATTGCACATGAAAGTATTATGAATTAAGTAATGTGATTGATGGTATGAGAATTTGTTTTGAAGTAAAAAGAGAAATAGATAAGCAAATGAAAAGGAGCTATTTTAAGTTATTTTATTGCAAAAAAAAAATGGATATGGAAGTATATTAAATGTTTTTTTTTAAGATGAAAGTAAAAGAGATGTCACATTGGGAATGTGACCAAGATGGATGTGAAGTGTTATTATAGTCAGAATATATATTTGTAGTGTGATTAAATACTTTTTATCATATTGGAAGAATGAGAATAATAGTATTTAAAAGAAAGTGATAAACACTAAATTTGTAGTGAATGTATGAAAAAGGAAAATAAAAATCAGAGCATATAATTAAGTGTATAGGAGCTATTAGGCTCAATGTGTATATTATTAGGTGTAATGTACATATGTATAAATATATGAGTAATATATATATATACGTTGAATGGTAAACAAACGGATATAAAGATGATATATTAAATGCATTTCAAAATAAAGGTGAGAGAGATGTCACCTTAGTAAGGTGACTAAGAATTTGTGAAGTATTATTATGGTTAGGAAATATATATGTGTTGAGTTGATAAATAATTTAAGTTATGTCAAAAAGGGGTAAGAATGATGTTGATTAAGGAAAAGTAATAAATGTTAAATTGTGTTAAAGATATGTAAAAGAGGAATTATATATAATTGTATGACTATGTGTATACATGTATGGAAAATGTGGAATGAGCTTTTCGATATGAATGTAAATGAAAATGTAAGAAATGTGGAAAGCAAGTCATATTGTGAATGTGACCTAAGTATGTGAATGTGATATAATTATTTGTTTAGTGGTGTGGAGAATAATAGGGCATGTATCAGTGGATCTATGAGAGAATAGGTTTTAACCTATGTAGAGTTAGATTATGGGATGAAATGGAGAGTGAGAAAGGACTCAAGTAACACTAGAAGATGAAATTGTTATAATAATAACTGAGTTAAACTATCATATAATGTTTCCTGGATTAAGGATTTTGTTTGTAGAAATTCTATATGTATAAGTATATAATAAAAAAAGGAAAGTATACTGTATGAAAAGTGTTACAAGAGATAAATTAGAAGTGGAGTAATAAATGGAATTTGTATATGATTAAATGTTGTGTATAAAGATGTTATAGATAATATTGTTGATGTGAGTTAGACTAATGATAATCGTATGTTCAAGAGAAAATTTATGGAGATGGAGTTGAAATGTGTTAACTCTTGGTGTAGTAAAAGTGTGGAGAATGGATATATAATTCTTGTGATACAACTAAATAGTGTAATTAAAAAGTTTGGATACAGAATAATCGAGAAACAGTATTGATTTATGAGTTACAGGTGTGTGACCATTCATCTCCTATGGCTATATGATTTGGTTAGTATGTGTAGCCGGTTAATTTTAGTATCCATAAATTTGGGACTGAGACAATATGACTGTAGTACAAATTGGTGAGATTGAAAATTTTGTTTAAGAAGCATAGTTAGAAAGTTATTATAAGATTTGGTGGGAACTATACTAATATGATTTGAAGTGATTTGTTATCACAATAATTTGATTGAATATGGATTGGAAGAGATCAAGAAATTGTATATAAGTTTGCCCTAATTGAATTAGATCATATATACATATATGAATATGGTGCAATTTCATGATAAGTTAAATAAATTAATCATTGGATGGAATTGAACAAGATGGGAAAGTGGATATATTGTGTAAGATAAATCAATTGATCTGGATTGGATTAAGATTATGAATTATTCTTGAGATTTAATATCTATAGTTGTATTAAGAATGTAATTATTTACATGGCAAT
The DNA here is from genome assembly GCA_947685225.1 of Garcia nutans. Lineage (NCBI taxonomy): Eukaryota > Viridiplantae > Streptophyta > Magnoliopsida > Malpighiales > Euphorbiaceae > Garcia > Garcia nutans. The sequence continues at coordinate 38,983,100 of CANTUV010000011.1, forward strand.
GTATATGATGTAAAATATTAAAGTGTGAATGGACATGAATGAATGGAGTCATAGTAGTTACAAATCAGGATAAAAAGGGAAAAGATTGGTTATTTATAAAATAAGTTGAAAGGTAATGTATTAATATGTAAGTTAAGAGAAAAGTATGCTAAAGAGGTAACTCCATTTGTGGAAAATAAGGATCTTGTTATCCATTGAGGGATTGATAAATGTCTATTTAGACAGTGATTGTAATGATGGGATAATTAATGCTAAGACATAACCAATGATTTTTAAGGTTAAAGTTAAAAGAGTAATCATAAAGAGATGAAGGAACAATATATATTAAATATAAAGATTGGATGAAGTATAAGTGTACTATAAAATGATCTGATTCTGGTATAAAGATAGTAATAGGAAGTGTAATAAGTTCTTTTGAATGTTTGATCAATGAAGTAACAAGATATATAAACCTATAGAATGATGAGTTATGGAATTTAAAGAAGATTGTTGATTTTATAGGAAAGAGTTGAAGTTATATGATTTGGTGACATAGTAACTTAAACATATAATTAACTTCATATGGAAGTTAAGATAGTATGTTGTTAAGAATCAATTGTTACGATATTGATAATTTCGAGGACGAAATTTTCTTTTTAGAGGGGGAGAATTGTAATATCCCTAAGTGTGCTTAGAAGTTATGATAATGTTGTTATTATTGAATTGAGTGTGTGATTGATAAGTGGTAATTATGTTGTTTGAAGAAAAGCATTGTGTAGAGTGAAGTGTATATGTTGTGTATATGGTCATATATATATAATATAAGTTGGTCAAAGGGCTTGGTCAAGGGAAGAGGATATTTTATTTGTGATTGTGAAATTACCAACATGGGCTTGTAAAAGACAAAGGTTTAGTTATATGGTTGAGGGTAGTTTAGTAATTTTCTTTTGGAAGGGTATTTAATGCCTATTGACTTTGTGTTTTCTTCATCATTTCTTCTTCTTCTTCTTGTTGATGGCCGGCTCACTCAAAGACAAAGGAAAGCAAGAGAGCAAGTGATGATTTTGGAATTTTAAGCTCAAAAGTGAAGGAAGATCTCAAGTATACAAGTTGGAATTTCAAGAATTTCATGATTTTAGTAAGTTTTCTCTTGTTTGCCTTTGTTATTTTTGAAGATGTGTGTGAGTTGAGTTAGGGTTATTGATAGTATGATTAAGTGTGTTGATGATTTGTTGATTAGAGTTGAAATTGATTTTAAAATAAGAAGTTAAATTGGTGTTGGTGATGGAAGAGTAAGAGTTGTGTTTAGTGAATATTTTTCTGTTTTACAATTAGTAAAGGCTGTGACTTGTATGATTTTTAATTAATTATGGAAAAATTTTCTTGAAGTGAATTTTTGATATGTTGTGCCTCTATGAGTCTAGAATGACTGAAAAATATGTTGATTCGATTTTGGAATGGTTATGAGTTTAGAAAGATTATTTTTATTAGACCTGTTCCAGCAGGTACCTTAACTGAGACAGCTATATTTCGGGATTTTTAATAAAATGTAGAAAAATCATATCCAATTGAATTTTGGATATGTTGTTGCTTAGTGAGTCTAGTATTTGAGAAAAATAAGTTGGAACCACGTTGATTGAATTTGATTTATGGAATTCACAAAGTTCAGAACTGCTGCCAGGATGCAGGGCAATTGGGGCAGTCTGGTTAGGTGAACTATTTGACCAAGATTTTGTGTTCAGTTTGATCTGAAATTTTAAAGGAATGATTTTAAGATACAAAACTAAATTCTGTAAAAATTTTAGAATTTTTAGTCAAGTAGATTATTTTATACAATTTTTCAAAATAAGGATAAAATGGAGTCTAAAACCAGAATGTACTATTCATATGGTCATTTTGCTTATATTCCTTTTGGATTAGGTTGTGAAGAGGTTGAATTGCCCTAATTTGTGAAGTGAAGAACTATTGAGTGGAGAAGAGTTTAGAGTGGTGTGAAATGTTATTAAGGTAAGTATCAATGTTGCATGATTGCATTGTTAATGCATATCACTAATGTATTTTGATGTGTTTATATCATTAATGATATGTATATATAATTGTGTTATGGGAAAATGAAAGATGTGAATGATTTGATGAATATTAATGTATGAGAATACAATTGATTGAGTATAATTAAATAATGTTAGGTAAATTATTACATTGTTAATCTAATGTGACTTGTATAGTGTGAAAGAGAAGAGGATCATTCAACAAGGTATGAGCTATGCAAATTTATTATGATAAACACTTTTATGAAGAATTACTTTAATGTACTTTGTAATGTTATAGCAATGATGCTATATGTATAATGTGAATCATGTGATTGAATAATGATATGTTCATTTGGTTAATGTAATTGATGTTGAGTATTATAATGATGATGCACATGATACTATATGAACAATACTATGTTTTGTGTATTATGAATCTTGTGAATTGTATTGTGCTATATGAATAAGGTACTTTGTAATGTTATAGCAATGATGTTATATGTATCATATGGATTGAGATATGATATGTTGTGAAGCCATTGTAATTGGCCATGATGATTCAAATGTGAGATGAAGCCATTGTGATTGGCTATGATGATCTAATTGAAAGAAATAAGGCATGTTTGCCTAGATGATAATGAACATTGAGATTGAAATTGATAATGAAACAATAAGTGAAATATGTGTTTAATGTGTTATTCAGTCTTCAGAGTTCTGGGTTTGGAGGCATGCCTATAAAATGAAAAAGGTAACAGTCTTGCCGGGTTGAGGATCTCTTCAAATTGAGTTGAATTGAGGTCCAAGAGACTGGGTCTGTTACACTATGAGAATTGTGAATATGAAATATATGATTGGTAACAGTCTTGCCGGGTTGAGGATCTCCTCATGATGAGTTGATGGTCCAAGAGACTGGGTCTGTTACACTATCCATGGATAGAAATATTGATATATGATGCCTATGGGCTTGATGATTATGATTATAGACCAAAGCAGTAACTCTGAACTCTGAATAACATAGTGGTGTCTGTTGGGCCCGAGTCTGTCTTTGTTGTCAATGTGATATACAAATGTTGAAAGAAATGGATAATGAAATCTTTGGTATACTTCATTGGACATGTGATTGATGATATGTAATATGTGCGTTGAAATATTGATTATGAGCACTAGTGATGAATCATTAATGTTGAATTGTGAATAAAGAAATGTTATGATTGGTATGATGTATAATGTGTGTATTAGCATTGATTGTGAATTCAATTGATGAATTGTGGTTGATGACAATGATTGTCTTAATTGGAAATGTGACTTATGATTAGTATGATGTATAATGTGTGTATTGAGATGTTGATTGTGAATATTAGTGATGGGTTGGACTTGGTAGAAATGTTATGTTTATATGTGTATATGATAGGAGATTAGTTGAAAGATATGAAAGGTGCAAATGAATAGGGATAAACTTAATAAGAACTAAAGGTATATGGAATTGAGATATCTTTATATGTTAGTGTTTCCATGATATATGTTTGTATTTTATATTTGTACTACTAAGCTTTCAAGCTTAGCGCGGATGTATTATCGCGCAGGTAGCTTGGTGGAAGATATGAAGTCTTTTGGTATGCCACGAGAAGAGTAAGATTTTGTCGAGACCAACTAGAGGGTAATGCATACATGTATCCACTTTAAGTATGTTATATTATACGTATAAATGAAGTTTTGATAAAGACAATAATTTGTAAGTGTTCTTTAAATTGACCTATTATGGTTTGAATTTTGTTACAGGTATTGAAAGGTAAAAAGAAAAGTGGCATCCTTATACTTTATATACTTACTGTATGTATACTAGGTATATGTATAGTATTTATATGGAGTATTGGGGTGTTACAATAGCTCGGGTTCATAACCCAAATTTTTCTTAGGTCCAGAACCTAGAATCTTTTCTAAGTCCAGAACTTAACTTGGGTGTAACATCCTGAATCCCAGATTGGTAAGAAACAGACATAGAGGATATGATTTAGGCTTAGAACAAAGGAGTTTAGAACATGACCTATAACTTGAGCTCGAATTTCATCCAAGTTAATGACAGAATTAGAGAGTATCAAAGAAGACTTAATTGTTTATTTGTGTCTTACCTAGATTTATAACTTGAAATTCCTCAATTTGGAGTTGTACATAATAAGATATGATGGATTTAGTAGACAATGTGCAAGATACCCTCAAGACAGCATAGTAGGCTTGACTTCGAAGGACCGTCAAAAATCAGATATAGCTCAGATCGACCTAAAATTTTTACAAAATGTAGCCCCGGATGTCTAGTTTCAGTGGGAATAAGAATTACTTAATTTGGAGTTGTGAGTAAAATGATATTAATAAAGAAAGACAGCAAGGTCAGGAAGGGATATCAAAAGGACCTAAGTGAAAATTTCTCAAAAGTTAGGGGCAACTATGTAAGCTTAAAAATTAAGTGTCGAAAGTTCTTAATAGTGCCCATATCCAACCCCGGAAGAATATTCTCTAGATTAATCGGGTCATAACCATGGGTTTCAATTTTTCCCGAAAACGCACGGTTTAAAAGTTACAATCGATTAATCGCTGAAGGGTATTTTGATATTTTCACACCCTAGACCATAAAATTACAGCACAAGAAAGTTGAGGGGGTCAAAATATAAATAAAAGGAAGTCTAATGGCTTGCCAAATAAATAGATAAAAGAAGAAGGCAAGTGGACCAATTAAAAGTGGCCATTTTTGCTATAAGGTGTACCAATTGGAAGTCAACATCTAAACCAATATATTTTCACCACTTATGGCTGCCATTTGGATCAAAATAAGCTAAGGAAAGAAAATAAAAGCCCTCTCTTACATGGTGAACTCGTCCAAACCATAAGAGAAGGAAGAAGGAGATGATTTTTCCAAAGTTTAAGGCTTTTGGTTGAAGATTTTGGTGACAAACCAGATTATAAGGTAAGAGAAACCTATCTCTAGTTTTAATTTCATGGATTAATGATTAATTTAAGAGATTGAAATTAGGGTTCATGTAGCTAGACTTGGAGAAAATTCAAGAAATAATTATTTGAAGGATTTGATGAAAGAAATAATGGTTTTAAGGTTAGAGGAGATTAGATTGAGGAAAAATTGGCAAGAAATGAATTGGTAGCTTATGTTTTCAAACCATAGGATGTATGTTTAAAGTGTGCATGCTGGAATTCTTCTAGGAAATCAAGAAAAGCTAAAGGAAAAAAGAAGAAAAAGATCAAAGATGAGCTAAGGAAAGCAAAGGGGAAAAAGGTTTGGTACTTTAACCTTCTTGAATTAGTGATCTCTTTTGCCTTTGCATTTGGATGTGTAATTGCTATAATTGTTCATGTGCTTGAGTTGTGGTGGTTATGTGGTTGAGATTGATGATGATATAGAAGTGTTTGTTGTGTATTGATTGATTTTGGGGTTGAGGTTATAAGGGAGGTAAATATGGGAGTGCTATGTTGTGTTGTTTTGTTGCAGCCAGCCATGTGTCCAGCATTTTTCTGGATCTTCAACCGAAATTTAGACTAGAAAAATGATAGAACTAGAACTTGAAAAATAAGACTTAATTTTTCTCCATTAAGTCAGTAAACCATAGGCTTTGGAACCAACTCATTTTCATGTGTGGAATGAAAGTTATGATCAAAATGATACCAGGCATACAAACTGAAAAACTGAGATTCCTCAGTCAGTAACCTGTGACTTGGGACTACGTTTAGGTGACCTTAATGACACATTTAGAATCTTTTAAAGAATAATTATGTGTTAGGAAACCATAGAATTTGGAATTTCCTAAATCCCACTTGTAGATAAAAAGATATGATCAAAAGAGTATAACTCATGCACACTGGAATCGTGAAACCGGACAGACTGAGATTTGTGCCTTGAGTCCAGGTTTTGGTCCATTTACCTCAGGAATTAGATATTATGATAGAAGATATAAATGAACCCTTGTATGTTGGTGAATCATAGGAGTTGGATTAATCTCGATTGGACTTAAAATGTAGAAGTTACACACGAATGAGCGAACCATGCGCAGGCAGACCCTAGCAGACTGTAGAGCTGAATTTGAAATTGTGCCAAAAATCACGTGTTGCATGTTTTAAGCTGAAATTTTTACTGAATATAGCCTATATGTCTAGTTTAATTTAAGATAAGAATTGTCTCAATCTGAGTTCTATAGGTAAAGTTATAAATGAAATAGTACGCATTGCGCAGACTTGAGCAACCAATTGGCCAGGGAAGAGTTCAAGGAGTCATCAAGAATTATGTGCAACAAAATTAAATCTAGAAATTTAACCATAAGGACTCATATGAGTCTAGTTCGAGTGAAAACAAGAATTTTTTAAATTCATATTAGTAGAACACAAGTTATTGGGGAAATAAGATAACAAGGTATGTAAGAAACTAAATGCTAGAATTCACTGTTCATTTGGTAAGAAATAAATGAGGTATAATTGAGATAAAATATTCGTTTGGAATGAAATAAATTATCAAAAAATATATGCTCTTGAAAGCTTGACCAATTAAGAACAAGATAGCATTTTTCGTTTTTTGAAAATCACATCCCAATTGTGTTTTATTTAGATTTTAAAGCCCACCGAGGGATTTTTGCAGTGTTGTAAAACCTGGTGTGGCCTAAAAAGTGCAGTCCGGCCCAAAGGCCCGGAATGAAAACTTTGAACTACAAATTAGTTCTAGTGAGCTGATTTAGGATAAAAATAGACAGATTCCTAATCACTGGTGCCCTATGAATTTTTAATAAAATAAATTTCGAACCGTCAAAATATTAAACTCGGCAAAGGGTAATAAACATTATTCAGTTAGTTAATTTCTTATATTCCAAATTTTAACAAATATATGTGAACTTAATGAAAGGAGCATATGAACACATGAATAACCATTCATGCCAAACTACCGAAGGAAAGCATAGGACAAAGATAGTGAATACACACCTTTAATTCATGCATAAGTTATTTAACAAACGGAACTCAAAACAAGAGAGTATTGAGCCTACAATGATAAAGAAATTATAATGCAATAAAATACAAATACATAACCATCTGATCGGTAATCAACAGCAATGTTAGGCAACTAACAGACATAGGATGAGGTACCATCTAGTGGCAGTAAATCAATAGAAATGAATAGCATACTGTCGTAAAAGCTTAACAAATAATAGGAGAAATATAATAAGAACCTGAGAATGCTTATATTGATGATTGGGTTGGCTGTGCCATATCTGTAACATTGTGTGGTTTGCATCTAATTTTTATTTAACGGTTAAAGTACCCACTAAGCTATATGCTTAGCGAGTTTAGTTTTCTAAACTCGTAGGTTATGGAGTCCAAGCTGACAAATGGGAAGCTACAAAGGGACACCAGAGTGCGCAACAGGAGGCGAAGTGAGGAGCAAAGCAAAGTTTAGCTTGGCATGTACTGTTAAGGACTTTCAAAATGTAATTATAACAATTAAAGAAATGTGTAAATTATTTTTATTTGTAATAAAAAGGAAAAAAAATTTATTTAGTGCATGTTCTGTATACCATGTTGCATATACTGTAGCACACTTGGCTCGGCTGGAAATAGTTGGGTTAAGGGGTGTTACATCGAGCCAGAACCCAAATTATCCTTAGGTCCAGAACGTAGAATCTTTCTTAAGTCTAGAACTTAGCTCGGGTCCAGAACCCAAATTTTTCTTAGGTCTAGAACCTAGAATTATCCTTGAGTCCAGAACTCGAACCGTGTCCAGAACCCAAAACCTCAACCATCTGAAAAATTAAGTCTTATTGCTTTTTACTCTCTTTCACTAAAGTCTCAGATCATTCAAGCAGGGGCAAACTATAGACCCTTAATATTTGACCCAGTCCGATCCAATATATTTTAATTAGTCCAAAATAGTTTTTGTGTTGTCCAATACATTTTAATTAGTCCAAAACAATTTTTTTATCTTAATTAAATAATTTTTGCTTTAGCATATAATTTTTATTAATAAAAAATAATAATAATAAACAAAAAAATAAAAATAAAAAACCAGCGATGAAAAAATCATAGCTGAAAACCAGCGCGGGACGAATGGTCGTGGGCCATTTCACCCACAAGAGTTTCCTGCGGTAGTTTTTTTGCCAGCGCATTTTTTCCTCGGCAGTTTTTTTCTCCAGCGTAATTTTTCCGCAGCAGTTTTTTTTGCCAGCCAAATTTTTCTGACCAAATTTTTTTGAAACCTAATACAATTAGGTTTCGGTTTCCTTTTCTTAATGAATGTTATATTCCATGAATAACTAAGATTAATAAAAAAAATCTTCTATAAATAATACCAAAAACAACACAAAAGGTATCAAGAAATTGGGACGGAAATCTGAAGAAAAATTGAAATGAAACTGAGGAGGAAAAGCTTTCAATCAATCTGATTTTTTGAGAGAGCAAACAAAAAATTCAAGTCATTCAAAGGCAGCAAAGCTTGTCTTTGCTTTTGTTCATCCAAGAAGAAATTTTAGGTGGAACCAACAAATGGAGGTATGCATCAATTGTATAAATTCTATTCTTCACAGTATCTTAAATCATCCCATTGTTTCTTTTAATTCAAAAACCCTAGAACCTCAATTCACTTTTTCTAAAGTTTAAAAATAATAATTCGTTGCTTTGTTTTCCAAAAAGTTTAAAGTTATTTTTGTTTCTTCAAATCTCAAAACCCTAATTTGCTTTCCAAATTTTCAAAATCATAAATTAAATCTGTTTCTTTCCACAAACCCTAAAAAAACATCTTTTCTGCTTCTATAAACTTTAAATCTTTTGGTTTATTTTCATAAAGTTTCATAAAATTATCAATTGATTTTCAAATCCTAAAAACCTAATGCATTCCCCGAAACCCTAAATCAAAAATTCTAAAACCCTAATTCAATTCCAAAACTCAAAACAGTAAACCCTAACTCCCTTAAAACCTTAAACCCTAATTTTTCTAAACCCTAATCCTTTAAACTTTAAAACCTTATAAATTTAAATATTATAATTCAAACACAGTAAGCTTAAAACCATAATTCAATGAGTAACCATAAATCATAAATCTAAGTGTTTTAAAGTGTTCAAACCCTAATTTCATGATTTTACCACTCAAATACTAATTTGGTTAATCAAAGAACTTTATCAACCTATTAAATTCTAAAACTTGGCTCCATCTCAATTCTTTTAAAATTCATAGTAGTTTAAACCCATGAATTCCCAAAACCTTAAACATATTAAATAAAGAAACTTAAATAGAAACAGTAGCCCTAATTTGAATCTTTATTTGCCCTATTCAATTTTTTATTTGATTATGCTTTGATTTATTTTATATGCTTTAATTTATTTAAGTTCAATGCTTGGTTTATTTAATTTATCATGGATGGATGTTTACTTTCTATTGATATTTAATACCTTTGATGAATGATTTATTTATGATGAATGGTAATTAACTTTTATCAATTTATTTAGATTTCCAAATGTTGTAAGAGGTATGTTTCCACTTGTTGGGTACCTCATTAGTTAAAGATCATGTAATTTAAATTGCTTTTCCATTTTAGAACCAATGTAAAGGACATGTTTCTACCTTTCGGTGGGTGTCCTATTTAGGCATGGGATGTAAGGACATGTTTCCATCTTCAGATGGGTATCCATTTATTTGTTTTGCTTGGACATTGTTTTGATTTTTAATATATCGATGCTTTATCTTAATTATTGTGTGTAATATGGATAATATTGTTATATTTAAGAATATTATAATATTAAGACCTATAAAGGAGGCCGGTTCCAATGAACAGGGTGTTGTGGCTGGTTCCATTTCTCACCTTCCCCACACGTACCCAACTTTTTAAACCTATTAGGGGGTTGGGGATTCCTTAGGAATCGAGTCATCCACCCCTTTCTTTTTCTCGGCCTGTCCGGGTGGCGACTCCATTTTCTCTGGACCTAGGTCCGTGTTCTCTAAGGCCCCGAGCCTAAACAGTGTCGAAGTCGCAAGAACCATTCCACCGGGAATGGGGGCATAAATCCCCGCTCACAATGTTACGTTTATCGACTGCCATAGATTTTACATTTGTCAATTTAGAAAGTTTATTATTAGGATGAAAAATAATTAAAGTAATAAAAGATGCTTCTTTTCCATTTAAAATTTGTCATCACCTTTTGCTATTGTGATTATTTATTTCATCCATTTCTGGTCAAATACTTATAATAGTGCACATAGAACAATTTTAACATTAATTCTATTTTATTAAATTAGGGAACAACCAAACATAAAGCCAGCATACACAAGATCACTCCTGTTGCCAACTAGCCCTTTCGGGTTTTCTAATTGATGATTTTCTCTCATTTAGGCTTAATTGTTGCCTAGCTCGCCCTTTTGGGTTTTCTGAACTAGTGGACTGCTCTAACTTTTTCCTAGGCCTAAACTTCCCTCTCGGATCAGATGCATTAGGCTTACATTGCTTCAACACCAAATCCTCGACTATGAGTTTTCTAATTTTAGCCCTTCTATTGTAGGCCCGAGCTATCTTCTTTTGATACAGTTAGTGATGATACAGTGCCTTTAACCTTCTCTCTTCTAGTATAGCTAACTGTGTGTATCTGCTTGCTACCCATTCTGTTTCAGGCAATTCGGCTTCCAAGACTACTCTTAATGACTTGATTTCTATTTCAACTTGTAGCACTGCTTCCATCCCGTAAACCAAAGAGAACGATGTCATTCTAGTAGGCGTTCGTACACTTGTCCTATATCCCCATAAAGCAAAGGGAAGCATCTCTGACCAATCCCTATAAGTCTTGGTCATCTTGGACATAATTTGCTTAATTATTTTGTTTGTTGCTTCTACTGCGCCATTAGCCTTTGGTCTATAAGAAGATGATTTATGATGATTGATTTGGTACTTTGAGAAGAAATCCTTACCTGCTCCTTGAAACTATAGCCCATTGTCTGATATCACACTGTGCAGGACCCCGTACTGGCAGATGAGGTTCTTTTCAATAAATCTAGCCATTTAGCTTGCACCTAGTTTATTGAAGGATTCATCTTTGACCCATTTTGAAAAATAATCTACTGCTACCACAATGAAATTTTGACCGTTTGAGGCTGTCGGATGTATTTCTCTTATAATGTCGATACCCCAGGTGGCAAAGGGCCAAGGTGAAGATATAGAATGTAATTCTTCAGGAGGCATGTGATTCAAGTTACCATACATCTGACATTGTTGGCACTTCTTTCCGAACTCAATACAATCTCTCTCCATGGTCAACCAGTAGTAACCTTGTCGAATAATCTTCTTAACTAGGGCTAAACCACTCATGTGCAGACCGCAACTTCCCGCATGTATTTCTGACATGATATGCTTCACTTCAGGCTTCCTTAAACATCTCAAATGCAACCCCCATCAGGCCATCTTCGATATAACTCCCCCATGAAATGTGATGTATTGCAATGACCACCGCCTCATGGCTCTTCCCTCATTCTTTGTTGCCCCCGGCGGGTATTCTCTTTCTTCCAAAAATTACCTTATAGTATCATATCACGCATCATGGTCTGTATCAATTTCCATGATTGTCTCATATTCATAGCAAAGAGTTGATGAACTAGTCAAGATCAGAGGCATAAGGAATAAGCTGATAGGGTTTTCCCATACCGAAGCCAATGTGGCTAGGGCATCAGCCATCTGATTGTCTTCTCTTGATAGGTGTACAAGCCTACACTCCTTAAAGTTCTTCTTTATCATGGTCAAGTAATGGTGGTATGATTTTAATTTTTCTTCTTTCAACTCCCACTCTCCATTTACTTGGGATACTACTAGTAATGAATCTCCATAAACTTTCACCTTATCCACCTTCATAATCATTAGGGTTTCCAAACTGAAAATACAAGCTTCGTACTCCACCATATTATTGGTTGCCCTAAATTTCAACTTTTTGGCTAAAGGGATGAGTTCCCCTGCGGGCAATTCTAGTATAACTCCCAAACCTGCTCCTTTCCTATTTCCTGCTCCATCAAAATAAATTTTCCACCCTTGTACTTCAATTGCTTCTAAATGTTCATCCAGAAATTCTAAGATTGCCTCTTCGCTTTCTAGTAATGGTTGCTGAGCTAGGAATTCTACCACCGCTCTACCTTTGATTGTTTTCCTGGTTACATACTCAATCTCAAATTCTTATAATATTATCAACCATCAACCATATTCCTCAATCAAAGAGGGTGTCTCCCTTAAGTACTCCATTGGATCCAACCTGTAAATTGCTTGCACGCTATACGATTGAAAGTAATGCCGCAACTTCTTAGAAGACCAAACCACGGCTATACAGGTCTTTTCAATGATACTATGCTTAATTTTATAAGGTATGAGCTTTCTACTCAAATAGTAAACTACATGCTCAATCCCTGACTCATCTGCTTGGGCTAGCATGGCTCCTATTGACTCTTCTTCTACTGCTAAGTATAGTAATAGAGGTTTGTCGGGTTTAGGTGGTTTTAAAATAGGTGGATTCAATAAATACTCTTTTATTCACTCGAAGTCCTTTTGACACTCTTCATTCCATAGGACAGGCTGATTCTTTCTAAGCAATTTGAAGATAGGCTCACAAATTGTTGTGAGTTTTGCTATGAATATGCTAATGTATTGTAATTTACCAATAAATCCCCGAATTTCTCTCTCCGTCTTAGGGGCTGGCATATCCCTGATTGCTTTAACTTTGTCAGGATCAATCTCAATGCCATTCAGACCAATTACATGTCCCAATAATTTACCTGAGGTAACACCGAACACACACTTCTTCGGGTTTAATCTTAGCTTATATTTCAAAGCTCTATCAAAGAATAATTCTAAGTTTTGGAAGTGTTTTTCCCTTGTATCTAATTTAACCATCATATCAACAAATACTTCAACTTCTTTGTCCATCATGTCATGAAATAGTGTGGTGGCCATCATTTGGTAGGTTGCTCCAGCATTCTTTAAGCCAAATGGCATCACCCTATAACAAAATGTACCCCATGTAGTAATGAAAGCAATTTTGGCTTTATCCTATTGGGCCATTAACACTTGGTTGTATCCGAAAAATCCATCTACAAATGAGTGTAGCACGCTAGAGGCTGCACTATCAATGAGGACATCTATATGGGTTAGTGTAGCACGCTAGAGGCTACACTATCAACGAGAACATCTATATGGGGTAAAGGAAAATCATCTTTAGGGGAAGACTTGTTTAAATCTTTATAGTCCACACAGACCCTTATTCTTCCATCTTTCTTTGGCACGGGTACTATACTGGCTAGCCAATCTGGATACTCTATCACTTCAAGGAACTTCACTTGTATTTGTTTAGTGACCTCTTCCTTAACCAATTCAGTCCACTCAGGTCTTAATCGCCTAGGCTTTTGTTTGACAGGTTTCATGTGAGTGTAAGTAGGAATAAGATGTTCGGCTATGTCTCGATCTATACTAGGCATATCCTCATAAGACCAAGAAAATACTTCTTCATATTTTTTGAATATTTTTTCAAATCTCTCTCTCTCATCAGGAGTAAGGTCGGATGCTATGCTAATGTTTTTAGGATTTTTGGTTGTTCCCAAATTTAATGATTGTGTGTTAACAGAATTAATATTAAAGATGCTCATGTAACTGCTATTATGCAACCATCAGGAGAAACATCGCACAAGTAAGCAGAATCAGACTTTATTGCATTCATTTTGGAAAAGAAAACATCATCATCCTCATACAAAGCAGACAAATTAAAATTAAAATCAAAATCATTGTTCTCAAAATCAAAACTTTTCTTCAACCAGGGCAGCAATCTCCTCCGGAGTCTTGTCGACTTTTAGGACAGCTTCTTTCTTCTCTTCTGGATTAGATTCTTTGTTGGCTGACAGGGTGAGCTCTTTCTTCACTTGCTCCACTAGCTTGGCCACATCTGCAAAAATTTCAAAACCCGTGATCAACTTTCACAGGAATATGATTGGCTCGAGCTTTCCTTAGAGTGGTCCCATATTTGGAGCTTTGACAAAGATCTCTTCAAGTGGTGGGAAGCTCCTCTTCTCACTCTTCTTTGGCTGGACATCATTATTTTCATCATATCCCAACCCTTTCTTGGAATTTTGAGTTCTAAAGTCTGGCAGCTTTGTCAAACCAGCCTTACCCTTTCCAAGACCAGCTCCGGGAAGGTAGTTCATGTTCTTCATCATATTCAAGACTTTGGAGTCCACTACTTCATCATCAGAAATTGTAGCTACTTGAAAACCATTGAGAGGCCTCTCAATCATTAGAGCATTAACAATATCATTATCTTCAGCTTCAATGACCACTGTCTCATCTCCATTGGGGAGCTTGATCTTTTGATGGAGGGTGGAGGAACTCTACCAAGAGGATGAAACCATGGTCCCCCCAAGAGTAAGGCGAAGGTAATCGGTATGTCTAAAACAACAAACTCAACAATAGATTCAATTGGACCAACCTTGATAGCAGCTTTGAAAGCCCCTTCGACATATCTCTTAGTGTTGTCATAAGCCCGAATTGTTACTTCGGCCGAGTTTAGATCCCTTGTTGACATGGCTAGCTTCGGCAATATCTTAAGTGGTCAAACATTTATGGCGGATCCATCATCGACCATTACACATGGAGTCCTCTTCCCCATGACTTCTATTTTGATAAAGAGAGGGCGGATGTGATCTCTCTCCTCCTCTGGTAAGTCCGCATCTGAAAAAGAAACTGCTCCCATATTAACTTCACTCTTTTCTTGAACATCTTCACATTTCATTACCCCTCCAATTTTTATAAAGTTAATCAGCTCCTCTGGTGTCATGGAGGTAGACATTGGCATGCTACCCAAGGCTTTGACCATAGTTTCTCGGTGCTTTTTAGAAGTAGCTAATAAGTCCCAAATGCTAAAACTTGCTTGGGTTCTTTTCAATTGCTTGAGCACAGCATCGTCTTCCTCTTCTTTATTTCTTACTTCAACTTCCTTTCCCTTATTAGTTTCTACCTCCTTAGGTGGTGACCTTGCATGAGGCTTACCGGATCTAGTGTTCATTACTTCATCTTCTTCGGGCTCGGACCAAGTCCACTCCTCCTTCTTGGATACAAGATCATCATCACTATCGCTTGAATCCCAAAACCCATTGACAACACAAATTTATTCTTCTTTACCCACCATAACTTGTTTAATTCCACCAAATACCTCTTCTTCTTTGGTCACTTCTCCACCTACATCTTGAAAATAAGACATGACAAAATCTTCATGCAAACCGCCTCCAATCATGAAGGTTGCCGGTGGCGGCACCCTATTGAACTTTGGTAATGGGTTTTCTTTGGTGTTTGGCTTATTGGGCTAGGGTAGCTTCCCATTATCAATTAGATTTTGGATCTCATGTCTCAACCTCACACATCTATCAGTGTCATGCCCTTACGTTTGATGAAACTAACAAAATGCTTTAGTGTCGAAATTAGGTGGGAGAGGGTTAGGCAAAGCATGAGGATTTAAGGGTTGTAGCAATCCCTTTCTCTGAAGCTTATTGAGAACCCAAGACATCGGTTTCCCCAATTCCAAAAATGTCTCCCTGTTCCTTGGTTAGTAGCATTGACACCGACTGCCTTTTGCATGCTTTGGCTACCAGACTGATAGTTCCCTTTCTCATTCCTTCTTGTTGAAAAATGGTTCTTTTCTCTCTCCCATTCTTCAATTTGCAAACCAGCTTGGAGAAGGTCTTTGAAATCACGGATGAGTGTATGAGACATCCATTGACGTAGACTAGGCAGGATGCCTCTCACGATCATCCTTATTTGATCAGATTCATCGGGCCTTTTCTTGGACAAAGCAGCCTTGTTTCTCCATCTCTTCACATAGTCCATAAAATTCTCATTTAGCCTTTGTCTAATGGATTCCACTTCCATTAAGGTAACTTCCATTTCAACATTATATCCATATTGCTGGATGAAGGACTTGTATAGCAAATTTCAACTCTTTTGTGTTCCATCATCTAAGGTATTAAACCAATTTTGGACAACAGGGTCCAATGAGAGCATGAAGTACCTTAGAGTTTGAGCCTTAGTAGCTCAGGCAGACTGCATGGCAGTGATATACTGCTTCACTTGGAGATGAGGATTTCCGATTCCATCAAACTTCACAAAAGATGGCATCTTGAACTTGCACGAAACTTCTTCATCTAGCTCAAATAATTTGTCAATCTCGGACATCTTTTTGCTTTTTAGTTTCTTCTCAAATTTCTTTTCTAAATTAGCAATCATCTTTTCAACATCGAATGTGTCAATCTTTTCAATAGTTACCTTCTTAACGACCTTTGGCTCCTTTTCATCTTGAAGATCTTAGTAGTATTGAGCCCAATCATCATCATCAATGATCACCTTATCATCATCAAAAGCTATTTCATCAGCTTTAGCCTTCCCCTTGACTTTCTTGGTGCTAGCAGATGCTTCGATATTGTTTCCTAAAATTGCAGCTAGTTGATTCTTTATGGTCTCGGCCATGGCCTTTTTTATTTCTTCCATCTTGGCATTGATGGCATCATCCACCATTCTTTGAATTTGTTCAGGATCCATTATTTTTGGTGAGCAAGTGATTGAGTCGTTGCTATATTCTTCGTCTCTGGCATAGGTGTAAGCTTTTAAATCATCGTAATCCAGGGCTGTGAGCCAGAGAGGATCAATGATATGAGATGCAAATGTATGCATGTATGCACAAACAATCAATAAAGATAAATAGGACGTTCCTTCCAACCTTATAACATCCGCATACGAATGGCGAGTCTCTTTTCCTAGGTAATATGGTTAACGAAATACCAACATGAGGTACCTTATTTTCGAACATTTCTCTCAGACGTTTCGACCAATAGTTATATTTTCAAAAATGGAAATCAGTTCATAATAATTCCCATTAATTAGGTTTTAATCCGTTTATCCAAGCAAAGTAGCTTTTATGCTATATTGGATTAAGACTAAATTAAGAGGTTTATTAAGATAGATTTCTCACTTGAAAAAAGTAACTAATGGTTCATGCCAAAAACAAACCCATGGTTAATTTATTCTTAGTATAAACTAGGCTCACAATTGATTTTTGGTATTTCATAATTGACCTAAATAATTTGCAAGCTCTTTGTAAGAAAAGGTTGGATAAAAACAATTTTGTTTCTAAGCCCATTGTAAAAAGATTTTAGAAAAAACATATTTTGGGCTTAGTATTTGGGTAATGAGCAAAAGAATTTTTCATTTGTTTTTAGAAATTTTTATATCCAAAGACCATCTTGAAATGTTTTGAAAATAGCTTTGGTCTTTTTGATTTAGAGAAAAATTTATTTGAGTTTACAAATGTACTTGGGTCATATTAGAAAAATAACAAACCAACTAAGCCATGATTTAAGCCAAGATAAAGTAACCATAGTCAAACAACATTCATTTGGGGTAAAACCTAAGGAAAGTAACTAGGCCAATTACATGAGCTTTAATCTTTGGGTAAAAAGGCTTAGGTTCCCATAGCAAGTATATACCAAATGGTATGAGGCTATGAGTGGTTATTCCATGCTCGATCTCCATACCTTTAGTAAAAGTATGGTATCCCTTACATAACACAACACGGGTAACACGGGCGTCCTAACTCACACACACGATGCAATCTAATATGATGCAATGGATAATATCATTATAATAAAGAATAGTATAATATAAAGACCAAGAGAATCAACTTATCTTATCCCTAGTGGAGTCGCTACTGTGAGTGGGGATTTTTTCCCCCACTCCCGGTGGAATGGTTCTTGTGACTTCTGTACTATTTAGGCTCGGGGCCTTAGAGAACACGGACCTAAGTTCAGAGAAAATGGAGTTGCCACCCGGACGGCCGAGAAAAAAGAAAGGGGTGGACGACTCAATTCATAAGGAATCCCCAGCCCTCTAATGGGTTCGGAAAGTTGGGTACGTGTGGGGAAGGTGAGAAATGGCCTAGCACCCCCACAACGTCCGGTTCATTGGAACCGGCCTCCTTTACAGTTCTTAATATTATAAAATTCTTAAATATAACAATATTATCCATATTACACACAATAATTAAAATAAAGCATTGATATATTGAAAATCAAAACAATGTCCAAGCAAAACAAATAAATGGACACCCATCCGAAGATGGAAACATGCCCTTACATAATCCATGCCTAAATAGGACACCTACCGAAAGGTAGAAACATATCCTTTACATTGGTTCTAAAATAGAAAAGCAATTTAAATTACATGATATTTAACTAATGAGGTACCCACCAAGTGGAAATATACCTCTTACAACATTTGGAAATCTAAATAAATCGATAAAAGTAAATAACCATTCATCATAAATAAATCATTCATCAAAGATATTAAACATCAATAGAACGTAAACATCCATCCATGATAAACTAAATAAACCAAGCATTAAACTTAAATAAATTAAATCATATAAAATAAATTAAAGCATATAATGAACTACACAATCAAATCTAAGAATAAAGCAAGTAAAAAAAAATACAAATTAAGGCTACTATTTTTATTTAAGATTCTTTATTTAATGTTTAGGGTTTTAGAATTTATTAATTTCAGCTACTGTAAGTTTTAAGGAAATTAAAATGGATTAAGGTTTTATGATTTAAGGGATTAATAAAGTTCTTTGTTACCCAAATTAGTGTTTGAGGAGTGAAATCATGAAATTAGGGTTTGGATACTTTAAAACATTAGGTTTATGATTATTAGCTTTTGACTGTGTTGAGTTTTAGGCTTACTGTGTTTGGATTTTAATATTTAGGTTTATAAGGTTTTAAGGTTTAAAGATTAAAGGGTTAGGTTTAGGAAAACTAGGGTTTAAGGTTAACTAATTTGGGGTTGCTGTCTTGGTTTTGAAAGTCGAATTAGGGCTTTTAGTGTTTCAGAGAATGTATTTGATTTTAGAATTTGGAAAAACAATTTATAGTTTTATGAAGTTTTATGAAAATAAACAAAACGATTTAAAGTTTATAGAAACAGAAAAGATATTTTTTAGGGTTTTTGGAAAGAAAAAGATTCAATTTAGGGTTTTGAAAATTGGAAAGCAAATTAGGGTTTTGATAAATTTTGAAATAATTTAAGGTTTTGAAAAGCTAGAAAGTAGATTAGGGTTTTAAAATTTTGAAGAAACAGAAACAACAATTTTTAATCTTGAGTGATGAAGCTACTGTAAATTAATGAAACAAATAAAGAAATTCATACGTTCGTTTATTGGTTCCACCAAAAATCACTTCTTGGATGAACAAGAACAAAGATAAGCTTTGCTGCCTTTGATGGATTGAATTGCTTGTTTGCTCTCTCAAAAGTTTGATTGATTTCACTGCCAAAGGTTTCTCCTAATGCGATCGATTCCAAGTTCTCCCTCTCAAATTTTCCTCCTAAAAATTGATCCTCCTTTTTGTGTTGTTTTTAGTGCTTATTTATAGAAGATTTTTATGATTAATCTTAGTTGCTCACGGAATCTTACATTAATTAAGAAAGGAAATCAAAACTGAATTGAATTTGGTTTTGAAAAAATTTGCGTCAGAAAAAATTTGCTGGCTAAAAAAACTGCTGCGGAAAAATTTTATTGTCGAAAAAATTACGCTGGTGAAAAAGTTACTGCAGCTGGGGCGCAGAAATAATCTGCAAGCAAAATGGCCCAAGGCCATTTCGCCGCCCCCCTTTTCGGCGATGAAATTTTCCATCGCCGATTTTTATTTTTATTTATTTGTTTATTATTATTATTTGTTTATTTTTTATAAATAAAAATTAAATACTAAAGAAAATATTATTTAATTAAGATAACACAAAAATTATTTTGGATTTATTAAAATATATTAGACCGGACTGGGTCAAAAATTAAGGCTCTACAACTCCCAAACCTACTCCTTTCCTATTTACTGCTCCATCAAAATACATTTTCCATCCTTGTAATTCAATTGCCTCTAAATGTTCATCCGGAAATTCCAAGACTACCTCTTCGCTATCTGGTAATGGTTGTTGGGCCAAGAATTCTTCCACCGCTCTACCTTTCATTATTTTCCTTTTTACATACTCAATCACAAATTATTTTAATACTATCAACCATCGACCATATTTTCTAATCAAAGAGGGTGTCTCCCTTAAGTACTTCATTGGATCCAACATGGAAATTGCCTGCAAACTATAAGATTGAAAGTGATGCTGCAACTTCTTAAAAGACCAGACCACAGCTATGCAGGTTTTTTCAATGATACTATACTTAATTTCATAAGGTAGTAGCTTTCTACTTAAATAGTAAACTGCATGCTCAATCCCTGATTCATCTCCTTGGGCTAGCATGGCTCCTATTGACTCTTCTTCTACTACTAAGTATAATAATAGAGGTTTGCCGGGTTTAGGTGCTTTTAAAATAGGTAGATTCAACAAATACTCTTTTATTCACTCTAAGGCCTTTTGACACTCTTCATTCCATAGGACTGGCTGATTCTTTTTAAGCAATTTGAAGATAGGCTCACAAATTGTTGTGAGTTCTGCTATAAATCTGCTAACGTATTGTAATTTACCAATGAATCCCCGGACTTCTCTCTCCGTCTTTGTAGCTGGCATATCCCTGATCACTTTAACTTTGTCAAGATCAATCTCAATGTCATTCGGACCAATCACATGTCCCAATAATTTACTTGAGGTAACCCCGAGCACACATTTCTTCGGGTTTAATCTTAGCTTATATTTCAAAGCTCTATCGAAGAATAACTCTAAGTTTTGGAAGTGTTGTTCCCTTGTATCCGATTTCACCATCATATCATTAACATATACTTCAACTTCTTTGTGCAACATGTCATGAAATAGTATGGTGGCCATCCTTTGATAGGTTGCTCCAACATTCTTTAAGCCGAACGGCATTGCCCTATAACAAAATATACCCCACGTAGTAATGAAAGTAGTTTTGGCTTTATCCTCTTGGGCCATTAACACTTGATTGTATCCAAAAAATCCATCTACAAATGAGTATAGCACTCTAGAGGCTGCACTATCAATGAGAACATCTATATGAAGTAAAGGAAAATCATCTTTTGGGGAAGCCTTGTTCAAATCTCTATAGTCCACACAGACCCTTATCCTTCCATCTTTCTTTGGCATGGTTACTATGTTGGCTAGCCAATCTGGATATTCTATCACTTTAAGGAACTTCACTTGTATTTGTTTGGTAACCTCTTCTTTAACCAATTCAGCCCACTCAGGTCTTAATCACCTAAGCTTTTGTGTTACAGGTTTCATGTGAGTGTAAGTAGGAATGAGATGTTCGGCTATGTCTCGATCTATTCTAGGCATATATTAATAAGACCAAGCAAACACCTCTTCATATTTCTTGAATATTTTTTCAAATCTCTCTCTCTCATCAGGAGTAAGGTTAGATGCTATGCTAATGTTTTTAGGGTTTTCGGTTGTTCCTAAATTTATTGATTGTGTGTTAACAAAATTAATATTAAAGATGCTCATGTAATTGCTATCTGGATGTATGCAACCATTAGGAGAAACATCACACAAGTAAGCAAAATCAGACTTTATTACATTCATTTTGAAAAAGAAAACATCACCATCCTCATACAAAGCAGACAAATTAAAATCAAAATCAAAATCATTGTTCTCAAAATCATAAGGCAGAATATCTTCAAACTTTTCTTTAACCAAGGCAGCAATCTCCTTCGGAGTCTTCTCGGCTTTTAGAACAGCTTCTTTCTTCTCTTCTGGATTGGATTATTTGTTGGCTGACAGGGTGAGCTCTTTCTTCACTTACTCCACTAGCTTGGCAACATCTGCAACAATTTCAAAACCTATGATCAATTTTTCCATGAACATGATAGGCTCGGGCTTTCCTTGGAGTGGTCCCATGTCTGGAGCTTTGACAAAGATCTCTTCAAGTGGTGAGAAGCTCATCTTCTCACTTTTCTTTGTATGGACATTGTTGGCTTCATCATATCCCAACCCCTTCTTGGTAATTTGAGTTTTAAAATCTGGCAACCTTGTCAAACCGGCCTTACCCTTTCCAAGACCAGCTCCGGGAAGGTAGTTCATGTTCTTCATCATATTCAAGACTTGGGAGTCCACTACTTCATCATCAGAAATTGCAGCTACTTGAAAACTATTGAGAGGCCTCTTAATCATTAGAGCATTAACAATCTCATTATATTCGGCCTCGATGACCACTGTCTCATCTCCGTTGGGGAACTTGATCTTTTGATGAAGGGTGGAAGGAACTCCACCAAGAGGATGAAACCATGGTCGCCCCAATAGTAAGGCGAAGGTAACAGGTATGTCTAAAACAACAAATTCAACAATAGATTCAATTGGACCAACCTTGACAGTAGCTTTGAAAGTTCCTTTAGCATGTTTCTTAGTGTTGTCATAAGCCCGAATGGTTACCTCGATTGGGTTTAGATCCCTTGTTGACATGGCTAGCTTTGGCAATATTTTAAGTGAACAAACATTTATGGCAGACCCATTATCGACCATTACACATGGAGTCCTCATCCCTTTTACTTATATTTTGATAAAGAGAGGGCGGATGTGATCTCTCCCCTCCTCCGGTAAGTCCGCATCTGAAAAAGAAACTACTGCCATATTAACTTCACTCTTTTCTTGAACATCTTCACATTTCATTACTCCTCCAATTTTTATGAAGCTGATCAACTCATCCGGTGTTGTGGAGGTGGAAATTGGCATGCTAGCTAAGTCCTTAGCCATAGTTTCTCAGTGCTTTTTAAAAGTAGCCAATAGTTTCTCGGTTCTTTTCAATTGTTTGAGTACAACATCATCTTCCTCTTCTTTATTTCCTACTTCAACTTCCTTTCCCTTATTAGTTTCTACCTCCTTAGGTGGTGGCCTTGCATAAGGCTTACCGGATCTAGTGTTCATTACTTCATCTTCTTCGGGCTCTGACCAAGTCCACTCCTCCTTATTGGATACAGGATCATCATCACTGTCGCTTGAATCCCAAAATCTATTAACAACACAAATTGTTACTTCTTTACCCACCATAGCTTGTTTAATTTTGCCAAATACCCCTTCTTCTTTGGTTGTTTCTCCACCCACATCTTGGAAAGAAGACATGACAAAATCTTCATGCAAACCCCCTGAAGGTTGCTGGCGGCGGTACCCTATTGAACTTTGGTAATGTGTTGTCTTTGGTGTTTGGCTTATTGGGCTCGGGTAGTATAGACCCTTAATTTTTGACCCAGTCTAGTCTAATATATTTTAATAAGTCTAAAATAGTTTTTGTGTTGTCCAATATATTTTAATTAGTCTAAAATAATTTTTGTTATCTTAATTAAATAATATTTGCTTTAGTATCTAATTTTTATTAACAAAAAATAATAAATAATAATATGAAAAAATAATAAATAAAAATTAAATAATAAAAATTAAAAATAAAAATAAAAATCAGCTCCGAAAATTAGCATGCGGCGAAATGGCCCGCAGGCCAATTTTCGCCCGCTGCAGCAGCTTTTTCCCCAGTGCAATTTTTCCGCAGCATTTTTTTTTTCACTAGCACAATTTTTCCGTAGCAGTTTTTTTTCGCCAGCGAAATTTTTCCAACACAAATTTTTCCAAAACCAAATACAATTAGGTTTTGGTTTCCTTTTCTTAATCAATATTAGATTCTGTGAATAACCAAAATTAATCATCAAAATCTTCTATAAATAAGGACTAAAACAAAACAAAAAGGGGGGGGGGATTTGGAGGAGAAATTGGAGACCAAAATTGAGGAGGAAAACTTTGAATCAATCAGACTTTTTGAGAGAGCAAACAACCAATTCAATCCATCAAAGGCAGCAAAGCTTATCTTTGTTCTTGTTCATCCAAGAAGAAATTTTTCGTGGAACCAACAAATGAAGGTATGAATTTCTTTATATGTTTCATTAATTTACAGTAGCTTCATCACTCAAGGTCAAAAATTGTTTCTGTTTCTTCAAAATAAAAAACCATAGAACCTCAATTCACCTTTTCTAAAGTTTAATAACCTTAATTCGTCTCTTTGTTTATCAAAAATCTTAAAATAGTTGTTCTATTTTCTTCAAAATCTTAAAACCCTAATTTGCCTTCCAATTCTTCAAAATCATAAATTAAATATGTTTCTTTCCAAAAACCCTAAAAAACATCTTTTATGTTTTTATAAATCTTAAATCGTTTTGTTTATTTTCATAAAACTTCATAAAATTATCAATTAATTTTCAAATTCTAAAACCTAATGCATTCTCCGAAACCCTAATTCTAAAATTCTAAAACCCTAATTCAACTCCAAAACCCAAAACAGTAAACCTAAACTAGCTAACCTAAACCCTAATTTTTCTAAACCATAATTTTTAAAACCTTAAAACCATATAAATCTAAATGTTATAATTCTACACAATAAGTAACCGTAAATCATAAATCTAATGTTTTAAAATGTCTAAACCCTACTTTCATGATTTCACTTCTCAAACAATAATTTGGTTATTCAAAGAACTTTATCAACCTCTTAAATTATAAAACTTTGCTCCATGTCAATTCTTTTAAAATTTACAGTAGCTTAAACACATGAATTCCAAAACCCTAAACACATTAAATAAAGAAACTTAAATAGAAACAGTAGCCCTAATTTGAATTTTTATTTGCTTTATTCAATTTTACATTTGATTATGCTTTGATTTATTTAAGTTCAATGATTGATTTATTTAATTTATCATGGATGGATGTTTACTTTCTATTTTGATTGATATTTAATATCTTTGATGAATGATTTATTTATTATGAATGGTTATTTACTTTTATCGATTTATTTAGATTTTCAAATGTTGTAAGAGGTATGTTTCCACTTGGTGGGTAACTCATTAGTTAAATATCATGTAATTTAAATTGCTTTTCTATTTTAGAACCAATGTAAAGGACATGTTTCTACCTTTCGGTGGGTATCCTATTTAGGCATGGATTATGTAAGGGCATGTTTCCATCTTAGGATGGGTGTCCATTTATTTGTTTTGCTTGGACATTGTTTTGATTTTCAATAAATCAATGCTTTATTTTAATTATTGTGTGTAATATGGATAATATTGTTATATTTAAGAATTTTATAATATTAAGACCTGTAAAGGAGGTCGGTTCCAATGAACCGGGCGTTGTGAGGGTGATGGGCCATTTCTCACTTTCCCCACACGTACCCAACTTTTTGAACCAATTAGGGGGTTGGAGATTCCTTAGGAATAAAGTCATCCACCCCTTTCTTTTTTTCCGGCTCATCCGGATGGCAACTCCATTTTCTCCGGACTTAGGTCTATGTTCTTTAAGGTCCCGAGCCTAAACAGTGTCGAATTCGTAAGAACCATTCCAGCAGGAGTGGGGGCAAAAATCCCCGCTCACAGTGGTGACTCCACTGGGGATAAGAGAAGTTGATTCCATTGGTCTTTATATCATTCTATTCTTTCTTATAATGATATTATCCATTGCATCATATTAGATTGCATCGTGTGCATGAGTTAGGATGCCCGTGTTACCCGTGTTATGTTATGTAAGGGATACCATACTTTCACTCAAGGTATAGAGATTGAGCATGGCATAACCACTCATAGCCTCATACTATTTGGTATATACTTGCTATGGGAACCTAAGCCTTTTATACCTAAAGACTAAAGCTCATGTAATTGGCCTAGTTACTTTCCTTAGGATTTTACCCCAAATGCATGTCCTTTGACTATGGTTAATTTGTCTTAGCTTAAATCATAGCTTATTTGGTTTGCTCTTTCTCTAATATGACCTAAGTGCATTGTAAGCACAAAATAAAATTTTCTCTAAATCCAAAAGACCAAAGCTATCTTCAAAACATTTTCAAAATTGTCTTTGGACATAAAATTTTTTCTAAAAACAAATCAAAAATTCTTTTACTCATGGCCCAAATACTAAGCCCAAAATCCATTTTTTCTAAAATCTTTTTACAATGGGCTTGGAAACAAAATTATTTTCATCTAACCTGTCTTAAAAAGAGCTTGCAAATTATTTAGGTCAATTACGAAATATCAAAAATCAATTGTGAGCCTAGTTTATACTAAGAAAAATTAATCATGGGCTTGTTTTTGGCATGAATCATTAGTTACCTTTTTCAAGTGAGAAATCTATTTATAATAAACCTCTTAATTTCATTTTAATCCAACATAGCATTAAAGCTACATTAGTTGGTCAAAAGGATTAAAACCTAATTAATGGGAATTATCATAAGTTGATTTCCATTTTTGAAAATATAACTATTGGTTGAAATGTCCGAGGGATCTATTTGAAAACAAGGTACCCCATGTTGGTATTTTGTTAACCATATACCTAGGAAAAGAGACTCGCTATTCATGTGTGGATGTTATAAGGTTGGAAGGAACATCCTATTCGTTCTTGTTTGTCTATTGTTTGTGCATACATGCATACATTTGCATCTCATATCATTAATCCTTTCTGGCTCACAGCCATGGATTACGATAGTTCAAAAGCCTACGACAATCCGACCAATGCCAGAGATGAAGTATCTAGCAACAACTCAATCACTTGCTCACCAAAAATAATGGATCCTGAACAAATTCAAAGGATGGTGGATGATGCCCTCAATGCCAAGATGGAAGAAATAAAAGAGGCCCTAGCTGAGACCATGAAGAACCAATTGACTGCAATCTTAGAAAATCATGTCGAGGCATCTGCTAGCACTAAGAAACCAAATGACTAAGGGAAGACTAAAGTTGTTGAAGTAGTTTTTGATGATGAAAAGGTGATCATTGATGATGATGATGATTGGGCATAATACTATCAAGATCCTCAAGACAAGAAGAAAGAACCAAAGATTATTGAAAGATCAACTATGGAGAAGACCGAAACTTCTGATGTTGAAAAGTTGAATGCTGATTTAAAAAAGAAATTTGAGAAAAAATTGAAAATCGAGGAAATGTCTGAAGTTGACAAATTAATTGAGCTAGATGAAGAAGTCCGGTACAAGTTCAAGATGCCATCTTTCATGAAGTTTGATGGAACCAAAAATCCTCATCTCCATGTGAAGCAGTATATCACTGCTATGCAGTCTGCCCGAGCTAGCAAGGGTCAAA
The DNA here is from genome assembly GCA_947685225.1 of Garcia nutans. Classification (NCBI taxonomy): domain Eukaryota; kingdom Viridiplantae; phylum Streptophyta; class Magnoliopsida; order Malpighiales; family Euphorbiaceae; genus Garcia; species Garcia nutans. Next base: position 39,010,223 of record CANTUV010000011.1, read on the forward strand.
CTCTAAGGTACTTTATGCTCTCATTGGGCCCTATTGTCCAAAATTGGTTCAATACCTTAGATGATGGAACACAAAAGAATTGGGATTTGCTGTACAATGCCTTCATCCAACAATATGGATACAATGTTGAGATGGAAGTTACCTTAATGCAAGTGGAGTCCATTAGGCAAAGGTCGAATAAGAATTTTGTGGATTATGTGAAGAGATGGAGAAACAAGGCCGCTTTGCTCAAGAAGAGGCCCGATGAATCCGATCAAATAAGGATGATTGTGAGAGGGGTGTTGCCTAGTCTTTGTGAGAAGATGTCTCATACACTCATCCGTGATTTCAAAGACCTTCTCCAAGCAAGTTTGCAAATTGAAGAATGGGAAAGAGAGAAGAACCATTTTTCAACAAGAAGGAATGAGAAAGGGAACTATCAGTCTGGTGGCCAAAGCATGCAAAAGGCAGCTGGTGTCAATGCTACCAACCAAGGAACAAGGAGACAATTTTTAGAATTGGGGAAACCGATGTCTTGGGTTCTCAATTAGCTTCAATGAAAGGGATTGCTACAACCCTTAAATCCTCATCCTTTGCCTAACCCTTTCCCACCTAATTTCGACACTAAAGCATTTTGTCAATTTCACCAAATGCACCGGCATGACACGGATAAATGAGTGAGGTTGAGACATGAGATCCAAAATCTAATTGATAATGGGAAGCTACCAGACCCAATAAGCCAAACACTAAAGACAACCCATTACCAAAGTTCAATAGGGTACCACCGCCGGCAACCTTCATGATTGGAGGAGGTTTGCATGAGGACTTTGTCATATCTTCTTTTCAAGATGTGGGTAGAGAAGAAACCAAAGAAGAAGAGGTATTTGGCAAAATTAAACAAGTTATGGTGGGTAAGGAAGTAACAATTTGTGTTGTCAATGGGTTTTGGGATTCAAGCGATAGTGATGATGATCTTGTATCCAAGAAGGAGGAGTGGACTTGGTCCGAGCCCGAAGAAGATGAGATAATGAACATTAAATCTGGTAAGCCTTATGCAAGGCCACCACCTAAGGAGGTAGGAACTAATAAGGGAAAGGAAGTTGAAGTAGGAAATAAAAAAAAAGAAGATGATGTTGTGCTCAAGTAATTGAAAAGAACCCAAGCAAGTGTTAGCATTTGGGACTTATTAGCTACTTCTAAAAAGCACCGAGAAACAATAGCCAAAGCCTTGGCAAGCATGCCAATTTCTACCTCTACAAAATCGAAGGAGCTGATCAACTTCATAAAAATTGGAGAAATAATGAAATGTGAAGATGTTCAAGAAAAGAGTGAAGTTAATATGGGAGTAGTTTCTTTTTGAAATATGGACTTACCAAAGGAGGGGAGAGATCACATTCGCCCTCTCTTTATAAAAATAGAAGTTAAGGGGAAGAGGACTCCATGCATAATGGTTGATGATGGGTCCACCATAAAAGTTTGTCCACTTATGATATTGCCAAAGGTAGCCATGTTAGCAAGAGATCTAAACCCGACCGAGGTAACAATTTGGGCTTATGACAACACTAAGAGACATGCCGAAGGGACTTTCAAAGCTGCTGTCAAGGTTGGTCTAATAATATCTATTGTTGAATTTGTGGTTTTAGACATACCAGTTACCTTCGCCTTACTTTTGGGGAGACCATGGTTTCATCTTCTTGGTGGAGTTCCTTCCACCCTTCATCAAAAGATCAAGTTTCCCAACGGAGATGAGACAGTGGTCATTGAAGCTGAAGATAAAGAGATTGTTAACGCTCTAATGATTGAGAGGCCTCTCAATGGTTTTCAAGTAGCTGCAATTTCTGATGATGAAGTAGTGGACTCCAAAGTCTTGAATATGATGAAGAACATGAACTACCTTCCCGGAGCTGGTCATGGAAAGGGTAAGGCCGATTTGAAAAAGCTGCCAGACTTTAGAAGTCAAACTTCTAAGAAAGGTTTGGGATATGTTGAAGCCGACAATGTCCAGCCAAAGAAGAGTGAGAAAATGAGCTTCCCACCACTTGAAGAGATCTTTGTCAAAGCTCCAGATATAGGACCATTCCAAAGAAAGCCTGAGCCAATCATGTTCATGGGAAAGTTGATCCCGGGTTTTGAAATTTTTGCAGATGTGGCCAAGCTAGTGTACCATGTGAAGAAAGAGCTCACCCTGTCAACCAACAAAGAATCCGAACCAAAAGAGAAGAATGAAGCTGTCCTGAAAGCTGAGAAGACTCTGGAGGAGATTGCTGCCCTGGTTGAAATTTTTTTAAAAAAAACCTGCCTTATGATTTTGAGAATAATGATTTTGATTTTAATTTGTCTGCCTTGTATGAGGATGATGATGTTTTCTTTTCCAAAATGAATGCAATAAAGTCTGATTTTGCTTACTTGTGTGACGTTTCTCCTGATGGTTGCATACATTCAAATAGCAGTTACATGACATCTTTAATATTAATTTTGTTAACACACAATCATTAAATTTGGGAACAACCAAAAATCCTAAAAATATTAGCATAACATCCAACCTTACTCCTGAGGGGAGAGAGAGATTTGAAAAAATATTCAAAAAGTATGAAGAAGTGTTTGCTTGGTCTTATGAGGATATGCCTGTAATAGATCAAGACATAGCCGAGCATCATATTCCTACTTACACTCACATGAAACCTATAAAACAAAATCTTAGGCGATTATGACCTGAGTGGGCTGAATTGGTTAAAGAAGAGGTCACTAAGCAAATACAAGTGAAGTTCCTTGAAGTGATAGAATATCCAGATTGGCTAGCCAACATAGTACCGGTGCCAAAGAAAGATGGAAGGATAAGGGTTTGTGTGGATTATAGAGATTTGAACAAGGCTTCCCCTAAAGTTGATTTTCCTTTACCTCATATAGATCTTCTCATTGATAGTGCAACCTCTAGTGTGCTACACTCATTTGTAGATGGATTTTCCAAATACAATCAAGTTTTAATGGCCCAAGATGATAAAGCCAAAACTGCTTTCATTACTACATGGGGTATATTTTGTTATAGGTTGATGCCATTCGGCTTAAAGAATGCTGGAGCAACCTATGAAAGGATGGCCACCATATTATTTCATGACATGATGCACAATGAAGTTAAAGTATATGTTGATGATATGATGGTTAAATCGGATACAACGGAACAACACTTCCAAAACGTAGAATTATTCTTCAATAGAGCTTTGAAATATAAGCCAAGATTGAACCCGAAGAAGTGTGAATTTGATGTTACCTCAGGTAACTTATTGGGACATGTGATTGGTCCAAATGGCTTTGAGATTGATCCTGACAAAGTTAAAGCAATCAGGGATATGCCAGCCCCTACGACAGAGAGAGAAGTTCGGGGATTTATTGGTAAATTACAATACATTAGCAGATTCATAGCAAAACTCACAACAATTTGTGAGCCTATTTTCAAATTGCTTAAAAAGAATCAACCGGTCATATGGAATGAAGAATGTCAAAAGGCCTTTGAGAGAATAAAAGAGTATTTGTTGAATCCACCAGTTTTAAAACCACCTAAACCCGGCAAACCTCTATTACTATACATAGTAGTAGAAGAAGAGTCAATAGAAGCCATCCTAGCCCAAGCAGATGAGTCGGGAATTGAACATGCAGTTTACTATTTGAGTATAAAGCTCCTACCTTATGAAATTAAGTATAGTATCATTGAAAAGACCAGTATAGCCATGGTTTGGTCTTCTAAGAAGTTCCGGCATTACTTTCAATTGTATAGTGTGCAAGCAATTTCCAGGTTGGATCCAATGAAGTACTTAAGGGAGACACCCTCTTTGATTGGGAAATATGGTCGATGGTTGATAATATTAGAAGAATTTGAGGTTGAGTATGTAACCAAGAAAATAATCAAAGGTAGGGCGGTGGCAGAATTCCTGGTGGAGCAACCATTACCAGATAGCGAAGAGGTAATCTTGGAATTTCCGGATAAACATTTAGAAGAAATCGAAGTACAAGGGCTGAAAATGTATTTTGATGGAGCAGTAAACAGGAAAGGAGCAGGTTTGGGAGTTATACTAGAATCACCCGAAGGGGAACTTATCCCTTTAGCCAAAAAGTTGAAATTTAGGACAACCAATAATATGGTGGAGCACGAAGCTTGTATTTTTGGTTTGGAAACCCTAATGCTTATGAAGGTGGATAAGGTGGAAGTTTTTGGCAATTCATTACTAGTAGTATCCCAGGTAAATGGAGAGTGGGAGTTGAAAGAAGAAAAATTAAAACCATACCACCATTACCTTACCATGAAGAAGAAGAACTTTAAGGAGTGTAGGTTTATACACCTATCGAGAGAAGAAAATCTGATGGCTGATGCCCTAGCCACATTGGCTTCAGTATGGGAAAACCCTGTCGACTTATTCCTTAAGCCTCTGATCTTGACCAATTCATTAACTGCTTGCTATGAATATGAGACAATCATTGAAATTGACACAGACCATGATGCGTGGTATGATACTATAAGGCAATTTTTGGAGAAAAGAGAATACCCGCTGGGGGCAACAAAGAAAGGGAGAAGAGCCATAAGAGCGGTGGTCATTGCAATACATCACATTCCATGGGGAGTTATATCAAAGATGGCCTGATGGGGTGTATTTAACATGTTTAAGAAAGCCTGAAGTGGAGCGTATCATGTAAGAAATACATGCGGGAAGTTATGGACCGCATATGAGTGGTTTGGCCCTAGTTAAGAAGATTATTCAACAAGGTTATTACTGGTTAACCATGGAGAAGGATTGTATTGAATTTGTAAAGAAGTGCCAACAATGTCAGATGTATGGTAACTTGAATTACATGCTTCTTGAGGAATTGCATTCTATGTCTTCACCCTGGCCATTTGCCACCTGTGGTATCGACATTATAGGAGAGGTACATCTGACAGCCTCAAACGGTCACCGTTTCATTATGGTAGCAGTAGATTATTTTTCAAAATGGGTCGAAGCTGAATCCTTCAACAAACTGGGCGCAAGTCAAATGGCTAGATTTATTGAAAAGAACCTCATCTGCAGATACGGGGTCCTGCACAGTGTGATATTAGACAATGGGGTACAGTTTCAATAAGCAGTTAAGGATTTATTCTCAAAGTACCGAATCCATCATCATAGATCCTCTCCTTATAGACCAAAGGCTAACGGTGCAGTAGAAGCAACAAACAAGACAATTAAGAAAATTCTGTCCAAGATGACCAAGACTTATAGGGATTGGTCAGAGATGCTTCCCTTTGGTTTATGGGGGTATAGGACAAGTGTGCGAACACCTACTAGAATGACACCATTGTCTTTGGTTTACAGGATGGAAGTAGTATTGCCAATTGAAATAGAAATCAAGTCATTGAGAGTAGTCTTGGAAGCTGAATTGCCTGAAACGGAATGGGTAGCGAGCAGATACACACAGTTAGCTTTACTAGAAGAGAGAAGGTTAAAAGCACTGTATCATCACCAACTGTATCAAAAGAAGATAGCTCGGACCTACAATAGAAGGGTTAAAATCAGAAAACTCAGAGTCGGGGATTTGGTATTGAAGCAATGTAAGCCTAATGTATCTAATCCAAGAGGGAAGTTCAGGCCTAGCTGGGAAGGGCCATATGTCGTAAACAAATCATGAACAAAGGTGCAGTGAAGTTATCAGGCCAGTAAACATTGACAAATTGAAGAAATTTTATGTATGATATAAAAAAAAGAGAGAGAGAGCTCGCTAGGTTGAAAACCCAAAAAGGGTAGCCTAGGCAAAAGTTAGAGCAGTCCGCTTGTTCCGAAAACCATAAAGGGTGGGCTAGGCAACAATTAGGGCTAAATGAGAGAATATCGTCAATTAGAAAACCCAAAAGGGCTAGTTGGCAACAGGAGTGATCTTGTGTATGCTAGCTTTATGTTTGGTTGTTCCCCAATTTAATAAAACAGAATTAATGTTAAAATTGTTCTATGTGCACTGTTATAAGTATTTGACTGGATATGGATAAAATAAATAAACACAATAGCAAAATATGATGACAAATTATAAATGGAAAAGAAGCATCTTTTATTACTTTAATTATTTTTCATCCTAACAATACACTTTCTTAATTGACAAATGTAAAATCTATGGCAGTTGATAAAAATAACATGCAGGCCAGCTTTGCCTCGGCCGATCCAAATAGGCTTTAGTCAAGCAAGGCATGTCTAAATCGGGAGTAAAGTCAGAATCACAAGGCTCAGCTCTATACTGATGGCCAAGGCATCGAGGATCATAGTAAGTACCTTGACGAAGAGCAGCAAGGGGAACATACATCAAGTATGTCCGCGTGGTGATGCAAGAAATCTTCCACCAAGGTACCAACCAAAGGAGTAGTTTCCTAGCAGAATGATGACGTGGCAGATATCTGGCAAAATCCATGGATGGAGTATCAAGCAAACAAAGACACTCCTGAAGCCAAATCTATGAAGGAAGAATAAAATAATAATAATAAAAAGTCCGCTAAGTTGAAAACCCGCAAGGGCAACTTAGGCAAAAATTAGGACAGCTCTCTAGTTTCAAAAACCCACATGGGCAGACTAGACAAAAATTAGAGCAATAAAAATATATATAATAAAAAGAAGAGGTTCGCTAAGTTGAAAACCTGCGAGGGCAGCTTAGGTAAAAATTAGGACAGCTCACTAGTTCCGAAAACCCACACTGGGCCATCGATGACTCAGTGAGAATGTTGGAAAGATAGCGTAGCCCTCATCAAAGGAGACCAGTTTGTCCGCTCTTCTAGGTTCCACTAGGCCAAATTCACCTGCAAAATCACATAAGGTAAGTAAACTTTCACATAAAATTTAAAGCATACTAATGTTGTTTTACCTGGTCCCAGGTTAAGCTACTCAACATAAAGCGGTGAGTATGCACATGGTGAGAGCCGAGAACGTTCACACGATCGGACAACAAGAAATTTAATCTTGGATACCTGATTCTCTCTCGGGAAATACCGGGTACCTGTATGAGGTTGTGTTCATATGCCCATGCCTACAATAATAGTAAAGATCAAATTCATGCTTGAAAAGAGTGGAATTGACATTGGTAGAAGAAGAATACCTCGACAACCGCCATCAAGCCGACAAAAGATTTCTTATTTCGGCAAAGTTTATCAAGACCATGGTAAAGACAGGTGAGACCAGCTTCACCCCAACCAGAAGATAGTACCGTTCTGAAATAATAAAGGGCCTTCAACACTGAGAAGTCAATGGAGGATTCAGTGCTACCTAAGATGGTCGACCCAAGCAAATATAACAAAAATCCTCGAGCATACTGTTGGGCCATGTCCTTGTGAACCCGTCCTTCGTAGTTCATCCAATAACTACGAATCGGTTTAATTTTTATATTAAAAGGCCCCTTATATGATGGTTCCATACCAATTAATTCCTGAATTTCTTCAAATGTCAAAATATCATTGGTCAGAGGAAAAATCTATCGGACCAATTGCAATCTCTCCAATGGGCAAGTGAAAAGTGTGGGTTGTGTCCAACCATCATTCTGCAAGTGCCTGGACTGCACTCCGGTCTATCTAATACTCCTCCGATGGCAATTGTAAGATGAAGCTCTCAAAGGCGCAATCTCGGATAATCTGCCTTACCCGAGAAGGCACTACATCGTACTATTATCGGGCTTTATAGATACACCCTCCGGCCCAAACAACGCAACGATCATGCTAACACGGAGCCATGTAAGTTAATACAAGGTAAGTACATACTATCCTATCTGCTTAAATTAATTTATTTTTCCTAAATTTTCTAAAAATTATAATAATATAAAAATATAAATGCAAACACAATAATAATAAAAGAGCAAAAAATAATTTATAAATAAATAAAAATTAATATAAATAAATAGCAGAAAGACGAAAAAATAATAAAAATATAAAGAAAGAGAAAAATAATTACCGCGCACTTTTCATTGGAACTACGATGAAGCGGCATCCCGGCTAGTAGATCTATATTTTCATCTTCATGATGCCGAATAAACTCTAATAACTCGGCATTAGAATGAGTTCCTAACCTTGAAGCATGCATTTTTTTTTTTGAAAACTATATGCTAAATTTGAAAGAATTTGAGAGAATTATAGAAATTGAGAAGTTTTGCTGTGAATCAAATGAAGGAACTCATGGGTTTATATAGAGAAACGGCAAGGAAAAAAACAAAATTCAAAAATAAGTTTACTGTTCATGAATAGCAAACTTTTACTATTGATAAATAGTAAATTTTACTATTTATGAATAGTAAATTACTATTGATGAATAGTTAATTACTATTTCCAATAGTAAATACTATTTATAAATAGTAAGTTACTATTTATGAATAGTAAAATAGTGCATAAATAGTGACTACATATTAAATAAACAGTAAATTCAATTATTCACTTTAATCATTCAAATGCTTGCGCGTGTATAAATATTTTTACAATCAATCAGGGTGCAAGAAGAAGACATATGCATAAAAACAAGTCAAACTTTTTGAAATAAAAAATTATTAGCTCGGGTCCAGAACCCAAATTACCCTTAGGTCCATAACCTAGAATTTTCCTTAGGTCCAGAACCTAGAATCTCTTTTAAGTCCAGAACTTAGCTAGGGTGCAGAACCCAAATTACCCTTAGGTCCAGAACCTAGAATCTCATCTAAGTCCATAACTTAGCTCGGGTCCAAAACTCAAATTTTACTTAGGTCTAGAACCTAGAATCTCTTCTAAGTCCAGAACTTAGCCCGGGTCCAGAACCCAAATTTTCCTTAGGTCCAGAACCTATAATCTTTTCTAAGTCCAGAACTTAACTCGGGTCCAGAACCCAAATTTTTCTTAGGTCCAGAACCTAGAATCTCTTCTAAGTCCAGAACTTAGCCCAGGTCCAGAACCCAGAATCTCTTTTAAGTTCAGAACTTAGCTTGGGTCTAGAACCCAAATTATCCTAAGGACCAGAACCTAGAATCTCTTCAAAGTCCAGAACTTAGGTCGGGTCCAGAACCCAAATTTTACTTAGGTCTAGAACCTATAATCTCTTTTAAGTCCAGAACTTTGCTCGGGTCCAGAATCCAAATTTTTCTTAGGTCCAGAACCTAGAATCTTTTCTAAGTCCAGAACTTAGCTTGGGTCCAGAACCCAAATTTTTCTTAGGCCCAGAACCTAGAATCTCTTTTAAGTCCAGAACTTAGCTTGGGTCCAGAACCAAAATTTTCCTTAGGTCCAGAAACTAGAATCTCTTCTAAGTCCAGAACTTAGCTCGGGTCTAGAACCCAAATTTTCCTTAGGTCCAGAACCTATAATCTCATCTAAGTCCAGAACTTAGCTCGGGTCCAGAACCCAAATTTTTCTTAGGTCCAGAACCTAGAATCTCTTTTAAGTCCAGAACTTAGCTCGAGTCCAGAACCCAAATTTTTCATAGGTCCAGAACCTAGAATCTCTTTTAAGTCCAGAACTTAGCTCGGGTCTAGAACCTAAATTTTCCTTAGGTCCAAAACCTAGAATCTTTTCTAAGTCCAGAACATAGCTTAGGTTCAGAACCTAAAATTATCCTTGAGTCTAGAACTCGAACCGGGTCCAGAACCCAAAATCTCAACCATCTCAAAAATTAAGTCTTATTGCTTTTCACTCTCTTTCACTAAAGTCTCAGATCATTCAAGCAGGGGGCAAACTGTAGATACTTAATTTTTGGCCCAGTCCGGTCTAATATATTTTAATAAGTCCAAAATAATTTTTCTGTTGTCCAATATATTTTAATTAGTACAAAACAATTTTTGTTATCTTCATTAAATAATATTTCTTTAGTATCTAATTTTTTTAATAAAAAATAATAAATAATAATATTAAAAATAATAAATAAAAATAAAATAATAAAAAATAAAAATAAAATAAAATAAAAATCGACGATGAAAAAATCAGCAACGAAAAAATCATCGCAGAAAATTAGCGTACGGTGAAATGGCTGCAGGCCAATTTTCGCCCGCTGTCGCAGCTAGCTACGGCAGCTTTTTCGCCAGTGTAATTTTTTCGCAGCAGTTTTTTTTTCACCAGCAAAATTTTTTCGACGCAAATTTTTTCCGAAACCAAATACAATTAGGTTTCAGTTTCCTTCTCTTAATTAATGTAGATTCCGTGAATAATCAAAATTAATCATAAAAATCTTCTATAAATTTATGATAATTCCCATTAATTATGTTTTAATCCATTTAACCAACTAAAGTAGCTTTTATGCTAAATTGGATTAGAACTAAATTAAGAGGTTTATTATACATAGATTTCTCACTCAAAAAAAGTAACTAATGGTTCATGCCAAAAACAAGCCCATGATTAATTATTCTTAGTATAAACTAGGCTCACAATTGATTCTTGGTATTTCGTAATTGACCCAAATAATTTGCAAGCTCTTTGTAAGAAAAGGTAAAAATAATTTTATTTCTAAGCCCATTGTAAAGAGATTTTAGAAAAAATGGATTTTGGGCTTAGTATTTGGGTTATGAGCAAAAGAATTTTTTTTTTGTTTTTAGAAAAGTTTTATGTCAAAAGACCATTTTGAAAAATTTTTGAAAATTGCTTTGGTCTTTTGGATTTTAAAGAAAAATTTATTTTGAGCTCACAATGTACTTAGGTCATATTAGAAAAACAACAAACCAAATAAGCCATGATTTAAGCCAAGATAAACTAACCATAGGCAAACAACATGCATTTGGGGTAAAAACCTAAGGAAAGTAACCAGGCCAATTACATGAGCTTTAGTCTTTGGGTAAAAAGGCTTAGGTTCCCATATCAAGTATATACAAAAAGGTATGAGGCTATGGGTGGATATGCCATGCTCAATCTCCACACCTTGAGTGAAAGTATGGTATCCCTTACATAACAGAACATGGGTAACACGGGTGTCCTAACTCACGCACACGATGCAATCTAATATGATGCAATGGATAATATCATTATAAGAAAGAATAGAATAATATAAAGACCAACAGAATCAACTTCTCTTATCCCCAGTGGAGTCGCCACTGTGAGCGGGGATTTTCGCCCCCACTCCAGGTGGAATGGTTCTTGCGACTTCGGCACTATTTAGGCTCAGAGCCTTAGAGAACACGGACCTAAGTCTATCAATCTCATCGGATATAATACCCCCAGCATAATGGCTCAACCGGATAAACTCAACCTCATATTCCGTTACTGACCGGTTGTCTTGTTTCAAACTTAGAAACTCCATCTTCTTCACATCTTTATACTCCCTAGGAGTATACTTCAATTCAAACTCTCTTAGAAAATCAGCATAGGACAGTGTTGGTGGATCATCCATAGCATGGGGCACTGTCCTCCACCAGTCATATGCGTCCTTCTGCAACAATGATCTTACATAATCAAATCTTTCCTCTGGAGTGGCTTGCAATTGAACAAATATTCTCTGTACTTTATCTAGCCACTGCTCTGCTACAGCTGGATCAATGGTACCTAGAAAATCTTCTGCTCCATACTTTCTTAGCTTATCATACTGTCTCACTGATACCAAAGGCTGTGGGGGTGATGGCGGTGGTTGCACTGGTGCTTGCCTCAAAGCCTCTACCACATGCCTAACCCAAACTGGCGGAACATCCTCACTAGCTGGTCTCCCCGACACAGAAACAGGTACTTCTCCAGCACTATCCACTCTAACTCCCTCTCCAATCTCATCCGGAGCTACACTCTCTGCACTACCCTCAACTGATTGACGTGAGTGAGAATCCATCACAATATATGTCTGCAAACACAGTAGAATACATCTTATTAAAGATCAGAGACTGCCAATCCCAACAGGTATTTTATTCAAAAACTCACTTTTAAAGTCAAAATATTCTTTTTCTTACATTTTACCTAGGTTGAGAATCTCAAACCTAGGCTCTGATACCAAAACAATTGTAACACCCCCACACTCGGTACAAGTACACTACAAACACCACCATGTAATATACGTGTACTGAACATAGGGATGCTACGGTTTTCTCTAACAATCAAATCACTTTAAAAGATACCATAATCTTTATTATTATACATGATAGAAAATAAGTAATTAACTTGTAACATAAAAACAAAATAGACATAAATACTTTTACTTAATACGCAACGGAATTTATAAAATAATTACATATATGAAAACATTTAAATCCATATTTACAAATATACATATATTCACATTATGAACAATACTTTAGAAAATATAAAGAATTTATACATGATTGGCAGCTCTTCTCTGATCTTTAAGTCCCAAAATAAACTCTTCAATGTCTACTCTCACTCGGTATCGAAGAACTCTCGGGTTCAACTCTGTTACCTGCGTGATCAACACTATCGCGCTAAGCCAACGGCTTAGTAATATAAAGTATGCTAGCATTATGCTTTAGTACAATGCAATGTCACACATTTTAATACTCAAATCAATATCATAGATGAAAGGCTAACAACATACCTTTATATTTCATAAACCACATATATAAACATATCACATTTCAATATCCTTCCATATATCCCATTAGTCAATCATTTTACCATTCATGAATCACATTAAACAAAGACAAGCATGGGCCCAAGACACACTAATATGCCATTCAACTTTCAGAGTTAATGCTTTGGTTTTGTTATCACATTTATCATTATTATTATAAACCCAACTAGGCTTCAAGGATTTAGGTTCAACCAAGCTTCAAGGGGAACAAAGCATGCTAAGTATCAACCCAACTTGGCTTCAAGAACCCACCCAACCTAGCTTTAAGGGTTGTAACATCTCAATTAGGCTTTAAGGATCAAATCCAACCTAACTTCAAGAGAATGTTACCAATAGGCATGCCACCAATAACAAAACTTTGAAAATGAATAACACATTAGACACACAATTCATTTATTATTTCATTCTCAAATCTCATCATCAATTAGGCAAACATGCCTTATTTCTTTCAATTGAATCATCATAGCCAATCACAATGGCTTCATATCATATTATATCTCAATTCATATTATTCACATAGCATCCTTGATATAAAATTTCAAAGTACATTATTAATATAACACATTACCATTCACAAGACTCACAATGCATAATACATAACCTTGTTCATATAGTATCATATGCATTATCAAATGGCAGTTCAATTTCAATCATGTAAGAAGAACAAAAACTAAACACAGTAGCGAACACACTCAAGGGACACGGCCAAACTTGTGGCCGTGTCTCTCAACCAAAAGCCTCTCAACCAAAAGCAACAGAAGCCAACATGGGCAAGGGACAAGGCCGTGTCCTCTCCAAAAATCACCCAACACGGCCAAATTTCCATGGACTTGGCCGTGTCTCTCAAAAATACTTTAGGTTGGCCGTGTCTCTTCCTTGGTTTGGCCATGTCTCTCATGTATAAAACCCTAAACATAGCCAAAACTCCTTTGATTGAATTTAAACACATTAAGCACAACATAAACTCATTCAAATGGATGTAATCAAAGTCATTAACACTTATTTTGCATGTTTAACACAATATTTACATTAACCATACATCAACAATTCATTTAATCATCTACCATTTCAAAACCCTAAAACCAAACATCACTCTTAACTTATCATCTTCAAACAAAGACCAACATCAATTCAACCTTTTTAACTTATAATCAATCTCAATACTTATAAACTCATCTCAACCACACCTATTCATAATCTCAACACATCACAACCCACCTCAAACATAACTTCAAAAATAACAAAGATAAACAAGAGAGCACTTACCTTAAATGAAGAAATTTCACAAATCTCCAACCAAATCCTTTGATTCCTCCTTCAATTTGATTCTAGCATCAAGAACACCTCTCTTGCTCTCTCCTCTCTTGAATAGCCGGCACACAAAGGAGAAGAAAAGAAAAATATACAAGTCAAACTTCTCTTCTTCTTTAAATATCCACCAAGCAATTCTAACAAGGCAATTACCTAAATGCCCTCATCCAATTAACTTAACCTTTGTCACTTATATGCCCATCTAAGTAATTTCACATGTCACAAATAAATATCCTCTTCCATTGACCATCCCTTTTGACTAATGTATATGTTATATATATAACCATATACCCAACATATACACTTTCTCTCTACACATTACTTTCCTTTTTAAACAATACATAAACATTCTCTTTTCAATTTCTTTTCTCTTTCAAATCAACATATACATTCAATGCAATTAAAACAACAATAATATTCAAAACTTCTAGGGCATACATTGGGATATTACACAACCTGCAAAAAGGATTTACACTGCTAGTACAAAATAAAGTAAAGGTTTATTATGAAATACAGTAGATAAAATATTTGTTCACTATGCAACGGAAAGTAACAATATTTACAAATTCATATACATCAAAACTCAAGTTTTACAACACATAAAATTTATACTTGTTTGGCAGTCAGTCTTCGATCTTAAAGCCCACTATTCACTCTTCAAAATCTAGGCTCGACTTGGCCTAGAGGAACTCTCTGGTTCTTCCCTGTCACCTGCGCAAAGAATCACATTCGCGCTAAGCCAACGGCTTAGTGGTACAAACTACAGTGCTATGATGCTTTAATGCCATGCTAATGTCACACAATCAAGATTCAAGATCAATTCAAGAGAATATTATATTTCACAATTTTACATTATTTAATAATTAATCAAAATATTCATGATTCACATTGAAAACAAAGACAAGCATGGGCCCAAAATACACTAATATGTTATTCAAAGTTCAGAGTTACTTCTTTGGTCTATAATCATAATCATCAAGCCTGTAGGCGATATACACATATATATATCTATCCATGGATAGGGTAACAGACCCAGTCTCATGGACCTCTACTAGGCTAGACTCAAGGAGATCCTCAACCCGGCAAGACTGTTACCAAAACAAGTGTAACAGACCCAGTCTCTTGGACCTAAACCCGACTAATCTCGAGGAGATCCTCAACCCGGCAAGACTGTTACTATTATTCATATATTTTGTAGGCATGCCGCCAAACCCAGAACTCTGAAATCTGAATAACATATTAAGCACACAAACATTTCATTCATCTCTTCATAATCTCTTTCTCAATTCATTTTATATTTCATAAACAAATTAGGCAACCATGTCTCAATCATCTCATTTGCATCATCATAGCCAACAATCATGGCCTCATATCTCATATGATCTAAAATCACAATAAAGCAACTCTTCATAACATCATATCTTTCACATTTCATTTCATCATCACATCTTGCACATTTCACATTTCATTATATTTCAAATCACATTAATCAATTCATTATTCAAATGGATATAATCAATGGCATTAACACATATTTCACATGCTCATCACAACATTCACATTATAACCAAATATATCTCAAGTCTCAATATCATATGAATGTATGCAATAATGTAGTTTGTACTTACCTGAAAACCAACTCACACCAATCTATACACCTACTCTTCCAAGAATCCTCAACACTTAGGTTAGGGCAATTCAACCTCTTCACAACCTAATCCAAAAGGAATATTAGCAAAATGACCATATGAATAGTAAATTCTGGTTTTAGACTCCACTTTATCCTTATTTTGAAAAATTGTATAAAATAATCTACTTGACTAAAAATTCTAAAATTTTTACAGAATTTGGTTTTACATCTTAAAATCATTCCTTTAAAAGTTCAGATCAAACTGAACACAAAATCCTGGTCAAATAGTTCACCCAACCAGACTGCCCCAATTGCCCTGCATCCTGGCAGCAGTTCTAAACTTTGTGAATTCCATAAATCAAATTCAATCAACGTGGTTCCAAATTATTTTTCTCAAATACTAGACTCACTAAGCCACAACATATCAAAAATTCAATTGGATATTATTTTTCTATATTTTATTAAAAATCCCGAAAGATAGCTGTCTCAGTTAAGGTACCTGCTGGAACAGGTCTAATAAAAATAATCTTTCCAAAATCATAACCATTCCAAAATCGAATCAACATATTTTTCAGTCATTCTAGACTCATAGAGGCACAACATATCAAAAATTCACTTCAAGAACATTTTTCTATATTTAATTAAAAATCGTACAAGTCACAGCCTTTACTAATTGTAAAACAGAAAGAAATTTCACTAAACACAACTCTTACTCTTCCATCACCAACACCAACATAACTTCTTATCTTTAATTCCATTTCCAACACATACAAACACACCACAAGCAATCATAACCATATTATCAACAACACTTCATCAAACTAAAAAATAACTTCAAAAACAACAAGAGCAATCAAGAGAGAACTTACCAAAATAATGAAATTTCTTGAAATTCCAACTTGTTTATTTGAAATCTCCTTCAATTTGATCTTAGAACTCAAAACCTTCTTCTTGCTCTCTTGTCTTGATAATGGCAGGCCACCAAAGGAGAAGAAAAGAAAATGAAGAAACAAAGTCAAACTTTTCATCTCTTTAAACCTCCACCAAGCATTCCAAAAAGAAAATTACTTAAATACCCCCATCTATTTGTTTTAACTTCCTTTCACTTACATGCCCTTTTTAGTAATTTCATAAATAACCAAAATAAATATCTTCTTCCTTTGACCATCCATTTGACTTGTGTATATGTTATATATATATCCATATATACAACATATACACTCCTTTTTAAATTATTTTCTCTTTCCAATAACATATACATTTTAATTCAAATAAAACAATAATTATACTAAAACTTCTAGGCACATTTTGGGATATTACAGAAGAGGACTCCATGTGTAATGGTAAATCATGGGTCTGCCATAAATGTTTGCCCACTTAAGATATTTCCAAAGCTAGCCATGTCAACAAGGGATCTAAACCCAACTGAAGTAACAATTTGGGCTTATGACAACACTAAGAGACACGCCGAAGGGACTTTCAAAGCTGCTGTCAAGGTTGGTCCAATTGAATCTATTATTGAGTTTGTTGTTTTAGACATACCAGTTACCTTTGCCTAACTCTTGGGGTGACCATGGTTTCATCCTCTTAGTGGAGTTCCTTCCAACCTTCATCAAAAGATCAAGTTCCCTAACGGAGATGAGGCAGTGGTCATTAAAGCTGAAGATAATAAGATTGTTAACGCTCTAACAATTGAGAGGCCTCTCAATGGTTTTCAAGTAGCTGCAATTTCTGATGATGAAGTAGTGGACTCTAAAGTCTTGAATATGATGAAGAACATGAACTACCTTCCCGGAGCTGGTCTTGGAAAGGGTAAGGCCGGTTTGACAAAGCTGCCAAACTTTAGAACTCAAACTTCATAGAAAGGGTTTGGATATGATGAAAACAACGATGTCCAGCCAAAGAAGAGTGAGAAGATGAGCTTCCCACCACTTGAAGAGATCTTTGTCAAAGCTCTAAATATGGGACCACTCCAAGGAAAGCCCGAGCCAATCATGTTCATGGGAAAGTTGATCCCAGGTTTTGAATTTTTTGCAGATGAGGTTGAGCTAGTGTACCAAGTGAAGAAAGAGCTCACCCTGTCAGCCAATAAATAATCCAATCCAAAAGAGAAGAATGATGCTATCCTGAAAGCCGAGAAGACTCCGGAGGAGATTGCTGCCCTTGTTGAAGAAAAGTTTGAAGACATCCTGCCTTATGATTTTGAGAACAATGATCTTCATTTTAATTTTAATTTGTCTGCTTTGTATGAGGATGATGATGTTTTCTTTTCCAAAATGAATGCAATAAAGTCTGATTTTGCTTACTTGTGTGATGTTTCTCCTGGTGGTTGCATACATTCAAATAGTAGTTACATGAGCATCTTCAATATTAATTATGTTAACACACAATCATAAATTTGCAAACAACCGAAAATCCTAAAAACATTAGCATAGCATCCGACCTTACTCCTGATGAGAGAGAGAGATTTGAAAAAATATTAAAAAAAAAAAGAAGAAGTGTTTGCTTGGTCTTATGAGGATATGCCTGGGATAGATCGAGACATAGCCAAGCATCATATTCCTACTTACACTCACATGAAACCTGTCAAACAAAAGCTTAGGCAATTAAGACCTGAGTGGGCTGAATTGGTTAAAGAAGAGGTCACTAAGCAAATACAAGTGAAGTTCCTTGAAGTGATAGAATATCCAGATTGGCTAGCCAACATAGTACCTGTGCCAAAGAAAGATGGAAGGATAATGGTCTGTGTGGATTATAGAGATTTAAACAAGGCTTCACCTAAAGATGATTTCTCTTTACCCCATATAGATGTCCTTATTAATAGTGCAGCCTCTAGCGTGCTACACTTATTTGTAGATGGATTTTCTAGATACAATCAAGTGTTAATGGCCCAAGAGGGTAAAGCCAAAATTGCTTTCATTACTAACACGTCCAAAACATAGAATTATTCTTCGATGGAGCTTTGAAATATAAGCTAAGATTAAACCCATAGAAGTGTGTGTTCGGTGTTACCTCAGGTAAATTATTAGGACATGTGATTGGTCCGAATGGCATTGAGATTGATCCTGACAAAGTTAAAGCAATCAGGGATATGCCAGCCCCTAGGATGGAGAGAGAAGTTCAGGGATTTATTGGTAAATTACAATACATTATCAGATTTATAGCAAAGCTCGCAACAATTTGTGAGCCTATCTTCAAATTGCATAAAAAGAATCAGCCGGTCATATGGAATGAAGAATTTCAAAAGGCCTTTGAGCGAATAAAAGAGTATTTGTTGAATCCACCTGTTTTAAAACCACCTAAACCCGGAAAATCTCTATTACTATACTTAGGAGTAGAAGAAGAGTCAATAGGAGCCATGTTAGCCCAAGCAAATGAGTCAGGGATTAAGCATGCAGTTTACTATTTGAGTAGAAAGTTCCTATCTTATGAAATTAAGTATAGTATAATTGAAAAGACCTGTATAGCCGTGGTTTGGTCTTCTAAGACGTTGCGGCATTACTTTCAATCATATAGTGTGCAAGCAATTTCCAGGTTGGATCGAATGAAGAACTTAAGGGAGACACCGTCTTTAATTAGGAAATATGGTCGATGGTTGATAATATTAGAAGAATTTAAGATTGAATATGTAACCAGAAAAATAATCAAAGGCAGAGCGGTGGCAGAATTCCTGGCCCAACAACCATTACCAAAGAGCGAAGAGGTAATCTTGGAATTTTCGGATGAACATTTAGAGGCAATTGAAGTACAAGGGTGGAAAATGTATTTTGATGGAGTAGTAAACAGGAAAGGAGCAGGTTTGGGAGTTGTACTAGAATCGCCCGAAGGGGAACTCATCCCTTTAGCCAAAAAGTTGAAATTTAGGGCAACAAATAATATGGTGGAATACGAAGCTTGTATTTTCAGTTTGGAAACCCTAATGATTATAAAGGTGGATAAGGTGGAAGTTTTTGGTGATTCATTTCTAGTAGTATCCCAAGTAAATAGAGAGTGGGAGTTGAAAGAGGAAAAATTAAAACCATACCACCGTTACCTGACCATGATGAAGAAGAACTTTAAGGAGTGTAGGTTTATACACCTATCAAGAGAAGAAAATTAGAGGGCTGATCCCCTAGCCACACTGGTTTCGGTATGGGAAAACCCTGTCAGCTTATTCCTTAAGCCTCTGATCTTGACAAGTTCATCAACTCCTTGCTATGAATATGAGAGAATCATGGAAACTGATACAGACCATGATGCGTGGTATGATACTATAAAGCGATTTTTGGAAGAAAGAGAATACCCACCGGGGGCAACAAAGAAGGAAAGAAGAGCCATAAGGCGGTGGTCATTGGAATACATCACATTCCATGGAGAATTATATTGAAGATGGCATGATGGGGTGAATTTAAGATGTTTAAGAAAGCCTGAAGTGGAGTGTATCATGTCAGAAATACATGCGGGAAGTTGTGGTCCGCACATGAGTGGTTTGGCCCTAGTTAAGAAGATTATTCGAAAAGGTTATTACTGGTTAACCATGGAGAGGATTGTATTGAGTTTGTGAAGAAGTGCCAACAATGTCAGATGTATGGTAACTTGAATCACATGCCTCCTGAAGAATTGCATTATATGTCTTCACCCTAGCCATTTGCCACTTGGGTTATAGACATTATAGGAGAGATACATCCGACAGCCTCAAACGGTCACCATTTCATTGTGGTAGCAGTAGATTATTTTTCAAAATGGGTCAAAACTGAATCCTTCAACAAACTGGGTGCAAGTGAAATGGCTACATTTATTTAAAAGAACCTCATCTGCCGGTACGGGGTCTCGCACAATGTGATATCAGACAATGGGGTACAATTTCAAGGAGCAGTTAAGGATTTATTCTCAAAGTACCAAATCCATCATCATAGATCCTCTCCTTATAGACCAAAGGCTAATGGCGCAGTAGAAGCAACAAACAAAAAAATTCAGCAAATTATGTCCAAGATGACCAAGACTTACAGGGATTGGTCAAAGATGCTTTCCTTTGCTTTATAGGGATATAGGACAAGTGTACGAACACCTACTAGAATGACATTGTTCTCTTTGGTTTACGGGATGGAAGCAGTGTTGCCAATTGAAATAGAAATCAAGTCATTGAGAGTAGTCTTGGAAGCCAAACTGCCTGAAACGGAATGGGTAGCAAGCAGATATGTACAGTTAGCTTTACTAGAAGAGAGAAGGTTAAAGGCACTGTATCATCACCAACTGTATCAAAAGAATATAGCTCAAGCCTACAATAGAAGGGTTAAAATCAGAAAACTCAGAGTCGGGGATTTGGTGTTGAAGCAATGTAAGCCTAATGTATCTGATCCAAGAGGGAAGTTTAGGCCTAGCTGGGAAGGGCCATATGTCATGAAACAAGTCATGAACAAAGGTGTAGTGAAGCTATCAAACATGGATGGGAATGAATTTAGTGAGCCAGTGAACGTCAACAGGTTGAAGAGGTTTTATGTTAAAAAAAAAAAAGAGGAAGCTCGCTAGGTTGAAAACCCAAAAGGGTGGCCTAGGCAAAAGTTAGAGCAGTCTGCTAGTTCTGAAAAACCCGAAAGGGTGGCCTAGGCAACAATTAGGGCTAAATGAGAGAAAATTGTCAATTAGAAAACCCGAAAGGGCTAGTTGGCAACATGAGTGATATTGTGTATGCTAGCTTTATGTTTGGTTGTTCCCCAATTTAATAAAACAGAATTAATGTTAAAATTGTTCTATGTCCACTGTTATAAGTATTTGACTGGAAGTGGATGAAATAAATAAACACAATAGCAAATGGTGATGACAAATTTTAAATGGAAAAGAAGCATCCTGTAGACCCTTAATTTTTTACCCAATTCGGTCCAATATGTTTTATTTAGTCCAAAATGATTTTTGTTGTTTAATTGGTCCAAAATAATTTTAATTAAATAATTTTTGCTTTATTATCTAATTTTTATTAATAAAAAATAAAAATAAACAAATAAAAGTCAAAAAATAAAAATAAAAATAAAATCGGAGTCGAAAAAATCGGAGACAAAAAAATCATCGCGCGAGCCCGTGGGCATTTCGCCCGCAGAAGAATTCTGCGTGCGAAATGGCCACGCAGAAAAATTCTGCTTGCGTGCAGAATTTTTCTGCTTGCAAAATGGCTATGGGCCCATTCCGCGCGCACTGCCGCAACCAACTGCGGTAGAATTTTTTCGCCAGCGCATTTTTTCCTACGGCAATTTTTTTCGGCAGCGCAATTTTTCCGATGCAAATTTTTCGAAACCTATTTCAATTAGGTTTTGGTTTCTTTTTATTATTATTATTAATATTACTTACCTTGACTAATTAGGAATAAATCATATCAAACCACTATAAATAAGGACCAAAGGAAATTAAATTGGGGGAGCTGAAAATCTAACAAGAGCTTGGAAAATTTGAAACCAAATCAAGGATGGAAAAGGAACAAATCAATTTCTTTTTTCTGGAAGAGCAGGGACATGATTTAAGCAATTCAAAGGCAGCACTTGTCTTTGTTTTTTTAATCCATCCAAGAAAAATAATTTTTGGAGGAATCATCAAAAGGAGGTATGTATTAAATTCTTTGCTTTTTTTACATAGTAGCTAAAACTAGGATTTTGTGTTTTTCAAAATTTTAAAATCTTAGAATTTTAATTTAGTTTTTCTAAGGTCAAAAAACTTTATTTCGTTGGTTTATTTTCCAAAAGACTTAAAATTGTTATTTTTTCTTGTTAAAAATCTTAAAACTCTAATTGAACATATTTTTCAACAAAACTAAGATTTAAATTATGTTTCCTTTAAAATTTTAAAGCCTTAAAAAACTTGGTATTACTTCATTCAAAAAGCCTTAAAAAACATCTTTTCTATTTATAAAAACTTTAATTTATTTGTTTAAATTCATAAAACTTCATGAAATTATCAAATTGATTTCCAAATTCATAAAAATCATTCATCACTGTGACCCTAAATTCTAAAAATACTAAACCCAAATTCAACTTTCAAAATTCAAAATAGTAAACTTTAAACCCTTTAAAACTTTAAACCCTAACTTTTTCTAAGCTTTAATTTTTTAAAACATTAAAAACCATAAAAACATAAATATTTTAAATTTACTCAGTAGCTTGAAATCATCATTTAAAACCATGAATCAAAAGTATTGTAAAGTGTCCAAAACCCTAGTTTCATGATTTTACCATTCAAACCTTAATTTGTTTAATCAAAGAGTCTTACCAACCTTTTAAAACGTAAAACCTCAATCTATTTTAATTCCATAAAAAGTCACAGTAGCTTAAACTTTAGAAATTTCCAAAACCTTAACACATGAGATAAAGAACCATAAATGGAAATAGTAGCTATAATTTGGACTTTTTATTTGCTTTATTCAATTCTATATTTGATTATGCTTTGATTTATTTTTATATGCTTTAATTTATTTAAGTTCAATACTTGGTTTTTTTTTATTTATCATGGCTGTATGTTTACTTTTTATTGATATTTAAATACCTTTGATGAATGATTTATTTATTATGAATGGTTATTTACTTTTATCAATTTATTTAGACTTTCAAATGTTGTAAGAGGTATGTTTCCACTTGGTGGGCACCTCATTAGTTAAATATCATGTAATTTAATTTGCTTTTCTATTTTAGAACCAATGTAAAGGGCATGTTTCTACCTTTTGGTGGGTGTCCTATTTAGGTGTGTGATGTAAGGACTTGTTTCCATCCTTGGATGGGTGTCCATTTATTTGTTTTGTTTGGACATTGTTTGATTTTAATATAATGATGCCTTCTTTTGATTATTGTGTGTAATATGGATAATGTTGTTATACTTAAGAATTTTATAATATTAAGAGCTGTAAAGGAGGTCGGTTCCAATGAACCGGGCGTTGTGGGGGTGCTGGGCCATTTCTCACCTTCCCCACACGTACCCAACTTTCCGAACCCATTAGGGGGTTGAGGATTCCTTAGGAATTGAGTCATCCACCCCATTCTTTTTCCTGGCCCGTCCGAGTGGCGACTCCATTTTCTCCGGACTTGGGTCCATGTTCTCTAAGGCCCCGAGCCTAAACAGTGCAGAAGTCGCAAGAACCATTCCACTGGGAGTGGGAGCGAAAATCCCCACTCACAGTGGCAACTCCACTGGGGATAAGAGAAGTTGATTCCATTGGTCTTTATATTATTCTATTCTTTCTTATAATGATATTATCCATTGCATCATCTCAGATTGCATTGTGTGCGTGAGTTAGGACGCCCGTGTTACCCGTGTTATGTTATGTAAGGGATACCATACTTTCACTCAAGGTATGAAGATCGAGCATGGCATAGCCACTCACAGCCTCGTACCATTTGGTATATACTTGCTATGGGAACCTAAGCCTTTTTACCCAAAGACTAAAGCTCATGTAATTGGCCTAGTTACTTTCCTTAAGTTTTACCCCAAATGCATGTTGTTTGACTATGGTTGGTTTATCTTAGTCTAAATCATGGCTTATTTGGTTTGTTCTTTTTCTAATATGACATTGATATATTGTAAGCTCAAAATAAAGTTTTCTCTAAAATTCAAAAGACCAAAACTATTTTCAAAATTTTTCAAGATGGTCTTTGGACATAAGACTTTTCTAAAACAAATCAAAGATTCTTTGGCCCATGGCCCAAATACTAAGCCCAAAATCCATTTTTCTAAAATGGGCTTAGAAACAAAACTATTTTCACCCAACCATTTTTTACAAAGAGCTTGCAAAAATATTTAGGTCAATTATGAAATAACAAAAATCAATTACAGGCCTAGTTTACACTAAGAGCAAATTAACCATGGGCTTGTTTTTGGCATGAACCATTAGTTACTCTTTTTTAGTGAGAAATTTATTTATAATAAACCTCTTAATTTTATTTTAATCCAATATAGCATAAAAGCTACTATAGTTGGTTGAATGGATTAAAACCTAATTAATAGGAATTATCATGGATTGATTTCCATTTTCAAAAATATATCTATTGGTTGAAACGTCCGAGGGAATTATTCGAAAGCAAAGTACCCCATGTTGGTATTTTGTCAACCATATACCTAGGGAAAGAGACTCGCCATTCGTGTTTGGATGTTATAAGATTGGAAGGAACGTCCTATTTATCCTTATCTGTTGATTGTATGTGCATAAATGCATACATGCATACATTTGCATCACATATCATTGATCCTCTCTGGTTCACAGCCCTGAACCGGGTGTTGTGGGGGTGTTGGGCCGGTTCTCACCTTCCCCATACGTACCCAACTTTTCGAACCCATTAGGGGGTTGGGGATTCCTTAGGAATCGAGTCATCCACCCCTTTTTTTTTCGGCCCGTCCGGGTGGCGACTCCATTTTCTCTGGACTTAGGTCCGTGTTCTCTAAGGCCCCGAGTCTAAATAATGCCGAAGTAGCAAGAACCATTCCACTGAGAGTGGGGGCGAAAATCCCCACTCACACATCCTTTATTACTTTAATTTTTTTATCCTAACAATACACTTTCTGAATTAACAAATGTAAAATCTATTGCAGTCGACAAATGTAATGTGCAGGCCAGCTTTGCCTCAGCCGACCCAAGTAGGCTTCAGTCAAGCAAGGCACGTCTAAATCGGGAGTAAAATAAGAATCGTGAGGCTCAGCTCCGTACTGACAGCCAAGTCGGCGAGGATCATAGCATGTACCTTGACAAAGAGCAGTAAGGGGAACATACATCAAGTATGTCCGCATGGTGATACGAGAAATCTTCCACCAACGTACCAACCAATGGATATTGACTTTCAGCGCGTGAGTGGATCCAGTCAACCCAGTCAGCATATGAAGAAGCAGGATGGAGTAGTTTGCTAGCAGAATGATGACGTGGTAGATATCTGGAAAAATCCATGGATGGAGTATCAAGCAAAAAAAGACGCTCCTGAAGCCAAATCTGTGAAGAAAGAATTAAATTAAAAGAAAAAAAAAGAAGCCCGCTAAGTTGAAAACCCGCAAGGGCAACTTAGGCAAAAATTAGGACAGCTCGCTAATTCCGAAAACCCACATGGGCGGACTAGGAAAAAATTAGAGCAATAAAAAATATATATAAAAAAAAGAGGTCCGCTAAGATGAAAACCCGCGAGGGCAGCTTAGGCACAAATTAGGACAGCTCCCTAGTTCCGAAAACCCACATGGGCGGACTACGCAAAAATTAGAGCAATAAAGAAAAGAAGAAGAAAAAAGAAAGCCTAAATTGAAAACCCGAAAGGGCAATTTAGGTAATTACCTAAAGCAGCAACGGACTCCTAGTCAGTCTCTTTGTCAATCCTGATTTAAGCTGGTCTAACCCAACTAAAGTCTCAGCTAAGATCACAGGTACCGGCGACAAGCCTCCTTCTATTTGGTCCATAATATCCAATACCCATGGATCAATATCGATGTCAGAAGAAACAAGCAAGCAAGGAAAGAGCATGCATCCCCATGCCTTATTAGGGGCCAAATGAGAGAGACAAAAATCAATCAAGGGAGCAAGTAGAATTTTTTCACCTCTCATCAATTGAAGAGCTTCGGGTTTTGGAATTTGAAATAACATCTACATCTTCTGTTGAGTTTTGGAAATCAATGTGGGTAACGCGATTTGTTGATTATTTGGATATTCGAGAATTGCCTCAAATTCTTCAATCAAGGGACATATTTCAAAGCCATTAATTTTAAATGCCCTAGAATCCATATTCCAAAAAGAAGACATGTCATGTAAGAAGGAGTGGTCCAATTTAACATTTTGAAGACACTTTAAAACATCAAGTTTTGACCACGAAATTTGCTTCCAGTGAATGGCATCCATATTCTTAAATAGAATTTTTATCTTCTTTAAATGAAGTTCAGTCATGTTAGATGAATGAAGAAAAATCAAAATTGTTAAAAGAGTTTTTACGTTGAAATGGAAAGTATTTTGGCTTCTGTATGAAATTAGGTGTAAAAGATGATTTATATAGAGGAAACAAGTTTTTCCAAAATTGATAAGGAAAAGGTGATGGAAAAGGACAAGATCATGTTGCATGAGGAAAAGAATTAGCGATAAAAGTCCTTTACCGTGTTGCATTTGGTTTTTGTGGTGATGCTGTGTAAATATTGGAACATAAAAAAAAAAGAAAGTATAATAATTATGGTGCAGTAATGAAAAAATAAAGTTAGTTATAGTAAAGGCAGAAATTATGTATTATCATTTTTATGCTTATTGTACAATGTTCATACAATTGATACAAGATATATATTATTAAGAAGGTGGTGGTAGGTCATCAAATAAAGCCTTGAAAAAGTCGTCGCCTGTTGGAGGAGGGGGCAAATCGCTCCTCCAGAGTCTGCCTGAAGCGGGAGCACCAAAATCCCTATTACCTTGGAGTTTCGATCTATCACGGTCCTCATTAGAAGTAGATGAAAGAATCTCATGGTCATTAGTCTAGGGGCCTCTTGACAAAGAAGCGCCAGGATCCCTCATTCCCTGAAATCGGAAGTCTCAGAAATTTTGTTCTGATTGATGATACAAATTTTCGAAATGAGAAGCCTACTGACGACTTACGGCCAACTCTTCTTGAAGTTTCTTATTTTGTTCTTCAAGCATCTGCTGTGAGCCATAAAAGAAAAAGGTAAGAGCATACATAATCATGCAAACATATAACATAAATTACCATGAAATAAGAAAACCCACCAGGTAATTCATATAAATGCCCTACGGATGAGATGGAATATCTGATGGGCTAGAATGAGCAAACGAAGGGGCAGTAAAAGAAGGTCCAGCCTCATGATCAAATGAGCCAACAGCCTGCAACAATCATTAAAGAATTAAAAAAAAGAAAGAAGTAGTTGCAAGAGAAAAATGGAAAAGGTTTACTTGAGAAGTGCTAGCCCCAAGATGTGTAACGAATTCTCCTGCATCTCCATGATGTTCCTCTTCATCTCTACCCTCATTTTCTTCGGGAATCTCCCGTACACCAATAGAAGATACATCAAAGTTAAACAGCCTTCTTTGAATAAAATGGGCATAAAATGCTCCTAGTAGATGGAGAAATGTCTCAACACCATAACCGTACCGAGCCGACCACCATGCATCCTCCGGCATTGATATAATATTTAAAGTATATTTCGGGCAATGCATCGGGACCCTCCGCTACTCTGGACCAAGAAACCACTCATAAACTCTCTCTCTGAGAAACCAGCCACTAGACACTTGGCCAACGATGACTCGGCGAATATGTTGGAAAGATAGCGCAGCCTTTATGAAGGGAGACCAGTTTGTCTGCTATTCTAGGTTCCACCAGGCAAAATTCACCTGCAAAATAACATAAGGTAAGTAAACTTTTACATAAATTTTAGAGCATACTAACACTATTTTACCTGGTCCTAGGTTAAGCAGCTCAACACGAAGCGTTGGGTATGCATGTGGTGAGAGCCTGGATCTTTCATGCGATCTGGCAACTAGAAATTTAATCTCGGATACTCGATTCTTTCTTGGGAAATACCAGGTACCCTCACAAGGTTGTGTTTGTATGCCCATGCCTACAGCAACATCAACAATAGAGATCAAATTAATGCAATAAAGGAATGGAATTGACATTGGTAGAGAAGAGTACCTCGACAACAGCCATCAAGCCGACAAAAGATTTCTTATCTCGGAAAATTTTATTAAGACCATGGTAAAGACAGGCGAGACCAGCTTCACCCCAACCATAAGATGGTGCCATTTTGAAATAAGAAAGGGACCTCAACACTAAAAAATGGATAGAGGATTCAGTGCTGCTTAAGATGGTCGACCCAAGCAAATATAACAAAAATCCTCGAGCATAGTGTTGGGCCCTATCTTTGTGAACCTGTCCTTCGTAATTCATCCAATAGCTATGAATTGGCTCGATCTTTATCTTAAAAGGCCCTTTATACGATGGTTCCATACCAATTAATTGCTGAATTTCTTCAAATGTCAAAATATCGTTGGTTAGAGGAACCGGAACACCATTATATCGAAGGCCAGTTATAGTAGTAAAATCGACCGGATCAATTGTCATTTCTCCAATGGGCAAGTGAAAAAGTATGAGTTGTGTCCAACCATTGTTCTGCAAATGCCTGAACTACGCTCCAGTCTATCAGATACTCCTCGGATGGCAATTGTAAGATGAAGCTCTCAAAGCCGTAGTCTCAGATAATCTGCCTTACCCGAGAAGGCACTACATCATACCATTGTCGGGCTTTGTAGATACACCCTCCGACCTGAACAACGCAATGATCATGCTAATATGGAGCTAGGTAAGTTAATACCAAGTAAGTACATATTATTCTATCTGCTTAAATTAATTTATTTTTCCTAAATTTTTAATAATATAAAAATATAAAAAAAATAAAGGCAAACACAATAATAATAAAAGAGCATAATATAAAAACATAAATCAAAAATAATAATATAAACAAATAACATAAAAATAAATTAAAAAAGAAGAAAATAAAAAAACAAACAAAAAAAATAGAAAGACGAAAAATCAAGAAAAGAAAAAAGAAAAAGAAAAATAATTACTGCACTCTTTTGGTTTGAACTACGATGAACCGACATCCCAACTAGTAGATCTATATTTTCATCTTCATGATGCCAAATAAACTCTAATAACTCAGCATTAAAATGAGTTTCTAACCTTGAAGCATGCATTTTTTTGAAAACTATGCGCTAAATTTGAAAGCATTTGAGAGAATTATAGAAATTATAGATTTTGCTGTGAATAAAATGAAGGAATTCATTGGTTTATATCGAGAAATGGCAAGGAAAAAAATAAAATTTAAAAGTAAGTTTACTGTTTATGATTAGTAAACTTTACTATTGATAAATAGTATATTTTACTATTTATAAATAGTAAATTGCTATTGATAAATAGTAAATTACTATTTACAATAATAAAATACTATTTACTACTATTTATGAATTATTATTTATAAATAGTAAATAGTGCATGAACAGTGACTACACAGTAAATAAACATTAAATTCAATTATTCAATTTAATCATTCAAATGCTTGCATGTGTATAAATATTTTTACATGCAGGGGGCGAAGGAGAAGACATGTGCATAAAAATTAGTCAAACTTTTTGAACCCAAAAAATTATTTTTTGTAGATAATTAAATCTTTATTAGCTCAGGTTATTCTAAGTCCAGAACTTAGCTTGGGTCCAGAACCTAAAATTGTCCTTAGTTCAAGAACCTAGAATTTCTACTAAGTCCAGAACTTGGCTTGGATCCAAAACCCAAATTTTGATTAGGTCCAGAACCTAGAATCTCTTCTAAATCTAGAACTTAGCTCGAGTCCAGAACCCAAATTATCCTTAGGTCCATAATATAGAATCTCTTCTAAGTCTAGAACTTAGCTCGGGTCCAAAACCCGAATTATACTTAGGTCCAGAACCTAAAATTATGCTTAAGTCCAGAACCTAAAATTATCCTTGAGTCCAGAACTCGAACCGGGTCCAGAACCCAAAACCTCAACCATCATAAAAATTAAGCCTTATTGTTTTTCACTCTCTTTTACTAAAGTCTCAGATCATTCAAGCAGGGGGCAAACTATAGACCCTTAATTTTTTACCCAGTTCGGCCTAATATATTTTAATTAGTCCAAAATAATTTTTGCGTTGTCCAATATATTTTAATTAGTCAAAAATAATCCTTGTGTTATCTTAATTAAATAATATTAGTTTTAGTATTTAGTTTTTATAATTAATAAAAAATAAATAATAAAAATAAATGAATAAATAAAAATAAAAATAAAAATCGACAACGAAAAATCGGCGATGAAATTTTTCATCGCCGAAAAGGGGTCGGACGAAATGGCCTGCAGGAAGTTTCTCTCCCGCAGCCCGCAAATTCCCACAGCAGTTTTTTTCTCCAGCAAAATTTTTCAGCAGCAGTTTTTTTCACCAGCAAAATTTTTCTAACGTAATTTTTTCCGAAACCAAATTCAATTTGGTTTCGGTTTCCTTTTCTTAATTAATGTTAGATTTCGTAAAGAATTAAGATTAATCACCAAAATCATCTATAAATAGGACTAAAAACAACACTAAAGGGAGGAGGAAAAAAAAGAAAAGGAGGACAATTGAGTGAAGGAAAAGCTTAGAAAAAGTGTTCGGACTTTAAAATATTTTGGCAGAGATTAATGATCGGAATTTTGAGAGAAGCAAACAAGTAATTCAATCCATTAGAGGCAACCATCTTGCCTTTGTCCTTGTTCATCCAAGAAGTAATTTTTGGTGGAACCAACAAACGAATGTATGAATATCAAATCTTTTTTTCTTTACAGTAGCTTGAATCATTAAACTCTTTCTTTTGATTATAAAAACCTTAGAACCCTAATTTACTTTTTCTAGACCTTAGAACCTTAAATCGTCTCCTCTATTTTCAAAAACCCTAAATTATTTTTTCTATTTCTTCAAAATATCAAAACCCTAATCTACTTTCCATTTTTCCAAAACCTTAAATCGTTTTATTAATTCCTCAAAACCCTAATCTATTTTCCAATGTTTCAAAACCTTAAAAGCCTAAATTTGACTTATAGCTTCTAAAAATCATATAAAGCTTTATAAAACTATAAATTTTTTTTTCCAAATTCTAAATTCAAATACATTCTCCGAAACATTAAAAACCCTAATTCAACTTCAAAACCAAGACAATAACCTCAAACTAGCTAACATTAAACCCTAGTTTTCTTAAATCCTAACTCCCTTAAAACCTTAAACCCTAATTTTTCTAAACCCTAATCCTTTAAACCTTAAAACCTTATAAACCTAAATATTAAAATTCAAACACAGTAAGCCTAAAAACAATAATTCAGTAGCTAATAATCATAAACCTAATGTTTTAAAGTGTCTAAACCCTAATTTCATGATTTCACTCCTCAGACACTAATTTGGTTAATCAAAGAACTTTATCAACCTCTTAAATTATAAAACTTTAATCCATTTCAATTCCTTTAAAACTTACAGTAGCTTAGACCCATAAATTCCAAAACTCTAAACATATTAAATAAAGAATCTTAAATAGAAACAGTAGCTCTAATTTGAATCTTTACTTGCTTTATTTAATTTTATATTTGATTATGTAGTCTATTATATGCTTTAATTTATTTTCAATGCTTTGTTGGTTTATTTAATTTCAATGATTGATTTATTTAATTTATCATGGATGGATGTTTATTTTATATTTTGATTGATATCTTTGATGAATGATTTATTTATAATGAATGGTTATTTACCTTTATGGATTTATTTTTGATTTCCAAGTGTTGTAAGAGGTATGTTTCCACTTCGTGGGTACCTCATTAGTTAAATATCATGTAATTTAAATTGCTTTTATATTTTAGACTAATGTAAAGGACATGTTTCTACCTTTCGGTGGGTGTCCTATTTAGACATGGATGATGTAAGGGCATGTTTCCATCTTCAGATGGGTGTCCATTTGTTTGTTTTGCTTGGACATTGTTTTGATTTTTTAATATATCGATGACTTATTTTAATTGTTGTATGTAATATGGATAATATTATTATATTTAAGAGTTTTATAATATTAAGACCTGTAAAGGAGGTTGGTTCCAATGAACTGGGCGTTGTGGAGGTGCTGGGCCATTTCTCACATTCCCCACACGTACCCAACGTTTCGAACCCATTAGGGGGTTGGGGATTCCTTAGGAATTGAGTCATCCACCCCTTTCTTTTTTTCCCGACCTGTCTGGGTGGTGACTCCATTTTCTCCGGACTTAGGTTCGTGTTCTCTAAGGCCCCGAGCCTAAACAATGCCGAAGTCACAAGAACCATTCCACCTGGAGTAGGGGCAAAAATCCTTGCTCACATTAGGGTTTACTATTTTTAGTTTTGGAAGTGAAGAAAATAATTTAGAGTTTATAAAGTTTTTGGAATTGGCAAGATGATTTAAGGTTTTTTGGAAACAGAAAATATATTTTTTAGGGTTTTTGGAAATAAAAGGATCAATTGAGTTTTTTAAGGTTTTGGAAAATTGGAAAGTAGATTAGGGTTTTGCGAATTAATAAAATAATTTAAGGTTTTGGAAAGTTGGAAAGTAGGTTAAGGTTTTAAGATTTTGAAGAAATAGATTAGGGTTCTTAGGTTTTAGAAGAAATAGAAAAACAACTTTAAGATTTTTGGAAAACAAAGAAACAAATTAAGGTTTTTAAAATCAAAAGAAGTAATTTAATGATTGAAGCTACTGTAAGGAAAAAAGAGGTTAGTTAGATATTCAAACCTTCATTTATTGGTTCCACCAAAAATTGCTTCTTGGATGAACAAGGACAAAGGCAAGATGGTTGCCTTTGATGAATTGATTGCTTGCTTGCTTATTCTTTTCTCAGAAAAGCCGATTGTCTTCACTTGCAAAATAAATTTTTAATGTACAATCTCCCTTCGATTATAGGAAATTTAGATGATTAATTTTAGTTGTTTAAGGAAATTATCATTAATTAGGAAAAGGAAATCGAAACCAAATAGAATTTGGTTTTGAACAAAATTAAGTAGGAAAAAATTTTGCTACTGAAAAAATTACTGCAGGCTGCTGCAAAGGATTGCCGTGGAAATTTGCGAGCTGTGGCCAGAGGCCACTTCGCCCGCAGGAAACTCCTAAGGGCAAAATGGCCAAAGCCATTTCGTCCAAACTTTTCGGCGACAAATTTTTTTCGTGGCCGATTTTATTTTTATTTATTTTTTATTTTTTATTATATTAATTTTTTAAAAACTGTAAAAAATAAATACTAAAATAAATATTATTTAATTAAGGTAACACAAAAATTATTTTGGACTAATTAAAATATATTGGACAACACAAAAATTATTTTGGACTAATTAAAATATATTGGATCAGACTGGGTCAAAAATTAAGGGTCTACACTATGTCCAGCCAAAGAAGAATGAGAAGAATTGCTTCCCACCACTTGAAAAGATCTTTGTCAAAGCTCCAGACATGGGACCACTCTAAGGAAAGCCCGAGCCAATCATGTTCATGGGAAAGTTGATCCCGAGTTTTTAAATTTTTGCAGATGTTGTCGAGCTAGTGGAGCAAGTGAAGAAAGAGCTTACCCTGCCAGCCAACAAAGAATCCAATCCGGAAGAGAAGAACGAAGCTGTCCTAAAAGCCAAGAAGACTTTGGAAGAGATTGCTGCCCTGATTGAAGAGAAGTTTGAAGACATTCTGCCTTATGATTTTGAATGATTTTGATTTTGATTTTAATTTGTCTGTTTTGTATGAGGATGATGATGTTTTCTTTTCCAAAATGAATGCAGTAAAGTCTGATTTTGCTTACTTGTGTGATGTTTCTCCTGATGGTTGCATACATTCAAATATCAGTTACATGAGCATCTTTAATATTAATTATGTTGACACACAAACATCAAATTTGGGAACAATAAAAAATCCTAAAAACATTAGCATAGCATCCGACCTTACTCCTAATGAGAGAGAGAGATTTGAAAAAATATTCAAAAAATATGAAGAAGTATTTGCTTGGTCTTATGAGGATATGCCTAGTATAGATCGAGATATAGCCGAACATCTTATTCCTACTTACACTCACATGAAACCTGTCAAACAAAAGCCTAGGCGATTAAGACCTGAGTGGACTGAATTGGTTAAGGAAGAGGTCACTAAACAAATACAAGTGAAGTTCCTTGAAGTGATAGAGTATCCAGATTGGCTAGCCAGTATAGTACCCGTGCCAAAGAAAGATGGAAGAATAAGGGTCTGTGTGGACTATAAAGATTTAAACAAGTCTTCCCCTAAAGATGATTTTCCTTTACCCCATATAGATGTTCTCGTTGATAGTGTAGCCTCTAGCGTGCTACACTCGTTTGTAGATGGATTTTCTGGATACAACCAAGAGTTAATAGCCCAAGAGGATAAAGCCAAAACTGCTTTCATTACTACATGGGGTATATTTTGTTATAGGGTGATGCCGCTCGGCTTAAAGATTGCTGGAGCAACCTACCAAAGGATGGCCACCACACTATTTCATGACATGATGCACAAAGAAGTTGAAGTATATGTTGATGATATGATGGTGAAATCTGATAAAAGGGAACAACACTTCCAAAACTTAGAATTATTCTTCGATAGAGCATTGAAATATAAGCTAAGATTAAACCCGAAGAAGTGTGTGTTCGGGGTTACCTCAGGCAAATTATTGGGACATGTGATTGGTTCGAATGGCATTGAGATTAATCCTGACAAAGTTAAAGCAATCAGGGATATGTTAGCCCCTAAGACGGAGAGAGAAGTTTGGGGATTCATTGGTAAATTACAATACATTAGCATATTCATAGCAAAGCTCACAACAATCTGTGAGCCTATCTTCAAATTGCTTAAAAAGAATCAGCCAGTCCTGTGGAATGAAGAACGTCAAAGGGCCTTTGAACGAATAAAAGAGTATTTGCTGAATCCACTAGTTTTAAAACCACCTAAACCCGGGAAACTTCTATTACTATACTTAGCAGTAGAAGAAGAGTCAATAGGAGCCATGCTAGCCCAAGCAGATGAGTGGGATTGAGCATGCGATTTACTATTTGAGTAGAAAGCTCCTACTTTATGAAATTAAGTATAGTATCAATGAAAAGACCTGTATAGCCGTGGTTTGGTCTTCTAAGAAGTTGCGGCATTACTTTCAATCGTATAGTGTGTAAGCAATTTCAAGGTTGGACCCAATGAAGTACCTAAGGGAGACACCCTCTTTGATTAGGAAATATAGTCGCTAGTTGATAATATTAGAAGAATTTGAGATTGAGTATGTAACCAGGAAAACAATCAAAGGTAGAGCAGTGATAGAATTCCTAGCCCAACAACCATTACCAGATAGCGAAGAGGTAATCTTGGAATTTTCGGATGAACATTTAGAAGCAATTGAAGTAAAAGGGTGGAAAATGTATTTTGATGGAGCAGTAAATAGGAAAGGAGCAGGTTTGGGAGTCATACTATAATAGCCCGAAGGGGAACTTATCTCTTTAGCCAAAAAGTTAAAATTCAGGGCAACCAATAATATGGTGGAATACGAAGCTTGTATCTTTGGTTTGGAAGCCCTAGTGATTATGAAGGTGGATAAGGTGGAAGTTTTTGGCAATTCATTGCTAGTAGTATCCAAGGAAAATGGAGAGTGGGAGTTGAATGAAGAAAAATTAAAACCATACCACCATTACTTGACAATAATGAAGAACTTTAAAGAGTGTAGGTTTATACATCTATCAAAAGAAGAAAATCAAATGGCTGATGCCCTAACCACATTGGATTCGATATGGGAAAATCTTGTCAGTTTATTCCTTAAGCCTCTGATTTTGACTAGTTCGTCAACTCCTTGCTATAAATATGAGACAATCATGGAAACTGATACAGGCCATGATGTGTGGTATGATACTATAAGACAATTTTTGGAAGAAAGGGAATACCCGTCGGGGGCAACAAAGAAAGGAAGAAGAGCCATAAGGCGGTGGTCTTTGCAATATATCACATTCCATGGAGAGTTATATCGAAGATGGCCTGATGGGGTGCATTTGAGATGTTTAAGGAAGCTTGAAGTGGAGCATATCATGTCAGAAATACATGCAGGAAGTTGTGGTCCGCACATGAGTGGTTTGGCCCTAGTTTAGAAGATTATTCGACAAGATTACTACTGGTTGACTATGGAGAGAGATTGTATAGAGCTTGTAAAGAAGTGTAAACAATGTCAGATGTATGGTAACTTGATTCACATGCCTCCTAAAGAATTGCATTCTATGTCTTCACCTTGGCCCTTTGACACTTGGGGTATCGACATTATAGGAGAGATACATCTGACAGCCTCAAACGGTCACCGTTTCATTGTAGTAGTGGTAGATTATTTTTCAAAATGGGTTGAATCCGAATCCTTTAACAAACTGGGAGCAAGTCAAATGGCAAGATTCATTGAAAAGAACCTCATCTGCAGATACGGGGTCCCGTACAGTGTGATATCAGACAATGGGGTACAGTTTCAAGGAGTAGTTAAGGATTTATTCTCGAAGTATCGAATCCATCATCACCGATCCTCTCCTTATAGACCAAAGGCTAATGGTGTGTTAGAAGCAATAAACAAAATAATTAAGCAGATTCTATCCAAGATGACCAAGACGTATAATGATTGGTTAGAGATGCTTCCTTTTTCTATGTGGGGATATAGAACAAGTGTGCTAACACCTACTGGAATGACACCGTTCTCTTTGGTTTATGGGATGGAAGAAGTATTGCAAATTGAAATTGAGATCAAGTCATTAAGAGTAGTCTTTGGAAATTGAACTGCCTGAAACAGAATGGGTAGGGAGCAGATACACACAGTTAGCTTTACTAGAGGAGAGAAGGTTAAAGGCACCGTATCATCATGAACTGTATCAAAAGAAGATAGCTCGGGCTTACAATAGAAGGGTTAAGATCAGAAAAGTCAGAGTCGAGGATTTGGTGTTGAAACAATGTAAGCCTAACGTATCTAATCCAAGAGGGAAGTTTCGGCCTAGTTGGGAAGGGCCATATGTCGTGCAACAAGTCATGAACAAGGGAGCAGTGAAGCTATCAGACATGGATGGGAACAAGTTTAGTGAGCCAGAAAACATTGACAGGTTGAAGAGGTTTTATAGGGCAGCCTAGGCAAAAGTTTGAGCAGTCCGCTAGCGCCAGAAACCCGAAATGGCAGGCTAGGCAATAATTAGGGCTAAATGAGAGAAAATTGTCAATTAGAAAACCTGAAAGGGCTAGTTGGCAACAGGAGTAATCTTGTCTATGATGGCTTTATGTTTGGTTGTTCCCCAATTTAATAAAATAGAATTAATATTAAAAATATCCTATGTGCACTGTTATAATTATTTGACCAGATATGGATGAAATGAATAAACACAATAGCAAAAGGTGATGACAAATTATAAAAGGAAAAGAAACATCTTTATTACTTTTTCATCCTAACAACACACTTTTCTGAATTGACAAATCTAAAATCTATGGCAGACGATAAGTGTAACATGCAGGCCAACTTTGCCTCAGCCGATCCAAGTAGGCTTCAGTCAAGCAAGGCATGTCTAAATCGGGAGTAAATTCTAAACCGCGAGGCTCAGCTCCATACTGACGGTCAATCCGGCGAGGATCATAGCAAGTGCCTCGATGAAGAGCAGTAAGAGGAACATACATCAAGTATGTCCGCATGGCGATACGAGAAATCTTCCACCAAGGTACTAACTAATGGATGTTGACTTCAGTGCATGAGTGGATCCAGTCAACCCAGTCAGCATATGAAGAAGTAGGACAGAGTAGCTTCCTAGCAAAATGATGCCATGGTAGATATCTGGCAAAATCCATGGATGGAGTATCAAGCAGGCAGAGACGCTCCTGAAGCCAAATCTATGAGGGAAATTAAATTAAAAAAAATTCCGCTAAGTAGAAAACCCACAAGGGCAACTTAGGCAAAAATTCAGGACAGTTCGTTAGTTTCGAAAACCCACATGGGCGGACTAGGCAAAAATTAGAGAAATATAAAAATACAATAAAAGAGGTTCGCTAAGTTGAAAACCCGCAAGGGCAGCTTAAGCAAAAATTAGGACAACTCGCTAGTTTCGAAAACCCGCATGGGCGGACTAGGCAAATATTAGATCAATAAAAAAAGAAGAAAGAGAGAACCTAAATTGAAAACCCGAAAGGGCAGTTTAGGTAATTACCTAAAGCAACAATGGACTCCCAGTCAGTCTCTTTGATGATCCTGATTTAAATTGGTCTAATCCAACTAAAGTTTCGGCTAAGATCACGGGTATCGACGACAAGCCTCCTTCTATTTGGTCCGTGATATCAAATACTCATGGATCAATATCGCCATCAGAAGAAACAAGCAAGAATTGGCCAAGAAAGCAAAGACAAAGCATACATCCCCATGCCTTAGTAGGAGCCAAATGAGAGAGACAAAAATCAATCAAGGGAGCAAGTAGAATTTTCTCACCTCTCATCAACTAAAGAACTTCGGGCTTTGAAATTTGAAATAACATCTGCATCTTCTATTGAGTCTTGGAAATCAATATGGGTAACACTATTTGTTCATTATTTGGTTATCCAAGGATGGCCTCAAATTCTTCAATCAAGGGACATATTTCAAAGCCATTAATTTTAAATGTCCTAGAATCAACATTCCAAAAAGAAGCCATCGAATGTAAAAAGGAATGGTCCAATTTAACATTTTGAAAACACTTTAAAATATCAATCTTTGACCAAGACATTTGCTTCCAGTGAATGGCATCCATATTCTTAAATAGAATTTTTATTTTCTTCAAATGGAGTTCGGTCATCGTAGAAGGATGAAGGAAAATCAAAATTGTTAAAAGGAGTTTTTATGTTGGAGTAGAAAATCTTTTGGTTTCTGTATGAAATTATGGCGTGAATAGTGATTTATATAGAGGAAACATGCTATTCCAAAATTGATAAGGAAAAGATGATAAGGAAAAGAGTGAGACCGTGATGCATGAGGATTGGCGATGAATTTTTTTTTAAATTTCTACATTGCATTTGGCTTTGTAGTGATGTTGTCTAAATGTTAAAATATGAAGAGGAAA
This sequence comes from Garcia nutans, assembly GCA_947685225.1. NCBI lineage: Eukaryota > Viridiplantae > Streptophyta > Magnoliopsida > Malpighiales > Euphorbiaceae > Garcia > Garcia nutans. Next base: position 39,049,236 of record CANTUV010000011.1, read on the forward strand.
GTATAATAATTGTGGCGCAATAATAATGATAAAAAAAAAAGAAAGAAGAAAAAAAAAGAAAAAAGTTACAGTAAAATGAACATTATATATTATTATTATTACTTCTATATTTTTTATACAATCTTTACTCAATTCATACAATACATCAATAAGAAGGTGGTGGTAGGTCATCAAATGAAGCTCTGAAAAAGTCATCGCCTATCGATGGAGGCAAATCACTCGTCCCGAGTCCGCCTAAAGTAGGAGCGCCAGAATTCCTATTACCTTAGAGTTCCAATCTTTCTCGGTCCTCATCAGAAGTAGACAAAAGGATCTCATGGTCATCAATTTGGGGGCCTCTAGATAAAGAAGCACTAGGATCCCTCATCCCCTGAAATCAAAAGTCTCAAAATTTTTGTTCTGATTGATTGTACAAATTTTTAAAATGAGAAACCTGCTGACGACTAGCGGCCAATTCTTCTTGAAGTTTTTTATTTTGTTCTTCAAGCATCCGCTGTGAGCCAGAAGGGAAAAAGTAAGAGCATACATAATCATACATAATCATGCATACATGTAGCATAAGTTATCATGGAACAAGAAAACTTACCAGGTAAATCATATCAATACCCTGTGGATGAGATGGCATATCTGGCGGACTAGAATGAGCAAATGAAGGAGCAGTAAAAGAAGGATCAGCCTCATGATCAAATGAGCCAGCAGCCTGCAACAATCATTAAAGAATCAAAATAACTTAAGAAAGAAGTGATTACAATGAAAAATGGTAAAAGTTTACCTGAGAAGTGCTAGCCCCGAGATGTGGAATGAATTCTCCTCCCTCTTCATCTCTATTCTCATTTTTTTTTGGGAATTTCCCATACACCAACAGGAGATACATCAAAGTTCAAGAGCCTTATTTGAATAAAATAGGTATAAGATACACCCGGTGGATAGAGAAATGTTTCAACATCATAACCACCATTCATTCTCCGGCATTGATGTAATATTTAAAGTATATTTCGGGCAACACATCGGGATCCTCCACTGCTCTGGACCAAAAAACCACTCATAAACTCTCTCTCCGAGAAACCATCCACTAGACACTGGGCCAGCAATGACTCGACGAGTATGTTGAAAAGTCAGTGCAGCATTCATGGAGGAAGTCCAGTTTGTCCTCTCTTCTGGGTTCCACTAGGTCAAATTTGTAACACCCCTTCCCGACCTATAATAAGCCGAGGAGGAATGCTACATCAAGATACGAGCTCTGGTTATGTCAGCTTACTTAATGTTCCTTATAAAAATTTTTTTTCAAAAAAATTTTTGACGGAGTCTCCCTTAAAATTCTAGGTCCCAAGTGTCGACAAAATTGATTTTTCTTATATTTGAAAAACATTTTGTTTCACAATTCAACTCAAGTACACTCCCAATAATCCATCCTTATAACCTCAACTACAATCCTGCAAGAAGAATTCACACTTCTATATTCACAATCCAACTCAATTTAAAACCATACAGTTATTATACATTACTAGATTTATACATATAAATACTCTCTCGTCAGAAATACATCATAATTAAAATTTATACATGTATGCATAACCCTCTAGTTGGTCTCGACAAACTTTACTCTTCTTGTGGCATAACAAAAGACTTCATATCTTCCATCTAAAAACCTGCGCGAATAAACACCCGCGCTAAGCCCGAGAGCTTAGTAGTCCAAATATAAAATATAAACATATAGTATAGAAGTATTGATATGTAATGATACATCGATTCAATATATAATTAGTTCTTATCATATCTTCTTTTCTTTTTAACTTTATCTTTAATATATCCTAGCTAATTTCATATAAGATGTATATATATATATAATATTATCACCAACCCCAATGCATCACCAATACTCAAAACCAATATATTAATACCCCTACATTATATATATACCATACCAACCATTATTGCAATACACACATTACACATCATATCACTCATTATTGCAATACACAATCTACATATCATATAAATCATAAATCATATTTCCAATAAAGACAACCTTTATCATCAACCACAATTCATTTTCCTATTACACTTAATAACATTATATTATTCACAATCCACCAAGCATAATTCATTATTAATACTCACAATCAATATTTCAATACTTGCATTTCACATTGACAATAAAGACAGACTCGGGCCCAAAACACTAATATGTTATTCAAAGTTCAGAGTTACTGCTTTGATCCATAATCACAATAATCAAGCCCGTAGGCAACATATATCATATCTCTATCCATGGAGAGTGTAACAGACCCAGTCTCTTGGACCATCCACCCGACTAATCGAGAAGATCCTCAACCCGGCAAGACTGTTACTTTTCATATATTTCACATTTATAATTCATATAGTGTAACAGACCCAGTCTCTTGGACCATCAACTCAACAACTTGAGGAGATCCTCAACCCGGCTAGACTGTTACATTTCATATGTTATAGGCATGCCGTCAAATCCAGAACTCTGAAAGTTGAATTAACATATTAGACACAACTCTTTTCATTTATATCTTTGTACATTTCTTTCTCAATTCATTTCATTTTCAAAACAGGCAACCATGCCTCAATTATAATTCATTTACATTCTCGTAGCCAACACAATGGCTTCACCTCTTATCATATTTCAATTCACGTTATAGCACTTCATCATTCAAGTATACATAAACAATTATATTGAGCATATATCTTAAATTCATCATCATATAATCAACATGTCTATTTATTTCATTTCAATCATTATTACCAACCACAATTACAATACATTTCATCATTTCTCAAAACACATTAGCACAATTCATCATTACAATATTTATCATAACAAATTGCATTGTACTTACCTATTTGAATGATCTTCATATCTTTCACATCATCCAATCATAACCTTAATCAAATTATATTGACAATATAGTAATTCACTTAACACATTTACAAACAAATGTGTTAAGTCTTAATTCATGTAAATAAGTGCAATCATATAAACTTTGTACTTACCTTAAAACCAACTTACACCACTCTATACACCTACTCTTCCAAGAATCCTCAACACTTAGATTAGGGCAATTCAACCTCTTCACAACTTGAGTAGTCTTTGCCAAATCTTCAATCTTCAGTTCAATTCTCTTTAAGCCCTAAAAAAATTTTGATGTGCATAATTAAAATCTCCTTTCTTTCTTTCTCTCTCTCTCTCTCTCTCGTAAGAAGAAGAAGAAGAAGGAGACAAGAAGATTTTTCTTCTTCTCTTCATACTTATCCTATATATATATATATAATAATAATAATATTAATTATTTCTAAAAATTCTCCACCACAACCTTCATTCAACCCTTTGACTTTCTTTTCTTCTTTCTCTTTTATAAATATTATTATCATTATTATTAATTAATTAATATTATATATATATATATTCACTTTTCCTACACCATTTTATACATTATGTATATGTGGTGTATATGTGGGTATATGTATATTCCTTTTATATTTCCCATATATTTTCCAAATACCAAATATACATCTCATCCCTCAAATACATCTACCTCTTCATTTCTTTTCTCTTTTCATCAAACATATACATTTAATCCAAATACAACAATAACTCTAAAACTTTTAGGGTATATTTTGGGATATTACAATTCTCTCCCCCTTAAATAATTTCGTCCTCGAAATTATCCAGCACAATAACAATTCATTTATAATAAAACACCATCTTAATTCATATGAAGGTAATCGTATTCTTATATTATGATTTCATCAAATTACATAACTTTTACTCTTCCACCTTTAGTCAATCATCTTTTCCAATTCACAACTTATCATTATATAGCTATATTTATCTTATTACTTTTTCAACAAAACACCCAAAATAACTCATTACATTTCAAAGAAATTTTCTTTTATACAATAATCAAATCATCTTATAATCTATAAATATACCATTCATCTATTACATTCAAGATATTTATCACTTCATTTTTTTGTAGGCAATCTTTTAACTTTAATCTTGGAAATTATTGAATTAAATCTTACTATAGATTATCCTGTTATTACAATCACTTTTGAAAATAACCACTTATCAAACCTTGATTGATAACAATATTTTCATTTCTTATACTTAAATCCCTCTTTACCATGTTTTTCACTTAATATTAATATCGATACAATCTTTATAAATTTACTTTACAGATAATCAACCTTTTTCCTTTCATTATCTTTAATAACTGATATATCATAATTCATTCATGTATCAGCATATCACTTCATATATACATTATCATATATATCTTATACTCTTAGCATAACTATACATATTAAATCTCGATAATAATTCACAATCTTAATGAATTCTAGATCAATTGATCTAGCTGTCATAAAATAACAACATTTCAATCTTATTCCATTCAAACCAACCATTAACTTATTTAAGTTTATCATCACATATCAATATACATAACACAATTCTATTAGGTCAAACTCATTCTCAACTTCTAATCCCTTAGGATCCATCTGTTCGACTCCTTACTAACAAATTACTTCAAATTATCTTTCAATATTCATATATATCTTCTGCTTTCAATAATAGCAGTGCAATCTCCCATAATTCTCATAATTTTTCTCATACTATAATTATTACCCATAGTTCATTCACTTAACATTGTTTCCATCAATTAATTCATCTTATAACAAAAATATATTCAGTATCATTTTCAATCACATTTCATAAATTTCTCCCATTTATCATATTCTCACATTATCATACCATTACTATGATTACATAATCACTTTTTATTCATTCTTCACAATTCATGACATTTACACGGTTCTCTTCTCTATTCATATTTTTCATAATTATAAACAAATTTCTAACATAGAATTGATAAGATACCACTTTACCAATCACAACTCCTAACCATATTTCTTGAAACAAAATTATCAATCTCACCCACATAATACTACAATCATATCACCTTAGGCCCAAATCTGCTGATAACAAACTTAACCAGCCAATTACACTAAACAAATTATATAGCCAGAGTATATTAATAGTCACATATGTAGTTTATAAATCAATATTGTTCCTCTATTATTCTTCTTCAAACATTTCCAACTATCTCAAAAGTTGACATAATTCAACTTTGTCTCCAAAACAATTTGTTCTTGATCATATGATTATCATTAGTCTAACTCACATCAACAATATTACTTATAACACTTATGTGTACAACATTCAATCATATACAAACTTTATACAACTTCCATTTCTAACCTATCTCTTATAAAACTTTTCATACATTATACTTTCCATCTTTATTAAACACATATACATATAATATATTTCCACAAGCATAATCCTTCAACCAGAAAGCATTATATGATAGTCTAGCTCAGTTATTATCATAACAATTTCATCGTCCATTGTTACTCGAGTCCTTTTTCACTTTCCATTACAATCCATAGTCTAACTCTTCATAAATCAAAACTTAATTTCTCATAGATCCACTAATACATGCCATATCATTCTTCATACCACTATACAAATAATTATACCACATTCACATACATAGGTCACGTTCACAATGTGACTTGCTTTCATATTTCTTACACTTTACAATTATATTTAATTCCTCTTTTTCATACCATCAATACACATTTAACATTTATTATTTTTCATTGAACAACACCATTTTCATCTTCTTCTTCTTCTTCTTCTTTTTTTTTTTTTTTTTTTACATGACTTAAATTATTTATATATATCTCACATATTTATACATATGTCCCTTACATCCAATCATATACACATCGCCCATTAATCCCTATAAAATTTCCAAATTTCGTTATCACAAATCTCAATTTCTTGAACTAACATTGCTCAATCCAATTCTCACTATTAATATTATCACATGACCTAACTTTGCACAAGTTTATCAATGCAAGAGTACTCATTCTCAACACTAATAGATATGTAGTTGTATAGGTTACAAACACGCAATACTATGCGTACATTACACTTTCAAGTGATCAACTCAATCCTTGATCACTAGCATCTTACATCCCATTATCACCTTCCAAGTAGTCAACCTTATCATGATTACTTCATCACTTGCCAACTTTTAGTTCATCAAATTACATATCTGTAAGTCATTCTTAATATGCAAAAATTTTCATTCCACTTAACTCATATACGTACTATACATTAAATTTTCGATATTTAAATAATCTTTATCCAAATTCCGTTAACATTATAAATTCTCCTCTTACTACTTTGCTTAAACTTCAATTTACTCATCTCGTTTTATTAATATAAACTTAAGTAAACATCTTATATATATACATACTACAAAGCAACATCAAAATATATCCTTTTTACAATCATTAAAGCTCATTTCAAAAATCCAAATATTACACATTATCACCATTAACATGAGCTTTAACAATACTCAAGCATATTATATTCCTACCATTCAAACCACAATGTTTACATTAAATTAACAATACTAACAACACCATTTTATCTCCTTGCTTAACCCCTATCATTTTTTTTTTAATCTTAACTTTACATATTCAAACCTTAAGTTATCACACTTTGTCTATATCAATCAACTCATTCAATATTCCCCCATATTCTCTTCATTATAATTACATATCCATCCATATTATCCATCAACAATATTTCCTCTCCCTTGCAATCCAAACATAAGCTTTATTAGAAAGAGATTCAAATAATAGAGGAAAGATTACATACTTTGATTTTGATTTTGTTTTTAATTCATTTTTTTTTTTAACTTTATTTTCCTGATCATTTCTTTATATTATAATCATATTTCACATTTTCTTTCCTCAAGGAAACTACCATTCTTTAATTTATCACTTAAACTTACATAAATTTTTTCCATCTCATTGCTTTCTTTAAATTTCCATTCATATAGAACTTCATCCACACATTATTATCCATTTCATACAATTCAATACATTTCAATTCATATAATACCACATTCGAGACCAACCTAGATGTTAATGCATATGCATGTATCAAAAATTTCATTCTTTTCATTTTCATTCATCATCATTTTTCTTTTTAAAACATTTCCTTTTTAAATTTACTTAGGCCGAGAATCTCGAACCTAAGCTCTGATACCAAAACAATTGTAACACCCCTTCCCGACCTATAATAAGCCGAGGAGGAATGCTACATCAAGATACGAGCTCTGGTTATGTCAGCTTACTTAATGTTCCTTATAAAAATTTTTTTTCAAAAAAATTTTTGACGGAGTCTCCCTTAAAATTCTAGGTCCCAAGTGTCGACAAAATTGATTTTTCTTATATTTGAAAAACATTTTGTTTCACAATTCAACTCAAGTACACTCCCAATAATCCATCCTTATAACCTCAACTACAATCCTGCAAGAAGAATTCACACTTCTATATTCACAATCCAACTCAATTTAAAACCATACAGTTATTATACATTACTAGATTTATACATATAAATACTCTCTCGTCAGAAATACATCATAATTAAAATTTATACATGTATGCATAACCCTCTAGTTGGTCTCGACAAACTTTACTCTTCTTGTGGCATAACAAAAGACTTCATATCTTCCATCTAAAAACCTGCGCGAATAAACACCCGCGCTAAGCCCGAGAGCTTAGTAGTCCAAATATAAAATATAAACATATAGTATAGAAGTATTGATATGTAATGATACATCGATTCAATATATAATTAGTTCTTATCATATCTTCTTTTCTTTTTAACTTTATCTTTAATATATCCTAGCTAATTTCATATAAGATGTATATATATATATAATATTATCACCAACCCCAATGCATCACCAATACTCAAAACCAATATATTAATACCCCTACATTATATATATACCATACCAACCATTATTGCAATACACACATTACACATCATATCACTCATTATTGCAATACACAATCTACATATCATATAAATCATAAATCATATTTCCAATAAAGACAACCTTTATCATCAACCACAATTCATTTTCCTATTACACTTAATAACATTATATTATTCACAATCCACCAAGCATAATTCATTATTAATACTCACAATCAATATTTCAATACTTGCATTTCACATTGACAATAAAGACAGACTCGGGCCCAAAACACTAATATGTTATTCAAAGTTCAGAGTTACTGCTTTGATCCATAATCACAATAATCAAGCCCGTAGGCAACATATATCATATCTCTATCCATGGAGAGTGTAACAGACCCAGTCTCTTGGACCATCCACCCGACTAATCGAGAAGATCCTCAACCCGGCAAGACTGTTACTTTTCATATATTTCACATTTATAATTCATATAGTGTAACAGACCCAGTCTCTTGGACCATCAACTCAACAACTTGAGGAGATCCTCAACCCGGCTAGACTGTTACATTTCATATGTTATAGGCATGCCGTCAAATCCAGAACTCTGAAAGTTGAATTAACATATTAGACACAACTCTTTTCATTTATATCTTTGTACATTTCTTTCTCAATTCATTTCATTTTCAAAACAGGCAACCATGCCTCAATTATAATTCATTTACATTCTCGTAGCCAACACAATGGCTTCACCTCTTATCATATTTCAATTCACGTTATAGCACTTCATCATTCAAGTATACATAAACAATTATATTGAGCATATATCTTAAATTCATCATCATATAATCAACATGTCTATTTATTTCATTTCAATCATTATTACCAACCACAATTACAATACATTTCATCATTTCTCAAAACACATTAGCACAATTCATCATTACAATATTTATCATAACAAATTGCATTGTACTTACCTATTTGAATGATCTTCATATCTTTCACATCATCCAATCATAACCTTAACCAAATTATATTGACAATATAGTAATTCACTTAACACATTTACAAACAAATGTGTTAAGTCTTAATTCATGTAAATAAGTGCAATCATATAAACTTTGTACTTACCTTAAAACCAACTTACACCACTCTATACACCTACTCTTCCAAGAATCCTCAACACTTAGATTAGGGCAATTCAACCTCTTCACAACTTGAGTAGTCTTTGCCAAATCTTCAATCTTCAGTTCAATTCTCTTTAAGCCCTAAAAAAATTTTGATGTGCATAATTAAAATCTCCTTTCTTTCTTTCTCTCTCTCTCTCTCTCGTAAGAAGAAGAAGAAGAAGGAGACAAGAAGATTTTTCTTCTTCTCTTCATACTTATCCTATATATATATATATAATAATAATAATATTAATTATTTCTAAAAATTCTCCACCACAACCTTCATTCAACCCTTTGACTTTCTTTTCTTCTTTCTCTTTTATAAATATTATTATCATTATTATTAATTAATTAATATTATATATATATATATTCACTTTTCCTACACCATTTTATACATTATGTATATGTGGTGTATATGTGGGTATATGTATATTCCTTTTATATTTCCCATATATTTTCCAAATACCAAATATACATCTCATCCCTCAAATACATCTACCTCTTCATTTCTTTTCTCTTTTCATCAAACATATACATTTAATCCAAATACAACAATAACTCTAAAACTTTTAGGGTATATTTTGGGATATTACAAAATTCACCTGCAAAATAACATAAGGTAAGTAAACTTTCACATAAATTTTAAAGTATACCAATGTTATTTTACCTGGTCTCAGGTTAAGCAGCTCAACACGAAGCGTTGGGTATGTACATGATGAGAGCCGGGAACTCTACACGCTTTGACAACCAAAAATTTAATCTCGGATACCCAACTCTCTCATGAGAAATACCAGGCACCCTCACAAGGTTGTGCTCATATGCCCAAGCCTACAAGAATGGAATTGACATTGGTGGAAGAAGAGTACCTCGACAACCGCCATAAAGCCAACAAAAGACTTCTTATTTCACAAATTTTGTCGAGACCATGGTAATGACAGGCGAGACCAGCTTCACCCCAGCCATAAAGTGGTTTTGTCCTAAAATAAGAAAGGGCCCCCAACACTGATTGACCAGAGGAAATATAACAAAAATCCTCGAGCATACTGTTGGGTTGTGTCTCTGTGAAGCCGTCCTTCGTAGTTCATCCAATAACTATGAATTGGCCCGATTTTTATCTTAAAAGGCCCTTTATATGATGGTTCCATACCAATTAATTGTTGAATTTCTTCAAATGTCAAAATATCATTGGTAAGAGGAACCAGAACACCATCATACTGAATGCTGGTTATAGCAGTAAAATCGACCGGATCGATTATCATCTCTCCAATGGGCAAGTGAAAAGTATGAGTTGTGTCCAACCATCGTTCTGCAAGCACCCGGACTATGCTCCAGTCTATCAGATACTCCTCGGATGGTAATTGTAAGATGAAGCTCTCAAAGCCGCAATCTCGGATAATCTGCCTTATCCAAGAAGGCGCTACATCATACCATTGGCAGGCTTTGTAGATACTCCCTCCACCCCTAATTACGCAATGATCATGCTAACACGGAGTCAAATAAGTTAACGCCAGGTAAGTATATTATTATTCTATCTACTTAAATTCTTAAATTAATATATTTTTCCTAAATTTTCTAAAAAAACATAAAATATAAAGAAAAACAACAAACAAATAAAAATAAAAAGAAAAACAAAAAGAAAAAAGAAAAAAAAGAAAAAAAATAAGTAAATAATAAAAAAATAAAAACAGAGAAGAAAATAAATATATAAAAATAAAAAGAAAATAAAAAAGAAAAAGGAAAAGAAGAAAAAAAAAGAAAAAGAAAAGAAAAGAAAAAGAAAAAATTGCCTTGCTCTTTTGATTTGAACAACGATGAAGCGGCATCCCGCCTAGTAGACCTATATTTCCATCTTAATGATGCCTAATAAACTCCATTAACACAACATTAGAATGAGTTTCTGATCTTGAAGAATGCATTTTTTAAAAAAATATATGCTAAATTTGAAAAAACTATAGCTATAAACGAATGAAATTAACAATTTTTGCTTTGAATGAAACGAAGAAATCGTTCGTTTATATAGAGGAACGACAAAGAAAAAAAAATTCAAAAAGTAAATTCACTATTGATAAATAGTAAATTACTATTTATAAAACAGTAAGTTACTATTTATAATAGTAGGATACTATTTACAAATAGTAGGTTACTATTTACAATAGTATGGTACTATTTATAAATAGTAGGTTACTATTTACGAATAGTAAATAATGTATGAACAGTGACTACACAGTAAATAAATAGGAAAATCAATTATTCAATTTAATCATTCAAATACTTGCGTGTATATAAATATTTTTGAACTTTCAAAATATTTTTACATGCAGGGGGCAAAGAGAAGATATGTGCATAAAAAATAAGCTAAATTTTTTGCAAACAAAATTCATATGCTACTTACTATAATTATTTTTTTGCATCTCAATTAGCTCGGGTCCAGAACCCAAATCATCCTTAGGTCCATAACCTAAAATCTTTTTAAGTCCAGAACTTAGCTCGGGTACAAAACTCAAATTATCCTTAGGTCCAGAACCTAAAATCTCTTTTTAAGTACAGAACTTAGCTCGAGTTCAGAACCTAAATTATTCTTAGGTCCAAAACCTAAAATCTCTTTTAAGTCTAGAACTTAGCTCGAGTCCATAACCCAAATTATCCTTAGGTCCAGAATCTAAAATCTCTTTTAAGTCCAGAACTTAGCGCGGGTCCAGAACCCAAATTACTATTAGGTCCAGAACCTAAAATCTCTTTTAAGTCCAGAACTTAGCTGGGGTCCAGAACCCAAATTACCATTATGTCTAGAATCTAAAATCTCTTCTAAGTCCAGAACTTAACTCGGGTCCAGAACCCAAATTATCCTTAGGTCCAGAACCTAAAATCTCTTTTAAGTCCAGAACTTAGCTCGAGTCCAAAACTCATAATTACCCTTAGGTCCAGAACCTAAAATTATCCTTAAGTCCAGAACTTGGACAGGGTCCAGAACCCAAAATCTCAACCATCTCAAAAAAATTAAGTCTTATTGCTTTTCACTCTCTTTTACTGAAGTCTCAAATCCTTCAAGCAGGGGGCAAACTCTAGACCCTTAATTTTTAAACCAGCCCAGTCCGATATTTTTTATATATATTAAAATAATTTTTGTGGTATTTTAATTAAATAATAATTATTTTTATTATTTATTATTTTTAATTTTTAATAAAAGTAAAAATGGTGAAGTTAATAAAAAATATAATAATAAAATTTTTTTACAAAAAATAAAAAATTAAAATTAAAATTAAAAATAAAAAAAATCTGCTACGGAAAAATTGACGACGAAAAAATTTCATCGCCGAAGGTCCAATTTGCCAAGGCCAATTCCCCTGCAGGAATTTCCTGCGGCCGAAATGGCCAAGGCCATTGCCATTTCGCCCACAGGAAATTCCTGAGGCAAAATTGGCTAGCTGTGTTACGCTCTAATTAACTCTACCACAAAGCGTCACTCGCAAGTATACAAGGTAGCTGTAGCAAAGGTGATCGCCCCAAGGTCATCTCACAAGGAAGCTAAAGTAGCTAATTGATTATCAGATTTTAATATCAAGATATTAATAAATTAAAATTGCTAACAACTAATGAATTGAAGTTTAAAACAATAAAAGTAAACTAAGCTAATGTATTGATTCACTTAATAGAATGGTCTAGGGTTTGCACTTCTCTACTACTTATATGTATGAACGGTTATTTCTCTTAACCAATTTAATTTCAAAGATTAAATCTCAAGCAACTTAATTAATTGAATAAAGGAAATAAGCTCTCGCATTCAAACCTTTCTCAAATAATCTTGTTACAATTGAAATAATTTTTTCCTAGGTTATATCTCTAATTCACCTAAGTCCCTAATTGAATTGTTCCAGCATTAGACTTCATTTCTCAATCCATCATCTAATACCTAAAACACATAATTGGTGGCGAATCAATTATATATTAGCAATAATCCGTTCAATCAAGGCTAAAGAAATAATTAAGTTAAGACTAATAACCAATTCATACAATCATAGCAGATCCATACAAACCCCAGACTAGATCAAATTAGTTCATAATGCTAACAAACATACTAATCTCATTAAAATTCAAAGAAATCAATTTAGACATGATAATATTCTTAAATACAATTCCAATGAAATTAAAGAGATAAAGTTCGAGAACAAAACCAAATTACAAACTTCTTAGCTCTTGAAGAATCTCTTGTTCAGAACTTGCTCGAAGAATGTATCAATGGCAAGAACAAATCTAATCTAAGCTAGTTTAATCAAAGTGTAATCAAAAGATCAAATAAAACAAGATGAAACCCTAACTATTTTTCTTTGACGGCTAAAACAAAACTCAAACTCTCAATAACCGCTCTCAAAACCCTAACTTTAATATTTATATGAAAACCTCCGCTTCAAAAATCGGCGTTCTCTTTAATCCATGAGTGACACGGCTAAGTTGGGGGAGACACGGCCGTGTCTGAGGTTCTTGGAGGGACACAGCCACAAGCTTGGCCGTGTCCCCTGAATGTGTCTTCTACTGCTTGATTTTCATCTTTCTTTTGCTTTGGACATGAGTGAGACACGGCCAAGCTAACACAACTTGGCCGTGTTTGAGCTTTTTGGAGGGACACAGCCACAAGCTTGGCCATGTCCCTTGCATGTGTCACCTTCTATGTCTGGGTCTTCCTCCTTAACTTGGTATGGGACACGGCAACAAGCTTGGCCGTGTCCCCTGCATGTGTCAGCTACTGTCCAAATTTTGCTTCTTCTTGGTTCCTTGGCTTTTTAACCTAAAACAAAACTTGAAACAAACTTTAAACAAGAAGTAAACAAATATTAACCAAAAAAACATAAACACCACACTAAAAACTAAGACAAAAATGACAAAAACACTGAAATAAATTTAAACTACCAAAATTAATGAAAACACTAAATAAACCGATTGAAACTACCAAAATACCTAAATAAAACAATAATTATCATAACAAATAAGATACAAATCTATAACAAAAACATAATAAAACAACTACCCCACACTTAAAACTTTGCTTGTCCTCAAGCAAATTCACATGGTATATATTAAAAACTCGAACAACCTTAACTATAATTCCAGTATATAAGATGAAATCCTTTAAGACTGAGCCATAAATAATTGCAATTTCCTTCAATCAAGATTTTCTTAACTCATTCATTAATCCAGACATACAAATCTCATCTCTCATCTAAGTGTTTCTGTTTTGTTAGTTTTTGTTATAGATTTGTGTCTTGTTTATTATAATAATTATTATTTTATTTAGGTATTTTATTAGTTTAAATCGGTTTATTTAGTATTTTTGTTAATTTTGTAGTTTTAGTTTATTTCAATGTTTATGTCGTTTTTTATCTAGTTTTTAGTATGGTGTTTATGTTTTGTTAGTTATTGTTTATTTACTTTTTGTTTAAAGTTTGTTTGAGTTTTGTTTTAGGTTAAAAAAGCCAAGGAACCAAGACAGAAGAAGAAATCATCATAGTAGGCGACACATGCAAGCGACATGGCCATGTCACTGGCCATGTCTCTCCAAAATGAAGCAACACGGCCAAGTCACCTCAAACATGGCCATGTCCCTCCAAATATGCTCAAACACGGCCAAGTCACCATCAACTTGGCTGTGTCTCACCTAGTTCCAAAGGAAAAGAAGAATAAATCATCACAGTAGGCGACACATGCAAGCGACATGGCCATGTCCCTCCAAAATGGTGCAACACGGCCAAGTCACCTCTGACTTGGCCGTGTCACTCAACAAAGAAGAAAAGAAGAAAAAGCATTCAGTGGTGGACACATGCAAGGGACATGGCCAAGTCACTGGCCGTGTCCCTCCAAAAAAGCACTCACACGGCCAAGTCACTTCTGACTTCTGCGTGTCCCTCATGAACCAAACGCGCAGCAAATTTTAAAGCCGACGTTTCAAACAAAAATTAAAGAAAAGCTAAAAAAAAATGGTAAGTTGTCAATGAATGTCTTAGGACAAACTGTGGATTTTTCTATTTTTAACACTTCTCCCATTCCTACAACTGCTTTATATGAGGAATGTTCTTTAATTAATTGTGTTGAAGCAGTTGTTTAAGATGCTTTCTTGCAAACAGGTTCCCCAGATAAATTGGAGCTGACACTGACTTTAGAAGAGGGGGCTAAACCAGTGGGGAAGACCCAAAGATGCCTTAACCCAAAGGCATATGAGAGCTCGAGGAATTATAAGGATCACACTAAAGCACTTCAAGACAGATTTATTGTGCGACAGACATTGAGTCCAGGTATGAAAGTTTTACTTTTTAATTCTCGACTCAGTCTGTTTCCAGGTAAATTCCAGTCTCGATGGAGTGGTCCTTTTGAGGTGACTAAGGTATGTCCTTCTGGTGCCATTGAATTGCTAAACTCTAGAACCAATAAGATTTTTAAAGCAAATAGACATAGAGTTAAGCCATATAAAGAAGGATTTCAGGAAGTGAGGATCATTGACAGCACTCTTGATCCATGATCCATAAGCCTTGCATGATGTCCAGCTTTATGACATTAAAGAAGCGCTAAATGGGAGGCAACCCATCGGTTTGCATTTTCTTTTTCATAGTTATAATTTTATATTTTGCAATTTTGATTTTATGTTTAGTTTAAATAAATAGAAACCCTAAAGCTCTCTTGCATCTTGTTTTTGAACATTTGTGTTTGTGATAAAAGGTTGAGTTTTGCCTCATCAGGGGACGATGGAAGACAGGTTGTACTTAATTCTTTCTCTTTATTATTCTTGTTTTCCATTGAGGACAATGTAAATTCTAAAGTGTTGGGTAATCTTTTAGCTTTTCTTTAATTTTTGTTTTGGTTGCCTTGGTATGTTTATTATGTTTGTTGTGCATGGCATAATTGTTGAAAATTTATTGATCTTTTCTGTGATTCTAGCATTGTAGTTGAGACTTTTGTATCAGCATAGAAATGAGCATTTGAATTCATTCAGGATCAATTTTCGCATTCTGCGGTTCATGACATATAAATCTTTGAGAACCCACCTTTGTGAGTTTTGAGCCTTATAGATTAAATGATTGATTTTCTTTTCTTAAGTGTGCACCTTCATGATTTTGCATCTCTAGAGTTTGCTTTTGCATACTGATTGAACTCACATTATGATTTAATCTCAGGTTTTAAAATGATGAAGGCAAATTAGGTTAGCCCTTTAGCTTAAAAAGACCTCCCTTAATATTGAATTCCTTAGTGAGCCAAGTTGAGCCTTTGACTTTTTCTTATTTGATCAACACAATTCACAGCTCAATTTTCTCTTATTATCATCATACCTGCATTAAGGAATGGAGTTTTTTATGATATGTCAATAGGGTGGTTTATTTCAAAGTGTGGGGTAAGAAAAAAAAATGGTATTGCTATTTGGGGTTGAAATGCATACTTTGCACATTGTATTAAGAGTTGATTATTCTTTTCCTCTACATTTTAAGCTAGATGTTTCATGCAAGTTTATATTTTGTATATATATATATAAATGAATGATAGAAAAAAAAGAAAAAAAAAGAAAAAGATATATATATATATACAAAATCCATATGTTTTCTAGCTTTAGAGGAATGTTGACTCGTTATTTTTCTTGAAGTATGCAAGTATGTGAAGTATTAATGGATTATGAGTATGCCATTTGATGGAGTTATGAATTTCTTAGCAAGAGTATTTTCTAATTTAGATACTCCATTTCTTGATGCTCCAGCTTAAATATCTTTTCTCACACATTTACCTTAGCCCCATTACATCCAAATGAAAGACCTTTGGATTATTTCTTGAGAAAATCAGTGAGGGAGATTGGATAATTAAGCAAGTTTATGGTAGCATGCAGTCATGAGTGGTTTGAGTGAATTAACCTATGAAATCGAGTGAGACACTTAGATGAGAGGTGAGATTTGTATGTCTAGATTAATGAATGAGTTAAGAAAATCCTTGATTGAAGTAAGATGCAATTATTTATGTCTGAGTCTTTAAGTATTAGATCTTATATGTTGGAATTATAGTTAAGGTTGTGTGAGTTTTTAATTTATGCCATGTGAATTTGCTTGAGGACAAGCAAAGTTGTAAGTGTGGGGTAGTTGTTTTGTTAGTTTTTGTTATAGATTTGTATCTTGTTTATTATAATAATTATTGTTTTATTTAGGTATTTTATTAGTTTAAATCGGTTTATTTAGTGTTTTTGTTAATTTTGTAGTTTTAGTTTATTTCAGTGTTTATGTCGTTTTTTATCTAGTTTTTAGTATGGTGTTTATGTTTTGTTAGTTATTGTTTATTTAATCTTTGTTTAAAGTTTGTTTGAGTTTTGTTTTAGGTTAAAAAAGCCAAGGAACCAAGACTGAAGAAGAAATCATCACAGTAGGCGACACATGCAAGCGACATGGCCATGTCACTGGCCATGTCTCTCCAAAATGAAGCAACACGGCCAAGTCACCTCAAACATGGCCATGTCCCTCCAAATATGCTCAAACACGGCCAAGTCACCATCAACTTGGCCGTGTCTCACTTAGTTCCAAAGGAAAAGAAGAAGAAATCATCACAGTAGGCGACACATGCAAGCGACATGGCCATGTCACTGGCCATGTCTCTCCAAAATGAAGCAACACGGCCAAGTCACCTCAAACATGGCCATGTCCCTCCAAAATGGTGCAACACGGCCAAGTCACCTCTGACTTGGCCGTGTCACTCAACAAAGAAGAAAAGAAGAAAAAGTATTCAGTGGTGGACACATGCAAGGGACACGGCCAAGTCACTGGCCGTGTCCCTCCAAAAAAGCACTCACACGGCCAAGTCACTTCTGACTTGGCCGTGTCCCTCATGAACCAAACGCGCAGCAAATTTTAAAGCCGACGTTTCATATAAAAGGAAAAGAAAAGCTAGGGTTTGCGACTGTGGATGATTTGGAGCAGATTTTGAGCCGTCAGAGATTAGAGCTAGGGTTTTAACATTTATTTTCTTAATTTTGATTTCACTTTGGATCAAAACTAGCTAGATTAGATTGTTTATGCCAGTGATTCATTCTTCTTGCAAGATTTTGAACAAGAGATTCTTCAGAAACTTCAAGGAGCTGTAACTTGGTTTTGTTCTCGAACTTATTCACTTTATTTTTATTGAATGGATATTATCATGTCTATTTCGGTTTCTTTGAACATTAACGAGATGAATATGTTTGATTGCATTATGAACTAATTTGATCTAGTCTAGGGTTTGTATGGATTTACTATGATTGTATGAATTGGTTATTCTCTTAACTAATGATTTCTTTAGCCTTTATTGAATGAAATATTGTTAACATATAATTGATTGGCCACCAATTGTGTGTTTTAGGTATTAGATGATGGATTGAGAGATGAAGTCTAATGCTGGAATAATTCAATTAAGGACTTAGGTGAATTAGAAATATAACCTATTAAAAAGATTGTTTCAATTATAACAAGATTAGTTGTAAGAGGTTTGAATGTGAGAGCTTATTTCCTTGACTCAATTAATTAAGTTATTTACATTTAATCTTAGAAATTAAATTAGTTAAGTGGAATAACCGTTCATGCAAATAAGTAGTAGAGAAGTGCAAACCCTAGACCCTTTTATCAAGTGAATCAAAACTCAACTCAATTTACTTTTATTGTTTTAAACATCAATTAAACTTCTTCTTTAGTTAGCAATTTAAATTTATTCATTACTTGTTACTTTTAATTTGATAATCAATTAGCCACTTTAGCTTCCTTGAGAGAACGACCTTGGGGCGATCACCTTTGCTACAGCTACCTTGTATACTTGCGAGTGACGCTTTGTGGTAGAGTTAATTTGAGTGCAACAGTTTCACTCGATTTCAAAGGTTAATTCACTTAAACCACTCATGACTGCATACTACCATAAACTTGCTTAATTATCCAATCTCTCTCACTGATTTTCTCAAGAAATAATCCGAAGGTCTTTCATTTGGATGTAATGGGGCTAAGGTGAAGGTGTGATAAAAGACATTTAAGCTGGAGCATCAAGAAATGGAGTATCTAAATTAGACAATACTCTTGCTAAGAAACTCACAACTCCCTCAAATGGCATAATCACCAACCTTTGATATTTTCACATACTTGCATATTTGAAGAAAAATACATGAATCAACATTCCTCTAATGCTAGAAAATATATGAATTTTGTATATATATATATATATCTTCTTTTTTATTTATTTATTTTTTAATTTCCTCTTTTTCTTTTTTTTTTCTTTTATTTTATCATCATTTTTTTAATATATATATACAAAATATGAACTTGCATGGAACATCTAGCTTAAAATGTAGAGGAAAAGAATAATCAACTCTTAATCAAATACAATGTGCAAAGTATGCATTTCAACCCCAAATAGCAATACCATTTTTTTTTACTTGCTTTAATCCATGATCCCTAAGTCTTACAGTGATGTCGAGCTATATGACATTAAAGAAGCGCTAAATGGGAGGCAACCCATCGATTTGCATTTCTTTTTCATAGTTGTAATTTTAAATTTAGCAATTTTGATTTTATGTTTGGTTTAAATAAATGGAATGGGTGCTTTGATCAGTTTTTATTTTTCTAATGTGTTTCAGGGTGGATCAAAGAAGGGTTTGCAATTTCTTTAAGATTGGTGATTTAAAAAATAAATATATAAAAGAGAAAAAAGGTTAAAAATCACAGTAGGTGACACGGCCAAGGAGCTTGGCCGTGTCACATGGGACACGGCCAAGCTTCACCACCTAATCACCTTTCTTTTGTTTTTAGAATTTTCCTTATAGTAGAGGACACACCCATTGGACACGGCCAAGTCACTGGCCGTGTCCCTCTAAGCACATCAGACACGGCCATGTCTCCCCCAACTTGGCCGTGTCTCTTCAATTTCACACTCAGACACGGCCAAGCTCACCCAAACTTGGCCGTGTCCCTTCACTTTTGCACTTTAAAAACACGATTTTTGCACTGTTTGTCCATTCAATCCCTAGTTTTCTTTCTATTCTCTCTCTCGCTCTCTCGACTTCTCTCTCTCGCAAACTCCATTGATTGTGTTTCAAAGCTCCAAAACCTCCATTAAATCTCAATTTTCTTCACCAAAACTACAATTAATCCATTAAAACTTCTTATTCTCTCACAAAAGATCAATTTAATCAGTTTTAATTCCAAATTATTTTTTCAAATCTTTCAAGATGCCAAGAACGAAGATAGTTTCCCACCGCAAGAAGAAGAGACCTACAACTGAAGTTGCATCTTCATCTTCATCGGTTTCATCTTTGAAGAGAGCAAATTTTTTGGCTCGGGGTTTCTTCCCGACGAGGTATATCAATGATGAGTCCCTTGATGCTCTTAATATTAGGAATAATTTTTATCGTTATGTTCAAATCCTTGGGTGGGAGAACCTAGTCTCCTTGCGACCTTTTCAGTTTCAGGAGCTCACTTTGGAGTTCTTAATTTCTCTTAATGTTGAAAGAGATGCGCAGAAAATTTGCTCTAGGTTGAGTTTTAAGTTGTTTGGAAAATCAATTGTGATTAGTATTGAACAATTAAATGGCATATTTGGTTTCCATCAACATGGTGAAAGGTCGGTACCTAAGGAATTTAAGCAACAATTTGCTTGAGGAGCATTAGGCTCGGGGACTTATGTAGCCAAATCGGCCAAAGCAACTAAATTGAGCAATCCCGCTTTGAGGTATTTGCATCGTTTTATGTATTGCGGATTCTTTGCTAGGAAGGAAAGTCCGGGTGTAGTGGAACTGAGTGAATTATTTTTCTTAGATTGTGTGGTTAATGCAGTGCCTATTAGTTCTGGCTATTGTTTAGCCGATGTTTTTGATAGTGTGGCAAACAAGAAAAAGGGGGCTATCTGTATTGGAGGATTGGTTACCTCATTGGCCATAGCCCTTTTTGATGATTTTGACCCGAGTACCTGTCGCATGACTAGAATTACAGGTAATGATTCCTTGGATTTGGCTACATTAGAGAAGATGCATATGGTGGTGCATAGGAGAGGGGCTTATATGATGGCTTCAGCTGAGCCAGAAGTACCGGGGGACAGACAGAAGAGAACTCGAGTTCAAGAGGAGTCCGACTCAGATTCTCTTAATTTAGATGAAGATGCTCCGGCCTCAGGTAATCAAGAGATACTTAATATGATTGAGGCATTGGAGGGCAAGGTGGACCGTAATCATGCTGCGGTCTTGCAACAGTTGGAATAAATTAATAGCAGCCTTGCTAAGATTTTGAGTCTCCATCCCTCGGCTGCATCATCTTCACATCCACCTTCACCGTAGATTTTGAGTTCCTTGCTTTATTGTGTTTATCATATTTTTGCTATTATTTTTCGTTTTTGTTTGTAATGTTAACATTTTATATTTTGGATATTTTATTTTATATATTGTACTTTGTTTTTTTTGAGCATTCGTGTTTGTGATGAAAAGTTAGGTTTTGCCTCACCAGGGTAAGATGGTAGACAGGTTGTCCTTTAACTCTTTCTCTTTATTATTCTTGTTTTCCATTGAAGACAATGTAAATTCTAAAGTATGGGGTAATCTTTTAGCTTTTCTTTAATTTTTGTTTTGTTTGTCTTTGTTTGTTATAATGTGTGTTGTGCATGACATAATTATTGAAAACTTATTGATCTTTTCTGTGATTCTAGAATTATAGTTGAGACTTTAATATCAGCATAGAGATTAGCACTTGAATTCATTCAGGATCAATTTTCACATTCTGCAATTCATGACATATAAATCTTTGCGAACCCACCTTTGTGAGTTTTGAGCCTCATAGATTGAATTTTATTGATTTTCTTTTCTTAAGTGTGCACCTTCATGGTTTTGCATCTCTAGAGTTTGCTTTTGCATACTAATTGAACTCACATTATGATTTCATCTCAAGTTATAAAATGATGAAGACAAATTAGGTTAGCCCTTTAGCTTAAAAAGACCTCCCTTAATATTGAATTCCTTAGTGAGCCAAGTTGAGCCTTTGACCTTTTATTGATTGATCAACACAATTCTCAACTTAACATGTTCTTAACATGTTTTTTTTTTTACTTGCTTACCCCACACTTTTGAATTAAATCACCCTATTGTCATATCATAAAACTCCATTCCTTAATGCAGGTATGATGATAGTAAGAACATGTTAAGTTGGGAATTGTGTTGATCAATCAATAAAAGGTCAAAGGCTCAACTTGGCTCACTAAGGAATTCAATATTAAGGGAGGTCTTTTTAAGCTAAAGGACTAACCTAATTTGCCTTCATCATTTTAAAACTTGAGACGAAATCATAATGTGAGTTCAATTAGTATGCAAAAGCAAACTCTAGAGATGCAAAATATGAAGGTGCACACTTAAGAAAAGAAAATCAATTGACAATAAAATTCAATCTATGAGGCTCAAAACTCACAAAGGTGGGTTCGCAAAGATTTATATGTCATGAATTGCAGAATGTGAAAATTGATCCTGAATGAATTCAAATGCTAATCTCTATGCTGATATTAAAGTCTCAACTATAATGCTAGAATCACAGAAAAGATCAATAAGTTTTCAACAATTATGTCATGCACAACACACAATATAACAAACAAAGACAAACAAAACAAAATTAAAGAAAAGCTAAAAGATTACCCCACACTTTAGAATTTACATTGTCCTTAATAGAAAACAAGAATAATAAATAAGAAAGAGTTAAGGACAACCTGTCTTCCATTGTACCCTAGTGAGGCAAAACCCTAACTTTTCAGCACAAACACAAATGTTCAAAAAAAAAACAAAGTACAATATATAAAATAAAATATCCAAAATATAAAATGTTAACATTACAAACAAAAACAAAAAATAATAACAAAAATATGCTAAACACAATAAAGCAAGGAACTCAAAATCTACGGTGAAGGTGGATGTGAAGATGATGCAGCTGAGGGATGGAGACTCAAAATCTTAGCAAGGTTGCTATTAATTTGTTCCAACTATTGCAAGACCGCGGCATGATTACAGTCCACCTTGCCCTCCAATGCCTCAATCCTATTAAGTATCTCTTGATTACCAGAGGCCGCAGCATCTTCATCTAAATCAAGAGAATCCGAGTCGGACTCCTCTTGAACTCGAGTTCTCTTCTGTCTGTCCCCAGGTACTTCTGGCACAGCTGAAGCCATCATATAAGTCCCTCTCCTATGCACCACCATATGCATCTTCTCTAATGTAGCCAAATCCAAGGAATCATTACCCGTAATTCTAGTCATGCGACAGGTACTCGGGTTAAAATCATCAAAAAGGGCTATGGCCAATGAGGTAACTAATCCTCCAATACAGATAGCCCCCTTTTTCTTGTTTGCCACACTATCAAAAATATCGGGTAACCAATAGCCGAAACTAATAGGCACTGCATTAACCACACAATCTAAGAAAAATAATTCACTCAGTTCCACTACACCCGGACTTTCCTTCCTAGCAAAGAATCCGCAAGACATAAAACGATGCAAATACCTCAAAGCGGGATTGCTCAATTTAGTTGCTTTAGCCGATTTGGCCACATAAGTCCCCGAGCCTAATGCTCCCCAAGCAAATTGCTGCTTAAATTCCTTAGGTACCGACCTTTCACCATGTTGATGGAAACAAAAATATACCATTTAATTGTTTAATACTAATCACAATTGATTTTCCAAACAACTTAAAACTCAACCTAGAGCAAATTTTCTACGCATCTCTTTCAACATTAAGAGAATTTAAGAACTCCAAAGTGAGCTCCTGAAACTGCAAAGGTAGCAAGGAGACTAGGTTCTCCCACCCAAGGATTTGAACATAATGATAAAAATTATTCCTAATATTAAGAGCGTCAAGGGACTCATCATTGACATACCTCGTCAGGAAGAAACCCCGAGCCAAAAAATTTGCTCTTTTCAAAGATGAAACCAATGAAGATGAAGATGCACCTTCAGTTGTAGGTCTCTTCTTCTTGCGGTGGGAAACTATCTTCGTTCTTGGCACCTTGAAAGATCTGAAAAAATAATTTGGAATTAAAACTGTTTAAATTGATCTTTTGTGAGAGAATAAGAAGTTTTAATTGATGAATTGTAGTTTTGGTGAAGAAAATTGAGATTTAATGGAGGTTTTGGAGCTTTAAAACACAATCAATGGAGTTTGCGAGAGAGAGAAGTCGAGAGAGCGAGAGAGAGAGAACAGAAAGTAAACTAGCGATTGAATGGACAAACAGTGCAAAAATCATGTTTTTAAAGTGCAAAAGCGAAGGGACACGGCCAAGTTTGGGTGAGCTTGGCCGTGTATGAGTGTGAAATTGAAGAGACACGGCCAAGTTGGGGGAGACACAGCCGTGTCTGATGTGCTTGGAGGGACACGGCCAGTGACTTGGCCGTGTCCCATGGGTGTGTCCTCTACTGTAAGGAAAATTTGCAAAAACAAAAGAAAGGTGATTAGGTGGTGAAGCTTGGCCGTGTCCCATGTGACATGGCCAAGGACACGGCCAAGCTCCTTGGCCATGTCACCTACTGTGATTTTTAACCTTTTTTTTTCTTTTATATATATTTATTTTTTAAATCACCAATCTTAAAGAAATTGCAAACCCTTCTTTGATCCACCCTGAAACACATTAGAAAAATAAAAACCGATCAAAGCACCCATTCCATTTATTTAAACCAAACATAAAATCAAAATTGCTCAATTTAAAATTACAACTATGAAAAAGAAATGCAAACCGATGGGTTGCCTCCCATTTAGCGCTTCTTTAATATCATATAGTTGAACATCACTGTAAGACTTAGGGATCGTGGATTAAAGTGTTGTCAATGATCCTCACTTCTTGAAATCCTTCTTTATATGGTTTAACTCTATATCCATTTACTTTAAAAGTCTTATTTGTTCGAGAGTTAAGCAATTCAATGGCACCAGAAGGACATACCTTAGTTATCTCGAAAGGACCACTCCATAGAGATTTGAGTTTATCTCGAAACAGACGGAGTCGAGAATTAAAACTTTCATACCTGGACTCAATATCTGTCGCACAATAAATCTGTCATGAAGTGCTTTAGTGTGATCCTTATAGTTCCTCGAGCTCTCATATGCCTTTGGGTTAAGGCACCTTTGGGTCTCCCTCACTAGTTTAGCCCCCTCTTCTAAGGTCAGTGTCAGCTCCAATTTATCTGAGGAACCTGTCTGCAAGAAAACATCTGAAACAACTGCGTCAACACAATTAATTAAAGAACAATCCTCATATAAAGCAGTTGTAGGAATGGGAGAAGTGTTAAAAATAGAAAAATCAACAGTTTGTCCCAAGTCAGTCATTGATAATTTACCATTTTTAACATCTATTAAAGTGTTCGTAGTAGCCATAAAAGGCCTACCCAGCAAAATAGTGTGTGCTGATGGTGTAGGGTTACTTCCTTCCATGTCAAGAACTATAAAATCCACATGTACTATCAACCCTCCAACCTTAACTAATACATCTTCTACAACCCCTTTTGGGAATCTAAGAGATCTATCAGCTAATTGCAACACCGTTTTGATTGGTTTAAGTTCCCCTAGTTGTAATATCCCAAAATGTGCCCTAGAAGTTTTGGTATTATTGTTATAATTGGATTTAACATATATGTTTCTTTGGAAAGAGAAAAGAATTATAGAGAGAGTGTATATGTTGTGTATATGAAAATATATACAACATACACCCAAGTCAAAGTCAAAGAAAGTTAATGGAAGGAGATATTTATGTTATGATTTATGGAATTAATTAATAAGGAAATTATGAATGGATGAGATTAATTTGGATTATTTTAATATTAAAATGACTTGGTGGAGGTTTAAAGAGATAAGTGTTTGACTTGTTGTCTTCATTTCTTCTCCATTTCCTTTTCTTTTCCTTTGTTGGCCGGGCATCATCAAGACAAGAGAGCAAGAGAGAGTTTTGTGTTCCAAGCTCAAAGTTGAAAGGTGATTCAAGTAACCAAGTTGGAAATTCAAGAAGTTTCATCATTGTTGGTAAGTTCTCTCTTGATTTCCTTTGTTTTATTTGGAGTTGTGTTTGAGTTTGATGGATTATTGTTGATAGCAGGAGTGTGTTTGATTGTGGTGTGTTTATCAGTGTTTGGATTCTATTGATTTTGGATTTTGGGGTTGGTTTGAATGAAAGAGTAAGTTTATTGGAAGAGAAAGTGTTGTAGGTGTGTTTTGGGTTTGTGGTGATGATTTTGATTTGTGTTGGATGTATGTTTTGAGTTGTTTTGGTGTTTTTGCAAGTTTGTTATGGTTCTTGGGTATGTTGAGCTAAGTTTGTTTGAAGTGGATTTTGGTGAAAGGAAGTGATTTGTTGGATAAAGTGTTGTTGTGGCCGGAATCTGTATCTTTGGCCTGACACGCCATTGAGCACGGCCAGATCTTTGGACATGTCAATGGTTCTGTGTTTTGGATGGGTGACACGATCATTAACACGCCCATGTTATTGGACGTGTCATAGCTACTGTGATGTTAGAGAATTGACACGGCCATGAGCACGCTCATGTTGTTGGACGTGTCAATGTTTCTGTGAGACAGAATGTATTACATGTTCAGTGACACGCCCGTGGTTCTGAGCGTGTCAAAGCTTCTGTGTTGTGGAGTTAGGGCACGGTTAGGGACACGCCCGTGTTGTTGAGCGTGTCATGGTTAGAGTTTGCCCTAATTAGATTGTAGTCTTATTATCTCTTGTGTATCTTTGAGTAATTGTGTTATTCTTTTGGATTAGGTTGTGAAGAAGTTGAATTGCCCTAATTCAAGTGGTGGAGAATTCTTGGAGAAGGGAAGTGTATAGATTTGTGTGAGTGGTGCTTAAGGTAAGTACAAACTACATGATTGCATGCATTTACTTGATTTTGATACTTAACATATTTGATTGTACATCTGTTAAGTAATTGATTACATTGTTAATTTATGTGACTAATGTTATGAATGGTATAATGAAATGTAAAACCACTATGGTTGGTTGTAATGATGTAAATGAGATAGTTGAAGCATGTTTGCTTATATGATGATGAAATGAAATATGAAATGTGAAAGATATGATGATATGATAAATTGTTTTAATGTGATTTGAGATAATATGAGATATGAGGCCATGATTGATGGCTATAGTAATGCAAATGAAATATAATTGGGGCATGGTTGCCTATCCAATTATGAGAAATGAAATGAAAAGAGATTTATAAAGAGATAAATGAAATGATTGTGTGCCTAATATGTTAATTCAATTTTCAGAGTGCTGGGTTTGGCGGCATGCCTATGAATCACTGGATAGGTGAAAAGACCGGGTCGTAAGCCGATTCCAGTTGAAAAATGTGAAATGATAAATGTGAAATGTGATGTTTTTGGGGTGAAAAGACTGGGTCGTAAGCCTAAAAAACAGTAACAGTCTAGCCGGGTTGAGGATTTCCTCGGTTTTAACCGGGTTGAGATCCAAGAGACTAGGTCTGTTACGCTATCCATGGATAGAGATATAGATATATATGTATCACCTACGGGCTTGATGATTGTGATTATGGACCAAAGCAGTAACTCTAAACTTTAAATAACATATTAGATTCTTTTTGGGCCCATGCTTGTGTTTGTTTAAATGTGATTCTTGAATAATGAAACTATGAAAATATATCATGATGTGTAATTTATGTATGGATGTGGAATTGTGAATATTACTTCATGAAACTTGATAGCGTGACATTGCATTAAAGCATAATATTTTTGTAGTTTTTACCACTAAGCCGTTGGCTTAGCGCGATTGTGGTTCATCGCGTAGGTAACAGGGAAGAACCGAAGAGTTCCTCTAGGCCGAGTCAAGTCTAGAGTTTGAGGTGTTGATAGTGGAGCTTAGAGATCAAAAACATACTGCCAAACATGTATATATATTTTTTTATGTTTTGTAAAACTTGAGTTTTGATGTATATGTATTTGAAAATATTTGTTATATTTTCCACTGCGTTTTGAATAAGCATTTTGTTTATTGTGTTTTCTAAATTTCCTTAAATGTTTTAAAATTGTTCATATTATATTAAAGGGATGGTTTCTGTGTTTTGTAAACTATGGCATTTCTATATTCAGTATACGTATATTACAATCGTATTAGCATGCTGTGTACGTATACGGGGTATAGGGGTGTTACAATTGTTTTGGTATCAGAGCCTAGGTTTGAGATTCTCAACCTAGGTCAATTGTAAGAAAAAGAAAATTTTGATTTTTAAAGTGGGTCTTTGAATAAGATACATGTTTTGGTATGGCAGTCTTTGACCTTTGATGAGGTATATTCTGCTATGTTTGCAGATATAGGTAGTGATGGCGTCCCATTCACGTTAGTCTGTAGAGGTAGTGCTGAGAGCATAGCTCCTGAAGAGAGTAGAGATGGAGCTAGAGTTGATAGAGTTAGTGAGGCACCTATTTCTGTGCCAGAGAGATCAGCTGCAGATGAGGTTCCGCCGGGTTGGTTTAGGCATATGGTAGAACTATTTAGACAAGCTCCAGTGCAGACACCACCACCACGGCCTCAGGCACTGGTAAGACACTATGATAAGTTGAGGAAATATGGGGCTGAGGATTTCTTGGGCACTACTGATCCTGCAATGGCTGAGTAGTGGTTAGACAAAGTACAGAGGATATTTATTCAGTTGCAAGCCACTTCTGAAGAAAATTTTGATTATGCTAGATGCTTATTGCAGAAGGATGCTTATGACTGGTGGAAGCCAGTTCCTCATGCCATGGATGATCCACCTACATTATCTTATGGTGATTTTTTGAGGGAGTTCGAGCAGAAATATACTCCGAGGGAGTATAAAGATGTTAAGAAGATGGAATTCCTGAATTTGAGGCAAGATAATCGGACTGTGATAGAATATGAGATTGAGTATATCCGATTGAGTCACTATGCCGGTGGGATTATTTCTGATGAGATTGACCGGTATAGGAGATTTGAGGAGGGATTGAGGCCCTCTATTATGTGCATTGTTGCTGGTTCTCGATACCAGGATTTTTCTCAGTTGGTTGTAGCAGCCAGAAGTGTTGAGAGAGCACAGGGTATTGCATCAGCTGCTACTGAGGAGGAGACCAGAGTTAGAAGATCCCAGTTTGAGGCAGGGTCTTCATCTATGAAGAGAGGCCGAGGAAGTTTTGTGCCAAGGATCAGTAGGAGCCAGAGACAGTCTGGTAGGTCAGTTCAATATCAGAGGCAGAGATTGAGACCTACAATTTCTGTAGCGAGTGCTCCGGCTCCAGTGGTTCAGAGGTCTACTCCACCTACATGTGAGCATTGTGGTAGGACCCATGGGGGTGTTTGTTGGAAGATTAGTGGATCAACTGGGTGTTTTAGATGTGGGTCCCCAGCTCATTTCGTTAGAGATTGTCCTGAGATGCAGGAGTATAGGCAGGCTGATATTGCAGCTTCTCGACCTAGTGTCAACAGAGGTGGTCGAGGGGGCAGAGATTTCAGTAGGGGTGGTAGACCTGGGTTTAGTCAGAGAGGAGGATCTTCATCCAGGGGCAGTAGGCCAGATGAGGCTGGGTCTTCTAAGAGAGTATATGTGATGCAGAGGTAGCCGGATGCTTCAGTAGTTATAGCGGGTACATTTTCTTTATTTGGCATTTCAGTTTTTGCTTTGATTGATCTAGGATCTACTCATTCATACATAAGTGCATCTATCTTGCCTGTGTCTAAATTGCATTCAGAGTTCTTAGGATTTGATGTCTTGGTGACAAATCCTTTAGGACATAGTGTTGTGGTGAGTAAGGTGCATCGTGATAGTGCAGTTGTGGTGCAAGGTGAAGAGTTTCGTGGTGATTTGATTGAAATGCCTTTTAAAGAATATGATTTGATCTTAGGCATGGATTGGTTGTCTAAGCATGGGGCTATGGTAGATTGTCAAAAGAAGTGTGTCACTTTGAGAACCAGTGATGGTAGGAGTGTGATGGTATCTAGTGAGCAGAGACAACTTGCATCCTTGTTGGTTTCAGCTGTTACAGCTAGGAAGTTGATTAGAAAAGGGTGTGATGCTTATCTTGCTCATGTGGTGGATACCAGAGTAGTGGGTTCCCAGCTTGATAGTATACCTACAGTTGCAGAGTTTTCAGATGTTTTTCCAGAAGAGTTGCCAGGGTTACCCCTGAGAGAGAGGTTGAGTTTGGTATCGATTTGTTGCCTGATACCACTCCAATCTCTATTACTCCTTATCGAATGGCACCTGCTGAGTTGAGAGAGTTTAAGGTGCAGTTGCAGGAGTTGTTGGATAAAGGGTTTATTCGCCCTAGTGTTTCACCGTGGGGAGCTCCTGTTTTGTTTGTGAAGAAGAAAGATGGTACTTTGAGGTTATGCATTGTTTATAGGCAATTGAACAAGGTGACTATCAAGAATAAGTATCCTTTGCCTAGAATTGATGATCTCTTCGATCAGTTAAAGGGAGCAGCAGTGTTTTCCAAAATTGATTTGAGATCAGGGTACCATCAGTTGAGGGTTAGAGCTGAAGATGTTCCTAAGACAGCTTTCCGCACAAGGTATGGGCATTATGAGTTTTTAGTAATGCCTTTTGGATTGACAAATGCACCTGCAACTTTTATGGGTTTGATGAATCGGCTGTTTAGGCCCTATCTGGATCAGTTTGGGGTAGTCTTCATCGATGATATTTTGGTGTATTCGCGTAATGAAGAGGAGCATGAAAGGCATTTACGAATTGTATTACAGATCTTGAGAGAGAAGCAGTTGTATGCTAAGCTGTCAAAATGTGAGTTTTGGCTTGACCAAGTAACTTTTCTCGGTCATATAGTTTCAGCAGATGGTATAAGAGTCGATCCAAGTAAAGTTGAAGCCATTTTGAATTGGAGTCCACCGAAGTCAGTGACTGAAATTAGAAGTTTTCTGGGTTTGGCAGGCTATTATCGACGTTTTGTGAAAGGTTTTTCTTTGATAGCCACTCCACTCACCAGATTACTTCGAAAGGGAGTCAGATTTGTGTGGACAGATCAGTGTCAAGCTAGTTTTGAACAGTTGAAAGGGATGTTGACTCAAGCACCTGTTCTTACTTTACCTGTGGAAGATAAACCATATGTTATTTACAGTGATGTTTCACATAATGGTTTGGGTTGTGTTTTAATGCAAGAAGGTAAAGTTATAGCTTATGCTTCTCGACAGTTGAAGCCGCATGAGCTTAACTATTCAACGCATGATTTGGAATTGGCAGCCATAGTTTTTGCTTTGAAGATTTGGCGACACTATTTGTATGGTGAAAAATGTTTTATTTATACAGATCATAAGAGTTTGAAATATTTGGGGGTGCAAAGAGAGCTTAATCTTCGGCAGAGATGATGGTTAGAGCTGATCAAAGACTATGACTGCTTGATTGATTATCATCCGGGTAAGGTGAATGTTGTTACGGATGCTTTGAGTCAGAAATCTTTGGCAGGTTTGACTGCGTATTCGCTCTCGTTGCTTGTCGAGTTGAGAGCGTTGCATGCTAGTTTTAAAGTATGTGATGATGGTGCATTGTTGGCTCAATTGCAGTTGAGACTAGTATTGTTGGATCAGATTAAGGAGGCTCAATTGGCAGATGAGAAAATTCAGAAGATTGTGTTAGATTACCATAATGGGGAGAGCCGATATTTCTATGTGAAAAGTGATGGTAGCCTTTGGTTCAAGAATAGGTTGTGTGTTCCTGATGATGCCAATTTGAAAAAGATTATTTTAGAGGAAGCACACCAATCAATTTTTGCTATACATCCGGGAAGTACAAAGATGTATCATGATTTGAAGCAACATTACTGGTGGTCAGGCATGAAGAGAGACATAGCGGAGTTTGTATCCAAATGTCTCACTTGTCAGAGGGTGAAAGCTGAGCATCAAGTTCCAACAGGGTTGCTTCAACCTTTATCAGTGCCTGAATGGAAATGGGAGAGAGTGATAATGGATTTTGTGTCTGGTTTGCCATTGACACAGAGGAAACATGATGCTATTTGGGTGATTATTGATAGATTGACAAAGACAGCTCATTTTCTTCCAGTTAGAATGGACTATTCTCTTGAGAGGTTGGCTGAGCTGTATATCAGTGAGGTAGTGAAGTTGCATGGAGTCCCAATTTCTTTAGTGTCTGATCGAGATCCCCGATTTACATTGAGGTTTTGGAAGAGTTTACATGGTGCATTGGGTTCTTGATTGCACTTTAGCACTGCTTTTCATCCGCAGACAGATGGACAGTCAGAAAGAGTGATACAGATTATTGAGGATATGTTGAGAAGCTGTGTCATTGATTTCTCTGGAAGTTGGAACAGATTTTTACCACTTGTGGAATTTGCTTACAACAAAAGTCATCAATCCAGTATTGGTATGGCACCATTTGAGGCATTGTATGGTAGAAGATGTAGAATGCCTTTATGTTGGATTGAACTTGGAGAAGACAAATTAGTTGGTCCTGATTTGATTAAAGAAACAAAAGAGAAAGTAAAAATAATTCGGGATCGGTTAAAAGCAGCTTCAGATTGGCAGAAATCTTATTCAGATTTGAAGAGGAGAGACATAGAGTTTCATGTTGGAAATAAAGTATTTTTGAAAGTGTCTCCTTGGAAAAAGATTTTGAGATTTGGTCGAAGAGGGAAGCTGAGTCCTCGTTTTATTGGACCTTATGAAATATTGGAAAGAGTGGGACCAGTTGCTTATCGTCTCGCTTTACCGCCTGAATTGGATAGAATCCATAATGTCTTCAATGTTTCTATGTTGAGGAGGTATAGATCAGATCCATCTCATGTCTTGCCAGTAGAATCTATTGAGGTGAGTCCGGATCTGACTTTTGAAGAAGAACCAGTTGCTATTTTAGCATATGGTATGAAAGAGTTGAGACATAAGGAGGTGCCAATTGTGAAGGTTCTTTGGAAGAATCATGGTAGAAAAGAATCAACTTGGGAGAATAAGCAAGTGATGCGAGATCAATATCCTCAACTATTTCAGACTTGATATCAAGTAATTTCGAGGATGAAATTTCTTTTAGAGGGGGAGAATTGTAATATCCCAAAATGTGCCCTAGAAGTTTTGGTATTATTGTTATAATTGGATTTAACGTATATGTTTCTTTGGAAAGAGAAAAGAATTATAGAGAGAGTGTATATGTTGTGTATATGAAAATATATACAACATATACCCAAGTCAAAGTCAAAGAAAGTTAATGGAAGGAGATATTTATGTTATGATTTATGGAATTAATTAACAAGGAAATTATGAATGGATGAGATTAATTTGGATTATTTTAATATTAAAATGACTTGGTGGAGGTTTAAAGAGATAAGTGTTTGACTTGTTGTCTTCATTTCTTCTCCATTTCCTTTTCTTTTCCTTTATTGGTCGGGCATCATCAAGACAATAGAGCAAGAGAGTGTTTTGTGTTCCAAGCTCAAAGTTGAAAGGTGATTCAAGTAACCAAGTTGGAAATTCAAGAAGTTTCATCATTGTTGGTAAGTTCTCTCTTGATTTCCTTTGTTTTATTTGGAGTTGTGTTTGAGTTTGATGGATTATTGTTGATAGTAGGAGTGTGTTTGATTGTGGTGTGTTTATGAGTGTTTGGATTCTATTGATTTTGGATTTTGGGGTTGGTTTGAAGGAAAGAGTAAGTTTGTTGGAAGAGAAAGTGTTGTGGGTGTGTTTTGGGTTTGTGGTGATGATTTTGATTTGTGTTGGATGTATGTTTTGAGTTGTTTTGGTGTTTTTGCAAGTTTGTTATGGTTCTTGGGTATGTTGAGCTAAGTTTGTTTGAAGTGGATTTTGGTGAAAAGAAGTGATTTGTTGGATAATGTGTTGTTGTGGCCAGAATCTGTATTTTTGGCCTGACACGCCCTTGAGCACGGCCAGATCATTGGACGTGTCAATGGTTCTGTGTTTTGGATGGGTGACACGATCATTAACACGCCCGTGTTATTGGACGTGTCATAGCTACTGTGATGTTGGACAATTGACACGGCCATGAGCACGCTCATGTTGTTGGACGTGTCAATGTTTCTGTGAGACAGAATATATTACACGTTCAGTGACACAACCGTGGTTCTGAGCGTGTCAAAGCTTCTGTGTTGTGGAGTTAGGGCACGGTCAGGGACACGCCCGTGTTGTTGAGCGTGTTATGGTTAGAGTTTGCCCTAATTAGATTGTAGTCTTATTATCTCTTGTGTATCTTTGAGTAATTGTGTTATTCTTTTGGATTAGGTTGTGAAGAAGTTGAATTACCCTAATTCAAGTGGTGGAGAATTCTTGGAGAAGGGAAGTGTATAGATTTGTGTGAGTGGTGCTTAAGGTAAGTACAAACTACATGATTGCATGCATTTACTTGATTTTGATACTTAACATATTTGATTGTACATCTGTTAAGTAATTGATTACATTGTTAATTTATGTGACAAATGTTATGAATGGTATAATGAAATGTAAAACCACTATGGTTGGTTGTAATGATGTAAATGAGATAGTTGAAGCATGTTTGCTTATATGATGATGAAATGAAATATGAAATGTGAAAGATATGATGATATGATAAATTGTTTTAATGTGATTTGAGATAATATGAGATATGAGGCCATGATTGATGGCTATAGTAATGCAAATGAAATATAATTGGGGCATGGTTGCCTATCCAATTATGAGAAATGAAATGAAAAGAGATTTATAAAGAGATAAATGAAATGATTGTGTGCCTAATATGTTAATTCAATTTTCAGAGTGCTGGGTTTGGCGGCATGCCTATGAATCACTGGATAGGTGAAAAGACCGGGTCGTAAGCCGATTCTAGTTGAAAAATGTGAAATGATAAATGTGAGATGTGATGTTTTTGGGGTGAAAAGACTGGGTCGTAAGCCTCAAAAACAGTAACAGTCTAGCCGAGTTGAGGATTTCCTTGGTTTTAACCGGGTTGAGATCCAAGAGATTGGGTCTGTTACGCTATCCATGGATAGAGATATAGATATAGATATGTATCGCCTACGGGCTTGATGATTGTGATTATGGACCAAAGCAGTAACTCTGAACTTTGAATAACATATTAGATTCTTTTTGGGCATATGCTTGTGTTTGTTTAAATGTGATTCTTGAATAATGAAACTATGAAAATATATCATGATGTGTAATTTATGTATGGATGTGGAATTGTGAATATTACTTCATGAAACTTGATAGTGTGACATTGCATTGAAGCATAATATTTTTGTAGTTTGTACCACTAAGCCGTTGGCTTAGCGCGATTGTGGTTCATCGCGCAGGTAACAGGGAAGAACCGAAGAGTTCCTCTAGGCCGAGTCAAGTCTAGATTTTGAGGTGTTGATAGTGGAGCTTAAAGATCAAAAACATACTGCCAAACATGTATATATAATTTTTTATGTTTTGTAAAACTTGAGTTTTGATGTATATGTATTTGAAAATATTTGTTATATTTTCCATTGCGTTTTGAATAAGCATTTTTTTTATTGTGTTTTCTAAATTTCCTTAAATGTTTTAAAATTGTTCATATTATATTAAAGGGATGGTTTGTGTGTTTTGTAAACTGTGGCATTTCTATATTCAATATATGTATATTACGATCGTACTAGCATGCTGTGTACTTATACGGGGTATAGGGGTGTTACAATTGTTTTGGTATCAGAGCCTAGGTTTGAGATTCTCAACCTAGGTCAATTGTAAGAAAAAGAAAATTTTAATTTTTAAAGTGGGTCTTTGAATAAGATAAATGTTTTGGTATGGCAGTCTTTGACCTTTGATGAGGTATATTCTGCTGTGTTTGCAGATATAGGTAGTGATGGCGTCCCATTCACGTCAGTCTGTAGAGGGTAGTGCTGAGAGCATAGCTCCTGAAGAGAGTAGAGATGGAGCTAGAGTTGATAGAGTTAGTAAGGCACCTGTTTCTGTGCCAGAGAGATCAGCTACAGATGAGGATCACCAATCTTAAAGAAATTGCAAACCCTTCTTTGATCCACCCTGAAACACATTAGAAAAATAAAAACCAATCAAAGCACCCATTCCATTTATTTAAACTAAACATAAAATCAAAATTGCTAAATTTAAAATTACAACTATGAAAAAGAAATGCAAACCAATGGGCTGCCTCCCATTTAGCGCTTCTTTAATGTCATAAAGCTAGACATCACTGCAAGACTTAGGGATCATGGATCAAAGTGCTGTCAATGATCCTTACTTCTTGAAATCCTTCTTTATATGGTTTAACTCTCTTAGTTATCTCGAAAGGACCACTCCATCGAGACTTGAGTTTACCTGGAAACAGACGAAGACGAGAGTTAAAAAGTAAAACTTTCATACCTGGACTCATTGTCTTTCGCACAATAAATCTGTCATGAAGTGCTTTAGTGCGATCCTTGTAAATCCTCGAGCTCTCATATGCCTCATTCCTCAGCTCATATAACTCTAGTAAAGGATTCTTCTCTTCCTGTTGGATGGAGGGAAGTTCAAATACTGGGTCCTCCTTAAGTTCCTCTATTTCAGCACTCTCTAATGTCTCAAGGCAAATGACTATTTCTGAATAAAAAATATTCAAACCACGATCTAAAGTCAGTGCCACCTCCAATTTATCCGAGGAACCTGTCTGCAAGAAAACATCTGAAACAACTGCGTCAACACAATTAATTAAAGAACAATCCTCATATAAAGTAGTTGTAGGAATGGGAGAAGTGTTAAAAATAGAAAAATCAACAGTTTGTCCCAAGACAGTCATTGATAATTTACCATTTTTAACATATATTAAGGCGTTGGTAGTGGCCATAAAAGGCCTACCCAGCAAAATAGTGTGTGCTGATGGTGTAGGTCAACAACTATAAAATCCACAGGTACTATCAACCCTCCAACCTTAACTAACACATCTTCTACAACCCCTTTCGGGAATCTAAGAGATTTATCAGCTAATTGCAACATCATTTTGGTTGGTTTAAGTTCCCCTAGTTCTAATTCTTGATACATAGAATAAGGCATCTAATTTACACTGGCTCCTAGATCACACATGCCATCAGTCCCCTTTCCATTCCCCACAGTAATTTGAATTATAAAGCTACCAGGATCCTTTAGCTTGGGTGGTAGTTTATGCTGTAGAACAACACTAGCTACCTCTGAAACTATCACCTTTTCATTCGGCTCTTACCTCTTTTTCTTGGTCATAAGCTCTTTGAAGAATTTGGCATAAGCTGGCATGTTCTTTATTGCTTCAAGTAAAGGTAAGTTAATACTTACCTTGGACAGCATGTTGAAGATGTTAGAAAATTGCTTATCTTTTTTATCATCCTTCAACCTTGCTGGGGAATGGTATAGGTGGTCGGTATGGATTGCTTGCCTTATGTAAATCTGTTGAAGAGGATTTCTCCGTTGAACTTTCTCCAGCACCTTTGTTCTCTGGTTCTCCTTCCTTCTTGTTCTCTTGGTCACCTGCATTCACAAAATTATTTTCAACATTATTGTTAATTATCTTACCACTTCTAAGAACAGTCACTGATTGTGCCTGCTCAGGTTGACTTGGGAATTTCCCCTTTTGTTGAATCTGCATCTGTTGTGCAAGTTGTCCCACTTGAGTCTCCACTTTCTTAAAAGATGCTTCTAATGAATCCAGCCTCTTGTTGGTCATCTCTTGATTTTTAGTACTGACTTGGATGAAAGCTTGTAAACTTTCCTCCAAACTCTCTATCTTAGACTGCCCTTGATTTGAGGATTGGCCCTGCTGTTGGTTCTGTCTCTGGAGCAAATGGAAAGGCTGTTGAGAATTATTTGTTGCCTAAGAAAAATTTGGATGATTCTGCCAACCAGGATTATAAGTATTCGAATAAGGATCATTCCGGGCCCTTGGTTGAAATCCCCCCATAGCATTGACTTACTCAGCTTCATTCCCATAAGTCTCATATGCGGAGGGGCAAATATTTGCTCCATGCCCTAAAGTTCCACAAATTCCACAAATTTCTTGAGTGGATGAAGAAGTGTTGTTTTTCATATTCAGCATCTGCACTTGCCTTGTCAATTTAGCTATCTGATTGACCATCTCACTATTGGCTTCCAGTTGATTCACCCCTTTACTTCTTCCCCTTACACTTTTCTATTGCGAATTAGCTCCCAACATCTCAAAGATCTCATAAGTTTCATCAGCTGTCTTTTCTCCCATAGCTCCCCCAACAGCATTATCAACAGTGTTCTGAAATTGCTGGGTTATACCATCATAGAAAAACTGATTAAGAAGTTGAAGTGGGTAGTGATGATGTGGACACTGGATCAATAGCATCTTAAATCTGTCCCAAGCCTCATGAAATGGCTCTCCTTCAAATTGAGAGAATGTAGCTATCTTCCCTCTCAATTCAGCTATCTTTTGATGAGAGTAAAACTTGCCCATAAACTTATTCTAAACTTGCTCCCAAGTTGTCAAAGAATTTTCGGGCAACATCATAAACCAGCTCTTTGCCCTATCCTTCATTTTATATGGAAAACATCTCATCCTCAACTGATCCTCTGTTAGTCCTCCCAATGGAAAAGTGTTGAGGGTAGAATAAAAATCCCGAATAAAGTTCAAAGGATCTTCATTTGGAACTCCATAGAATGATGGCAGCATATTGTAATGAATGTTCTTCAACTCATAATTTTTTGCTGCATCTGTCAATCTTATGTAAGAGGTGGAAGTTCCAATGACAGGTCTAGCAAAATCTCTCATAGTCCTTTGTCTTTCTTCTGCCATTTTAACAGATTGTACAGATTCTGATTCAAAATCAGAAGTGTCCTCCTCTGTAGTATCAAATCAGGTGTACAGTTCAAACTCTTCCCTGCTCCTTTTCACTCTCTGAATTTCTGGAATGACTGGGTATAGCTTTCCTCCAAGTGATCTCATGCCTTACATAAACAAAATTTCTAGAACAAAAGAATTATTAAAAGCAAAAGACAAATAAAATAAAATGAAAACAGTGAAAAATAATCTAGAATATCTATTACTGATAAACAATTATGCCAATTAGCTTCCCCAGCAGCGGCGCCAAAAACTTATTGCGCTCTAATTAACTCTACCACAAAGCGTCACTCGCAAGTATACGAGGTAGCTGTAGCAAAGGTGATCGCCCCAAGGTCGTCTCACAAGGAAGCTAAAGTAGCTAATTGATTATCAGATTTTAACATCAAGTGATTAATAAATTAAAATTGCTAACAACTAATGAAGAAGATCGATTGAAGTTTAAAACAATAAAAGTAAACTGAGCTGATGTATTGATTCACTTAATAGAATGGTTTAGGGTTTGCACTTCTCTACTACTTATATGTATGAACGGTTATTCCTCTTAACCAATTTAATTTCAAAGATTAAATCTCAAGCAACTTAATTAATTGAATAAAGGAAATAAGCTCTTGCATTCAAACCTTTCTCAAATAATCTTGTTACAATTGAAATAATATTTTCCTAGGTTATATCTCTAATTCACCTAAGTCCCTAATTGAATTGTTCCAGCATTAGACTTCATTTCTCAATCCATCATCTAATACCTAAAACACATAATTGGTGGCCAATCAATTATATATTAGCAATAATCCGTTCAATCAAGGCTAAAGAAATAATTAAGTTAAGACTAATAACCAATTCATACAATCATAGCTGATCCATACAAACCCTAGACTAGATCAAATTAGTTCATAATGCTAACAAACATACTCATCTCATT
Source organism: Garcia nutans (assembly GCA_947685225.1). Classification (NCBI taxonomy): domain Eukaryota; kingdom Viridiplantae; phylum Streptophyta; class Magnoliopsida; order Malpighiales; family Euphorbiaceae; genus Garcia; species Garcia nutans. The sequence continues at coordinate 39,088,957 of CANTUV010000011.1, forward strand.
AAAATTCAAAGAAATCAATTTAGACATGATAATATTCTTAAATACAATTCCAATAAAATTAAAGAGATAAAGTTCGAGAACAAAACCAAATTACAAACTTCTTAGCTCTTGAAGAATCTCTTGTTCAGAACTTGCTCGAAGAATGTATCAATGGCAAGAACAAATCTAATCTAAGCTTGTTTAATCAAAGTGTAATCAAAAGATCAAAGAAAACAAGATGAAACCCTAACTATTTTTCTTTGACGGCTTAAACAAAACTCAAACTCTCAACAACCGCTCTCAAAACCCTAACTTTAATATTTATATGAAAACCTCCGCTTCAAAAATCGGCGTTCTCTTTAATCCATGAGTGACACGGCCAAGTTGGGGGAGACACGGCCGTGTCTGAGGTTCTTAGAGGGACACGGCCACAAGCTTGGCCGTGTCCCCTGAATGTGTCTTCTACTGCTTGATTTTCATCTTTCTTTTGCTTTGGACTTGAGTGAGACATGGCCAAGCTAACACAACTTGGCCGTGTTTGAGCTTTTTTGGAGGGACACAGCCACAAGCTTGGGCGTGTCCCTTGCATGTGTCACCTTCTATGTCTAGGTCTTCCTCCTTAGCTTGGTATGGGACACGGCCACAAGCTTAGCCGTGTCCCCTGCATGTGTCAGCTACTGTCCAATTTTTCCTTCTTCTTGGTTCCTTGGCTTTATAACCTAAAATAAAACGTGAAACAAACTTTGAACAAGAAGTAAATAAATATTAACCAACAAAACATAAACACCACACTAAAAACTAAGACAAAAATGACAAAAACACTGAAATAAATTAAAACTACCAAAATTAATGAAAACACTAAATAAACCGATTAAAACTACCAAAATACCTAAATAAAACAATAATTATCATAACAAATAAGATACAAATCTATAACAAAAACTAATAAAATAGGCTGCGCCAATTCTCGAGCCCAGCTCTGGCAATTTCGCACCTCGCCTCGCAGTTTCTCGCCAACGCTCGCAATTTCGCAATCGAAATTTTCCAACACAATTTTTTTCAAAACCAAACTCTATTTGGTTTTGGTTTCTTTTCCTAATTAATCTTAGTTTCCTTAAACAATTATATATAATCTTATAAATTTTTTTATAAATAACACCATAAAACACAGAAAAAGGGGACTGGAACTTAGAACTTTGGGCGACTTTTGATTAAGTGGTTGAAACTTAGAAAACCCTAGCAATAAGCAAGCAATCAACAATCATCAAAGGCAGCAAGCTTATCTTTATCATTATTTATCCAGAAAATAACTTTTGGTGGAACCAACGAACGGAGGTTTGAATCTCTAATTTCTTTATTTATTTTCTTTACAGTAGCTTTCATCACTTAAATTGAAAATTATTTCTTCTGTTTCTTCAAAACCTTAAAACCCTAAACTCTTCCTTCTATTTCCAAAAACCCTAAAAAAATACTTTTCTGTTTCCAAAAACCTTAAAAACCCTAATCTATTTCTTCTAAACCTTAAAACCCTAAATAGTTCCTTCTATTTCCAAAAACCCTAAAAAATACTTTTCTATTTCCAAAAACCTTAAATCATTTTGCCTATTTCCAAAAATTTTATAAAACTCTAAACTGTTTTCTCAAATCCTAAAATCAAACATATTTTTCAAAACACCAAAAAACCTAATTCTCTCAAAACCAAAACTGTAAATCCTAAATTTTCCTAAACCCTAATTCATTGAATTTAAAACCCCCAAACTAGTTAATTTAAACCCTAAAGCCATAATCTAATAAAACTAAAATAACAATCTAGTTAACATGAATTATAAATCTAATATCTTAAAATGTCAAAACCATAATTTCATAATTTTACCCCTCAAACCCTAATTTGATCAATCAAAGAACCTTACTAATGTCAAAACCCTAATTACATGTTTCCATGTTTCGGTGGGTGTCCATTTATTTACTGTGCTTGGACATTGCTTTGATTTTAATATAACGATGCTTTATTTCAATTGTTGCATGTAATATGGATGATATTGTTATACTTAAGAATTTTATAGCATTAAGACCTGTAAAAGAGGCCGGTTCCAATGAACCGGGCATTATGGGGGTGCTAGGCCATTTCTCACCTTCCCCACACGTACCCAACTTTCTTAACCCATTAGGGGGTTGGGGATTCTTTAGGAATAGAGTCATCCACCCCTTTCTTTTTTTTGACGCGTCTGGGTGGTGACACCATTTTTTTCGGATCTAGGTCCGTATTCTCTAAGGCCCCGAGCCTGAACAGTGCCGAAGTTGCAAGAACCATTCCACCGGAAGTGGGGGCAAAAATTCCCGCTCACAGTTAGGCTTTGTAGATACTCCCTCCGCCCCGAATAACACAATGATCACGCTAACACGGACCTAGGTAAGTTAACACCAGGTAAGCATATCATTATTCTATCTACTTAAATTCTTAAATTAATATATTTTTCCTAAATTTTCTAAAAATATATATATAAAGAAAAGAAAAAAAGAAAAAGAAAAAGAAAAATGAGGAAAAAAAAAAAGAAAAAGGAAAAAGTAATAAATAAATATATAAAAAATAAGAACAAAAGAAAATAAATAAAATGGAAAAAATGAAAAAAAAGAGAAAAAAAAAGATAATGAAAAAATAATTACCTTGCTCTTTTGATTTGAACTACGATAAAGTGGCATCCCGGCTAGTAGACCTATATTTTCATCTTCATGATGTCAAATAAACTCCAATAACTCAGCATTAGAATAAGTTCCTGATCTTGAAGCATGCATTTTTTCAAAACTATATACTAAACTTGAAAGAATTATAGCTATGAACGAAAGAAATTAACAATTTTGCTGTGAATGAAACGAAGAAATCGTTCGTTTATATAGAGGAACGACAAAGGAAAAAAATGAAATTCAAAAAGTAAATTTCACTATTGATGAATAGTAAATTATTATTTATAAATAGTAGGTTACTATTTACAATAGTAGGACACTATTTATAAATAGTAGGTTACTATTTATGAATAGTAAATAGTGCATGAACAGTGACTACACAGTAAATAAATAGGAAACTCAATTATTCAATTTAATCATTCAAATACTTGCGTGTATATAAATATTTTTGCACTTCTAAAAAATATTTTTACACGTAGGGGGCAAGAAGAAGATATGTGCGTGTGCAGGGTAATATTGAAAAGAACCTCATCTGCAGGTATGGGGTCTCGCACAGGGTAATATCAGGCAATGGGGTACAATTTCAAGGAGGAGTTAAGGACTTATTCTTGAAGTACCAAATCTATCATCACCAATCCTCTCCTTATAGACCAAAGGCTAATGGTGCGGTATAAGCAACAAACAAGACAATTAAGCAAATTCTGTCCAAGATGACCAAGACATACAAGGATTGGTCAGAGATGCTTCCTTTTGCTTTGTGGGGATATAGAACAAGTGTGCGAACACCGACTGGAATGACACCGTTCTCTTTGGTTTACGGGATGGAAGCAGTGTTGCCAATTGAAATTGAGATCAAGTCATTGAGAGTGGTCTTGGAAGCTAAACTGCCTGAAACAGAATGGGTAGTGAGTAGATACACACAGTTAGCTTTACTAGAGGAAAGAAGGTTAAAATCACTGTATCATCATCAACTGTATTAAAGAAAGATAGCTCGGGCCTACAATAGAAGGGTTAAGATCAGAAAACTCAAAGTCGAGGATTTTATGTTGAAACAATGTAAGCCTAATGTATCTGATCCAAGAGGAAAGTTTAGGCCTAGCTGGGAAGGGCCATATGTTGTGAAGCAAGTCATGAATAAGGGTGTAGTGAAGTTATCAGACATGGACGGGAACGAGTTTAGTGAACCAGTGAACATTGACAGGTTGAAGAGGTTTTATGTATAAAAAAAAGAGCTTGCTAGTTTGAAAACCCAAAAAGTGCGGCCTAGGAAAAATTTAGAGCAGTCCAATAGTTTTGAAAACCCGAAAGGGCGGGCTAGGCAACAATTAGGGCTAAATGAGAGAAAATCGTCAATTGGAAAACCCAAAAGGGCTAGTTGGCAACATGAGTGATCTTGTGTATGCTGGCTTTATGTTTGGTTGTTCCCCAATTTGATAAAACAGAATTAATCTTAAAATTGTTCTATGTGCACTGTTATAAGTATTTGACTGGATATGGATGAAACAAATAAACACAATAACAAAAGGTGGTGACAAATTATAAAAGGAAAAGAAACATATCTTATTATTACTTTTATTATTTCTTCCTAACAATACACTTTCTAAAGAAATTGACAAATGTAAATTCTAATGCAGATGATAAGTGTAATGTGTAGGCCAGCTTTGCTTTAGCCGATCCAAGTAGGCTTCAGTCAGGCAACGCATATTTAAATTGGGAATGAATTCAGAAATTCGAGGCTCAGCTCCATACTGACGGTTAAGCCGGCGAGGATCATAGCAAGTGCCTCGACGAAGAGCAGCAAGAGGAACATACATCAAGTATGTCCGCATGGTGATACAATAAATCTTCCACCAAGGTACTAACCAATGGATGTTGACTTTAGTACATGAGCGGATCTAGTCAACCCAGTCAGCATATGAAGAAGCAAGATGGAGTAGTTTCCTAGCAGAATGATGTCGTGGAAGATATTTGGCAAAATCCATGGATGGAGTATCAAGCAAGCAGATATGCTCCTGAAGCCAAATATGTGAGGAAAAATTAAAAATTAAAATTAAGAAAAAAGAAAAAAAAGGGGGTTCACTAAGTTGAAAACCCGCAAGGGCTGCTTAGGCAAAAATTAGGACAGCTCGCTAATTTCGAAAACCCAAAAGGGCGGACTAGAAAAAAATTAGAGCAATAAAATTAAAAAAAAAGAGAGAAAAACCTAAATTAAAAACCCAAAAGGGCAGTTTAGGTAATTACATGAAGTAACAATGGACTCCCAGTCAGTTTCTTTGACAATCCTGATTTAAGTTGGTCTAATCCAACTAAATTCTCAACTAAAATCATGGGTATTGGCGACAAGCCTCCTTCAGTTTGGTCCATGATATCCAATACTCGTGGATCAATATCACCATTAGAAGAAACAAACAAGAATTGGCCAAGCAAGCATAGACAAAGCATACGTCCACATGCCTTAGTAGGAGCCAAATGAGAAAGGCAAAAGTCAATTAAGGGACCAAGCAGAATTTTCTCACCTCTCATCAACTGTAGAACTTCAGGCTTTCAAAGTTGAAATAACATTTGCAACTTTTGCTGAGTCTTGGAAATCAATATAGGTAGCACCATTTGTTGATTGCATGGATATCCAAGGATGGCCTCAAATTCTTCAATCAAGAGACATATTTCAAAGCCATTAATTTTAAATGTCCTAGAATCCACATTCCAAAAAGAACCCATAGCATGTAAAAAAGAATGGTCGAATTTAACATTTTGAAAAAAAACTTCAAAGTATCAATTTTTGACCAAGATATTTGTTTCCAATGAATGGCATTCATATTTTTAAATAGAACTTCTATTTTCTTCAAATGGAGTTCGGTCATTGTGGAAGACTGAAGGAAAATTAGAATTATTAAAAGGAGTTTTTATGTTGAAGTAGAAAATCTCCTGGCTTCTGTATGAAATTATGGCGTGAAAAGTGATTTATATAGGAGGATTGTGCTATTCCAAAATTGATAAGGAAAAGCATGAGATCGAGATGCACGAGGATAGGGAATTGGCGACGAAAGTTCTTGAATTGCCGCATTGCATTTGGCTTTGTAGTGATACTATGTAAATATTAAATATGAAAAGGAAAGTTTAATAATTGTATCTTAGTAATAAAATATATATATAAATATATATAAAAAAGAGTTTCAGTAAAGATAAAAATTATATATTTTCATTATTATTTTTATACTTATTATACAATATTTCCTCAATTGATACAATACTCATAGATCACTAAGAAGGAGATGGTAGATCATCAAATGAAGCCCTGAAAAAATCATCGCCTATTGGAGGAGGAGGCATATCACCCGTCACGAATTCGCCTAAAGTAGGAGCACGTGAATCTCTATTACCTTGGAATTAAGATCTATAACGGTCCTCATTCGAAGCAGACAAAAGGATCTCATGGTCATAAGCTTGGGGCCCTCTAGATGAAGAAGCACCAGGATCTCTCATCCCTTGAAATCGAAAGTCTCAAAAATCTTGCTCTGATTGGTGATACAATTTCTCAAAATGGACAACCTGTTGATGACTAGCGGCCAACTCTTCTTGATGTTTCTTATTTTGTTCTTCAAGCATCCGCTGTGAGCCAGAAAGGAAAAGACTAAGAGCATACATAATCATGCATACATATAGCATAAATTATCATAGAATTAGAAAACCTACCAGGTAATTCATATCAATGCCCCGTGGATGAGATGGCATCTCCAGTTGATTAGAATGACCAAATGGAGAAGCAGTAAAAGAAGGTCCAGTGTCATGATCAAATGAACCAGTACCTGCAACAATCATTAAAAAAAGTCAAAAATAAGTTAAGAAAGAAGCGATTGCAATGAAAAAATGGTAAAAGTTTACTTGAGAAGTGCTAGCCCCAGGATGTGAGACAAACTCTCTTCCCTCTCCATGATACTCCTCTTCTTCTCTATTCTCATTTTCCTTAGGAATCTCCCATACACCATGTAACCCCCCTTCCCGGCCTACATGTGTAAGTCGAGTAGAGGCGCCACACTAACTTAATGTTGCTACCTATTTTACTTAGTTAAATTTTAGTTTCGGTTTTACAGAAATTTTGCCAGAGGTTCGCCTAGAAATTTGGGTACCAAGTGTCGACAAAACTAATTTTTCAGATTTTTGAAAACTTTTTTTTTTACACAAACCAACGTAAACACAATCAATTTCAATACACTCCCATTGAATCCACCTTATAACCTCAACTACAAACCTGCAAGAAGAGTTCCAAAGTTTCGTTTATTATTATTACATACTACTAACGTACAATATAACATAGAAATTCTCAATCTTATATATACATATATATGCCACAACTAGCTAACTCATAATGGAAACTTAGAGATCTACCCTGAGATGCTGTGGGTCTGGTCGTCGCTTCCCAAGAGTTAGCTACTGCTCCGAACCTACGAGTCAAGGAAAACTTAACTCGCTGAGCAATGTCGCTCAGTGGATACTTTACCAATGGAAATAAAAGTAAAACATGAAAGCATTTGAAATAAAAAGAAATAATTGAATCAAAACTCAACCAACGTTAAACCAATGGAAGTTATTGTACATATAGTGTAAATATGCTTTCAACAAATGTAAAAACCATAATTCAATCTCATTTTGCATTACGTAGTTTAGAAAAAATAGGACTTTGGCTCTACTGGTATATAAGGAACCATAACGGTAAGGCAGTGGCCCTCACCACTATAACATAGGTGGCCCTCACCACCATTATCATATCACAGGAATGGCCCTCACCATCCTGGTTATAACCAATGGCCCTCACCATTGGCCCCCAATGGCCCTCACCATTGAGTTCAGATTATAACAATTCAATCACAATATCAAGCAGTACTGCATAAGTTACTATAGTGCACCATACCCTTATCTACCACTCCCAACTACCCAGTAGAGCATAAAAGTTAAAATGATTCAATTTAAGTCTCAAACTTCATTTTAGAATGACTCGAGAAATTATTTTAATTTCCGTTGCACTTTGCCATTTACGCCGCGCACCACATTCTTTAGTCAAACCATTACCCTTTTTCACATATTTAACATCCACAATAAATATATCAAACATTTCAAAGCATTCCTCAAAAGGTCACAAATTGACCAAATAAATAGTGTCACGGCACGTAAAATCGGCAACGCAAAATGGCATGACCAAATGAATAGTAAAATCTGGGTTTTCTTCAAAATTTCAGTCCATTTCAGTCATGCATTTGACCAAGTAAATGATCTTATTTTTGGATGAAATTTTACAGGAAACTCATTTCATATGTTGACTAATTGCATGTAAAATTTCGTTGAAAAATTCATTCATTTGCTATCTCAAACAACTGCCAAAAAAGAGTCCAGAAATCTGCCATTTTGGAACCATTTCGGCCCAAACATATGAAATACATGGGATAGTTTATTTTTCTTTTTCAAATCAATATGAAGGCTTCTTTAATGATAAAGTGAAGATTCAAACACTTCCCTTTGACAACTTTTGCATGTTTAACTTAAATCAACTAATTAAAGTTTATCAAATCAACTTGCCAAAATTTTTCTCAAAACACTTGGTTTAAATTAAATTTAACCAACTCAATTGCCATAAGAAACCAAGAACATAACTCAAACATTTAATTTAAACTCAATCAATACATTTAAGCATCAACATCAAAAATTCCATAAACCAAAGTTTGTAAGAAAAATAAAATTTCTTTTATGGTAAAGCACCAAGCCTTGTTCTTTTAATTCCCCTTTGCTTTTCCTTCTTCTCCTTCCTTAATCTTTGTTTCCCCTTCAATAAATTCAAGAACACAACCTTAAACATAAACCTTAGCAATTTAGAACAATAAGCTACCCTCCATTTCTTTTCAAACTAAACCCTAATCTAACCTTATTAAACCTTAGAAACCTTGATTCTTCCATTTAATTAATCAATATCATCACTACTTAAAATTTTCCCAAATCTACCATAAGAACCCGAATTTCCAACCTTCCAACAGTTATATAAATACTTAAAATTGATACTAGAATTTAAATTTACATGCTTTAAAACCTTAAAACTCACCTTGAACTTGAATCAAACTTGATAAAATTTGGAATTTCTTTGGTGTTTTTCCTATGGTGGCCGACGGTTTGGAGGTGAGAGAGAGAGGTTTTGTTCTTCTTACTATGATATATATATAGGAGAAATGATGCTCACTTTTGGGTTGGATAAATGCCTTAGGGCCATTTGTCCACCTCTTTTTCTTTTCTTCTTTCTATAAAGGCTAAATGGCTAATTATGATTGGCCATCACAAGATTTTTATATTTTTCTTTCCAATTAAGTCCTCCAACTTGTCTCTCTTCCCATTTGATACCCCAATTTGTTCCATGTCACCCATATGGTACCCACATGGAACTGGGCCCATTTTACGCTCCTACAATTAATCGGTCGTAACTTTTAAACCGTAAAGTTCCACGAGGCAAACCACATATGGTTTTGATCCTCTCGACCTCTACTTCCTATTTTTAAGGCCTATTTTAGGTTTCCAAGTCATTTTGAAAAATTACCAATAAGCCCTCGACTTTTTACAAAATTCCCTTTAAGTCCTTTCTTTGCTCGGGTTTTGCCCGGCTCCGTTTCTTCTGACGATCGTTTCATATTCAACCCCTCGACGTCATCTACTCACTATTATGTTTATTTCCTACTTTAGATTCATGTATAAATTTTTATTAATAATGACCAAAATGGCCCTAGTCTACATGTCTTCGTTTCTTTCTAACGGGACGTTTCCTGGAAAAACCGTTACACGTCGTTGCGACCCGATTTTTCTCTACTCTCCATTTTTAGAATATGGTATGTGCACTATTAAGAATCTCCAGTACAACTTTTGAAAATTACAGTTACCTCCCGAAAACTTTTTGGAAATTACAGTCACCTCCCCAAAACTTTGCATTTTTGCAATTAAGTCCCTTTGGTCCTGCGACCTTCCCTAAGAACCGCCATTAGAGATGACCTCTCCAGGTCCTTTCTCTTGCTGTGCACATGACTGCTAGACATAAATGCAGTGGGCGGATGTGACACACCAACAGGGGATACATCAAAGTTCAAGAGCCCTATTTGAATAAACTGGGTATAAGATGCACCCGGTGGATAGAGAAATGTTTCAGCATCATAACTGTGCCGAGCCAACAACCATGCATTCTCCAGCATTGATATGATATTTAAAGTATATTCTGGGCAATGCATCGGGATGTTCCGCTGCTCGGGACCAAGAAACCACTCATATACTCTCTCTCTCCAAGAAACCAGCCACTAGACACAGGGCTGGCAATAACTCGGCAGGTATGTTGAAAAGGCAGTGCGGCATTCGAGGAAGTCCAATTCGTGTTCCACCAGGCCAAATTGACCTACGAAAAGACATAAGGTAAGTGAACTTTTATATAACTTTTAAAGTATACTAATGTTATTTTACCTAGCCCAAGTTAAGCAGCTCAGGACAAAGCATTGGGTATGCACATGGTGAGAGCCGGGAACTTCTACACGATTTGGCAACCAAAAATTTAATCTCGGATAACGAACTCTCTCTCGGGAAATACCTGGCACCCTCACAAGATTGTGCTCATATGCCCATGCCTAAAACAATAATAAAAATCAAATTCATGCAAGAATAAGAATAGAATTGACATTGGTGGAGGAAGAGTACATCGAGCCAATAAAAGACTTACTATTTCTGCAAATTTTGTCAAGTCCATGGTAAAGACAGGCAAAGGCAACTTCACCCCAACCATAAAGCGGTACCATACTCATATCAATAAGGGCCCTCAACCTCGACAAATGGATGGTGGATTCGGTGCTGCCTAAAATGATCGACCCGAGCAAATACAATAAAAATCCTCGAGCATATTATTTTGTTGTTTCTCTACGAACCTGTCCTTCGTAGTTCATCCAATAACTCCGAATTGGCTCAATTTTTATCTTGAAAGGCCCTTTAAATGATGGTTCCATACCAATTAACTGTTGGATTTCTTCGAATGTCAGAATATCATTGGTAAGATGGACCGGAAGGCCATAGTACCGGATACCGGTTATGGCTGTATAATCGACCGAGCAAATGGTCATTTCTCCTATAGGTAGGTGAAAAGTATGGGTCATGTCCATCCACCGTTCTAACAATGCTTGAACTATACTCCTATCTATCGGATACTCCTATGATGGTAATTGCAAGAAAAAGCTTTCAAAACTGCAATCTCGGATAATTCATCTTACCCGAGAAGGCACTACATCATACCATTGTCGGGCTTTGTAGATACACCCTCCGCCCCAGATAACGCAACGATCATGCTAACACGGAGCCAGATAAGTCAACACAAGGTAAGTATAACATCATATCAAAACCACTTATGTTTAGGCTAAATTTATTTTTAGTTTATCTATTTACTTAAATTCTTAAATATATTCATCTAATTTATTTATTTTTCCTAAATCTTAAAAGAACAACAAAAAGACAAACAAAAAATAAAAGAAAATAAAAAATATAAAGAAACAGAAAACAAAGAAAAAAAAAGAAACAGAAAAGGAAAACCAAAAATAAACACACAAATAATAAAAACACAAAAAAAGGACTAAATGAAAAATAATCTATTGTTAAAATAAATAATTACCTTGCCCTTTTGATTTGAACTGCGATGAAGCGGCATCCCGGCTAGTAGACTTATATTTCCATCTTCATACCACCGAATAAATTCCAATAACTCAGCGTTAGATTGAGTTCCTGATCTTGAAGCATGCATTTTTTCCAAAACTCTATGCTAAACTCTCTAAAATAAAAGATGTATAGTTATGAAAGAAATGAAGAAATGAGCTGATATGAATGAAATGAAGAAATGAGCTACAACGTTTATATAGAGAAATGGCAAAGGAAAAAGACAAAAAAATAGTATTCTCGTGAAAAAAAGAAAAAGTAAATTTTACTATTGATAAATAGTAAATTACTATTTATAAATAGTAAATGAATAGTTGGTGAATAGTGCATAAACAGTAACTATACAGTAAATAAATAGGAAACTCAGTTATTCAAGGTAAAAATCAGCTAAATTTTGTGTAGTTTTTTGCAGTGCATGGTAAAAATTAGCTAAAGTTTTTGCAGACAATTATATCTCACTTAGCTCGGGTCCAGAACCCAAATTATCATTAAGTCCAGAACATAGCTTGGGTCAAGAACCCAAATTATCCTTGAGTCTAAAACTTAGCTTGGGTTCAGAACCCAAATTATCATTAAGTCCAGAACTTAGCTTGGGTCCAAAATCTGAATTATCCTTAAGCCCAGAATTTAGCTTAGGTCCAGAATCTAAATTCCCTCTTAAGTCCAAAACTTAGCTCGAGTTCAGAATTCGAGTCTTTTTCGAGTCCAGAACACAAACTAGGTCAAGAACCCAAATCTTTTTCGAGTCCAGAACTCGAACTGGGTCCAGAACCCAAACCATCCCGGGTCCAGAAGCCAAATCTTTTTTGAGTCCAGAACTCGAACCAGGTCCAGAACCCAAAACCTAAACCATCTAAGAAAAATTAAGTCTATCACATTGCTTTTCACTTTCTTTTGTTGTTGTCTCGGATCGTTCAAGTAGGGGGTAAACTATAGACCCTTAATTTTTGACCTAGTCTAGTCTGATATTTTTATATAGTCCAAAATAACTTTTGTGGTATTTTAATTAAATAATATCTATTTTAGTATTTATTATTTATTATTTATAATTTTTAATAAAAATAAAAAGTAATATTAGTAAAGTTAAAAAATAAATAAAAAATAAATAATATATATATAATAAATTAATAAAAAAATCAGCGATAAAAAATTTCATCGCCGAAAGTGAATCGGCCTGGGCCAATTCGCTGCAGGAAATTCCTGCGGCGAATTGGCGCTCGCCTGTAGGAATTTTCAACCCTCGCTCGCAATTTCGCCAGCAGCAGTTTTTTTGCCAGCGCAATTTTCTAATGCAGTCTTTTTCAAAATCAAATTCTATTTGGTTTTGGTTTCTTTTCCTATTTGGATTTAATTTCCTTAGAAAATTAGAAGTAGGTTTCTTATTTTCCCTATGAATACCACATTAAAAAATAAAATTAAGGGATGAAACTTTGGACTTCTGACTTAGGGAGGAAAATTGTTTTACTGGGGATGAAACTTTGGACTTCTGACTTAGGGAGGAAAATTGTTTTACTGGGGACGAAACTTTGGAATTCTGACTTGGGGAGGAAAAAAGAGACAGAAAACCCTAGGAGCAAGAGACATTAGCAACAAGAAGCAATCATCAACCCATCAATGGCATCAACATTGCCTTTGTCATTATTCATCCAGAAATTAGTTTTTGGTGGAACCAACTATGCAGGTTTGATCTTTAATCCTAAATTATATATTCACAGTAGCTTCGTTTTCTTTGATTAATAGGAATATGTAGTAATTTGATCTTTGTTTAAATAACTTTAATTGTTTACTTTAGTTAATACATTAATCAGTTGGTTTTCAAAAACTCCACTTCCATGTTTTATAAAACTAAAAACTTCAAAAAATCCTAAATTATTCTTCTGTTTCCAAAACTTTAAAACCCTAAATTGTTATTCTGCTTCCAAAAACTTTAAAAACCCTAAATTGTTTCTTCTATTTCAAAAAACTTTAAAATCCTAAATTGTTTTTCCCCTAACTATTTTCTTAATCATCCAAACTCTAACTTTTTGTTCAAAATTTCCAAATGTCTTCTTAAATCTCTAAACCCTAATCTTCTTTACAGTTTCTAAAAACTTCAATCAAAATTGTTTCAATAAAACTCTAAATTGTTTTCTTAAATCCTAAAGATCAAACATGTTTCCCAAAATATCAAAAACCCTAATTTTCCCAAAGCCTAATCTAGTAAACCATATTTTTCCTAAACCTTAATTCTTAAAACATCAAAACTTTATGACAAGTTCATCAACACCTAAAACCATAATCCAGTGAACCTAAAATCCCAATCTTTTAAAATTATAAACCCTAATGTCTTAAAAAACCCTAGTTTCATGATGTTTGCTTAAAACCCTAACTAAACCTACTTTTCTAATTCACAGTAACATTATTTTCATAAAAACATCCAAAACCTTAAATCTTTTTAACATCCAATAGCTATGTTATTACATTAAAATATGTCTTCACAAATTAAACTAGTATTTGCAAAGCCCTAGTTATTGAACATAAAACCCTAGAAACCCTAATTGATGCATGAATCCCTAAAGTTAATATATTTACTATTTTATTTAAATTGGATGAGTGTTTATTATCTATTTTGATTGATGTTTGATATCTTTGATGAATGATTTAGTTATTATGAATGGTTATTTACTTTTATTGATTTATTTTGATGTCCACATATTGTAAGAGGTATGTTTCCACTTTGTGGGTGCCTCATTAATTAATTACTATGTAATTTAAATTGCTTTTATATTTTGGACCAATGTAAAGGACATGTTTCCACCTTTTGGTGGGTGTCCTATTTATTTTAGACATGAATGATGTAAGGACATGTTTCCATCCTTGGATGGATGTCCATTTATTTGCTTTGTTTGAACATTGCTTTGATTTTAATATAATGATGTTTTATTTTAGTTGTTGCATGTAATATGGATAATATTGTTATATTTAAGAATTTTATAATATTAAGACCTGCAAAGGAGGCCGGTTCCAATGAACAGGGCGTTGTGGGGGTGTTGGGCCATTTCTCACCTTCCCCACACATACCCAACTTTCTAAACCCATTAGGAGGGTTGGGGATTCCTTAGGAATTGACTCATCTACCCCTTTCTTTTTTTCGGCCCATTCGAGTGGCAACTCCATTTTCTCCGGGCTTAGGCCCATGTTCTCTAAGGCCCTGAGCCTAAATAGTACCGAAGTCACAAGAACCATTACACTGGGAGTGCAGGCAAAAATCCCCGCTCACAATGATCATTGAGTTACTAAGAAGGCAAGAATACCGAAGAAAGGTTGATCAATCAAGACTATGAAGAAAGTTGAAGTTTACCAGAATTTAGATCCGATGGCATTAAGATTACAAAGGATCCATCCTTATTGAAGTAGACCGTGTTGCTCTATGTTAGAAGCATAGGACAATGATAAAAGAGAGAGAGAGAGAGACAGAGAGACAGAGAAAAGAGAGAGAGAGAAAAGAGAGAAAAAAGAGAAAAAAATAGAAGAAAAGAAAGGAAAGAAAAAAGGAAAAACAGAAGGAAGAAAGAGGAGAAGATAAAAAGAAAATTAAAATAACAAAAGCTTGAAAGAGCAATTCAGAACACTATCAGAGTTCTTTCTACCTGAAACAATATAAGACTACCACTCAGCCTACAAGAAGAAGTTTGACTTGAATTGGTCCAACCCAAGCAGAGATTTAACCAAAATCATATAGATAGGAGAAAGATCATCTAGTTCATAATATCCATCACAGCTTCAAGTTAGTAATCTTGAAAGTCCTACACTTGACAGTCTTACAGAGGAAAAGGACAAAATGATAAAATTCCAAGAGATAGAAAAGAAAGGAAAATAAAAAAAATGGGGAAAAAAGAAAACAAAGAAGAATAATGAAAGAACAAGGGTCTCAAATGTTTTGTAAAGGCAAAGATTGTCCTAATCAGGATCTAGATTCTTGCTAAGAAGATGGAAGAATGTTTAAAGTTCTATCTTTTAATGCTTCCAACTATCTAAGATTCCAGCAAAAGGTTTATAGTGTGAAGGTTTGTCCATAGTGTCACGTCAGCTCCAATCTAAAAATCACTTTTGCTTAACCCATGTCCCTTATAGACCCCATTTCAAGCCTATTGAAGACATGTTGATCTCTCTTAGGTGAAGCCTATTAGTAGAGATAGTTTGAAAAAGCATGCATATGAGATAGACAATATTTAAATTCAATAAAACCTTTGGCCATGTAATCTGTATGTGCCTATTTAAAGGGCAACAATTCTTGCTCAAATCGATGTGATTCCCTTGTTTAGTATGGTAACTAGGGTTATGATGGTATATATGTGTTAATTTGGATAAATCAAGTCTTGAGGTATATTAATGCTAATTTGGCAAAACCAGCATATGGTTTTTAAATTTCAAAATGTTTTTTTATCACATGAGCCTTCAAGTTTAAAAAAGTATGTTGCATTATCGAACCTTAAAAAACATATTGGGCAAAGTAGGCTAATGAAAGAATTGTTTGCAAGGTTATGAAGAATTTACCAATTAACATGCTGAATCATGGTTTGAAATGGATGTATCTTTTAACCCTGACTATCCTGCTTGGGCCCCCTATTACTCGTGTTTTCTATATCCTAAAGATGAAGCTATAAATGTGACATCTCCAGATGTTCCCAATGCAAGACCTACATGAATATCCAAAAGGTATGAATAGAGTACCACAGCCTATCAGCTCGGTCTGTGAGTTAATAGAAACACTGTAAGTATCACTAATGCATATCATACAAACCATGCATACACGATCACGTCACATAGTGCTTTTGTTGTCTATTCCTCTATCAGAGTAAACAGATGATACCTTGTGGAAAAAATAATGAGAAGTAGACAAAGAGTCAGGGGTCATAAAAGGCCCATTACTAGAGAAATATGTTGCCACTTTGCTAAAATGTAGACACATGCTTCCATAAAGAATGAGACAAAAGTATTAGTTGAAGCCTAATTGGCATAAAATCATAAGATTGAGCCTACATAAAGGGTAAAGCTTCTCCTATTCAATTTTTGATCTTATGCATGTATAAAACATTTTCAAACTCTCTTTCAAAGTTTTACCATGCAGGGGCCAAAGAAAAGATATGTTTGAGTACTTCATGGTTTGAATTAACGATAGTATTAACACATCGGTATTGTTATTTTTATAATAGTTTTAATTTTTAATTTTTAATTTATTTTTTATTAATTAAATAATGAACTTCAATACAGTCCATAAGTAATTAGCAATGACCAACCCTTTGTTACTATTTTTAATCATATCATTTTTTATACAAGTTTTTAATGTTGACTAATGTTTGTCATCAAAATAGCGGCCGACATTTAGTGTTATATTTATATTTTATATTAGCGATGTATTATCCATAGTTAAATTAAATATATTTTCTATTTTTTAATTTTTAGCATCAGTTATGATTGTCGCTAATTAGTGACTATATGACCAATGGCAAATTTTTTGCCATTTTGCTGGGAAAAATTGGCAACACTTTATCGCCACTTTTTAGAAATGGATTTAGTGACAGACTATACCTGGCATTAAATAGACGCTAATTCCACACTGATAGTATATCATCGCACATCCATCACTATTTAGCTTCAAATTTTAAGTTGTTAATAATTTTCATTGCAGAATTGAGCTTTTCCTGTAGTGTTACAAGATGCATATTCAACTGGCTAAAAAAAATACAAAATACAATATGCTGGCTAAAATATAGCCAAATTTTTTGTAAAGCAGAATCCATTAGAGAATGGAACTACTGGCTAGAAGAAAGCCAAAATTCTCAAATGACCAAAGCTAGAATAGTTGAAATCGATGATTAGAAGAAAGTTAGAATTCTCAAATAACAGAAGCTAGAAGAGTTGATGTCGATGGCTAGAAAAAAGCAAGATTTCTCAAATGAAAAAGGATAGTCAATCTAGAAGAGCTAAAGTCCATTATTGGTTGAGAACCCAAATCCAGTCTCGGATCAGGATTACAAATTTGATCCCCGGTTGAGAACTCAAAAAATATCTCGGGTCTAGAACCCAAATCCAGTCTCGAGTCCAGAACCCAAATCTAACATTGGGCCTAGAACCCAAATTCAATCTCAGGTCGAGAATCCAAATTCAGTCTCAGGTCAAGAACCCAAATCCATCCTTAGGTCTAGAATCCAAATTCAACCTTGGATTCAGAACCCAAACTAATCTGGGTCCATAACCCAAATCTAATCTCCGGTCTAAAATAAAAAAAAAATCCAGGTCCAAAACCCAAATCCAATCTCACATCCAGAACCTAAAATCCAATCTCAGGTATAGAACCCAAAATTCAGCCTTATGTCTACAACCCAAATCCAGTGTTCAAAATCTAAACCAATCCAGGTCCAAAATACAAATCTAGTCTCGGGTCCAAAACCCATCCTACTTTATGATCGACTCAAATTCATATTGCTTTTCACTCTCTTTTACTGAAGTCTCAGTGTAAACCCTTAATTTTTGACCCAGTCCGATCTAATATGTTTTATTTAGTCCAAAATGATTTGTGTTGTCTAATTGGTCCAAAATAATTTTTGTTATCTTAATTAAATAAATTTTGCTTTAGTATCTAATTTTTATTAATAAAAAATAAAAATAAACAAAAAAGTCAAAAAATTAAAAATAAACAAATAAAAGTAATAAAAATAAAAATCGGCAACGAAAAAATCATCGCGCGGGCCCGTGGGCATCTCGCCCTTGCCATTTCGCCTGCAGGAAAATCATGCGGGCGAAATGGTCGCCCGCTTCCAGCCCACTGCCGCAATTTCCTGCGACAGATTTTTTTGCCAGCGCATTTTTTCCTGCACGGTAGCGCAATTTTTCCGACGTAAATTTTTGAAACCTAATTCAATTAGGTTTTTGTTTCCTTTTCTTATTAATATTACTTTCCGTGATTAATTAGGAATAAACCATATCAAACCACTATAAATAAGGACCAAAGGCAATAAAATTGAGGGGGCCGAAAGGACAGTGAAAAAGAAAATCCAAATCCATGAAGGAAAAGCTTGAATTAAATTGATTTTTAAAGTAGAAGAAACACAATTTAAAGGATTAAAAAGGCAAAAGGCTGGTCTTTTAAGCTGGTTCATCCAAGAAACAAATTTGGTGCAACTTACAAAATAAGGTATGAAATTCTAATTTCTTTATATTTTTTCACAGTAGCTAAAATTAGGATTTTGTGTTTTTCAAAAGTTAAAATCTTAGAACTTTAATGTAGTTTTTCTAAAGTCAAAAACCTTATTTCATTGGTTTATTTTCCAAAAGGCTTAAAATTGTTATTTTTTCTTCTTTAAAATCTTAAAACCCTAATTAAACATATTTTTCAACAAAACCAAAATTTGATTCTTTTTCTTTCAAAATTTTAAACTTGGTTATGTTTCTTCCAAACAGCCATAAAAAACATCTTTTCTATTTATAAAAACTTTAATCCATTTGTTTAAATTCATAAAACCTCATGAAATCATCAAATTGTCTTTCTAAACCCTAATCAAATTCATCACCCGAGACCCTAATTTTAAATCCTAAAACCTTAATTCAAATTCTAAACCTAAAATAGTAAATTCTAACTCCTTTAAAACCTTAAACCCTAACTTTTTCTAAACCTTAATCCTTTAAAACATTAAAAAACCATAAAACCATAAAAACTTTAATTTTACACAGTAGCTTGAAATCATCATTTAAAACCACAAATCAAAAGTATTTTAAAGTGTCTAAAACCCTAGTTTCATGATTTCACCATTCAAATATTAATTTAGTTAATCAAAGAGTCTTACCAACCTTTTAAAACATAAAACCTTAATCTATTTTAATTCCATGAAAAAGTCACAGTAGCTTAATTTTATGAATTCTAAAACCTTAACACATGAGATAAAGAACCCTAAATGGAAATAGTAGCTATATTTTGGATTTTTATTTACCTTATTCAATTCCATATTTGATCATGCTTTGTTTTATTTCTTTCGCTTTAATTATTTTAAATTCAATGCTTCGTTTATTTTATTTATCATGGATGGATGTTTACTTTTTATTGATATTTGATACCTTTGATGATTATGAATGGTTATTTACTTTTATCAATTTATTTAGACTTTCAAATGTTGTAAGAGGTATGTTTCCACTTGGTGGGTACCTTATTAGTTAAATATCATATAATTTAATTTGCTTTTCTATCTTATAACTTATGTAAAGGGCATGTTTCTACCTTTCGGCGGGTGTCCTATTTAGGCATGTGATGTAAGGACATGTTTCCATCTTCGAATGGGTGTCCATTTATTTGATTTGCTCTGTTTGGACATTGCTTTGATTTTAATATAATGACGCTTTCTTTTAATTATTGTGTGTAATATGGATAATGTTGTTATATTTAAGAATTTTATAATATTAAGACCTGTAATGGAGGCCTATTCCAATGACCCGGGCGTTGTGGGGGTGCTGGACCATTTCTCACCTTCTCCACACGTACCCAACTTTTCGAACCCATTAGGGGGTTGGGGATTCCTTAGGAATCGAGTCATCCACCCCTTTCTTTTTCCCGGCCCATCCGGGTGGCAACTCCATTTTCTCCGGACTGAAGTCTATATTCTCTAAGGCTCCGAGCCTAAACAGTGCCGAAGTCGTAAGAACCATTCCACCTGGAGTGGGGGAAAAATCCCCGCTCACACTCAGCTTGTTCAAGTAGGGGAAAAAAACATAAACCCTAAATTTAGGCTCGTGTTAAATTTAGACCCAATTAAAAGGGCCAAATTAGATTCTAGAACCTTGAACATAATCCGATAAAATTTTAGAAGCTTAAACCAAATCATGTTAAATTTTTAAAAGCTTGAATCAGAGCGGTCTAATTTTTAAAAGCCCAAATTAAATTAATCCAATTTATAAAATAGGTTCGGTTTCAGAATTAAAAAAAATTGAGTTGTACTAAGTCCAAATCGACATGAGCATAACTCATGTCTATTTGGACCCTCTAAATCGATATGAGCCAGCTCATGTCGATTTGGACACTACAAATTGATATAAGGCCTCGGTTTAGCATAAAATCAATTCTAATTGTATTAAAATTCAAACAAGCTTCGAAGATGGAGGGATAATTTGAGTTAGCTGAGGATTCATAAGTTATTTTTGCCTTAATTGTGGCCTATAAGTACAAGATTTAAATTAAAAACAAGGGGGAGGCAACCTTAGCTAGAGAGAGAGAGCAATTAAATTTAGCTTGTGGAAACATGGGACAAAAATGATCAAAGAAAGGTAGTAGCCATACTCATCTAGGTTATAGGAATTAACAAAAAGCACAAAAACATAAACCGAAGAGAATTAAAGAGAAAAAAAAACATGAGGCACAATAGCCAAATCTCACTAGCCCAGACTTATCAAAACATCCAAGGTGATAGCATTGTATGGTTTTATCCATTATGATCCAGTAATTTTTATTTGGAAATATCTACAATGAAGGTAGAAACTTTCAACAAGCTTGGTTCAACCAAACTTTATTTTGGTGTAGTCAACAATGCAAGCATGATTTTCCTTAACTTATTCTATTTTATTTAATTAACCATATTCACTATTAATTAATCAAACGTTAAACATAAATCCAAAACCCTTATTTATAGTCAAAACCCCTAGTTTGCATGATTGGTGTTAAATTGATTTTCAAAAACCATTCCACAGCAAAACTTATCTTGTAAATTGTTTACCTTTCGGGGGCGTTGCCTCCAACCCCCTGTAACACCTCTATATCCCATATAAGCGCACTACATACAACCACATTTGTAATATACGTATACCAGATAAAGGAATGTCACGGTCTATTGTAAAGCAAACCAATTTTTCAATTTAACAATATGAGAAAATTAGAAGCATTTAAGTTATATTATAAAACATAATAGATAAAACATTTATTTGTTATGCAGCAGAAAATGTAGCAGTATATACATATATATATACATCAAAATCAATATTTACAAAATATAAAGTTTAAACATGTTTCGCAGTTCGTCTCTGATCTTGAAGTCCACAATCAACACTTCACAAGCCTAGACTCATCTTGGTCTAGCTGAACTCTCTGGTTCAACCGGATCTACCCTGTCACCTATTCGATGAACCACAATCGCGCTAAGCCAACGGCTTAGTGGTACAAACCATGATAGTAATATGCTTTAATGTAATGCAAATGTCATATTTTCAAATATTATAAACAATCCACAAGAATATCATATTTCAAAACCTTACATTAAATTATATTATCCATTTGTTTCATCATTCATGATTCACATTTAAACAAACACAAGCATGGGCCCAAAAGAAACTAATATGCCATTCAACTTCCAGAGTTAATGTTTTGGTCCAATAATCACATTTATCATCCCATCTAGGCTTCAAGGACTAGGCCCAACCAAGCTTCAAGGGGAGCAAAGCATGCTAAGCATCAACCCAACTTGTCTCCAAAGACCAAGCCCAACACAGCTTCAAGGGATTTTCACTTTTAGGCTTCAATGGATTGTAACATCCCAACTAGGCTTCAAGGACTAGGCCCAACCAAGCTTCAAGGGGAGTTAAGCATGCTAAACTTCAACCCAACTTGGCTTCAAGGACTAAGCCCAACCCAGCTTCAAGGGATTGTTACTTTTAGGCATGCTACCAACAACAAAACTCTGAAAATTGAATAACACATTAGGCACACAATTCTTTTTATTATTTCCGTATCAATTCCATTATCATTTTCTCATAATCATCTAGGCAACCATGCCCCAATTATTTCATTTGCATCATTCTAGCCAACAACAATGGCTTCATATCTCATCATTCGAGTATACATAACCAATTTCATTGTACAGATATTTTGAATGATCATTATATATATTTCACATATACAAATCATAGCATTTATCAAATGTATCAACAACATAATAGATTACTTAACACATTTACATTCAAATGTGTTAAGTACCAAAGTCATGTAAATGTATGCAATAATGTAGGGTTTGTACTTACCTCAAGAGCAATTCACACCAATCTAACCACTTCCTCTTCCAAAAATCCTTTAACACTTGGATTAGGGCAACTCAATCTATTCAAAACCTAATCCAAAAGTGATAATACACACTCACTTAGAGATACACATAAGATAATATGGATAAGAAACAACTAGGGAAAACTCTACATATGACACGCTCAACCACATGGATGTGTCCCTGACCGTGCCCTAAACTCATAAAACAGAAGCTTTGACACGCTCAGTGACATGGGTGTGTCACTGGCCGTGTCAATCCACCAACATCACAGTACCTATGACACGCTTAGTGACACGGGCGTGTCACTGGTTGTGTCAATACTACACCTACCCAGAAGCTATGACACGCTCAGTGACATGGGCGTACTGAGCGTGTCACTGGTCGTGTCACCCATCCAGAAAATAGAACCATTGACACGGCCAAATACTTGGCCATGTTCATGGGCGTGTCAAGCCAAAAATCTTGATGGCAACAACAACACAACATGCAACAAACCTCTTACTTTCACCATCTTCCACTCCAAACAAACTTAACCAAACAAACCAATAAACAATGATAAACTTGCAACAACACCAAAGCAACTCAAACATATATCAAAACACAAATCACAATCATCATCACAACTCAACACATACCCAAAACACAACACTTGCTTTCCAACACCAAACTTAACCTTTCCCTCAAACCAACCCCAAAATCAAAGTCTATAAGACTAAACACTCTCAAACACATCACAATCAAACATACATATATCAACAACAACCATACACCAAACTCAAAACACAAAACACAAACTTAAAAGAAAACCAAGGAATCAAGTGGAAAACTTACCAAAAGTGATGAAAACCCTTAGATTTCCAACTTGATCACTTGAAACACCATTCAATCTTGAGTTTGGAAGAGCAAAAATCTCTCTTTCTCTCTTTCTATGGAGATAGCCGACCAAAGAGAAGAGAAAAGAAGAAGAAGATGAAAGTCAACCCACTCAACTCTTCTCTTAACCACTAAAGCCTTCTTTAAATCTCAACTAAGCAATTTAAATATTAAAATAATCATAAATATCATCTTCCACTTAATAATTTCCATTTCAATTAATTCAAGTAAAATTTAAATATTTCTTTTGACACAATTCATTAGTTGACTTGTATATGTTGTATATATCTCCATATATACAACATATACACACTCCTCTTTCCTTTCTTATCTTCCCACTTAAACATATATACAATTATAACATTTAATCCAAAAACAACAATAAGTATTCCAAAAATTTTAGGGTATAGTTTGGGATATTACAATTCTCCCCCTCTAAAAATAAATTTCATCCTCGAAACTACCTGATCTCAAGTCTAAAACAATTGAGGATACTGATCTTGCATCGCTTGCTCACTCTCCCAAGTTGCCTCTTCTCTAGCATGATTCTTCCAAAGAACCTTCACAAGTTGCACTTTTTTACTTCTCAACTCTTTCACTTCATGTGCCAAAATCACAACTGGTTCTTCTTCAAAAGTTAAATCTAGACTCACCTCAATAGATTCAACTGACAGAACATGAGATGGGTCTGATCTGTACCTCCTCAACATAGAAACATGAAAGACATTATGGATTCTATCCAACTTAGGCGGCAAAGCGAGTCGATAAGCAACTGGTCCAACTCTCTCCAATACCTCGTAGGGTCCATTAAAACGAGGACTCAGCTTCCCTTTTCGGCCAAATCTCAAAATCTTCTTCCATGGAGACACTTTCAGAAAAACTTTATCTCCAACATTAAACTCTATGTCTCTCCTCTTCAAATCTAAATATGATTTCTGTCAGTCTGAAGCTACTTTCAACCGACCCTAAATTATCTTCACTTTCTCTTCTGTTTTCTTAATCAAATCGGGACCAACCAATTTGCCTTCTCCAACTTCATCCCAACATAGGGGCGTCCTGCATCTTCTCCCATACAACACCTTATAAGGTGCCATTTTAATACTAGACTGATGACTATTGTTATAAGCAAATTCCATCAATGGCAAAAATCTATCCCAACTTCCAGAGAATTCGATGACACATCTTCTCAACATATCCTCCAAAATCTGTATCACTCTCTCTGACTGCCCATCAGTTTGCAGATGAAAAGCAGTGCTAAAGTGCAATTGAGAACCCAAAGCAGCATGCAAACTCTTCCAAAACCTTGAAGTAAATCAGGGATCTCGATCAGATACCAAAGAAATAGGGACTCCATGCAACTTCACTATTTCACCGATATATAGCTCAGCCAACTTCTCAAGAGAATAATCCATTCTAACTGGAAGAAAATGAGCTGTCTTCATCAACCGATCAACAATCGCCCAGATAACATCATGCTTCTTCTGAGTCAATGGCAAACCAGTCACAAAATCCATCGTCACACGTTCCCATTTCCATTCAGGCACTGATAAAGGTTGGAGCAACCCTGTTGGAACTTGATGCTCGGCCTTCACTCTCTGACAAGTAAGACATTTAGATACAAACTCCGCTATGTCTCTCTTCATACCTGACCACCAATAATGTTGCTTCAAATCATGATACATCTTAATAATCCCAGGGTGCATAGCAAAAATCGATTGATGTGCTTTCTCTAAAATAATCTTTCTCAATCTTGCATCATCAGGAACACACAATCTATCTTTGAACCATAAACTACCATCACTTCTCACCTAAAAGTCTCAGCTCTCCCCCTTTTGGCAATCCAAAATAACTTTTCAAATTTTCTCATCAACCAACTGAGCCTCTTTAATTTGATCCAACAACACCGGTCTCAACTGTAACTGAGCCAGCAAAGCACGATTACTACAAGGCTCAAAACTAGCATGCAACGATCTCAACTCAACAAGCAATAAGAGCGAATAAGAAGTCAAACCTGCCAAAGACTTTTGACTCAAGGCATCTGCTACAACATTCACCTTGCCAGGATGATAATCAATCAAACAGTCATAGTCTTTAATCAACTCCAACCACCGTCTCTGCCAAAGATTTAGTTCTCTCTGAACCCCCAAATATTTCAAACTCTTGTGATTTGTATAGATGAAACACTTCTCCCCATAAAGATAATGTCGCCAAATCTTCAAAGCAAACACTGTGGCTGCTAACTCCAATCATGCATCGGGTAATTAATCTCATGTGGTTTCAACTGTTGAGAAGCATAAGCTATGACTCTACCCTCTTGCATCAAAACACAACCTAAACCATTGTGTGAAGCATCACTATAAATCACATATGGTTTATCTTCCATAAGCAATGTAAGATCAGGAGCTTGAGTCAACATCTCTTTCAACTGCTCAAAACTAGCTTGACACTGATCTGTCTACATGAATCTAACTCCCTTTCGAAGTAATCTGGTGAGTGGAGTAGCTATCAAAGAAAAACCTTTCGCAAACCGTCGATAATAGCCTTCCAAATCAAGAAAACTTCTAACTTCAGTCACAGACTTCGGTGGACTCCAATTCAAAATAGCTTCAACTTTACTCGGATAAACTCTTATACCATCTGTTGAAACTACATAACCCAGAAAAGTCACTTGATCAAGCCAAAACTCACACTTCTACAGCTTAGCATACAATTGCTTCTCTCTCAAGGTCTACAACACAATCCGCAAATGCTCGTCATGCTCCTCCTTATTATGTGAATACACCAAAATATCATCGATAAAGACTACCACAAACTGATCTAGATAGGGTCTAAACACCCTATTCATCAAATCCATAAAAGCTACTGGTGCATTCGTTAATCCTAAAGGCATCACCAAAAACCCATAATGCCCATACCTTGTGCATAAAGCTGTCTTAGAAACATCTTTCTCTCTGATTCTCAACTGATGGTACCCTGATCTCTAATCAATCTTGGAAAACACTGCTGCTCCCTTCAACTGATCAAAGAGATCATCTATCCTAGGCAAAGGATACTTATTCTTAATAGTTACCTTATTCAGCTGCCTATAATCAATACACAGTCTCAAAGTACCACCCTTCTTCTTCACAAACAAAATAGGTGCTCCCCACGGAGACACACTAGGGTGAACAAACCCTTTATTTAACAACTCCTGCAACTGCACCTTCAACTCTCTCAACTTAACAGATGCCATTCGATAGGGAGTAATAGAGATAGGAGTGGTACCAGGCAACAAATCAATACCAAACTCAACATCTCTCTCAGGGGGTAACCCTGGCAACTCCTCGGGAAACACATCTGGGAATTCAACAACTGTGGGTATACTATCAAGCTGAGAACCTACTACTCTGGTATCCACAACATGAGCAAGATAAGCATCACACACTTTCCAAATCATTCTCCTAGCTGCAACAGCTGAAACAAACAAGGATGTAAGATGTCTTTGCTCACTAGATACCATCATACTTCTACTATCACTGGTTCTCAGGGTAACACACTTCTTTTGACAGTCTACACAGCTCCATGCTTGGACAACCAATCCATGCCTAAGATCAAATCATACTCCTTAAAAGGCATTTCAATCAAATCACTAAGAAACTCCTCACCTTGCACCACAACTGAACTATCATGATGCACCTTGCTAACTACCACACTATACCCTAAAGGATTTGTCACCAAGACATCAAATCCTAGGGACTCAGAATGCAATTCAGACACAGGCAAGATAGATGCACTTATGTATGAATCAATAGATCCTGGATCAATTAAAGCAATAACTGAAATGCCAAATAAAGAGAATGTACCCGCCATGACTACTGAAGCATTCGGTTGCCTTTGCATCACATACATTCACTGAGAAAACCCAGCCTCATCTGGCCTACTGCCCCGGATATAGAGCCTCCTATCTGACTGATCCTAGGTCAACCACCCCTATCAAAACCTCTGCCCCCTCGACCTCCTCTGCTAACACTAGGTCGAGAAGCTATAGTATTACTCTATCTATCCTCCTGTAGCTCAGGGCAATCTTTAATGAAATGAGCTGGTGACCCATATCTAAAACATACTCCTGGTCCACCTGTCTTCCAGCAAGAACCCCCATGCGCCCTACCACAATGAGCACATGTAGGTGGAATGGATCTCTGAATCATTGGAGTCAGAGTACTAGCTACAAAAACTGTAGGTCTCGATCTCTGCCTCTGATACTGAATTGACCTACCAGACTGCCTCTGGCTCCTACTGATCCTTAAAACAAAACTTCCTCTACCTCTCTTTATGGATGAAGACCCTACCTCAAACTAAGGTCTCTTAACTCTGGTCTCCTCTTCAGTAGCAGCTGCTGCAATACCCTGTGCTCTCTCAACACTTCTAGCTGCTGCAACCAACTGAGAAAAGTCTTGGTATCGAGAACCAGCAAAAATACACATAATAGAGGACTTCAACCCCTCCTCAAACCTCCTACAGTGGTCAATCTCATCTAAAATAATCCCACCGACATAGTGACTCAACCAGATATACTCTATCTCATCTCTGTCACTATCCGATTATCTTGTCTCAAATTCAAAAACTCCATCTTCTTGACATCCTTATACTCCCTCGGAGTATATTTCTGCTCAAACTCCAGCAGAAAATCACTATAAGACAAAGTTAGTAGATCATCCATGGCATGGGAAACCGTCTTCCACCAATCATATGCATCTCTCTGCAGAAGAGATCTAGCATAATCAAATTTCTCTTCAGGAGTGGCTAGCAACTGGATAAATACCCTCTAAACTCTATCCAACCACTGCTCAGCTACTGCAGGATCTGTAGTACCAAAGAAATCCTCAGCCCCAAACGTCCTCAATTTATCATAATGCCTCACTAGCACTTGCAACTGTGGTTGCGGTGGCGACTTTTGCACCGGAGCTTGCCTCAACAATTCTACCACATGCCGTAACCAAAGCAGCGGAATCTCATTAGCAACTGGTCTCTCTGGCACAGGAGTAGGTGCCTCTCCAGCTCTCTCAACCCTAGCTCCATCTCTAACCTCTTCAAGAGCTACACCCTCAGCACTACCTTCTATGGACTAAAGTGACTGAGACGTCATCACTAACTATATCTACAAACTCAACAGAAAATACCTCATCAAAGATTAGAGACTTCCAATGCCAAAGCATGTATCTTATCCAAAAACCATATTTTAAAATTAAGATTTTCTTTTTCTTACAATTTACCTAGGTTGAGAATCTCAAACCTAGGCTCTGATACCAAAACAGTTGTAACACCCCTATACCCCATATACGCACACTACATACAACCACATCTATAATATACGTATACTGGATACAGGAATATCATGGTCTATTTAAAGCAAACCAATTTTTCAATTTAACAATATGAGAAAACTGGAAGCATTTAAGTTATATTATAAAATATAATAGATAAAACATTTATTTGTTATGTAGCGAAAAATGTAGCAGTATATACATATATATACATCAAAATCAATATTTACAAAATATAAAGTTTATACATGTTTGGCAGTTCATCTCTGATTTTGAAGTCCATAATCAACACTTCACAAGCCTAGACTCGGCTCGGTCTAGCTTAACTCTCCGTTCAACCGGATCTACCCTGTCACCTATGCAATGGACCACAATCGCGCTTGTTGTGCTCTAATTAACTCTACCACAAAGCGTCACTCGCAAGTATACGAGGTAGCTGTAGCAAAGGTGATTGCCCCAAGGTCATTTCTCAAGGAAGCTAGATAAGCTAATTGATTATCAAATTATAGATAACAAGTAATGAATAAATTTAAATCACTAACAACTAATGAAGAAGATTGATTGAAGTTTAAAACAAATAAAAGTAAACTGGACTGATGTATTGATTCACTTAATAGAATGGTCTAGGGTTTTCACTTCTCTACTACTTATATGTATGAATGGTTATTCCTCTTAACTAATTTAATTTCAAAGATTAAATCTCAAGCAACTTAATTAATCGAATCAAGGAAATAAGCTCTCGCATTCAAACCTCTCTCAAATAATCTTGTTACAAGTTATATCTCTAATTCACCTAAGTCCCTAATTGAATTGTTCCTGCATTAGACTTCATCTCTCAATCCATCTTCTAATACCTAAAACACATAATTGGTGGCCAATCAATTATATATTAGCAATAATACGTTCAATCAAGGTTAAACAAATAATTAAGTTAAGAGTAATAACCAATTCATACAATCATAGCAGATCCATACAAACCCTAGACTAGATCAAATTAGTTCATAATGCTATCAAACATACTCATCTCATTAAAATTCAAAGAAATCAATTTAGACATGATAATATTCTTAAATACCATTCCAATGAAATTAAAGAGATAAAGTTTGAGAACAAAACCAAATTAAAAACTTCTTAGCTCTTGAAGAATCTCTTGTTCAGAACTTGCTCGAAGAATGTATCAATGGCAAGAACAAATCTAATCTAAGCTAGTTTAATCAAAGTGTAATCAAAAGATCAAAGAAAACAAGATATGAAAACCCTAATGTTCTTTTACGGCCAAAACCAAACTCAAACTCTCAATAACCTTTTAAAAAAAACCTAATTTTAATATTTATACGAAACCAAAAATCTACATCTTCATTAATCCATGAGTGACACAGCCAGGCTCAAAGGAACTTGGCCGTGTCTGAGGTCTTTGGAGGGACACGACCACAAGCTTGGCCGTGTCCCCTGAAGGTGTCTTCTACTGCTTGATTTTGATCTTTCTTTTGCTTTGGACTTGAGTGAGACACGGCCAAGCTAAAACAACTTGGCCGTGTTTGAGCTTTTTTGGAGGGACATGGCCACAAGCTTGGCCGTGTCCCTTGCTTGTGTCACCTTCTGTGTCTTGGTCTTCCTCTTTAGCTTGGTATGGGACACGGCCACAAGCTTGGCCGTGTCCCCTGCATCTATCAGCTACTGTCCAATTTTTCCTTCTTCTTGGTTCCTTGGCTTTTTAACCTAAAACAAAACTTGAAACTAACTTTAAACAAGAAGTAAATAAATATTAACCAACAAAACATAAACACCACACTAAAAACTAAGACAAAAATGACAAAAACACTGAAATAAATTAAAACTACCAAAATTAATGAAAACACTAAATAAACCGATTGAATCTACCAAAATACCTAAAGAAAACAATAATTATCATAACAAATAAGATACAAATCTATAACACAAAATGACAAACACAACAAAAATCGATTAAATTGATCTTTTGTGAGAGAAGAAGAAGATTTAATGGATTAATTTTAGTTTTGGTGAAGAAAATTGAGTTTTAATGGAGGTTTTGGAGCTTTGAAACACAATCAATGGAGTTTGTGAGAGAGAGAAGTCGAGAGAACGAGAGAGAGAACAGAAAGAAAACTAAGGATTAAATGGACAAACAGTGCAAAAAACGTGTTTTTAAAGTGCAAAAGTGAAGGGACACGGCCAAGTTTGGGTGAGCTTGGCCGTGTCTGAGTGTGAAATTGAAGAGACACGGCCATGTTGGGAGAGACACGGCCGTGTCTGATGTGCTTGGAGCGACACGGCCAGTGACTTGGCTGTGTCCCATGGGTGTCTCCTCTGCTGTAAGGAAAATTTGCAAAACAAAAGAAAGGTGATTAGGTGGTGAAGCTTGGCCGTGTCCCATGTGACACAGCCAAGGACACGGCCAAGCTCCTTAGCTGTGTCACCTACTGTGATTTTTAACCCTTTTTTTTCTTTTATATATTTATTTTTTTAAATCACCAATCTTAAAGAAATTGCTAACCCTTCTTTGATCCACCCTGAAACACATTAGAAAAATAAAAACCAATCAAAGCACCCATTCCATTTATTTAAACCAAACATAAAATCAAAATTGCTAAATTTAAAATTTCAACTATGAAAAAGAAATACAAACCAATGGGTTGCCTCCCATTTAGCTCTTCTTTAATGTCATAAAGCTAGACATCACTGCAAGACTTAGGGATCATGGATCAAAGTGCTGTCAATGATCCTTACTTCTTGAAATCCTTCTTTATATGGTTTAACTCTCTTAGTTATCTCGAAAGGACCACTCCATCGAGACTTGAGTTTACCTGGAAACAGACGGAGACGAGAGTTAAAAAGTAAAACTTTCATACCTGGACTCATTGTCTTTCGCACAATAAATCTGTCATGAAGTGCTTTAGTGCGATCCTTGTAAATCCTCGAGCTCTCATATGCCTCATTTCTCAGCTCATCTAACTCTAGTAAAGGATTCTTCTCTTCCTGTTAAATGGAGGGAAGTTCAAATACTGGGTCCTCCTTAAGTTCCTCTATTTCAGCACTCTCTAATGTCTCAAGGCAAATGACTATTTCTGAATAAAAAATATTCAAACCACGATCTAAAGTCAGTGCCACCTCCAATTTATCCGAGGAACCTGTCTGCAAGAAAACATCTGAAACAACTGCGTCAACACAATTAATTAAAGAACAATCCTCATATAAAGCAGTTGTAGGAATGGGAGAAGTGTTAAAAATAGAAAAATCAACAGTTTGTCCCAAGACAGTCATTGATAATTTACCATTTTTAACATCTATTAAGGTATTGGTAGTGGCCATAAAAGGCCTACCCAGTAAAATAGTGTGTGTTGATGGTGTAGGTCAAGAACTATAAAATCCACAGGTACTATCAACCCTCCAACCTTAACTAACACATCTTCTACAACCCCTTTTGGGAATCTAAGAGATCTATCAGCTAATTGCAACACCATTTTGGTTGGTTTAAGTTCCCCTAGTTCTAATTCTTGATACATAGAATACGGCATCAAATTTACACTGTCTTCTAGATCACACATGCCATCAGTCCCCTTTCCATTCCCCACAGTAATTTGAATTATAAAGCTACCAGGATCCTTTAGCTTGGGAGGTAGTTTATGCTGTAGAACAACACTAGCTACCTCTGAAACTATCACCTTTTCATTCGGCTCATACCTCTTTTTCTTGGTCATCAGCTCTTTGAAGAATTTGGCATAAGCTGGCATGTTCTTTATTGCTTCAAGTAAAGGTAAGTTAATACTTACCTTGGACAGCATGTTGAAGATGTTAGAAAATTGCTTATCTTTTTTATCATCCTTCAACCTGCTGGGGAATGGTATAGGTGACCGGTATGGATTGCTTGCCTTATGTAAATCTGTTGAAGAGGATTTCTTCGTTGAACTTTCTCCAGTACCTTTGTTCTCTGGTTCTCCTTCCTTCTTGTTCTCTTGGTCACCTGCATTCACAGAATTATTTTCAACATTATTGTAAATTATCTTACCACTTCTAAGAACAGTCACTGATTGTGCCTGCTCAGGTTGACTTGGGAATTTCCCCTTTTGTTGAATCTGCATCTGTTGTTCAAGTTGTCCCACTTGAGTCTCCACTTTCTTAAAAGATGCTTCTAATGAATCCAGCCTCTTGTTGGTCATCTCTTGATTTTTATTACTGACTTTGATGAAAGCTTGTAAACTTTCCTCCAAACTCTCTATCTTAGACTGCCCTTGATTTGAGGATTGGCCCTGCTGTTGGTTCTGTCTCTGGAGCAAATGGAAAGGCTGTTGAGAATTATTTGTTGCCCAGGAAAAATTTGGATGACTCCGCCAACTAGGATTATAAGTATTCGAATAAGGATCATTCCGGGCCCTTGGTTGAAATCCCCCTATAGCATTGACTTGCTCAGCTTCATTCCCATAAGTCTCATATGCGGAGGGGCAAATATTTGCTCCATGCCCGAAAGTTCCACAAATTCCACAAATTTCTTGAGTGGATGAAGAAGTGTTGTTTCTCATATTCAGCATCTGCACTTGCTGTAATATCCTCATTTATGCCCTAGAAGTTTTGCATATTGTTATTGTTGTTGTTGTTATAAATTGAATTGTTTGTATATGATGGGATAAGAAAAGAAATTGAGAAGAGAATGCTTGTGTATAAGTGTTTTGGGAAAGAATTAGGGTTTAGAGAGAATGGTATATGTTGTGTATATGATGATATATATAACATATAAATGGGTCAAAGGAAGAGTCAAAGGAAAAGAGATATTTTTGTGTTAAGTGTGTAGTTACATATAAGGGCTTATATGAGACAAGAAGTTAGTTATTTAAGTAAGGGAATTTTGGTAATTGCTTGGATAAAATCACTTGGTGGAGATTAAAAGCAAAATTTGACTTGGTGTCTTCATTATTTTTCCTTTTTCTTTCAAGAGGTGGCCGGCCATTGAAGAGAAGAGAGAGCAAGGAAGGTGTTCTTGATGCTTGGAGCAAATTGAAGAAACAATCAAAAGATTTGACAAAGGATTTGTGGAATTTCTCCTTGTATGTAAGTAATCTTTTGTTTTCTTTACTTATTTGGAAGTTGTGTTGGAAGTGAGTTAGGGTTTGGTGATTTTGTGATTTAATGGATTTGAGATGTGTTGTGTTGTGTTCTCAAGTATTAAATTGGTTTTAAGTTAATAGTTTATATAGTTGTTGTTGTTAGAAGTGATAGATGTTGATTTGGAAGGATGGAGAAAGATGTTGGTTTAAGGGTTTTGAGATGATGTGTGTGTTTAATTGTTATATTAATGTGTTGTGAAGTGTTTCTTGTAATGAATATGTGTTTAGAACATTGTTTATGTTCATTTGAAACATGTTATATGATGAATATTGTGTTTGAGTGCAATTGAGAAAGTGTTGGTTTTAGTTAGGTTGTGTTTGTGGGTGACACGGCCAAATGCTTTAAGGGGACACGGGCGTGTCATTTATTTGAGGAAGCTACTGCCTCTTTTCTTTTTAAGGACACGGGCGTGTCACTCAAGTTGGTTGGGCGTGTCATTTATTTGAGGAAGCTACTGCCTCTTTTCTTTTTAAGGACACGGGCGTGTCACTCAAGGTGGTTGGGCGTGTCAATCAAGTGAGTTGGGCGTGTCTTTCAAATGATTTGAACATTGTTTGATTTCTTGATTCTTTTTGCATGGTTTGAATTCTTTAAAGGTAGTGTGATCTCTAAACCTCAACATAAACATTTCTAAACATGCTTAAACTGAGGAATGACTTGATCAAACACTTGTGGATGATCCTAAAGCTATAAATAATATAAGTTGTTCTTGCATTGTTGAGATTGAACAAAGTTATGCTATGAAATGTTGATATTTGTGAATGATGTTATGTGAGATATAATGTGATCATGAATGTGATAAATATACACTTGAATAATGAAGTGTTATATTGTGAAATGAAAGGTGAAGCCATTGTTATTGGCTAAGGTGATTCAATGGAGATAAATGAGGCATGTTTGCTCAAATGATAATGAGAATTGAGAATGAAATCTAAATGAATTGTGTGGCTAATGTGTTATTCCATTTTCAGAGTTGGTTGTTGGTGGCATGCCTAATAAGTGTAACAATCTCTTGAAGTTAGGTTGGATTGAATCCTTGAAGCCTAATTGAGATGTTACCACCCTTGAAGCTAGGTTGGGTTTTGTTCTTGAAGCCAAGTTGGGTTGAAGCTTAGCATGCTTTGCTCCCCTTGAAGCTTGGTTGAACCTAATCCTTGAAGCCTAGTTGGGTATATGATATTGATAAATGTGATGATAAAACCAAAACATTAACTCTGAAAATTGAATGGCATATTAGTGTGTTTTGGGCCCATGCATGTGTTTGTTTAGATGTAAATGTTGAATGGTGAAATGTTTGAATAATGAGATTATGTTTGTCTTTGTTTAGTGTTGACTATGAATGGTTAAATGAACACTAATAAGGTATATGACAAGATATTGAAATGTGATATGCAATGTGAAAGTATGTTGTTAGTTTTGCATATATGATGTTACATGCATGATATGGATTGAGAAATGACATTGCATTGCCCTAAGTCATATCATTTGCATGATTATCTTACTAAGCCGTTGGCTTAGCGCGATAGTGTTTAATCGCGCAGGTAATAGAGTTGAACCTGAGAGCTCTACGAAACCGAGTGAGAGTAGACCTTGAAGAATCCATTTTAGGAGCTTAAAGATCAGAAGAGACTTGCCAATCATGTATATTTCTTTTATATTTTGTAAAGTAATGTTTATAATGTAAATTTGTAAATATTTTATAACTTCCGCTGTGTAATATTTAAATGTATATGTATATCTAATATGTTTTGTTTTATAAGTAAATGACCTATTTTTTTCTATAATATATATAATTGAAAGGTTATGGTTTTGTTTAAAGTGTTTTGAATGTTAAGGAAACCGTAGCATCCCTATGTTTGGTGCACTTATGCTACATTGTTGTGGTTGTAGTGTGTGTGCATTGGATATGGGGGTGTTACAATTATTTTGGTATCAGAGCCTAGGTTTGAGATTCTCAACCTAGGTAAAATATAAGAAGAAGGAATATTTTTACTTAAAAAGTGGTTTTTGAATAACATATACATTTGAGATTGGCAGTCTCTGATCTTTAATAAGATGTAATCTACTGTGTTTGCAGACATAGGTTGTGATGGATTCACATTCAAGTCAGTCGGTTGAGGCTAGTGCTGAGAGTAATGCTCCTGATGGTGGAGCTAGGGTTGTTAGTACTGGTGAGGCACCTGCTTCTGGGTCAGGTAGACCAGTAGGTGATGAGGTTCCGCCAGCCTGGTTTATGCATATGATGGAAGCTATGAGACAAGCACCAGTGCAACCACAGTCACCACCCCCTCAGCCCTTAGTTTCTGTAAGGCATTATGACAAACTGAGGAAATATGGAGCGGAGGATTTCCTTGGTACCACTGATCCAGCTGTAGCAGAACAATGGCTTGACAAAGTTCAGAGGATTTTTATTCAGTTGCAAGCCACCCCTGAGGAGAAGTTTGACTATGCAAGATCTTTGCTACAGAAGGATGCTTACAATTGGTGGAAGACAGTGCCACATTCTATGGATGATCCACCAACTTTGTTATATGCTGATTTTCTGAGGGAATTTGAATTAAAGTATACTCCAAGGGAGTATAAAGATGGGAAGAAAAGAGAGTTTCTAGATTTGAAGCAAGACCACAGGACCGTAACTGAATATGAGGTTGAGTTTATTCGGTTAAGCCAGTATGCTGGGGGCATTATAGCAGATGAGATAGATAGATGCCGGAGATTCGAAGAGGGATTGAGGCCCTCTATTATGTAATTAGTGGCCGGGTCTAGATATCAGGATTTCTCCCAGCTAGTGGCAGCAGCTCGGAGTGTAGAAAGAGCACAGAGTATTGCAGCTGCTTCAGAGGAAGAGGTCAAAGTGAGGAGACCCCAGTTTGAGGCCGGGTCTTCTTCCGCTAAAAGAGGTAAAGGTAGCTTTGCTCCTAGAGTTAGTAGAAGTCAGAGGTCAGCTGGTAGGTCAGTGTAGTTACAGAGACAGAGATTTAGACCTGCTGCTTCAGTGGCGAGTGCTCCTACCCCTATGATTCAGAGATCCACCTTACCCATCTGCATCCATTGTGGTAGGCCTCATGGTGGTCCTTGTTGGAAGGCTGGTGTTGCAGGGGTATGTTTCAGGTGTGGGTCACCTGACCATTTTGTGAAAGATTGCCTTGAGAGGCAAAGGCAGATGCCAGTTGATTCTGCCGCTTCTCGAGCCAGTGTGAGGGGAGGCAGAGGTGTCAGCAGAGGAGGTAGATCAGGGTTCACTGCTAGAGGAGGTGCTACATCCAGGGAGAGTAGACTAGAGGAGGTTGGATCTTCCCAGAGGATGTATGTTATGCAGAGGCAGCCAGATGCATCGGCAGTCATAGCTGGTACTTTTTCTTTATTTGATACTCCAGTACTTGCTTTGATTGATCCGGGTTCCACACATTCATATATTAGTGCATATGTTTTACCTGTATTTGATGTGCATGCTGAATCCCTAGGGTTTGATGTTTTGGTAACAAATCCGTTAGGGCATAGTGTGATTGTGAGTAGAGTGCACCGAGATAGTGCAGTAGTGGTGTAGGGTGAGGAGTTCCTTGGGGATTTGATTGAGATGCCATTTAAAGAATATGATGTGATCTTAGGCATGGATTGGCTATCTAGACATGGAGCTGTGGTAGATTGTAAAAAGAAGATTGTTTCTTTGAGAACTGCTAATGGTAGAGAGGTGATAGTATCTAATGAGCAGGAACAGCTAGCCTCCTTATTTGTTTCAGCTGTTGCAGCTAGGAGGTTGATTAGAAAGGGGTGTGAAGCCTATCTTGCTCATGTGGTAGATACTAGAGTGAAGGGTTCTTCCATTGTTAGTATTGCCACAGTTGCAGAGTTCCCAGATGTATTTCCAGAGGAGCTGCCAGGATTGCCTCCTGAGAGAGAGGTGGAGTTTAGTATCGAATTGTTGCCTGGTACCACTCCTATTTCGATTACTCCTTACAGAATGGCGCCAGCAGAGTTGAGAGAGCTGAAGGTGCAGTTACAGGAGTTGTTGGACAAAGGATTTATTCGCCCCAGTGTTTCTCCGTGGGGAGCTCCTGTGCTATTTGTGAAGAAGAAAGATGGTACTATGAGGTTGTGTATCGATTATAGGCAATTGAACAAGGTGACTATTAAAAATAAATATCCTTTGCCTAGAATCGATGATCTCTTTGATCAATTGAAGGGTGCAGCTGTGTTTTCTAAAATTGATCTGAGATCAGGATACCATCAGCTAAGAGTCAAAGCTGAAGATGTTCCTAAGACCGCTTTTCGAACCAGGTATGGGCATTACGAATTTTTAGTTATGCCATTTGGTCTGACGAATGCACCTGCAGCTTTTATGGATTTGATGAATAGGGTGTTTAGGCCCTATCTGGATCAGTTTGTAGTGGTCTTCATCGATGATATTCTGGTGTATTCGCGGAATGAGGAGGAACATGATATGCATCTGCGGATTGTGTTGCAGATCTTGAGAGAGAAGCAATTGTTTGCCAAATTATCAAAGTGTGAGTTCTGGTTGGATCAAGTAGCTTTTCTTGGACATATTGTTTCAGCAGAAGGCATTAGAGTTGATCCGAGCAAAGTTGAAGCAATTTTAAATTGGAGTCCACCCAAGTCCGTGACAGAGATTAGAAGTTTTCTGGGTTTGGCAGGCTATTACCGACGGTTTGTGAAAGGGTTTTCTTTGATAGCTACTCCACTCACCAGATTACTTCGTAAGGGAGTTAAATTTGTCTGGACTGATCAGTGTCAGGCGAGCTTTGAGCAGTTGAGAGTTATGTTGACTCAAGCGCCTGTTCTTACTTTACCTATTGATGGCAAACCATATGTGATCTACAGTGATGCTTCACATAGAGGTTTGGGGTGTGTGCTGATGCAAGAAGGTAAAGTGATAGCTTATGCATCTAGACAGTTGAAATCGCATGAGCTTAATTATCCTACCCATGATTTGGAGTTAGCAGCCATTGTGTTTGCATTGAAGATTTGGCGCCACTATCTGTTTGGAGAGAAATGTTTCATCTACACTGATCACAAGAGTTTGAAGTATTTGGGTGTCCAGGAAGAACTCAATCTTCGCCAGAGAAGATGGTTAGAATTGATTAAAGACTACGACTGCTTGATTGACTATCATCCAGGTAAAGCAAATGTTGTTGCTGATGCCTTAAGTCGGAAGTCTTTAGCTGGTTTAACAGTTTACTCGCTTTCGTTGCTTGTTGAGTTGAGAGCATTGTGTGCCAGTTTTGTATCTTGTGATAATGGTGCATTGTTGGCACAGTTGCATTTGAAACCGGTTTTGTTAGATCAGATCAAAGAAGCTCAATTGGCTGATAAGAAGATACAGAAGATTCTTTCGGATTGTCAGAGTGGAAAGGGTAGAGATTTTGTTGTGAAGAGTGATGGGAGTCTATGGTTCAAGAGCAGATTGTGTGTACCCGATGATGCTGATTTGAAAAGGGTTATTTTGGAAGAAGCTCATCAGTCGATGTTTGCTATGCATCCGGGTAATACGAAGATGTATCATGATTTGAGACAGCATTATTGGTGGATTGGGTTAAAGAGAGACATTGCTGGGTTTGTATCGAAATGTCTCACTTGTCAGAAGGTTAAAGCAGAGCATCAAGTTCCAACCGGGTTGCTTCAACCGTTGTCAGTGCCAGAATGGAAATGGGAAAGAGTGACAATGGATTTCGTGTCTGGGTTGCCATTGACACAAAAGAAACATGATGCCATATGGGTGATTGTGGATAGATTGACTAAGACAGCTCATTTCCTTCCGGTGCGGATGGATTACTCTTTGGAGAGGTTGGCTGAGCTGTATATCCATGAGATTGTGAAACTGCATGGTGTTCCAACTTCTTTAGTGTCTGATCGAGATCCCAGGTTTACTTCAAGATTTTGGAAGAGTTTGCATAGTGCTTTGGGTTCTCGACTGCACTTCAGTACTGCTTTTCATCCACAGACGGATGGACAGTCAGAGAGGGTGATACAGATTATTGAAGATATGTTGAGAAGTTGTGTCATCGATTTCACTGGAAGTTGGGATAGATTCTTACCTCTTGTGGAGTTTGCATACAACAACAGTCACCAATCTAGCATTGGTATGGCACCGTTTGAAGCATTGTATGGTAGACGGTGTAGGACACCGCTGTGTTGGATTGAACTTGGGGAAAGTAAGTTAATTGGGCCTGATTTGATTAAAGAAACTGAAGAGAAAGTGAAGTTGATTCGGGGCAGGTTAAAAGCAGCTTCAGACCGACAGAAGTCTTATGCAGATCTAAAAAGGAGAGACATTGAGTTTGATGTTGGAGATAAAGTGTTTTTAAAAGTATCTCCTTGGAAGAAGATTTTGAGGTTCGGTCGGAAAGGAAAATTGAGTCCTCGTTTCATTGGACCATATGAAGTTTTGGAAAGAGTTGGGCCAATGGCGTATCGGCTTGCTTTGCCACCTGAGTTGGATCGTATTCATAATGTATTCCCTGTTTCTATGTTGAGGAGATACAGATCGGATCCATCTCACGTATTGCCAGTTGAGTCTATTGAAGTGAGCCCAGACTTGACATTTGAGGAAGAACCAGTTGCTATCTTGGCACGTGATGTGAAAGAGTTGAGAAATAAAAGAGTGTCATTGGTGAAAATTTTGTGGAAGAATCATGGAAAGGAAGAAGCAACTTGGGAAAGTGAACAAACCATGCGAGAGCAGTATCCTCAGTTGTTTCAGACTTGATATCAGGTAATTTCGAGGACGAAATTTCTTTTTAGAGGGGGAGAATTGTAATATCCTCATTTATGCCCTAGAAGTTTTGCATATTGTTATTGTTGTTGTTGTTATAAATTGAATTGTTTGTATATGATGGGATAAGAAAAGAAATTGAGAAGAGAATGCTTGTGTATAGGTCAAACTCTTCCCTGCTCCTTTTCACTCTCTGAATTTCTGGAATGACTGGGTATAGCTCTCCTCCAAGTGATCTCCTACCTTGCATAAACAAAATTTTTAGAACAAAAGAATTATTAAAAGCAAAAGACAAATGAAATAAAATGAAAACAGTGAAAATAATCTAGAATATCTATTACTTAATCTTTGAAATTAAATTAGTTAAAAGGAATAAGCTCAAATAAGCTCTCGCATTCAAACCTCTCTCAAATAATCTTGTTACAATTGCAATAATCTTTTCCTAGGTTATATCTCTAATTCACCCAAGTCCCTAATTGAATTGTTCCAGCATTAGACTTCATCTCTCAATCCATCATCTAATACCTAAAACACATAATTGGTGGCCAATCAATTATATATTAGCAATAATCTGTTCAATCAAGGCTAAAGAAATAATTAAGTTAAGAGTAATAACCAATTCATACAATCATAGAAGATCCATACAAACCCTAGACTTGATCAAATTAGTTCATAATGCTATCAAACATACTCATCTCATTAAAATTCAAAAAAATCAATTTAGACATGATAATATTCTTAAATACCATTCCAATGAAATTAAAGAGATAAAGTTCGAGAACAAAACCAAATTACAAACTTCTTAGCTCTTGAAGAATCTCTTGTTCAGAACTTGCTCGAAGAATGTATCAATGGCAAGAACAAATCTAATCTAAGCTAGTTTAATCAAAGTGTAATCAAAAGATCAAAGAAAACAAGATATGAAAACCCTAATGTTCTTTTACGGCCAAAACCAAACTCAAACTCTCAACAACCTTTTAAAAAAAACCTAATTTTAATATTTATACGAAACTAAAAATCCGCGTCTTCATTAATCCATGAGTGACACGGCCATGTCACTGGCCGTGTCAATCCATCAACATCATAGTAGCTATGACACGCTCAGTGACATGGGCGTGTCACTGGTCATGTCACCTATTTAGAAAATAGAACCATTGACATGCCCAAAACCTTGGCCGTGTTCATGGGCATGTCAGGCCAAAAATCTTAATTCTGGTAACAACAACACCACATCCAACAAACCTCTTACTTTTGCCATCTTCCACTCCAAACAAACTTAACCAAACAAACCAATAAACCATAATAAACTTTCAACGACACTAAAACAACTCAAACATACATCAAAACACAAATCACAATCGTCATCACAACTCAACACATACCCAAAACACAACACTTGCTTTCCAACACCAAACTTAACCTTTCCTTCAAACCAACCCCAAAATCAAAGTCAATAAGACTAAACACTCTCAAACACATCACAATCAAACATACACATATCAACAACAACCATACACCAAACTCCAAACACAAACTTAAAAGAAAACCAAGTAATCAAGTGGAAAACTTACCAAAAGTGAAGAAAACCCTTAGATTTCCAACTTGATCACTTGAAACACCCTTCAATCTTGAGTTTGGAAGAGCAAAAATCTCTCTTTCTCTTGCTATAGAGATAGCCGGCCAAAGAGAAGCGAAAATAAGAAGAAGATGAAAGTCAACCCACTCAACTCTTCTCTTAACCACTAAAGCCTTCTTTAAATCTCAACCAAGCAATTTAAATATTAAAATAATCATAAATATCATCTTCCACTTAATAATTTTCATTTCAATTAATTCAAATAAAATTTAAATATTTCTTTTGACCAATTCATTAGTTGACTTGTATATGTTGTATATATCTCCATATACACAACATATACACACTCCTTTTTCCTTTCTTATCATCCCACTTAAACATATTTACAATTATAACATTTAATCCAAAAACAACAATAAGTATTCCAAAAATTTTAGGGTATAGTTTGGGTTGTTACACCCCCTTTAAGGGGCGCTTCCCCCTTGACCACCATAGGCGCGACTCGCATCATCGCACCCTATATTTCATTGATAGGT
Source organism: Garcia nutans (assembly GCA_947685225.1). NCBI lineage: Eukaryota > Viridiplantae > Streptophyta > Magnoliopsida > Malpighiales > Euphorbiaceae > Garcia > Garcia nutans. The sequence goes on from CANTUV010000011.1 coordinate 39,131,523, forward strand.
TAATATTAAGATCTATTTGTTACAATTTTTATGATTAACTTAAGCTTCATTAGTTTAGCCCTAATTTATAATTGTTTGTGGAATGGTTGGTTATTTGTTTGGTTACTTGCTTTACCATTGATTATTATTAAGTATTTATTTATTATATTTTTAAGAGACTTGTAAAAGTCATGTTTTCACTTTGTAGTTGGCTTATTTATTTAATTTGTTTCTTTTAATCTTATTTGTATTTAAGGATTAATGTAAGAGACACATTTTCACCTTTTGGTGGGTGTCCTATTTTTATTTACTTGTGTTTTGGAAATTGGAAATTGTAAGAGTATGTTTTCATTCATTAGATGGGTGCCCATTTTAATTGGTTTATTTAAATTAATGATAAGATGAATGTTTATTTTATAATTGCATGTAATATAGATAATACTATAATAATTTAAGAATTTTATAATATTTGGACTTGAAAAGGAGGCTGATTCTAATGAACCGGCAGCTATAGGTGTGCTGGGTCATTCTCACCTTCTCCATATATACCCAACTTTCCGAACCCAATAGGGGGCTGAGGATTTCTTAGGAATTGAGTCATCCACCCCTTTTTTTCTTTACCGACCCGCTCGGTTGGTGACCCTATTTTCTCTAGGTTTAGGCTCATGGTCTTTAAGGTCAAAAGCCTAACAATGTCATAGTCACAACAACCATTATGTGAGCGGGGATTTTTGCCCCCACTCCTGGTGGAATGGTTCTTGTGACTTCGACACTATTTAGGCTCAGGGCCTTAGAGAACACGGACTTAAGTCTGGAGAAAATGGAGTCACCACCTGGATGGGTCGGGAAAAAGAAAGGGGTGGATGACTCAATTCCTAAGGAATACCCAACCCCCTAATGGGTTCGAAAAGTTAGGTACGTGTGGAGAAGGTGAGAAATGGCCCAACACCCCCACAACGCCCGGTTCATTGGAACCTACCTCCTTTACAAGTCTTAATATTATAAAATTCTTAAATGTAACAACATTATCCATATTACACACAATAATTAAAAGAAAGCATCAATATATTAAAATCAAAGCAAGGTCCAAGCAAAACAAATAAATGGACATCCATCCGAAGATGGAAACATGTCCTTACATCACATGCCTAAATAGGACACCCACTGAAAGGTAGAAACATGCCCTTTACATTGGTTCTAAAATAGAAAAGCAATTTAAATTACATGATTTTTAACTAATGAGGTACCCACCAAGTGGAAACATACCTCTTACAACATTTAGAAATCTAAATAAATTGATAAAAGTAAATAATCATTCATCATAAATAGATCATTCATCAAAGGTATTAAATAGAAAGTAAACATCCATCCATGATAAATAAAATAAACCAAGCATTGAACTTAAATAAATTAAAGCATATAAAATAAATCAAAACATAATCAAAATATGGAATTGAATAGGGTAAATAAAAATCCAAATTATAGCTACTATTTCCATTTAGGATCTTTTATTTCATATGTTTAGGGTTTTGGATTTTTGAATTTAAGCTACTGTGACTTTTTAAAGAATTAAAATAAAATAAGAATTTTATGTTCTAAAAGGTTGATAAGACACTTTGATTAAATAAAGTAAGGTTTGAATGGTGAAATCATGAAACTAGGGTTTTGGACACTTTAAAACACTTTCATTTATGATTTTTGTTATTGCATTGTGTTTTTATGCTACTATGTAAAGTTAAAACATTTGTGTTTATATGATTTTTAAGGTTTTAAGGATTAGGGTTTATAAAAAATTAGGGTTTAAGGTTTTAAAAGGGATAGTGTTCACTATTTTAGGTTTTGGAGTTGAATTAGGGTTTTAGGATTTAAAAATAGGGTTTCGGGTGATGAATTGGTTTTTAGAATTTGAAAGTCAATTTGATAATTTTATGAAGTTTTATGAATTTAAACAAACGATTTAAAGTTTACAAAAATAGAAAAGATATTTGTTAAGGTTTGTTGAAAGAAACAGAACCAAGTTTAAAATTTTGAAAGAAACATAATCAAATTTTGGTTTTGTTGAAAAATATGTTCAATTAGGGTTTGAAGATTTTGAAGAAGTAAAAATAATAATTTTAAGCCTTTTTGGAAAATAAAGCAACGGATTAGTGTTTTTAACTTTAGAAAAACTAAATTAAAGTTCTAAGGTTTTTAATTTTGAAAAACACAATTTCCTAGTTTTAGCTACTGTGAAAAAAAATAACAAAAGAATTTAATACATACCTCCTTTTGATGATTCCTCCAAAAATCATTTTTCTAGGATGAATTAAAACAAAGATAATTGCTGCCTTTGATGGTTTCTTTCTCCTCTTCGTCTCTCAAAAAAAAGTCAAATTTAATTTCACTCCTTTCCTTCACAGATTCGGTTTCAAAGTCCCCTCTAATTTCTCCTAATTTCCACCCTTTTTTACTCCCTTTTGTGTTGTTATTTATAGAGGTTTTTTTATTGGTTTTTCCTAGTTACACACGACATACCATATTTAATAAGAAAAGAAAACCGAAACCTAATTGTATTAGGTTTCGAAAAATTTCGCTGGCAAAAAAAAAACTGCTACGGAAAAATTGCAATGACAAAAAAAATCTGCCGCAGTTGGCTGCGACAAGCCTTAATTTTTACCCAATCCGGTTCAATATGTTTTATTTAGTCTAAAATGATTTTTGTTGTCTAATTGGTCCAAAAAAATTTTTATTAAATAATTTTTGCTTTAGTATCTAATTTTTTTAAATAAAAAATAGAAATAAACAAATAAAAATCAAAAAATAAAAATAAAAATCAGAGTCGAAAAAATTGGCGACGAAAAAATCGTCGCGCTGGCCCTTGGACATTTCGCCCGCAGGAAATTCCTGCGGGCGAAATCACTGTGCTATTTCGCACACAGAAATTTTCTGCCTACGAAATAGCTTACTGGCCCGCTTCGCGCATGCTGTCGCATATTTCTGTGGCATAATTTTTTTCGACAGCACAAATTTTTCGACGCAAATTTTTCGAAACCCAATCCAATTAGGTTTTGGTTTCTTTTTTTTCATTAATATTACTTACCTTAACTAATTAGGAATAAACAACCTCAAACCACTATAAATAAGGACCAAAGACAATTAAAAAAGGGGAGGCAAAAATCCAAGAGGAGTTTGGAAATTTTGAAACCAAATCAAGGAAGGAAAAGAAGAAATTCAATTCAACTTTTTTCTGGAACAGCAGTAGCACGATTTAGAGGATTCAAAGGCAAAAAAAGCTTGTCTTTGGAGCTAGTTCATCCAAGAAGAATTGTTTTTGGAGAAATCATCAAAAGAAGTTATGTGTTAATTAATTTTCTTTAATTATTTTTTTTACACAGTAGCAAATCTATGAAATCAAAATTAAAAACCATTGAACTTTAATTTAGTTTTTCTAAAGCCAAAAAAAAACCTTATTTCATTGGCTTATCTTCCAAAAGGCTTAAAATTGTTATTTTTTCTTCTTAAAAACCTTAAAACTCTAATTGAACATATTTTTCAACAAAACTAAGATGTAAATTGTGCTTCTTTTAAAATTTTAAAGTAGGTTCTATTTCATTCAAAAAGTCTTCTAAAACATCTTTTCTACTTATAAAAACTTTAATTTATTTGTTTAAATTCATAAAACTTCATGAAATTATCAAATGATTTCTAAAACCCTAAAAATTATTCACCATCAGTGACCCTACTTCTAAATCCTAAAATCCAAAATTCAACTTTTAAACCCAAAATAATGAACACTAACCCTTTTAAAACCTTAAACCCTAATTTTTATGAACCCTAATCCTTTTAAAACATTAAAAAACATAAAAACCTAAATTTTACACAGTAGCTTAGGAACCCAATAACAAAAAATCACAAATTAAAGTATTTTAAAGTGTTTAAAACCCTAGTTTTATGATATCATCATTCAAACCTTAATTTTGTTAATCAAAGAGTCTTACCAACCCTTTAAAACATAAATCCCTAATTTATTTTAATTCCATAAAAAGTCAGAGTAGTCATAATTGGACTTTTATTTGCTTTATTCAATTCCATACTTGATTATGCTTTGATTTATTTCTTATGCTTTAATTTATTTAATTTCAATACTTGATTTATTTAATTTATCATGGATGGATGTTTATTTTATATTTTGGTTAATAGCTTTGATGAATGATTTATTTATGATGAATGATTATTTACTTTTATCAATTAATTTAGATTTTCAAAAGTTGTAAGAGGTATGTTTCCACTTGGTGGGTACCTCATTAGTTAAACATCATGTAATTTAATTTGCTTTTCAATTTTAGAACCTATGTAAAGGGCATGTTTCTACCATTTTAGTGGGTGTCCTATTTAGGCATGTGATGTAAGGACATGTTTCCATCCTTGGATAGGTGTCCATTTATTTGCTTTGTTTGGACACTGCTTTAATTTTAATATATTGATACTTTCTTTTAATTATTGTGTGTAATATGGATAATGTTATTATATTTAAGAATTTTATAATATTAAGACCTGTAAAGGAGGCCGGTTCTAATGAACCGGGCGTTGTGGGGGTACTGGAGCATTTCTCACCTTCCCCGCACGTACCCAACTTTTCAAACCCATTAGGGGGTTGGGGATTCCTTAGGAATCGAGTCATCCACACCTTTCTTTTTCCCGGCCCGTCCGGGTGGCGACTACATTTTCTCCGAACTTAGGTTCGTGTTCTCTAAGGCCCCGAGCCTTAACAGTGCCGAAGTCACAAGAACTATTCTACCGGGAGTGGGGGCGAAAATCCCTGCTCACAGTGGCGACTCCACTGGGGATAAGAGAGGTTGATTCTGTTGGTCTTTATATTATTCTATTCTTTCTTATAATGATATTATCCATTGCATCATCTTAGATTGCATTGTGTGCGTAAGTTTGGACGCCCGTGTTATGTTATGTAAGGGATACCATACTTTCACTCAAGATATGGAGATCAAGCATAGCATAACCACTCATAGCCTCGTACCATTTGGTATATACTTCTATGGGAACCTAAGCCTTTTAACCCAAAGACTAAATCATGGCTTATTTGGTTTGTTCTTTTTCTAATATGACCTTAGTATATTGTAAGCTCAAAATAAATTTTTCTTTAAAATCCAAAAGACCAAAACTATTTTTATAATTTTTTAAAATGGTCTTTGGACATAATACTTTTCTAAAAACAAATTAAAAATTCTTTGGCCCATGGCCCAAATACTAAGCCAAAAATCCATTTTTCTAAAATCTTTTACACTGGACTTAGAAACAAAACTATTTTCACCCAACCATTTTTTACAAAGAGCTTGCAAAAATGTTTAGGTCAATTATGAAATACCAAAAATTAATTGTGGGCCTAGTTTATACTAAAAATAAATTAACCATGGGATTGTTTTTGGCATGAACCATTAGTTACTCTTTTCAAGTAAGAAATCTATTTATAATAAACTTCTTAATTTCATTTTAATCCAACATAGCATAAAAGCTACTTTAGTTGGATAAATGGATTAAAACCTAATTAATGGGAATTATCATGGATTGATTTCCATTTTCAAAAATACAACTATTGGTTGAAACGTCCGAGGGAATTATTCGAAAGCAAGATACCCCATGTTGGTATTTTGTTAACCATATACCTAGGAAAAGAGACTCGCCATTCGTGTATGGATGTTATAAGGTTGGAAGAAATGTCCTAATTTTATCTGTTGATTGTTTGTGCATACATGCATACATTTGCATCTCATATCATTGATCCTCTCTGGCTCACAGCCCTGGATTACGAAAGTTCAAAAGCTTACAACAAACCGTCTTACGCCAGAGATGAAGTGTCTAGCAACGACTCAGTCACTTGCTCACCAAAAACAATGGAACCCAAACAAATCCAAAGAATGGTGGATGAGGCCCTCAATGGCAAGATGGAAGAAATAAAAGAGGCCATGGCTGAGACCATAAAGAATCAACTAACTGCAATTTTAGGAAACAATATCGAAGCATCTGCTAGCACCAAGAAAGTCAAGGAGAAGGCTAAAATTGTTGAAGTAGCTTTTAATGATGAAAAGGTGATCATTGATGATGATGATGATTGGGCTCAATACTACCAAGAGGTTCAAGAAAAGAAGAAAGAACCGAAGGCTGTTGAGAAGGCAACTATTGAAAAGACCGAGACATTCGATGTTCAAAAGATGATTGCTGATTTAGAAAAGAAATTTGAGAAGAAGTTGAAAACTGAAGAGATGTCTGAGATTGACAAACTATTTGAACAAGATGAAGAGGTCCCTTATAAATTCAAGATGCCTTCCTTTGCTAAGTACAATGGCACCGAAAATCCCCATCTCCATGTAAAGCAGTATATCACTGCCATGCAGTCTGCTCAAGCTACTAAGGCTCAAACCCTAAGGTACTTCATGCTCTCATTGGACCCTGTTGTCCAAAATTGGTTCAATACCTTAGATGATGAAACACAAAAGAGTTAGGATCTACTTTACAAAGCCTTCATCCAACAATATAGATATAATGTTGAGTTAGAAGTTACTTTAATGGAAGTGGAGTCCATTAGACAAAGGCCAAATGAGAATTTTATGGACTATGTGAAGCGGTGGAGAAACAAGGCCGCTTTACTCAAGAAGAGGCTTGATGAATCCGATCAAATAAGGATGATTGTGAGAGGGGTGTTACCTAATCTTCATGAGAGGATGTCACGTACACTCATCCGTGATTTCAAAGATCTTCTCCAAGATGGTCTACAAATTGAAGAGTGCGAAAGGGAGAAGAATCAATTTTCAATAAAAAGGAATGAGAAAGGGAACAACAAGCCTAACAATAAAAGCACACAAAAAGAAGTTGATGTTAATGTAACCGGTCGAGCAAATAGAAGGCAGTTTTCAGATCTAGGGAAGCCTTTGTCTTGGGTCTTCGATAAGCTACAAAAGAAAGGGTTGTTGCAACCATTGGCTCCTCGACCTTTACCTAGTCCATTACCCCCAAAATTTGATACTAAGGCTTTTTGTCAATTTCATCAGACTCAAGGACATGAGACTGATAGGTGTACCAAATTAAGGAATGAGATCCAAGATTTGATTGATAATGGCAAGCTACTCGATCTAGATAAGCCCAATACAAAAGACAACCCTTTGCCTAAATTTGGTAGAGTGCCACCACCAGCAACCTTTATGGTGGGAAAAGGACTGGAAGAAGATTTTGTTTTATCCTCTTTTCAAGATGAAAATGTTGAAGATGTGAAAGGAAAAGAAGCCTAACTCAATGAACTTTCCTTAGCTTGAATGTTGCTTTTCAATCTTACTTTATTTAATATTTTGGAACTATTATGTTTTTCAAATTTAAAGTTGTTTGAATAAATTACATTCACCAAAATTTTTGTTGGTCATTGTTCATTTTGGTGCTCGACCAATGAGGAATCTAGCTTGATAATTCATGAATTAATATATTTATGTATCATGACTTGAATGACTTTACTAGGTGAGGGAACGACTCTATAGCATTGAGTTGTGTATGCTTACTTAGAGAGGGCTCCTGCATAATTACCTTTGTCTAGGTCCTAGTCAGTCTTAGAACATGCTTTGACAAACTTTTGAGGTGAAATTAAACTCTGCTGATTTAAGAGAGAAATGATCAAGGCATTGTTTGGTTAGCCAACAACTAGTATCCACCAAATTAAATATCAATCCCTATTTGTCCCTTTGAGCCTTCATAAAATTTTAGCTTTCTTTTTATTGGCTTACAAACCCCAATAACCTACCCTGAGTTGGTGATACTTTTGACAAGTCTTATGATTACTAAGATGAATAGAAAAGAAGATAAAAGAAAGTAATGATTAGTCAAGATCATGAAGATAGTTGAAGTTTCAAGACCATGAAGATAGTTGAAGTTCTCAAGACCATGAAGATAGTTGAAGTTCTCAAGATCATAAGGATAGTTGATGTTCTCAAAACCATAAGGGTAGTTGAAGTTTTCCTAATATCTCTAATATATCAACATCAACATCAGAGTAACAAATGAGTTATCCCTATTAAAGAAGATTTATGTTACTCCACTTATCCATTATTGGAAGCCCAAGTTAGTACAAACCAAGACAACTCTTTTTAGAGCTAAAAGAAAACAAAAAAAAAGAGAAAACAAAAGAAAAACAAAAGAAAAACAAAAGAAAAAAAAAGGGAAGAAAGATAAAATCTAAAAAGGTGGTTCAAAAAGCCAACTGAGTTCTCTTTTACCTAAGACAACAAAAGGCTTCCATTTTATGGATTTACTTGAATTGGTCTCAACACAACCAGAGATTCAATCAAAATCAAAGAAAAAGGAGGAAGACCATCCAGTTCTTGAAAGTTCTGTACTTGATAGTCCTACAAGAAAGGAGGACAAAATGATAAAAGAAAGGGAAGAGTAAGGAAAGAGAAAGAAAAGGGAAGAGTAAGAAAAATAAAGAGGAAAAAAGGGAAAAGAAGAAAAGAAACAGATTTGGGTCTTAAACTTTTGTAGGGGCAAAAACCATCCTAATCAAGATCCAGATTAATGCCAAAAAGATAGAAGGAATTTGGAGTCTAGAAAGATTGCTCCCAACTGTCTAAAGTTCCTACAAGAAATTTGTAGTGTGAGGGTTTGTCCATTGTGTCACACCAGCTCCAATCTCAAAATGGCCTCCACTTTAACCCATGTCCCTTATAGACCCCGTTTCAAGCCTATCAAAGACATGTTGATCTCTCTTTGTAGGTAGAGTCTATTAGTGGAGATAGTTTGGATAAGCATGCATATGAGATAGACAATATTTAAACTCAAATGAGACCTTTGGCCAAGCAATGTGTATGTGCCTATCTGAAGTGCAACAGTTCTTGCTTAAATAGAAATGATTCCCGAGTTTAGTAAGGTAACTAGGGTTGTCATGTTATAGATATATTAATTTGGAAAAATCAAGTCCTGAGGTTCATTGACATTGATTTGGCAAAGCCAACATTTGATTTCAAAATCAAAATTAAAAAAAAAAGAGTGTTTTGTCATACAAAGCCTTCAAGTTAAGGGAAGTATGTTGAATTGATTATTGGCTAGTATTTTATTAGTTTTTGTCATAGAATTGTATCTTATTTATTACGATGATTATTGTTTTATTTAGGTATTTTGGTAGCTTTAATATGTTTATTTAGTGTTTTCATCAATTTTTGTAGTTTTAATTTATTTCAGTGTTTATGTCATTTTTGTTCTAGTTTTTAGTTTGGTGTTTATTTGTTGTTGGTTAATGTTTATTTGATTCTTGTTTAAAGTTTGTTTAAGTGTTTATTTTAGGTTAATATGCAAACATCACCTTAAGGGCAAAACCAAGGAACCAAGAGAGAAGGAAAATTTGGGCAGTGACTAACACACTCAGAGGACATGGCCAAGCCACTGGCCGTGTCACATGACACGGCCAGGAGACTTGGCCGTGTCCCATACTAAGCCAAGGAAGAAGACCAAAAGGAAAGAGAGCAAAGAACAAAGAGATCAAAAGGTGACACACTCACGGGACACGGCCAAGCCATTGGCCGTTTCCCTTCAAACACACCAAACAAGGCCAAGCTCACCCGTGCTTGGCCGTGTCACACTTAACTCCAAAGAAGAAGAGATGAAAATCACACAGAAGCGGACACATTCAGTAGACACGGCCAAGCCACTGGCCGTGTCACATGACACGGCCAGGAGCTTGGCCGTGTCACTCCATGGACTAAATGAGCGAAGTTTTAAGCAAGGTTTCGTATAAATAATACGATTAGGGTTTTATTCGAGGGGATTAGAGAGTTAGAGATTTGATCAGCCGTTAAACATAACTTAGGGTTTATATTTTTTTGTTTTCTTGGATTTTTTTATTACACTTGGATGCAAACATTCTAGATTAAATTTGTTTTTGCCATTGCAACATTCTTCTATCAAAGATCTGAACAAGAGATTCTTCAGGAGCTAAAGGGAGTTTGTAATTTGGTTTTGTTCTCAAACTTTATCTCTTAAATTTCTTTGGAATTGTATTCATATTATGTCTAAACTGATTTCTTTGAATTTTAATGAGATGAATATGTTTGATAACATCATTATGAACTAATTTGATCTAGTCTAGGGTTTGTATGGAACTACTATGATTGTATGAATTGGTTATTGCTCTTAACTGAATTATTTCTTTAGCCTTGATTGAATGGATTACTGTTAATATATAATTGATTGGCCACCAATTATGTGTTTGAGGTATTAGATAAAGGATTGAGAGATGATGTCTAATGCTGGAACAATTCAATTAGGGACTTAGGTGAATTAGAAATATAACCTAAGAAAAGGATTATTTCAATTGTAACAAGATTATTTGAAAAAGGTTTGAATGTGAGAGCTTATTTCCTTGATTCGATTAATTAAGTTGCTTGAGATTTAATCTTTGAAATTAAATTGGTTGAGAGGAATAACCGTTCATACATATAAGTTAGTAGAGAAGTGCAAACCCTAGACCTTTCTATTAAGTGAATCAATATATTAGCTCAGTTTACTTTTATTGTTTTAAACTCCAATGTCCACATCATCACTACCCACTTCAACTTCTGAATCAGTTTTTCTATAATGGTCTAACCCAACAATTTCAGAACACTATTGATAACGCAGCTGGGGGAGCTATGGGAGAAAAGACAGCTGATGAAACTTATGAAATTTTTGAGATGTTGGGAGCTAATTCTCAACAGAAAAGTGTAAGAGGAAGAAGTAAAGGGGTGAATCAATTAGAAGCCAACAGTGAGATGGTCAATCAGATAGCTGAAATGACAAGACAAGTGCAGATGCTGAACATGAAGAACAATACTTCTTCATCCACTCAAGAAGTGTGTGGAATTTGTTGAACTTTCGGGCATGGAGCAAATATATGCCCCTCCGCATATGAGTCTTATGGGAATGAAGCTGAGCAAGTCAATGCTATGGGGGGATATCAACCAAGAGCCCGAAATGATCCTTACTCAAACACCTACAATCCTGGTTGGCGGAATCATCCAAATTTTTCCTGGACAACAAATAACTCTCAATAACCTTTCCATTTGCTCCAGAGACAAAACCAACCGCAGGGTCAATCTTCAAATCAAGGGCAGCCTAAGAGAGAGAGTTTGGAGGATAGTTTACAGGCCTTTATCAAAGTCAGTGCTAAGAATCAAGAGATGACTAACAAAAGGCTGGATTCATTAGAAGCATCTTTTAAGAAAGTGGAGACTCAAGTGGGACAACTTGCACAACAGATGCAGATTCAACAAAAAGGGAAATTTCTATGTCAACCTGAGCAGGCACAATCAGTGACTGTCCTTAGAAGTGGCAAGGTAATAACTAATGATGTTGAAAATAATTCTGTAAATGCAGGTGATCAAAAGAACAAAAAGGAAGGAGAATCAGAGAATAAAGGTGCAGGAGAAAGATCAATGGAGAAATCCCCTTCAGCAGATTTACACAAGGCAAGTAATCCTTACCGGCCACCTATACCATTCCCCAATAGGTTGAAGAATGATAAACAAGATAAATAATTTTTAGACATCTTCAACATGCTATCTAAGGTAAGTATTAACTTACCCTTACTTGAGGCAATAAAGAACATGCCAGCTTATGCCAAATTCTTCAAGGAACTGAACACCAAGAAAAAGAGGTATGAGCCAAATGAAAAGGTGATAGTGTCAGAGGTAGCTAGTGTTGTTTTGCAGCATAAACTACCTCCGAAACTAAAGGATCCTGGTAGTTTCATAATTCAAATTACTATGGGTAATGGAAAGGGAACTGATGGCATGTGTGATTTAGGAGCCAGTGTAAATTTGATGCCTTATTCTGTGTATCTTGAATTAGAACTAGGGGAACTTAAACCTACAAAAATGGTGTTGCAATTAGTTGACAGATCTCTTAGATTCCCGAAAGGGGTTATAGAAGATGTGTTAGTTAAGGTTGGTGGGTTGATAGTGCCTATGGATCTCATAGTTCTTGACATGGAAGGAAGTAACTCTACACCATCTGCACACACTATTCTTCTGGGTAGGCCTTTTATGGCGACTACCAACACCTTGATAGATGTTAAAAATGGTAAATTGTCAATGACTGTCTTAGGACAAACAGTTGAATTTTCTATTTTTAACACTTCTCCCATTCCTACAACTGCATTATATGAGGATTGCTCTTCAATTGATTGTATTGATGCAGTTGTTTTAGATGTTTTCTTGTAGAAAGGTTCCTCGGATAAATTGGAGCTGGCACTGACCTTGGATGGTGATTTGGATATTTTTTATTTTGAAATAGCCAGTTGCCTTGAGACATTAGAGAGTGCTAAAATAGAGAAACTTAAGGAGGACCCAGTATTTGAACTTCCCTCCATCCAAAAGGAAGAGAAGAATCCTTCACTTGAGTTAGAGCTGAAAGAGTTACCAAAAAATATGAAATATGTGTTTTTAGGAGATCACAACACCTTACCTGTGATAATATCTAGCAAACTTAGTGAAGGGGAGGAGATGAGGTTGGTGAGTGAGCTTAAAAGATTGAAAAGAGCAATAGGATGGGGATTGAGTGACATCAAAGGTATTAGCCCTTCAATGTGCATGCATAGAATCACCTTAGAAGAGGGAGATAAACCTGTGAGGGAGACCCAAAGGCGCCTTAACCCAAACATGAGTGAAGTGGTTAAGAAGGAAGTGCTCAAATTGCTTGATGAAGGGGTGATTTATCCAATAGCTAATAGTGAGTGGCTGAGCCCAGTACATGTAGTGCCTAAGAAATATGGAATCACTGTGGTGAAAAATTAAAATAATGAATTGGTTCCTACTAGGACTACTACTGGGTGGAGAATGTCTATCAATTATAGGAAGTTGAACAATGCCATAAAGAAAGACCATTTTCCTCTTCCTTTTATTGATCAGATGTTAGATAAACTTTTTGGACACTCACATTATTTCTTTATGGATGGACTTTCAGGTTATTATCAGGTGCCGATATCACCAGAGGACCAATCCAAGACTACTTTTACTTGCCCTTTCGGGACTTATGCATTTTGGCATATGCCATTTGGCTTGTGCAATGCACCTGCAACTTTTCAGAGATGCATGATGTCTGTCTTCACAGACATGATAGATGATTTTATTGAGGTATTTATGGATGACTTTTCTATTTTTGGTAGTTCTTTTGATAATTGCCTCAATAAACCTGTTCTTGTGCTTGAGAGATGCATTGAATGTAACCTTACTTTGAGTTGGGAAAAGAGTCATTTCATGGTTACTCAAGGCATTGTTTTAGGTCATGTGGTGTCAAGTAAAGGGATTGAGGTGGATAAGACTAAGGTAGAATTGATTGCTAAGTTACCCCCACCTACCTCTGTTAAGGGAATAAGAAGTTTTCTAGGGCATGCATGTTTTTACCGGAGGTTTATTAAGGATTTTTCTAAAATAAGCCAACCATTGTGCCCTTTGCTAGGGAAAGATGTTCCATTTGAGTTTACTGCACAATGCATGCAAGCTTTTAATTCCCTTAAGGAAAATCTGACTAGTGCACTGGTAATTGTAGCTCCTGTTTGGTCTTTACCTTTCGAAATTATGTGTGATGCCTCTAATCATGCAGTAGGAGCAATTCTTGGGCAAAGGGTTGATAAATTCTTGAGAGTGATATATTATGCTAGCTTGACCCTGAATAGTGAGCAAATGAATTACACGCAACGGAGAAGGAAATGTTAGCAGTTGTTTTTGCTTTAGATAAGTTTAGAGCATATTTAATTGGGTCAAAAATTATTGTGCATTCTGATCATGCAGCTCTAAAATATCTTTTGACAAAACAACATGCTAAACCGCGCTTAATTAGATGGATGTTATTATTGCAAGAATTTGATTTCCAAATCAAAGATACTAAGGGGAGTGAAAATGTTGTAGCTGATCATTTGTCTAAATTACCCTTCTTTAGGGAAAATCTTGCATCTGATAGCATTCATAAAAATTTAGAAGCATTTCCTGATGAGCACTTGTTTGTGGTAATTAATGCACCTTGGTTTGCAGATATTGCTAACTATCTTGCTTGTGGTATTTTGCGTTCTAACATGTCATTTCAGGAAAAGAAAAGGTTTTTGCACGTGAGTAAATTTTATTTTTGGGATGAACCTTACCTATTCCAGATTTGCAAAGATGAGATAGTTCGCAGGTGTGTATCTGAGGAAGAACAACTGAGTGTTCTTAAATTTTGTCATGACCTTCACTGTGGTGGTCATTTTGGAGGGACAAATACTGCAGAAAAGGTGCTTCAAAGTGGTTTTTACTGGCCTACTCTATTCAAAGATGCTCAAGAGTATTGTAAGCATTGTGACCGCTATCAAAGAGTGGGTAACATTGGAAGGAGGAATGAAATGCCCCTTCAATCATATATTGTTGTTGAATTGTTTGATGTGTGGGGAATAGACTTTATGGGTCCTTTTCCCAAGTCTTTTGGTTATGAATATATTTTAGTTGCTGTTGATTATATTTCAAAATGGGTTAAGGCAATCCCCACCCGTACTAATGATGCTAATGTGGTTGTTAAATTTGTGAAGGAAAATATTCTTAGCAGATTTGGCGCACCAAGAGTGATAGTCAGTGATGGGGGAAGTCATTTCTGCAACAAACTTTTTGAGAAATTAATGCACAAATCTTGTGTGAAGCACAAGGAGGCAACCCCATACCATCCACAGACTTCTGGACAAGTTGAAACATCCAACAAGCAAATAAAAGGAATTCTAGAGAAAACAGTCAACTTATCAATAAAGGATTGGGCGAGTAGATTGCATGATGCATTGTGGGCATATCGAACTGCTTTCAAGACTCCTTTGGGAATGAGTCAATACCGATTGGTTTTTGGTAAGGCTTTTCATTTACCAGTGGAGTTGGAGCACAAAGCGTATTAGGCAATCAAGACTCTGAATTTAGACTTGGACAAAGAAAAGAGAGAGCGTTTTCTGCAAATTTCGGAGTTAGATGAGCTGAGGAATGAGGCATATGAGAGTTTGAGGATTTATAAGGATTGCACTAAAGCACTTCATGACAAAATTATAGTGCGAAAGACATTGAGCCCAACTATGAAAGTTTTGCTTTTTAATTCTCGTCTCCGTCTGTTTCCAGGAAAACTCAAGTCTCGATGGAGTGGTCCTTTCGAGATAACTCAGGTATATCCTTCTGGTGCCATAGAATTGCTTAACTCTCGAACAAATGAGACTTTTAAAGTAAATGGACAGAGAGTTAAACCATATAAGAAGGATTGCAGGAAGTAAGGATCATCGATAGCACTTTGATCTACAATCCTTAAGTCTTGCAGCAATGTCCAGCTATATGACATTAAAGAAGCGCTATACGGGAGGCAACCCATTGGTTTGCATTTCTTTTCATAGTTGTAATTTTATATTTAACAATTTCTATTTTATGTTTGGTTTAAATAAATGGAATGGGTGTTTTGATCGATTTTTATTTTTCTAATGTGTTTCAGGGTTGATCGAAGAAGAGGTTTGCAATTTCTTTAAGATTTGGTGATATAAAAAAAAGAGTCAAAATGGCAGTAGGTGACACGTCCAATTGACACAGCCAAGCCACTGGCCGTGTCAAGCCAACCCTTAAATCACCAAAAACACACAGCCCCTGACACGGACAACAAGCTTGGCCGTGTCACATGGGACACGGCCAAGCCTCTCCCCAAGTCCCTTCTTTTGTTTTTGCAAGTCCTTTTTCACAGAGTCAGACACGCCCATGGGACACGACCAAGTCACTGGCCATGTCCCTCCAAACACATCAGACACGGCCAAGCTCACCCAAGCTTGGCCGTGTCACTTCAATTTTACACTTTAAAAACATGATTTTTGCACTTCTCCTTCATTTCAATACCTAAATTTCTTTCTGCTTCCTCTCATTCTCTCGACTTCTCTCTCACAAAACCTCCATTGTTTGTCCTTCAAAGCTTCTAAACTCCCATCAATTCTCAATTTCCTTCACCAAAACTGAAATTAATCCATTCAATCTTCTTCTTCTCTCATAAAAATCAATTTAATCGGTTTAAGTTTCAAATTTTTTCAGATCTTTTAATATGCTGAGAACGAAGATGGTGTCCCACCATAAGAGGAAGCGACCTACAACTACAGCCGCATCTTCATCTTCATCTTCTTTATCTTTGATGAGAGCTACTATTTTGGTTCGGGGTTTCTTCCCGACGAGGTATGTCAGCGATGAATCCCTTAATGCTCTTCAAATTAGGGATAATTTTTATCATTATGTTCAAAACCTTGGGTGGGAGAACCTAGTCTCCTATAGACCTTTGCAATTTCAAGAGCTCGCTTTGGAATTTTTAACATCTCTTAAGGTTGAAAGAGATGAACAAAAAATTTGTTCTAATTTAAATTTTAAATTGCTTGGGAAATCATTTGTGGTTAGTATTGAGCAATTGAATGTTATATTTGGTTTCCATCAACACGGTGAGAGGTCGATACCTAAGGATTTTAAACAACAATTTACTTGGGGAGCATTAGGCTCGGGAACTTATGTGGCCAAATCGGCCAAGGCAACTAAATTGAGCAATCCCGCTCTTAGGTATTTGCATCACTTTATGTCCTGTGGATTCTTTGCTAGTAAGGAAAGGCCGGGTGTAGTGGAACTTAGTGAGCTCTTTTTCTTGGATTGTTCATCTAATGCAATACCCATCAGTACCGGCTATTGGTTGGCCGATGTTTTTGATAGTGTAGCAAACAAAAAGAAGGGGGCTATTTGTATTGGAGGATTGGTTACCACATTGACAACAACCCTTCTTGATGATTTTGACCCGAGTACCTATCGTATGACTAGAATTACGGGTAATGATTCATTGGATTTGGCTACACTTGAAAAGATGCACATGGTGGTGCACAGGGGAGGGGATTATATGATGGCTTCAGCTGAGCCAGAAGCACCGGGGGACAGACAAAAGAGAACATGAGTCTAGGAGGAGTCCGACTCGGATTCTCTTGATTTGGAAGAAGATGCTCTGACCCCGGATAATCAAGAGATACTTAATAGGATAGAGGCACTGGAGAGCAAGGTAGATCGTAACCATGCTGCGGTCTTGCAACAGTTAGACCAAATCAATAGCAACCTTGCTAGGATACTGAGTCTTCATCCTTCGGCAGCTTCATCATCACATCCTCCTTCACCGTAGATCACATTGGCTCAAATCTTTTGAGAGAATTCCTTAATCTCTTGTTTTTAGTTATAGAATATTTTCATTGTTATTTTTCGTTTTTGTTTTTAATGTTAACATTTTTGATATTTTATTTTATATATTGTATTTTGTTTTTTTGAACATTTTCTGTTTGTGATGAAAAGGTAGAGTTTGCCTCACAAGGTATCGATGGAAAACAGGTTGTACCTTCACTCTTTATCTTTATTATCCTAGTTTCCATTGAGGACAATGTCATTTATAAGTGTGGGGTAATCTTTAAGCTTTTCTTTAATTATTGTTTTGTTTGTCGTTTTGTGTTATATTGTACGTTGTGTATGGTATAATTGTTGAAAACTTATTGACTTTTCTGTGATTCTAGCATTATATTTGAGACTTTAGTATCAACATAGAGATTGGCATTTGAATTCATTCAGGATCAATTTTCACATTCTGCAATTCATGACATATAAATCTTTGAGAACCCACCTTTGTGAGTTTTGAGCCTCATAGATTGAATATTATTGTCAATTGATTTTCTTTTCTTAAGTGTGAACCTTCATGATTTTGCATCTCTAGAGCTTGCTTTTGCATACTAATTGAACTCACATTATGATTTAATCTCAAGTTTTAAAATGATGAAGGCAAATTAGGATTATCCCTTTAGCTTAAAAAGACCTCCCTTAATTATGAATTCCTTAGTGAGCCAAGTTGAGTCTTTGACTTTTTCTTGATTAATCAACATAATTCATAACTCAACACTTTCTTATTATCATTATACTTGCATTAAGGAATGGAGTTTCCTATGATATGACAATAAGGTGGTTTAACTCATAAGTGTGGGTAAGCATTAAAAAAAAATTTATTGCTTTAGTAGGATTTGGGGCTGAAATGCATACTTTGCTCATTATATTTGACTAAGAGTCGGTTATTCTTTTCCTCTACATTGTAAGCTAGATGTTCCATGCAATTTTATATTTTGTATATATATATATAAAATAAAATAAAATAAAGAAAATAAAAGAGAAGATATATATATATATACAAATTTTATATATTTTCTAGCATTAGAGGAATGTCGACTCATGTACTTTTCTTTAAGTGTGCAAGTATGTGAGATTATCAAGGGTTGGAGAATATGCCATTTGAGGGAGTTATGATTTGCTGAGCAAGAGTATTGTCTAATGTAGATACTCCATTTCTTGATGTTCTAGCTTAAATGTCTTTTCTCACACATTCACCTTAGCTGCATTACATACAAATAAAAGACCTTCGAATTATTTCTTGAGAAAATCAGTGAGAGAGATTGGATAATTAAGCAAGTTTATGGTAGTATGCAGTCATGAGTGGTTTGAGTGAATTAACATTTGAAATCGAGTGAAACACTTAGATGAGAGATAAGATTTGTATGTCTGGATTAATGAATGAGGTAAGAAAATCTTGATTGAAGTAAATTGCAATTATTTATGGCTAAGTCTTAAAGGATTTCATTTTATATGCTGGAATTATAGTTAAGGTTGTTTGAGATTTTAATTTATACCATGTTAATTTGCTTGAGGACAAGCAAAGTTTTAAGTGTGGGGTAGTTGTTTTATTAGTTTTTGTCATAGAATTGTATCTTATTTATTATGATGATTATTGTTTTATTTAGGTATTTTGGTAGCTTTAATCTGTTTATTTAGTGTTTTCATCAATTTTAGTAGATTTAATTTATTTCAGTGTTTATGTCATTTTTGTTCTAGTTTTTAGTTTGGTGTTTATTTGTTGTTGGTTAATGTTTATTTGATTCTTGTTTAAAGTTTGCTTAAGTGTTTATTTTAGGTTAATATGCAAACATCATCTTAAGGGCAAAACCAAGGAACCAAGAGAGAAGGAAAATTTGGGTAGTGACTGACACACTCAGAGGACACGGCCAAGCCACTGGCCGTGTCACATGACACGGCCAGGAGACTTGGCTGTGTCCCATACTAAGCCAAGGAAGAAGACCAAAGGAAAGAGAGTAAAGAATGAAGAGATCAGAAGGTGACACACTTAGGGGACAAGACCAAGCCACTGGCCGTGTCCCTCCAAACACACCAAACACGGCCAAGCTCACTCAAGCTTGGCCGTGTCACACTTAACTCCAAAGAAGAAGAGATGAAAATCACACAGAAGCAGAAACATTTAGTAGACACGACCAAGCCACTGGCCGTGTCACATGACACGGCCAGGAGCTTGGCCGTGTCACTCCATGGACTAAAGGAGCGGAGTTTTAAGCGAGGTTTCGTATAAATAATAAGATTAGGGCTTTATTCGAGAGGATTAGAGAGTTAGAGATTTGATCAGCCGTCAAACATAACTTAGGGTTTCTATTTTTTTGTTTTCTTTGATTTTTTCTTACACTTGGATGCAAACATTCTAGATTAAATTTATTTTTGCCATTGCAACATTCTTCTAGCAAAGATCTGAATAAGAGATTCTTCAGGAGCTAAAGGGAGTTTGTAATTTGGTTTTGTTCTCAAACTTTATCTCTTAAATTTCTTTGGAATTGTATTCATGAATTCTGTTATGTCTAAACTGATTTCTTTGAATTTTAATGAGATGAATATGTTTGATAACATCATTATGAACTAATTTGATATAGTCTAGGGTTTGTATGGAACTACTATGATTATATGAATTGGTTATTGCTCTTAACTGAATTATTTCTTTAGCCTTGATTGAATGAATTACTGTTAATATATAATTGATTGGCCACCAATTATGTGTTTGAGGTATTAGATGAAGGATTGAGAGATGAAGTCTAATGCTGGAACAATTCAATTAGGGACTTAGGTGAATTAGAAATATAACCTAAGAAAAGGATTATTTCAATTGTAACAAGATTATTTGAAAAAGGTTTGAATGCGAGAGCTTATTTCCTTGATTCGATTAATTAAGTTGCTTGAGATTTAATCTTTGAAATTAAATTGGTTGAGAGGAATAACCGTTCATACATATAAGTTAGTAGAGAAGTGCAAACCCTAGACCTTTCTATTAAGTGAATCAATATATTAGCTCAATTTACTTTTATTGTTTTAAACTCCAATCATCTGTTTTTATTAGTTGTTAGCAATTTTAATTTATTGATAATTTGTTATTTGCAATATGATAATCAATTAGCTTATTTAGCTTCCTTGTGAGACGACCTTGAGGTGTTCACCAAGATACTACAACAACCTCGTATACTTGCGAGTGTAGTTCTAGTAGTGTCAATTAGAGCACAACAGCAAGGTCATGAAGAAACTACCAACTGACAAGCTGAAACATAGTTTGAAATGGATACATCCCTGACTCTACTGCTTAGGGTCTCTGTAACACCCCCATTTTCCAATGCACACACACTACAACCACAACAATGTAGCATAAGTGCACCAAACATAGGGATGCTACGGTTTTCTTAACATTCAAAACACTTTAAACTTGATTCAATACCCTTATCATTATACATTATAGAAAAGTAGATCATTTACTTATAAAACAAAACATATTAGTTATATATATATATACATTTAAATATTACACAGCGGAAGTTATAAAATATGTACATATTTACATATTAAACATTTCTTTACAAAATATAAAGAAATATACATGATTGGCAAGTCTGCTCTGATCTTTAAGCTCCCAAAATGGATTCTTCAAGGTCTACTCTCACTTGGTCTTGATGAACTCTCGGGTTCAACTCTATCAACTCTATTACCTGCGCGATTAAACACTATCGCGCTAAGCCAACGGCTTAGTAAGATAATCATGCAAATGATATGACTTAGTGCAATGCAATGTCATTTCTCAATCCATATTATACATGTAACATCATATGTGCAAAACTAACAACATACTTTCATATTACATATCACATTCCAATATCTTTTCATATATCTCAATAATATTCATTTAACCATTCATAATCAACACTAAACAAAGACAAGCATGGGCCCAAGACACACTAATATGCCATTCAATTTTCAGAGTTAATGCTTTGGTTTTGTTATCACATTTATCAATATCATATACCCAACTAGGCTTCAAGGACTAAGTTCAACCAAGCTTCAAGGGGAGCAAAGCATGCTAAGCTTCTACCCAACTTGGCTTCAAGAACTAACCCAACCTAGCTTCAAGGGTGGTAACATCTCAATTAGGCTTCAAGGATTCAATCCAACCTAACTTCAAGAGATTGTTACACTTATTAGGCATGCCACCAACAACAAACTCTGAAAATGGAATAACACATTAGCCACACAAATCATTTATTATTTAATTATCATTTCCATTCTCAACTCTCAACAACATTTAGGCAAACATGCCTTATTTCTTTCAAATGCATCATCATAGCCAAACACAATGGCATTATCTCATATCATGTCTTATTTAAATTATCATTTCATCTTTGATATACATTTCAATTTCAATGTATATTACTCATGAAACACATTACCATTCACAATGCATAACATAACATTGTTCAATCTCAACAATGCAATTAGGGCAAAGAACAATTGATATGATTCATAATTTTAGGACCTTACACATGCATTTGATTATATCATTCATTGATTCAAGTGTTTTTAAAGTGTTTAAGGTTAGGTTTAGGGACCAACCTACCCTTAGAAAACCAAAACAATGCAATTAGAACAAAGAAATAAAACCCTAACCAACACATTGGAGGGAGACGGGCAGCACCTTTGAGGGACACGGCCAAGCTTGTGGCCGTGTCTCCCAACACCAACATCCAGTAGTGAACACGGCTAAGGGACACGGCCGTGTCTCTCAAAAACCAATCCAACACTCCCAAATTTCCATGACTTGGCCGTGTCACCCAATACTAAAACCCTAAAATGCACAACTCTCCTCTAATTGCACTTCAACTCATCATACACAATATAGCATGGTTCAAATGAATGAAATCAATGTTCTAAACACAAATTCAACACAAGAATCACTTCACAAAACATTCATAATACATTTAAACACAAACCATTCCAAAACCCTAACTCCAACTTCACTCTTGACTCTCCACTAACATCCTCCACAAATCTTACCATATTCACAACCAAACCAACACCAATTCCATCTTTTAACTTAAAATCAATTCTAACACTTGCAAACACATATCAAACACACCAAATCACAAAATCAACCAAACCCTAATTTACTTCCAACACCACTTCAAAATAACCAAAGAAAACAAGAGATTTCTTACCTTAAATGAAGAAATTCCACAATTTCTCAACTTGATTTCTTGAAATCTCCTTCAACTTTTGAGCTACAAACATCAAAACCTTGCTTGGTTCTCTTGTCTTCCTTTGTCTATGGTGAGCCGGCCAACACAAGAAGAAGAAGAAGAAATGATGATGAAGAAAACACAAAGTCAACATTCATTAAATACCCATCCAAAAGAAAATTACTATAACACCCTCATACACATTTTAATTCCCTTAATTATCTCTTGCCCACTTTGGTAATTTCACACTTAACAATATAAATATCTTATTCCCTTGACCAAGCCCTTTGACCAACTTATATGTTATATATATCACCATATACACAACATATAAACTTGTCTCTAAACCCTAAATTTCTCCCAAAACACATATACATATACTTTTCTTTCTCAATTTAAACCAACAACAACAACCACCACATACAAAACTTCTAGGGCAAGCATAGGGATATTACAATTCTCCCCCTCTAAAAAGAAAATTTCGTCCTCGAAATTACCTGATATCAGCTCTGAAACAACTGAGGATATTGCTCTCGCATAGATTGCTCACTTTCCCAAGTTGCTTCTTCTTTTGCATGATTCTTCCATAGAACCTTCACCAATGGCACTCTCTTGTTTCTCAGCTCTTTCACTTCTCGTGCCAAGATAGCAACTGGTTCCTCTTCAAATGTCAAGTCTGGGCTCACTTCAATAGATTCAAATGGCAACACATGAGATGGATCCGACCTATATCTCCTCAACATAGAAACATGGAATACATTATGAATACGATCCAACTCAGGTGGCAAAGCTAGTCGATACGCCACTGGCCCAACTCTTTCTAACACTTCATACGGCCCAATGAAACGAGGACTCAATTTTCCTTTTCGACCGAACCTCAAAATCTTCTTCCAAGGAGACACTTTCAAAAATACCTTATCTCCAACATCAAACTCTATGTCCCTCCTTTTCAGATCTGCATAAGACTTCTGTCGGTCTGAAGCTGCTTTTAACCTGCCTCGAATCAACTTTACTTTCTCTTCAGTTTCTTGAATTAAATCAGGCCCAACCAACTTATTATCTCCAAGCTCATTCCAACAAAGAGGTGTCCTACACCGTCTGCCATACAATGCTTCAAATGGTGCCATACCAATGCTAGATTGGCGACTGTTGTTGTAAGCAAACTCCACAAGAGGTAAAAACCTATCCCAACTTCCAGAGAAATCGATGACACAGCTTCTCAACATGTCTTCAATAATCTGTATCACCCTCTCTGACTGTCCATCTGTCTGTGGATGAAAAGCAGTACTGAAGTGTAATCGAGAACCCAAAGCACTATGCAAACTCTTCCAAAATCTTGAAGTAAACCTGGGATCTCGATCAGACACTAAAGAAGTTGGAACACCATGCAGTTTCACAATCTCATGGATATACAGCTCAGCCAACCTCTTCAAAGAGTAATCCATCCGCACTGGAAGGAAATGAGCTGTCTTAGTCAATCTATCCACAATCACCCATATAGCATCATGCTTCTTTTGTGTCAATGGCAAACCAGACACAAAATCCATTGTCACTCTTTCCCACTTCCATTCTGGCACTGACAACGGTTGAAGCAACCCGGTTGGAACTTGATGCTCTGCTTTAACCTTCTGACAAGTGAGACATTTTGATACAAACTCAGCAATATCTCTCTTCAGACCCATCCACCAATAATGTTGTCTCAAATCATGATACATCTTTGTATTACCCGGATGCATAGCAAACACTGACTGATGAACTTCTTCTAAAATGATCCTTTTCAAATCAGCATCATCGGGTACACACAATCTGCTCTTGAACCAGAGACTTCCATCACTCTTCACAATAAAATCTCTACCCTTTCCACTCTGACAATCCGAAACAATCTTCTGTATCTTCTTATCGGCCAACTGAGCTTCTTTGATCTGATCTAACAAAACCGGCTTCAATTGCAACTGTGCCAATAATGCACCATCAACACAAGGTACAAAACTGACATGCAATGCTCTCAACTCAACAAGCAACGAGAGCGAGTAAACAGTTAAACCAGTTAAAGACTTCCGACTCAAGGCATCAGCAACAACATTTGCTTTACCTAGATGATAGTCAATCAAGCAGTCGTAGTCTTTAATCAATTCTAACCATCTCCTCTGACGAAGATTAAGTTCTTTCCGGACACCCAAATACTTCAAACTCTTGTGATCAGTGTAGATGAAACATTTCTCCCCAAACAGATAGTGGCGCCAAATCTTCAATGCAAACACAATGGCAGCCAATTCCAAATCATGGGTCAGATAGTTAAGCTCATGCGATTTCAACTGTCGAGATGCATAAGCTATAACTTTCCCTTCTTGCATCAATACACACCCCAAACCTCTATGTGAAGCATCACTGTAGATCACATATGGTTTGCCTTCAACAGGTAAAGTAAGAACAGGCGCTTGAGTTAACATTTCTCTCAACTGTTCAAAGCTCGCCTGACACTGATCTGTCCACAAAAACCTCACTCCCTTATGAAGCAATCTGGTGAGTGGAGTAGCTATCAAAGAAAACCCTTTCACAAACCGCCGGTAATAGCCTGCCAAACCCAGAAAACTTCTAACCTCTGTCACCGACTTGGGTGGACTCCAATTCAATATAGCTTCAACTTTGCTCGGATCAACTCTAATGCCTTCAGCTGAAACAATATGTCCGAGAAAAGCGACTTGATCCAACCAGAACTCACACTTCGACAATTTGGCAAACAACTGCTTCTCTCTCAAAATCTGTAATACAATCCGCAGATGCATGTCATGTTCCTCTTCATTCCTTGAATACACTAGAATGTCATCGATGAAGACCACTACAAACTGATCCAGATAGGGCCTGAACACCCTATTCATCAAATCCATGAAAGCTGCAGGTGCATTCGTCAGACGAAGAGGCATAACTAGAAACTCATAATGCCCATACCTGGTCCGGAAAGCTGTCTTCGGCACATCTTCAGCTCTGACTCTCAGCTAATGGTACCCTGATCTCAGATCAATTTTGGAAAACACAGCTGCACCCTTCAATTGATCAAAGAGATCATCGATTCTAGGCAAAGGATATTTATTTTTAATAGTCACCTTGTTCAATTGCCTATAATCGATACACAACCTCATAGTACCATCTTTCTTCTTCACAAATAGCACAGGAGCTCCCCAAGGAGAAACACTGGGGTGAATAAATCCTTTGTCCAACAACTCCTGTAATTGCACTTTCAATTCCCTCAATTATGCTGGTGCCATTCTGTAAGGAGTAATAGAGATAGGAGTGGTACCAGGCAACAATTCAATACCGAACTCCACCTCTCTCTCAGGAGGCAATTCTGGCAACTCCTCTGGAAACACATCTGGAAAATCTGCAACTGTGGGTATATCATCAATAGGAGAACCTCTCACTCTAGTATCCACCACATGAGCAAGATAGGCTTCACACCCTTTTCTAATCAATCTCCTAGCTGCAACAGCTGAAACAAAAAAGGAGGCTAGTTGTTCCTGCTCATTAGATACTATCACCTCTCTACCATCAATAGTTCTCAAAGAAACAATTTTCTTTTTACAATCCACCACAGCTCCATGTCGAGATAGCCAATCCATACCTAAGATCACATCATATTCCTTAAATGGAATCTCAATCAAATCTCCAAGAAACTCCTCACCCTGCACCCTCACTGCACTATCCCGGTGCACTTTACTAACAATCACACTATGCCCTAACGGATTTGTCACCAACACATCAAATCCTAGGGACTCAGCATGCATATCAGACACAGGCAAAACAGATGCACTAATATATGAATGCGTGGAACCCGGATCAATCAAAGCATGTACTAAAGTATTAAATAAAGAAAAAGTACCAGCTATGACTGCCGATGCATCTGGCTGCCTTTGCATAACATACATCCTCTGGGAAGAACCAACCTCCTCTGGTCTACTCTCCCTGGATGTAGCACCTCCTCTAGCACTGAACCCAGATCTGCCTCCCTGGTTGCTACCTCTGCCTCCTCGGCCTCCCCTCGCACTAGGTCGAGAAGTTGCTGTATCAACTGACATTAGCTCTTGCCTCTCAGGGCAATCTCTCACAAAGTAATCAGGTGACCCACACTTGAAACATACCCCTGCAACACCAACCTTCCAACAAGGACCACCATGTGGCCTACCACAATGGATGCAGATGGGTAAGGTGGATCTCTAAACCATAGGGGTCGGAGCACTCGCCACCGAAGCTGCAGGTCTAAATCTCTGCTTCTGTAACTGCACTGACCTACCCGCCGGTCTCTGGCTCCTACTACTTCGAGGAACAAAACTTCCTCTACCCCTCTTCGCAGAAGAAGACCCTGCCTCGAACTGGGGCCTTCTAACCCTAACCTCTACTTCTGAAGCAACCGCAATACCCTGAGCTCGCTCTACACTTCGAGCTGCTGCCACAAGCTGTGAAAAATCCAGATACCTGGATCCAGCCACTAAGCACATGATCGAGGGCCTCAATCCCTCCTCAAATTGCCGACATCTATCAATCTCATCAGCAATGATACCCCCAGCATACTGACTTAATCGAATAAACTCAACCTCATATTCAGTTACAGTCCGGTGATCTTGCTTCAAATCTAGAAACTCTCTTTTCTTCCCATCTTTATACTCCCTTGGAGTATACTTCAATTCAAACTCCCTCAGAAAATCTGTATAGGATAAGGTAGGTGGATCATCCATAGAATGAGGCACTGTCTTCCACCAACTATATGCATCCTTCTGCAACAAGGATCTTGCATAATCAAACTTTTCCTCTGGAGTGGCTTGCAACTGAATAAATATTCTCTGAACTTTGTCAAGCCACTGCTCTGCTACAGCTGGGTCAGTAGTACCAAGAAAATCCTCTGCTCCATACTTCCTTAGTTTGTCATAATGCCTCACAGATACCAAAGGCTGAGGAGGTGGTGGCGGTGGTTGTACTGGTGCTTGCCTCATAACTTCCATCATATGTCTAAACCAGGCTGGCGGAACCTCCTCTCCAGCTGGTCTACCCGACACCGAAGCAGGTGCCTCCTCAACACTATCAATCCTAGCTTCATCATCAGGAGCAACGCTCTCCTCACTACCCTCAACTGACTGTCTCAAATAAGGATCCATCAACACCTAACACTGCAAACACAACATACTACATCTTATTAAAGATCAGAGGTTGCCAATCCCAAACATGTATTTTTATTCAAAACCAACTTTTTAAGTAAAATATTCTTTTTATTACATTTTTCCTAGGTTGAGAATCTCAAACCTAGGCTCTGATACCAAAACAATTGTAACACCCCCATATCCAATGCACACACACTACAACCACAACAATGTAGCATAAGTGCACCAAACATAGGGATGCTACGGTTTTCTTAACATTCAAAACACTTTAAACTTGATTCAATACCCTTATCATTATACATTATAGAAAAGTAGATCATTTACTTATAAAACAAAACATATTAGTTATATATATATATATACATTTAAATATTACACAGCGGAAGTTATAAAATATGTACATATTTACATATTAAACATTTCTTTACAAAATATAAAGAAATATACATGATTGGCAAGTCTGCTCTGATCTTTAAGCTCCCAAAATGGATTCTTCAAGGTCTACTCTCACTTGGTCTTGATGAACTCTCGGGTTCAACTCTATCAACTCTATTACCTGCGCGATTAAACACTATCGCGCTAAGCCAACGGCTTAGTAAGATAATCATGCAAATGATATGACTTAGTGCAATGCAATGTCATTTCTCAATCCATATTATACATGTAACATCATATGTGCAAAACTAACATACTTTCATATTACATATCACATTCCAATATCTTTTCATATATCTCATTAATATTCATTTAACCATTCATAATCAACACTAAACAAAGACAAGCATGGGCCCAAGACACACTAATATGCCATTCAATTTTCAGAGTTAATGCTTTGGTTTTGTTATCACATTTATCAATATCATATACCCAACTAGGCTTCAAGGATTAAGTTCAACCAAGCTTCAAGGGGAGCAAAGCATGCTAAGCTTCTACCCAACTTGGCTTCAAGAACTAACCCAACCTAGCTTCAAGGGTGGTAACATCTCAATTAGGCTTCAAGGATTCAATCCAACCTAACTTCAAGAGATTGTTACACTTATTAGGCATGCCACCAACAACAAACTCTGAAAATGGAATAACACATTAGCCACACAAATCATTTATTATTTAATTATCATTTCCATTCTCAACTCTCAACAACATTTAGGCAAACATGCCTTATTTCTTTCAAATGCATCATCATAGCCAAACACAATGGCATTATCTCATATCATGTCTTATTTAAATTATCATTTCATCTTTGATATACATTTCAATTTCAATGTATATTACTCATGAAACACATTACCATTCACAATGCATAACATAACATTGTTCAATCTCAACAATGCAATTAGGGCAAAGAACAATTGATATGATTCATAATTTTAGGACCTTACACATGCATTTGATTATATCATTCATTGATTCAAGTGTTTTTAAAGTGTTTAAGGTTAGGTTTAGGGACCAACCTACCCTTGGAAAACCAAAACAATGCAATTAGAACAAAGAAATAAAACCCTAACCAACACATTGGAGGGACACGGGCAGCACCTTTGAGGGACACGGCCAAGCTTGTGGCCGTGTCTCTCAACCTCACTTGACAGTAGCAAACACGGGCATAGGACACGGCCAAGCTTGTGGCCGTGTCTCCCAACACCAACATCCAGTAGTGAACACGGCTAAGGGACACGGCCGTGTCTCTCAAAAACCAATCCAACACTCCTAAATTTCCATGACTTGGCCATGTCACCCAATACCAAAACCCTAAAATGCACAACTCTCCTCTAATTGCACTTCAACTCATCATACACAATATAGCATGGTTCAAATGAATGAAATCAATGTTCTAAACACAAATTCAACACAAGAATCACTTCACAAAACATTCATAATACATTTAAACACAAACCATTCCAAAACCCTAACTCCAACTTCACTCTTGACTCTCCACTAACATCCTCCACAAATCTTACCATATTCATAACCAAACCAACACCAATTCCATCTTTTAACTTAAAATCAATTCTAAAACTTGCAAACACATATCAAACACACCAAATCACAAAATCAACCAAACCCTAATTTACTTCCAACACCACTTCAAAATAACCAAAGAAAACAAGAGATTTCTTACCTTAAATGAAGAAATTCCACAATTTCTCAACTTGATTTCTTGAAATCTCCTTCAACTTTTGAGCTACAAACATCAAAACCTTGCTTGGTTCTCTTGTCTTCCTTTGTCTATGGTGAGCCGGCCAACACAAGAAGAAGAAGAAGAAATGATGATGAAGAAAACACAAAGTCAACATTCATTAAATACCCATCCAAAAGAAAATTACTATAACACCCTCATACACATTTTAATTCCCTTAATTATCTCTTGCCCACTTTGGTAATTTCACACTTAACAATATAAATATCTTATTCCCTTGACCAAGCCCTTTGACCAACTTATATGTTATATATATCACCATATACACAACATATAAACTTGTCTCTAAACCCTAAATTTCTCCCAAAACACATATACATATACTTTTCTTTCTCAATTTAAACCAACAACAACAACAACCACATACAAAACTTCTAGGGCAAGCATAGGGATATTACAGTCTCCACCACTCATGTTTTCAACATCTTGAAGATAAAAGCCAAATGCAAAGCTTTTGAACATTTCAATGTGAGACTTGAACGAGCGTCAAAAAGAAACCAATGAGAACACTTCTGCTAATCACCTTAGTCTGTGAGTCGATGGAATGACTGTAAGTATTATTCATGCATATCATGCATACATGAGCATATTACATCGCACTTTCTTGTCTTAATGAACAGCAAACACCCTTCAAATTAAAGAATCAAAAGAAGATATTGAATCTAGGGGGCATGGAAAGCCTATTCGCTTGTGGAAGCCCCAGTCACTTTGCAAAGAGAAGAAATGAGTGCTTATGCAAAGAACTAGACAAGAAAAACATCAATCAAAACTTGCATGAAAGAAAAAAATCCTTGGGGGGGGGGGCAAGGAGAGGATATAAGATCCAATCAAAATATGAGAAAAAAGGAAAAGCAGTTGCAAGGGAAAAGTGGTTAAAGTGCAAAAACTCCCTTGGAAGATCAAAACAAGGAAAACATGGATCAAGCAAGACATGGCCAAGCCAATGCAAGCTTGGTCGTGTCACCTCAAAGGAAATCTTGGCAGAACATGACACAGGAAGGAGACACGGCCAAGCCACTGGTCGTGTCTCACCTAAAGGGCAAAGCCAAGAAACCACAAGCTTGGCCGTGTCCCATCCAAAGCCAAGAATAAAGAAGAACAAAAAAAAAACACAGAAGCTGACACACCCAGGGGACACGGCCAAGCCACTTGCCGTGTCACTCCCATCTTCAAAGAACAAAAGACCCGATCTCAAAGGATGAAGATCCATTTTCAAGGGTGAAGACCCGATCTCAAAGGATGAAGATCCATTTTCAAGGGTGAAGACCAGATCTCAAAGGATGAAGATCCATTTTCAAGGGTGAAGATCCGATCTCAAAGGATGAAGATCCATTTTCAAGGGTGAAGACCAGATCTCAGAGGATGAAGATCCATTTTCAAGGGTGAAGACTCGATCTTAAAGGATGAAGATCCATTTTCAAGGGTGAAGACTCGATTTCAAAGGATGAAGATCCATTTTCAAGGGTGAAGATCCGATCTCAAAGGATGAAGATCCATTTTTAAGGGTGAAGACCCGATCTCAAAGGATGAAGATCCATTTTTAAGGGTGAAGACCCGATTTCAAAGGATGAAGATCCATTTTGATGGTGAAGAATCACAATGCATAAAACAGCCGGAGCAGTCAGACTTCTCAAATGATGAAAGGTCAGTCAAACTCAAATCTAGGGTCCAAGTACCCATTCTCGGGTCCAAGTACCCAAATCAAATCAATCTCGGGTCCAAGTACCCAATATCGGGTCCAAAACCCAAATTTTCCTTAGGTCCAGAACCTAGAATTATCCTTGAGTCCAGAACTCAAACCGGGTCCAGAACCCAAATTTTCTTTAGGTCGAGAACCTAGAATTATCCTTAAGTCCAGAACTTAGCTCGGGTCCAGAACCCAAATTACCCTTAGGTCTAAAACCTAAAATCTCTCTTAAGTTTAGAACTTATCTTGGGTCCAGAACCCAAATTATCCTTAAGTTCAAAACATAGCTCAGGTCCAGAACCCAAATTATCTTTGAGTCCAGAACTCGAACCGGGTCCAGAACCCAAATTTTCCTTAGGTCCAGAACCTAGAATCTTCCTTTAGTCCAGAACTCGAACCGGGTCCAGAACCCAAATTTTCCTTAGGTCCAGAACCTAGAATTATCCTTGAGTCCAGAACTCGAACCGGGTCCAGAACCCAAAACCTCAACCATTTCATCAAAAATTAAGTCTTATTGTTTTCCACTCTCTTTCACTAAGGTTTCAGATCATTCAAGCAGGGAGCAAACTGTAGACCCTTAATTTTTTACCCAATCCGGTCCAATATGTTTTATTTAGTCTAAAATATTTTTATTGTCTAATTGGTCCAAAATAATTTTTATTAAATAATTTTTGCTTTAGTATCTAATTTTTTTTAATAAAAAATAAAAATCAAAAATAAAAATAAAAATCGGAGTCGAAAAAATCGGCGACGAAAAAATCATCGCGCTGGCCCGTGGGCATTTCCCGGCAGGAAATTCCTGCGGGCGAAATCACTGTGCTGTTTCGCACGCA
This sequence comes from Garcia nutans, assembly GCA_947685225.1. Lineage (NCBI taxonomy): Eukaryota > Viridiplantae > Streptophyta > Magnoliopsida > Malpighiales > Euphorbiaceae > Garcia > Garcia nutans. The sequence continues at coordinate 39,163,789 of CANTUV010000011.1, forward strand.
GAAATTTTCTACCTACGAAATAGCTGGCTATTTTGCACACATAAATTTTCTGCCTGCGAAATAGCTTACGGGCCTGAAATGGCAAAATTTTCTGCGGCAAAATTTTTTTCGGCAACACAAATTTTTCGAAACCTAATCCAATTAGGTTTTGGTTTCTTTTTTTATTAATATTACTTACCTTAACTAATTAGGAATAAACAACCTCAAACCACTATAAATAAGGACCAAAGACAATTAAAAAAGGGGAGGCAAAAATCCAAGAGGAGTTTGGAAAATTTGAAACCAAATCAAGGAAGGAAAAGAAGAAATTCAATTCAACTTTTTTTCTGGAATATGTTTTATTAGTTTTTGTTATAGTTTTGTGTCTTGTTTATTATGATAATTATTGTTTTATTTAGGTATTTTGTTAGTTTTAATCGGTTTGTTTGGTGTTTTCATTAATTTTGGTAGTTTTAGTTTATTTCAATGTTTAGGTCATTTTTGATGTAGTCTTTAGTATTGTGTTTATGTTGTGTTGGTTATTGTCTATTGATTTCTTGTTTAGATTTGTTTTGAGTTTTGTGTTAGGTTAAAAAAGCAAGGAAGCAAATTTGAAGGAGAAAGTGGCAGTGGCTGACACAGGCAGAGGACACGGCCAAGTCACTGGCCGTGTCCCATACCAAGATTAAATTGAAGATCAAGTCCCAGTAGCAGACACAAACAAGGGACACGGCCAAGTCATCTGGCCGTGTCCCTCCAAAAAGACCCAACACGGCCAAGTCAAGCTTCACTTGGCCGTGTCTCACTTGGTTCCACAGGAAAGAGATCAAAATTGCACAGAAGAGAACACAGGCAATGGACACAGCCAAGTCATCTGGCCGTGTCCCTCAAACATAGTCCAACACGGCCAAGTCAGGCTTCATCTGGCCGTGTCACTCAACCAAAGAAGAAAAGAAGGAAAAGGCAAGCAGTAGCTGACACATGCAAGGGACACGGCCAAGTCATCTGGTCGTGTCCCTCCAAAAGCCACTCACACGGCCAAGTCACATCTGACTTGGCCGTTTCCCTCATGAAGAAAACACGCAGCGGATTTTTAAAGCGACGTTTCATATAAAAGGAAGGGGAGAGCTTAGAGTTAGAGGTGTTGACGATTTTGAGCTAAGTTTGAGCCGTCAAAGAGATTAGGGTTTTGGATAACTTTGTTTTTCTTTGATTTTGATTAAACTTTGGATCAAAACTAGCTAGATTAGATTGTTCATGCCATTTATTCATTCTTCTTGCAAGATTTGAACAAGAGATTATTCAGAAGCTTCGAGGAGTTTGTAATTTGGTTTTGTTCTTGAACTTTATCTCTTTATTTTTATTGAAATTGTATTTATGAACATTATCATGTCTAAGTTGATTTCTTTGAATATTAATGAGATGAGTATGTTTGAAATCATTATGAACTAATTTGATCTAGTCTAGGGTTTGTATGGATCTGCTATGATTGTATGAATTGGTTATTCTCTTAGCTAATAATTTCTTTAGCCTTGATTGAATGGAATATTGTTAATGTATAATTGATTGGCCACCAATTATGTGTTTTAGGTATTAGATGATGGATTGAGAGATGAAGTCTAATGCTGGAACAATTCAATTAAGGACTTAGGTGAATTAGAGATATAACCTATTAAAAAGATTGTTTCAATTGTAACAAGATTAGTTGTAAGAGGTTTGAATGCAGAGCTTATTTCCTTGACTCAATTAATTAAGTTATTTGAGATTGAATCTTTGAAATTAAATTAGTTAAGAGGAATAACCGTTCATACATATCAGTAGTAGAGAAATGCAAACCCTAGACACTTTTATCAAGTAAATCAAAACATCATTTCTTGTTTACTTTTATCGTTTTAAACTTCAATTAAACCTTTTCATTACTTAGCAATTTAAATTTCTTTAATTACTTGTTACTTTTAATTTGATAATCAATTACCCTCTTTGGCTTCCTTGAGAGACGACCTTGGGGCGATCACCATTGCTACAGCTACCTCGTATACTTACGAGTGACGCTTTGTGCTTGAGTTAATTTGAGCGCAACAGAATAGCAGTAGCCGATTTAGAGGATTCAAAGTAAAAAAAAAATTGTCTTTGGAGCTAGTTCATCCAAGAAGAATTGTTTTTGGAGAAATCATCAAAAGAATGTATGTGTTAATTAATTTTCTTTAATTGTTTTTTTTACGCAGTAGCAAATCTATGAAATCAAAATTATAAACCTTTGAACTTTAATTTAGTTTTTCTGAAGCCAAAAAAAAAAACTTTATTTCGTTGGTTTATCTTCCAAAAGGCTTAAAATTGTTATTTTTTCTTCTTAAAAACCTTAAAACTCTAATTGAACATATTTTTCAACAAAACTAAGATGTATATTCTGCTTCTTTTAAAATTTTAAAGTAGGTTCTATTTCATTCAAAAAGTCTTCTAAAACATCTTTTCTACTTATAAAAACTTTAATTTATTTGTTTAAATTCATAAAACTTCATGAAATTATCAAATTAATTTCTAGAACCCTAAAAATTATTCACCACCCGTGACCCTACTGCTAAATCCTAAAATCCAAAATTCAACTTTTAAACCCAAAATAATAAACACTAACCCTTTTAAAATCTCTAACCCTAATTTTTATGAACCCTAATCCTTTTAAAACATTAAAAAACATAAAAACCTAAATTTTACACAGTAGCTTAGGAACCCAATAACCAAAAATCACAAATTAAAGTATTTTAAAGTGTTCAAAACCCTAGTTTTATGATTTCATCATTCAAACCTTAATTTTGTTAATCAAAGGGTCTTACCAACCCTTTAAAACATAAAACCCTAATTTATTTTAATTCCATAAAAAGTCACAGTAGCCATAATTGGACTTTTATTTGCTCTATTCAATTCCATACTTGATTATCCTTTGATTTATTTCTTATGCTTTAATTTATTTAATTTCAATACTTGAGTTATTTAATTTATCATGGATGGATGTTTATTTTATATTTTGATTAATAGCTTTGATGAATGATTTATTTATGATGAATGATTATTTACTTTTATCAATTAATTTAGATTTCCAAAAGTTGTAAGAGGTATGTTTCCACTTGGTGGGTACCTCATTAGTTAAACATCATGTAATTTAATTTGCTTTTCTATTTTAGAACCTATGTAAAGGGCGTGTTTCTACCTTTTTGGTGGGTGTCCTATTTAGGCATGTGATGTAAGGACATGTTTCCATCCTTGGATGGGTGTCCATTTATTTGCTTTGTTTGGACATTGCTTTGATTTTAATATATTCATGCTTTCTTTTAATTATTGTCTGTAATATGGATAATGTTATTATATTTAAGAATTTTATAATATTAAGACCTGTAAAGGAGGTCGGTTTCAATGAACCGGGCGTTGTGGGGGTGCTGGGCCATTTCTCACCTTCCCCACACGTACCCAACTTTTCGAACCCATTAGGGGATTGGGGATTCCTTAGGAATTGAGTCATCCACCCCTTTCTTTTTCCCGGCCCATCCGGGTGGCGACTCCATTTTCTCCGAACTTAGGTCCGTGTTATCTAAGGCCCCGAGCCTAAACTGTGCCGAAGTAGCAAGAACCATTCCGCCGGGAGTGGGGGTGAAAATCCCTGCTCACAGGCGGGGAACAGGCCTGCGGGCCATTTCATCCACAGAAATTCCTGCGGGCAAAATGGCCCACGGCCAAGCCCGATGGAATTTTCGGCGATGATTTTTTTGTGGCCGATTTTTATTTTTATTTTTATTTTTTATTAATTAAAATTAGATAATAAAGCAAAAATTATTTAATTAAGATAACAAAAAATTATTTTGGACCAACTAAAATATATAAGACAACACAAAAATTATTTTGGACTAAACCGGACTGGGTCAAAAATTAAGGGTCTACAGTTTGCCCCCTGCTTGAATGATCTGAAACTTTAGTGAAAGAGAGTGAAAAGCAACAAGACTTAATTTTTGAGATGGTAAAGGTTTTGGGTTCTGGACCCGGTTCGAGTTCTGGACTCAAGGATAATTCTAGGTTCTGGACCTAAGGGAAATTTGGGTTCTGGACCCGAGCTAAGTTCTCAGACTTAGAAATAAATTCTAGGTTCTGGAGCTAAGAAAAATTTGGGTTCTGGACCTGAGCTAAGTTCTGGACTTAGAAACAAATTCTAGTTTCTGGACCTAAGGAAAATTTGGGTTCTGGACCCAGTTCGAGTTCTGGACTCAAGGATAATTCTAGGTTTTGGACCTAAGAAAAATTTGGGTTCTGGACCCGAGCTAAGTTCTAGACATAGAAATAATTCTAGGTTCTGGACCTAATGGTAAAATTTGGGTTCTAGACCCGAACTAAGTTCTTGGACTTAGAAATAAATTCTAGGTTCTGGACCTAAGGAAAATTTGGGTTCTGGACCCGATCCGAGTTCGAGACTCAAGGAATATTCTAGGTTCTTGACCTAAGGAAAATTTGGGTTCTTGACCCGAGCTAAGTTCTAGACTTAGAAATAATTCTAGGTTTTGGACCTAATGGTAAAATTTGGGTTCTTGACCCGAGCTAAGTTCTTGGACTTAGAAATAAATTTTAGGTTCTGGACCTAAGGAAAATTTGGGTTCTGGACCCGAGCTAAGTTCTAGACTTATAAATAATTATAGGTTCTGGACCTAATGGTAAAATTTGGGTTCTGGACCCGAGTTAAGTTCTTGGACTTAGAAATAAATTCTAGATTCTGGACCTAAGGAAAATTTGGGTTCTGGACCCGGTTCGAGTTCTGGACTCATGGAAGATTCTAGGTTCTGGACCTAAGGAAAATTTAGGTTCTGGACCCGAGCTAAGTTCTGGACTTACAAATAATTCTAGGTTCTGGACCTCATAGTAAAATTTGGGTTCTGAACCCGAGCTAAGTTCTTGGACTTAGAAATAAATTCTAGGTTCTGGACCTAAGGAAAATTTGGGTTCTAGACCCGAGCTAATAATTTTTATTTCAAAAAGTTTGGCTAATTTTTATGCATTCCTTCTTATTGCCCTTGGGTGCAAAAATATTTATAGACCTGCAATTATTTGAATGATTAAAGTGAATAAATGAATTTACCATTTATTTACTGTGTAATCACCGTTCATGCACTATTTACTATTCATAAATAGTAAATTTACTATTCACAAATAGTATTTACTATTGAAATAGTACTCGCTATTCATCAATAGTAATACTATTCATGAATAGTTAAATTTACTATCATCAATAGTAAAGTTTACTATTCATAAAAAGTAAAATTTATTATTCATGAACAGTTTTGAAATTTTTTTTTTTGCTTACCGTTTCTCTATATAAAGGAGCCGATTCTGCATTTCATTTCACAACTCAATTTCAATTTCGTAATTCTCTCAAATTTCTTTTAACAATGCATGCTTCGAGGTCAGGGACTCATTCTAATTCCGAGTTATTGGAGTTTATCCAAAATCATGAAGATGAAAATTTAGATATACTGGCCAGGATGCCGCTCCATTGCAGTTCTAACCCAAAGAGCGAGGTAATTATTTTTTTCCCTTTTTATTGCTCTTTTTTGTTTGTCTTTCTGTTTTGCGCTCTCTTTTTCTTTTTCTTTTTTTGTCATATATATTTTTTATAACTTTTTGTTATTATTTGTTATTGTGAAAAATAAATTAATTTAAGTAGATAAAATAATATGTACTTACCTGGTATTAACTTACCTGGGTCTGTGTTAGCATGATCGTTGCGTTGTTCGGGCTGGAGGGTGTATTTACAAAGCCCGAAAATGGTATGATGTAGTGCCTTCTCGGGTAAGGCGGATTATCCGAGATTGCGGCTTTGAGCAGTTCATCTTACAATTGCCATCTGAGGAATATCAGATAGACCAGAGTGTAGTCCAGGCGCTTGCAGAGTGATGGTTGGATACAATCCACACTTTTCAAATTTTACCATTAGCGGCCTTCGATATGATGGTGTTCCGGTTCTCCTGACCAACGATATTTTAACATTTGAAGAAATTTAGGAATTAATTGGTATGGAACCATCGTATAAAGGACCTTTTAAGATAAAAATCGAGCCAATTCGTAGTTATCGGATGAACTACGAAGGGCGGGTTGGCAGAGACATGGCCGAACAGTATGCTCGAGAATTTTTATTATATCTGCTCGGATCGACCATCTTAGGAAGCACTGAATCCTCCATTCACTTGTCAGTATTGAGTGCCCTTTCTTATCTTAGAATGGTACCATCTTCTGGTTGGGGTGAAGCTGGTCTCGCGTGTTTTTATCATGGTCTTGATAACCTTTGCCGAAACAAGAAGTCTTTTGTCAGCTTGATGGTGGTTGTCGAGGTATTCTTTCTTCCACCAATGTCATTTTCACTTTTTTCTTGCATGAATGTGATCTTTTTATATTTATTGTAGGTATGGGCATATGAACATAACCTCGTGAGGGTACCAGTATTTCTCGAGAGAGAATCGGGTATTCGAGATTAAATTACTGGTTGTCCAATCGTGTGGACGTTCCCAGCTTTCATCATGTGCATACTTACCGCTATGTGTTGAGCCGCTTAACCTAGGACCAGGTAAAATAACATTAGTATGCTTTAAATTTTATGTAAAAGCTTACTTACCTTATATTATTTCACTGGTGATTTGGCCTGGTGGAGCCCAGAAGAGCGAGCAAACTGGTCTCCTTTGATGAGGGCTGCACTATCTTTCCAACATTCTCGCTGAATTATTGCTGGCCCAGTGTCTAGTGGCTGGTTCCTTGGGGAGAGAGTTTATGAATGGTTTCTTGGTCCAGAGCAGCGGAGGTTTTCGATGCAAATCCCAAAATATACTTTAAATATTATGTCAATGCTGGAGGATGCATGGTGGTTGGCCCGGTATGGTTATGATGCCGAGTCATTTCTCCATTTACCGGGTCCATTTTATGCCTATTTCATTCAAAGAAGACTCTTGAACTTTGATGTATCTCCTGTTGGTGTGTGGGAGATTTCTGACAAAAATGAAAGTAGAGATGAAGAAGAACATTCTGGCACTGCAGGAGAGTCTGTTCCACATCTCAGGGTCAGTACTTCTCAGGTAAATGGCCGGTCAATTGAGTGCATCGGCTTTTGTTTCTCCTCTGGTCTTTTTGTTCTTTGAAGACGAGAGTGACACGGCCAGTGGCTTGGCCGTGTCTCCTACGTATGTCAGCTTCTGTGTTTTTTCTTTGGTTCTTATTTGTTCTTGGCTTAGGATGGGACACGGCCAAGCTTATGGCCGTGTCATGTGACACGGCCAGTGACTTGGATGTTGCCTGCCAGTGTCACCTACTGTTTCTTTTCTTTCTTTTCTTGGCCCTTCTTGACTTAGCCATTTAGGTGAGACACGGCCAGTGGCTTGGCCGTGTCTCCTGCCCGTGTCATGTTCTGCCAAGATTTCATTTGAGGTGACATGGCCAAGCTTGATTTGGCTTGGCCATGTCTTACTTGATTCATGCTCTTCTTTCCTTGTTTTGATCTTCCAAAGGAATTTTTGCATTTTAACCACTTTTCCCTTGCAACTTTTTCCTTTCTTTGATTTTTTCAATGATTATTGCATGTTGTTGGCTCATTTGATCATGAGGCTGGACCTTCCTTTACTGCCCCTTCATCTGCTCGCTCTAGCCCGCCAGATATGTCATCTCATCTGCAGGGTATTGATTTGAATTACCTGGTACGTTCCTTATTTCATGGCAACTTATGCTATATGTATGCATGGTTATGTATGCTCTTACCTTTTCCTTCTTGGCTCATAGCGGATGCTCGAAGAACAGAACAGGAAGCTTCAAGAAGAGTTAGCTGCAAGTCGTTAGTAGGCTTCTCATTTTGAAAGTTTATATCACCAATCCGAACAACATTTCTGAGACTTCTGATTTCAAGGGATAAGGGATCCCGTTGCTTCTTCATCAAAAGGCCCCCAGACCGACAACCATGAGATTCTTTCGTCTGCTTCTGATGAGGACCATGACGGATCAAAAATTCAAGGTAATAGGGATTTTGATGCTCCTGCTTCGGGCGAACTCGGGATGAGTAATTTGCCAAATTTTGGTGCTCCTGCTTCGGGAGGACTTGGGACAAGTGATTTGCCCCCTCCTCCAATAGACGATGACTTTTTCAGGGCTTTATTTGATGACCTACCACCACACTCATAGTGATATGTAAATATTGTATCAATTATATAAACATTGTACAATAATAAAAAAATACAATTTCCGTCTTTACTGTAACTTTTTTTTTCACTTTTTTTTATTACTGCGCTACAATTATTATAATTTTTTTTATCACATCATAAACAGTGCATCACAATTTCCTTTTCACAACCGCACCATTTGCTAAAACCAAATGCAACACGGTATTTCGTTGCTAATTCTTTTCCTCATGCCATACTGTCTCACTCTTTCCCATCACCTTCTCCATATCACTTTTGTAAAACTTTATTTCCTCTATATAAATCACCTTTCATGCCATACTTCATACAGAAACAAAAATACTTTCCATTCCAACGTAAACAATTTTTATTTTTCCTCTTCCATTAACCATGATCGAACTTCATTTAAAGAAGATAAAAACTTTATTCAAGAATATGGATGCCATTCACTGGAAACAAATTTCGTGGTCAAAACTTGATGTTTTAAAATATTTTCAAAATGTTAAATTGGACAACTCCTTCTTACATGTCGTGGCTTCCTTTTGGAATACGGATTCTAGGGTATTTAAAATTAATGGCTTTGAAATATGTCCCTTGATTGAAGAATTTGAGGCCATCCTTGGATATCCAACTAATCAACAAATGGAGTTACCCACATTGATTTCCAAAACTCAACAAAAGATGAAGATGTTATTTCAAATTCAAAAACCCAAAGTTCTTCGGTTGATGAGAGGTGAAAAAATTCTACTTGCTCCCTTGATTGATTTTTGTCTCTCTCATTTGGCCCCTACTAAGGCATGGGGACTCATGCTTTGTCTTTGCTTGCTCAGCCAATTCTTGCTTGTTTCTTACGACCACAATATTGATCCACGAGTATTGGATATTATGGATCAAATAGAAGCAGGCTTGTCGCCGGTACCTGTGATCTTAGCTGAGACTTTAGTTGGGTTAGACCGACTTAAATCAGGATTGTCAAAGAGATTGACTGGGAGTTCATTGCTGCTTCAGGTAATTACCTAAACTGCCCTTTTGGGTTTTCAATTTAGGTTTTCTTTTTTTATTTTCTTTTTATTGCTCTAATTTTTGCCTAGTCCACCCATGAGGGTTTTTGGAACTAGCGAGCTATACTAATTTTTGCCTAAGCTTCCCTTGCGAGTTTTCAACTTAGCGGACTTTTCTTTTTATTATATATATTTTTTATTGCTTTAATTTTTGCCTAGTCCGCCCATGTGGCTTTTCGGAACTAGCGAGGTGTCCTAATTTTTGCCTAAGCTGCCCTTGCGAGTTTTCAACTTAGAGGACTTTTTATTATTATTATTTATTATTATTTTTTTTTCACAGATTTGGCTTCAGGAGCATCTTTGTTTGCTTGATACTCCATCCATGGATTTTGCTAGATATCTGCCACGGCACCATTCCACTAGGAAACTACTCCATCCTGCTTCTTCATAAGCTGATTGGGTTGACTGGATCCACTCACGCACTGAGGTCAACATCCGTTGGTTGGTACCTTGGTGGAAGATTTCTTGTATCACCATGCGGAAATACTTGATGTATGTTCCCCTTGCTGCTCTTTGTCAAGGTACATGCTATGATCCTCGCTGACTTGGCAGTCAGTACGGAGCTGAGCCTCGCAATTCTAACTTTACTCCCGATTTAGACATGCCTTGCTTGACTGAACCCTACTTGGATCAGCTGAGACAATGCTGGCCTGCACGTTAAATTTATCTACTGCCATAGATTTTACATTTGTCAATTCAGAAAGTGTATTGTTAGGATGAAAAATAATTAAAGTAATAAAAGATGATTCTTTTCCATTTAAAATTTGTCATCACCTTTTGCTATTGTGCTTATTTGTTTCATCCATATCTGGTCAAATACTTATAACAGTGCACATAGAACAATTTTAACATTAATTCTATTTTATTAAATTGTGGAACAACCAAACATAAAGCCAGCATACACAAGATCACTCATGTTGCCAATTAGCCCTTTCAGGTTTTCTAATTGACAATTTTCTCTCATTTAGCCCTAATTGTTGCCTAGCCCGCCCTTTTGGGTTTTCAAAACTAGCAGACTGCTCTAACTTTTGCCTAAGCTGCCCTTTTTGGGTTTTCAACCTAGCGAGCTCCTCTTTTTATTTTTCATACATAAAACTTCTTCAACCTCTCAATGTTTACTGGCTCACTAAATTCGTTCCCATCCATGTCTGATAACTTTACCGTACCTTTGTTCATGACTTGTTTCACGACATATGGCCTTTCCCAGTTAGGCCTAAACTTCCCTCTTGGATCAGATACATTAGGCTTACATTGTTTCAACACTAAATCCCCGACTCTGAATTTTTAGATTTTAACCCTTTTATTGTAGGCCCGAGCTATCTTCTTTTGATATAGTTGGTGATGATACAGTGCTTTTAACCTTCTCTCTTCTAGTAAAACTAACTGAGTGTATCTACTTGCTACCCATTCCGTTTCAGGTAGTTTTGCTTCCAAGACTAATCTTAACAACTTGATCTCAATTTCAATTGGTAATACCGCTTCCATCCCATAAACCAAAGAGAACAGTGTCATTCTAGTAGGTGTTCGCACACTTGTCCTATATCCCCATAAAGCAAAGGGAAGCATCTCTGACCAATTCCTATAAGTCTTGGTCATCTTGGACAGAATTTGCTTAATTATTTTGTTCGTTGCTTCTACTGCACTATTAGCCTTTGGTCTATAAGGAGAGGATCGATGATGATGGATGTGGTACTTGGAGAATAAATCCTTAACTACTCCTTGAAACTGTACCCCATTGTCTGATGTCACACTATGCGGGATCCCGTATCTATAGATGAGGTTATTTTCAATATACCTAGCCATTTGGCTTGCACCTAGTTTATTGAAGGATTTGGCTTTGACCCATTTTGAAAAATAATCTAATGCTACCACAATGAAACGGTGACCGTTTGAATCTGTCGGATGTATCTCTCCTATAGTGTCGATACCCCAGGTGGCAAATGGCCAGGGTGAAGACATTGAATGCAGTTCTTCAGGAGGCATGTGATTCAAGTTACCATACATCTGACATTGTTGGCACTTCTTAACAAACTCAATACAGTCTCTCTCCATGGTCAACCAATAGTAACCTTGTTGAATAACCTTCTTAACTAGGGCCAAACCACTCATGTGCGGTCCGCAACTTCCCGCATGTATTTCTAACATTATGCACTCCACTTCAGGTTTTCTTAAACATCTTAAATGCACTCCATCAGGAGATATTCGATATAACTCTCCATGGAAGGTGATGTATTGCAATGACCACCTCTTATGGCTCTTCTCTCTTTCTTTGTTGCCCCCGGCGGGTATTCTCTTTCTTCCAAAAATCATCTTATAGTATCATACCATGCATCATGGTCTGTATCAACCTCTATGATTGTCTCATATTCATAGCAAGGAGTTGATGAACTGGTCAAGATCAGAGGCTTAAGGAATAGGCTAACAGGGTTTTCCCATACTGAAGCCAATGTGGTTAGGGCATCAGCCATCTGATTTTCTTCCCTTGATAGGTGTATAAACCTACACTCCTTAAAGTTCTTCTTCATCATGGTCAAGTAACGGTGGTATGGTTTCAATTTTTCTTCTTTCAACTCCCATTCTCCATTTACTTGGGATACAACTAGCAATGAATCGCCATAAACTTCCACCTTATCCACCTTCATAGTCATTAGGGTTTCCAAACCAAAAATACAAGCTTCGTATTCCACCATATTATTGGTTGCCCTAAATTTTAACTTTTTGGCTGAAGGGATAAGTTCTCCTTTGGGAGATTCTAGTATAACTCCCAAACCTGCTCCTTTCCTGTTTACTGCTCCATCAAAATACATTTTCCATCCTTGTACTTCAATTGCTTCTAAATGTTCATCTGAAAATTCCAAGATTACCTCTTCGCTTTCTGGTAATGGTTGTTGGGCCAGGAATTCTGCCACCGCTCTACCTGTAATTGTTTTCCTAGTTATGTATTTAATCTTAAATTCCTCTAATATTATCAACCATGGACCATATTTCCCAATCAAAGAGGGCGTCTCCCTTAAGTACTTCATTGGGTCCAACCTGGAAATTGCTTGCACACTATACGATTGAAAGTAATGCCGCCACTTCTTAGAAGACCAAACCATGGCTATACAGGTCTTTTCGATGATACTATACTTCATTTCATAAGGTAGGAGCTTTCTACTCAAATAGTAAACGACATGCTTAATCCTAGACTCATCTGCTTGGGCTAGCATGGCTCCTATCGACTCTTCTACTGCTAAGTATAGTAATAGAGGTTTGCCAGATTTAGGTGTTTTCAAAATAGGTGGATTTAACAAATACTATTTTATTTGATCAAAGGCCTTTTGACATTCTTCATTCCATACGATCGGCTGATTCTTTCTAAGCAATTTGAAGATAGGCTCACAAATTGTTGTGAGCTTTGCTATAAATCTGCTAATGTACTGTAGTTTACCAATGAATCCCCGAACTTCTCTCTCTGTCTTAGGGGCTGGCATATCCCTAATTACTTTAACTTTGTCAGGATCAATCTCAATGCCATTTGGGTTTAATCTTAGCTTATATTTCAAAGCTCTATCGAAGAATAACTCTAAGTTTTGGAAGTGTTGCTCCCTTGTGTCCGATTTCACCATCATATCATCAACATATACTTCAACTTCTTTGTGCATCATGTCATGAAATAGTGTGGTGGCCATCCTTTGGTAGGTTGCTCCAGCATTCTTTAAGCCGAAAGTCATCACCCTATAACAAAATATACCCCATGTAGTAATGAAAGCAGTTTTGGCTTTATTCTCTTGGGCCATTAACACTTGATTGTATCCGGAAAATCCATCTACAAATGAGTGTAGCACACTAGAGGCTACACTATCAATGAGAACATCTATTTGAGGTAAAGGAAAATCATCTTTAGGGGAAGCCTTGTTTAAATCTCTATAGTCCACGCAAACCCTTATTCTTCCATCTTTCTTTGGCACGGGTACTATGTTGGCTAACCAATCTGGATATTCTATTACTTCAAGGAACTTCACTTGTATTTGCTTAGTGACCTCTTCTTTAACCAATTCAGCCCACTCAGGTCTTAATTGCCTAAGCTTTTGCTTGACAGGTTTAATGTGAGTGTAAGTAGGAATATGATGCTCGGCTATGTCTCGATCTATCCCCGGCATATCTTCATAAGACCAAGAAAACACTTCTTCATATTTTTTGAATATTTTTTCAAATATCTCTCTCTCATCAAGGGTAAGGTCGGATGCTATGCTAATGTTTTTAGGATTTTCAGTTGTTCCTAAATTTAATGATTGTGTGTTAATAGAATTAATATTAAAGATGCTCAAGTAACTGCAATTTGAATGTATGCAACCATCAAGAGAAACATCACACAAGTAAGCAAAATCAGATTTTATTGCATTCATTTTGGAAAATAAAACATCATCATCCTCATACAAAGCAGACAAATTAAAATCAAAATCAAAACCATTGTTCTCAGAATCATAAAGCATGATGTCTTCAAACTTCTCTTTAACTAGGGCAGCAATCTCTTCCGGAGTCTTCTCGGCTTTCAGGGTAGCTTCATTCTTCTCTTTTGGATTAGATTCTTTGTTGGTTGACAGGGTGAGCTCTTTCTTCACTTGCTCCACTAGCTCGACAACATCTACAAAAATTTCAAGACCTAGGATTAACTTACCCATGAACATGATTGGCTCACGCTTTCCTTAGAGTGGTCCCATATCTGGAGCTTTGACAAAGATCTCTTCAAGTGGTGGGAAACTCATCTTCTCACTCTTCTTTGGCTGGACATCATTGTCTTCATCATATCCCAATCCTTTCTTGGAAGTTTGAGTTCTAAAGTCTGGCAACTTTGTCAAACTAGCCTTACCCTTTCCAAGACCAGCTCCGAGAAGGTAGTTCATGTTCTTCATCATATTCTAGACTTTGGAGTCCACTACTTCAACATCAGAAATTATAGCTACTTGAAAACCATTGAGAGGCCTCTCGATCATTAGAGCATTAACAATCTCATTATCTTCAACTTCAATGACCATTGTCTCATTTCCGTTGGGGAACTTGATCTTTTGATAAAGGGTGGAAGGAACTCCACCAAGAGGATGAAACCATAGTCGCCCCAAGAGTAAGGCAAAGGTAACTGGTATGTGTAAAACAACAAACTCAATAATATATTCAATTGGACCAACCTTGACAACGGCTTTGAAAGTCCCTTCGGCATGCCTCTTAGTGTTGTCATAAACACGAATTGTTACCTCGGTTGGGTTTAGATCTCTTGTTGACATGGCTAGCTTTGGCAGTATCTTAAGTGGACAAACATTTATGGCGGACCCATCATCGACCATTACACAAGGAGTTCTCTTCCCCTTGACTTCTATTTTAATAAAGAGAGGGCGGATGTGGCCTCTCCCCTCCTTCGATAAGTCCGCATCTGAAAAAGAAACTGCTCCCATATTAACTTCACTCTTTTCTTGAACCTCTTCACATTTCATTACTTCCCCAACTTTTATGAAGTTGATAAACTCCTCCGGTGTTGTGGAAGTAGAGATTGGCAGACTAGCTAAGGCTTTGGCCATAGTTTCTCGATGCTTTTTAGAAGTAGCTAATAAGTCCCAAATGCTAACACTCGCTTGTGTTCTTTTCAATTGTTTGAGCACAACATCATCTTCTTCTACTTCAACTTCCTTCCCCTTATTAGTTTCTACCTCCTTAGGTGGTGGCCTTGCATAAGGCTTACCGGATTCATTACTTCATCTTCTTCGGGCTTGGACCAAGTCCACTCCTCCTTCTTGGATACAATATCATCACAACTATCACTTGAATCCCAAAACCCATTGACAACACAAATTATCACTTCTCTACCCATCATAGCTTGTTTAATTTCACCAAATACCTCTTCTTCTTTGGTTCCTTCTCCATCCACATCTTGAAAGGAAGACATTACAAAATCCTCATGCAAACCTCCTCCAATCATGAAGGTTGCCGGTGGTGGTACCCTATTGAATTTTGGTAATGGGTTGTCTTTGGTGTTTGGCTTATTGGGCTCGGGTAGCTTTCCATTATCAATTAGATTTTGGATCTCATGTCTCAACCTCACATATCTATCCATGTCATGCCCTTGCATTTGGTGAAATTGACAAAATGCTTTGGTGTCAAAATTAGGTGGGAGAGGGTTATGCAAAGGACGAGGATTTAAGGGTTGTAGCAATCCCTTTCCTTGAAGCTTGTTGAGAACCCAAGACATCGGTTTTTCCAATTTCGAAAATTGTCTCCTCGTTTCTTGGTTAGTATCATTAACACCGACGGCCTTTTGCATGCTTTGGCTACCAGGTTGATAGTTCCCTTTCTCATTCCTTTTTGTTGAAAAATGGTTCTTCTCTCTTTCCCATTCTTTAATTTTCAAACCAGCTTGAAGAAGGTCTTTGAAATGGCGGATGAGTGTATGAGACATTCTCTCACAAAGACTAGGCAACACCCCTCTCACAATCATCCTTATTTGATCGGATTCATCGGGCCTCTTCTTGAGTAAAGCAGCCTTGTTTCTCCATCTCTTGACATAATCTACAAAATTCTCATTCAGCCTTTGCCTAATGGACTCCACTTCCATTAAGGTAACTTCTTACTCAACATTATATCCATATTGTTGGATGAAGGCTTTGTAAAGTAGATCTCAACTCTTTTGTGTTCCATCATCTAAGGTATTGAACCAAATTTGGACAACAGGGTCCAATGAGAGCATAAAGTACCTTAGGGTTTCAGCCTTAGTAGCTCGAACAGACTGCATGACAGTGATATACTGCTTCACATGGAGATGAGGATTTCCGGTGCCATTGTACTTTGCAAAGGATGGCATCTTGAACTTGTATGGGACTTCTTCATCTTGCTCAAACAGTTTATCGATCTCAGACATCTCTTCGATTTTTAGCTTCTTCTCAAATTTCTTTTCTGAATTAGCAATCATCTTTTTAACATCGAGTGTCTCGGTCTTTTCAATAGTCGCTTTCTCAACAACCTTCGGTTCATTCTTCTTCTCTTGAACATCTTGGTAGTATTGAGCCCAATCATCATCATCATCAATGATCACCTTTTCATCATCTAAAATGACTTCACTAACTTTAGTCTTCCCTTTGTCCCTTGGTTTCTTAGTGCTAGCAGATGCCTCAGCATGATTCTCTAAGATTGCAGTCAACTGGTTCTTTATGGTCTCAGCTAGGGCCTCTTTTATTTCTTCCATCTTGGCATTAAGGGCCTCATCAACAATCCTTTGAATTTGTTCGGGCTCCATTGTTTTTGGTGAGCAAGTGATTGAATTGTTGCTAGATACTTCATCTCCGGTGTAGCTCGTATTGTTGTAAGCTTTAGAACTATCGTAATCCAGGGCTGTGAGCCAAAGAGGGTCAATGATATGAGATGCAAATGTGTGCATGTGTGCATGTATGCACAAACAACAAACAAGCAAGGACAAATAGGACGTTCCTTCCAACCTTATAATATCCACACACGAATGGCGAGTCTCTTTTCCTAGGTATATGGTTAAAAAAATACCAACATGGGGTATCTTGCTTTCGAATGATTCCCTCAGACGTTTCAACCAATAGTTATAATTTCGAAAATGGAAATCAATCCATAATAATTCCCATTAATTAGGTTTTAATCCATTCAACCAACTATAATAGCTCTTATGCTATATTGGAATAAAATGAAATTAAGAGGTTTATTACAAATAGATTTCTCACTTGAAAAAGGTAACTAATGATTCATGTCAAAAATAAGCCCATGGTTAATTTATTCTTAGTGTAAACTAGGCCCACAATTGATTTTTGGTATTTCTTAATTGACCTAAATATTTTGCAAGCTCTTTGTAAGAAAATAGTTTTATTTCTAAGCCCATTGTAAAAGATTTTAGAAAAATGGATTTTGGGCTTAGTATTTGGGCCATGAGCCAAAGAAAAGTCTTATGTCCAAAGACCATCTTGAAAAAAATTTGAAAATAGCTTTGGTCTTTTGGACTTTTAAAGAAAATTTATTTTGAGCTTACAATGTACTTAGGTCATATTAGAAAAAGAACAAACCAAATAAGCCATGATTTAAGCCAAGATAAATGAACCATAGTCAAATAACATGCATTTGGGGTAAAACCTAAGGAAAGTAACTAGGCCAATTACATGAGCTTTAGTCTTTGGGTTAAGAGGCTTAGGTTCCCATAGCAAGTATATACCAATTGGTATGAGGCTATGAGTGGTTATGTCATGCTCGATCTCCATACCTTGAGTGAAAGTATGGTATCCCTCACTTAACACAACACGGGTAACTCGGGTGTCCTAACTCACGCACATGATGCAATCTAATATGATGCAATGGATAATATCATTTTAATAAAGAATAGAATAATATAAAGACCAATGGAATCAACTTCTCTTATCCCCAGTGGAGTCACCACTGTGAGCAGAGATTTTTGCCCCCACTCCTAGTGGAATGGTTCTTGTGACTTCGGCACTGTTTAGGCTCGGAGCCTTAGAGAACAAGGACCTGAGTCTGGAGAAAATGGAGTCACCACCCGGATGAGCTGAGAAAAAGAAAGGGGTGAATGCCTCCATTCCTAAGGAATCCCCAACCCCCTAATGGGTTCGGAAAGTTAGATATGTGTGGGGAAGATGAGAAATGGCCCAGCACCCCCACAATGCCCAGTTCATTGGAACCGGCCTCCTTTACAGGTCTTAATATTATAAAATTATTACATGTAACAACATTATCCATATTACACACAATAATTAAAAGAAAGCATTAATATATTAAAATTAAAGCAAGGTCCAAGCAAAACAAATAAATGGACATCCATCCGAAGATGGAAACATGTCCTTACATCACATGCCTGAATAGGACACCCACCGATAGGTAGAAACATGCCCTTTACATTGGTTCTAAAATAGAAAAGCAATTTAAATTACATGATTTTTAACTAATGAGGTACCCACCAAGTGGAAACATACCTCTTACAACTTTTAGAAATCTAAATAAATTGATAAAAGTAAATAATCATTCATCATAAATAGATCATTCATCAAAGGTATTAAATAGAAAGTAAACATCCATCCATGATAAATAAAATAAACCAAGCATTGAACTTAAATAAATTAAAGCATATAAAATAAATCAAAACATAATCAAATATGGAATTGAATAGGGTAAATAAAAATCCAAATTATAGCTACTGTTTCCATTTAGGATCCTTTATTTCATATGTTTAGGGTTTTGGATTTTTGAATTTAAGCTACTGTGACTTTTTAAAGAATTACAATAAATTAAGGATTTTATGTTTTAAAAGTTTAATAAGACACTTTGATTAAATAAAGTAAGGTTTCAATGGTGAAATCATGAAACTAGGGTTTTAGACACTTTAAAACACTTTGATTTATGATTTTCGGTTATTGCATTGTGTTTTTAAGCTACTGTGTAAAGTTAAAACATTTGTGTTTATATGATTTTTAAGGTTTTATGGATTAGGGTTTATAAAAAATTAGGGTTTAAGGTTTTAAAAGGGGTAGTGTTCAATATTTTAGGTTTTGGAGTTGAATTAGGGTTTTAGGATTTAAAAATAGGGTTTCGGGTGATGAATTGGTTTTTAGAATTTGGAAATTAATTTGATAATTTTATGAAGTTTTATGAATTTAAACAAATGATTTAAAGTTTATAAAAATAGAAAAGATATTTGTAAAGGTTCGTTGAAAGAAACAGGACCAAGTTTAAGATTTTGAAAGAAACAGAATCAAATTTTGGTTTGGTTGAAAAATATGTTCAATTAGGGTTTTAAGATTTTGAAGAAGTAAAAATAATAATTTTAAGCCTTTTTGGAAAATAAAGCAACAGATTAGTGTTTTTAACTTTATAAAACTAAATTAAAGTTCTAAGGTTTTTAATTTTGAAAAACACAATTTTCTAGTTTTAGCTACTGTGAAAAAAAAATAACCAAAGAATTTAATACATACCTCCTTTTGATGATTCCTCCAAAAATCATTTTTCTTGGATGAATTAAAACAAAGACAATTGCTACCTTTGATGGTTTCTTTCTCCTCTACGTCTCTCAAAAAAAGTTAGATTTAATTTCACTCCTTTCCTTCACAGATTCGGTTTCAAATTCCCCTCTAATTTCCACCCTTTTTTACTCCCTTCTGTGTTGTTATTTATAGAAGTTTTTTTTATTGATTTTTCCTAGTTACACACGGCATACCACATTTAATAAGAAAAGGAAACCGAAACCTAATTGTATTAGGTTTCAGAAAATTTGCGTCGAAAAATTTCGCTGGCGAAAAAAAAACTGCTGCGGAAAAATTGCACTGGCAAAAAAAATCTGCCGCAGTTGCCTACGGCATGGCGGGGCGATTTTTTCGTCGTCGATTTTTATTTTTATTTTTATTTTTTGATTTTGAATTTTTGAATTTTATTTTTTATTAATAAAATTTAGATAATAAAGCAAAAATTATTTAATTAAGATAGCAAAAAATTATTTGGGACCAATTAAAATATATTAGACAATACAAAAATTATTTTGGACTAAACCGAACTGGGTCAAAAATTAAGAGTCTACACATTACACCTGGATATAGGGACAAAAATCCACGCTTATAATTTGAAAATTGATAATCTTTAAACTAGGGGGTTGTTCAATATAAACTTCCTCATTAATAAAACAATTCAAGAAAGCATGTTTGACATCCATTTGAAAAAGTTTTAAATTCAAATGGCATGCAAATGCAAGTAAAATTCTAATTGCTTCTAATCTTGCTATGGGGCAAATGTCTCATCATAATTAATGCCTTCCTCTTAGTTATAGCCTTTGGCTACCAATCTAGCTTTGCTTCTAGTTATGGGACCATCTTCATCAAGTTTGTTTCAATACACCCACTTACAACCAATAATTGGATGATCCTTGGGTCTAGAAACAAGTTCCTAAACTTTATTTCTCTCAAATTGGTTGAGTTCATCTTGCATGGCAATCACCCAACATTTATAACTAAGTGCATCCTTAATAGTCCTTGGCTCAATTTGAGAAACAAATGCAACATTAGAATATAAATATTTAAGTTTGGATCTAGTGGTTACTCCCCTTGAATTGTCACCAATGATATGTTCTTTTGGATCATTCTTTTGATATTACCAATCTTTGGGTAGCTCTTGAGTCTCTTCTTGTTTCACAATTTGTTCTAGCTCATCATTGTCTTCCATTGGATCATTGTTTATTTCAAGCTCTTCAAATGTTCCTATAAAATCATCAAAACACTACCTTTCCCATGATCAAGCTTAGAAGATTCATCAATGACAACATGCATTAATTCTTTAACTACTAGAGTTCTCTTCTTAAATATTCTATATGCCTTACTAGAAGATGAATACCCTAGGAACATTCCTTCATCCAATTTGAATTACAATTTTTCAAGGTTGTCCTTGGTATTTAATATGTAGCATTTGCATCCAAATACTCTAATGTATGAAATTTTGGGTTTTCTTCCATTCCATAACTCATAGGAAGTTTTGTTTCTCAAAGATCTTTTAAACACACAATTTGCAATATAAAAAGCATTATTGACAGCTTCCGCTCAAAAGTATAAAGGTAAATTATACTCATTGAGAATTGTTCTTGCCATTTCTACCAAAGTTCTATTTTTCCTTTCAACCACACCATTTTGTTGTGGTGTTCTAGGAGCTAAAAAATTATGTGATATTAAAAGTTCATTGTAAAAATTATCAAAGTTATCATTTTCAAATTTTTTTCCATGATCACTTTTAATAACTATTTTTGCAAATATTTTGAAATAATTAAAAGCTTCATTCTTTTGATCTAAGAAATTAACCTTGAGTAATCATCAACAAGCACAAAATGTATACAACTTATTGCCTAAACTAGCAACTCTATTTAGTCCAAATAATTCTAAATAAATTATTTATAGAGGTCTAGATGTGCTTACAACATTCTTAGTTTTGAAGGAACTCTTATGTTGTTTTCCAAATTAACAAGGTTCACATATTTTATATTTATTAAATTTTATTTTGGGGATTCCATCCACAAGTTCTTCTTTATTTAGGCAATGTAATTGATCCATATTAGCATGCCCTAATATTCTATGCCAAACCCAAGAATCATTACTAATTCTGACTAAACATTCAAATATATTATTAGAGTGCAAGTCAATTTTATATGTGTTGCCAATTCTAGTTCCATTGAATGCAAGTTCACCAATAGAAGAAATAATTTTGTATCCTTTAGATTTAAAATTGACATCATATCCTTTGTCAGACAATTGACTAACACCAATAAAATTATGTATCAATCCATCAACTAACCATACATCATCAATCATGTTCTTCCCTAGCAAACCAATAGAACCATTGCCTATAATTTTTCCTTTAGCATTATTTCCAAATGTCATATTACCTCCTTGCTTGTAGGTAAGAGTTGTGAAAAGTTTTGCTTTATCGATCATGTACCTTGAGCATCCACTATCTACAAGACAAATACTTTCATTGATAGTAGATTTTAGGCATACCTATAAGACAATAAGGTTTATCTTCTTTTAGGTACCCAAATTAACTTGGGTCCTTGGGGTTAGTTATAGAAAGATCCTCTAATTTGAGGTGAGCCTTCCTAATGTAACAAAATATACTTTAATGTCCAAATTTCATGCAATATTGGCATTGATACAAGGTTTTATGTATTTGCATTCTTTTTCTATTAAATAATGAATAATTAAATTGAAAATCATAAGATTATGTGGAATTGGAATGTTTATGTGCATACTTGTGGTTATGTTCATGCTTTGTGTACATATATGCATAATTTTCTCATGGAAACTTAGTTCTAAAACTTTAATGAGCCTAGTGTTG
This sequence comes from Garcia nutans, assembly GCA_947685225.1. NCBI lineage: Eukaryota > Viridiplantae > Streptophyta > Magnoliopsida > Malpighiales > Euphorbiaceae > Garcia > Garcia nutans. The sequence continues at coordinate 39,185,873 of CANTUV010000011.1, forward strand.
TATTTTTTGGATTTTTAGACTTAGTGTGTTTATGTGTATTTTTTTACAACTTTAACATTAGAGGTTTTGAGTTGTAGAGGCTTTAACAAATGTTGGTGCATTGGATGAAGTAGTACTAGAGCCATTGAACCCTAAGCCATATTTGGATGAAGGTGACCTTTAAATACCAATCAATGTATCTAAGGCTTCCTTACCCTTATGAAACTTAGAAATAGAGTTCTTTAATTCATTTATTTCTTCTTTCAAAATGTCTTTTTCTTTAGAAATTTTCTATAAGTTAGATGAAATTTTAGACATTTCAACAATAGATTTTGATAATTGCTCTTTTTTTTTTCTTTAATTCTAATGTAGAATTTTTCAAAGAGATAAAATCTTTTTCTAGCTTATAACATTTTTCTTTATAAAACTTCATTTTAGAAACATATTTTGGGCTCTTAAGTTCATATGCTCAACTAAATCACTATCATCCAAAGCCTCATCAATGTCATCACTATGTGCATTAAGATTTATAGATTAAGTACTTACCTCATTGGTGTGATCGTTATCCCTAAAAGCCATGAGACATAAATTTGCAATTCCTTGCTCCTCTTCCTTTTCTTCTTCACTTGAGGAGTCATCATCCCATATAGCCTTGAGAGATTTTTTCTTCTCTTTATCCCATTTCTTCTTGTTCTTCATCTTGAATCAATTCATTTTGATGTGAACCGGTTTGCCACATTCATAATATTTTACTTCATTCTTTTTCTCCTTATCTTTAAAAGAGGATTTTAATGAATTACCTTTGTTAGCTTGCCATCTCCTCTTTCTTTTCCATTCACTTACTCTTTTAGAAAGCATGGCCATTTCTTCATCATCATCACTATCTTCTTCACTTGAGCTCTCATCTTTCTTAGTGACTTTAAGAGAAATTAATTTCCTCTTATCCTTCTCACCTTTGTCAACATAATTCTTGGTGTGCAATTCAAAGGTGAGGAGTTTTCCAACTAGTTCATCGATTCTCAATGTGTGAAGATCATGAGCTTCTTTAATTGAGAAGACCTTTGATTCAAAGCTCTTCTTAGCTCTAAGTGCTCTCAATATTTTTCTATTGACATCATCTTGATCATAGAATTTTCCATATTTGTTCGAGTAATTGACAATAGCAAGCAACCAATTTGTCATATGGTGACGTTTTCATTTGGCTTCATTTTAAAGAGTTCATACTCATGTTCAACCATTTGGGTCTTGGTGAATCTCAATTGGGTGATTCCCTCATGATAATTCTTAAGAGTTTTCCAAATTCTATATGCACATATGAGATTTTGAGCTCTTCCACCTTCTTCTCTAGAAAAGGAGTTCATCAAGATGGAGCCTACCATATTGTTCTTGTAAAAAGTACTTTCTTGGGCATTGATCCACTTTTCTCTATGGAGAGGCACTTGAGCACCTTTAACCTCATGAGTAGGAGGTTTTCACTCTTTTCCATATATTTCCAATGCTCAACTCCCTCACTATCTATATGTGGGGATTTTCACCCCTCACTCCTGGTGGAATGGTTCTTGCAACTATTGCACTGTTAAACTCAGGGCCTTAGAGAACACGAGCCTAAATCCAGAGAAAATGGAGTTGCACCCAAACGGGATGGAAAAGAAAGATTCTTAAGGAGTCCCCAACCCCCTATTGAGTTCAAGAAGTTGGGTATGCATAAGGAAGGTGAGAATGACCCATAACTCCCATAGCACCCGATTCATTGGAAATGGCCTCCTTTTTAGGTCTAAATATTTTTTAATTCTTTATTATTATCATATTATCCATATTGCAAGCAATGAAAAAGAAATAAACAACCATCATATTATTGAAATAAAACAAATAAAATAGGCACCCATCCAAAGATGGAAACATGCCATTACAATGTCAAAATATCCTTATAATTAAATAAAATAGGACACTCACCAAAAGGTGAAAATGTGTCCCTGTGAACGGAGATTTTTGCCCCCGACTCCCACATAGAATAGTTCTTGCGACTTCGGCACTGTTAGGCTTAGGGCCTTAGAGACGACGGGTCTAAGCCTGGATAAAATGGAGTAGCCACCTGGACGGGCCGGGAAAAAGAAAGGGGTGGATGACTTGATTCCTAAGGAATCCCCAACCCCCTTAATGAGTTCAAAAAGTTGTGTATATGTGGGGAAGGTGAGAAATGGCCCAACACCCCCACAACACACGGTTCATTGGAACCGACCTCCTTTTCAAGTCTTAATATTATAAAATTCTTAAATATAACGATATTATCCATATTACATGCAATCATAAGAATAAATAAATATTGTATTAAAAATCATATCAATATCCAAACAAGTCAAATAAATGGACACCCATCCGAGGATGGAAACATGTCCTTACATTGTCCATGTCTAAAACTAAATGGGATACCCACTGAAAGGTGAAAACGTGTCCTTTACATTAATTCCAAAATATAAAAATAATTTAAATTATGTAAGATTAATTAATGAGGTACCCAATTATGGAAACATACCTCTTACAATTTTAATAGCAAGATAAACAAATAATAATAATAATAATAATAATAATAATAATAATAATAATAAAGAAGCCATCCATCCATGATAAACAAATCAAATATCGAAATTAAATAAATTAATCATCAAAACCTATAATAAACTATATAATCAAATCTAAAACTAAATAAAGCAATAAATGTATAAGTCTAGGGTTTTCATATTAAATAAGGATTTCGTGAATGGAATTAGGGTTTTGATATGTAGAACTGTTATTATTATTATTTAAAAAACATCAAGATACTGTGATATATTTATAAACTTTGATCTTATTGAAATATTGACTTATAATAAATAATTGCACAACACATACTCTCATATGGATGGTGTGAGCGGGGATTTTTGCCCCCACTCCCGGTGGAATGGTTCTTGCGACTTTGGCATTGTTTAAGTTCGATCCTTAGAGAACACGGGCCTAAGCCCGGAGGAAATGGAGTCACCACCCGGATGGGTCGGGAAAAAGAAAGGGGTGGATGACTCAATTCCTAAGGAATCCCCAACCCCCTAATGGATTCGGAAAGTTGGGTACTTGTGGGGAAGGTGAGAAATGGCCCAGCACCCCCACAACACCCGGTTAATTAGAACTGGCTTCCTTTACAAGTCTTAATATTATAAAATTCTTAAATATAACAATATTATCCATATTACACATAACAATTGAAATAAAGCATCATTACATCATCCATCCGACATTGAAAAAATGTCCTTACATCATCCGACAATGGAAAAATGTCCTTACATCATCCATGTCTAAACTAACAGGACACCCACCAAAAGGTAGAAACATGTCCTTTACATTGGTCTAAAATATAAAAGCAATTTAAATTACATGATATTTAATTAATGACGTACCCATAAAGTGGAAACATACCTCTTACAATATTTGGAAATCAAAATAAATCGATAAAAGTAAATAACCATTCATCATAAATAAATCATTCATCAAAGATATTAAACATCAATCAAAATAGAAAGTAAACATCCATCCATGATAAATTAAATAAATCAAGCATTGCAAATAAATTAAAGCATATAATAGACTACATAATCAAATCTAAAAATAAAGCAAGTAAAGATACAAATTAGGGTTACTGTTTCTATTTAAAATTCTTTAATTAATATATTAGGGTTTTGGAATTTTAGTATTTTAGTATTATTATTGTTTAACCTATTGTAAAGGTTTTAAAAATTGGAATGGATTAGGGTTTCATGAATCAAATTAGGGTTTAGGGGTAACATTATGGAATTAGGGTTTTAGAATATTAAAACTTTAGGTTTATAGTTCTTGGTTATTGGATTGTTGTTTTTAGGCTTACTGTGTTGAGTTTTAATATTTAGGTTTATAAGGTTTTAAGGATTAGGGTTAGGGTTTAGGAAAATTAGGGTTTACAATTGTAATATCCTCATTTATGCCCTAGAAGTTTTGCATATTGTTGTTGTTGTTATTGTTATATATTGGATTGAATATATGTGTTAAATTGTAAGAGAAAAGAAATTGAGAAGAGAAAGTATATGTATATGTATTTTGGGAAGAAATAGGGTTTAGAGACAAATTTATATGTTGTGTATATGTTAATATATATGACATATAAAGTGGTCAAAAGGCTTGGTCAATGCAAGAGAAGATATTTATTTGAGATTGGTAAATTACTTAATTGGGCACATATAAGACAAAAAGATAATTATGTGAATAAGGGCACTTTGGTAATTGCTTGGATAAAATCATATGGTGGATATTTAAAGAAGGTTTGACTTGTGTTTTCTTCATCATTTCTTCTTCTTCTTCTTGTTGATGGCCGGCCCTCCATAGCCAAAGAGAAAGAAAGAGACAAGTGATGGTTTTGATGATTTCAAGCTTAAATTGAAGAAAGATTAAGTGTTCAAGTGTTGATTTAAGAAGTTTTTAACTAAGGTAAGATCTTTTCTCTAATTTCTTCAATTCTTTTGAAGTGGTATGATTAAGTTGCTTATGGTATGATTGTAAGTATTGACTTTGCTTGATAGATGAGAAGTTGGGTTGGTGTTGGTGATGGAAGAGTAAGATTGGTGTTTAGTGAAATTGTTTCTGTTTTAGGATTAGTAAAGGCTGTGACTTGTATGATTTTTAATAAATTTTAGAAAAATGTTCTTGAAGTGAATTTTTGATATGTTGTGCCTCTATGAGTCTAGAATGACTGAAAAATATGTTGATTCGATTTTGGAATGGTTATGAGTTTAGAAAAATTATTTTTAGTAGAACTGTTCCAGCAGGTACCTTAACTGGGACAGCTATATTTCGGGATTTTTAATAAAATGTAGAAAAATCATATCAATCGAATTTTGGATATGTTGTTGCTTAGTGAGTCTAGTATTTGAGAAAAATAATTTAGAACCACGTTGATTGAATTTGATTTATGGAATTCACAAAGTTCAGAACTGCTGCCAGGATGCAGGGCATTCGGGGCAGTCTGGTTAGGTGAACTATTTGACCAAGATTTTGTGTTCAGTTTGATCTGAAATTTTAAAGGGATGATTTTAAGATACAAAACTAAATTCTGTAAAAATTTTAGAATTTTTAGTCAAGTAGATTATTTTATACAATTTTTCAAAATAAGGATAAAATGGAGTTTAAAACCCGAATGTACTATTTATGGTTAGGGTTTTAATTCTTTGTTCTTCTTGCATTGCTTTGGTTCTCCAAAGGTAGGTTGGTCCTTTAACCTAACCCTAAACACTTTAAACACACTTGAATCAATGAATGTTATAATCAATTGTTCTTTGCCCTAATTGCATTGTTGAGATTGAACAATGTTATGTTGTGCATTGTGAATGGTAATGTGTTTCATGAGTAATGTGGAATGAAATGTTGATATTTATGAATGATGCTATGTGAGATATAATGTGATCATGGATGAGATATATATATATACTTGAATAATGAGATGTTATATTGTGAAATGAAATGTGAAGCCATTGTTATTGGCTAAGATGATGTAAATGAAAGAAAGAAGGCATGTTTGCCTAAATGTGATGAGAATTGAGAATGGAAATGAATTGTTTGTTTAATATGTTATTCAGTTTCAGAGTTCTGGATTTGGGTGGCATGCCTAAGAAATGATGAAAGGTAACAGTCTTGCCGGGTTGAGGACCTCCTCATAGGTGTTGAGTTGATGGTCCAAGAGACTGGGTCTGTTACACTATGAGATATATGATTTGTAACAGTCTTGCCGGGTTGAGGATCTTCTCATATGTGTTGAGTTGATGATCCAAGAGACTGGGTCTGTTACACTATCCATGGATAGAGATACATGTATATGCATTGCCTACGGGCGTGATTATTGTGACTATGAACCAAAGCAGTAACTCTGAACTCTGAATATCGTATTAAATACTTGTTGGGCCCATAGGTGTCAAGGTTATATGAATGTCCTAAATAATGTTATGAGTTTAATGAAATGAGATGTTGGTTATGGAGTATGATTGATTAATGTTGAAATGTGGTATGCTCATATGACTATGATTTGTGAAATGCATAATTGTGTGGTTAACTTTATATTTATGATGTTGATCTTATCAATAACATATGTGGCATTGCATTTCATTAAAGCATACCGTTAGCATGTTTTATCTTACTAAGCCATTGGCTTAGCGCGATAGTGTTTAATCGCGCAGGTAGTAGAGTGGATAGAGTTGAACCCGAGAGTTCATCAAGACCTAGTGAGAGTAGACCTTGAAGAATCCATTTTGGGAGCTTAAAGATCAGAGCAGACTTGCCAATCATGTATAAATTTTATGTGTTGTAAAACTTGAGTTTTGATGTATATGAATTTGTAAATATGTAAATATTTTATAACTTCCGCTGTGTAATATTTAAATATGGGGGTTGTCACAAAACCTTTATTTTATGTTGTACTAGAAGTGTAAATCCTTTTTGCAGGTTGTAGTTGAGGTTACAAGGGGGATTTATTGGGAGTGTACTGAGAATGATTTTGTTTGCATTGGTTTGTGTAAAATGTTTTTAAAAATAAGAAAAAAACCGGTTTTGTCGACACTTGGGACTCAATTTTTAGGCGAAACTATGGCAAAAATTTTGTAAAAATCGAAACTAAAATTTGACTAAGTAAAATTGGTAGCAACATTAGGTTAGTGTGGCGCCTCTACTCAGCTTACATATGTAGGTTGGGAAGGGGTGTTACAATTGTTTTGGTATCAGAGCCTAGGTTTGAGATTCTTAACCTAGGTAAAATGTAAGAAAAAGACTATTTTTACTTAAAAAGTGAGTTTTTGAACAAAAATACATGTTTGGGATTGGCAGTCTCTGATCTTTAATAAGAGGTATTTTGTTGTGTTTGCAGACTTAGGTTGTGATGGATTCTCACTCTCGTCAGTCGATTGAGGGTAGTGCCGAGAGTATTGCTCCTGCTGAGGGAGCTAGAGTTGATAGTGTTGAGGAGGCACCTGCTTCGGTGTCGGGTAGACCAGCTGGGGAGGAGGTTCCGCCAGCCTGGTTTAGGCCTATGATGGAAGCTATGAGACAAGCACCTGTGCAACCACAGCCACCGCCACCACCCCCTCAGCCTTTAGTACCAGTAAGGCACTATGATAAGCTAAGGAAATATGGAGCAGAGGATTTCTTTGGTACAGTTGATCCGGCTGTAGCAGAACAGTGGCTTGATAGAGTTCAGAGGGTATTTGTGCAGTTGCAAGCCACTTCAGAGGAGAAGTTTGACTATGCAAGATCTTTGCTACAGAAGGATGCCTACGACTGGTGGAAGACAGTGCCCCATTCTATGGATGATCCTCCAACACTGTCTTACACTGATTTTCTGAGGGAATTTGAGTTGAAGTATACTCCTAGGGAGTATAAAGATGGGAAGAAAAGAGAGTTTCTAGATTTGAAGCAAGATCATCGGACCATAACTGAATATGAAGTTGAGTTTATTCGACTGAGTCAGTATGCTGGGGGTATCATTGCTGATGAGATTGATAGATGTCGGCGATTTGAGGAGGGATTGAGACCCTCGATCATGTGCTTAGTGGCTGGATCCAGATATCAGGATTTCTCACAACTTGTGGCAGCAGCTCGAAGTGTAGAGCGAGCTCAAGTTATTGCAGCTGCTTCAGAGGAAGAGGTTAGGGTTAGGAGGCCCCAGTTTGAGGCAGGGTCTTCTTCTGCAAAGAGGGGTAGAGGAAGTTTTGTTCCTCGGAGTAGTAGGAGCCAGAGACCAGCGGGTAGGTCAGTGCAGTTCCAGAGGCAGAGATTTAGACCTGTAGCTTCAGTAGCGAGTGCTCCTACTCCTGGAGTTCAGAGATCCACCTTACCTGTGTGTAACCAGTGTGGTGGAAGACATGGGGGCGTTTGTTGGAGGCATAGTAGATCAGGGGTATGCTTCAGGTGTGGATCACCTGACCACTTTGTGAGAGACTGTCCTGAGAGGCAGGAACAAATGTCAATTGATACAGCAGCTTCTCGACCTAGTGCAAGGGGAGGCCGAGGAGGCAGAGGTGCCAGCCGAGGAGGTAGACCAGGGTTCAGTTCTAGAGGAGGTGCTACATCCAGGGAGGGTAGACCAGAGGAGGTTGGATCTTCCCAGAGGATGTATGTTATGTAGAGGCAGCCAGATGCATCGGCAGTCATAGCTGGTACTTTTTCTTTATTTGATACTCCAGTACTTGCTTTGATTGATCCGGGTTCCACGCATTCATATATTAGTGCATCTGTTTTGCCTGTATTTGATGTGCATGCTGAGTCCCTAGGATTTGATGTGTTGGTGACAAATCCGTTAGGGCATAGTGTGGTTGTGAGTAAGGTGCATAGAGATAGTGCAGTAGTGGTGCAGGGTGAGGAGTTCCTTGGGTATTTGATTGAGATGCCATTTAAGGAATATGACGTGATCTTAGGTATGGATTGGCTATCTCGACATGGAGCTGTGGTGGATTGTAAAAAGAAAATTGTTTCTTTGAGAGCGGGTGATGGTAGAGAGGTGATAGTATCTAATGAGCAGGAACAGCTAGCCTCCTTATTTGTTTCAGCTGTTGCAGCCAGGAGGTTGATTAGAAAGGGGTGTGAAGCCTATCTTGCTCATGTGGTGGATACTAGAGTGAAGGGTTCCCCTATTGATAGCATTGCCACAGTTGCTGAGTTCCCGGATGTATTTCCAGAGGAATTGCCAGGGTTACCTCCTGAGAGAGAGGTGGAGTTCGGTATTGAATTGTTGCCTGGTACCACTCCTATCTCTATTACTCCTTACAGAATGGCACCAGCAGAATTGAGGGAGTTGAAAGTGCAATTACAGGAGTTGTTGGACAAAGGATTTATTCGCCCCAGTGTTTCTCCTTGGGGAGCTCCTGTGCTATTTGTGAAGAAGAAAGATGGTACTATGAGGTTGTGTATTGATTATAGGCAATTGAACAAGGTGACTATTAAAAATAAATATCCTTTGCCGAGAATTGATGAACTTTTTGATCAATTGAAGGGTGCAGCTGTATTTTCTAAAATTGATTTGAGATCTGGGTACCATCAGCTGAGAGTCAAAGCTGAGGATGTTCCGAAGACCGCCTTTCGGACCAGGTATGGGCATTATGAATTTCTAGTTATGCCTTTTGGTCTAACGAATGCACCTGCAGCTTTTATGGATTTGATGAATAGGGTGTTTAGGCCCTATTTGGATCAGTTTGTAGTGGTCTTCATTGATGATATACTGGTGTATTCATGGAATGAAGAGGAACATGATATGCATCTGCGGATTGTGTTGCAGATTTTGAGAGAAAAGCAGTTATTTGCCAAATTGTCGAAATGTGAGTTCTGGTTGGATCAAGTAGCTTTTCTCGGACATATAGTTTCAGCAGAGGGTATTAGAGTTGATCCGAGCAAAGTTGAAGCTATATTGAATTGGAGTCCACCCAAGTCTGTGACTGAGATTAGAAGTTTTCTGGGTTTGGCAGGCTATTACAGGCGGTTTGTGAAAGGGTTTTCTTTGATAGCTACTCCACTCACCAGATTGCTTCGTAAGGGAGTGAGATTTGTGTGGACGGATCAGTGTCAGGCGAGTTTTGAGCAGTTGAGAGAATTGTTAACTCAAGCGCCTGTTCTTACTTTACCTGTTGAAGGTAAACCTTATGTGATCTACAGTGATGCTTCACATAGAGGTTTGGGGTGTGTATTGATGCAAGAAGGTAAAGTTATAGCTTATGCATCTCGACAGTTGAAACCGCATGAGCTTAACTATCCAACCCATGATTTGGAATTGGCTGCCGTTGTTTTTGCATTGAAGATTTGGCGCCATTATCTGTTTGGGGAGAAATGTTTCATCTACACTGATCACAAGAGTTTGAAGTATTTGGGTGTCCAGAAAGAACTCAATCTTCGTCAGAGGAGATGGTTAGAATTGATTAAAGACTATGACTGTTTGATTGACTATCATCCAGGTAAAGCAAATGTTGTTGCTGATGCCTTAAGTCGGAAGTCTTTAGCTGGTTTAACAGTTTACTCGCTCTCGTTGCTTGTTGAGTTGAGAGCATTGCATGCCAGTTTTGTACCTTGTGTTGATGGTGCATTATTGGCACAGTTGCAATTAAAGCCGATTTTGTTAGATCAGATCAAAGAAGCTCAGTTGGCTGATAAGAAGATACAGAAGATTGTTTCAGATTGTCAGAGTGAAAAGGGTAGAGATTTTATTGTGAAGAGCGATGGGAGTCTCTGGTTTAAGAACCGATTGTGTGTACCCGATGATGCTGATTTGAAAAGAGTTATTTTGGAAGAAGCACATCAGTCGATGTTTGCTATGCATCCGGGTAATACCAAGATGTATCATGATTTGAGACATCATTATTGGTGGATTGGGTTGAAGAGAGACATTGCTGAGTTTGTATCTAAATGTCTCACTTGTCAGAAGGTTAAAGCAGAGCATCAAGTTCCAACCGGGTTGCTTCAACCGTTGTCAGTGCCAGAATGGAAGTGGGAAAGAGTGACAATGGACTTTGTGTCTGGGTTGCCATTGACACAAAGGAAACATGATGCCATATGGGTGATTGTGGATAGATTGACTAAGACAGCTCATTTCCTTCCGGTGCGGATGGATTACTCTTTGGAGAGATTGGCTGAGCTGTATATCCATGAGATTGTGAAACTGCATGGTGTTCCAACTTCTTTAGTGTCTGATCGAGATCCCAGGTTTACTTCCAGATTTTGGAAGAGTTTGCATAGTGCTTTGGGTTCTCGACTGCACTTCAGCACTGCTTTTCATCCACAGACGGATGGACAGTCAGAGAGGGTGATACAGATTATTGAGGACATGTTGAGAAGCTGTGTCATTGATTTCACTGGAAGTTGGGATAGATTTTTACCTCTGGTGGAGTTTGCATACAACAACAGTCACCAATCCAGCATTGGTATGGCACCGTTTGAAGCATTGTATGGCAGACGGTGTAGGACACCTCTTTGTTGGAATGAGCTTGGAGATAATAAGTTGGTTGGACCTGATTTGATTCAAGAAACTGAGGAAAAAGTGAAGTTGATCCGAGGTAGGTTAAAAGCAGCTTCAGACCGACAGAAGTCTTATGCAGATCTGAAGAGGAGAGACATTCAGTTTGATGTTGGAGATAAGGTGTTTTTGAAAGTATCTCCTTGGAAGAAGATTTTGAGGTTCGGTCGGAAAGAAAAATTGAGTCCTCGCTTCATTGGGCCATATGAAGTGTTAGAAAGAGTTGGGCCAGTTGCATATCGACTTGCTTTGCCACCTGAGTTGGATCGTATTCATAATGTATTCCATGTTTCTATGTTGAGGAGGTACAGGTCAGATCCATCTCATGTGTTGCCATTTGAGTCTATCGAAGTGAGCCCAGATTTGACATTTGAAGAAGAACCAGTTGCTATCTTGGCACGTGATGTGAAAGAATTGAGGAACAAGAAAGTGCCATTGGTGAAGATTCTTTGGAAGAATCATGCAAAAGAAGAAGCAACTTGGGAAAGTGAGCAAACTATGCGAGAGCAATATCCTCAACTATTTCAGAGTTGATATCAGGTAATTTCGAGGACGAAATTTCTTTTTAGAGGGGGAGAATTGTAATATCCTCATTTATGCCCTAGAAGTTTTGCATATTGTTGTTGTTGTTATTGTTATATATTGGATTGAATATATGTGTTAAATTGTAAGAGAAAAGAAATTGAGAAGAGAAAGTATATGTATATGTATTTTGGGAAGAAATAGGGTTTAGAGACAAATTTATATGTTGTGTATATGTTAATATATATGACATATAAAGTGGTCAAAAGGCTTGGTCAATGCAAGAGAAGATATTTATTTGAGATTGGTAAATTACTTAATTGGGCACATATAAGACAAAAAGATAATTATGTGAATAAGGGCACTTTGGTAATTGCTTGGATAAAATCATATGGTGGATATTTAAAGAAGGTTTGACTTGTGTTTTCTTCATCATTTCTTCTTCTTCTTCTTGTTGATGGCCGGCCCTCCATAGCCAAAGAGAAAGAAAGAGACAAGTGATGGTTTTGATGATTTCAAGCTTAAATTGAAGAAAGATTAAGTGTTCAAGTGTTGATTTAAGAAGTTTTTAACTAAGGTAAGATCTTTTCTCTAATTTCTTCAATTCTTTTGAAGTGGTATGATTAAGTTGCTTATGGTATGATTGTAAGTATTGATTTTGCTTGATAGATGAGAAGTTGGGTTGGTGTTGGTGATGGAAGAGTAAGATTGGTGTTTAGTGAAATTGTTTCTGTTTTAGGATTAGTAAAGGCTGTGACTTGTATGATTTTTAATAAATTTTAGAAAAATGTTCTTGAAGTGAATTTTTGATATGTTGTGCCTCTATGAGTCTAGAATGACTGAAAAATATGTTGATTCGATTTTGGAATGGTTATGAGTTTAGAAAAATTATTTTTAGTAGAACTGTTCCAGCAGGTACCTTAACTGGGACAGCTATATTTCGGGATTTTTAATAAAATGTAGAAAAATCATATCAATCGAATTTTGGATATGTTGTTGCTTAGTGAGTCTAGTATTTGAGAAAAATAATTTAGAACCACATTGATTGAATTTGATTTATGGAATTCACAAAGTTCAGAACTGCTGCCAGGATGCAGGGCATTTGGGGCAGTCTGGTTAGGTGAACTATTTGACCAAGATTTTGTGTTCAGTTTGATCTGAAATTTTAAAGGGATGATTTTAAGATACAAAATTAAATTCTGTAAAAATTGTAGAATTTTTAGTCAAGTAGATTATTTTATACAATTTTTCAAAATAAGGATAAAATGGAGTTTAAAACCAGAATGTACTATTTATGGTTAGGGTTTTAATTCTTTGTTCTTCTTGCATTGCTTTGGTTCTCCAAAGGTAGGTTGGTCCTTTAACCTAACCCTAAACACTTTAAACACACTTGAATCAATGAATGTTATAATCAATTGTTCTTTGCCCTAATTGCATTGTTGAGATTGAACAATGTTATGTTGTGCATTGTGAATGGTAATGTGTTTCATGAGTAATGTGGAATGAAATGTTGATATTTATGAATGATGCTATGTGAGATATAATGTGATCATGGATGAGATATATATATATACTTGAATAATGAGATGTTATATTGTGAAATGAAATGTGAAGCCATTGTTATTGGCTAAGATGATGTAAATGAAAGAAAGAAGGCATGTTTGCCTAAATGTGATGAGAATTGAGAATGGAAATGAATTGTTTGTTTAATATGTTATTCAGTTTCAGAGTTCTGGATTTGGGTGGCATGCCTAAGAAATGATGAAAGGTAACAGTCTTGCCGGGTTGAGGACCTCCTCATAGGTGTTGAGTTGATGGTCCAAGAGACTGGGTCTGTTACACTATGAGATATATGATTTGTAACAGTCTTGCCGGGTTGAGGATCTTCTCATATGTGTTGAGTTGATGATCCAAGAGACTGGGTCTGTTACACTATCCATGGATAGAGATACATGTATATGCATTGCCTACGGGCGTGATTATTGTGACTATGAACCAAAGCAGTAACTCTGAACTCTGAATATCGTATTAAATACTTGTTGGGCCCATAGGTGTCAAGGTTATATGAATGTCCTAAATAATGTTATGAGTTTAATGAAATGAGATGTTGGTTATGGAGTATGATTGATTAATGTTGAAATGTGGTATGCTCATATGACTATGATTTGTGAAATGCATAATTGTGTGGTTAACTTTATATTTATGATGTTGATCTTATCAATAACATATGTGGCATTGCATTTCATTAAAGCATACCGTTAGCATGTTTTATCTTACTAAGCCGTTGGCTTAGCGCGATAGTGTTTAATCGCGCAGGTAGTAGAGTGGATAGAGTTGAACCCGAGTGTTCATCAAGACCTAGTGAGAGTAGACCTTGAAGAATCCATTTTGGGAGCTTAAAGATCAGAGCAGACTTGCCAATCATGTATAAATTTTATGTGTTGTAAAACTTGAGTTTTGATGTATATGAATTTGTAAATATGTAAATATTTTATAACTTCCGCTGTGTAATATTTAAATATGGGGGTTGTCACAAAACCTTTATTTTATGTTGTACTAGAAGTGTAAATCCTTTTTGCAGGTTGTAGTTGAGGTTACAAGGGGGATTTATTGGGAGTGTACTGAGAATGATTTTGTTTGCATTGGTTTGTGTAAAATGTTTTTAAAAATAAGAAAAAAACCGGTTTTGTCGACACTTGGGACTCAATTTTTAGGCGAAACTATGGCAAAAATTTTGTAAAAATCGGAACTAAAATTTGACTAAGTAAAATTGGTAGCAACATTAGGTTAGTGTGGCGCCTCTACTCAGCTTACATATGTAGGTTGGGAAGGGGTGTTACAACAATTTTGTGGGAATTAGGGTTTAAGAAAACTTAGGGTTTTGATTAACTTGTTTAAGGTTTACTGTTTTGGTTTTGGAGTTGAATAAAATGGTTTAGTTTTATAAAAGCTTTTGGAAATAGGAAAAACAATTTAAGGTTTCTAGAAACAGAAAAGTATTTTTTAGGGTTTTTGGAAATAGAAGGAAAAATCTAGCGTTTTAAGGTTTAAAAGAAATAAATTAGGGTTCTTAAGTTTTAGAAGAAACAGAATTAGGGTTCTTGAGTTTTAGAAGAAACGGAATTAGGGTTCTCGAGTTTTAAAAGAAACAGAATTAGGGTTCTTGAGTTTTAAAAGAAATAGAAGGAATGATTTAAGATTTTTGGAAAACAAAAGAAATGAACTAGGGTTTTTAAGGTATTTAGAAATAGAGGAAATCATTTAAGGTTTTTGGAAACGAAGATCAAGTTATTACATATTCAAAGATCAAAGTTTTGTATGTATATTATTATGAATCAAAGAAACAAAGCTATGAATAGTTTATGATTAAGGATCAAACCTGCGTAATTGGTTCCACCAAAATTAACTTCTGGATGAACGGAGACAAAGGCAGTGTGGCTACCTTTGATAAATTGTTGATTGCTTGCTTGTTGCTCCTCTCCAATCTGAAGTCACAAATTCCAGTCCCTCGTCCAAAGTTCTCTTGTTAATCCTTTTTTTTTCCAAAGTCCCGTCCGATCCCTTTCAAAAATTCCTCCCCTTTTTCTGTCTTTCGTAGTATTATTTATAGGAAGATTTATATGATTAATCCTAATTGTTTAAGAAAACTAAAATTCTTAAGGAAAAGAAATCAAAACCAAATAGAATTTGGTTTTAGAAAAAATTGCATTGGAAAAATTTTGCTGGCAAAAACTGCGACAGGCTGTGAGCTTGCGAGTGCTGCCATGGAAAATTAGGGGCCGCGGGCTGCCAGGCCATTTTGTGTAACGACTTTCGGCGATGAAAAATTTCATCGCCGATTTTTTCGTCGCTGATTTTTATTTTTATTTTTTATTTTTATTTATTATTATTATTTTATTATAATAATTTTTTAAAATTATAAAAAAAAATTCTAAAACAAATATTATTTAATTAAGATAACACAAAAATTATTTTGGACTAGATAAAATTTATAGGACCGGACTGGGTCAAAAATTAAGGGTCTACAGTTTTTCCCCCTGCTTGAACGATTTGAGACTTTAATAAAAGAGAGTGAAAAGCAATAAGACTTAATTTTGGTGAGACGGTTACTTTAATTTGTTTTGGGTACTTGGATCCGAGACTGAACTTGATTTGGGTACTTGGACCCAAGACTAGATTGAATTTGGGTACTTGGACCCGGGATTGGGTACTTGGACCTAAGATTGATTTGATTTGGGTACTTGGACTCAAGATTGGGTATTTGGATCCAAGACTGAATTGAATTTGGGTGCTTGGACCTGAGACTAGATTGAATTTGGGTACTTAGACCTGGGATTGGGTACTTGGACCCGAGATTGGGTACTTGGACCAGAGAATGATTTGATTTGGGTACTTGGACCCGAGATTGGGTACTTGGACCCGACACTGAATTTGATTTGAGTACTTGGAACTGAGATTGAATTTGATTTGGGTACTTGGAGCTAAGACTAAATTTGATTTGGGTACTTAGACCCGAGATTGAATTTGATTTGGATACTTGGACCAGAGAATGGATTGAATTTGGGTACTTAGATCTGGGATTGGGTACTTGGACCCGAGATTGATTTGATTTGGGTGCTTGGACCCGAGATTGTGTACTTGGGCCTGAGACTGATTTGATTTGGGTACTTGGACCCGTGAATGGGTACTTGAACCCGAGATTGAAATGAATTTGGGTGCTTGGACCCGAGACTGAATTTGATTTGGATACTTGGACCCAAGAATGAATTTGATTTGGGTATTTTGACTCGAGATTGGGCACTTGGACCTGAGATTTATTTGATTTGGGTATTTGGACCCGAGATTGGGTACTTGGACCCGAGACTGAGTTTGACTGACCTTTTATCAGTTGAGAAGTCTGACTGCTCCGGCTGTTTTATGCATTGTGGTTCTTCACCCTCAAAATGGATCTTCATCCTTTGAGATCGGGTCTTTACCCTTGAAAATGGATCTTCATCCTTGGAGATCGGGTCTTCACCCTTGTAAATGGATCTTCATCCTTGTATATCAGGTCTTCACCCTTGAAAATGGATCTTAATCCTTTGAGATCGGGTCTTCACACTTGAAAATGGATCTTCATTCTTTGAGATCGAGTCTTTACTCTTGAAAATGGATTTTCATCCTTGGAATCAGGTCTTCACCTTTTAAAATGGATCTTCATCCTTGGAAATCGGGTCTTCACCCTTGAAAGTGGATCTTCATCCTTTAAACTGGATCTTCATCCTTGGAATTAGGTCTTCACCTTCGAAAATGGATCTTCATCCTTGAAAATCAGGTCTTCACCCTTGAAACATGGATCTTTATCAATTGAAAATCGGGTCTTTACCCTTAAAACATGGATCATTATCCATTGCAAGCCGGGTCTTTACCCTTGAAACATGGATCTTTATTCAATGGAGGTCGGGTCTTTACCCTTGAAACATGGATCTTTATTCACTGGAGGTCGATTCTTTACCCTTGAAACATGGATCTTTATCCAATTGAAATTGGGTCTTTACCCTTGAAACATGGATCTTTATCCATTGAAGGTCGGGTCTTTACCCTGGCTTTAGCTTTTTTAGCTAAACTGATCTTTTGTCTTTTGCATCTTCATTCTTTTGAGAATTCTAATTTTCTTCTTCTTTCATTCTTTTTTGTTCTTCCTTTACACTTTTACAAAAAATCCAGCCCTTTTCAGCTAGCCTTCATATCCTCTCCCCTGCATGCTAAAATATTAGAAGTGAGTCCAAATGTTTTGTTCATGCATAAACTTTAAAATTGAAAAGGAGAAACTTTGCCCCCTGTGTAGGGTCAAACCCATGATTTTTCTATGCGGGCTCTGATTGATGTTCTTATTGTCTTGTTCTTCGCAAAAGCACTCATTTCTTCTCTTTGCAAAATTACTTGGACTTTCTAAAGCAATGGGCTTTCCATGCCCCCTTGATTTGATATCTTCTTTTGATTGTTTACTTCACAGGGTGTTTGCTGTTCACTTTAATAAAGAATAAACAATACAAGACAAGAAAGTGTGATGTTTTATGCTCATGTATGCATGATATGCATGAATGACACTTACAGTCATTCCACCGACTCACAGAAAGAGGTGATCAACAAAAGTGTTCTCATTGGTTCCTCTCATATGCTCGTTCAGGTCTTGCATTGGAATGACACAATGCCCCACATTTATGGCTTTTATCTTTAAGATGTTGGAAATATGAATAATGGAGGCCCCAAACAGCAGAGATTCATCCATTTTAAATTATGATTCAGCATGTCAGTTGGTAGCTTCTTCATGACCTTGCCAATAATCATTTACTTTGCCCAATGTGTCTTTCAAGATTCGACAGTTCAACATACTCCCCTTAACTTGAAGGCTTTGTATGACAAAAACATTTTTTATTTTTGATTTTGAATTTTGATTTTGAAATCAAATGTTGGCTTTGCCAAAATCGATGTCAGTGTTCCTCAGGACTTGATTTTTCTAAATTAACATATCTATAACATGACAACCCTAGTTACCGTACTAAACTCGGGAATCATTTCTATTTAAGCAAGAACTGTTGCACTTAAGATAGGCACATACACATTACTTGGCCAAAGGTCTCATTGAGTTTAAATATTGTCTATCTCATATGCATGCTTATTCAAACTATCTCCACTAATAGACTCTACCTACCAAGGGAGATCAACAGGTCTTTAATAGGCTTGAAATGGGATCTATAAGGGACACGGGTTTAAATGAAGGCCATTTTGAGATAGGAGGTGATGTGACACAATGGACAAACCTTCACACTACAAACTGCTTTTGAAACTTTAGACAGTTAGGAGCACGAAAAGACAAAGCTTTGATCATTCTTCTTTCTTTCTGGTGTTAACCTGAACCTTGATTGGGATAGTCTTTACCTTTGCAAAAGTTTGGTACCCAAATTTTTTTCTTTTCTTCTTCTCCCTTTTCTTTTTATTTTTCTTACGCTTCCCTTTCTTTGAGATTTTTATCATTTTGTCCTTCTACCTTGTAGGACTGTCAAATACAGAACTTTCAGGAACTAAATGGTCTTTCTCCTTTTTTCCTCCAATTTTGATTGAATCTTTAGTTGGGTTGGACCAATTCAAGTCAAAATGTCCTTATAAACCAAATGGAAGCCTTTTGCTGCTTTAGGTAAAAGAGAACTCAATTGGCTTTTTGAACCGCCCTTTTAGGTTTTATTTTTCTTCTTTTCTTTTTTTTTTCTTTGTCTTTTCTTTGTCTTTTTTTTTCTCTTTTTTTCCTTTTGTCTTTTATTCTTCTTCTTTCCTTTTCTTCTTTTTTTCTCTTCTCTTTTTTTTTTGTTTTTTTATTTGGTTCTAGCTTTAAAAGAGTTGTCTTATTTGTATCAACTCGAGCTTCCAATAATGGATGGGTGGAGTGACATAAATCTTCTTTAACAGGGATAAATCATTTGTTACTCTGATGTTGTCTTGATATATTGGAGATACTAGGTGAACTTCAACTATCCTTATGGTCTTGAGAACATCAACTACCCTTATGGTCTTGAGAATATCAACTACCCTTATGGTCTTGAAAACATCAACTACCCTTATGATCTTGACTAATCATTGCTTTCTTTGATCTTCTTGCCTCTTCATCGTAGTGATCATAAGACTTGTCGAAAGTATCAGAATAGCTCAGGTAGGTTGTTGGGGTTTGTAAGCCAATGAAAAGAAAGCTAAAATTTTATGAAGGATCAAAGGGACAACTAGGGATTGATATTTAATAGGGTGGATACTAGTTGTTAGCTAACCAAACAATGCCTAGATCATTTCGCTCTTAAATAAGTAGAGTTCAATTTCACCTCAAAAGTTTGCCTAAGCATGTTCTAAGACTGACTATGACCTAGACAAAGGTAATTGTGCAGGAGCCCTCTCTAAGTAAGCATACACAATTCAATGCTATAGAGCAATTCCCTCATCTAGTAAAGTCATTCAAGTCATGATTCCTAGACACATTAATTTATAAACTTGAAGCTAGATTCCTCATCGTTTGAGCACCAAAATGAACAAAGACCAACAAAATTTTGATGAAAGTAATTTATTCAAACAAATTTAAATTTGAAAAACAAGATTGTTCCAATTAAATATTAAAGAAAGTAAAATTGAAAAGCAACATTCAAGCTAAGGAAAGTTTGTATAGTTTAAGCTTCTTTTCCTTTTCACATCTTCAATATTTCCATCTTGAAAGGATGATAAAATAAAATCTTCTTCTAATCCTTTTCCTACCATGAAGGTTATAGGTGGTGGCACCCTGTTGAACCTTGGAAATGGATTACCTTTGGTATTGGGCTCATCCGGCTTAGGCAACTTGCCATTATCAATTAAATTCTGGATCTCATGCCTCAACTTCATACAATTGTACGTTTCATGTCAAGGCCTTTGTTGGAATTGGAAAAATGCATTAGTATCAAAGTTAGGTGGAAGAGGATTAGGCAAAGGATGACGAGTCAAGGGTTGTAACAATCCCTTCTTTCGCAGCTTATTGAGAACCCAAGACAATGGCTTCCCTAATTCTAAAAACTGCCTCGTTCCTCCTTGACTAGTGGCATTAACATCAACTTCTTTTTGTGTTCTTTGATTGCCCGACTGGTAGTTCCTTTTCTCATTCCTTTTTATTGAAAAGTGATTCTTCTCCCTTTCCCACTCTTTAAATTGTAAACCAGCTTGGAGAAGATCTTTGAAGTCCCTTATAAGAGTGTGAGACAGCCTTTCACGGAGGTTGGGCAGGATGCCTCTGATGATCATCCTTATTTGATTAGATTCATCGGGCCTTTTCTTGAGTAAAGCAGCCTCATTTCTCCATCTTTTCACATAGTCCACAAAATTCTCATTTGGCCTTTGTCTAATGGACTCAACTTCCATTAAGGTAACTTCCAACTCGACATTATACCCATATTGCTAATTGAAAGCCTTGTATAACATGTCTCAATCTTTTTGAGTACTCTCCTCTAAGGTTTTGAACCAATTTTGGACAACAGGATCCGATGAAAGCATAAAGTACCAAAGAAGGAGCACCTGAACCTCTATTACCTTGGAATTCATATCTATAACGATCCTCATCCTAAGTAGATGAAAGAATCACATGGTCTACATTTTGGGGTCCCCTAGATGACAAAGCACCAGGATCTCTCAGCCCCTGAAATCGAAACTCTTGAAAGTCTTGCCCTGACTGATGATACAATTTTTCAAAATGGGCAACCTGTTGATGACTAGCAGCTAACTCTTCTTGAAGTTTCTTATTTTGTTCTTCAAGCATTAGCTGTGAGCCAGAAAGAAAAAGAATGAACAAATGGAGGTGCAATAGAGGAAGGTCCAGCCTCATGACCAAACGAGCCAATAGCCTATGATAATCATTGAGATATTCAAAACAAGTCAAGAAAGAAGTAATTGCAATGGCAAATGGTAAAAGTTTACCTGAGAAGTGCTAGCCCCAGGATTTGGGATAGACCCTCCTCCCTCTCTGTGATATTCCTCTTCATCGCTATCCTCCTTTTCCTCGGGAATTTCCTAGATGCCAACAGGAGATACATCAAAGTTCAAGAGTCCTACTCGAATAAATTAGTTATATGATGCACCCGGTGGACAGAGAAAGGTTTCAACATCATAACCGTGCCAAGATAACCACCACATATTCTCCGGCATTGATATGATATTTAAAGTATACTCCAAGAAACTCATCAAGATCCTCCATCGCTCAAGACCAAGGAGCCACTCATACACCCTCTCTCTGAGAAACCAGCCACTAGACACAAGGCCAGCAATAACTCGACGAGTATGCTGAAAAGGCAATGCGGCATTCATTGAAGAAGTCTAATTCATCAGAGCCAAATTGACCTAAAAAATGAAATAAGATAAGTGAACTTTTATATAAATTTTAAAGTATAATAATACTATTTTACCTGGCCTCAGGTTAAGCAACTCAAGAGATAGCGCTGGGTGTGCACATGGTGAGAGCTAGGAATTGCTACACAATCCAACAACCAAAAATTCAATCTCAAATACATGACTCTCTCTCAGGAAATGCCAGGCACCTTCACAAGATTATGCTCATATGCCTATACCTCCAATAATAATGAAAATCAAATTCAAGCAAGTATAAGAATGGAATTGACATTGGTTAAAGAAGAGTACCTCGACAACTACCATGAAACCAATGAAATACTTCTTATTTCTGCAAATCTTATCTATTCCATGATAGAGACAGGAAAGGCCAGCTTTGCCCAACCGTAAAGCGGTACCATACTCATGTCAGTAAGGACCCTCAACACCGACAAATTAATGGCAGATTCGGTGCTGCATAAAATAACCGACTCGAGCAAATACAGTAAAAATCCTCAGGCATATTGTTTGGTTGTTTTCCTATGAACCCGTCCTTCGTAGTTCATCTAATAACTCCAAATCAGCTCAATTTTTATCTTAAAGGGCTCTTTTAATGATGGTTCCATACCAATTAACTCTTGGACTTCTTTGTATGTCAAAATATCATTGATAAGAGGGACCGAAAGGTCATAGTACCGGATACCAGTTATGGTTGTATAATCAACTAGGCCAATGGTCATCTCTCCTGCAGGCAGATAAAAAGTATAGGTCATGTCCATCTACCGCTCCGACAATGCTTGAACTACACTCCTATCTATCAAACACTCCTCAAAATGTTAATTGCAAGATAAAGCTTTCAAAACTGCAATATCAGACAATCCGTTTTACTCGAGAGGGTGCTACATCATACCATTGTCGGGCTTTATAGACACACCCTCCACCTCGGATAACACAGCGATCGCACTAATATGGAGTCAAGTAAGTTAATACTTAATACGAGGTAAGTATATCATCATACCAATACTACTGATTCATAGACTACATTTATCCATTTTATCCTATTTTAAATTATCTATTTATTTGTTTATTAAATAGTCCACTAACTAATTTATTTTTTCTAATCTTTATTAAAAATATATATATAATAAAAAATATAAACAAAATAAAAAAATAAAAAAAACCAATAATAAAAAATAAATATTTGTGCTATTAAAATATTAAGTTGCATTGTTACCTTAGTCTTTTGATTTGAACTGCGATGAGGCTGCATTCCAGCTAGTAAACTTACAGTTCCATTTTCATGTCGTCGAATAAAGTCTAATAACTCAACATTAGATCGAGGTCCTGATCTCAAAGCATGTATTTTCTTTTTAACTCTCTCCTCAATTCTCTGCTTTAAAATATGAAATATGTGAGTATGAATGTGTATTGAAGAAATGAGCCATTTATATAGGCAAGCTGTAAAGCAAAAAAACAAAATAAAAATGTGAAAAAATATTAATTCAAGTGAAAAAGCAAAAAAATCATTATTGATAAATAGTAAATGAATAGTTAGTGAATAGTGATGAACAATATCTAAATAGTAAATTCAATTATTCAATTCAAATATTTGCGTGTCTAAAAATATTTTGGCACTTTTAAAATATTTTTACACGCAGGGGGCAATAAGATATATTCATTCTAAAAAATAGCTGATTTTTTTGTAAAATTTCTTTAATGTCCTACTGACTAAAATTATTTTTAGCAAATAACTAAATTATCTTTTAAGTCCAGAACTTATCTCTGGTCCAAAACCCAAATTACCTTTTAAGTCCAAAACTTACCTCGGGTCCAAAACCCAAATTATTTTTTAAGTCCAGAACTTATCTCAGGTCCAAAACCCAAATTATCCCTTAAGTCCAGAACTTACTCTGGGTCTAGAACCCAAATTATTTTTTAAGTCCAGAACATACCTCGGGTTTAGAACCCAAATTATCTTTTAAGTCCAGAACTTATTACGGGTCCAGAACCCATATTTTTTTTTAAGTCCAGAACTTACTCCGAGTCCAGAACCTATATTATTTTTAAGTCCAGAACTTACCTCGGGTTAAATTATTTTTCAGTCCTGAACTTATCCCAAGTCCAGAACCTAAATTATTTTTGAGTCCAGAACTGAAACTAACCTTGATTACGGAGTATAGTATGGCTCTAAACCCAGCCAAAAATCACATTGATTTTTTTTCTCTTTTGCTGTAGTCTTAGATCGCTCAAAAACAGGGGGCAAACTATAGACCCTTAATTTTTTACCCAGTCCAGTCTGATATTTTTAAACAATCCAAAATAATTTTTGTGGTATTTTTAATAATATTTATTACTTATAGTATTTATTTTTAATTAAAATAAAAATAAATAAAAGAAGAAGAAGAACAAGAAAAGATAAAAAAAAATTGAAAATAGAAATCGGCGACGAATATTTCGTTTCAAGTTTTTCCTGAGACGAACTGGCATGTGGCCCTCGCCCAGCCCGAGTGCTGCAGAGCAATATTTGCCAGTGCAATTTTCTCCAGCACAATTTTTTTTGAAACCTTATTCTACTTGGTTTTGGTTTTCAATTTATTTCCTAAACGATTTTTATTTCCTTAACCAATTAATATTAGGTTTTGATTTCTCTTATAAATACCACATCAAAACACAGAAAAGGGACTTTTAGCAATTATTCAGACTTTTGAGCTTGAGACTTGAGACTTTGATCTTTTAAAAGGAGATCGGACTTTTTTAGAACCTTGGACTTGAAAAGCAAGAGGCAGTCAGCAAGAAAGAAGGAATCCATCAAAGGCAGCATAACCTATCTTTGGTTATTGTTCAACCAGAATTCAAGTTGTGGTGGAACCAACAACAGAGATTTGTATTTCTATTGACTTATTTATGTTTACAGTAGCTTCATCATTCAATTAATCAATTGTTTAAACATACAGTAAATGATGTTTTCGTTATTTGATCAATTATTCTGTTTACCATCCAAACTTTATTTAAAACTCTAAAAACTATTTTTTTAAAACCCTAAATATCTTAATACCTGTAAAACATATTTTTGAAAATAAAATACTAATTACACTTTTCTAAAATCACAAAATAATAGATTGTTTTCTTAAAACCCTAACTAAACCTATTTTTTTTAAATCACAGTAGCCTATTCTTTCCAAATACCTAATTTTAAATCTAACTTTCATGATCTTCAATCTTATTTATTTTAACCTTAAACTTTAATATTATTTTCATAAAACTTTTGAAATCCTAAATCTTTAATACATCCCATAGCTATATTACTTCTTTTATATTAAATGTTTCTCAATTAATTAATCTAATATATACAAAATCCTAATTGTTAAACATAAAATCCAAGAAACTCTAAATTTATAGACTTACTGTTAATTTTATTATATATTTTGATTGATGTTTGATGTCTTTGATGAATGATTTATTTATAATGAATGGTTGGCTATTTTTATTGATTTATTTTGATTATAAAACATTGTAAGAGGTATGTTTTTGTGTTTTGGGCACCTCATGTCGTGAGCATCATGTAATTTATTTTATTTTAAATTTTTTCAGACCAATGTAGAGGACACGTTTCCACCTTTCAGTGGATATCCTATTTAGTTATTAGACATGGACAATGTAAGGACATATTTCCACCCTCGGATGGGTGTCCATTTATTTTCTTTATTTGGGCATTATTGTGATTTTAATAAAGTATTTATTTATTCTTATGATCGCATTTAGTATGGATAATATCGTTATATTTAAGAATTTTATAATATTAAGACCTGCAAAGGAGGCTTGTTTCAATGAATTGGGCGTTGTGGGAGTGCTGGGCCATTTCTCACCTTCCCCAAATGTACCTAACTTTCTGAACCCATTAGGAGGTTGGGGATTCCTTATGAATCGAGTCATCCACCTCTTTCTTTTTCTAGGCGCGTCCGGTGGTGACTCCATTTTCTCTAGGCTTAGGCCCGTGTTCTCTAAGGCCTCAAGCCTAAATAGTGATAAAGTCGCAAGAACCATTCCACCAGGAGTGGTAATCCCTGCTCACACATACCATGCTAATATTGAATTTCTTCTTCCATATGTCCAATTATTATTGTTCAAAAATGTTTCACTATAAAATTTAAATATGTTAGACTTGTGTGGTCACACAATAAGCTAGGGTGGTTGCACAATGGTTTAGGCATTGAGGATGCACCGCACAAGATGACCGTTATTACTTCTGCCACTTTTAGGTTTTTTTGGTTATTGGTTTGTGTGATCGCTCAAGCATTAGCAAGGTCACACAATTACTTTTCATTCCTTGCATGTCAAGGCCATTATCCTCACTGTATCTTTAGTGGCTTTGCTTCAATCCTTTATGCGGTTGCTCAAATTATTGAGCGGTCAAATAAACATTGGCGTTTGGTGCCTTGTTAGGATTTGGTTCCTACAACAACAAACTTGTTTTCACTTGTTAGTATATATCAATTTGATTATCAATGATCAAAATAGAGTTCAATTGTGTAACAAGATGAATCCTGCAAGAATTTCCTGGAAGGCCTTCTCTCTAGAGATCAAGAACTTTTGGTTTAAGTAGTTTAAGGTTAAAAATGTGTCTACATTTTAATATTTAATATGTAAAAGCTAAAATTTACAATTATTATATATTAATTTATCTCTTTTTTTGTAGAAATATTTTTACTAGGACAAGGCCATTGATCACCTGGTTCGGATTACCTTCATGAAGAAAGCAAATGTTTGCTATAGTGATATGCTGAGCGAGGCGAAGGCTACGGGGAAGTAGCCTTTATTTATTAATGATCTATTGTGGACTAATCTGCAGGCCCATTGAAGCTCTCCTGAAGGATAGGCATGTTCTGTAGTTGCCTCTTGGAACAAGATGTCTGGTGTTGTGGATGGTGCTGGTCCATCACACATACGGGAGGCGGTTTGTAATAACCATATTTTTAATCTACAATGGAACAATTGACATGGATGATTAAGTAGGTAGGAAGCAAAGAGAGACTATATTATAGATATGAGATATATATGTTGTAACACCCCTATACCCCGTATACGCACACTACATACTACTACACCTGTAATATATGTATGCTGAATATAGGAATGCTACGGTTTACCAAACAAACAAATCATTCCTTTTAACAATAATATGGGAAAACTTGAAAACATTCAAATTATACTTTAAAGTGCAATTGATAAACCGTTCATTCAATACGCATATTATATTATAAACTATACTAGATAAAATATTTATTCATTATGCAGCGGAAAATGTAGTGGTGTTTACAAATACATATACATAAAAATCCATGTTTTACAAAACATAAAATTTATGCATATTTGGCAGTTTGTCTTTGATCTTTAAGCCCTCTATCAACGCTTCAGAATCTAGACTCAACTCGGTCTAACTGAACTCTCTGGTTCTACCCTGTTACCTGCGCGATGAACCACAATCGCGCTAAGCCAACGGCTTAGTGGTACAAACCACAATAATAATATGCTTTAATGCAATGTCAATGTCAAACATTCAATCAATAGAGATCATATTAAAAAAATGCTATATTTCATAACAATACATTTCATTATCTTATTTAATTTTTTTACCATTTATTATTCACATTGAAACAAAGACAAGCATGGGCCCAAAAGACACTAATATGTTATTCAAAGTTCAGAGTTACTGCTTTGGTCCATAATCACAATCATCAAGCCCGTAGGCGATACATATATATCTATCCATGGATAGTGTAACAGACCCAGTCTCTTGGACCTCAACCCGGCTAGACCCTAGGGCCCTAGTATCTTGGTCCTCAACCCGGCTAGACTGTTACTGTTTTTGAGGCTTACGACCCAGTCTTTTTCACCCCAAAAACATCACATTTCACATTTTTCAGCTGGACTCGGCTTACGACCCGGTCTTTTCACCTATCCAGCAATTCATAGGCATGCCGCCAAACTCAGAACTCTGAAAATTGAATAACATATTAAGCACACAATTATTTCATTTATCTCTTTATCATTCTCTTTCTTAATTCATTTTTCATTTCATATTCCATAATCAAATAGGCAACCATGCCCCAATTATTTCATTTGCACTACCATCGCCAACAACAATGGCTTCACATCTCATCATATCTCAATTCACATCAAAGCAATTCATCATTAAAGTATCCACAACCAATTGCATTGAACATACATTTTGAATGATCATCATATCTTTCAAATTATGCAAATCATAACATTAATCAAATGTATTAACAATGTAATAAATTACTTAACACATTTGCAACCAAATGTGTTAAGTCTCAAAATCATGTAAATGTATGCAATAATGTAGGTTTGTACTTACCTCCAAAAGCAACTCACACACAACACTAAACTCCTCTTCCAAGAATCCTTCAATACTTGGATTAGGGCAACTCAAACTCTTCACAACCTAATCCAAAAGGAATAATACACACTTATTTAGAAATACACATGAGATAATAAAGCTAAGAACCAACTAGAGCAAACTCTACACATGACACGCTCAAAAACACGGACGTGTCCCTGACCGTGCCCTAAACTCACAACACAGAAGCTTTGACACACTCAGAACCACAGGCATGTCACTGAACATGTAATACATTCTATCTCACAGAAACATTGACACGTCCAACAACACGGGCATGTTCATGGCCGTGTCAATCCTTCCACCACACAGTAGCTATGACACGCTCAGTGACATGGGCGTGTCGTTGGTCGCGTCACTCATCCAGAAAATAGAACCATTGACACGCCCAAAGACCTGGCCGTGCTCACGGGCGTGTCAGGCCAAAAATCCAGATTCCGACAACAACAACAACACATCCAACAAACCTCTTACTTCCACCATTTTCCACTTCAAACAAACTTAATTAAACACACTCAAAAACCATAACAAACTTGCAAAAACACCAAAACAACTCAAAACATACATCAAACACAAATCATAATCATCACTACAAACCCAAAACACAACCACAACACTTTCTTTTCCAACAAACTTACTCTTTCCTTCAATCCAACCCTAAAATCCAAAATCAATTGAACCAAACACTCTTAATCACACCACAATCAAACAAACGCATATCAACCACAACCTCAACTTCATAAACTCAAAGAAAATCAGAGAATCAAGTGGAAAACTTAGCAAGGATGAAGAAACTCTTAAATTTCCAACTTGATCACTTGAAAACTTCCTTTAATCTTGAGTTTGGAAAATCAAATCTCTCTCTTGCTCTCTTGCTATGGAGAGTGCCGGCCAACATAGAAAAGAAAAGGAAAGAAGATGAGCCACAAAGAAGAAAGAAAGAAAGAAGAAAACAAAGAAAGCAAGGTCAAACTCTCCCAAGCATTCATCTCCTCAAAATCCTCTCCAAGAAGCAATAAACAATAAAATAATTAAATATCTTCTTCCACTTCCACTTACTCAATTTCCAATTAATTAATTAATTTCCGTTGACCCTTCAATCCTTTGACTTGTATATGTTGTATATATCCCAATATATACAACATATACACTCTACTCAAAACCTCTTCTCTTACCACTAAAAGAAATACACTTAATCCAAATACAACAATAAATATTCCAAAACTTTTAGGGTATACTTTGGGATATTACAATTCTCCCCCTCTAAAAAGAAATTTCGTCCTCGAAATTACCTGATCTCAAGTATGAAACAACTGAGAATACTGTTCTCGCATCGCTTGCTCACTCTCCCAAGTTGCCTCTTCCTTTGCATGATTCTTCCAAAGAACTTTCACAAGTGGCACTTTCTTATGTCTCAACTCTTTCACTCCATGTGCCAAAATAACAACTGGTTCTTCTTCAAAAGTTAGATCCGGACTCACCTCAATAGATTCAACGGACAAAATATGAGATGGATCTGATCTGTACCTCCGCAGCATAGAAACATGGAAGACATTATGAATTCTATCCAACTCAGGCGGCAAAGCGAGTCGATAAGCAACTGGTCCAACTCTTCCTAATACTTCATAAGGTCCAATAAAATGAGGACTTAGCTTCCCTTTTTTACCAAATCTCAAAATCTTTTTCCAAGGAGACACTTTCAGAAATACTTTATCTCCAACATCAAACTCTATGTCTCTCCTCTTCAAATCTGAATAAGATTTCTGTCGATCTGAAGCTGCTTTCAACCGATCCTGAATTATTTTCACTTTCTCTTCAGTTTCTTTAATCAAATTCCACAAGTGGCAAAAATCTATCCCAACTTCCAGAAAAATCAATGACACAGCTTCTCAACATATCCTCAATAATCTGTATCACTCTCTCTGACTGCCCATCTGTCTGCGGATGAAAAGCAGTGCTAAAGTGCAATCGAGAACCTAAAGCACTATGTAAACTTTTTCAAAACCTCGAAGTAAATCGAGGATCTCAATCAGACACCAAAGAAATTGGAAATCCATGCAACTTCACTATCTCACTGATATACAACTCAGCCAACCTCTCAAGAGAATAATCCATCCGAACCGGAAGAAAATGAGTTGTCTTTGTCAATCGATCAACAATCACCCAAATAGCATCATGCTTCTTCTAAGTCAAAGGCAAACCAGACACAAAATCCATTGTCACACGTTCCCATTTCCATTCAGGCACTGATAATGGTTGAAGCAACCCTGTAGGAACTTGATGCTCAGCTTTCACCCTCTGACAAGTGAGATACTTGGATACATATTCCTCAATGTCCCTCTTCATACCTGACCACCAATAATGTTGCTTCAAATCCTGATACATCTTGGTACTCCCAGGGTGCATAGCAAAAACTGATTGATGTGCTTCTTCTAAAATAATCTGTCTCAATCTTGCATCATCAGGAACACACAATCTATCTTTGAACCAAAGGATACCATCACTTCTCACATGAAAATCTCGGCTCTCCCCATTTTGGCAATCTGAAACAATCTTCTGAATTTTCTCATCAGCCAATTGAGCCTCTTTAATTTGATCCAACAACACCGGTCTCAACTGCAATAGAGCTAACAATGCACCATCATCACATGATTCAAAACTAGCATGCAACGCTCTCAACTCAACAAGCAATGAGAGCGAATAAATAGTCAATCCTTCTAAAGACTTCTGACTCAAGGGATCAGCAACAACATTCACCTTTCCAGGATGATAATCAATCAAACAGTCATAGTCTTTGATCAATTCCAACCATCGTCTTTGCCGAAGATTAAGCTCTCTCTGAACCCCCAAATATTTCGAACTCTTATGATCTGTATAGATAAAACACTTCTCTCCATACAAGTAGTGTCGCCAAATCTTCAAAGCAAAAACTATGGTTGCTAACTCCAAATCATGCGTCGGATAATTAAGCTCATGCGGCTTCAACTGCCGATATGCATAAGCTATAACTTTACCCTCTTGCATCAAAACACAACCTAAACCATTATGTGAAGCATCACTGTAAATCACATATGGTTTATCTTCCACAGGCAAAGTAAGAACAGGAGCTTGAGTCAACATTTCCTTCAATTGCTCAAAACTAGCTTGACACTGATCTGTCCACACAAATCTAACTCCTTTTCGAAGTAATCTGGTGAGTGGAGTAGCTATCAAAGAAAAACCTTTCACAAAACGTCGATAATAGCCTGCCAAACCCAGAAAACTTCTAACTTCAGTCATAGACTTCGGTGGATTCCAATTCAAAATGGCCTCAACTTTACTTGGATCAACTCTTATACCATCTGCTGACACCACATGACCCAGAAAAGTCACTTGATCAAGCCAAAACTCACACTTCGACAGCTTAGCGTACAATTGCTTCTCTCTCAAAGTCTGCAACACATTCCATAGATGCTTGTCATGATCCTCTTCATTATGCGAATACACCAAAATATTATCAATGAAAACCACCACAAACTGATCTAGATAGGGCCTAAACACCCTATTCATCAAATCCATGAAAGCTACAGGTGCATTCGTTAATCCAAATGGCATCACTAAGAACTCATAATGCCCATACCTTGTGCAAAAAGCTGTCTTAGGAACATCTTCCTCTCTGACTCTCAACTGATGGTACCCTGATCTCAAATCAATCTTAGAAAACACTGCTGCTCCCTTCAACTGATCGAAGAGATCATCAATCCGAGGCAAAGGATACTTATTCTTGATAGTCACCTTGTTCAATTCCCTATAATCAATGCAGAACCTCAAAGTACCATCCTTCTTCTTCACAAACAAAATAGGAGCTCCCCACGGAGAAACACTAGGGCGAACAAACCCTTTATCCAACAACTCTTGCAATTGCACCTTCAACTCTCTCAACTCAGCAGGTGCCATTCGATAAGGAGTAATAGAGATGGGAGTGGTACCAGTCAACAAATCGATACCAAACTCAACCTCTCTCTCAGGGGGTAACCCTGGCAACTCCTCCGGAAAAACATCTGGGAATTCTGCAACTGTGGGTATACTATCAAGTTGAGAACCTACTATTCTGGCATCCACAACATGAGCAAGATAAGCATCACACCCTTTTCTAATCAACTTTCTAGCTGCAAAAGCTGATACAAACAAGGATGCAAGTTGTCTCTGCTCACCAGATACCATCACACTTCTACCATCACTAGTCCTCAAGGTAACACATTTCTTTTGACAGTCTACCACAACTCCATGCTTAGACAATCAATCCATACCTAAAATCAAATCATACTCCTTAAAAGGCATTTCAATCAAATCACCAAGAAATTCCTCACCTTGCACCACAACTGCACTATCATGATGCACCTTGCTAACAACCACACTATGCCCTAAAGGATTTGTCACCAACACATCAAATCCTAAGGACTTTGAATGCAATTCAGACACAGGCAAGATAGATGCACTTATGTATAAATGAGTAGATCCTGGATCAATCAAAGCAAGAACTGAAATGCCAAATAAAGAAAATGTACCCGCAATGACTGCTGAAGCATTCGGTTGCCTTTGCATCATATATACTCTCTGAGAAGACCCAACCTCATCTGGCCTACTGCCTCCGGATGTAGAGCCTCCTCTCTGACTGATCCCAGGTTGTCCACCTCTACTAACACCTCTGCCACTTCGACCTCCTCTCACACTAGGTCGAGAAACTGTAGAATCTGCCTGCCTATGCTCCTGTATCTCAGGACAATCTCTATTGAAATGGTCAGGCGATCCACATCTGAATCACCCAGCTGATCCACCAATCTTCCAACAAACACCCCCATGTATCCTACCACAATGAACACATGTAGGTGGAGTAGACCTCTGAACCACTGGAGTCGGAGCACTCGCTACAGAAACTGTAGGTCTCGGTCTCTACCTCTGATACTGAACTAACCTACCCGACTGTCTCAGGCTCCTACTGACTCTTGGAATAAAACTTGCTTGGCCTCTCTTCATAGATGAATACCCTGCCTCAAATTGGGATCTCCTAACTCTTGTCTCCTCCTCAGTAGCAGCTGTTGCAATACCCTGTGCTCTCTCAACACTTCTAGCTGCTGCAACCAACTGAGAAAAATCCTGGTACCGAGAACCAGCAACAATACACATAATAGAGGGCCTCAATCCCTCCTCAAATCTTCTACACCAGTCAATCTCATTAGAAATAATCCCACCGGCATAGTGACTCAACCGGATGAACTCTAGCTCATACTCTCACTGTCCGATTCTCCTGTCTTAGATTCAGAAATTCCATCTTCTTAACATCCTTATACTCCCTCGGAGTATATTTCTGCTCAAACTCCCTCAGAAAATCACCATAAGACAACGTAGGTGGATCATCCATGGCATGAGGAACTGTCTCCACCAATCATAAGCATCTTTCTGCAGAAGAGATCTAGCATAATCAAATTTCTCTTCAGAAGTAGCTTGCAACTGGATAAATACCCTCTGCACTCTATCCAACCACTGCTCAGCTATTGCAGGATATGTATTGCCAAAGAAATCCTCAGCCCCATACTTCCTCAATTTATCATAATGTCTCATCGGTGCTTGAGGCTGTGGCGGCGGTGGCGGCTGCTGCATTGGAGCTCGCCTCAACAATTCTACCACATGCCGTAACCAACCCGGCGGAACCTCATCAGCAGCTGATCTCCTTGGCACAGGAGCAGAGGCCTCTCCAGCTCTATCAACCCTAGCTCCATCTCTACCCTCTTCATGAGCTACACTCTCAGTACTACCTTCTAAAGACTGACGTGACTGAGATGCCATCACTACCTATATCTGCAAACACGGCAGAATATACCTCATTAAAGATCAAAGACTGCAAATACCAAAACATGTATTTTATTCAAAACCCAATTTTTAAAATCAAAATGTTCTTTTTCTTACAATTTACCTAGGTTGAGAATCTCAAACCTAGGCGTTGATACCAAAAGAATTGTAACACCCCTATACCCCGTATACGCACACTACATACTACTAACTCAATAAACAATAAAATAATTAAATATCTTCTTCCACTTCCACTAACTCAATTTCCAATTAATTAATTAATTTCCTTTGACCCTTCATTCCTTTGACTTGTATATGTTGTATATATCCCAATATATACAACATATACACTCTACTCAAAACCTCTTCTCTTACCACTAAAATAAATACACTTAATCCAAATACAACAATAAATATTCCAAAACTTTTAGGGTATACTTTGGGATATTACATATGTAATATATAATTGAGTTATACATGGGATATATAAGACATATACATATACATGGAATATACAATACTTATATGTGAGGTATAAATTGGTGTTGGATACGTTGATGGTAGTAGTAGTAGTAGTAGTAGTAGTAGTAGTAATAATAATAATAATAATAATAATAATAATAATAATAATAATAATAGAATAAAGAAAGTCAAAGAAGGAATAAATGTGATTGGTAGAAAAATACTTAATTATTTTATACATTTTAAGAGATAAGAATGGGAAGACAATTATTCATCTTCTTCTTCTTCTTTTCCTTCTTCAATGTGAGGTTTAGAGGTAGAGAGAGAGAGTGAGAGAGAGAAGAGCACAAGTTCTTTCCAAATACTAAATTTTACAAGAGATTTTAAGAGGATTTAAAGTGGTTTTGAAGGATTATCAAAGAAATCAAGTAAGTATCTTTTATTTGATGGTTTATTTTCTTAGTTTTATGATTATATATGCTTGGGTTAGAGAAAGAAAGTGTTTAAATTGTTAAAATAGATAGAAATGAAGTTAGAATGATGATTAAATAGTGATTTATTGGTTGGATGATTGAAAAGGGCATGATTAGTGAATTTAGGGTTATGGATGAATATGTGTAAATTAGTGTTTTAGTGTGGATGGTTATAATTGTTGAAATGAAATAATTTAATGTTATTTTAATATGTATATAATGATTTTATGATTAGAAATTGATTATGAGAAAGTTTGGTTAAGTTTAGGCTTATGGACCTATTATGTGAAATTAGGATTTCTAATATGGATGTTGATAATTATTTTAATGAGATAAATTAGTGTTTTTTAATGTAATATTATAATTTTAAGGTTGAAAATGTGATATGAGTAGGTTTTGGTGAAGTTAATGTTAATAGTTACATTATGTGAAATTTGGATATTTAAAGGCAATTTCCATAATTGTTGAAGTGAATTGTTTTAATGTTATCTTAATGTATAAGTGATGTTTATATAGTTAAATGTTGAAAATGAGTTTGATAGAATGAAGTTTGAATAAAGTAATAATGGTGAAAATAGTGTTTTGGCAAAATTCTTGGTGGACTTGATGTAAATGCTCTTTGAATGATTAAAGTGAATTTAAATGGATTGCTAATGCTAAATTAGAACTTATAATATGGTTCAGGGTTGAGTAAACAAAAGCTACAAAATTATAGAGAGGAAGGGCAATTGGTAAAGTAAGGCTTAGAGGTATATCAAAATAATTGAGGTTAGTGCTTATTTTACTAATAATAGATTTGAATGTTTATGTTTGGCATATTCCACTTTGGGCATACTTTAAAGGATATTAAAGATCCTTTAAAGTAGCATTATATGTGAATTTGTTTGCATGGCATTGTTTGAAGTAACAATGCTTGATTTGCATTGATTATTGTATGATAAGCCATTGGAAAATGGCTAAATGTGATATTATTGAAAAATGTGAAAAGTGAAAATTATGCACTAAATGTGGAAGTGAGCCACATTTGCTTAAAATGTGTTGTTGATATGATTTATGAGTTAAAAATATGAAAAAGAATGAGAAATGTGGAATATGAGATAATGTGTTTGCAAGTCACCTTATATAGAGTCTAGTTTCGGATTATTGTTATTGGATTATTTTGCTTCGGGTGAGACACAATAGTGTCACAGACTTATTACGCTTATGGATGAGACACATTGGTGTCATAGATGAATGAAATAGTCTAAGATATTATTTCTAGAACTAGACCTTTATATAAGGAATTTGGGCCCAATGCATGTGATTGCTTATATTTTGTGCATAAGTAAAATTATTTTGTTTAATACTTGGATATAGTACATGCTTGAAATATAATATTGCTATGTCATTTTTATATTATATGTACTACTAAGCTGTATGGCTTAGCATATTTTAATGAATTACGCAGGTGGGAGAGCTGCTAATCTAAAGGATCGAGATCATGGTGATATCTAGAATTTTTTATTGCCATAAGACCAACCGTGCCAAAAGTGCATGCATGTATAATTTTTAAATTAATGCATTTCAGATTAATGTATATATTGTATACATTACATTAAGTTTGTAAAATTATGCTTTGAAAGGTTTTCTAAATAAAAATTATATTAATTAAGTATGTAGATTTATAAAACAATGAGTTTTAGGTGATATATTTGGGATAATTGGAGATTTATTGGTATGTAAATAAATATGGATTTGGAAGTGCAAAATTTTCATGCAGGTTGTGTTTGTTGAACTTTGGGTTTTATTATAGTTACAGACAAAACTCTTGCAAATTTTGTCCAAAGCATTTTCTTATAAAATGTTCTGATAATACTTAATACAGTTAATAATATATAAGTTAAATTTCTAAAAGTATAATTATGTAGTTAAATGAAAGTTTGAGGCTTTCATAAGCAATTATGGTGACACTCTTATATTATGTATATGTACTTTACATATACGGGGTATATGTATTATACATATACAGGGTGTAGGTGCATTACATAGTTGATCGCATCGTGCTCATGCCCAAGCACTCGCAAGAATGATTATATTTTTTAATATTTTTATTTATATTAATTTGAGTTATAAAATTAATATTTTTATGTCAATAAGAGTCTATCTTGGATCAGCCTCTGAGCAGCTATGAGTTGTTTGTGCATACACACGCCAGGGTTCACAACAGGCATTCATTTGTGGATCGTTAGTCCACGATGTAAATGTATGTATTTCATAATAGTTTTCTTAAATTTTATAATAAAATTTAAAAAATAAAGTAAATAATATTTTTATATTATATAGGATTGTTACATTGCATCTTGGAAGCAGGCCACCCATTCTGAAACTCCTATTGATGAGGACAGTTTATTTAGAACTGCTGTGGGCGGAGAGAAGAAGAATAAGCTATATGGACTTGGCTCTCGGTATTTCATCATAACTTCTTCTTCTTCGTCTTCTAGTACATATGCTTTATGTGATGACATCAAGCATTTGAAGGAATAGTTAATGGAGCACAATCAACTGTTCAACAGAAAATACAGGAGCAGGTACAAGCCCGGGTCCAGGATCTAATACAAACAAAGGTGCAGAGGTTGATCCAGCAACAACTGCAGGATTTTATGACCAACTGTAGATCCTTAATTTTTGACCAAGTCTAGTCTAATATTTTAAAATAAGTCCAAAATAATTTTTGTGGTATTTATTATTTATTTTAGTATTTGTTAATTATTTTAATACTTATTTTAATAATTATTTTATTATTTATTTTATTTATTTTTAAAATATATATAATAAAAAATAAAAAATCAGACGGACCAATCGGTGAGCGGCACGCGGCAAACCATTTCTTAGCCTCAGGCAAATTAGGTAAGTCCTCACAGGTGCTCGCCTGAATGCTTGCATCCCAGCAACCCAGCCTCGTTGCTCGCCCGTTGCTCGTGTCGCAGCAGCCCGTTCCAACGCGTTGGTCGATTTTTGCCAAAATTCTATTTTTACTTAGAAACTCGAATTAATTTCCTAAACAGATTTAATTTTCTTAACATATTAGGTTTTATTTGAAATTCCTATAAATAATAGTTTTAGACACAGAAATAGGGACAACAAAAAAATTACTCAAGAATTATTATCGGACCCTTGATCTTTGAAGCAACCTGAAGCAACCAAAAACAAAAAGAACACTCTAATTCACAAGGCAACAAGGATGTGTTGTCTTGATCAAGCTCTCCCAGAATACCAACGGTGGAATTGTGGTGGAGCCAACAAACGATGATATTTTCTTAATCAATTCATTATAACAAGATTTTCATTGTTTTAACGTGGAACGTGCATTATCTTTATTTAAAATTGAATCCAGTAGCCTATTAACATAACTTCTTCCAAATTGAATCCAGTAGCCAGCATGCTAATCGCTTTGTTTAAAGTTTTTGTGATGTCACTTAATTTTTCTTAAATATTTTTAGCAGTAGCTTATTTATTCCAACTTCAAATCTTTGATCATTATTTTTTCCAAAACCCTAATTTATAAATTCTAAACCCTAATTGCTTGGTATGAGCCCTAAACCCTAATTAATTCTATTTTTCAAAATCTTTACAGTAGCTTAATAATTAAAAAATAATTATAATAATATTAGTTTCTCCAAACCCTAAAGCTTTAGTTTTTAAATATAAACCCTAAAACTTTAGAACCCTAATCCTATTTTTTTTTTAAAAAAAGAAAACCATAAACCCTAACCGTATTTTCCTAAACCATAATTCATAAAACCCTAGCTTGTACATTTAGTCTTTAATTGTTATTTGAATCATGCTTTACATACTGTATTCTTAGTTTATATCTTCATATCTTAATCTTTATTTGACTTATAATGAATGGTTTACTTTCATGATGAATGGTTGAATGTCATTTATTGGTTTGCTTTATTTTTCATTATGTAAGGGGTATGTTTCCACCTTGTGAGTACCTCATTAATTAAGCTTCATGTAATTAAAATTATTTTCATATTTTAGAATTAATGTAAAGGATACATTTCTACCTTTTGGTGGGTATCCTATTCAGTTTTAGACATTGGACAATGTAAGGACATGCTTCCACCCTCGGATGGGTGTCCATTTATTTATTTTATTTGGACATTGCTATGATTTTTAATAAAGTATTTATTTATTCTTATGACCGCATGTTGTATGGATAATGTCATTATATTTAAGAATTTTATAATATTAAGGCCTAAAAAGGAGGCAGATTCTAATGAACCGGGTGTTGTGGGGGTGCTGGGTCATTTCTTTTTCCCTACGCGTACCCAACATTTTGAACCCAATAGGGGGTTGGGGATTCCTTAGAAATTGAGTCATCCACCCCTTTCTTTTTTCCTACCCTATCCGTGTTCTCTAAAGCCCTGAGCCTAACAGTGCTGAAGTTGCAAGAACCATTCCACGTGGGAGTGGGGATGAAAATCCCTACTCACAATGGCGACTCCATTGGGGATAAGAGAAGTTGATTCCATTGGACTTTATATTATTTTATTCTTTCTTGTCATGATATTATTCATTGCATCATATTAGATTGTATCATGTGTGTGAGTTAGGACGCCCGTGTAACCCGTGTTGTGTTATATAAGAGATACCATACTTTCACTCAAGGTATGGAGATTGAGCATGGCATAATTACTCATAGCCTTGTACCTCTTGGCATATATTTTCTATGGAAACCTAAGCCCTTCAACCCAAAGACTAAACCTCATGTAATTGGCCTAGTTACTTTCCTTAGGTTTTACCTCAAATGCTTGTTGTTTGACTATGGTTAATTTATCTTGATTTAAATCATGGCTTATTTGGTTTGTTCTTTTTCTAATATGTCCTAATTACATTGTGAGCTCAAATAATATTTTCCTCTAAATCCAAAAGACTAAAGCTATTTTCAAAATTTTTAAAATGGTCTTTGGACATAAAACTTTTCTAAAACAAGTCAAAAATTCTTTTTTCATGACCCAAATACAAAGCCCAAAATCCATTTTTCTAAAATCTTTTTACAATGGACTTAGAAGAAAAATTATTTTTACAGCCTTTTTAAAGAGCTTACGAATATTTAGGTCAATTATGAAAATACCAAAAATCAATTGTGGGCATAGTTTATATTAAGAATTACTAATCATGGTCTTGTTTTTGGCATGAATCAGTAGTTACTTTTCAAAATTGAAAATCTATTTATGATAAACCTCTTAATTTAGTTTTAATCCAATATAGCATAAAAGCTGCTTTAGTTGATTTGATGGATTGAAGCTTAATTAATGGAAATTATCATGAACTAATTTCCACATTTGAAAATATAAATATTGGTTAAAATCACCCGAGATAATTTTTCAAGAACAAAATATCCCATGTTGGTATTTTGTTAACCATATGCCTAGGAAAAGAAACTCGCCATTCGAGTATGAAAGTTATAAGGTTGGAAGGGATGCCCTAATTATCTTTGTTTGTTTGTTGTTTGTACATACATGCATACATACATTGTATAACATATCAATGATCCTTTCCGGTTCACAGACCTAGAGTACGATAGTTCAAGGGCATATAATGACACCACCTACAATATTAATTTTAATTTAAGTGCTTCATTGGAAGGATGGATGCAAACTAGCTAAGGGATATAGTTGATGAGGTTGTCAAAGCTAGAATGGCCGAGCTACGAGATCAATTGGATGAAATTATGAAGACCCAGTTGATTAAAATTCTAGAGATCGTCAACAATACATCCCCCATTGACGTAAGGAAGAAGGGAAAGGCAACATTAACAAGGAATAGGTCCACTGATAGAGATCGAATGAAAAATAAAGGGTCAATCCCTATTCTATAAGACCAGTCGAACCATGTGTTGTCTAAGTGGAGAAATAAGGGCCAGTATCACCCCCAATGGGCAAAGTCAAAGGAAAAGAGGAGGTGCGACAACTGAATCAGCAATGAAGCATAAATTTTCAGATCTAGGGAATTCATTGTCTTGGGTTTTAAACAAGCTACAAAAGAAAGGGTTATTACAACCATTGGCCCCTCGACCTTTCCCGAATCCTTTACCCCTAAAATTTGATACCAAATTTTTTTGTCAATTTCATTAGACTCGAACATGAGACAGATAGATGTACCCTATTGAGGCAAAAGATCTAAGATTTAATTGATAGTGAAAAGCTACCTGAGCTTGATAATCCCAACATTAAGAATATTCCTCTGCCTAAATTTGGAAGGGCGTCATCACTTGCAACCTTCATGAAGAGTTTTATCTTGTCATCTTGTCATGATATGGATGGAGATGCTGCTAAAGAGGATGTTCTACTCAACAAACTTGGAATAACTGTGGATGATGAAGCAATGATCCTTGATGATGGAAAAATCCTTGCCCTTGATATGTCTAAATAAATGAAGTATCTTAAACTCCAACTCAATGAACTTCCCTTAGCTTGAAGTGTTGCTCTTTTTATTTTGCTTTCTTTAATATTTAATTGGAACAATTATGTTTTTCGAATTATGTTTATTTGAATAAATTATTTTCATTAAATTTTCATTGGTCTTTGTTGCTCAACCAATGATGAGTCTAGCTATAAATTAATATATCTATGCATCATGATTTGAATAACTTTACTAGATGAGGGAATTGTTCTATAGCTTTGAGTTATGTATGCTTACTTAGAGATAGATCCTACATAATAACCTTTTTCTAGGTTCTAGTCCAGTCTTAGAACATCTTTGACTAACTTTTGAGGCGAAATTGAACTCTGCTTATTTAAGGGAGAGATGATCTAGGCATTATTTGATAAGCCAACATCTAGTATCCACCCAATTAAATGTCAATCCCTAGTTGTCCCTTTAAGCCTTTATAAATTTTAGCTTTGTAATATCCTCATATATGCCCTAGAAGTTGTGATTATGTTGTTGTTGTTGTTATATAATTGGATTGAATATATGTGTTAAATTACAAGAGAAAACAAATAGAGAAAAGAATGTTTATGTATATGTGATTTGGGAAAGAATTTAGGGTTTAGAGAGAATGGTATATGTTGTGTATATGATGATATATATAACATATAAGTTGGTCAAAATGAAGAGTCAAGGAAAGAAGATATTTATTTTTGTTAAGTGTGAAGTTACTATAAAGGGCATGTAATGAATGGTAATCAAGACAAATGGTATAAGGGTGTTTAGGTAATTACTCTTGTTGAATCACTTGGTGGAGATTTAAAGAGGTGATATTTTGTCTTTTCTTCATTTCCTTCTTCTTCTTCTTCTCTTCTCCACGTTGGTTGGCTCCTCCTTAGACAAGAGAGAGCAAAGTGAGATTTGTTTAATTCTAACATCAAATTGAAGGGAGAATCAAAGGATTTAATTGAAGATTTGTGGAATTCAACAACTTAGGTAAGTTCTTTCTCTTGATTTTCCTTTGTTCTTTTGAAATTGTGTTTGGGATTGGTGAGTTGATATGGATGGTTGATTAAGTGTGTTTGTGATGTGTTTTTAAGTATTAAGTTTTGAAGGAAGTGAATTGTCATTGATTTGGGAAGTGAAGAAGTCTTGGAAAAGGAAGTGTTTAGAAGTGGTGCTTAAGGTAAGTACACACTTGTTTCTCTTGCTAATTGAAGTTGTTTGAAAGTTTGATTGTTATATGTTGGTGATGAAAATGTTGTGATGAGTATGTAAAATAATTGCTAATGATGTTGATTATGTCCATTTGAATGAGGTTATGTTGTGTACAATGTGTTTTAAGTTAACCAAAAGAAGTTTGGCTACATTTAGGGTTTATGTATGAGAGACGTAATTTGGGACGGTCGCTATTAGTCATGGGCGGTCGCTATTTAGTCATGTGAGGTCGCGACTTAGGTCGGACTTCTGACCGCGAAACCTACTGTGATAGGGTTTCATCTTTTGATTGTGAAGTGCGGTCGCGACTTAGGTCGGACTTCTGACCGTGAAATCTACTGTGATAAGGTTTCATCGTGTAACTGTATGGTGCGGTCGTATTCAGGTGAGGCGCGACCGCTAGAAGTGTTCTGTTCTGCTTTATTTGAAGCAATTTAATTTTGTAACAAGATTCTCAAATACATGTTAAATAGATCATCCATATGAGTTGTCAAGGATCAAAATAGAGATCATTTGTCTAACATCATTGTTGAGATTGAACAATGTTATATTATGTATTGTGAATGGTAATGTATTATATTGTTTGCATAACGTGACTAGTGTTATGACTTAAATAGCGCGAAAGAGGCGATGATCATTCAAAAAGTTACGTACAATGTAATTTGTTATGATAAACGTTTTAATAATGAATGATGTTAATGTGTCTTGAGAAATGATTGAAATGAAATAAATAGACATATTGTTTATATGACGATGAATTTAAGATACATATGCAATGAAATTAATGATGTATGTTCGAATAATGACATGTTCGTGTAGTTAATGTAATTGGTGTTGTATATATATATATATCAATAATGATGTGTATGATGTGAAGCCATTGTGATTGGCTATGATGATTCAAATGTGATATAATGAATGGAATGTGATATGATGATTCAAATGTGCAATGATGATTTAAATGTGATATAAAGCCATTGTGATTGGCAATGATGATTCAAATGAGATGTGAAGCCATTGTGATTGGCTATGATGATTCAATTGAAAGAGATAAGGCATGTTTGCCTAATTGATGATGAGATTGATAATGAAATAATAAATGAATTGTGTAACTAATGTGTTATTTGATTTCAGAGTTCTGGGTTTGGAGGCATGCCTATAAAATGAAAAAGATAACAGTCTTGCCGGGTTGAGGATCTCTTCATTTTGAGTTGAATTGAGATCCAAGAGACTGGGTCTGTTACACTATGAGAAATTATAATTATGAGATATATGATTGGTAACAGTCTTGCCGGGTTGAGGATCACCTTGAGTTTAGCCGAGTTGATGATCCAAGAGACTGGGTCTGTTACGCTATCCATGGATAGAGATATTGATATATGATGCCTACGGGCTTGATAATTATGATTATAGACCAAAGCAGTAACTCTGAACTTTGAATAACATATTAGTGTTTTGGGCCCGAGTCTGTCTTTATTGTCAATATGAAATGCAAGTATTGATATATTGATTGTGAGTATTAATACTGAATTATGCTTGGTGAATTGTGAATAATATAATGTTATTAAGTGTAATATGTAAATGAATTGTGGTTGATGATAAAGGTTGTCTTTATTGGAAATGTGATTTATGATTTGTATGATATGTAATTTGTGTATTGCAATAATGAGAGATATGATGTGTAATGTGTGTATTGCAATAATGAGTGTATGATATGTAATGTGTGTATCGCAATAATAATTGGTATGATAGGTAAAGTGTGTATTGCAATAATGATTGGTATGGTATATATAATGTAGGGGTATTAATATATTGGTTTTGAGTATTGGTGATGCATTGGGGTTGGTGATAATATTATGTACATCATATATGAAATTAGCTATGATATATTAAAGATGAAATTAAAAAGAAAAGAAGATATGATAAGAACTAATTATATATTGAATTGATGTATCATTATATGTCAATACTTCTATACTATATGTTTATATCTTTATAGTTGGACTACTAAGCTCTCGGGCTTAGCGCGGGTGTTTATTTGCGCAGGTATATAGATGGAAGATATGAAGTTTTTTTTATTATGCCACAAGAAGAGTAAAGTTTGTCGAGACCAACTAGAGGGTAATGCATACATGTATAAATTTTTAATTATCATGTATTTCTGACGAGAGAGTATTTATATGTATAAATGAAGTTTTGATAAAGATAATGATTTTGTAAATGTTATTTAAATTAATGTATTATGGTTTGAACTCTGTTACAGGTTTTTAAAAGGTAACGAAAAGTGACATCCTTATACTTTATATATTTACTGTATGTATACTAGGTATACGTATAGTACTTATATAGGGTATCGGGGTGTTACAATTATTTTGGTATCAGAGCTTAGGTTCGAGATTCTCGGCCTAAGTGAAATTAAAAAGAAAAAGGTTTTGAAATGTTTAAAATGAATTACAAAGAAGAGTTTTGAAATGTAATTTGTAATACATGTATATGCATTGACACCTAGGTTGGTCTCAGATGTGGCATTATGTGATGTGGGATAAATTTGAATTATGAGAGGGATGATAATGTCTGAATGAGGTTTTTACTTGAAAGTAAAAACTAGAGAAAGAAATGATATGAAAACTAAAATAAAATAAAAATATTGGTTAATGTAAGGAAATATAATGGTGTTGTTTGCATTGTTGTTTTAATGCAAATATTGTAAATTTAATGTGATAATGTAATGTAATATTTTAGTGATCAAAGGTTGAGTTGATCACTTG
Organism: Garcia nutans; assembly: GCA_947685225.1. NCBI lineage: Eukaryota > Viridiplantae > Streptophyta > Magnoliopsida > Malpighiales > Euphorbiaceae > Garcia > Garcia nutans. The sequence continues at coordinate 39,230,867 of CANTUV010000011.1, forward strand.
AAAATGTAAGGTACGTACAGTATTGCATGTTTGTAACCTATATAATTATTTGTCTATTAATGTTGAGAATGATTACGCTTGTATTGATGAACTTGTGCAAAGCTAGGTCACGTGATAAGATTGATAGTGAGAATTGGATTGAGCAACGTTAGTTTAAGAAAACTGAAATTTGTAATAACTAGACTTGGAAAGCGTATAAAGGTTATTGGGCTCAATGTGTATATGATTGGATGTAATGTACATATGTATATATATGTGAGTGATATATATATATGTTGAATGGTAAACTAATGGATATGTAAAGTTAAGATTTTGTTTAAAGGAAAAAGAGATGATATGGGTTAAGTAAAAATATACATTGGTATTGTTACCTTAATACGGACATTGTGAATTCAATGTTAGAAATATGAGATGCTTGGATATTGTGAAAGCTCAATGTAATGGTGGTAATAGGTGATATTTGAATTGTTGAAGTGAGCTTGATAATTGTGAAAAGTATATGTTTTAATACTGCTTTGTGATATATAAATATATAAGATGAGTTTGGCAAATTGAAGTTTAAGTGAGGTAGTAAGTTGAGAAGTTAAAGTTTTAGTGGCATTTGATAAAGATTATTTGGATATTGATGGTTTAATGTGTATGCAATACATGAGCTAAATGAAATGACTAATATGGCATATGAAAGTATTATGAATTGAGTAAAGTGATTGATAGTATAAGACTTTATCTTGAAGTATAAAAGAGAAGTGGATAAGCAAATGAGGATGTGCTATTTTAAGGCATTATATTGAAAAGGGTAAAAATGGATATGGAAATATATTAAATGCTTTTAAAGATGAAAGTGAAAGAAATGTTACATTGGGAATGTGGTTAAGATGGATATAAAGTGCTATTATAGTCAGTATATATGTATGTGTGTTGTATGAATAAATACTTTGCATCATATTGGAAGAGATGGTACTGGATGATTCTCGCTGACTCTCTTGAGGGGGAGGTTAGGTATTCGATCCAGAGTGGCGACTTGCACTCATGTGTCTTGGGTGTAATTCGAATAAGTGAATCCTGTTGGAAGGCCGTGAGGGTAGTTTGGTACTGTAGCAGCCCAGCTCAGAGGCCCTGATGGTTTCTCCGGATAGGAATGGTTTAGCAGGTGGACTAGGACGGTTGTTACAGTTATAAAGGAACATTTTTAGTGAATGTATGAAAAAGGAAAATAAAACAAGAGTATATAATTAAGTATATACATTTATATGATATGTAAACTGAGTTTCTCAATGTGAATGAAATTATGACATGAATGTGACCTATGAATTTGTATGTGGTATAATTATAGAATTAGTGTTATGGAAATGATGTAGTATGTATTAGTGGACCTAAGAGAGACTAGGACTTGAACTGGGTACAGCTAGATGAGTGATGTGATGGAAGTGAAAATAGAATGGACTTGAGTATTATGGAACAGTGGAGTTTGTGATAGTGAGCATTGAACTTAATTATCATATGATATTTAGAGTTCCAAAGTATTCATATATGGAAAGTTTTATGCAATTATACATTATAAGAAATTGTAAATGGATTAGAAATGAAGTGACGAATAAAATTGTATAGCAGCTGCATATGATTGAATATGTATAAAGTAATATTGTTGAAACATGAATTAAGTGGATAAAGATCATATAATCGAGTGCAAATTGGTTTGAAACGGAGTTGGAATGTATTAACTTCTGATATAGCAAAAATGTAAAGAAGGAATGTGTAATTCTTGAAATACATCTTAACCTTGTATTTGTCTAGATTGAGGATAAAATTATGAGAAAAACAGTATTGATCTGAAAGTCCTAGGCTTGAATATTAATCTTTTAAAGCCATGTGTTTTGTTTAGTATATTTGATCGGTTAATTTGTTATCCCTGGATTTGGATCTTAGATATAATGATTGTAATACAGATCTGGTGGGATTGAATTTTGTTTGAAAAGTATAGTTGAAAGTTATGATGGATAAAGTTGTACTTTATCATTTTTTGTTAAAAATTTGGTTATAACTGTGAAGATTAAGAGAGAAAAAGGAAATTATGAAAATGTTTTGAGTTAGGGATGATATGACAATAAGGTAATCCAAATAAATATGATTGAAAGTTATACTGAATATGTTTATGGTATGTAATGAATGAATGAATGAACTTGAGGTTTAAGTGAAAGAACTATTAGTAGTAAATATGATATAAAATTTTTATGAGAATTGGTGGAAATTATATTAAGATAATTTGAAATAATTTGTTATCATGATAATTTGATTGAATATGGATCGGAAATGATCAGGAATTGTATATAAGTTTCCCTAATGAAATTAAGTTATATATATACATATATGAATATGGTGAAATTTTATGATGAGTCAAATACATTAATTGTTGGTTGGAGTTGAATAAGATTTGAATATGGATATATTGTGACAGATAGATCAATGGATCTAGAATTGGCTAAGATTATGAATCATTATTGAAATTTATTGTGTATAGTTGTATTAAGAAAATAGGTATTTACATGATAATGTATATGATGTAAATTTTAAAGTATGATTGGACATGAATGAGTGGAATATAGTAATTGTTAATCATGATAAGAAGAGAAAAATATTGGTTATCTATAAAATAAGTTGAAAGATAATGTATTAATATGTAAGTTAAGTGAAAAGCGTGCTAAAAAAATAACTCCATTTATGGAAAAATCAGGATTTTGTTATCTATTGAGTGTGATAAATGTCTATTTAGACAGTGATTGTAATGATGGGATAATTAATGCACAAATATAACCAATGGTTTTTAAGGTTAAAGTTAATAGAGTAATTACAAAGAGATGAAGGAACAATATATATTAAATATAAAGATTGGATGAACTATATAAATGAGCTGATTCTTGTATAAAGTCATTAATAGGAAATGTAATGAGATCTTTTGAATGTTTGATCAAGGAAGTAATCAATTGTATAAACATATAGAATGATGAATTATGGAAATTGAGAGAAGATGGTTGATTCTAAAGGGAAGAGTTGAAGTTATGTGATTTGATAATATAATAACTTTAGCATATAATTAACTCCATATGGGAGTTAAGATAGTATTTTGTTAAGAATAAATTGTTATGGTACTGATAATTTCGAGGACGAAATTATTTAAGGGGGAGAGAATTGTAATATCCTCATATATGCCCTAGAAGTTGTGATTATGTTGTTGTTGTTGTTATATAATTGGATTGAATATATGTGTTAAATTACAAGAGAAAAGAAATAGAGAAAAGAATGTTTATGTATATGTGATTTGGGAAAGAATTTAGGGTTTAGAGAGAATGGTATATGTTGTGTATATGATGATATATATAACATATAAGTTGGTCAAAATGAAGAGTCAAGGAAAGAAGATATTTATTTTTGTTAAGTGTGAAGTTACTATAAAGGGCATGTAATGAATGGTAATCAAGACAAATGGTATAAGGGTGTTTAGGTAATTACTCTTGTTGAATCACTTGGTGGAGATTTAAAGAGGTGATATTTTGTCTTTTCTTCATTTCCTTCTTCTTCTTCTTCTCTTCTCCACGTTGGTTGGCTCCTCCTTAGACAAGAGAGAGAAAAGTGAGATTTGTTTAATTCTAACATCAAATTGAAGGAAGAATCAAAGGATTTAATTGAAGATTTGTGGAATTCAACAACTTAGGTAAGTTCTTTCTCTTGATTTTCCTTTGTTCTTTTGAAATTGTGTTTGGGATTGGTGAGTTGATATGGATGGTTGATTAAGTGTGTTTGTGATGTGTTTTTAAGTATTAAGTTTTGAAGGAAGTGAATTGTCATTGATTTGGGAAGTGAAGAAGTCTTGGAAAAGGAAGTGTTTAGAAGTGGTGCTTAAGGTAAGTACACACTTGTTTCTCTTGCTAATTGAAGTTGTTTGAAAGTTTGATTGTTATATGTTGGTGATGAAAATGTTGTGATGAGTATGTAAAATAATTGCTAATGATGTTGATTATGTCCATTTGAATGAGGTTATGTTGTGTACAATGTGTTTTAAGTTAACCAAAAGAAGTTTGGCTACATTTAGGGTTTATGTATGAGAGACGTAATTTGGGACGGTCGCTATTAGTCATGGGCGGTCGCTATTTAGTCATGTGCGGTCGCGACTTAGGTCGGACTTCTGACCGCGAAACCTACTGTGATAGGGTTTCATCTTTTGATTGTGAAGTGCGGTCGTGACTTAGGTCGGGCTTCTGACCGCGAAATCTACTGTGATAAGGTTTCATCGTGTAACTGTATGGCGCGGTCGTATTCAGGTGAGGCGCGACCGCTAGAAGTGTTCTGTTCTGCTTTATTTAAAGCAATTTAATTTTGTAACAAGATTCTCAAATACATGTTAAATAGATCATCCATATGAGTTGTCAAGGATCAAAATAGAGATCATTTGTCTAACATCATTGTTGAGATTGAACAATGTTATATTATGTATTGTGAATGGTAATGTATTATATTGTTTGCATAACGTGACTAGTGTTATGACTTAAATAGCGCGAAAGAGGCGATGATCATTCAAAAAGTTACGTACAATGTAATTTGTTATGATAAACGTTTTAATAATGAATGATGTTAATGTGTCTTGAGAAATGATTGAAATGAAATAAATAGACATATTGTTTATATGACGATGAATTTAAGATACATATGCAATGAAATTAATGATGTATGTTCGAATAATGACATGTTCGTGTAGTTAATGTAATTGGTGTTGTATATATATATATATCAATAATGATGTGTATGATGTGAAGCCATTGTGATTGGCTATGATGATTCAAATGTGATATAATGAATGGAATGTGATATGATGATTCAAATGTGCAATGATGATTTAAATGTGATATAAAGCCATTGTGATTGGCAATGATGATTCAAATGAGATGTGAAGCCATTGTGATTGGCTATGATGATTCAATTGAAAGAGATGAGGCATGTTTGCCTAATTGATGATGAAATTGATAATGAAATAATAAATGAATTGTGTAACTAATGTGTTATTCGATTTCAGAGTTCTGGGTTTGGAGGCATGCCTATAAAATGAAAAAGGTAACAGTCTTGCCGGGTTGAGGATCTCTTCATTTTGAGTTGAATTGAGATCCAAGAGACTGGGTCTGTTACACTATGAGAAATTATAATTATGAGATATATGATTGGTAACAGTCTTGCCGGGTTGAGGATCACCTCGAGTTTAGCCGAGTTGATGATCCAAGAGACTGGGTCTGTTACGCTATCCATGGATAGAGATATTGATATATGATGCCTACGGGCTTGATAATTATGATTATAGACCAAAGCAGTAACTCTGAACTTTGAATAACATATTAGTGTTTTGGGCCCGAGTCTGTCTTTATTGTCAATATGAAATGCAAGTATTGAAATATTGATTGTGAGTATTAATACTGAATTATGCTTGGTGAATTGTGAATAATATAATGTTATTAAGTGTAATATGTAAATGAATTGTGGTTGATGATAAAGGTTGTCTTTATTGGAAATGTGATTTATGATTTGTATGATATGTAATTTGTGTATTGCAATAATGAGAGATATGATGTGTAATGTGTGTATTGCAATAATGAGTGTATGATATGTAATGTGTGTATCGCAATAATAATTGGTATGATAGGTAAAGTGTGTATTGCAATAATGATTGGTATGGTATATATAATGTAGGGGTATTAATATATTGGTTTTGAGTATTGGTGATGCATTGGGGTTGGTGATAATATTATGTACATCATATATGAAATTAGCTATGATATATTAAAGATGAAATTAAAAAGAAAAGAAGATATGATAAGAACTAATTATATATTGAATTGATGTATCATTATATGTCAATACTTCTATACTATATGTTTATATCTTTATAGTTGGACTACTAAGCTCTCGGGCTTAGCGCGGGTGTTTATTCGCGCAGGTATATAGATGGAAGATATGAAGTTTTTTTTATTATGCCACAAGAAGAGTAAAGTTTGTCGAGACCAACTAGAGGGTAATGCATACATGTATAAATTTTTAATTATCATGTATTTCTGACGAGAGAGTATTTATATGTATAAATGAAGTTTTGATAAAGATAATGATTTTGTAAATGTTATTTAAATTAATGTATTATGGTTTGAACTCTGTTACAGGTTTTTAAAAGGTAACGAAAAGTGACATCCTTATACTTTATATATTTACTGTATGTATACTAGGTATACGTATAGTACTTATATAGGGTATCGGGGTGTTACAAGCTTACTCTTCATTGGCTAGTAAACCCAATAACCTACCCTAGCTGTTGTGACTTCTATGACAAATCTAATGATCACTAAGGTGTAGAGGTGAGATGACCGAAGAAAGGAATGCATAGTCAAGATCATAAGGGTAGTTGAAGTTCACCTAATATTACAACTAATATCTCCGATTCATTAAAATGATGACAAATGATTTATCCTTGTCTCACTTTACTCCACTCATCCATTATCCTTGTCTCACTTTACTCCACTCATCCATAAACAGAAGTATAGAATGGTGCAAGCGAGACATTTCTTTTGGAGCTAGGACCCAACACCACGGAAAAAAGGAAGAAAGAAAATAAAAAGGAAAAAAGAGAAAAGTGAAGAAGAAAGAAGAAAGAAGAAAGGAAAGAAGAAGAAGAAGAAGAACAAGAGAAGGAGAAAAAAAAAGAGGAAAAGAAAATAAAACACAAAAGGCAGCTCAGAAAAGCCAACCGAGTTTTCCCTTTACCTAAAACGGTAGAAGTCAAAGACAGTTTGACTTAAATTGGTCCAACCTAACCAAAAATTCAAACAAAATTAGAGATAGAAGAAAGGTTATCTAGTTCTTGAGAGTCTTGTACTTGACAGTACTACAGAGAAGAAGGACAAAATAATAAGATGCTAAAAAAAAAGAGGAAAGAGAAAGAGAAAGGGAAAAGAGGAAAAGAAAAGGAATATGGGTACCAACCTTTTTGCAAAGGTAAATACTATCCTAATCAAGATCCAGATTCATGTCAAGAAGAAAGGAGAATGTTCAAAGCTCTATCTTTTCATGCTTCCAACAGTCTAAATAAGAAATTTATAGTGTGAGGGTTTGCCCATAGTATCACAATGGCTCCAACTTACAATTGGCCTTCACATAACCATGTCCCTCATAGATCCCGTTTCAAGCCTGTTAAAGACCTATTGATCTCTCTTGATAGGTAGAGTCTATTAGTGGAGATAGTTTGAATAAGCATGCATATGAGATAGATAAAATTTAAACTCGATGAGACCTTTGGCTAAGTAATGTGTATGTGTCTATCTGAAGTGCAATAGTTCTTGCTCAAATAGAAATGATTCTCGAGTTTAGTACGGTAATTAGGGTTGTCATGTTATAGATATGTTAATTTGAAAAATCGAGTCCTGCGGTAAATTGACATTGCTCTGGCAAAGTCAACATTTTCTTTCAAAATCAAAATTCAAAATTCAAAGAAATATTATTATTATTATTATCATTAATAATAATATAATATTTTCTCAATAAATACAATCATGATGGATCACTGAGCAGGAGGAGGTGGACCTTGATCAAATAAAGCCCTAAAAAAGTCGTCACCCGATGGAGGAGGAAGCATGTCACCCATATGGAATCCACTCGGAAGAAAAGTACCTAAATTCCTATTTTCTTGAAATTTAGGCCTATAGCAGGTGTAACACCCATATACTTTATATAACTACTGTACATATACCTTGTATACATACAATACGTATATAAAATATAAGGATGTCATGTTTCAATATTATTCCAATCCCTTATCTTAGTTCCATAACAAAGTTTTATACATTTTTAATTAAAGAACATTTACAAAACCATTATACTTTGGATTATATTACATATATATATATATATATTACATTATCTTTTTTGAAATTCACTCATGTACATATACATTTTTATCAAAATACAGTATAATAAAGTTGTACATGTATGCACCACCTTCTAGTTGGTCTCGTAATAGTCTTACTGTTCTCGTGGCACAGCTATTTGACTCCCAGATCAACCATCTTCTCACCTGTGCCATTTACACAACCGCACTAAGCTCAAAAGCTTAGTAGTACAAATAAATATTGTATACATACAATATAGAAATTCATACTCACATACTAACATCATTTATCATCATATTCTTATCATGTTTTTCCCTTTTCAATTCCCTTTTCATATCTTTTCACTAATTTCATAATTTATATATATATATATATATCTTTAACATTAGTCACAATTCGATGGCTTAGCATAATATTCATGAAACAATACACACAATTTCCACATCCATATATATTTTACACATCGCATTATATTTTCATAATCTCATTTTCAATATCAAGACTTAGCTCTGCTCAAGTCTTTCAACAATTCATTTCTTATCATTTAACATATTTTCTTAAGCCACATTCCTTTTAAGTAATTTGCTTATGTATTGTGATCATATCATTCCAGGATCACTATCATATTTCTCATATCATTATATCTTAATATATTGCACAATTGTTCCATAATTCATAATTCACATTAAAGCAAACACAAGCATGGCCCCAAAGATAACTAATATGCTACTCAAATCCCAGAGTTACTATTTTGGTCTATAATGACACCATGCGTCTAGCCCCGTAGGCAATATATCAATGTAATAGTCTAACTAGGTCTGAGTTTACGACTCGGTCATTTAACCCAGCCTAGCTTCAAGGACTTGTTTTGAGGCTTACGACCCTGTCATTTCACCTCAAAAATATTTTCACAGTGACGCCCAACATCTAGCCCGTAGGCAAATCATAGGCATGCCACCAAACACAGAACTTTGAAATTTTGAATAACATACTAGGCACACAAAATCACCCGGTCATTATGTTTTCACATTTCTCATTTATATCAATATAATCATCACCAATGTCTTTACATACCATCTTCAATGTATACATAGCAAATTACATTACCCATACGTTTTGGGTCATTATCATATTTTGCACATAGTTCACATTACATATAATGCATTCGTGACATCATACAAATAATAGCATATTACTCATGCACCAACAATGTAGTCAGTAACTTAACACATTTTCCAATCAAATGTGTTAAGTCCCAATGCCATGTAAATATAAGCAATTATTCAAAGTTTGTACTTACCTTATGAACACTCTAAAATAAGCTTTAAAACTTCCTCTAACCTTTTCTTTCAAGTTTCCCTTCAACACCAAGGTTGGGCAAACTACTCTCTCTCAATGTCTATACCAAATGTGATCATAAACAACCATTTAGTATCACATTCTAAGGCATTCCTAACATTCAAAAAGAGTTATTCTTAAGTGACACGCCCAACAACACGGGCGTGTTGATGACCGTATCATTAATTCATTCATACAGAAGCATTGTCACGTCCAATGACATGGGCGTGTCACTGCCCGAGTCATTCATTCTACCTTATAGAAACTTTGACACGCCCAACGACACGGGCGTGTTCATGGCTGTGTCAATTATCTTATCTCACAGTAGCCACGACACGTCCAGAGACATGGTCGTGTTAATGGTCATATTATCAATCGTTGAATTCAACACCGTTGACACGCCCAATGACATGGCCGTGTCACTGTTCGTGTCAGGAAAAAAGGTCTGCATTTCAAACTCTAAACCATATGAACACAATCATTCAAAAATCAATACTACAACACCCTTAATCATCATCTTAATTTATATTCATAACTCACCCATCAATTCAACACTTGTATAACTCCAACATATCATAATAATAATCATTATATAATTCATTTATACAATCATCCATGTATCAATTTACTCAATTCCCAACTCATTTATACTAAACCCTTAATCTTCAATTTAAACTACTCATCATCATCCTCACAAATAATCATATTTTCATCATCTAAGCACCAATTCAACATAGATATATACTTCAATATTTCATTATCATCATAATATTCAATTAGTCATCACTTTCTCTCACTTCCATGTCACATATAAACTCAAATCTATAAAAATCAACTCAAGGAAAAGAGCACTTACTTGAATCTTTTGCCAAATCTTCAATATCCACCTTCGATTCTCTTAAGACTCTTATGAATTTGATGTGTATATGAACAAAATCAAACTCTTCTCTCTATCTCTATTCCCACGTTCAAAGAGGAGGAAGAAGAAGAAGAAGAAAGAAAGAAAGAGAGAAAGCTCTCTTTTTAATTCATCCTTATCTTATATATATAATAATAATATTATCTCCACCTAAAATTTTCCCACCACTAATATTTGTCCTTCTTTTGACTTTCATTTCTTATTTTTCTCTTGTCATTATTATCTTTATTATTATTATTAATTGATTATTTGCAATTTACTTTTCCTACACCAATGTATACATCATGTATATATGGTGTATATGTTGATATATGTATATGTCTTATATATTGTCTTTATATTTCCCACATATTTCAAATACAATATATACATATAACATCCTTCATACACATCTATCTCTTATTATATTTTCTTTACCTATTTCACCAACATGCTTTCTCATAACTACTATTCCAAAGTACATCAAAGATCGAGATATTACAATTCTCTCCCCCTTAAATAATTTCGTCCTCGAAATTATCCAGTATGGTAATAATCCATCCATAACAAAATACCATCTTAAATTTTCATATGAAGTTAATCATAATATCAAATTATTATTTCATCAAATCTCATAATCTCTACTCTTCCCATTAGGATCAATCATCTTCTCCCAATTACATAACCCATCTCTCTCTATATATATTATTATTATTTTCTAAACAAATCAATCATGATAACTCATTACATTACCAATCAAATTATCATTAGACAAGAATAAATTCATCTTATTAGTATATATGCCTTGCTCATCTATTATGCACAAGATATTTTATCGCTTCATCATTTTATAAATATGCTCTCTTAACCTTAAATTTAAAGGTTATTGAATTATATCTTAATACTGACTATCCAGTCACCACAGTCATTTTTAGAATTGTATCATTGTTCATCTATCTCTTTCTTATATTTATCAATAGACACTTGTCAAACCTTAATTGATAACAATTTTCTCTGATACACTTAATTTCTTTTTTTAACATGTTTTTCACTTAGCAGTAACATTAATATAATGCCTTTAAATTTACTTTACTGATAATCAACCTTTTTCCTTTTATAATCATTTACAACTAATATACCTTAACTCATTTCATGTCCATACAAATATCAGAATATTATATCATATATAGTATCACATATCTCTCACACTTTTAATATAACTATACATATTAAATTTTAATAATGATTCACAGCCTTAGTGAAATCTAGATCAATTGATCTAACTATCACAATATACCAAAATCATAACCTTATTCGATTCAAGCCAACAATTAACTTATTTAAACTTATCATTATATTTCAATATATGACCTAAATCTAGTAGGTCAAACTTATATTCAAATTATGGTCTCTTCGGATCCATCATTTCAACTTTCTGAAATTAATGATTATTTATAACAAATCACTTCAAATTATTTTTTTAATATTCATATATTTTTTTTCTATTATCTCTATACAATTTCCACATAATTCTCATGATTATCTCATATCATATTCATTACCCATAGTTCATTCACTTAAGCATCATTTCCATCAACTTATTCACATTACACCATTTTTGAACCTATTCAATATAACTCTCAGTCACACTTTGTAATTTCTCCCATGTATCATCTCCTTACATTTTCATACCATTACAATACTTACATAACCACTTTCCTATCACATTATCCATAACTCATTACATTTTCACAATTCTCTTCTCTTTTCATACTTTCTATAATTATAAACCAATTTCTAGCATAAAAATTATAAGATACAACTATACAAACCATAAATCTTAACCATGTTTCTTGAAGCATAACTATCAATCTCACCAAAACTATCCTATAGTCATGTCATCTCAGGCCCATGCCTGCGGATAACAAAACTAATCGGCCAATATACTAAATAAAACATACAACCATGACATAGTAATGGTCACGCCTGTGGCTTATAAATCAATACTGCCCCTCTATCATTCTTCTTTAAATATTTCCAATCACAATGCTAAGTTCGTATCGTAAAGATCACATATTCATTCTCTAAACTTTTGCTACACAAAGAGTTAACACATTTCATCTTTGTTTCAAAGCAATTTACTCTTGATCACTTGATCATCATTAGCCTAATTCATGTTTTAACAATATTATCATTAACATCTCTTACGTATACACATTCATCCATATGCAAATTTTACCCAATTTCCATTTATTACTCCATTTCTAATCTATCTCTTACAAAACTTTTCAATCATTATACTTCCCTTTTTCTTTACAATCTCTTATAATACATATATACATAGAACATTTCCACATGCATATACTTTGGGCTCAAAACACTATACAATCATCAAGTTCAGTTATTACAATAACAATTTCACTGTCCAGTGTTGCTCGAGTCCATTCTCACTCTCAATATCATCACATGACCTAGCTCTGTGCAGGTCAAGACCTAATCTCTCTTAGGTCTCCTAATACATGCAATATCATTCTCCAGATCACTGGACAAGTAATTGTATAAAGTAACAAAAACATAATAACATTTTTTTTTATAAAACTTCACATAAATCTTAGTCACATTTCCAATGTGACATCTCTCCCACACATTTTTTTTATGCATTTATCATACCCTTTATATCCATTTTCATCAATTCCAATTCAATTACCTAAAGTAACTCATTTTCACTGGCTTAATCATTTTCCTTTGTTTCATAAAAAAAATTTATATTATCAACCACATTACACATTACATAGTACTTTCATAAGCAATATTATTCATTCAAAATAGCTCATATGCTTAATATACATTAAATTATCAGTATCCAAGTAATCCTCATTAAAATTCCATTAAAACTCCAAACACTCAACTTACTACTTAAACTTCAATCTACTAATCTTTTTTTTATTTAAATTTAAAAACATTATTTATATAATTATATAACATCAACATACATCATTTTCACAATTATGAAAATCCGTTTCAAAAATCCAAATTTCACATATTACTACCCTTATCATGAGCTTTAACAACACCCAAGCATATCACATTTCTAACATTAAAATCACAATATTTACATTAAACAATAATAATATATCTCCTCACATTAATCAACATCATCTATTTTTAAAAATCTTAACTTTACATAACCAAACCCTAAATTTTCACACCTTGTCCATATCAATCGACCAACCCAATATTCCCCCATACTCTCTTCATTTTAATATCATTTCTAACCATTTTAACAATCAAACAATATTTTCTCTCTCTAGCAATCCAAACATAGTCTTCATTAGAAAGAGAACCAAGCTTTAGAGAAGAGGTACTTACTTAAATCTTGATTATTTTTTTAACTCATTTCTAACATTATTCTCATATTCATTCTCTTATACCCTATTTCACAAACACATTTCAATAATCAAAAATTTTGAAATTCATTTTACTTAAGCAAACTCCAATTCTTTAGTTTATCAATTAAACTTATATAAATTTTCTTTAGTTTATCAATTAAACTTATATAAATTTTTCCATATCATTTCTTTCTCTAGCTTTACTTTCATGTAAAGCCTCATTCACACACTATCATCCAACTCATGTAATTCAAATATATCACATCACAAATCACATAATGCCACATCCGAGACCAACCTAAGTGTTAATGCATATGCATGTATCACAAGTTTTATTTTTTTCAAAACAATTTCCATTTTTTTAAAAAAAATCTTCTTAGGCTGAGAATCTCAAACCTAAGCTCTGATATCAAAATAATTGTAACACCCATATACTCTAACCTTCTATACATACAATACGTATATAAAATATAAGGATGTCACGTTTCAGTATTATTCTAATCCCTTATCTTAGTTCCATAATAAAGTTTTATACATTTTTAATTAAATAACATTTACAAAACCATTATACTTTGAATTATATTACATATATACAAATTACATTGTCTTTTCTGAAATTCACTTATGTACATATACATTTTAATCAAAATACAGTATAATAAAGTTGTACATGTATGCACCACCTTCTAGTTGGTCTCGTAATACTCTTACTCTTTTCGTGGCATAACTATTTGACTCTCAGATCAACCATCTTCTCACCTGCGCGATTTACACAACTGTGCTAAGCTCGAAAGCTTAGTAGTTCAAATAAATATTATATACATACAATATAGAAATTCATACTCACATACTAACATTATTTATCATCATATTCTTATCATGTTTTACCCTTTTCAATGCACTTTTCATATCTTTTCACTAATTTCATAATTTATATATATCCTTAACATTAGTCACAATTTGAAGGCTTATCATAATATTCATGAAACAATACACACAATTTCCACATCCATATACATATTACACATCGCATTAGATTTCCATAATCGCATTTTCAATATCAAGACTTAGCTCTGCTCAAGTCTTTCAACAATTCATTTCTCACCATTTAGCATATTTTCTTAAGCCATATTCCTTTTCAGTAATTTACTTTTGTATTGTGATTATGTCATTCTAGGATCACCACCATATTTCTCATATCATTATATCTTAATATATTGCACAATTGTTCCACAATTCATAATTCACATTAAAGCAAACACAAGCATGGGTTCAAAGATAAGTAATATGCTATTCAAATCCCAGAGTTACTGTTTTGGCCTATAATGACACAATGTTCTAGCTTCGTAGGCAATATATCAATGTAATAGTCTAACTAGGTCTGAGTTTACCATTGGGTCATTTCACCCAGCCTAGCTTCAAGGACTTGTTTTTGAGGCTTACGAGCTGGTCATTTCAACTCAAAAATATTTTCACAGTGACGCCCAACGTCTAGCCCGTAGGCAAATCATAGGCATGCTGCCAAACATAGAACTCTAAAAATTTTAATAACATACTAGGCACACAATTTATTCATGTTTCTCATTTATATCGATATCAATTCATTTCATTATGTTTTCACATTTCTCATTTATATCAATATAATCATCACCAATGTCTTTACATACCATCTTTAATGTATACATAACAAATTACATTACCCATATGCGTTGGGTCATTATCATATTTTGCACATAATTCACATTACATATAATGCATTCGTGACATCATACAAATCATAGCATATTACTCGTGCCCAACAATGCAGTAAGTAACTTAACACATTTTCTAATCAAATGTGTTAAGTACCAATGCCATGTAAATATAAGCAATTATTCAAAGTTTGTACTTACCTTATGAAACACTCTAAAATAAGTTTTAATACTTCCTTTAACCTTCTCTTCCAAGTTGCCCTTCAACACTAAGATTGGGAAAACTACTCTCTCTCAATGCCTATACCAAATGTGATCATAAACAACCATTTAGTATCACATTCTAAGCCATTCTTAACATTCAAATCATTTAAATAGGAATTACAAATGAAAAATAACAAAAAGAGTTATTCTCAAGTGACACGCCCAACAACACGAACGTGTTGATGACCGTGTCATTAATTCATTCATGCAGAAGCATTGATACATCCAATGACATGGGCGTGTCACTGCCGTGTCATTCATTGTGCCTTATAGAAACTTTGACACACCCAACAACATGGGCGTGTTCATGGCCATGTCAAATTATCTTATCTCACAGTAGGCACGACACGTCTAGAGATATGGCCGTGTTAATGGTCATGTCATCAATCGTTAAACTCAGCACCGTTGACACGTCCAATGACATGGTTGTGTCACTGGCCGAGTCAGGTAAAAGTTCTGCATTTTGAACTCTCAACCATATGAACACAATCATTCCAAAATCAATACTACAACACCCTTAATCATCATCTTAATTTATATTCATAACTCACCCATCAATTCAACACTTGTATAACTCCAACATATCATAATAATAATCATTATATAATTCATTTATACAATCATCCATGTATCAATTTACTCAATTCCCAACTCATTTATACTAAACCCTTAATCTTCAATTTAAACTACTCATCATCATCCTCACAAATAATCATATTTTCATCATCTAAGCACCAATTCAACATAGATATATACTTCAATATTTCATTATCATCATAATATTCAATTAGTCATCACTTTCTCTCACTTCCATGTCACATATAAACTCAAATCTATAAAAATCAACTCAAGGAAAAGAGCACTTACTTGAATCTTTTGCCAAATCTTCAATATCCACCTTCGTTTCTCTTAAGACTCTTATGAATTTGATGTGTATATGAACAAAATCAAACTCTTCTCTCTATATCTATTCCCACGTTCAAAGAGGAGGAAGAAGAAGAAGAAGAAAGAAAGAAAGAGAGAAAGCTCTCTTTTTAATTCATCCTTATCTTATATATATAATAATAATATTATCTCCACCTAAAATTTTCCCACCACTAATATTTGTCCTTCTTTTGACTTTCATTTCTTATTTTTCTCTTGTCATTATTATCTTTATTATTATTATTAATTGATTATTTGCAATTTACTTTTCCTACACCAATGTATACATCATGTATATATGGTGTATATGTTGATATATGTATATGTCTTATATATTGTCTTTATATTTCCCATATATTTCAAATACAATATATACATATAACATCCTTCATAGACATCTATCTCTTATTATATTTTCTTTACCTATTTCACCAACATACTTTCTCATAACTACTATTCCAAAGCACATCAAAAATCGGGGTATTATAGTAGGCATCATCCAAAGGGATCTCATGGTCATCAGTTTGGGGCCCCCTAGAAGATGAAGCACCAGGATCCCTCATTCCCTGGAATCGAAAGTCTCAAAAGTTTTGCTCTGACTAATGATACAATGATTCAAGATGGGCAACTTGTTGGCAGCTAGCAGCTAACTCCTCTTGCAGTTTAGCATTCACTGTGAGTCAGAAAAGGAAAGGGTAAGAACATACAAAATCATGCATACATAGAGCATAAATCATCATGGAACAGGGTGACCCACCAGATAACGCATATCATAGCCTTGTGGATGGGATGGCACTTCTGGTTGGTGAGAAGAAGTAAATGGAGGAACAACAGAGGAAGGTCCAGACTCGTGATCAAATGGCCCGACAGCTTGCAATAATCATGAGAATAGTCAAATAAGTTGAAAAAGAAGCAATTGCAATGATAGGATGACATGTATTTACCTGAGAGGTTCCAGCCATGGAATAAGATATAATTCTCTCTCCTCCTCTTCATCACCAGTTTCCTCATTATTTATTTCTTCCTCCTTGGGAAATCTCCGAACGCCAATAGGAGACACATCAAAGTTCAAGCACTTTCTTCAAATGAATTATGCGTGTGACGCATCCGGTACACAAAGATAATCTTCAACATCATAGCCATTCTGAGCTAACCACTATGAATTCTTTGGCATTAATGTAATATTCAAAGTATATATTAGGCAGTTCATCGGGACCCTCCACTGCTAAGGACCAAGGAACCAATCATACACCCTTTCCCCGAGAAACCAACCACTAGACACAGGACTAGCAATGATTCGGCGGGAGTACTGATAAGGCAGTGCAACATTCATAAAAGGGGTCCAATTCACCCATTCCTCGACTTTCCACCAAGCCAAGTCAACCTGCAGGAAGACAAAAGATAAGTAAATTTTTTTACATAAACTGTAAAGCATATTAATACTATTTTACCTGTCCCAAGTTAGGCAACTCAAGTGATAATGCTGGGTGAGCACATGATGAGAGCCGAGAACTTTTGTGCGACCAGACAACCAAAAACCTAACCTTGGATATCCAACTATATCTCAAGAAAAATCAAGCACCCGCACGAGATTGTGCTCATAAGCCAATACTTGTAATAACAATGGAAGTCAAATTCATGCAAATATATGAGTTGAATTAACAACGGCAGGAGATAGTACCTCGACAATTACCATAAAGCCAATGAAAGAATTCTTATTCCTAAAAATCTTATCTATGCCGTGATAAAGACTGGCAAGGCCAGCTTCACCCCGGCCGTAAAGCAGTACCATATCCATTTCAACAAGGGCCCTTAACACCGACAAATGGATAGCGAATTTGATACTGCATAAAATGGTCGACCCAAGCAAATATAGAAAAAATCCTCGAGCATATTGTTTGGCTATTTCTCTATGAACCCATCCATCATAGCTCATCCAATAACTATGAATCTGCTCAATTTTGATCTTGAAGGACTCTTTTAGTGATGGTTCCATACCGGTTAACTATTGAATTTCTTCGTGTTTCAAGATATCATTGGTAAGAGGAACCAAAAGGCCATGGTACCGGATGCCAATTATGGTTAAAAAATTGACTAGGCCAATAGTCATTTCTCCCATAGGTAGGTAGAAAGTATGGGTTGTGTCCTTCCACCGCTCTGACAATGTTGAACTACACTATGGTCTATTGGACATTCCTAGGATGGTAATTGTAGAATAAAGCTTTCAAAACCGCACTCTCGGATGATCCATTTTACCAGAGAAGGTGTTGCATCATACCGTTGTCGGGCTTTATAGACACACCCTCCGCCCCGAACAATGCAACGTGTAACACCCCCATATCCAATGCACACACACTACAACCACAACAATATAGCATAAGTGCACCAAACATAGGGATGCTACGGTTTCCTTAACATTCAAAACATTTTAAAACTTGATACCATATCCATATCATTATATCTTATTAACAAAATAGATCATTTACTTATAAAACAAAACATATTAGTTATCTATATATATATATATACATTTATATATTACACAGCGGAAGTTATAAAATATGTATATATATGAAAACATTTGAATACATATTTACTATTATACATATATTTACATTATCAACAAAACTTTACACAATATAAAAGATTTATACATGATTGGCAAGTCAGCTCTGATCTTTAAGCTCCCAAAATCAACTCTTCAATGTCTACTCTCACACGGTCTCGAAGAGCTCTCGGATTCGATTCTATCAGTTCTATCACCTGCGCGATTAAACACTATCGCGCTAAGCCAAGGGCTTAGTAAGATAAAATATGCAATAGACATGCTTAAATGTTATACAATGCCAATTTTAATTTATATCATACATGTAACAACATAGATGGAAAGCTAACAACATACATTTACATTTCATAACCTAGCGTACATATATGTATATCACATTTCAACATTCTTGCATATACTTTATTAGTTAATCATTTAATCATCCATGAACAACACTAAGCAAAGACAAGCATGGGCCCAAGACACACTAATATGTCATTCAATTTTCAGAGTTAATGCTTTGGTTTTGTTATCACATTTATCAATATCAATATCATATACCCAACTAGGCTTCAAGGATTAAGTTCAACCAAGCTTCAAGGGGAGCAAAGCATGCTAAGCATCAACCCAACTTGGCTTCAAGAACTAATCCAACCTAGCTTCAAGGGTTGTAACATCTCAATTAGGCTTCAAGGATTCAATCCAACCTAACTTCAAGAGATTGTTACACTCATTAGGCATGCCACCAACAACAAACTCTGAAAATGGAATAACACATTAGCCACACAATTCATTTAGATTTCATTCTCAATTCTCATTATCATTTAGGCAAACATGCCTCATTTATCTCCATTAAATCACCTTAGCCAATAACAATGGCTCCACATTTCATTTCACAATATAACACTTCATTATTCAAGTGTATTTTTATCTCACATAGCATCATTCATAAATATTAACATTTCATTCCACATTTCTCATAAAACACATTACCATTCAAAGTGCATAACATAACATTGTTAATTCTCAACAATGCAATTAGGGCAAAACACAATTGACATGATTCATAGCTTTAGGACCATCCACATTCATTTGATTAGATCATTCTTGTGTTTGAAACATGTTTATAATGTTCATGTTTAAGTTTAGGAACAATGGAACTTTTGAAGAATTTAAACCATGCAAAGAGAACCAAGAAATCAAACAATGTTCAAATCATTTGAAGGGCACGCCCAACTCACTTGATTGACACGCCCAACCAGCTTGAGTGACACGCCCGTGTCCTTAAAAAGAAAAGAGGCAGTAGCTTCCTCAAATAAATGACACGCCCAACCAACTTGAGTGACACGCCCGTGTCCTTAAAAAGAAAAGAGGCAGTAGCTAATTCAAACAATTGACACGCCCACTCCCCTAAGGGACACGCCCACTCCCCTAAATTGCTTTTGGCCGTGTCACCAAATCACAAAACCTTAACTAAAACCAACCCTTTCTCAATTGCACTCAAACACAATATTCATCATATAACATATTTCACATGAACATAATCAATGTTCTAAACACATATTCATCACAAAAACTACTTCACCACACATTAATATCACAATAAAACACATATTAACTCAAAACCCTAAAATCAACATCCTTCATTTCCAACAACAACCTTCAATTAAACTCATAACTTAAAATCAATTTAACACTTGAAAACACAACTAAACACATCTCAAATCCACCAAATCACAAAATCATCAAACCCTACTTTACTTCCAACACAACTTCCAAATAAGTAAAGAAAACAAGAAATTACTTACTTGAAAAGAAGAAATTCCACAAATCCTTTGTCAAAACCTTGGATTGCTTCATCAACTTGCTTCTTGCCTCAAGAACACTTCTCTTTTCCTTTTGCTAATGGAGAGCCGGCCACTTCATGAAGAAAGAAGACAATGATCAAGATACAAAGTCAAATTTTGCTTTTAATCTCCACCAAGTATTCTTATCCAAGCAAATACCAATATGCCCTCAATCATTTAGCCAACTTTTGTCTCATATGAGCCCTCATATGTAATTTCATTAACAACCAAAAATATCTTCTTCCACTTAACCATCACCTTGACTCTTCATTTGACCACTTTATATGTTATATATATCATCATATACACAACATATACATTTGTCTCTAAACCCTAATTCTTCCTCCAAAACACATATGCACAAGCATTCACTTTCCAATTTCTTTTCTTATCCCATCATATACATTCAATCCAATTTAACAATAACAACTACAACAACAACAACATAATCAAAACTTCTAAGCCACATATGAGGATATTACAATTCTCCCCCTCTAAAAAGAAAATTTCGTCCTCGAAATTACCTGAAATTAACTCTGAAACAATTGAGGATATTGCTCTCGCATCGTTTGCTCATTTTCCCAAGTTGCTTCTTCTTTCCCATGGTTCTTCCAAAGAATCTTCACCAATGGCACTCTCTTGTTTCTCAAATCTTTTACATCACTTGCCAAGATAGCAACTGGTTCCTCTTCAAAAGTCAAGTCTGGGTTCACTTCAATTGATTCAAATGGCAACACATGAGATGGATCCGACCTGTACCTCCTCAACATGGAAACATGGAATACATTATGAATACGATCCAACTCAGGTGGTAAAGCAAGTCGATAAGCAACTGGCCCAACTCTTTCTAACACTTCATACGGCCCAATGAAACGAGGACTCAATTTTCCCTTCCTACCGAACCTCAAAATCTTTTTCCAAGGAGACACTTTCAAAAATACCTTATCTCCAACATCAAACTGAATGTCTCTCCTTTTCAGATCTGCATAAGACTTCTGTCGGTCTGAAGCTGCTTTTAACCTGCCTCGAATCAATTTTACTTTCTCTTCAGTTTCTTGAATCAAATCAGGACCAACCAACTTATTATCTCCAAGCTCATTCCAACAAAGAGGTGTCCTACACCGTCTGCCATACAATGCTTCGAATGGTGCCATACCAATGCTGGATTGGTGACTGTTGTTGTAAGCAAATTCCACAAGAGGTAAAAATCTATCCCAACTTCCAGAGAAATCGATGACACAGCTTCTCAACATATCTTCAAGAATCTGTATCACCCTCTCTGACTGTCCATCCGTCTGTGGATGAAAAGCAGTACTGAAGTGCAGTCGAGAACCCATAGCATAATGCAAACTCTTCCAAAATCTTGAAGTAAACCTGGGATCTCGATCAGACACTAAAGAAGTTGGAACACCATGCAGTTTCACAATCTCCTGGATATACAGCTCAGCCAATCTCTCCAAAGAGTAATCCATCCGCACCAGAAGGAAATGAGCTGTCTTAGTCAATCTATCCACAATCACCCAAATGGCATCATGTCTTCTTTGTGTCAATGGCAAACCAGACACAAAGTCCATTGTCACTCTTTCCCACTTCCATTCAGGCACTGACAACGGCTGAAGCAACCCGGTTGGAACTTGATGCTCTGCTTTAACTTTCTGACAAGTGAGACATTTCGATACAAACTCAGCAATGTCTCTCTTCAAACCAATCCACCAATAATGTTGTCTCAAATCATTGTACATCTTCGTACTACCCGGATGCATAGCAAACACTGACTGATGAGCTTCTTCTAAAATGATTCTTTTCAAATCAGCATCATCGGGTACACACAATCAGTTCTTAAACCAGAGACTCCCATCATCTCTCACAACAAAATCTCTAGTCTTCCCAATCTTGCAATCTGAAATAATCTTCTGAATCTTCATATCAACCAACTGAGCCTCTTTGATCTGATCTAACAAAACTGGCTTCAATTGCAACTGTGCCAACAATGCACCATCATCACAAGGTACAAAACTGGCATGCAATGCTCTCAACTCAACAAGCAACGAGAGCGAGTAAACTGTTAAACCAGCTAAAGACTTCCGACTCAGAGCATCAGCAACAACATTTGCTTTACCTGGATGATAGTCAATTAAGCAATCGTAGTCTTTAATCAATTCTAACCATCTCCTCTGACAAAGATTGAGTTCTTTCTGGACACCCAAATACTTCAAACTCTTGTGATCAGTGTAGATGAAACATTTTTCCCCAAATAAATAATGGCGCCAAATCTTTAATGCAAACACAATGGCAGCTAATTCCAAATCATGGGTCGGATAGTTAAGCTCATGCGGTTTCAACTGTCGAGATGCATAAGCTATAACTTTCCCTTCCTGCATCAATACACATCCCAAACCTCTATGTGAAGCATCACTGTAGATCACATATGGTTTGCCTTCAACAGGTAAAGTTAAAACAGGCGCTTGAGTCAACATATCTCTCAACTGCTCAAAGCTAGCCTCACACTGATCCGTCCACACAAATCTCACTCCCTTACGAAGCAATCTGGTGAGTGGAGTAGCTATTAAAGAAAACCCTTTTACAAACCGCCGGTAATAGCCTGCCAAACCCAGAAAACTTCTAATCTCTGTCACAGACTTGGGTGGACTCCAATTCAGAATAGCTTCAACTTTACTTGGATCAACTCTAATGCCTTCTGCTGAAACAATATGTCCGAGAAAAGCTACTTGATCCAACCAGAACTCACATTTCGACAATTTGGTAAACAACTGCTTCTCTCTCAAAATCTGCAACACAATCCGCAGATGCATATCATGTTCCTCTTCATTCCGTGAATACACCAGAATGTCATCGATGAAGACCACAACAAACTGATCCAGATAGGGCCTAAACACCCTATTCATCAAATCCATAAAAGCTGTAGGTGCATTCGTCAGACCAAAAGGCATAACTAAAAATTCATAGTGCCCATACCTGGTCCTGAAAGCTGTCTTCGGAACATCTTCAGCTCTGACTCTCAGCTGATGGTACCCAGATCTCAGATCAATTTTGGAAAACACAGCTGCACCCTTCAACTGATCAAAGAGATCATCGATTCTAGGCAAAGGATATTTATTCTTAATGGTCACTTTGTTCAATTGCCTATAATCGATACATAACCTCATAGTACCATCTTTCTTCTTCACAAATAACACAGGAGCTCCCCAAGGAGAAACACTGGGGCGAATAAATCCTTTGTCCAACAACTCCTGTAATTGCACTTTTAACTCCCTCAATTCTGCTGGTGCCATTCTATAAGGAGTAATAGAGATAGGAGTGGTACCAGGTAACAATTCAATACCAAACTCCACCTCTCTCTCTGGAGGCAATCCAGGCAACTCCTCTGGAAACACATCAGGGAACTCAGCAACTGTGGCAATGCTATCAATGGGAGAGCCCTTCACTCTAGTATCTATCACATGAGCGAGATAGGCTTCACACCCCTTTCTAATCAACCTCCTGGCTGCAACAGCTGAAACAAATAAGGAGGCTAGCTGTTCCTGCTCATTAGATACTATCACTTCTCTACCATCAACGGTTCTCAAAGAAACAATTTTCTTTTTACAATCCACCACAGCTCCATGTTGAGATAGCCAATCCATACCTAAGATCACATCATATTCCTTAAATGGCATCTCAATCAAATCTCCAAAGAACTCCTCACCCTGCACCCTCACTACACTATCCCGGTGCACCTTACTCACAACCACACTATGCCCTAACGGATTTGTCACCAACACATCAAATCCTAGGGACTCAGCATGCACATCAGATACAGGCAAAACAGATACACTAACATAAGAATGCGTGGAACCCGGATCAATCAAAGCAAGTACTGGAGTATTAAATAAAGAAAAAGTACCAGCTATGACTGCCGATGCATCTGGCTGCCTCTGCATAACATACATCCTCTGGGAAGAACCAACCTCCTCTGGTCTACCCTCTCTGGATGCAGCACCTCCTCTAGAACTGAACCCTGGCCTACCTCCTCGGCTGACACCTCTGCCTCCTCTACCTCCTCTCACACTAGCTCGAGAAGCAGCAGAATCAACTGGCATCTGCTCCTGCCTCTCAGGGCAATCTCTCACAAAATGGTCTGGTGATCCACACCTGAAGCATACCCCTGCAACACCAGCCTTCCAACAAGGACCACCATGTGGCCTCCCACAATGGATGCAGATGGGAAGAGTGGATCTCCGAATCATCGGGGTCGGAGCACTAGCCACTGAAGCTGCAGGTCTAAATCTCTGCCTCTGGAACTGCACTGGCCTACCAGCTGATCTTTGACTTCTACTACTCCGAGGAGCAAAACTTCCTCTACCCCTCTTAGCAGAAGAAGACCCTGCCTCGAACTGGGGCCTTCTCACTCTAACCTCCTCTTCAAAAGCAGCTGTAACTATGGCCTGAGCTCTCTCTACACTCCTAGCTGCTGCAACTAGCTGGGAGAAATCATGATACCTGGAGCCAGCCACATGACAAATAATTGAGGGCCTCAATCCCTCCTCAAATCGCCGACATCGATCAATCTCATCAGCAATGATACCCCCAGCATACTGACTCAGTCGAATAAACTCAACTTCATACTCAGTAACAGTCTTGCTGTCTTGTTTCAAGCTTAAGAACTCCATCTTCTTCATGTCCTTATACTCCCTAGGAGTATACTTCAACTCAAATTCCCTCAGAAAATCAGTGTAAGACAGTGTTGGAGGATCATCCATAGAGTGTGGCACTGTCTTCCACCAGTCATAGGCGTCCTTCTGCAATAATGACCTGGCATAATCAAACTTTTCCTCAGGGGTGGCTTGTAACTGAATAAAGATTCTCTGCACTTTGCCTAACCATTGCTCAGCCACTGCTGGATCAGTGGTTCCCATAAAATCTTCCGCCCCAAACTTCCTCAATTTATCATACTGTCTCATCTGAACCTGAGGCTGGGGTGGTGGTGGAGGTGGCTGTACTGGTGCTTGTCTCATTACTTCCATCATATGCCTAAACCAGGCTGGCGGAACCTCCTCTCCAGCTGGTCTACCCGACACCGAAGCAGGTGCCTCCTCAACACTATCAACCCTAGCTCCCTCGGCAGGAGCAATGCTCTCGGCACTACCCTCAACTGACTATCTTGAGTGAGGATCCATCAACACCTAATACTGCAAACACAGCAGATTACATCTTATTAAAGATCAGGGACTGCCAATCTCAAACGTATATGTTATTCAAAACCACTTTTTTAAGTAAAAATATTCTTTTTATTTTATTTTACCTAGATTGAGAATCTCAAACCTAGGCTCTGATACCAAAACAATTGTAACACCCCCATATCCAATGCACACACACTACAACCACAACAATGTAGCATAAGTGCACCAAACATAGGGATGCTACGGTTTCCTTAACATTCAAAACATTTTAAAACTTGATACCATATCCATATCATTATATCTTATTAACAAAATAGATCATTTACTTATAAAACAAAACATATTAGTTATCTATATATATATATATATACATTTATATATTACACAGCGGAAGTTATAAAATATGTATATATATGAAAACATTTGAATACATATTTACTATTATACATATATTTACATTATCAACAAAACTTTACACAATATAAAAGATTTATACATGATTGGCAAGTCAGCTCTGATCTTTAAGCTCCCAAAATCAACTCTTCAATGTCTACTCTCACACGGTCTCGAAGAGCTCTCGGTTCGATTCTATCAGTTCTATCACCTGCGCGATTAAACACTATCGCGCTAAGCCAAGGGCTTAGTAAGATAAAACATGCAATAGACATACTTAAATGTTATACAATGCCAATTTTAATTTATATCATACATGTAACAACATAGATGGAAAGCTAACAACATACATTTACATTTCATAACCTAGCGTACATATATGTATATCACATTTCAACATTCTTGCATATACTTTATTAGTTAATCATTTAATCATCCATGAACAACACTAAGCAAAGACAAGCATGGGCCCAAGACACACTAATATGTCATTCAATTTTCAGAGTTAATGCTTTGGTTTTGTTATCACATTTATCAATATCAATATCATATACCCAACTAGGCTTCAAGGATTAAGTTCAACCAAGCTTCAAGGGGAGCAAAGCATGCTAAGCATCAACCCAACATGGCTTCAAGAACTAACCCAACCTAGCTTCAAGGGTTGTAACATCTCAATTAGGCTTCAAGGATTCAATCCAACCTAACTTCAAGAGATTGTTACACTCATTAGGCATGCCACCAACAACAAACTCTGAAAATGGAATAACACATTAGCCACACAATTCATTTAGATTTCATTCTCAATTCTCATTATCATTTAGGCAAACATGCCTCATTTATCTCCATTAAATCACCTTAGCCAATAACAATGGCTCCACATTTCATTTCACAATATAACACTTCATTATTCAAGTGTATTTTTTATCTCACATAGCATCATTCATAAATATTAACATTTCATTCCACATTTCTCATAAAACACATTACCATTCAAAGTGCATAACATAACATTGTTAATTCTCAACAATGCAATTAGGGCAAAACACAATTGACATGATTCATAGCTTTAGGACCATCCACATTCATTTGATTAGATCATTCTTGTGTTTGAAACATGTTTATAATGTTCATGTTTAAGTTTAGGAACAATGGAACTTTTGAAGAATTTAAACCATGCAAAGAGAACCAAGAAATCAAACAATGTTCAAATCATTTGAAGGGCACGCCCAACTCACTTAATTGACACGCCCAACCAGCTTGAGTGACACGCCCGTGTCCTTAAAAAGAAAAGAGGCAGTAGCTTCCTCAAATAAATGACATGCCCAACCAACTTGAGTGACACGCCCGTGTCCTTAAAAAGAAAAGAGGCAGTAGCTAATTCAAACAATTGACACGCCCACTCCCCTAAGGGACACGCCCACTCCCCTAAATTGCTTTTGGCCGTGTCACCAAATCACAAAACCTTAACTAAAACCAACCCTTTCTCAATTGCACTCAAACACAATATTCATCATATAACATATTTCACATGAACATAATCAATGTTCTAAACACATATTCATCACAAAAACTACTTCACCACACATTAATATCACAATAAAACACATATTAACTCAAAACCCTAAAATCAACATCCTTCATTTCCAACAACAACCTTCAATTAAACTCATAACTTAAAATCAATTTAACACTTGAAAACACAACTAAACACATCTCAAATCCACCAAATCACAAAATCATCAAACCCTACTTTACTTCCAACACAACTTCCAAATAAGTAAAGAAAACAAGAAATTACTTACTTGAAAAGAAGAAATTCCACAAATCCTTTGTCAAAACCTTGGATTGCTTCATCAACTTGCTTCTTGCCTCAAGAACACTTCTCTTTTCCTTTTGCTAATGGAGAGCCGGCCACTTCATGAAGAAAGAAGACAATGATCAAGATACAAAGTCAAATTTTGCTTTTAATCTCCACCAAGTATTCTTATCCAAGCAAATACCAATATGCCCTCAATCATTTAGCCAACTTTTGTCTCATATGAGCCCTCATATGTAATTTCATTAACAACCAAAAATATCTTCTTCCACTTAACCATCACCTTGACTCTTCATTTGACCACTTTATATGTTATATATATCATCATATACACAACATATACATTTGTCTCTAAACCCTAATTCTTCCTCCAAAACACATATGCACAAGCATTCACTTTCCAATTTCTTTTCTTATCCCATCATATACATTCAATCCAATTTAACAATAACAACTACAACAACAACAGCATAATCAAAACTTCTAAGCCACATATGAGGATATTACACAACGATCATGCTAACATCGAATAATGTAAGCCAATAAGAGGTAAGTATATCATCTCACAACTATTATTATTTCAAAGTCTGAAATTACTCATTGCTGTATTTATTTATTTTAATTTTTTTAGCATTATAATATTTTCTATTATTTATTCGCTAATATAATAAAATAAAAAATAAAAAATAAAAAATAAAAAATAAAAAATAAGAATAATAAAATAAAATGATAAATATTTGTGCTGCTAAAGTTGCAGTGTTACCTCAATCTTTTGACTAGAACTACGATGAAGTTGCATTCCAGCTAGTGGATTGACAGTTCCACGTTCATGTTGTCGAATAAATTCTAGAAACTCAGCATTAGATCAAGGTTCGGATCTTGAAGCATGCCTTCCATCCATTTGATGGCTAAACTCTCTATTCTCTCTGCTCAAACTTCAGCTATCTATGTTTATAATCATAATAATTAAAATGGAATGAGGAATGTTGGTAAGCCGAGCCTTTATATAGGCAAATTGCAACAAAAAGGACAAAAAGAAAAAGGAAATTAGTAAATGCCCGTGAAAAAAAGGTAAATTTACTATTAGTAAATAGTGATGAACAATGTCTAAATAGTAAAATGAAATCATTCTATTCAATTATTTAGCTATTTATGTGTCTAAATTTTTTTTTTTACTTTTAAAAATATTTTTCCACACAGAGGGCAAGAGGATATGGGTATAGTAAAAAATAGCTAAATTTTTTGCAGTTTTGTAGATTTTTCATTAATAACCTACTAACTACAATTATCTTTTGCAGCCACTGGGTCCAGAACCCAAATCATTTTTGAAGTCCATAACTCACCAACAGGTCTAAAACCCAAATCATTTTTTAGTCCAGAACTCACCAACGGGTCTAAAACCCAAATCATTTTTGAGTCTAGAACTCATCCCAGGTCTAGAACCCAAATCATTTTTTAGTCCATAACTCATCCCATGTCCAGAACCTAAATCATTTGTTAGTCTAGAACTCATCCTAGGTTTAGAACCTGAATCATTTTCGAGACCAGAACTCATCCCAGGTCCACAACCCAAATCATTTTCAAGTCCAGAACTCATCCCAGATCCAAAACCCAAAATATTTTTTAGTCCAAAACTCATCCCAGGTTCAAAACCCAAATCATTTTTTAGTCTAGAACTCATCCCAGTTCCAAAACCCAAATTATTTTCCAGTCCAGAACTCATCCTAAGTCCAAAATCCAAATTATTTTTGAGCCCAGAACTCATCCCGGGTCCAGAATCCAAATTATTTTTTAGTCCAAAACTCATTCTAGGTCCAGAACCTAAATCATTTTTGAATCCAAAACTCATCTCAGGTCCAAAACCCAAATTATTTTCGAATCCAAAACTCACCTCGGGTCCAGAACCCAAATCATTTTTTAGTCCAAAACTCAATCTGATTTCGGGTACGAGGTCAGTCCGACTCTAAACCCAATCAAATTCGTGTTGCTTTTTACTTTCTTCTACTAAAAGTTTCAGATGTTGAAGCAGGGGGCAAACTGTAAACCCTTAATTTTTGACCAAGTCTAGTCTAATATTTTAAAATAAGTCTGAAATATTTTTTATGGTTTTTATTATTTATTTTGGTATTTATTATTAATTTTAATACTTATTTTAATATTTATTTTATTATTTATTATTTATTATATTTATTTTTAATATATATATATATAATAATAAAATAAAAAATTAGATGGACCAATCGGTGAGTGGCACTCGGTAAGCTAGTTCGTCGCAGGTCGAAAGGGATGGCATGAATTGGCTTGCGCCAATTCACCGCAGGTATAAGTTGGGGTGAAATGGCTTGCCCCAAATCACCATAGGCCAAGCCTACAGTGAATTGGGCAGTGCCTCATAGGCGCTCACCCGATTGCTCGCTACCCAGCTCTGTTGCTCGCATTCTAACAGCCCGTGCCAGGGCATTGGCCAATTTTTGCCAAAATTCTATTTTTACTCGAAAACTCAAATTAATTTTCCAAACAGTTTTATTTTCCTTGACATACTAGGTTTTGTTTGAAATTTTTATAAATAATAGTTTTAGACACAGAAACAGGGACGGCAAAAAAAAAATACTCAAGAATTATTATCAAACTCTTGATCTTTGAAGCAACCCGAAGCAACCAAAAACAAAAAGAACACTCCAATTCACAAGGCAACAAGATTACGTTGTCTTGATTAAGCTCTCTCAGAATTCCATAGGTGTAATTGTGGTGGAGCCAACAAATGACAGTATTTTCTTAATCAATTCATTATAATATGATTTTGATAGTTTTAACGTGGAACATGCATGATCTTTATTTAAAATTAAATCCAATAGCCTATTAACATAACTTCTTCCAAATTGAATCCAGTAGTTAGCATGCTAATAGCTTTGTTTAAAGTTTTCGTGATGTCACTTAATTTTTCTTAAATATTTTTAGTAGTGGCTTGTTTATTCTAACTTCAAAGCTTTGTTCATTATTTTTTCCAAAACCCTATTTTATAAATTCCTAAACCCTAATTGCATGGTATGAGCCCTAAAATCCTAATTAATTCTATTTTCCAAAATCTTTACAGTAACTTAATACTTAAAAAATAATTATAATAATATTAGTTTCTCCAAACCCTAAAACCCTAGTTTTTGAATATAAACCCTAAAACTTTAGAACCCTAATCCTATTTTTTTTAAAAAAAAGGAAACCCTAAACCCTAACCGTATTTTCCTAAACCACAATTCATAAAACCCTAGCTTGTATATTTAGTCTTTAATTGTTATTTAAATCATGCTTTACACAATGTATTCTTAGTTTATATCTTCATATCTTGATCTTTATTTGACTTATAATGAACGGTTTACTTTCATGATGAATGGTTGAATGTCTTTTATCAGTTTACTTTATTTTTCATTATGTAAGGGGTATGTTTCCACCTTGTGGGTACCTCATTAATTAAGCTTCATGTAATTTAAATTATTTTTATATTTTGGGATTAATGTAAAGGATACGTTTCTACCTTTTGGTATGTATCCTATTTAGTTTTGGACATTGGACAATGTAAGGGCATTTTTTCATCCTCGGATAGGTGTCCATTTATTTATTTTATTTGGACATTACTATGATTTTTAATAAAGTATTTATTTATTCTTATGATCGCATGCAGTATGGATAATGTCATTATATTTAAGAAATTTATAATATTAAGACCTGAAAAGGAGATCAGTTTTAATGAACCGAGCGTTGTGGGGGTGTTGGGCCATTTCTCATCTTCCCCATGGGTACCCAACTTTTCAAACCCAATAGGGAATTGGGGATTCCTTAGGAATCGAGTCATCCACCCCTTTCTTTTTTCTTTTTGACCCATCCGGGTGGCGACTCCATTTTCTCCTTGTTTAGGCTCGTGTTCTCTAAGGGCCTGAGCCTAACAGTACCGAAGTCGCAAGAACCATTTCACGTGGGAGTGGAGGCGAAAATCCCCGCTCACACCAACATTATAAAGGGACTTTTGATCCATCACAGCAGCATCCTCAGTGGTCCTTATCATCCACCTCTACCTCCCCTCTGTCTCCTACATCTATTTGATTTTAGATTTTTTTTCCTTTTATTGCATTCATGCACTTTCTATATTTTTTATACTATTTATGGACATTTTCTTGTGTTTACATATATTTATTTTATACTTTTTAATTGATTTCATTTAATTTTCATTTACATATAAATTTGAATTTTTTATTTTAATTTCTTTAAAAGTTTTTATCTAAAACTTATAAAAAATAATAAAAATAAAAGAACAAAATTAAATAAAAAAATTAAAATTAATATTTTTATAATTAAAAATAAGTAATATTTAAATTTACTTTCAGATTTATTGCTGACAAAATTTTTATCGGTAAAAATTTATATTTTATTATAAAATTAATTATAAAAAAATTAAATTTACCGACAAAAAACCAATTTTTATTAGTATTAACTACAGAAATATTTTGTCACAATTACCAACAAAAACATATTTTGTCGGTATTAACGAAATAATTTATCGAGAGAAAATTCTTTTATCGGCAATATCATAGACCAGACAAGTTATGGGCTGGCAAATTTTTTGTCGTTAATACCGACAAAAAATTATTTCTATCAAAAATATTTATTGACGATATTTCTATAGGTAATACCAATGAAAATTTTCTCTCGGTAATTTATCAAAAAAATATTTTTTCTATTGATATTTTCAATTTTCGACAAAGAATTTGTTTGCATAAATTTTCTATTGGTAATTTATTGGTAAATTTAATTACCGACAAAAAATTTTTGATTATCGATAGATTTTTCTATCTATAATCTGTGACATTCTTGTAGTGGCCTTTATATATGATACATCACATAAATATGGGAATTAGGCCCAAAAGGTAAAAAAGAGTATCTTAGTAAGATATTTTGGCCTATCCAAAGGATATGTCTTCATAAGTAAGCAAGATAGTAGAAGAACAACTAAGTTTGAATCACAAGACATCACATTCTTAGAGAATGATTTTCCAAGGCAGGGTGATCTAAATCAAGACTTCTCCTTATATGAAACTAAGGATCAAAGTTCACAAATACCACTTCATCCGAATAGGAGGAATTTGGTGGACTTAACTCCACCAACTAGTCTGGATAAGAGTGATTGTAGATATTACAGTGATTCTGGTCTGAGTGGACATATGAATCCTAATTAAATTTGGAGTCCTATGGATCTTGATTTAATTGATGTTCCTATTTTTGAATTTGAAGAAAATGTTCCTCTAGATTCTGATTTAAGGTGCAGCGATCGTGGAATGGTTCCTCGCCGTCAATTTAGTATCGAAGGTAGTGATAGGATATTCGTGGCTTTTTCTAAAGACGAAGAGCCTAGAAACTTTAAAGAGGCTCTCTAATGCCCGACTAAGGATAATGTAACATCTACTTATTTACTAAAAATTAAATTAAATTAAATTAAATTAATAAATTAGAGGGTTAAATGAGGTGTTGGAAGTGAGAAAATATTATATATATATATTTATGTGTGTGTGAAATATAATGAAAATATAAATTCATATAAATTTAAAAGTAAGATACAAAAACAAAAAATGAATAGTATAGAGGGGCAAAATGGTAAATAAACTTTATAAAAATTTTAAATTAATAAAATAATTCAAAAAGAAAATAAATATGGATGGAAGACAAAAATTTGATTTAAAAATTATTAAATAATGAAATTTTGATTTAAAAATAATTAAATGATTACTTAATTAAAATAATTAAATATATATGGTTAGTATTTAAAGAAGAAGGAAAATCAAAATTTAAAAGTTATCTTCTTCCTCTCTTCTCCTCTCCAAACCCAAATTCTCCATAGCCAAAGAAAGAAAATTTTACTCTTCTAAACACCAAATTCTTCAAGCTTTCAAGAGATTAAGAGTAGATTTGGTGATTTCCCATCAAGTAAGTAAGTTTCTTACATGAAATTGTAAGATTCATTGAAGTTATGATTATGTATAATTTAGGATTTTGAATGAGTATGATATAATTGTTTGAATGGATATAAATGATCTTATTTTGATGAGTAAACAATAATTTTAAGGTTAGTTTAAAGAAAATTTTAGGTTTGGATAGGGTTTGGAAGAGAAAGTATGGAAATTAGGGTTTTGGAAAGGGTCTTAGAAAAAATGATGGCGCATTTGATCTTATGATTTAAATTATGTTGTTTAATTATGTTAATAATGAAAATTAATTTAAATTACCATTTATAGTTAGTTAGAAAGAAGTTCCAAAGTTGAAGTGAGTTAGGGCACATTTTAGGATTTTGGAAGGAATGTTTCTACATTGAGTTTTATTGCTTCAAGTGTTCTAAAATATAATTTTATATATGTATTCAAGCTTAAAAATCAATTTGGAATTGATTGAATTGGATTTTTAAGGTTAGAGAGCCTTAGGGCTAAGAAAAGGGAAAATTGAAGCAATGTGCTATAATTTGTGTTTTAAGCTTTAAACACCTTAAAATGTGATCCTAATATATGGTCTATTTTCATATTTTGGTTAGGTGTCGAGTCAATTGTTGTTTTCAAAAACTTAGTAGTGAAGGGATTTTTGGAGAAGTTGTGGAGAGTTATACTTTTTGGCTTGGAAGTGCTCTTATAAAGAGGTAAGTACATACTTTGAATGAAATGAAGTAGTTTGCACTTGTTGGCATGTTACATTGATATGTGATTTTGACTATGCTTCTTTGATGTGAGAATTCACGTAAAAAGAGTATAGATGTATGATTAAGTTATGAAATACACAATGTACTGGTGCAAAATGTGTAATTTACTTAATAAATTCATAATTAAGTCACATTTAGTATGTGACAAGAAATTTGATGAAGTTATTGTAATGTATTAAAGTAATGAGAAATTATTTAATGTATGTATGTCACATTGTATAATATCAATTTCCAGAGAAACTGTTTAATGTATTACAAGGCAAAATTGCTTAGCGCAATTTGTTTATTGCGTAGTTGACAGGTTTAATATAGAAAGCCCTGCGGGACCTGTGCAGAAGTAGAGTTTCTTGCTTATTTTTGGTATTTTATTTTGCTTCCATAGACCATGACTAGTAGCAAGCATGTAATGATTTCAATTTGGAAACTTATCTTTTAATTATGTACATTAAGTTAGTAAATATGAAATTGATGTAAATTATTATAGTTTGGTTTAAATTTTAGGAATTATGGATATGTATATGTATATTTGTGTGCTTGAATATTTTGGAGAAATGAAGGGTTCTTGAAAGTATGAAATGGTTGAAAATAATTTGGTGTATGTTTTCTTGCAGGTTGTGACAATTGTTATTTTTGGGAATATCCATATTATGGAAAAAATTGTGGTGAATTTTTCTAAGAGATTTTTTATTACATTTTTTATTTTTTTATAATTTAAATCACTAATGAATATTGTTATTTATGTATTGTGGTATAATTTGTGTTACGGAAACATTTTTCTTGGACATGTGGAAATTTTTAGTAAAACTGATTTGTGACGTTCTAGTACTGTATATACATATTTTACATAAACCGGGTGTATGTATTATGCATATATAAGGTATTAGGGTGTTATATTTATTTTGGTATCAGAGCCTAGATTTGAGGTTCTCGGCCTAAGTGGGTATTTGGAGAGAGAAAATGGGATTTTAAATGTGATTTTAAAATGTTATACATGCATTTGCACTTGTATTTTATTTGTTCCCTAATGTGTCAATTCTTTCTATATTTATAGACAAGGGCAAACATGGCATCTCGAACATATCAATATGGAGAGGGGAGTGTAGAAAATGTTGCTTTTAGCAAGGGTGTTGTAGGATCTAGTACCGTGATTGTTAGGGAGACATCAGTGCCAATTAGACCAGCAGTTAAGGAATTCTGCCAATCTTGGTGCAGTAAATGGTGGAGCTGTTATGATAGGCTCTGGTACAGTAGCCGCAGCAGCAGCTGCCAACTCTAACATATGATAAGTTAAAGAAGTATGGATATACAAATTTCTTTGGCACTACTGATTCGGTCATAGCGGATAGTGGCTAGACAGGGTTTAGATGATATTTATCCAGTTACAGGCCAGTGCGAAAAAGAAGTTTGATTATACCAAGTCTCTTCTGCAGAGGTATGCTTATAACTGGTGGAAGATAGTTCCCCATACAATGGATGATCCTCCAGTATTGACATATGATGATTTTCTACAGGAATTTGATAAGAAATACACCCCTTAAGAGTATAGAGATGCTAGGGAGATAGAGTTTTTGAGTTTAAAGTAAGAATCAAAGACAGTGACTGATTATGAGAAGGATTTCATCTGATTAAGCAAGTATGTAGGAGAGATTGTGTCTAATGAGATTGATAGGTGTCAAAGATTTGAGGAGGGTCTGAGGTCATCCATCATATGTCTAGTGGCAGAATCATAGTATGAGGATTTTTCCAAGTTGGTTGCAGCTGCCAGAAGTGTAAATAAGGCACAAGGACTTGCAGTAGCTGCTAGAGTGGAGAGTAAAGATAGGAGACCTCAGACTGAGGCAGAGTTATCATCATTAAAGAGAGGTAGAGAAGGTTCTTTATAAGAGGCTAGTAGAGGCCAGGTGCCTAACAAGGGTCCTCAGTAGCAGAGGTAGAGACAGGGACCTACAGCCTTTATAGCTAGTGCCTAGACCCCGGTTACTCAGGGATTTACTCATCTAGTTTATGCTTAGTGTGGTAGGACACATGGAGATGTCTATTGGAGAGCTAGAGCATCAATATTTTGTTTTAGATGTGGGTCACCAGATCATTTTTTTCAAAAATTTCATAGAAATGCTACAGCTAAGTCAGGCAAGACTATTAAGTCTAGACCCAGTAGTAGAGGGGGTCAAGGTCGCAGGGACTAGTAGACCATATCAAGCAGGATCATCACAAAGAGTCTATGTGATGTAGAGAAAGATAGATGCTTCATATGTTGTGCCAGGTACATTTCTTCTATTTGATACTTTTGCACATGGATTAATTGATATAGGATCAACACATTTATATATTAGTACATCTATTCTACCTATGAGTGATAAGAATTCTGAGTTCCTAGGATTTGATATGTTGGTTACTAACCCTTTTGGACATAGGTGGTAGTTAGTAGAATATACCGAGATTGTCCAGTAGTTGGTCATGATGAGAAATTTCTCATTGATCTGATTGAGATGCCCTTTAGGGAGTATGATTTGATTATAGGTATGGATTTCTTATCCATGCATGGGGTTGTGGTAGATTGTTAGCAAAAATGTGTTACTCTGAAAAGATGTGATGGGAAGGATGTAGTGGTATCCAGTGAGCAGAGGCAGCTCTCATCCATGTTTATTTTAGCCATTTTGGCTAGGAGGATGATTTGGAAGGGGTGGGAGGCCTTTTTGGCTTATGTGATAGATGCCAAAGTGATAGGGTTAGAGCTTGGAAGTATACTAATAGTTGTAAAGTTTCTCGATGTGTTCCTTGATGAGTTGCCATGAATACCTCCTAAGAGGTAGGTGGGTTTGGTATTGATTTGATGTCTGATACCACTCATATCTCTATTACTCCTTATCGGATGGCACCTACAGAATGAAAAGAGTTGAAGGTGTAGTTGTAGGAATTGCTTGATAAAGGGTTCATCTGCCCTAGTGTATCACCTTGGGGATCACCGATGTTGTTTATAAAGAAGAAGTATGACACCTTGAGGTTGTGTATTGATTACCAGTAGTTGAATAAGGTGACCATCAAGAACAAATACCCATTGCCTTATATCAATGATTTCTTTGCTTAGTTGAAGGGGCAAAGGTTGTATTCTCTAAGATTGACTTGAGATCAGGATATCATCAGTTGAGAGTTAGAGATATAGATGTATCCAATATGGCTTTCTGAATGAGGTATGGACACTATGAGTTTTTAGAGATGCCATTTGGATTTACTAATGCACTAACCGCATTCATGGTTTTGATGAATCAGGTGTTTAGGCCAAACTTAGGTCAGCTTGTAGTGGTGTTCATTGATCATATTTTGGTGTAACTCTTACGGTAAAGAAGAGCATGATAGGCATATGCAAATCATACTATATATATTGAGAGAGAAACAGTTGTATGCCAAGTTGTCTAAATTTGAGTTTTGGTTGGATCAGGTGACTTTTCTTGGACATATGGTTTCAACAAAGGGTATTAGAGTTAATCCGAGTAAAGTTAAGGCAATTTTGAATTGGAGTCCATCGAAGAATGTGATTGAGATCGTATGCTTTATGGGATTGGTTGGTCACTATGTTTGTGAAAGGATTTTCCATGATAGCTTCACCACTCACCAGATTACTTGAGAAATATAGGACCTTAAGTGCTACCACTTCTCCTAAAACCAATTGGTGTTGGGAAAGGTGCATACCCTAGCCTTATAGTGCATTCAGCACACACGAGCACCAACAACATTTTACTGTGACTTGGCCCCATACCTAGGCCTCTGCCATGGGACAATTGATGTCATACCATGTGTAACTATCTACCCCTCAACAATTGCTTGTACTGGGAATCAAACCTGTGACCTCAGCTGTGATACCACTTGTAGGACCTCAGGCACTACCACTTCTCATAAAACCAATTGGTGTTAGGAAAGGCGCATACCCTAGCCTTATAATGCATTCAACACACACGAGCACCCACATCATTTATCTTTGACGTGGCCCCACACCTAGGCCTCCGCCACTGGATAATTGATGCCACACCTTGTGTAACAGGAAAGATGTGAAATTTGTATGGACTAACCAATGTTAGTTGAGCTTTGATCAGTTGAGTGACATATTAACTCAAGCTCCAATTCTTACTCTTCCTATAGAAGGCAAACCATATATGATATATGGTGATGTGTCACATAATGGTTTGGGCTGTGTCTTGATGCGGTAGGGTAAAGTTATTGCATATGATTTTAAATAGTTGAAGCCTTATAAGTTAAACTATCCAACTCATTATTTGGAGTTAGTAGCCATTATTTTTGCATTGAAGATTTGGGGACACCACTTATATGGAGAGAAGTGTTTTATTTACTCTAATCACAAAAGTTTAAAGTATTTAGGTGTCTAGAAATAGTTGAATCTTTGGGAGAGGCAATGGCTAGAGTTAATAAAGGATTATGACTGTCTAATTAATTATCACCATGGCAAGGCAAATATAGTTGCAGACACATTGAGTAAAAAATCAATGGCAGGGTTAACTGGCTATGCTCTCATGTTGCTTGTTAAGTTGAGAGCATTGCATGTCAAATTTGAGGTTTGTGATGACAGTGCTCTTATAACTCAATTGCAATTGAGGCCATTATTGCTTGATCAGATTATAAAGGCACAGATGTCAGATTTGAAATTATAGAGAATTGTGGAGGATTGTCAAAAGGGGGAGAGCGGAGATTTTCTTGTGAGGGATGATGGTGGTGTGTGGTATAGAGATAGATTATGCATTCCTGACAATGTAGAATTGAGGAAAAGGATTCTAAAGGAGGCACACCAATATCCTTTTGCTATGCATCCTAAAAGTACCAAGATGTATCATGATTTAAAAAAGCAGTACTGGTGGTCAGGTATGAAGAAGGATATAGCAGAGTTTGTATCGAGATGTCTTTCTTGTCAAAAGATGAAGGCTAAACATCAGGTTCCTTTAGGATTGTTGTAGCATTTATCAGTACCTGAGTGAAAGTAGGAGAGAGTGACCATAAATTTTATTGCTGGATTACCTTTGACCCAGAGGAAGCATGATGCAATTTGGGTGATTATGGATAGATTGACGACGTTAGCTCATTTTCTTCTAGTTAAGATGGATTACTCTCTTGATAGGTTGGTTGAGTTGTATATCAGTGAGATAGTGAAATTTTATGGAGTACTAGTTTCATTAGTATCTAACTGAGATCCTAGATTCACATCGAGATTCTGAAGGAATTTGCAGGATACACTGGATAGTCGATTGCATTTTAGTACTGCTTTCAATCCACAAATAGATGGATAATCAAAGAGAGTGATTCAGATTTTAGAGGACATGTTGAGAGGTTGTGTTATTGAGTTTACTAAGAGCTAGGATAGGCATGTACCTTTGGTTGAGTTTGCATACAATAACAGTTTCTAGTCCAGCATTGGGATGACTCTTTATGAGGCCTTGTATGGCAAGAAATGTAGGGCACCATTGTGTTGGGATAAAGTTGGAGAAGGCAAGTTAGTAGGTCATGATTTGATCAAGGAAATAGAGGAAAAGGTTAAAGTAATTTGGGATAGATTGAAAGCAGTTTCAAATCAATAGATATCCTACTAAGATTTTATAACATCCTTAAATAATCCAATTATAGAACTATCCAAAGATGTAACTTTGAATTCTTACACTATTTTAGCTCAATTCGATACTTACATTCTAGTAAATATGAACAAAACTTAGATTGGAACTTGTTTCATTTGCTTATGCACTTTTTACTATAGAATTTTTTTTCTAGACAATATGCTTAAAGAACTTAACATCATTAGCAATCTAATAAGTCAAATACACACTAATAAAACATCATCAAAAGAACATCCTTTCACAAATCGATATAAATTTTACAAATTATTCAAACCGCCACTTTAAATAATTATATTCAAAGGTATATAATCTTTACACTACAAATAAATTTGTATAATCTCCATACATTTAACTAATCTATATTGTAATATCCCAAAGTATGCCCTAGAAGTTTGGTATAATAATTGTTGTAATTGGATTAAGTGTATATGTGTTTAATTGGAAAGAGAAAGGAAGTGAAGAGAGAATGTATATGTTGTATATATAGTGATATATACAACATATACAAGTCAAAATGTGAAGTCAAAAGATGATTAGTTAATGATTTTAAATTAATTATATTAATTAAGTGGAATTTGAGTGAGTGGAAGTGGATGCAGATATTTAGAATATTCTAATATTAAAATGCTTGGAGGAGAGGGTTTTGAGGAGATAGTGGGTGAGAATTTGACTTTGACTTCTTTGCTTTCTTCTTTCTTTCTTTCTTCTTCGTGGTTCACCTTCCTCTTCTTTTCTTTTCTTTGTTTGGCTGGTCCTCCTTAGCAAGAGAGCAAGAGAGAGATTTGATCTTTCATACTCAAGATTGAAGGAAGTTTTCAAGTGATCAAGTTGGAAATTTAAGAGTTTCTCCATCTTTGGTAA
The DNA here is from genome assembly GCA_947685225.1 of Garcia nutans. NCBI lineage: Eukaryota > Viridiplantae > Streptophyta > Magnoliopsida > Malpighiales > Euphorbiaceae > Garcia > Garcia nutans. The sequence goes on from CANTUV010000011.1 coordinate 39,272,271, forward strand.
GTTTTCCACTTGATTCTTTGATTTTCTTTGAGTTTGTGAGTTGAGATTGTGGTTGATATGTGTTTGTTTGATTGTGGTGTGTTTAAGAGTGTTTGGTTCAATTGATTTTGGATTTTGGGGTTAAATTGAAGGAAAGAGTAAGTTTGTTGGATGAGAAAGTGTTGTGGTTGTGTTTTGGGTTTGTGGTGATGATTATGATTTGTGTTTGATGTATGTTTGAGTTGTTTTGGGTGTTTTTGTAAGTTATTATGGTTTATGGGTGTGTTTAATTAAGTTTGTTTGAAGTGGAAGATGGTGAAAGTAAGAGGTTTGTTGGATGTGTTGTGCTTGTTGCCGGAATCTGGATTTTTGGCCTGACACGCCCATGAGCACGGCCAAGTCTTTGGGCATGTCAATGGTTCTGTGTTACAGTAGCATTTACACGTCCAGTGACACGCCCATGTCACTGAGCGTGTCATAGCTATTGTGTGGGTGAAGGATTGACACGGTCATGAGCACGCCCATGTTGTTGGACGTGTCAATGTTTCTGTGAGACAGAATGTATTACACATTCAGTGACATGCCCATGGTTATGAATATGTCAAAGCTTCTGTGTTGTGGAGTTAGGGCACGGTCAGGGACACGCCCATGTTGTTGAGCGTCTCATGTTTAGAGTTTGCTCTAGTTGGTTCTTAGCTTTTTTATCTTATATGTATTTCTAGGTGAGTGTGTATGATTACCTTTGGTTTAGGTTGTGAAGAAGTGGAATTGCCCTAACCTAAGTGTTGAGGATTCTTGGAGGAGGAAGTGTATAGATTGGTGTGAGTTGGTTTTGAGGTAAGTACAAACTACATGGTTGCATAGATTTACATGATTTTGATACTTAACATATTTGGTTGTACATATGTCAAGTAATTGATTACATTGTTAATACATTTGATGAATGTTATGATTTGTATAATTTGAATGATTGATGAGCATTTAAAATATATGTTAATGCAATTGGTTGTGTACAATTGAATGATGAATTGAGATATAATGAATTGTGAAGCCAATGTGATTGGTTATGATGAGTCAAATGAAATAAGTGGGGCATGTTTGCCTAGATGATGATATTCAATGCATTTAATTATGTATACTCTATTGATGAGATGAGGAGCCATGGTTGTTGGCTATAATGATAATGATGCAACTGAGATGATTGAGGCATGGTTGCCCAAGTGATGATGAGAAAATGAGAATGAAATTGATAATGAAATAATGAATGAATTGTGTGTCTAATGTGTTATTCCATTTTCAGAGTTTTGTGGTTGGTGGCATGCCTATAGTAACAATCTCTTGAAGTTAGGTTGGGCTTGATCCTTGAAGCCAAGTTGGGTTGAAGTTTACCATGCTTAACTCCCCTTGAAGCTTGGTTGGATCTAGTCCTTGAAGCCTAATTGAGATGTTACAACCCTTGAAGCTAGGTTGGGTTTGGTTCTTGAAGCCAAGTTGGGTTGATACTTAGCATGCTTTGTTCCCCTTGAAGCTTTGTTGAACCTAAATCCTTGAAGCCTAGTTGGGATAATGATAATGATGAATGTAATAATTAAACCAAAACATTAACTCTGAAAGTTGAATGGCATATTAGTGTCTTTTGGGCCCATGCTTGTCTTTGTTTTTAATGTGATTCTTGCATTGTTAAACCAATGAATAATGAGATACATGATGTGTAATATGTTTATGAATGTGGCATGGGAAGCTATGTTGAGTAATGAAACTATGAAGATACAACATGAATGTTTTGATTTGATATGGAACAATGTAAGGTTTTAAAATATAATATTTTTTGTTATGGCGTATGAAAATTGATTGTGTGACATTGGCATTGCATTGAAGCATAGTATTATTGTAGTTTGTACCACTAAGCCGTTGGCTTAGCGAAAGTGTGATTCGTCGTGCAGGTGACAGAGAAGAACCGGAGAGTTCCTCTAGGCCGAGTAGAGTTTAGATTTTGAGGTGTTGATAGTGGAGCTTAAAGATCAAAGACATACTGCCAAACATGTATATATTTTATGTTTTGTAAAACTTGAGTTTTGATGTATATGTATTTGTAAATATTTGTTATACTTTCTGCTGCATTTTGAATAAACATTTTTATCTATTGTGTTTTATAATATAACTTAAATGTTTTGAGTCTGCTTATAATATTTTAAAAGAAGTGAGTCGTTTGTTAGTAAACCGTGGCATTACTATATTCAGTATACGTATATTACGATCGTAATAGCATGTTGTGTACGTATACGGGGTATAGAGGTGTTACAATTATTTTGGTATCAGAGCCTAGGTTTGAGATTCTCAACCTAGGTCAATTGTAAGAAAAAGGAAATTTTGAGTTTTAAATACGGTTTTTAAATAAGATACATGTTTTGGTATTGGCAGTCTTTGATCTTTAATGAGGTATATTCTGCTGTGTTTGCAGAGATAGGTAGTGATGGCATCCCATTCACGTCAGTCTGTAGAAGGTAGTGCGGAGAGTGTAGCTCCTGAAGAGGGTAGAGATGGAGCTAGGGTTGAGAGAGTTAGTGAGGCACCTGTTTCTGTGCCAGAGAGATCAGCTGCTGAGGAGGTTCCGCCGGTTAGTTACGGCATATGGTAGAATTGTTGAGGGGAACTCCAGTGCAGCAGCCACCACCACCACCACAACCTCAAGTGCCAGTGAGACATTATGATAAGTTGAGAAAGTATGGAGCTGAGGATTTCTTGGGCACTACAGATCCTACAGTAGCTGAGCAGTGGTTGGATAAAGTGCAAAGGATATTTATCCAGTTGCAAGCTACTCCAAATGAGAAATTTGATTATGTTAGATCCTTATTGCAGAAGGATGCTTATGATTGGTGGAAGACGGTTCCTCATGCCATGGATGATCCACCTACATTATCTTATGGGGATTTTCTGAGGGAGTTCGAGCAGAAATATACTCTGAGGGAGTATAAAGATGTTAAGAAGATGGAATTCCTGAATTTGAGGCAAGACAACCGGACAGTGACAGAGTATGAGATAGAGTTCATCCGGTTGAGTCACTATGCCGGGGGGATTATCTTTGATGAAATAGACCGGTGCAGGAGGTTTGAGGAGGGATTGAGGCCCTCTATTATGTGCATTGTAGCTGGTTCTCGGTACCAAGATTTCTCTCTGCTAGTTGCAGCAGCTAGAAGTGTTGAGAGAACACAAGGTATTGCAACAGCTGCTACTGAGGAGGAGACCAGAGTTAGAAGATCCCAGTTTGAGGCAGGATCTTCATCTATAAAGAGAGGCTGAGGGAGTTTTGTTCCGAGAATCAGTAGGAGCTTGAGGCAGTCAGGTAGGTTAGTTCACTATCAGAGGCAGAGGCCAAGACCTACAGTTTCTGTAGCTAGTGCTCCGACTCCAGTGGTTCAGAGATCTACTCCACCTGTATGTGTTCATTGTGGAGGACCCATGGGGGTGCTTGTTGGAAGACGGGTGGATCAGGAGTATGCTTTAGATGTAGGTCACCAGCTCATTTTATTAAAGATTGCCCTGAGATGCAGGATGATAGACGGACTGATACTGCAGCTTCTCGACCCAGTGTCAGCAGAGGTTGTCGAGGGGGCAGAGGTTTCAGTAGAGGTGGTAGACCTGGGTTTATTCAGAGGGGAGGATCTTCATCCAGAGGCAGTAGGCCAGATGAAGCCGGATCTTCTTAGAGAGTGTATGTGATGCAGAGGCAGCCGGATGCTTCAGCAGTTATAGCGGATACATTTTCCTTATTTGATATTCTAGTTCTTGCTTTGAATGATCCAGGATCTACTCATTCATACATAAGTGCATCTATATTGCCTGTGTCTGAATTGCATTCAGAGTCCTTAGGATTTGATGTTTTGGTAACAAATCCTTTAGGACATAGTGTTGTGGTGAGTAAGGTACATCGTGATAGTGCAGTGGTAGTGCAAGGTGAAGAGTTTCATGGAGATTTAATTGAAATGCCTTTTAAGGAATATGATTTGATCTTAGGCATGGATTGGTTGTCTAAGCATGGAGCTGTGGTAGACTGTCAAAAGAAATGTGTTACTTTAAAAACCAGTGATGGTAGAAATGTGATGGTGTCTAGTGAGCAGAGATAACTTGCATCCTTGTTTGTATCAACTGTAGCAGCTAGAAAGTTGATTAGAAAAGGGTGTGATGCTTATCTTGCTCATGTTGTGGATACCAGAGTAGTGGGTTCTCAACTTGACAATATAACCACAGTTGCAGATTTTCCAGATGTGTTTCTTGAGGAGTTGCCAGGGTTACCCCCTGATAGAGAGGTTGAGTTTGGTATTGATTTGTTGCCTGGTACCAATCCCATCTCTATCACTCCTTATAGAATGGCACCTGCAGAGTTGAGAGAGTTGAAGGTACAGTTGCAGGAGTTGTTGGATAAAGGGTTTATTCGCCCTAGTGTTTCTTCGTGGGGAGCTCCTGTTTTATTAACACTACTAGAACTACACAATGATAATTAGCTTCCCCGGCAACGGCGGCAAAAACTTGTTGCGCTCTAATTAACACTAATAGAACTACACTCGCAAGTATACGAGGCTGCTGTTGCGCTCGAATTAAGTACTACTACAAGTGGCACTCGCAAGTATACGAGGTAGCTATAGCAAAGGTGATCGCCCCAAGGTCGTTTCCCTAAGAGGGTGTGGTTTGTAATAGCTTGATTAAAGCAATTAAATTAAAAGCGAGAGTTTGTTTTGTTGGAATGTAAAAGAACAATTTAAACCTAAGATTAACGTATGTAGGGTTTGATGTGTGTGATGGGTGCACAAGATCAATTCAGTTCTTGGAAAGTGCCTAGGGTTATAGGTTCATTCAATCAAAGCTCAATTCTCAATTATCCATTAGTATAGCCTTGTAATTAATTTGTTCCTTAAGGTTAATTAGTCAATTACCAATTCATTAGTTCTCACATTCATGAAATAGCAATAACAAATTGTTTTACATTACTAAATTAATGAAACCCTAGAACTTATATTTCTAATTCATTCATAGGGTAGTCGATTGCATAATTCCGATACCAAATTTCACCTCTCGGTCCTTCATTCAATATCTAGAGATCAATAGGTAGCTAATCTATTAACCTAGCATACAATCCAACGCAATCAACCAACAACAAGGTGCATCAATGGAAATATCAAATCAAAGCATTCAATCAAATATACTACAAACCCTAAGCATGGGTATTTAGCTCAACATCATCAAATTCAAACATTCATTCAACTCAATATAAATCAAGAACAAATTGTTCATTGTAATATCAATCTCTTAATACAACAAAAACAATATTGAAATTAATTAAAAGAGAGAATAGAAAAACCCCTTGTGAAGATGCCAAGAGTAGGATTACTAGTCTTCCTCCTAGCTCCACTTTGATATTTGATGAAGAACTCAAGCCCTCTTCAATGGTTGATTTCCCTTTTGCAATATGGAATGGAGCTTTCTCAAGTCACCAATCCTTCAATTGATTGTGCCTTTGGAAGATAGAAAGGAGCTTTCTCAAGTCACCAATCCTTTCAATGAAGCTTCTTCAACCATTGAGAGCTTATTGACCCACTGATCCCAAAGAACCAAATTGAAGCTTGTCAATGGAAGATGGAGAAGATGAAGATGGAGGATGAAGATGAGGGACAAGGAGAGTGTCACTCTCTCCTCATCCCAAGTTATGAGTTCCCTCTCTTCTCTTTTCTTTTTGTTCTCAAAACCCTAGCCGCTCTCCAGTCTCCCCTCGTTTCTATTCGTGCGAAAGAATTTATACACTTTTCAGGTGGGACACGGCCATGTTACAGGAGACTTGGCCGTGTCTGAGGTGAATTGGAGGGACACGGCCAGTGACTGTGCCGTGTCCCTTGCTTGTGTTCGCTTCTGTCTCAGAGGTTCTTCTTTTCTTCTTTGGTTGAGTGACACGGCCGTGTTTGGAGTGACTTGGCGGTGTTGGATCATTTTGGAGGGACACGGCCAGTGACTTGGCCGTGTCCCTTGCTTGTGTTTGCCTCTAAGAGAATTTCTTCTTCTTTGCTTTGGATTTAAGTGAGACACGGCCAAGTTGGAGCAACTTGGCCGTGTCTGGGCTTCTTTGGAGGGACACGGCCAGTGACTGGGCCGTGTCCCTTGAGTGTGTCAGCTACTGTTATTCGTTCTTTACTCTTCTTGCACTGCTTTGATCCTCCAAGGGTCTTTTTGCTCAAAAACCTAAAAACAAACACAATAAACAAACTTAAAACAAAAATCAATCAAAACATTAACTAAAACACACATAAAATCATAATAAAAACTAGTACAAAAATGACCTAAACAACTACCCCACACTTAACTCCTTGCTTGTCCTCAAGCAAGACTAAAATCAAAACACACTAACTAGATGAATTTTGTTAAGTTCAAGAGTTATAAAGATGCATCAAGACTTCCCTATCCCTAAATCCGCAATCAATATCGAATCAAACAAAATCGACACTCATGCAATTAAGTGGTTCTCCATGCATAACCAATGTTATCGCTCCCTCACCAACTCTTACAAGTGTTTGATCATGGTGGTGTTTACACTCATAACAATCAATGAAAGATTATTACCATAGGCTTCCTTATCAATCAAATCTCCACCACCAAATTTCAATCAAGCATCAATCAAAAGGTCTTTCTTTTGGTTGTAATGGGGCTAAGGTAAAGGCATGACATTTAGGAAATGTAAGCTTAATCATTAAGTTCAAGAGCACTTCAAGAATGAAGTAACCGATCATATGTATAACTAACAATCCCAAAACACCTTCCTCTCATATACCCATTGACATTAAAGAGCTTTTCAAGGGAACTCACTTATTAAATCTTGTAATGATACATTACAACCCTTTCACCAAGAAGAACAATTATTCTTATTATTATATACATATATTTTCTTTTTCTTTTTCTTTTTCTCTTTCTCTTTTTTTTATTTATTTTTTTTCTTTTTCTTGTACACAAGTTTTTGTACAAGTTTTTATTTTGCTTTGCAATCTTAAACCTACTAAATTTAACCCCACACTTAATTCAACACAACACTCGGTCATAAACGCTCTTAAAATGCTCTTGACCTAATGAAAGGGTAAGAGTTAAACAACAAGGTTCAAGCTAATGGTGTTGTGAGAAAGAAAGAAAAGGAAAATAAAATAAGCTCAAAATTGGCTAACTAAAGTTAAAAATAGGGTTGGTCTTTTTAAGCCAAAGTGGGTTCACCTAATTGCCTTAATCATCTTGATGCCAAATTGAAATTTTTATGTAATCTTAAAATGCATGTCAAAGCAAGTTCTAGCAATTCATCAATCAATGATGTTCACCCACAAAAAGAATAATAAGTTGATGGCTCAATTCCTCACAAGGTTAATGGCAATGCAAGGAAAAACCAACAAAATTGACAATAAGCACCAAATCTACTCAATTCTCCAAATCATGCTTCAAAAATTCAAAGGTCATCAATCAACAATTTTATAACAATTGAACTTTCTAAAATTCATTTATTCAAAGAAAAATATTAAAAACATTAACTAAAACTTAAATAAAAACAATTTAAAGGTAAAATCACAAAAACACAAAATACAATTAAAAGTAAAAACATAAAACACCAAATGCACCCCACACTTAAAAATTAACATTGTCCTCAATGTGAGCATGCATACTACAGAGAAAGTTTAGATGATACCTGATTTCCATCGTTCCCATATACGATGTGTGGGGCTCCTTCCACCCATAATGCAATTGGAGCCCATGACTGAGAGGATGAACACCTTGCAACTTTGAAAAGTGCCTAATATATTGAAAAGCTTAGGTAGCATTCTTAGGGGAGCAATTGTCCAAAAAGAACATGTGAGGGTTGTCTTAGCTTGATGTTTTAATGCTATAGGGATGTAGTAAGAATCTTTTTCAGTTTGCAACATGGTTTTATATGGTTTTTGCTCATTCTCACCACCAAGAGTGGGAGAGATGATAATTTGTTGCATACTGTATTCCCCAACCAAAACATCTTTCAAAATTTCTGGGGTCTTTTTAAGTTCAACCAAGTTTGGTTGAATGTGTTCTACATTCTCTTTAGCAATTTGAAGTTCTCCCTCAACAATCTCATTATTCTCTAGTAAATTGCTCTCATCAATTTCTAATTTGGAAGAATTAGGCTCTACGTCTATGGTCATAGCCACCTCAAGCTTACCTACACTATCTTCTCTATAGGGCATGTCATGAAGTTCAAAAAATTGCATACCTTGTTTCTCTACATTCAGCTTATATGGGAATAGGATTGGTGGCATACAAGGACTTGGAGGTTCATGCAATTTTGTTGAAGTCGATGCTTCCAAATTCTCCTCCTCCTTTGATTGAATTAACTCCTCTATGTTTGATTGCATTTCCTCGCCATCTTCTTTTTTGTTAGTTCCTGCATCAAAGGAATCACAAAAATCGTTATATATTACCTGTTCATTCTTAAAATTTGTGATTACCTTAATTTGCTCTAATTGGCTAGGAAATTCCTCCTCTTGGTGTTCTTGGAGTTGATGTGCCAGTTGCCCAAGTTGCATTTCCACCCTCTTCAATGTTTCTTCCAAAGAATCTAACCTCTCATTGCTTCTTTCCTGAATTTCTGTGCTAATTTGAATGTAAGCATTCAAATCATCTTCCACTGTGGATGTCTTGTATTGAATCTGATTTTGTGCACTAGTTTGAATGAAGGCATTCAAACTATCTTCCAAAGTGGGTTTCTTAAGGAAATCTTGATTTGAATATTGTTCTTGAGAGTAAGAACTTCTCTGGTAAGGTTGAAAAAAATTTGGAGGTGGAATGTGCTGTTGGTTTTCCAAAGAAAAATTTGGGTAGTTTCTCCAATTTGGGTTACAAGGATTGGAATATGGGTTACTTCTACCCCTTTGCTGGAAACTTTCATAAGCATATTCTTCCTCTTGCCTCTCTTGATATTGTCCATAACCAAATGAACACATGTTTGCGTTATGTTCTGCAGTGCCACATGCTGAACATACTCTTCGAGTAGGCATAGGTGTTTGTCCTCTTGCATTTAGCATCTTAAGTTGGTTCATTAATTCTGCTAAATGCCATGCCATGTCAGAGTTAGGGCTATCATCGTAAACCCCTACGTACCTTGAAAATTGCATGTTTACACAAGGCACTTAGAAACTTAAATAAAACAAACAAATAATTAAATTGAAAGAAAAATAAAACAAACAAACAATGCACAGAAAATAAACAAACAATGAAAAGAAAAATCAAACTATCACTACTTAACAACCTTCCTCGGCAGCGGCGCCAAAAACTTGTTGCGCTCGAATTAAGTACTACTACAAGCGACACTCGCAAGTATACGAGGTAGTTGTAGCAAAGGTGATCGCCCCAAGGTCGTTTCCCCAAGGAGGTGTGGTTCGTAATAGCTTGATTAAAGCAATTAAATTAAGAGCGAGAGTTTGTTTTGATGGAATGTAAAAGAACAATTTAAACCTAAGATTAACGTACGTAGGGTTTGATGTGTGTGATGGGCGCACAAGATCAATTCAGTTCTTCGGAAAGTGCCTAGGGTTATAGGTCCATTCAATCAAAGCTCAATTCTCAATTATCCATTAGCATAGCCTTGTAATTAATTTGTTCCTTAAAGTTAATTAGTCAATTACCAATTCATTAGTTCTCACATTCATGAAATAGCAATAACCAATTATTTTACATTACCAAATTAATGAAACCCTAGAACTTATATTTCTAATTCATTCATAGGGTAGTCGATTGCATAATTCCGATACCAAATTTCACCTCTCGGTCCTTCATTCAATATCTAGAGATCAATAGGTAGCTAATCTATTAACCTAGCATACAATCCAACGCAATCAACCAACAACAAGGCGCATCAATGGAAATATCAAATCAAAGCATTCAATCAAATATACTACAAACCCTAAGCATGGGTATTTAGCTCAACATCATCAAATTAAAACATTCATTCAACTCAATATAAATCAAGAACAAATTGTTCATTGTAATATCAATCTCTTAATACAACAAAAACAATATTGAAATGAATTAAAAGAGAGAATAGAAAAACCCCTTGTGAAGATGCCAAGATTAGGATTACTAGTCTTCCTCCTAGCTCCACTTTGATATTTGATGAAGAACTCAAGCCCTCTTCAATGGTTGATTTCCCTTTTGCAATATGGAATGGAGCTTTCTCAAGTCACCAATCCTTCAATTGATTGTGCCTTTGGAAGATATAAAGGAGCTTTCTCAAGTCACCAATCCTTTCAATGAAGCTTCTTCAACCTTTGAGAGCTTATTGACCCACTTGATCCCAAAGAACCAAATTGAAGCTTGTCAATGGAAGATGGAGAAGATGAAGATGGAGGATGAAGATGAGGGACAAGGAGAGTGCCACTCTCTCCTCATCCCAAGTTATGAGTTCCCTCTCTTCTCTTTTCTTTTTGTTCTCAAAACCCTAGCCGCTCTCCAGTCTCCCCTCGTTTCTGTTCGTGCGAAAGAATTTATACACTTTTCAGGTGGGACACGGCCAAGTTACAGGAGACTTGGTTGTGTCTGAGGTGAATTAGAGGGACACGGCCAGTGACTGGGCCGTGTCCCTTGCTTGTGTTCGCTTCTTTGTCAGAGGTTCTTCTTTTCTTCTTTGGTTGAGTGACACGGCCGTGTTTGGAGTGACTTGGCCGTGTTGGATCATTTTGGAGGTACACGGCCAGTGACTTGGCCGTGTCCCTTGCTTGTGTTTGCCTCTGAGAGAATTTCTACTTCTTTGCTTTGGATTTAAGTGAGACACGGCCAAGTTGGAGCAACTTGGCCATGTCTGGCCTTCTTTGGAGAGACACGGCTAGTGACTGGGCCGTGTCCCTTGAGTGTGTCAGCTATTGTTCTTCGTTCTTTGCTCTTCTTGCACTGTTTTGATCCTCCAAGGGTCTTTTTGCTCATAAACCTAAAAACAAACACAATAAACAAACTTAAAACAAAAATCAATCAAAACATTAACTTAAACACACATAAAATCATATTAAAAACTAGTACAAAAATGACCTAAACAGCTGCTGTAGTATCTTTGGTGAACACCTCAAGGTCGTCACACAGGGAAGCTAGATAAGCTAATTGATTATCATATTGCAAATAACAAATTATCAATAAATTTAAACTGTTAACAACTAATGAAGATAGATCAAGTGGAATTTAAAACAATGAAAGTAAACTGAGTTGATATATTGATTCACTTAATAGAAAGGTCTAGGGTTTGCACTTCTCTACTAACTTATATGTATGAATGGTTATTCATCTTAACCAATTTAATTTCAAAGATCAGATTTCAAGCAACTTAATTAATCTAATCAAGGAAATAAGCTCTTGTATTCAAACCTCTTTCAAATAATCTTGTTACAATCAAAATGATCCTTTTCTTAGGTTATATTTCTAATTCACCTAAGTCCCTAATTGAATTGTTCCAGCATTAGACTTCATTTCTCAATCCTTCATCTAATACTTAAAACACATAATTGGTGGCCAATCAATTATATATTAACAGTAATCCATTCAATTAAGGCTAAAGAAATAATTCAGTTAAGAGCAATAACCAATTCAAACAATCATAGTAGATCCATACAAACCCAAGACTAGATCAAATTAGTTCATAATAATGCTGTCAAATAGATTCATCTCATTAAAATTCAAAGAAATTAATTTAGACATAATAAAATTCATGAATACAATTCCAATGAAACTTAAGAGATAAAGTTTGAGAACAAAACCAAATTACAAACTTTCTTTAGCTTCTGAAGAATCTCTTGTTCAGATCATTGCTAGAAGAATATTGCAGTGGCTAAAACAAATTTAATCTAGACTATTTGTATCAAAGTGTAATCAAAATTCTCCAAGAAAACAAATGGAAGCTCAAAGGTTATTGTTTTACGGCTGATAAACTGTGTGTCTTCAAAAACCCTAATCCTCTTATTTATATGAAACCTGGCTTAAAAATCCGCATTTTCTTTCTTCCTTTAGTCCATGGAGTGACACAGTCAATGGCTTGGCTGTGTCTACTGAATGTGTTCGCTTCTATGTAATCCTTCATATATGCTTCTTTGGAATTGAGTGTGACATGGACCTGAGTGTGTCACCTACTGATCTCTTCGTTCTTTGCTCTCTTTCCTTTGGTCTTCTTCCTTGGCTAAGTATGGGACACGGCCAAGCTTGTGGTCGTATCATGTGACAAGGCCAGTGGCTTAGCCGTGTCACCTGAGTGTGTCACTTACTGCCAAATTTTTCTTCTTCTCTTGGTTCCTTGGTTTTGCCCTTAAGATGAGACACTGCTTCATGCTATTCTTTCTCCAAGGAAATATTTTGCATATTAACCTAAAACAAACACTTGAAACAAATTTTAAACAAGAATCAAATGAAACATTAACCAAAAACACATAAACACCACACTAAAAACTAAGACAACAATGACAAAAACACTGAAATAAATTAAAACTACCAAAATTAATGAAAACACTAAATAAACAGATTAAAACTACCAAAATACCTAAAGAAAACAATAATCATCATAATAAATAAGATACAATTCTATGACAAAAACTAATAAAATAGCTAAACCGGTGAGAGAGGCTCAAAGGAGACTTAACCCTAATATGAGCGAAGTAGTGAAGAAGGAGGTTCTTAACCCTACTAGAACTACACTCGCAAGTATACGAGACTGCTGTAGTATCTTTGGTGAACACCTCAAGGTTGTCTCACAAGGAAGCTAGATATGCTAATTGATTATCATATTGCAAATAACAAATTATCAATAAATTTAAACTGGTAACAATTAATGAAGATAGATGAAGTGGAATTTAAAACAATGAAAGTAAACTGAGCTGATATATTGATTCACTTAATAGAAAGGTCTAGGGTTTGCACTTCTCTACTAACTTATATGTATGAATGGTTATTCCTCTCAACCAATTTAATTTCAAAGATCAGATTTCAAGCAACTTAATTAATCGAATCAAGGAAATAAGCTCTCGCATTCAAACCTCTTTCAAATAATCTTGTTACAATTAAAATGATCCTTTTCTTAGGTTATATTTCTAATTCACCTAAGTCCCTAATTGAATTGTTCCAGCATTAGACTTCATTTCCCAAACCTTCATCTAATACCTAAAACACATAATTGGTGGCCAATCAATTATATATTAACAGTAATCCATTCAATTAAGGCTAAAGAAATAATTCAGTTAAGAGCAATAACCAATTCAAGCAATCATAGTAGATCCATACAAACCCTAGACTAGATCAAATTAGTTCATAATAATGCTGTCAAACAAATTCATCTCATTAAAATTCAAAGAAATTAATTTAGACATAATAGAATTCATGAATACAATTCCAATGAAACTTAAGAGATAAAGTTTGAGAACAAAACCAAATTACAAACTTTCTTTAGCTTCTGAAGAATCTCTTGTTCAGATCTTTGCCAGAAGAATATTGCAGTGGCTAAAAAAAATTTAATCTAGACTGTTTGCATCAAAGTGTAATCAAAATTCTCCAAGAAAACAAATGGAAGATCAAAGGTTATTGTTTTAGGGATGATAAACTGTGTGTCTTCAAAAACCCTAATCCTCTTATTTACACGAAACCTCGCTTAAAAATCCGCATTTTCTTTCTTCCTTTAGTCCATGGAGTGACACGACCAAGCTGGTGGCTGTGTCATGTGACACGGCCAGTGGCTTGGCCGTGTCTACTGAATGTGTCCACTTATGTGTAATCCTTCATATATGCTTCTTTAGAATTGAGTGTGACACAGCCAAGCTCCTGGCCGTGTCATGTGACACGGCCAGTGGCTTGGCCGTGTCACCTGAGTGTGTCACCTACTGATCTCTTCATTCTTTGCTCTCTTTCCTTTGGTCTTCTTCCTTGGCTAAGTATGGGACACGGCCAAGCTTGTGGCCGTGTCATGTGACAAGGCCAGTGGCTTAGCCGTGTCACCTGAGTGTGTCACTTACTGCCAAATTTTCCTTCCTCTCTTGGTTCCTTGGTTTTGCCCTTAAGATGAGACACTGCTTCATGCTATTCTTTCTCCAAGGAAATATTTTGCATATTAACCTAAAACAAACACTTGAAACAAATTTTAAACAAGAATCAAATGAAACATTAACCAAAAACACATAAACACCACACTAAAAACTAAGACAACAATGACAAAAACACTGAAATAAATTAAAACTACCAAAATTAATGAAAACACTAAATAAACGGATTAAAACTACCAAAATACCTAAAGAAAACAATAATCTTCATAGTAAATAAGATACAATTCTATGACAAAAACTAATAAAACAACTACCCCACACTTAAAACTTTACTTGTCCTCAAGCAAATTCACATGGCATAAATTAAAAACTCAAACAACCTTAACTATAATTCCAGTATATAAGATGTAATCCTTTAAGACTCAGCCATAAATAATTGCACTTTACTTCAATCAAGATTTTCTTAACTCATTCATTAATCCAGACATAACAAATCTCATCTCTCATCTAAGTGTTTCACTCGATTTCAAAGGTTAATTCACTCAAACCACTCATGACTGCATACTGCCATAAACTTGCTTAATTATCCAATCTCCCTCACTGATTTTCTCAAGAAATAATCCAAGCGTCTTTTATTTGGATGTAATGGGGCTAAGGTGAAGGTGTGAGAAAAGACATTTAAGTTGGAGCATCAAGAAATGGAGTATTTAAATTAGACAATACTCTTGCTTAAGAAACTCGTAACTCTCTCAAATGGCATATTCACCAACCCTAGATAATCTCACATACTTGCATACTTAAAGAAAAGTACATGAGTCGACATTCCTCTAATGCTAGAAAATATATGAATTTTGTATATATATATATATATATCTTCTCTTTTATTTTCTTTTATTTATTTTTATTTATTATATATATATATACAAAATATACAATTGCATGGAACATCTAGCTTAAATTGTAGAGGAAAAGAATAATCGACTCTTAGTCAAATATAATGTGCAAAGTATGCATTTCGGCCCCAAATCTTACTAAAGCAATACAATTATTATTTTTTTCATTAATTGCTTACCCCACACTTATGAATTAAACCACCCTATTGCCAAATCATAAGAAACTCCATTCCTTAATGCAGGTATGATGATAATAGGAAAATGTTGAGTTGTGAATTGTGTTGATCAATCAAGAAAAGGTCAAAGGCTCAACTTGGCTCACTAAGGAATTCATAATTAAGGGAGGTCTTTTTAAGCTAAAGGGATAACCCTTTTGCCTTCATCATTTTAAAACTTGAGATGAAATCATAATGTGAGTTCAATTAGTATGCAAAAGCAAGCTCTAGAGATGTAAAATCATGAAGGTGCACACTTAAGAAAAGAAAATCAATTGACAATAATATTCAATCTATAAGGCTCAAAGCTCACAAAGGGTGGGTTTTCAAAGATTTATATGTCATGAGTTGCAGAATGTGAAAATTGATCCTGAATGAATTCAAATGCTAATCTCTATGCTGATACTAAAGTCTCAAATATAATGCTAGAATCATAGAAAAGTCAATAAGTTTCCAACAATTATACTATGCACACAAAGACAAACAAAACAAGAATTAAAGGAAAGCTTAAAGATTAAAGATTACCCCATACTTATAAATTACATTATCATCAATGGAAAACAAGAATAATAAAGAAAAAGAGTGAAGGTACAACCTATTTTCCATCATTCCCTTGTGAGGAAAACTCTATCTTTTCATCACAAACAGCAATTGTTCAAAAACAAAATACAATATATAAAATAAAATATCCAAAATGTAAAATGTTAACATTAAAAACAAAAACGAAAATATGCTATAACTAAACACAAGAAAGTAAAAAATTGTCTCGAAAGATTAAAGCCAATTTGATCTACGGTGAAGGAGGATGTGATGATGATGCAGCCGAAGGATGGAGACTCAGAATCTTAGCAAGGTTGCTATTGATTTGGTCCAACTGTTGCAAGACTGCAGCATGGTTACGATCGACCTTGCTCTCCAGTGCCTCTATCCTATCAGGTATCTCCTGATTATCCGAGACCGGAGCATCTTCATCCAAATCAAGAGAATCTGAGTCGGACTCCTCCTGGACTCGTGTTCTCTTTTGTCTGCCCTTCGGTGCTTCTGGCTCAGCTGAAGCCATCACATAGGCCCCTCCCCTGTTCACCACCATATGCATCTTCTCAAGTGTGGCCAAATCCAATGAATCATTACCCATAATTTTAGTCATACGAAAGGTACTCGGGTCAAAATCATCAAGAAGGGTTGTTGCCAATGTGGTAACCAATCCTCCAAAACAAATAGCCCCCTTCTTTTTGTTTGTCACATTATCAAAAATATCAGCCAACCAATAGCCAGAACTAATGGGTATTGCATTACAAGCACAATCTAAGAAAAAGAGCTCACTAAGTTCCACTACACCTGGGCTTTCCTTCCGAGCAAAGAACCCACAGGACATAAAGCGATGCAAATACCTAAGAGCGGGATTGCTCAATTTAGTTGCCTTGGCCGATTTGGCCACATAAGTTCCCGAGCCCAATGCTCCCCAAGCAAATTGTTGTTTAAAATCCTTAGGTATAGACCTTTCACCGTGTTGATGAAAACCAAATATAACATTCAATTGCTCAATACTAACCACAAATGATTTCCCAAGCAATTTAAAATTCAACCTAGAGTAAATTTTTTGTTCATCTCTTTCAACCTTAAGAGATGTTAAAAATTCCAAAGTAAGCTCTTGAAATTACAAAGGTTAAAAGGAGACTAGGTTCTCCCACCCAAGGTTTTGAACATAACTATAAAAATTATCCCTAATATGAAGAGCATGAAGATGAAGATGCAGCTGCAGTTGGAGGTCGCTTCCTCTTGTGGTGGGACACCATCTTCGTTCTTGGCATATTGAAAGATCTGAAAAAATTTGAAACTTAAACAGATTAAATTGATTTTTTATGAGAGAAGAAGAAGATTGAATGGATTAATTTCAGTTTTGGTGAAGGAAATTGAGAATTAATGGGATTTTGGAAGCTTTGAAAGAACAACAATGGAGGTTTTTGAGAGAAAAAGTCGAGAGAGAGAAAGGAAGTAAAAACAAAACTAGGGATTGAAATGAACAAAAAGTGCTAAAACCGTGTTTTTAAACTTTAAAATTGAAGGGACACAGCCAAACTAGGGTGAGCTTGGCCGTGTCTGATGAGTTTGGAGGGACCGGCCAGTGACTTGGTCGTGTGCCATGGGTGTGTTTGACATTGTGAACAAAGGGTTGCAAAAACAAAGAAAAGAGACCTGGGGAGAAGCTTGGCCGTGTCTATGTGACATGGCCAAGGACACGGCCAAGCTTGTTGGGCGTGTCAGGGGCTGTATGAAATAGTGACTTTGGGTTGGCTTGACACGGCCAATGGCTTGGCCATGTCCTTCACTGCCATTTTGACTCTTTATTTTTATTTTATTTTATTTTTTGTGTCACCAAATCTTAAAGAAATGCAATCCTCTTCTTTGATTAACCCTGAAACACATCAGAAAAATAAAAACCGATCAAAGCACTCATTCCATTTATTTAAACCAAACATAAAATCAAAATTGCTGAATATAAAATTACAACTATGAAAAGAAATGCAAACCGATGGGTTGCCTCCCATTTAGCGCTTCTTTAATGTCGTGTAGCTAGACATTACTGCAAGACTTAAGGATCGTAGATCAAAGTGCTATCGATGATCCTTACTTCTTGGAACCCTTCATTATATGGTTTAACTCTATGTCCATTTACTTTAAAAGTTTCATTTGTTCGAGAGTTAAGCAATTCTATGGCACCGGAAGGATATACTTTAGTTATCTTGAAAGGACCACTCCATCGAGACTTGAGTTTTCCTGGAAACAGACGGAGACGAGAATTAAAAAGCAAAACTTTCATACCTAGGCTCAATGTCTTTCGCACTATAATTCTGTCATGAAGTGCTTTAGTGCGATCCTTATAAATCCTCAAACTCTCATATGCCTCATTACTCAGATCATCTAACTCTGAAATTTGCAGAAACATTCTCTCTTTGCCTTGTCCAAGTCTAAATTCAGAGTCTTGATTGCCCAATATGCTTTGTGCTCCAACTCCACTGGTAAATGACAAGCCTTACCAAAAACCAATCAGTATGGACTCAAACCCAAAGGAGTCTTGAAAGCAGTCCGATATGCCCATAATGCATCAGGCAATCTACTCGTCCAATCCTTCCTTGATAAGTTGACTGTTTTCTCCAGAATTCCTTTTATTTGCTTGTTGGATGTTTCAACTTGTCAAGAAGTTTGTGGATGGTATGGGGTCGCCACCTTGTGTTTCACACCAGATTTGTGCATTAATTTCTCAAAACGTTTGTTGCAGAAATGACTTCCCCCATCACTGACTATCACTCTTGGTGTGCCAAATCTACTAAGAATATTTTCCTTCACAAATTTATCAACCACATTAGCATCATTAGTACGGGTGGGGATTGCCTCCACCCATTTTGAAACATAATCAACAGCAACTAAAATATATTCATAACCAAAAGACTTGGGAAAAGGACCCATAAAGTCTATTCCCCACACATCAAACAGTTCAACAACAATATACGATTGAAGGGGCATTTCATTCCTCCTCCCAATGTTACCCACTCTTTGACAGCGGTCACAATGCTTACAATACTCTTGAGCATCTTTGAATAGAGTAGGCCAGTAAAAACTACTTTGAAGCACCTTTTCTGTAGTCTTCCTCCCTCCAAAATGACCACCACAGTGAAGGTCATGACAAATTTGAAGAACACTCAGTTGTTCTTCCTCAGATACAAGCCTGCGAACTATCTCATCTTTGCATATCCAAAATAGGTAAGGTTCATTCCAAAAATAAAATTTACTCACGTGCAAAAACCTTTTCTTTTCCTAAAATGACATGTCAGAATGCAAAATACCACAAGCAAGATAGTTAGCAATATCTGCAAAACAAGGTGCATTCATTACCACGAATAGCTGCTCATCAGGAAATGCTTCTAAATTTTTATGAATGCTATCAGATGCAAGATTTTCACCAAAGAAGGGTAATCTAGATAAATGATCAGCTACAACATTTTCACTTCCTTTAGTATTTTTGATTTGGAAATCAAATTCTTGCAATAATAACACCCATCTAATTAAGTGAGGTTTAGCATGTTGTTTTGTCAAAAGGTACTTTAGAGCTGCATGATCAGAATGCACAATAATTTTTTATCCAATTAAATATGCTCTAAACTTATCTAAAGCAAAAACAACAGCTAACATTTCCTTTTCAGTTGTTGTGTAATTCATTTGCGCACTATTCAGGGTCAAGCTAGCATAATATATCACTCTCAAAAATTTTTCAATCCTTTGCCCAAGAACAGCTCCTACTGCATGATTAGAGGCATCACACATAATTTCAAAAGGTAAAGACCAAACAGGAGCTACAATCATCGGTGCACTAGTCAGTTTTTCCTTAAGGGAATTAAAGGCTTGCATGCATTGTGCAGTAAACTCAAATGGAACATCTTTCCCAAGCAAATGACACAATGGTTGGCTTATTTTAGAAAAATCTTTAATAAACCTCCGGTAAAAACCTGCATGCCCTAGAAAACTTCTTATTCCCTTAACAGAGGTAGGTGGGGGTAACTTAGCAATCAACTCTACCTTAGCCTTATCCACCTCAATCCCTTTACTTGACACAACATGGCCTAATACAATGCCCTGAGTAACCATGAAATGACTCTTTTCCCAACTCAAAGTGAGGTTACATTCAATGCATCTCTCAAGCACAAGAACAAGTTTATTGAGGCAATTATCAAAAGAATCACCGAAAACAGAAAAGTCATCCATAAATACCTCAATAAAATCATCTATCATGTCTGTGAAGACAGACATCATGCATCTCTGAAAAGTTGTAGGTGCATTGCACAAGCCAAATGGCATACGCCGAAATGCATAAGTCCCTAAAGGGCAAGTAAAAGTAGTCTTGGATTGATCCTCTAGTGATATCGGCACTTGATAATAACCTGAAAGTCCATCCAAAATGCAATAATGTGAGTGTCCAAAAAGTTTATCCAACATCTGATCAATAAAAGGAAGAGGAAAATGGTCTTTCTTTGTAGCATTGTTCAACTTCCTATAATCGATACACATTCTCCACCCAGTAGTAGTCCCAGTAGGAACCAATTCATTTTTTTCATTTTTCACCAGAGTGATTCCTAATTTCTTAGGCACTACATGTACTGGGCTCACCCACTCACTATTAGCTATTGGATATACACTCCTTCATCAAGCAATTTGAGCACTTCCTTCTTAACCACTTCACTCATGTTTGGGTTAAGGCGCCTTTGGGTCTCCCTCACAGGTTTAGCTCTGTAACACCCCCACATCCAATGCACACACACTACAACTACAACCATGTAGCATAAGTGCACCAAACATAGGGATGCTACGGTTTTCTTCAACATTCAAAACATTTAAATAGATACAATACTATTATCATTATATAATATAGAAAAGTAGATCATTTACTTTTAAAATAAAACACATTAGATATATATATACATACATATAGTTATTTCACAGCGGAAGTCATAAAATATTTACATATTTGAAAACACTTAATTCCATATTTACAAATATACAAATATGTACATTTAATCAATACTTTACAAAATATAAAAAGAGTTATACATGATTGGCAAGTCTCCTTTGATCTTTAAGTCTCCAAAATCAACTCTTCAATGTCTACCCTCACTCGGTCTCGAAGAGCTCTCGGGTTCGATTCTAACAGTTCTATCACCTGCGCGATTAAACACTATCGCGCTAAGCCAAGGGCTTAGTAAGATAATCATGCTAATGATATGACTTCGTGCAATGCAATGTCATTTCTCAAACCATAATATATATGTAACATCATATATGCAAAATTAACAATATACTTTCACATTACATATCACATTTTATTATCTTTTCATATACCTCATTAGTATTCATTTAATCATCAATACAAAGCAAAACAAACATCATTCATGACTCACATTAACCATAGACAAGCATGGGCCCAAGACACACTAATATGCCATTCAATTTTCAGAGTTAATGTTTTGGTTCTATCATCACATTTATCAATATCAATATCATAGACCCAACTAGGCTTCAAGGATTAAGTTCAACCAAGCTTCAAGGGGAGCAAAGCATGCTAAGCTTCTACCCAACTTGGCTTCAAGAACTAACCCAACCTAGCTTCAAGGGTGGTAACATCTCAATTAGGCTTCAAGGATTCAATCCAACCTAACTTCAAGAGATTGTTACTATCATTAGGCATGCCACCAATAACATACTCTGAAAATGGAATAACACATTAGCCACACAATTCATTTACATATCAATTATCATTTCCATTTCCAATTATCATCAACATTTAGGCAAACATGCCTTCTTTCTCTCAATATCATCATCATAGCCAATAACAATGGCTTTGTATCACATTTCACATTTCAATTCATATTATGCATAAAGCATCATTGATATCACATCTTTGATATAACATTTCAAGGTACATTACTCATAAAATACAATACCTTTCACAATGCATAACATAACCTTGTTTAAATCTCAACAATGCAATTAGGGCAAAGAACAACTTATATGATTCATAGCTTTAGGATCTTCCATATGCATTTGATTAGTTCATTCATTGATTCAAGTGTGTTTAAAGTGTTTTAGGGTTAGGTTTAAGAACCAACCCACCTTTGAAGAACCAAAACAATGCAAAAAGAACAAAGAAACAAAACCCTAACCAACTCATTTGATGGACACGGGCAGCACACATGAGGGACACGGCCAAGCTTGTGGCCGTGTCTCTCAATTCAACTTTGGCAGTAGCAAACACGGCTTAGGGACACGGCCGTGTCTCTTCAACCAAAACTCACAGTAGCTCACACGGCTTGGGAACACGGCTGTGTCACCCAAAAATTAATCCAATACGTCCAAAATCATATGACTTGGCCGTGTCTCACATGGCCTTTGGCCGTGTCTCCCAAAACCAAAACCCTAATTCTAACCAACTCTCTTCCAAATGCATTAAAACTCAATATACATCATACCACATGCTTCAAATGAACATCATCAATGTTCTAAATACATATCCATTACAATAATCACTTTAAAACACCTTAATATCACAATTAAACAAACACCATCTCAAAACCCTAACTCAAACTCTACTCTTGATTTTCCACTATCAATCTTCACTTATTTTTCCATAATCACAACCAAACCAACACAACCTCCAATTTTTAACTTACAATCAACTCTAACACTTATAAACACACATCAACACACTAAATCATCATCTCAACAATTCTCAATACACCTTAACCACAATTTCCAAATTAATAAAAGAAAACAAGAAATTACTTACCTAAAGTGAAGAAATTCCACAAATCTTCAACTTGATTCTTCAATTCTCCCTTCAATCTTGATCTTACTATCAAGAACACTTCTCCTTCCCTTTTGCTAATGGAGAGCCGGCCACTACCATCAAGAGGAAGAGAAAATGATCAAGAATCACAAAGTCA
Organism: Garcia nutans; assembly: GCA_947685225.1. Classification (NCBI taxonomy): domain Eukaryota; kingdom Viridiplantae; phylum Streptophyta; class Magnoliopsida; order Malpighiales; family Euphorbiaceae; genus Garcia; species Garcia nutans. The sequence continues at coordinate 39,294,902 of CANTUV010000011.1, forward strand.
AACTTCATTAAATACCCATCCAAAGGAAAATTACTATAATGCCCTCATACATATCTTAATTCTCTTTGTTATCTCTTGCCCATTTTGGTAATTTCACATGCCCTAAAAAAATATCTCCTCTTGCCTTGACCAACTCTTTTGACCAATGTATATGTTATATATATCACAATATACACAACATATAAACTTGTCTCTAAACCCTAAATTCTTTCCCAAAATACTTATACTTTTCTTTCTCAATTTAAACCAACAATCCAATAACAACAACAACAACAACATGCAAAACTTCTAGGGCATAAATGAGGATATTACAAGCTCCCTCTTCTAAGGTGATTCTATGCATGCACATTGAAGGGCTAATACCTTTGATGTCACTCAATCCCCATCCTATTGCTCTTTTCAATCTTTTTAGCTCACTTACCAGCCTCATCTCCTCCCTTTCACTAAGTTCGCTAGATATTATCACAGGTAAGGTATTGTGATTTCCTAAAAACACATATTTTAGATTTTTAGGTAACTCTTTCAACTCTAAATCAAGTGAAGGATTCTTCTCTTCCATTTGGATGGAGGGAAGTTCAAATACTGGGTCCTCCTTAAGTTCCTCTATTTCAACACTCTCTAATGTCTCAAGGCAACTGGCTATTTCTGAATCAAAAATATCCAAACCACGATCTAAGGTCAGTGCCAGCTCTAATTTATCCGAGGAACCTGTCTGCAAGAAAACATCTGAAACAACTGCATCAATACAATCAATTAAAGAGCAATCCTCATATAATGCAGTTGTAGGAATGGGATAAGTGTTAAAAATAGAAAATTCATTGTTTGTCCCAAGATAGTCATTGACAATTTACCATTTTTAACATCTATCAAGGTGTTGGTAGTAACCATAAAAGGCCTACCCAGTAGAATAGTGTGTGCGGATGGTGTAGGGTTACTTCCTTCCATGTCAAGAACTATAAAATCCATAGGTACTATCAACCCACCAACCTTTACTAACACATCTTCTATAACTCCTTTCGGAAATCTAAGAGATATGCCAGCTAATTGCAACACCATTTTGGTAGTTTTAAGTTCCCCAAGTTCTAATTCGAGATACACAGAATAAGGCATCAAATTTACACTGGCTCCTAAATCACACATGCCATCAGTCCCCTTTCCATTACCCATAGTGATTTGAATTATGAAACTACCAGGATCCTTTAGCTTCGGAGGTAGTTTATGCTGCAAAACAGCACTTGCTACCTCTTATACTATCACCTTCTCATTTGGCTCATACCTCTTTTTCTTGGTGTTCAGTTCCTTGAAGAATTTTGCATAAGCCGGCATGTTCTTTATTGCTTCAAGTAAAGGTAAGTTAATACTTACCTTAGACAGCATGTTGAAGATGTCCAAAAATTGCTTATCTTGTTTATCCTTCTTCAACCTGCTGGGGAATGGTATAGGTGGCCGGTAAGGATTATTTGCCTTGTGTAAATCTGCTGAAGGGGATTTCTCCATTGATCTTTCTCCAGCACCTTTGTTCTCTGGTTCTCCTTCCTTTTTGTTCTCTTGATCACCTGCATTCACAGAATTGTTTTCAACATTATTGTTTATTACCTTGCCACTTCTAAGAACAATCACTAATTGTGCATGCTCAAGTTGACTTGGAAATTTCCCTTTTTTTTGAATCTGCATCTGTTGTGCAAGTTGTCCCACTTGAGTCTCCACTTTCTTAAAAGATGCTTCTAATGAATCCAGCCTCTTGTTATTCATCTCTTGATTCTTAGCACTGACTTGGATAAAGGCCTGTAAACTATCCTTCAAACTCTCTCTCTCTTAGGCTGACCTTGATTTGAAGATTCACCCTGTGGTTGGTTTTGTCTCTGGAGCAAATGGAAAGGTTGTTGAGAATTATTTGTTTCCCAGGAAAAATTTGGATGATTCCGCCACCTAGGATTGTAAGTATTTGAGTAAGGATCATTCCGAGCCCTTGGTTGATATCCCCCCATAGCATTGACTTGCTCAGCTTCATTTCCATAAGACTCATATGCGGAGGGGCATATATTTGCTCCATGCCCGAAAGTTCCACAAATTCCACACACTTCTTGAGTGGATGAAGAAGTATTGTTCTTCATGTTCAGCATCTGCACTTGCCTTGTCAATTCAGCTATCTGATTGACCATCTCACTGCTAGCTTCCAATTGATTCACCCCTTTACTTCTTCCTCTTACACTTTTCTGCTGAGAATTAGCTCCCAACATTTCAAAGATTTCATAAGTTTCATCTGCTGTCTTTTCTCCCATAGCTCCCCCAACTGCATTATCAACAGTATTATGGAATTGCTGGGTTAGACTATCGTAGAAAAACTGATTCAGAAGTTGAAGTGGGTAGTGATGATGTGGACACTAGATCAATAACATCTTAAACCTGTCCCAAGCCTTATGAAATGGCTCTCCTTCAAATTGAGAGAATGTAGCTATTTTCCCTCTCAATTCAGCTGTCTTCTGATGTGAGTAAAATTTGCCCATAAATTTGTTATAAACTTGCTTCCAAGTTGTCAAAGAATTTTCAGGCAACATCATAAGCCAGCTTTTTGCCCTATCCTTCAATGTTCTCAACTGATCTTCTGTTAGTCATCCTAATGGAAATGTGTTGAGGGTGGAGTAGAAATTCCGGATAAAGTTCAAAGGATCTTCATTTGGAACTCCATAGAATGATGGCAGCATGTTGTAATGGAAGTTCTTCAACTCATAATTTCTTGCTGCATCTGTCAATCTTATATAAGAGGTGGAAGTTTCAATGATAGGTCTAGCAAAATCCCTCATAGTTCTTTGCCTTTCGTCTCCCATATTGGTAGATTGTGCAGTATCCGACTCAAAATCAAAAGTGTCCTCCTCTGTATCAAATCCGGTATATAGTTCAAACTCTTCTCTGCTCCTTTTCACTCTCTGAATTTCTGGAATAATTGGGTATAGTTCTCCTCAGAGTGATCTCCTGCCTTGCATAAACAAAATTTTTGGAACAAAGAAATTATTAAAAGCGAAAGACAAATAAAATAAAATGTAAACAAAGAAAAATAATTTAAAGTATCTATGACTAATAAATAATTACGCCAATTAGCTTCTCCGGCAATGGCGCCAAAAACTTGTTGCGCTCTAATTAACACTAATAGAACTACACTCGCAAGTATACGAGGCTGCTGTTATCTTTGGTGAACACCTCAAGTTCGTCACACAAGGAAGCTAGATAAGCTAATAGATTATCAGATTGCAAATAACAAATTATCAATAAATTTAAACTGTTAACAACTAATGAAGATAGATCAAGTGGAATTTAAAACAATGAAAGTAAACTGAGCTGATATATTGATTCACTTAATGGAAAGGTCTAGGGTTTGCACTTCTCTACTAACTTATATGCATGAATGATTATTCCTCTCAATCAATTTAATTTCAAAGATCAGATTTCAAGCAACTTAATTAATCGAATCAAGGAAATAAGCTCTCGCATTCAAACCTCTTTCAAATAATCTTGTTACAATTAAAATGATCCTTTTCTAAGGTTATATTTCTAATTCACCTAAGTCCCTAATTGAATTGTTCCAGCATTAGACTTCATTTCTCAATCCTTTATCTAATACTTAAAACACATAATTGGTGGCCAATCAATTATATATTAACAGTAATCCATTCAATTAAGGCTAAAGAAATAATTCAGTTAAGAGCAATAACCAATTCAAACAATCATAGTAGATCCATTCAAACCCAAGACTAGATCAAATTAGTTCATAATAATGCTGTCAAACAGATTCATCTCATTAAAATTCAAAGAAATTAATTTAGACATAATAAAATTCATGAATACAATTCCAATGAAACTTAAGAGATAAAGTTTGAGAACAAAACCAAATTACAAACTTTCTTTAGCTTCTGAAGAATCTCTTGTTCTGATCATTGCTAGAAGAATATTGCAGTGGCTAAAACAAATTTAATCTAGACTATTTGTATCAAAGTGTAATCAAAATTCTCCAAGAAAACAAATGGAAGCTCAAAGGTTATTGTTTTACGGCTGATAAACTATGTGTCTTCAAAAACCCTAATCCTCTTATTTATATGAAACCTTGCTTAAAAATTTGCATTTTCTTTCTTCCTTTAGTCCATGGAGTGACAAGGCCAAGCTGGTGGCCGTGTCATGTGACACGGCCAGTGGCTTGGCCTTGTCTACTGAATGTGTCCGCTTCTGTGTAATCCTTCATTTATGCTTCTTTGGAATTGAGTGTGACACGGCCAAACTCCTGGCCGTGTCATGTGACATGGCCAGTGGCTTGGCCGTGTCACCTACTGATCTCTTCATTCTTTGCTCTCTTTCCTTTGGTCTTCTTCCTTGGCTAAGTATGGGACACAGCCAAGCTTGTGGCCGTGTCATGTGACACGGCCAGTGGCTTGGCCGTGTCACCTAAGTGTGTCACTTACTGCCAAATTTTCCTTCCTCTCTTGATTCCTTGGTTTTGCCCTTAAGATGAGACACTGCTTCATGCTATTCTTTCTCCAAGGAAATATTTTGCATATTAACCTAAAACAAACACTTGAAACAAACTTTAAACAAGAATCAAATGAAACATTAACCAAAAACACATAAACACCAAACTAAAAACTAAGACAACAATGACAAAAACACTGAAATAAATTAAAACTACCAAAATTAATGAAAACACTAAATAAACAGATTAAAACTACCAAAATACCTAAAAAAACAATAATCATCATAATAAATAAGATACAATTCTATGAAAAAAACAAATAAAACAACCAGGTCGAGTCTAGACTTGTGGTTGAGCTTGTAGAGTTGCTATCGAGATCAGAAACACTGCCAGCAACATGTATATATTTTTACGTTATTGTACATTTTGAGTTTTATGCATAATTTATGTTTTGAATTTTACATATTGTATATTATAAAGAATGTTTGGGTCAATGTATTTGAAGTGGGAGAGTAAGTGTGTTTTAAATTATATATATCCATATGTATAAATGTTTGAGAAAATTGGTGAAATAGAGAAGTATGGTTGAGAGGGTGATTGGAAATTATTAGGAGTGTTTTCTTTTTGTAGGTTGAGTAATTGCTAAATTTTGGGATATCCAAAATACAGACAAAACTCTGGCGAATTTTTCCCAGAGATTTTTATATATATTATTTATTTTGGGTTCTTATAATAAGTAAATAATATTTATATTCTATTTAATTTTTATATATTTAGAATTTGAAATTTTAAGTTGGAAATGTAAAAAAAAATTGTAAATACGTCTATGACATTTTTGTACCGTATATGCGCATTTTACATATGCTAGAAATATGTTTTGTACGTATATAGGGTATAAGGGTGTTACATTTGTTTTGGTATCAGAGCCTAGGTTTGAGGTTCTCGACCTAGGTGGGGATGATAGAGAGAGAAAATGAGGGATTTAAAAAATAGTTTTTAATTGTAATACATGCATTGGCACTGGCAGTTTTTGATCTCTGATATAGTATTTTCTGCTGTGTTTGTAGATATAGGTAGTTATGGCATCTCAGCCGCATCAGGCTGCTGAGGGTAGTGCAGAGAGTGTGGCTCCAGATGAGGGTAGAGATGGAGCTAGAGTTGTATCTGTTGGTGAGGCGTCTATTTCTATACCTGTGAGACCAGCAGCTGATGAGGTTCTGCCTGGCTGGGTATGGCATATGGTAGAGTTGTTGAGGCAAGCTCCAGTTCCGCAGCCGCCACAGCCACAGCCGCAGTTACCGGTAAGGCAGTATGACAAACTGAGAAAGTATGGGGCTAAGGACTTTGTTGGTACTACAGACCCTGCTATAGCAGAGCAATGGCTAGACCGGGTTCAGAGGATATTTATTCAATTACAGGCCAGTCCAGAAGAGAAGTTTGATTATGCCAGATCTCTTCTGTAGAGAGATGCATATGATTGGAGGAAGACGGTTCCACATGCTCTGGATGATACACCAGTTCTGACCTATGATGATTTCTTGCGGGAATTTGAGCAGAAGTATACTCCGAGAGAGTATAAAGATGCAAAGAAGATGGAGTTCCTGAGTCTGAGACAGGATACTAGGACAGTGACCGAGTATGCGATCGAGTTTATCCAGTTGAGTCACTATGCTGGTGGGATCATTTCTGACGAGTTTGACACGTGTAGGAGGTTTGAGGAGGGACTGAGACCCTCTATCATGTGCATCATTGTAGGCTCTTGGTATCAGGATTTCTCCCAGTTAGTTACAGCTGCCAGGAGTGTTGAGAGGGCGCAGAATCTTGCAGCAGCTGCCAGGGTTGAGGAGACCAGAGTTAGGAGACCCCAGAGTGAGGCAGGGTCTTCATCAGTGAAGAGAGTCCGAGGGGGACATTTTCAAAGGTTTAGTAGGAGTCAGGGGCAGTTTGGCAGGTCAGTACAGCAGTAGAGACAGAGACCTGCAATTTCAGTGGCTAGTGCTCCGACCCCAGTGGCTCAGAGACCTACTCCACCTACTTGTGTTCATTATGGTATAGTACACGGAGGTGTCTGCTGGTGGAGAGGTGCTTCGGGAGTGTGTTTTAGATGTGGGTCATCAGACCATTTTATCAGAGATTGTCCTGAGCCACCATAGGTTAGACAGGCAGATACTGCATCTTCTCGACCCAGTGTCAAAGGGGGTCGTGGTGGAAGAGGTTTTAGTAGAGGTGGTCACCCTGGGTTTAGTCAGAGAGGAGGCTCTACATCCGAAGGTAGTAGGCCAGATGAGGCTGGGCCATCTCAGTGGGTTTATGTGATGCAGAGGCAGCCGGATGCTTCAGCCATCATTGCGGGTACATTTTCTTTATTTGGTATTTCAGTCCTTGCTCTATTAGATCCTGGATCTACGCATTCATACATAAGTGCATCCATCTTGCCTGTGTCTAAATTGCATTCTGAGTCCCTAGGATTTGATGTCTTGGTGACAAATCCTTTAGGGCATAGTGTTGTGCTGAGCAGGATGCATCGAAAGAGTCCAATTGTTGTTCCGGATGAGGAGTTTCTCAGTGACCTGATTGAGATGCCTTTTAGGGAATATGATCTGATTTTGGGCATGGATTGGTTATCCAAGCATGGGGCTATGGTAGACTGTCAGAATAAATGTGTTACTTTGAGAACACGGGATGGTAGGGATGTTATAGTATCTAGTGAGTAGAGGTAACTTTCATCTATGTTTGTTTCAGCTGTTTCAGCTGGGAGAATGATTCGGAAGGGATGTGAGGCTTATCTTGCTCATGTTATAGATACTAGAGTAGTGGGATCCCTGCTTGAAATTATACCCATAGTTGCCGAGTTTCCAGATGTTTTCCCTGATAAGTTGCCAGGGGTACCTCCTGAGAGAGAAGTGGAATTTGGTATCGATTTGTTGCCTGGTACCACTCCTATCTCTATTACCCCTTATCGGATGGCACCTGCGGAGTTGAGAGAGTTGAAGGTGTAGTTGTAGGAGTTATTGGATAAAGGTTTTATCCACCCTAGTGTGTCCCCGTGGGGAGCGCCTATGTTGTTTGTGAAGAAGAAGGATGGCACCATGAGATTGTGTATTGATTATAGGCAGTTGAATAAGGTGACCATCAAGAACAAGTATCCTTTGCCTCGGATAGATGATCTCTTTGATCAGTTGAAGGGAGCAGCAGTATTCTCTAAGATTGATCTGAGATCAGGGTACCATCAATTGAGAGTCAGAGATGTGGATGTACCCAAGACAGCTTTTCGTACAAGGTATGGACATTATGAGTTTTTGGTGATGCCCTTTGGATTGACGAATGCACCAGCAGCTTTTATGGATTTGATGAACAGGGTATTCAGACCATATTTGGATCAGTTTGTGGTAGTCTTCATTGATGACATCTTGGTGTATTCGCGCAATGAGGAGGATCATGATAGGCATTTGCGGATCGTATTGTAGACTCTGAGAGAAAAGCAGTTGTATGCTAAACTATCTAAGTGTGAGTTCTGGCTTGATCAGGTAGCTTTTCTTGGTCATGTGGTTTCAGCAGAGGGTATTAGAGTTGATCCGAGTAAAATTGAGGCTATCTTGAATTGGAGTCCACCAAAGACTGTGACAGAGGTTAGAAGTTTTTTGGGATTGGCAGGCTTTTATCATCGATTTGTGAAGGGTTTTTCTATAATAGCTACACCACTCACCAGATTACTTCGGAAAGGAGTTAAATTTGTGCGGACAGATCGGTGTCAGGCGAGTTTTGATCAGCTGAGAGAGATGTTAACTCAAGCTCCTGTCCTTACCCTGCCTGTGGAAGGTAAACCATATGTGATATATAGTGATGCTTCACACAATGATTTGAGCTGAATTATCCAACGCATGATTTGGAATTAGCAGCAACAGTCTTTGCCTTGACGATTTGGCAATATTATTTGTATGGGGAAAAGTGTTTCATTTATATAGATCACAAGAGTTTGAAATACTTGGGTGTTCAGAGAGAGCTGAATCTTCGGCAGAGACGGTGGTTAGAGTTGATTAAAGACTACGACTATTTGATTAATTATCATCCTGGTAAGGCAAATGTTGTTGCTGATGACTTGAGTTGGAAATCTTTGGCAGGTTTGACTGCTTATTCGCTCTCGTTGCTTGTTGAGTTGAGAGCATTGCATGCTAGATTTGAGTCTTCTGATGATGGTGCTTTGATGGCTCAGTTGTAGTTGAGGCCAATCTTGTTGGATCATATTAGGGAGGCTCAATTAGCAGATGAGAGGATTCAAAAAATTGTGTTAGTTTGTTAGAAAGGGGAAAGTCGAGACTTTTATGTGAGGGATGATGGTAGTCTATTGTACAGAGATAGATTGTGTATTCCTGATGATGCAGAATTGAAAAGAATGATATTAGAGGAAGCACATCAATCACTTTTTGCTATGCACCCTGGGAGTACCAAAATGTATCAGGACTTGAAGCGACATTATTGGTGGTCAGGTATGAAGAGGGACATAGCAGAGTTTGTATCCAGATATCTCACTTGCCAGAAAGTGAAGGCTGAGCACCAAGTTCCTTCAAGATTGCTCCAACCTTTATTAGTGCCAAAGTGAAAATGGGAGCGAGTGATAATGGATTTTGTGACTGGACTACCTTTGACTCAGAAGAAGCATGATGCAATCTGGGTGATAGTTGATCGGATGACGAAGACAGCTCATTTTCTTCCAGTTCGGATGAATTATTCTCTTGAGAGGTTGGCTGAGTTGTATATCAATGAGATAGTCAGGTTGCATGGAGTCCCAGTTTCTTTAGTGTCGGATCAAGATCCCCAGTTTACTTCGAGGTTTTGGAAGAGTTTGCATAATGCTCTGGGTTCTCAATTGCATTTTAATACTGCTTTCCATCCTCAGACAGATGGACAGTCAGAGAGAGTGATACAGATTTTGGAGGATATGTTGAGGAAGCTGTATCATTGATTTTACTGGGAATTTGGACAGATTTTTTCCATTAATTGAATTTTCTTATAACAATAGTCATCAATCGAGTATTGGGATGACTCCTTATGAGGCTTTATATGGTAGGAGATGCAGGACACCTTTGTGATGGGATGAAGTTGGAGAAGGTAAACTGGTTGGTCTCGATTTGATTAAGGAAACAGAGGAGAAGGTGAAGGTGATTCGGGGTCATTTGAAAGCAGCTTCAGACCGAAAGAAATCTTATTCAGATTTAAAGAGAAGAGACATAGAGTTTAGTGTGGGAGATAAAGTGTTTCTGAAGGTGTCTCCATTGAAGAAGATTTTGAGATTTGGCCGCAAAGGGAAGTTGAGTCCTCGTTTCATAGGACCATATGAGGTGTTGGAGAGAGTTGGTCCAGTGGCTTATAGACTAGCTTTATCGCCTGAGTTAGATCGAATACATAATGTTTTCCATGTCTTGATACTTCGGAGATATAGGTCTGACCGATCTCATATCTTGTCAATAGAGTCCATTGAGGTGAGTCCAGATCTAACTTACGAGGAAGAACCAGTGGCAATTTTGGCACGAGAGGTTAAAGAATTGAGGAATAAGAGGGTGCTACTTGTGAAAGTCCTTTGGAGGAATCATGCCACTGAGGAGGCTACATGGGGAAGTGAGTAGGCGATGCAGAGTGTAGACCCTTAATTTTTGACCTAATCCGGTCCATTATGTTTTATTTAGTTTAAAATGATTTTTGTTGTCTAATTGGTCCAAAGTAATTTTTATTAAATAATTTTTACTTTAGTATCAAATTTTTATTAATAAAAAATAGAAATAAACAAATAAAAATTAAAAAATAAAAATAAAATTGAAGTCGGAAAAAAAAATCGGCAGCGAAAAGTGGTCGCGCGGGTCCGTCAGCTCACCCGCAGACCTGTGGGCGTTTCGCCCGTAGGGATTTCCTGCAGGTGACTTATTTCGCCCGCAGGAATTTCCTGCGGGCTGGCACGCCCACACGCCCAGCCAACGGGCCCGGCTGTTGCAGTTTTTTCCAGCACAAAATTTTTCAGCACAATTTTTTTGAAACCTAATCCAATTAGGTTTTAATTTTTTTTATTAATATTACTTACCTTAATTAATTAGGAATAAATAACCTTAAACCACTATAAATAAGGATCAAAGGCATTGAAATTAAAGGTGGCCGAGAGAGAGGAAATCCAAAGGGAGTTTGGAAAGTTTGAAACCAAATCAAGGAAGGAAAAGAAGAAATTCAATTTAAATCTTTTCTGGACAGCAGCATCATGAAAAAAGGGATTCCAAAGGCAAAAAAGGTTTGTCTTTGGAGCTAGTTCATCCAAGAAGAAGCAATTTTAGAGCAACTTACAAAAGAAGGTATGAAATTCTAAATTCTAATTTTTTTACACAGTAGCTAAAACTAGGATTTTTTTTGTTTTTCAAAAGTTAAAATCTTAGAACTTTAATTTAGTTTTCCAAAGTTAAAACACTAGAACGTGACCTTATTTTCTAAAAAGACTTAAAATTATTATTTTTTCTTCTTAAAGACCTTAAAACACAAATTGAACATATTTTTCAACAAAACCTAAATCAAATTTTGTTTCTTTTAAGATTTTAAAGTAGGTTCTATTTCATTCGAAAAGCCTTAAAAACATCTTTTCTACTTATAAAAACTTCAAATTTTTTTTGTTTAAATTCATAAAACTTCATAAAATATCAAATTGATTTCTAAAACCCTAAAAATTCTTCATTACCCGAGACCCGAATTTCAAAACCCTAAAATCCAAAATTTAACTTTTAAACATAAAATAATGAACCCTAATCCTTTTAAAACCTTAAACCCTAATTTTTATGAACCCTAATCCTTTTAAAACATAAAAAACATAAAAATATAAAAACTCAAAAATTACACAGTAGCTTAAAATTCAATAACCAAAAATCACAAATTAAAGTATTTTAAGGTATTTAAAACCCTAGTTTCATGATTTCATCATTCAAACCTTAATTTGGTTAATCAAAGAGTCTCACCAATCTTTTAAAACATAAAACCCTAATTTATTTTAATTTCATAAAAATTCACAATAGCTATAATTGAACTTTTATTTGCTTTATTCAATTTCATATTTGATTTTGCTTTGATATATCTCTTATGCTATAATTTATTTAATTTCAATACTTGATTTATTTAATTTATCATGGATGGATGTTTATTTTATTGATACTTAAATACTTTTAATGAATGATTTATTTATTATGGATGATTATTTACTTTTATCAATTAATTTAGACTTCCAAAAGTTGTAAGAGGTATGTTTCCACTTGGTGGGTACCTCATTAGTTAAGCATCATGTAATTTAATTTTCTTTTCTATTTTAGAACCTTTGTAAAGGGCATGTTTCTACCTTTTGGTGGGTGTCCTATCTAGGCATGTGATGTAAGGACATGTTTCCATCCTTGGATGGGTGTCCATTTATTTGTTTTGTTTTGTTTGGACATTTCTTTGATTTTAATATAATGATGCTTTCTTTTTATTGTGTGTAGTATCGATAATATTGTTATATTTAAGAATTTTATAATATTAAGACCTGTAAAGGAGGACGGTTCCAATGAACCGGGCGTTGTGGGGGTGCTGGGCCATTTCTCACTTTCCCCACACGTACCCAACTTTTCAAACCCATTAAGGGGTTGGAGATTCCTTAGGAATCGAGTCATCCACCCCTTTCTTTTTCCCGGCCCATCTGGGTGGCGACTCCATTTTCTCTGGACTTAGGTCCGTGTTCTCTAAGGCCCTGAGCCTAAACAGTGCCGAAGTAGCAAGAACCATTCCACCGGGAGTGGGGGCGAAAATCCCCGCTCACAGTGGTGACTCCACTGGGGATAAGAGAAGTTGATTCCGTTGGTCTTTATATTATTCTATTCTTTCTTATAATGATATTATCCATTGCATCATATTAGATTGCATTGTGTGCGTGAGTTAGGACGCCCGTGTTACCCGTGTTGTGTTATGTAAGGGATACCATACTTTCACTCAAGGTATGGAGATCGAGCATGGCATAACCACTCATAGCCTCGTACCATTTGGTATATACTTGCTATGGGAACCTAAGCCTTTTTATCCCAAAGACTAAAGCTCATGTAATTGGCCTAGTTACTTTCCTTAGGTTTTACCCCAAATGCATGTTGTTTGATTATGGTTAGTTTATCTTAGTCTAAATCATGGCTTATTTGGTTTGTTCTTTTTCTAATATGACCTAAGTACATTTGCAAGCTCAAAATAAATTTTTTTTTTTAAATCCAAAAGACCAAAACTATTTTCAAAACTTTTTAAGATGGTCTTTGGACATAAGACTTTTCTAAAAATAAATCAAAAATCCTTTGGCTCATGGCCCAAATACTAAGCCCAAAATCCATTTTTCTAAAATCTTTTACAATGGGCTTAGAAACAAAACTATTTTCACCCAACCTTTTCTTATAAAAAGCTTGCAAAAATATTTAGGTCAATTATGAAATGCCAAAAATCAATTGTGGGCCTAGTTTACACTAAGAATAAATTAACTATGGGCTTGTTTTTGGCATGAACCCCTAGTTACCTCTTTTCAAGTGAGAAATCTATTTATAATAAGCCTCTTAATTTCGTTTTAATCCAATATAGCATAAAAGCTACTTTAGTTGGTTGAATGGATTAAAACCTAATTAATGGGAATTATTATGATTTGATTTCCATTTTCGAAAATATAACTATTGGTTGAAACGTCTAAGGGAATTGTTCGAAAATAAGGTACCCCATGTTGGTATTTTGTTAACCATATACCTAGGAAAAGAGACTCGCCATTCGTGTGTGGATGTTATAAGGTTGGAAGGAACGTCCTATTTATCCTTATTTGTTGTTTGTGCATACATGCATACATGTATACATTTGCATCTCATCTCATTGATCCTCTCTGGCTCACAGCCCTGGATTACGATAGTTCAAAAGCTTACAACTACGCTGGAGACGAGATATCTAGCAGTGACTCAATCACTTGCTCAACAACAACAATGGAGCCCGAACAAATTCAAAGAATGGTGGATGAAGCCCTCAATGCCAAGATGGAAGAAATAAAAGAGGTCATGGCTGAGAACATAAAGAAACAACTAGCTGCAGTTTTAGGAAACAATGTCAAAGCATCTGCAAGTAACAAGAAAGACAAAGGGAAGACTAAAGTTAGTGAAGTAGCTTTTGATGATGATAAAGTGGTCATTGGTGATGATGATTGGGCCCAATACTACCAAGATCCTCAAGACAAAAAGGAGTCGAAGGTTGTTGAGAAGGCAACTTTTGAAAAGACCGAGACATCTGATGTTGAAAAGATGATTGTTGATTTAGAAAAGAAATTTGAGAAGAAGCTGAAAACTGAAGAGATGTCCGAAGTTGACAAGTTATTTGAACAAGATGAAGAGGTTCCTTATAAATTCAAGGTGCCTTCCTTTGCTAAGTACAATGGCACCGGAAATCCTCATCTCCACGTGAAGTAATATATCATTGCCATGCAATCTGCCCAAGCTACTAAGTCTCAAACCCTAAGGTACTTTATGCTCTCATTGGACCCTATTGTCCAAAATTGGTTCAATACCTTAGATGATGGAACACAAAAGAGCTGGTATCTACTTTACAAAGCCTTCATCCAATAATATGGATATAATGTTGAGTTGGAAGTTACCTTAATGGAAGTAGAGTCCATTAGGCAAAGATCGAATGAGAATTTTGTAGATTATGTCAAGAGATGGAGAAACAAGGCTGCTTTGCTCAAGAAAAGGCCCGACAAATCTGATCAAATAAGGATGATCATGAGAGGTGTCCTGCCCAATCTCCGCAAAAGGATGTCTCACACCTTTATAAGGGACTTCAAAGATCTTCTCCAAGCAGGTCTACAAATTGAAGAATGGGAAAGGGAGAAGAATCGCTTTTCAATAAGAAGGAATGAGAAAGGGAACAACCAGCCTAACAATCAAATCACACAAAAAGAAGTTGATGTTAATGTAACCGGTCAAGGGAATAAAAGACAATTCTCAGAATTGGGGAAACCTTTATCTTAGGTTTTTAGCAAGCTGCAAAAGAAAGGATTGTTACAACCGTTAGCTCCACGACCTCTACATAACCCACTACCACCAAACTTCAATGCCGAGGCCTTCTGTCAATTTCATCAAATGCGAGGACATGAAATAGATAATTGTGCTCATTTAAGGAGTGAGATTCAAGACCTAATCGATAGTGGCAAACTACCCAAGCCGGATAAGCCCAACACCAAAGACAATCCATTACCAAGGTTCAATAGAGTACCTCCACCGGCAACCTTCATGGTGGGAAAAGGATTGGAAGAAGATTTTGTTTTATCATCCTTTCAAGATGGGGATATTGAAGATGTGAAAGGAAAAGAAGCCTAACTCAATGAACTTTCCTTAGCTTGAATGTTGCTTTTCAATCTTACTTTCTTTAATATTTTGGAACTATTGTGTTTTTCAAATTTAAATTTGTTTGAATAAATTATTTTTATCATAAATTTTTATTGGTCTTTGTTCATTTTGGTACTCAACCAATGAGGAATTTAGCTTGATGTTTATAAATTAATGTGTCTAGGTATCATGACTCGAATGACTTTATTAGATGAGGGAATTGCTCTATAGCATTGAGTTGTGTATGCTTACTTAGAGAGGGCTCCTGCATAATTATCTTTGTCTAGGTCTTAGTAAGTCTTAGAACATGCTTTGACAAATTTTTGAGGCGAAATTGAACTCTGCTTATTTAAGGGAGAAATGATCTAGGCATTATTTGATAAGCCAACAACTAGTATCCACCCTATTAAATATTAATCCCTAGTTGTCCCTTTGAGCCTTCATAAAATTTTAGCTTTCTTTTCATTGGCATATAACCTCAACAACCTACCTTGAGCTGTTGTGATACTTTTGACAAGTCTTATGATCACAAAGGTGAAAAGGCAAGAAGATCAAAGAAAGAAATGAATAGTCAAGGCTATGAAGATAGTTGAAGTTCTCAAGACCATAAGGGTAGTTGATGTTTTCGAGACCACATGGATAGTGGACGTTTTCAAGACCCTAAGGGTAGTTGAAGTTCCCTTAATATCTCCAAGACAACATCAACATTGGAGTAATAAATGATTTATCCCTATTTATTGGAAGCCCAAGTTGGTACAAATAAGACAACTCTGTTTGAGCTAGAACCAAAAACAAAAAAAGGAGAGAAAGAAAAATCAATAGAAAAAGAAGAGAAAAAGAAAAAAGAGTAAAAAAAAAGCCAAAATGGTTCAAAAAGCCAACTGAGTTCTCTTTTACCTAAAGCAGCAAAAGGATTCCATTTGGTTCATAAAGGCATTTTTACTTGAATTGGCCCAACGCAACCAAAGATTCAATCAAAATTAGAGAAAAGGAGGGAGACCATCCAGTTCTTGAAAGTTTTGTACTTGATAGTCCAACAAGAAAGAAGGACAAAATGGTAAAATGCTCAAAGAAAGGGAAGATTAAGGAAAACAAAGAGAAAGAAAAGGGAAGAGTAAGAGAAATAAAGAAAAGGGAAAAGAAGAAAAGAAACAGATTTGGGTCTTAAAATTTTTGCAAGGGCAAAAACTGTCCCAATCAAGATCCAGATTAATGCCAAGAAGATAGAAGGAATTTGGAGTCTAGAAAGATTGCTCCCAACTGTCTAAAGTTCCAACAAGAAATTTGTAGTGTGAGGGTTTGTCCATTCTGTCACACCAGCTCCAATCTCAAAATGGCCTCCACTTTAACCCATGTCCCTTATAGACCCCATTTCAAGCCTATCAAAGACCTGTTGATCTCTCTTGGTAGGTAGAGTCTATTAGTGGAGATAGTTTGGATAAGCATGCATATGAGATAGACAATATTTAAACTCAAATGAGACCTTTAGCCAAGTAATGTGTATGTGCCTATCTGAAGTGCAACAGTTCTTGCTTAAATAAAAATGATTCCCGAGTTTAGTATAGTAACTAGGGTTGTCATAGAGGTACATCGACATTAATTTGGCAAAGCCAACATTTGATTTCAAAATGAAAAATTCAAAAATTTCAAAAAAAAAAATGTTTTGTCATAACAAAGCCTTCAAGTTAAGGGAAGTATGTTGAACCTCCAAAGGACACATTGAGCAAAGAAAATTATTATTGGCAAAGTTATGAAGAAACTACCAACTGACATGCTGAAATAGAGTTCGAAATAAATGAATCCCTGACTCTGCAACTTGGGATGTAATATCCCGAGATATACCTTAAAAGTTTTGGAGGAGTTGTTGTATTTGGATTTAATGTATATGTGATGTATATGTATATGTCTAATTGTAATATCCCTAAGTGTGCCTAGAAGTTATGATAATATTGTTATAATTGATTTGAATGTGTAATTGATAAGTGGTATATTTGTATAGGGTTTGGTTGAATGGTAAAAGTATTTGAGAGAAATGAATATGTGTATTTGCAAAGGAAAGAATTGTATAGAGAGAGATAGTGTATATGTTGGGTATATGGCAATATATATGACATATATGTTGGTCAAAGTGCTTAGTCAAGGGAAGAAGATATTTAAATTGTTGAATGTGAAATTACCAAAATGGGCAAGAGCTTGTAAAGAGAATTAAAATGTGTATGAGGGTAAGATAGTAATTTTCTTTTGGAGGAGTATTTAATGCCTATTGACTTTGTGTTTTCTTCATCATTTCTTCTTCTTTTTCCTTGTGTGGCCGGCTCACCTAAGACAAAGGAAATCAAGAGAGTAAAAGAAGGGTTTGATGTTCTAAGCTCCAAAGTTGAGAGAGATTCCAAGTAACCAAGTTGGAATTTCAAGGAATTTCATCATTTTGGTAAGATTTCTCTTGTTTGCTTTGGTTCTTTTTGAAGTTGTGTATGGATTGAGTTAGGTTTATGGATAGTATGATTAAGTGTGTTTGTGTATGGTGTGTGTAAAAGTGTTGAAATGGAATTAAAGATAAGAAGCTAGGTTGGTGTTGGTGATGGAAGAGTAAGAGTTGTGTTTAGTGAATTTTTTTCTGTTTTACAATTAGTAAAGGCTGTGACTTGTATGATTTTTAATTAATTATAGAAAAATGTTCTTAAAGTGAATTTTTGATATGTTGTGCCTCTATGAGTCTAGAATGACTGAAAAATATGTTGATTCGATTTTGGAATGGTTATGAGTTTAGAAAGATTATTTTTATTAGACCTGTTCCAGCAGGTACCTTAACTGAGACAGCTATATTTCGGGATTTTTAATAAACTGTAGAAAAATCATATCCAATTGAATTTTGGATATGTTGTTGCTTAGTGAGTCTAGTATTTTATAAAAATAATTTGGAACCACGTTGATTGAATTTGATTTATGGAATTCACAAAGTTCAGAACTGCTGCCAGGATGCAGGGCAATTGGGGCAGTCTGGTTAGGTGAACTATTTGACCAAGATTTTGTGTTCAGTTTGATCTGAAATTTTAAAGGAATGATTTTAAGATACAAAACTAAATTCTGTAAAAATTTTAGAATTTTTAGTCAAGTAGATTATTTTATACAATTTTTCAAAATAAGGATAAAATGGAGTCTTAAACCAGAATGTACTATTCATATGGTCATTTTGCTAATATTCCTTTTGGATTAGATTGTGAAGAGGTTGAATTGCCCTAACCGTGTCCCTCAAGTGGTGCTGCCCGTGTCCCTCAAAGGTTTTGAAGAGATTGGGTTGCATTAACCTAAATGTGGAGAATTCTTGGAAAGAAAAGAAATGTATAGATTGATGGGACTAGTTCTTGAGGTAAGTACCAATACATATGATTGTATTTAATTACATAATTTGAGGCTTAACACATTTGTTTGCAAATATGTTAAGTGATCTATTATATTGTTAATATAATTGGACTAAGGTGATGATTGAATGATGTGAAGGATGTGAAGATCATTAACAAGGTAAGCATAAACCCTATTTGATTGTATATCCTTATATGTCTTTGAACATTAACACATTGGGATGAAAGTGTTAAATAAGCTATTATATTGTGAATGTAAATGAAGAATATATATAAAGGATGAAATATGAAATGGGAAAGGTAGGAAGAAATGAGGATCATTCTTAAGGTATGTGCAATTTGTTATGATAAATGCTCTAGTAATGAATGATGTTAATGTGTTTTGAGAAGTGAGAAAATGTTATGTTATATGCATTGTGAATCTTCTGTATGGCAATGTATTATATGAATAATATACTTTGAAATGTGATATCAATGATGCTATATGTATCATATGGATTGAGATATGATATGATATGAAGCCATTCTGATTGGCTATGATAATTCAATTGAAAGAGATAAGGCATGTTGGCCTAATTGATGATGAGATTGATAAGGAAATAATAAATGAATTGTTTGTTTAATATGTTATTCAGTTTCAGAGTTCTGGATTTGGGTGGCATGCCTAAGAAATGATGAAAGGTAACAGTCTTGCCGGGTTGAGGATCTCCTCATATGTGTTGAGTTGATGGTCCAAGAGACTGGGTCTGTTACACTATGAGAATTGTGAATATGAGATATATGATTTGTAACAATCTTGCCGGGTTGAGGATCTCCTCATATGTGTTGAGTTGATGGTCCAAGAGACTGGGTCTGTTACACTATCCATGGATAGAGAGACATGTATATACATTGCCTACGGGCGTGATCATTGTGACTATGAACCAAAGCAGTAACTCTGAACTTTGAATAACATATTAGTGTTTTGGGCCCGAGTCTGTCTTTATTGTAAATGTGAAATGCAAGTATTGAAATATTGATTGTGAGTATTAATAATGAATTATGCTTGGTGAATTGTGAATAATATAATGTTATTAAGTGTAATATGTAAATGAATTGTGGTTGATGATAAAGGTTGTCTTTATTGGAAATATGATTTATGATTTGTATGATATGTAAATTGTGTATTGCAATAATGAGTGATATGATGTGTAATGTGTGTATTGCAATAATGAGTGTATGTTATGTAAAGTGTGTATTGCAATAATGGTTGGTGTGGTATATATATAATGTAGGGGTATTAATATATTGGTTTTGAGTATTGGTGATGCATTGGGGTTGGTGATAATATTATGTATATATATACATCATATATGAAATTAGCTAGGATATATTAAAGATAAAATTAAAAAGAAAAGAAGATATGATAAGAACTAATTATATATTGAATCGATGTATCATTATATATTAATACTTATATACTATATGTTTATATTTTATATTTGGACTACTAAGCTCTCGGGCTTAGCGCGGGTGTTTATTCGCGCAGGTATATAGATGGAAGATATGAAGTCTTTTGTTATGCCACAAGAAGAGTAAAGTTTGTCGAGACCAACTAGAGGGTAATGCATACATGTATAAATTTTAATTATGATGTATTTCTGACGAGAGAGTATTTATATGTATAAATGAAGTTTTAATAAAGATAATGATTTTGTAAATGTTATTTAAATTAATGTATTATGGTTTGAACTCTGTTATAAATATTTTAAAAGGTAACGAAAAGTGACATCCTTATACTTTATATATTTACTGTATGTATACTAGGTATACGCATAGTACTTATATAGGGTATCGGGGTGTTACATGGGACCTCCACCACTCATTGTTTCAACATCTTAAAGATAAAAGCCACAAAGGCAAAAGCTTTCGATCATTCTAATGCAAGACTTGAACGGGCATTGAAAATAAGTCAATGAGAATACTTCTGCTGATCGCCTCGGTCTGTGAGTCATGGAACCACTGTAAGTATTATTCATGCATATCATGCATACATGAGCATATCACATCGCACTTTCTTGTCTTGTGTTGTCTATTCTTTGGCAAAATGAACAGCAAACACCTTACGAAGTAAAGAATCAAAAGAAGATATCGAATCAGGGGGGCATAGAAAGCCCATTGCTTGAGAAAGCTCCAGTAATCTTGCAAAGAGAAGAAATACGTGCTTGTGTGAAGAACTAGACAACAACAACATCAATCAGAGTCCGTATAGAAAAATCATGGGTTTGAGCCTACACAGGGGGCAAAGTTTCTCCTTTTCAATTTTTGAGTTTATATACCAAATATTTTTAAACTCACTTACGAATGTTTAGCCACACAGGGAGGCAAGGAGAGGATATAAGGTCCAATTAAAAATAGCTAAATTTTTGTAAAAGGAAGAGCAAAAGAATGAAACAACAAGTTAAGCTAGAATCCTCAACTAATAAAAGGTCAATCAAATCAAATTTAAATCAAGTTTAGGATCAAGTATCCAAATTAAGCTTAGGATCGAGTATCCCAATCCAATTTAGGATCAAGCATCCAAATCCAGTTTAGGATTAAGTATCCAAATCCAATTAGGATCGAGTATCCCAATCCAATTTAGGATCGAGTATCCAAATTCAGTTTAGGATTGAGTATCCAAATCAAGTTAGGATCGAGTATCCCAATCCAATTTAGGATCGAGCATCCAAATCCAGTTTAGGATCGAGTATCCAAATCCAATCAGGATCGAGTATTCCAATCCAATTTAGGATCGAGTATCCAAATTCAGTTTAGGAACGAGTATCCAAATCAAGTTAGGATCGAGTATCCCAATCCAGTTAGGATCGAGTATCCAAATCCAGTTAGGATCAAGTATCCCAAGTCCAGCTTAGGATCGAGTATCCCAATCCAATTTAGGATCGAGTATCCCAATCCAATTTAGGATCGAGTATCCAAATCCAGCTTAGGATCGAGTATCCCAAGTCCAGTTTAGGATCGAGTATCCAAATCAAGTTAGGATCGAGTATCCCAATCCAGTTAGGATCAAGTATCCAAGTCCAGTTAGGATCGAGTATCCGAATCCACTTAGGATCGAGTATCCAAATCCAGTCTAGGATCGAGTATCCAAATCCAGTTAGGATCGAGTATCCCAATCAAAATTAATATCGAGTATCCAAGTCTAGTTTAGGATTGAGTATCCAAAATTGGGTCCAGAACCCAAATTTTCCTTAGGTCCAGAACCTAAAATTATCCTCGAGTCTAGAACTCGAATCCGGGTCTAGAACCCAAATTTTCCTTAGGTCCAGAACCTAGAACATCCTTGAGTCCAGAACTCGAATCGGGTCCAAAACCCAAATTTTCCTTAGGTCTAGAACCTATAATTATCCTCGAGTCCAGAACTCGAATCCGGGTCCAGAACCCAAATTTGCCTTGGATCCAGAACATAAAACCATATGTGAGTCTAGAACTCAAATTGGGTCCAAGTACCCAAAACAAGTCTCCATATCAAAAATTAAGTTTTATTGCTTTTCACTCTCTTTCACTAAGGTTTCAGATCATTCAAGCAGGGGGCAAACTGTAGACCCTTAATTTTTGACCCAATCCGGTCCATTATGTTTTATATAGTTTAAAATGATTTTTGTTGTCTAATTGGTCCAAAATAATTTTTATTAAATAATTTTTACTTTAGTATCAAATTTTTATTAATAAAAAATAGAAATAAACAAATAAAAATAAAAATAAAATCGAAGTCGGAAAAAAAATCGGCAGCGAAAAGTGGTCGCACAGGCCCGTCAGCTCACCCGCAGGCCTGTGGGTGTTTCGTCCGAAGGGATTTCCTGCGGGCGAGTTATTTCGCCCGCTGGCACGCCCACATGCCCAGCCAACGGGCCCGGCTGCAGCAGTTTTCGCCAGCACAAAATTTTTCAACGCAATTTTTTTGAAACCTAATCCAATTAAGTTTTAATTTTTTTATTAATATTACTTACCTTAATTAATTAGGAATAAATAACCTTAAACCACTATAAATAAAGACCAAAGGCATTGAAATTAAAGGTGGCCGAGAGAGAGGAAATCCAAAGGGAGTTTGGAAAGTTTGAAACCAAATCAAGGAAGGAAAAGAAGAAATTCAATTTAAATCTTTTCTGGACAGCAGCATCACGAAAAAAGGGATTCCAAAGGCAAAAAAGTTTTGTCTTTGGAGCTAGTTCATCCCAGAAGAAGCAATTTTGGAGCAACTTACAAAAGAAGGTATGAAATTCTAAATTCTAATTTTTTTACACAATAGCTAAAACTAGGATTTTTTGTGTTTTTCAAAAGTTAAAATCTTAGAACTTTAATTTAGTTTTCCAAAGTTAAAACACTAAAACGTGACCTTATTTTCTAAAAAGACTTAAAATTGTTATTTTTTCTTCTTAAAGACCTTAAAACACTAATTGAACATATTTTTTATCAAAACCAAAATCAAATTCTGTTTCTTTTAAGATTTTAAAGTAGGTTCTATTTCATTCAAAAAGCCTTAAAAAACATCTTTTCTACTTATAAAAACTTCAATCTGTTTTGTTTAAATTCATAAAACTTCATAACATATCAAATTGATTTCTAAAACCCTAAAAATTCTTCATTACCCAAGACCAAAATTTCAAAACCCTAAAATCCAAAATTTAACTTTTAAACCTAAAATAATGAACCCTAATCCTTTTAAAACCTTAAACCCTAATTTTTATAAACCCTAATCCTTTTAAAACATAAAAACATAAAAACTCAAAAATTACACAGTAGCTTAAATTTCAATAACCAAAAATCACAAATTAAAGTATTTTAAGGTATTTAAAACCCTAGTTTCATGATTTCATCATTCAAACCTTAATTTGGTTAATCAAAGAGTCTCACCAATCTTTTAAAACATAAAACCCTAATTTATTTTAATTCCATAAAAATTCACAGTAGCTATAATTGAACTTTTATTTGCTTTATTCAATTCCATATTTGATTTTGCTTTGATTTATCTCTTATGCTATAATTTATTTAATTTCAATACTTGATTTATTTAATTTATCATGGATGGATGTTTATTTTATTGATACTTAAATACTTTTAATGAATGATTTATTTATTATGGATGATTATTTACTTTCATCAATTAATTTAGACTTCCAAAAGTTGTAAGAGGTATGTTTTCACTTGGTGGGTACCTCATTAGTTAAACATCATGTAATTTAATTTTCTTTTCTATTTTAGAACCTTTGTAAAGGGCATGTTTCTACCTTTTGGTGGGTGTCCTATCTAGGCATGTGATGTAAGGACATGTTTCCATCCTTGGATGGGTGTCCATTTATTTGTTTTGTTTTGTTTTGACATTTCTTTGATTTTAATATAATGATGCTTTCTTTTTATTGTGTGTAGTATGGATAATATTGTTATATTTAAGAATTTTATAATATTAAGACCTGTAAAGGAGGCCAGTTCCAATGAACCGGGTGTTGTGGGGGTGCTGGGCCATTTCTCACTTTCCCCACACGTACCCAACTTTCCAAACCCATTGAGAGGTTGGGGATTCCTTAGGAATCGAGTCATCCACCCCTTTCTTTTTCCCAGCCCGTCCGGGTGGCGACTCCATTTTCTCCGGACTTAGATCCGTGTTCTCTAAGGCCCTGAGCCTAAATAGTACCGAAGTCGCAAGAACCATTCCACCAGGAGTGGGGGCAAAAATCCCTGCTCACACAGAGTCAGCTTCCCCAATTGTTCCAGACTTGAGGACAGGTAATTTCGGGGACGAAATTTATTTTAGGGGGAGAGAATTGTAACATCCAAAATTTTTGAAAATTTCTAATTTTTGGAAAATTTGATAAAATAAATTATAATTTAAAGGATAAATTAAATTAATAGTTTTAAATGAAAAATGAAGGGATTTTAAATGAAAAAGTGGAATATATATATGATATATATGCAAAATATACATAACATATATAAAAGTCAACACTTTTTAAAAGAAAATGGTATTTTGGTAATTAA
Source organism: Garcia nutans (assembly GCA_947685225.1). Lineage (NCBI taxonomy): Eukaryota > Viridiplantae > Streptophyta > Magnoliopsida > Malpighiales > Euphorbiaceae > Garcia > Garcia nutans. The sequence continues at coordinate 39,319,129 of CANTUV010000011.1, forward strand.
ATCTTATAAATTCAAAATTAATAAAATAATTCAAAAACAAATTAATTTTGAATGGAAGAGGGAAATTATGACTTTTAATTTATTAAAAAAATAATCAAATAATTAAATATTAAATTATTTTAATATATATATATATATGTGGTTAAAAGAAAAGATGAAAAGGAAAGAATATTTAAAAGTCTTCTTCTTCTTCTTCTTCTTCTTCTCAAGAATGTGGCTTCCATGGATGATTGAAGACCAAGGATTTTGCTTCTTCCATGCTCCATAAATTGAAGGAATTAACAAGTTTCAAGTGGATTTTTGGTGATTTCCACCAAAATTAGTAAGTTTCCATCTCTTTTCTTTGAATTCCTTGGAAATTTAGATTATGTGAGAGTTTGGATTTTTATGTAGTATGTTATAATTGTTGGAATTGGTGTGTATGATGTTATTTATGGTATTTAACAATGATTCTAAGGTTAGATTGAAGAGATGATGGAGTTTGGATAAAGAATGGTAAAGAGAGAGAATTTAGGGTTATGGATTTTTGGGGTTTTGAAAACATGAATTTTAATTGTGAAAATTGATTCCAAATGATTTTTTTTTATTCATAAACAAGTATTTTAAAGTCAAATATTGGATTTGGTGGTGTTGGGTTGGAGTTTGAGAATGGAAGTGGAGATTTAGGGTTTTGGAAAAGTGATTTTGCAAAGTGGTTGAATTGTGTGATTTTATTTGTTCAAGCATGTTGTTTAGTATTAAAAGTGATTAATATAAGCTTGGAATGAGTAATGGATTGTGTTGGAATGGAAAACCTTCAATGGTGGAAGGTTAGACCATTTTTGAGATTTTGTGAATAAGAGTGTATTTTTATAATGTAAATGATTTAAATGTATTAAAATATGTTTTTAATAATATAAATAAACTTAAAACACTAATTTAATTGTAGTAGAATGGAATTCTAATGTTGAAGTAAGGAAAGGCTAAATTTTTGGAAATTTGTAGGAGTGATGTGTAATTATGATTTAATGTTGGAAATGTAATTAAATGTGATACTAAATGAATTTTTTTTTTTTTGCTATCACATTTGGTTTAGGCATTGAGGGAGATTTATTTGCTTCATCCAAGTGCTGAAGGGAAAGTTAGAAAGATTGGATTGAAGGTTGTTTTTAGCTTGCTTTGGGTTGCTAGTGGAGGTATGTACGAACTTTGAATATAATGTTTATATTTGCATAACATTTGGACTTAACACATTTTGGTCGAAAAATGTGTTAAGCTACTTGGTTCATTGATTGTGTATGAATAATATGCTATGACATATGTAATGTCATATATGTGTTAAATGCATTGTGAAAAGCCATTGATAATGGCTAATTTGTGTAACATGTGAAATATGCATATTATGTGAAAATACCCATAGTAATTGGGTAATGTGTTGTGAATGCAAAAATGAGATATGTGTAGTAATGAAATGAATTGATATTGATAAAAATGAGAAAAGTGAGAAAAATGAGAAAGATGTGAAAAATGAGAAAAAAAATTTGAAAATAAGGCAATGTGCCTAGATTAAATATGTGACAAAAAGAAAGAGATTAATAATGACAAAAATGAATAAATTGTGTGCCTAGTATGTTATTCAATTTTCAGAGTTATGGGTTTGGTTGCATGCCTATGATTGCCTACGGGCTATACGCTGGAATGGTGAAAAGACTGGGTCGTAAGCTAGGCCGGCTGATAAATATGATGTTTTTGGGGTGAAAAGACTGGGTCATAAGCCTCAAAAACTGTAGCAGTCTAGCCGGGTTGAGGACCAAGATACTGGCGCCTAAGGGTCTAGCCGGGTTGAGGTCTAAGAGACTGGGGTTGTTACATTATCCATGGATATATATATTGCCTACGGGGCTAGACACATGGTGTCATTATGGACCAAATCAGTAACTCTGAAATTTGAATAGCATATTAGATCCTTTTTGGGCCCATGCTTGTCTTTGTTTTACTGTGAATTATGAATTATGATACAATTGAGTAATATAATGTTATGAGTTGTGCTTATGAATTATTTGAAAAATATAAGAAAGCGGATTGATGTGACATTTATATGCATTGTGCATTTGGTATTGCATTGAGTTATATTATTATTATCAAAGTTTGTACCACTAGGCTTCGGCTTAGCGCGATTGTTTTCATCGCGCAGGTGACAGGGTAGACCTAGTTGAGCCAGAGAGTTCTTCTAGACCAGGTCGAGTCTAGACTTGTAGTTGAGCTTGTAGAGTTGCTATCGAGATCAGAAACACTGCCAGCAACATGTATATATTTTTATGTTATTGTACATTTTGAGTTTTATGCATAATATATCATGTTTTGAATTTTACGTATTGTATATTATAAAGAATGTTTGGGTCAATGTATTTGAAATGAGAGAGTAAGTGTGTTTTAAATTATATATATCTATATGTATAAATGTTTGAGAAAATTTGTGAAATTGAGAAGTATGGTTGAGAGGGTGATTGGAAATTATTGGGAGTGTTTTCTTTTTGCAGGTTGAGTAATTGCTAAATTTTGGGATATCCAAAATACAGACAAAACTCTAGCAAATTTTTTCCAGAGATTTATATATATATTATTTATTTTGGGTTCTTATAACAAGTAAATAATATTTATATTCTATTTAATTTTTATATATTTAGAATTTGAAATTTTAAGTTGGAAATGTAAAAAAAAATTTGTAAATCCGTCTGTGACATTTTTGTACCGTATATGCGTATTTTACATATGCTAGAAATATGTTTTGTACGTATATAGGGTATAAGGGTGTTACACGAAGGTTTGAATATCTAATCTTTTTTTCTTACAGTAGCTTGAATCATTAAGTTGTTTCTTTTGATTTTAAAAACCTTAATTCGTTTCTTTGTTTTCCAAAAATCCTAAAATTACTTTTATGTTTTTTCTAAAACCTAAGAACCCTAATCTATTTCTTCAAAATATTAAAACCCCAATCTACTTTCCTACTTTCCAAAGCCTTAAATCATTTTACTAATTCCCAAAACCCTAATATGCTTTCCAAATTTCCAAAGCCTTAAAACACTAAATTGATCCTTTATTTCCAAAAACCCTAAAGAAATATTTTCTATTTCCAAAAAACCATAAATCGTCTTACCAATTTCCAAAAACTTTATAAACTCTAAATTATTTTCTTTAATTCCAAAATCAAGACAGTAACCCCATACTAGCCAATCTAAACCCTAAGTGTTCTTAAACCCTAATTTCCTTAAAACCTTAAACCCCAGTTTTTCTAAACCCTAATCCTTAGAACCTTAAAACCTTATAAACCTAAATATTAAAATTCAATATAGTAAGCCTAAAAACAACAATCCAAAAGGTAATAATCATAAACCTAATGTTTTAGTATCCAAACCCTAATTTTATGATTTTACCCCCCTCAAACCCTAATTTTGTTAATCAAAGAACCTTATCAATCTCTTAATTTATAAAACCTTAATCCATTTCAATTCTCTTAAAGCTTACAGTAGCCTAAACCAATAAATTCCAAAACCCTAAATATTAATTAAAGAACTTTAAATGAGAAACAGTAACCCTAATTTGCATCTTGGCTTACTTTGTTTTTAGATTTAATTATGTAGTTTATTATATTCTTTGATTTATTTAATATCAATGCTTGATTTATTTAATTTATTATGGATGGGTGTTTATTTTATATTTCGATTGATATCTTTGATGAATGATTTATTTATGATGAATGGTTATTTACTTTTATCGATTTATTTTGATTTCCAAATGTTGTAAGAGGTATGTTTCCACTTTGTGGGTACCTCATTAATTAAATTCTATATAATTTAAATTGATTATACATTTTAGACCAATGTAAAGGACATGTTTCTACCTTATGGTGGGTGTCCTATTTAGCTTAGACATGGATGATGTAAGGCCATGTTTCCATCTTCGGATGGGTATCCATTTATTTTCTTTGTTTGGACATTGCTTTGATTTTAATATAGTGATGCTTTATTTTAATTGTTGCATGTAATATGGATAATATTGTTATATTTAAAAATTTTACAATATTAAGACCTGTAAAGGAGGCTGATTCCAATGAACAGGGCATTGTGGGGGTGCTGGGCTATTTCTCACCTTCCCCCCATGTACCTAACTTTCCGAACCCATTAGGGGGTTGGGGATTCCTTAGGAATCAAGGCATCCACCCCTTTCTTTTTCTCGGCCCGTCCGGGTGGCGACTCCATTTTCTCTGGACTTAGGTCCGTGTTCTCTAAGGCCCCGAGCCTAAACAGTGCCGAAGTCGCAAGAACCATTCCACTCATAGTGGGGGCAAAAATCCCCACTCACAGTGGCGACTCCACTAGGGATAAGAGAAGTTGATTCCGTTGGTCTTTATATTATTCTATTCTTTCTTATAATGATATTATCAATTGCATCATATTAGATTGCATCGTGTGAGTGAGTTAGGATACCCGTGTTACCCATGTTGTGTTATGTAAGGATACCATACTTTCACTCAAGGTATAAAGATCAAGCTTGGCATAACCACCCATAGCCTTGTACCTTTTGGTATATACTTGCTATGGAAGCCTAAGCCTTTTTACCCAAAGACTAAAGCTCATGTAATTAGCCTAGTTACTTTCCTTAGGTTTTACCCCAAATGCATATTATTTGACTATGGTTAATTTATCTTGGTTTAAATCATGGCTTATTTGGTTTGATCTTTTTCTAATATGACCTAAGTACATTGTAAGCTCAAAATAAATTTTTTCTTTAAAGTCCAAAAGACCAAAGCTATTTTCAAACTTTTCAAGATGGTCTTTGGACATAAAACTTTTCTAAAAACAAATCAAAAAATTCTTTTTCTTATGGCCCAAATACTAAGCCCCAAATCCATTTTTTCTAAAATCTTTTTACAATGGTCTTAGAAATAAAATTATTTTTATCCAACCTTTTCTTACAAAGAGCTTGCAAATTATTTAGGGCAATTACAAAATACCAAAAATCAATTGTGAGCCTAGTTTATACTAAGAATAATTAATCATGGGCTTGTTTTTGGCATGAATCATTAGTGAGAAATCTATTTATAATAAACCTTTTAATTTAGTTTTAATCCAATATAGCATAAAAGCTACTTTAGTTAGATAAATGGATTAAAACCTAATTAAGCGAAATTATCATGGATTGATTTCCATTTTTGAAAATAACTATTGGTTGAAACGTCCGAGCGAATTATTCAAAAATAAGATACCCTATGTTGGTATTTTGTTAACCATATACCTAGGAAAAGAGACTCGCCATTCGTGTGTGGATGTTATAAGGTTGGAAGGAACGTCCTATTTGTCTTTGTTTGTTAATTATTTGTGTATACATGCATACATACATACATTTGCATCCTCTCTGGCTCACAACCCTGAATTACGAAAGTTCAAAAACTTATGACAATCCGACCTACGCCGGAGATGAGGTATCTAGCAACGACTCAATCTCTTTTTCACCAAAAGCAATGGAGCTTGAACAAATTCAAAGGATTGTGGATGAAGCCCTCAATGCCAAAATGGAAGAAATAAAAGAGGCCCTAGCTGAGACCATGAAGAACCAATTGACTGCAATCTTAGAAAATCATGCCGAAGCATCTGCTAGCACTAAGAAGCCAAAGGATAAAAGGAAGACGAAAGTTGGTGAAGTGGTTTTTGATGATGAAAAGGTGATCATTGATGATGATGATGATTGGGCTCAATACTACCAAGATCCTCAAGACAAGAAGAAAGAACCAAAGATTGTTGAAAGATCGGCTATGGAGAAAACTGAGACGTCAGATGTTGAGAAGATGATTGCTGATTTAGAAAAGAAATTTGAGAAGAAACTGAAAACCGAAGAAATGTCTGAAGTTGACAAATTATTTGAGCTAGATGAAGAAGTTCCATACAAATTTAAGATGTCGTCTTTTGCGAAGTTTGATGGAACCGGAAATCCTCATCTCCATTTGAAGCAGTACATCACTGCTATGCAATCTGCCTGAGCTACTAAGGATCAAACTCTAAGGTGCTTCATGCTCTCATTGGACCCTATTGTCCAAAATTGGTTTAACACCTTAGAGGAAAGTACTCAAAAAGATTGGGACATGTTATACAAAGCTTTCATTCAGTAATTTGGATATAATGTCGAGTTGGAAGTTACCTTAATGGAAGTTGAGTCCATTAGACAAAGGCCAAATGAGAATTTTGTGGACTATGTGAAAAGATGGAGAAAAAAGGCTACTTTACTAAAGAAAAGGCCCGGTGAATCTGATCAAATAAGGATGGTCGTCAGAGGCATCCTGCCCAACCTCCGTGAAAGGCTGTCTCACACCCTTATAAGGGACTTCAAAGATCTTCTCCAAGCTGGTCTACAAATTGAAGAGTGGGAAAGGGATAAGAATCACTTTTCAAAAAAAAGGAATGAGAAAGGAAACTACCAGTCGGGCAATTAAAGCATGCAAAAAGAAGTTGATGTTAATGCCACTAGTCAAGGAGGAATGAGGCAGTTTTTGAAATTAGGGAAGCCGCTGTCTTGGGTTCTCAATAAGCTACAAAAGAAGGGATTGTTACAACCCTTGACTCCTCATCCTGTGCCTAATCCTCTTCCACCTAACTTTGATACTAATGCATTTTGAAAAATTCCATCAAAGGCCTGGACACAAAATGGACAATTGTATGAAGTTGAGGCATGAGATCCAGAATTTAATTGATAATGGCAAGTTGCCTGAACCGGATAAGCCTAATACCAAAAGTAATCCTTTTCTAAGGTTCAACAGAGTACCTCCACCGGCAACCTTCATGGTGGGAAAAGGATTGGAAGAAGATTTTATTTTATCATCCTTTCAAGATGGAAATATTGAAGATGTGGAAGGAAAAGAAGCTTAAACTCAACAAACTTTCCTTAGCTTGAATGTTGCTTTTCAATTTTACTTCCTTTAATATTTAATTGGAACAATCTTGTTTTTCAAATTTAAATTTGTTTGAATAAATTACTTTCATCAAAATTTTGTTGGTCTTTGTTCATTTTGGTGCTAAACCAATGAGGAATCTTGCTTGATTTTCATAAATTAATGTGTCTAGGCATCATGACTTGAATGACTTTACTAGACGAGAGAATTGCTCTATAGCATTGAGTTGTGTATGCTTACTTAGAGAGGGCTCCTGCATAATTACCTTTGTCTAGGTCCTAGTCAATCTTAGAACATGCTTTGACAAACTTTCGAGGCAAAATTGAACTCTACTTATTTAAGAGAGAAATGATCTAAGCAACAACTTGTATCCACCCTATTAATTATCAATCCCTAGTTGTCCCTTTGAGCCTTCATAAAATTTTAGCTTTCTTTTCATTGGCATATAATTCTAAAATCTACCCTGAGCTGTTGTGATACATTTGATAAGTCTTATGATCACTAAGATGAAGAGGCAAGAAGATCAAAGAAAGCAATCATTAGTCAAGATCATGAGGATAGTTGAAGTTCTCAACACCATGAAGATAGTTGAAGTTCTCAATACCATAAGGGTAGTTGATGTTTTCAAGACCATAAGGGTAGTTGAAGTTTTCAAGACCATAAGGGTAGTTGAAGTTCACCTAATATCTCCAATCTATTAAGATAATATCATAGTAACAAATGATTTTATCCCTGTTAAGGGAGATTTATGTCACTCCACTCATCCATTATTGGAAGCCCAAGTTAGTACAAACAAGACAACTCTTTTAGAGCTAGAACCAAACCAAAAACAAACAAGCCAAACCAAACCAAACCAAACAAAAAAAAAGAGAAAAAAAAAGAAAAAAAAAGAAGAAAAAAACAACAAAAAAAAAGACCTAAAAAGGCGGTTTAGAAAGCCAACTGAGTTCTCTTTTATCTAAAGCAGCAAAAGGCTTCCATTTGGTTCATAAGGACATTTTGACTTGAATTGGTCCAACCCAACCAAAGAGTCAATCAAAATTGGAGAAAAAAGGAGGAAGACCATCCAGTTCTTGAAAGTTCTGTACTTGATAATCCTACAAGGAAGAAGGATAAAATGATAAAATGCTCCAAGAAAGGGAAGAGTAAGAAAAATAAAAGGAAAGAAAGGGGAGAAGAAGAAAAGAAATGAATTTGGGTACCGAACTTTATGCAAGGGCAAAGACTGTCCTAATCAAGATCCAGATTAATGCCAAGAAGATAGAAAGAATTTAGAGTCTAGCAAGATTGCTCCTAGCTGCCTAAAGTTCAAACAAGAAATTTATAGTGTGAGGGTTTGTCCATAGTGTCACAACGACTCCAACTTACAAATGGCCTTCATTTAACCCATGTCCCTTATAGACCCCATTTCAAGCCTATCAGAGACCTATTGATCTCTCTTGGTAGGTAGAGTCTATTAGTGAAGATAGTTTGGATAAGCATGCATATGAGATAGACAATATTCAAACTCAAAAGAGATCTTTGGCCAAGTAATGTGTATGTGCCTATCTGAAGTGCAACAAATCTTGCTTAAATAGAAATGATTCCTGAGTTTAGTATGGTAACTAGGGTTGTCATGTTATAGATATTTTAATTTGGAAAAATCAAGTCCTGAGGTAATTGACATCAATTTTGGCAAAGCCAAAATTTTACTTCAAAATCAAAAATAAAAAATGTTTTTGTCATACAAAGCATTCAAGTTAAGGGGAGTATGTTGAACTGTCGAATCTCGAAGAACACATTGGGCAAAGTAAATGATTACTATAAGGTCATGAAGAAGCTACCAATTGACATGCTGAATCATAATTTAAAATGGATGAATCTCTGCTGTTTGGGGCCTCCATTATTCATATTTTCAACATATTAAAGATAAAAGCCATAAATGTGGGGCATTGTGTCATTCCAATGCACAACCTGAATGAGCATCTGAAAGGAACCAATGAGAACACTTCTGCTGATCACCTCGGTCTGTGAGTCGATGGAATGACTGTAAGTATCATTCTTGCATACCATGCATATATGAGCATATCACATCGAACTTTCTTGTCTTGTATTGTCTACTCTTTATTAAGGTAAACAGCAAACACCCTGTGAAGTAAACAATCAAAAGAAGATATCAAATCAGGGGGGCATAGAAGGCCCATTACTAGATAAAGTTCCAGTAATTTGCAAAGAGAAGAAATGAGTGCTTGTGCGAAGAACTAGACAACAAAAACATCAATCAAGGCTTGCATGGAAAAAATCTTTGGTTTGAGCCTACACAGGGGGCAAAGTTTCTCCTTTCCAATTTTTTTAGTTTATATACCAAACATTTTCAAACTCACTTGCAAATATTTTGCCATGCAGGGGGCATGAGAAGATATGAGGGCCAACTAAAAATAGCTAAATTTTTGAAAAAGGAAGAACAAAAGAATGGAACATTAGAACTCTCAAAAGAATGAAGATGCAAAAGACAAAAGATTAGTCCAGCTAAAAGAGCTGAAGCCAGGGTAAAGACCCGATTTCTAATGGATAAAGATCCATGTTTCAAGGGTAAAGACCCGATTTTCGATGGATAAAGATCCATATTTTAAGGGTAAAGACCCAATTTCCAATGGATAAAGATCCATATTTCAAGGGTAAAGACCCAAAGTCCAAAGGATAAAGATCCATGTTTCAATGGATAAAGATCCATATTTCAAGGGTAAAGACCCGATCTCCAATGGATAAAGATCCATGTTCCTAGGTTAAAGACCCAATTTTCAATAGATAAAGATCTATTTTTGGTGGGTAAAGACCCACAATTCATAAAAATGGAACAACTAGTTATGCCAGAATTCTCAACTGATAAAAGGTCAGTCAAATCAATCCAATCTCGGGTCCAAGTGCCCAAATTCAATCCAATCTCAGGTCCAAGTACCCAAATCAATTCAATCTCAGGTCCAAGTATCCAAATCAAATTCAGTCTCGAGTCCAAGTACCCAAATAAATTCAATCTCGTGTCCAAGTACCCAAATCAAATCAGTCTCGGGTTTAAGTACCCATTCTCAGATCCAAGTACCCAAACCAATTCAAGCTCGGGTCCAAGTACGCAAATTAAATTCAATCTCGAGTCCAAGTACCCAATCTCGGGTCCAAGTACCCAAATCAAATTCAGTCTCAGGTCCAAGTACCCAATCTCGGGTCCAAGTACCCAAATCAAATTCAAGCTTGGATCCAAGTACCCAATCTCGGGTCCAAGTACCCAAATCAAATCCAATCTCGGGTCCAAGTACCCAAATCAAATTTAATGTCGGGTCTAAGTACCCAATCTCGAGTCCAAGTACCCAAATCAAATTCAATCTCGGGTCTAAGTACCCAAATCAAATCCAAGAACCCAAAACCTCAACGATCTCAAAAATTAAGTCTTATTGTTTTTCACTCTCTTTTACTAAAGTCTCAAATCGTTCAAGCGGGGGGCAAATTGTAGACCCTTAATTTTTGACCCAGTCTGGTCCATTATTTTTATAGTCCAAAATAATTTTTGTGGTATTTTAATATTTATTTTAGTTAAAAATGGTGAAGTGAATAAAAATAAAAATAATAAACAAATAAATAAAAATAATAAAAATAAAAATCGGCGATGAAAAAATTCGTCATCGAAAGCGTTGGACGAAATGGCCTTGGGCCATTTTGCCCACAGGAAAATCCTGCGAGCGAATGGCTCACAGCCAATTTCGCTCGCACGCCCTCGCAAATTTCCACAGCGACCAGCAACAGTTTTTTTGCCAGAGAAATTTTCCGACGCAATTTTTTTCCAAAACCAAATCCTATTTGGTTTCAGTTTCCTTTTCCTAATTAATGATAAATTCCTTAAACAATTGGAATTAAGCTTCCAAAATTTCCTATAAATAAGACTAGAAAGACACAGATTAAAGGACGAAAAGATTAAGAGAGGAATTTTTGAAAGGTGATCGGACTTTTTGGTGGAAACGATGGGACTTCTTGAGAGAAGAATAAGCAACCAAGCAATAAATCTATCAGCAGCCGTCTTGCCTTTGTCCTTGTTCATTCAAGAAGCAATTTTTGGTGGAACCAACAAACGAAGGTTTGAATATCTAATCTTTTTTTCTTACAATAGCTTGAATCATTAAATTGTTTCTTTTTTATTTTAAAAACCTTAATTCGTTTCTTTGTTTTCCAAAAATCCTAAAATTACTTTTTTGTTTCTTCTAAAACCTAAGAACCCTCATCTATTTTTCAAAATCATAAACGCAAATCTACTTTCCAACTTTCCAAAACCTTAAATCATTTTACTAATTCCCAAAACCCTAATCTGCTTTCCAATTTTCCAAAAACTTAAAACACTAAATTGATCCTTTATTTCCAAAAACCCTAAGAAAATATTTTCTGTTTCCAAAAAACCTTAAATCGTCTTGCCAATTTCCAAAAACTTTATAAACTCTAAATTATTTTCTTCAATTCCAAAATCAAGACAGTAACCTCAAACTAGCCAATCTAAACCCTAAGTGTTCTTAAACCCTAATTCCCTTAAAACCTTAAATCTTAGTTTTTCTAAACCCTAATCCTTAGAACCTTAAAACCTTATAAACCAAAATATTAAAATTCAACACAGTAAGCCTAAAAACAACAATCCAATAGCTAATAATCATAAACCTAATGTTTTAATATCCAAGCCCTAATTTAAGATTTTACCCCCTCAAACCCTAATTTTGTTAATCAAAGAACCTTATTAATCTCTTAAAGTATAAAACCTTAATCCATTTCAATTACGTTAAAGCTTACAGTAGCCTAAACCAATAAATTCCAAAACCCTAAATATTAATTAAAGAACTTTAAATGAGAAACAGTAACCCTAATTTGCATCTTGACTTACTTTATTTTTAGATTTAATTATGTAGTTTATTATATACTTTGATTTATTTAATTTCAATGCTTGATTTATTTAATTTATCATGGTTGGATATTCATTTTATATTTTGATTGATATCTTTGATGAATGATTTATTTATGATGAATGGTTATTTACTTTTATTGATTTATTTTGATTTCCAAATGTTGTAAGAGGTATGTTTCCACTTTGTGAGTACCGCATTAATCAAGTTCTATATAATTTAAATTGCTTTTACATTTTAGACCAATGTAAAGGACATGTTTCTACCTTATGGTGGGTGTCCTATTTAGCTTAGACATGGATGATGTAAGGGCATTTATTTGCTTTGTTTGGATATTGCTTTGATTTTAATATAGTGATGCTTTATTTTAATTGTTGCATGTAATATGGATAATATTGTTATATTTAAGAATTTTATAATATTAAGACCTGTAAAGGAGGCCAGTTCCAATGAACCGAGCATTGTGGGGGTGTTGGGCTATTTCTCACCTTCCTCATGCGTACCCAACTTTTCGAACCCATTAGGGGGTTGGGGATTCCTTAGGAATTGAGTCATCCACCTCTTTCTTTTTCCTAGCCTGTCCGGGTGATGACTCCATTTTCTCCGGACTTAGGTCCGTGTTCTCTAAGACCTCGTGCCTAAACAGTGTCGAAGACGCAAGAACCATTCCACCGGGAGTGAGGGCGAAAATCCCCGCTCACACCAGTGTTACTAGATCATATTAAGGAAGCACAGCAGACACATGAGAGAATCCAAAAGATTATGAAGGATTACCAAAAGGGGGAGAGCAGAGACTTTTATATGAGAGATGATGGTGGTTTATGGTATGTAGATAGATTGTGTATTCCTAATGATGTGGAATTGAAGAAGAAGAGTTTATAGGAACCACATCTGTCATTCTATGATATGCATCCTGAAAGTACCAAGATGTATCAAGACTTAAAGCAGCATTAGTGGTGGTCAGATATGAAGACATACATAGCAAAATTTGTATCCAGATGTCTTACTTGCCAGAGAGTGAAAGCTAAGCACCCAGTTCCTTCAGGATTGCTTCAGCCATTGTCAGTACCTAAGTAGAAATGGGACCGAGTGACCATAAATTTTGTGACTGGACTGCCTTTGACCCAGATGAAGCATGATGCAATCTGGATGATAGTTGATCGGATGACAAAGATAGCTCATTTTCTTCCAGTTAGGTTGGACTACTCACTTGATAGGTTGGTTGAGTTGTATATCAGTGAGATAGTGAGACTGTATGGAGTCCCAGTGTCATTGGTGTCAGACTAAGATCCCCATTTCACATTGAGATTTTAAAGGAGTTTACAGGATGCATTGGGCTCTCGATTGAATTTTAGTACTACTTTTCATCCGTAGATGGATGGACAGTCAAACAGAGAGTGATACAAGTTCTAGAGGATATGTTGAGGAGCTATATCATTGGCTTTACTGGGAGCTGGGATAGATATTTACCACTGATAGAGTGCACCTACAACACCAGTCATCAGTCCAGTATTGGGATGGCACCATATGAGGCCCTGTATGGTAGGAAGTGTAGGACACCATTATGTTGGGATAAGGGTGGAGAAGGTAAACTGGTAGGTCCCGAATTGATAAAGAAAACAGAAGAGAAAGTGAAGCTAATTCTGGGTCATTTGAAAGTAGCTTCAGATCGATAGAAATCCTATTCAGATTTAAAAATGAAAGATATAAAGTTCAGTGTGGGGGATAAGGTATTCCTGAAGGTGTCTCCAAGGAAGAAGATTTTGAGGTTTAGTCAAAAAGGGAAGTTGAGTTTTCACTTTATAGGACCTTATGAGGTACTAGAAAGAGTTAGACCAGTGGCTTACAGATTAGCTTTGCCACCTGAGTTAGACTGGATACACAATATCTTCTATGTCTCTATGTTTCAGAGATATAGATCATACCCATCTCATGTTTTGACAATGGAGTCGATAGAGATGAGTCCAGATCTAACTTACGAAGAAGAACCAGTGACAATTTTAGCATAAGAGGTGAAGGAGTTGAGAAATAGGAAGGTGCCACTTGTTAAAGTTCTATGGAGGAACCATTCCACTGAGGAGGTGACATGGAAGAGTGAGTAGATGATGCGGAGCCAGTATCCTCAGCTTTTCCAGAGCTGATATCAAGTAATTTCGGTGACAAATTTTTCTTTAGGAAGAGAGAATTGTAACATCTGTTAATTTTCAAAAATTAAATTAAATGAATTTAAAAAATAATTTGAATGATAATTGAAGGGCTAGAAGTGAGAAAATAGAATGTATATGTGAGGTATATATTGAATATATATAACATATACAAAAGTCAACATTGAATAAAAAAATCAAATGGTCAAGTGGCAATATAGTAAATATATCTTATAAAATTAAAGTTAAATAAATTATTTAAAAATAAATTATTTATTAATGAAAGATATAAATTATCATTTTAAAATAAATAAATAATTAATTAATTAATAAAATATTATATATATAGTCTTGAATTAAAAAGATGAAAGGAAAAAATAAAAGTCAATTAAAACCTTTTTCTTCTTCCTTCTCTTCTTGCTTGGCCAAAACCTCCAAAGATCATGGTGGATGAATTTTTCTTCTCCTAATTACTCATTTTGGCAAGGATTTTCAAGAATTAATTGAAGTTTTGATGGATTTCTAACAAATTAGTAAGTTTCCTTTCTTAATTTGTGAGTTTTCATGAATATATGAATATGTAAAGTTTAGATATTTGATGTATGTTATAATTGTTGGAATTGATGTGTATGATGATAATTTGATTATTAAACAAGGATTCTATAATTAAATAATGGATTTGATCAAGTTTAGATGGAGGCTGGAAGAAGTATTGTTGAATTTAGGACTTTGGAAGAGAATTCATAAAGTATGGATGTTTATTTGATTTTATGATATAAATCATGTTTTAAAATTATTTAAATGATAGAAATGGGCTTAGATTAATATTTGGAATGTATTGGAATGAAAAATTAGAAATGAAGAGGCTTAGGGCGTATTTTAGGATTTTGTTAAAGAATATGTGTTTATTTGATATAATTGTTTAAAACATGTTCTAATGTGATTGTAATAATACAAATAAACTTAAAACAACATTTAAAATGGATTATAATGGAATTATAATATTTAAGTGAGATAGGGCAATATTTGAAATTTTTGTTAGAACGATGCTTAATTAGTGTTTAATGATTGGAATGCCTTGGAATGTGATTCTAAATGATTATATTTATTCACATTGTGAATAGGCATTGAGCGAAAGTATTTGCACCAATTTAGTAGTGAAGGGTGATGAGGAATTTTGAAGGGAAGTGGAGCTTTGGCTCACTTTTGTGCATTAAAGAGGCATGTACATAATTTGTCATTTAATAATATTGATTGCATTGTTTTTAGGCATAACACATTGAATATGAAAAATGTGTTATGATACTTGAATGATAGTGTGCATGTATGTGTGGCATTGTTTAAAGTAACAATGCTTATTTTGAATTAATATTGTATGATATGACTTTTAAAAACAAATAAAAGTGATGATATGTGAAAAATGAGAAAAGTGTAAATTTTGCACTAAGATGTAAAATAAGCTACATTTGTAATGTGTGAGGAAATGAGGTTGATTATGAGTAGAAGATAATGAAATATGATAGTATATTGTCGTATATACAGTCTGATTTCAGAATATTGTCATTGGATAATATGACTCCTTCGGACGAGACACACTGGTGTCACTGATAGCATGACACCTTCGAGCGAGACACACTGGTGTCATTGATAGCATGATGCCTTCGGACAAGACACTCTGGTGTCATGAATGAATGAGATAACCCAAGACAATAATTCTAGAATTAGAATAGTATATAGGGATATAGGGTTATATGGGCTCATTGCATGTTTATGGATGGTTGGTATGTTAATAAATTGGATGTATACAATGCTTGATATTGAGACATAACTTATGTTATGATATCACATATATAACAACATATTTTGTTCTTCACACCAAATTATGTACTACTAAACAATATGCTTAGCGCGATTGAAATTCACCACGCAGGTGATAGGATTGATCCGGTAGATCCGGAGAGTTCATCTTGACCTGGTCAGGTCTAGGCTTGAGGTCATTTGTGCTTGAAGTGATTTTTACTGCCACGGGATCAGAAATTGCCGCTGACATGTATACATTATATTTTATAGAACATGTCCTATTTATGTATATTATGTTTACATTTTTGGGAGAGTTGTAAATTATAAAGAATTTTTGGATGAATTATGTGATATGGGAATGTATATATGTTTATATATATATGTACATATTTGAATGTTTTGAGGAAAATGGGAAGAGATTGAGAAGTTTTGGTGATTTGTTTGATTTATTATTATTGGGAGTGTGTTTTCTATAGGTTATGAAATATTAAAATTTTTGGGATATCCGATTTACAGATAAAACTCTGGCGAATTTTTTTCCCTGAGATTTTAATAAAAATACTTATTTTGGGTACCTAAAACTAATAAAGGACATTTTATTTACTTATTAAAAATACATTTTTAATGTTTAGGATTTTAATTTGGGAATATAAATTTTTTTATTAAAACTGTATTGTGTCATTCTTATACATATACACATATTTTACATATACTGAGTGTATATATTATACATATATATAGTATAAGGGTATCACAATATCTCTGGAACTTGAATATTATATAAGGTCATTTGGGCCCAATGCATGTGAATATGGGATGTGAGTGTTGATAAAGATAAATGTGTGACTTGCTTCATGAATTTGCATGCCAAGTTAATATTTTGAAATGAGTTGAATTGTTGCATTGCAATGTTCATTAGTTTTTATGTATATCAAAGTATGTATTACTAGAAAAAATTGCTTAGTGTGATTTGTTTATCGCATAGGTAACATGATTGATACAGAAAGCCCTATGGGACTTGTGCAGGAGTAGAATTTCCTGCTTATTTTTGGTGTTTTGTTTTGCTTCCATGGACTAGGACCAATTGCAAGCATGTAATGATTTCATTTTGGAAACTTATTTTTTAATTATGTACATTAAGTTAGTAAATATGAAATTGATGTAAATTATTAGAGTTTGGTTTGAATTTTAGGATTTATGGATATGTATATGCATATATGTGTGTTTGAATATTTTGGAGAAATGAAGGGTTCTTGAAAGTATGAAATGGTTGAAAATAATTGGGAATGTATTTTTCTTGCAGGTTGTGACAATTGTTATTTTTGGGAATATTCGTATTATAAACAAAACTCTGGTAAATTTTCTAGAGATTTTTTTTATTAAATTTTGTATTTTTTAGAATTTAAATTACTAATGAATATTTTTATTTATTTATTAAGGTTCAATTTAAGTTATGGAAGCATTTTTCTTGGACATATGGAAATTTTTAGTGAGACTGATATGTGACGTTCTAGTACTATATATGCATAATTTACATATACCGGATGTATGTATTATGTGTATATAGGGCATTAAGGTGTTACAGATAACTGGATAAAAGTAATGGAAGACAAGTTAGACACCATGAGATCAAACTAAGTTTGGGATTTGGTTGATCTTCTAAAAGGTCACAAAGCCATTGGGAATAAATGGGCTCTCAAAAAAGGTTGATGGCGGCATCGAGAGGTAAAAAACTCGTCTCGTAGCAAAGGGCATACACAACATGAAGGAAGAGACTATGAAGAGATATTTTCACATGTTATGAGGTTTGCATTTATAAGGTTGATATTAGAAATTATGGCAAAACTAGATCTTGAGTTGCATCAAATGGATGTGAAAACTACTCTTCTCAAAGGAGAATTTGATACATGGATCTACCAGTAGGTTTTGTCAAACAAGGCCAAGAAAATGAAGTGTGTAGATTGAACATGTCAATCTATGGCTGGATGTAGTCTTCAAGACAATGGTATATTTATTTTCATAACGCAATTATATAATATGGTTTTACCATGATAGATGAGGACAACTACATCTATATCAAGCCATTGAAAATAAAGTTTATGACAATGCCATTATATGTTGATGACATATTAATTGTTGGAAATGACAAAGTGTTTTTGGATCACATCAAAGGATAGCTATCAACCAATTTTTTAGATGAAAGATATGGGCAAGGCCGCATATATTCTCAAAGTAAAGATTTCAAGAGATCGCTCGAGGAAATTATTATCTTTCTCAAGAGGCATAAATAAAGAAAGTACTTGAGTATTTTAATATGTGTGACTGTAAACCCACAAATTTTTCTATCACCAAAGGTGAAAGCTTGAGCCGAAGGCTTTACCTTAAAACTCTGAAAGAAATAGAACATATGAAGAATGTCCCTTATGCAATTCTAGGCCCAATATTTACGTTGTTGTTGGGATAGTAAGCAAATTTCAATTAAGTCTAGGTCTGTCACATTAGCAAGCAGTTAAGAGGATTTTAAGGTACCTAAAAGGCACTGTTGATTACTCGTTGTGCTACCAAGATGGAAGTATAATTTTGAAATGCTACACGAATGCTGATTGGGTGGGAGATGTTGATGAAAGGAAATCCACCTCAAGATTTGTTTTCTTACTCAATAAAGGTGCTATCCTACGGAGTAGCAAGAATAGTCCTGCAAAACACTATCGACTATAGACCCGAATTTATAGCATTTTCAATTTCTATACAAGAAGGTGCTTCACTTAAGAGATTCCTAGATCATTTGGGTCTTAATACTATAAATGAGCCAGCCATGATACAGTATGACAGTCAAGCAGCCATTGCCTACATCAAAGACCCAAAATTCCATTGAAAAGCAAATATATAGACATTAAATATAATTTTATTAGAGACATGGTTACATGAAAAGAAGTGGATATGAAATACATCTCTACACATGATATGGTTGTTGATCCTTTTACGAAACCTATACCTAGAGATGTTTTTATTAAACACTCTAAGTCTTTAGGATTGTGTATGTGTTGATGTGTTTTTTTTTATTCCCAAACTTTATTAACTTCTTATTTATTAATGCCGATACATGATGTTTGTTTTGTGTTTACATGAATTCTTTAATTATTTTTATTACATTTGATGAGCATATCAGACATGATGAAGATTGACCTTCTCACTAGATCAATTGTTTTTATTAGTTTATGTGACAAATAAAGGTGAGGCCGTTTCAAACAATATTATATGGGTGATAATAAACTTGTGTTTGAAGCAAAATGGTCATCTCATTAATTAAGACTCACATGGTTGGTTAATTGTGACTACATCAAATCTTGTCTACATCACCAAATGTGAGTTCTAAAACAATCTAGGTGGATATGTGAACTCAAGGTCAAACACTAAGTGTATCTAACGTACTGTCTGTATAGTATTTTCTTTTGAGACATGCCCTCCATAGGAAGGAATGAATACTATGACATATGACTTGTAACACCCTTATGTCCTATACACGTACAATACATACACCCAACATATGTAATATATGAATATACGATACAAGAATACCACAACCCTTTTTAATAAAATAAACCCTTACTTTTTGAAATCTGTATAAACTTAAATCATTTAAGTGATGTCATATAAATAATAGATAAAATATTTCTTGCTAAAACACATACATAACTTTATTACCAAATGTTTATCCAAAACATTCTTGATAGTTTGTGATATATATACATATATACATCAAAATATAACATAATATACATGAAGTCAATATGTACAAAAATAACGTGCTAGCAGTTTGTCTCTAATCTTGATGTTCAGCAATCAACTCTACACTCAAGATCTCAAGCCTAAACTCGAGTAGGCCTAGATGAACTCTCCGGCTCAACCGGATATACCCTATCACCTGCGCGATGAATTACAATCGCGCTAAGCCAGAAGCTTAATAATACAAACTTTGATAATAATAAACTTCAAATGCAATGTTAATGCACAATGCATAAGGATATTATATCTCATAACATTATATCTTAATATATTGCTCAATTGTTTCACAATTCATAATTCACATAAAAATAAACACAAGCATGGGCCCAAAAGGATCTAATATGCTATTTAAATCCTAAAGTTAATGCTTTGTTCCAAGATGACACCACGTGTCTTGCCCCGAAGGCAAATTACAATGAGGATTACCTCATATGTAACATCCCAACTAGGCTTCAAGGACTAGGCCCAACCCAGCTTCAAGGGACTGCTACATCATGTAACATCCCAATTAGGTATGGCGCCAAACACAAAACTATGAAAATTGAATAACATACTAGGCACACAATTCTTTCATAATTCCATTATAATATCTTTCTCATTTTCTCAAGATCAAGCTAGGCACAATGCCTCAATTATCTCATTTATATCAATATAGCCATCACCAATGGCGTTACATACCATCTTTAATGTATGCATAACAAATTGCATTACCCATACATTTTGGGTCATTATCATATTTTGCACATAGTTCACATTACATATAATGCATTTGTGATATTATACAAATATAGCATATTACACATGTACCAACAATGCTGTAAGTAACTTAACACATTTTCCAACCAAATGTGTTAAGTCCAAATGTCATACAAATATAAGCAATTATTCAAAGTTTGCACTTACCTCTAAAAGAACAAAACAAGCTCAAACACCACTTTCGACCTCCTCTTCCAAGATATCCCTCAACATTTGGATTGGGTAACTCAAGTCTCTTCAAAGCCTAAACCAAATGTGATTATAAATAATCACTTAGTAACACACTTATAGGCATATACAAAACCTCTCAACACAAGGATAAGAAACACAAAGGAAAATAAGGAAAAGAACTATCTAGGGAAAAATCTACACATGACACGCTCAACAACACGGGGGTTCAATGATTGTGCCCTAAACCCACAACACAGAAGCTTTGACATGCTCAGTGACATGAGCGTGTCAATCACCATGTCCTAAGCTCTGTATTACAATAGATAAGACACATCCAGAGATATGGGCGTGTCCCTGCCCATGCCAAAACTCCTACAACACAGTGACATGGGCGTGTCACTACACGTGTCACCAACACTGAAAATAGGACCATCGACATGCTCAAAGACATGGCCGTATCACCGGACATGTCAAGCCAAAATCCTTATATCAACACATACTTATCACATCCAAAATTATCTTTCTTTACCCTTTTCAACTCTATTCAAACTCAACCAAATCCATCATTTTACCATAAAATACTTGTATATACATTGCAACAACTCAATTAAAAGCAAAATAAACAATTTAAAACCATGACTTCACAACTCAAAAATTACATAACCCAAAACTCTTATTCTCTTCACCAAACTTAACCATTTCTACATTCCAACCCTAAATTCATAGTTAACTACTCAAAAGATCTTCATACATGCCAATACCAACCATTAATACATGCTACACCAAATATCTAATTCACACATATACAAACTTTCATAGAAAATCAAGGAAACAAGTTGAAAACTTACCAAATATGGAGAAAATCTTCAAAATTCCAACTTGGACACTTGAAATCCTTCAATTACTTGAGCTTACAAGAAGCAAATTTCTCCTTTCCTTAAATGGAGATAGCCGGCCTTCAATGGAGAAAGAAGAAGAAGAAGATTATCACCCACTCATCTATATCCAACTAACACTCTTATAAACCATACAAATTTTCACTTTCACTCTCCACCAAGTAAAATATATTACTTAATTAATATAAAAGAATATCATCTTCACTAACTACAAAATAAATTTTCCAATAATTTAAAATAACAATTGACCATATTAAAATGTTGACTTGTATATATTATGTATATCTACATATATATATCATATACACATTTTTCTTTTTCACTTAAATATATATATATATATACTTTTAAATCATTTATTTAATTTTGAAAATTTAAAATTTTCAAAAATTTGGGATATTATAATTCTCCCCCTCTGCAAATAAATTTCATCCTCAAAATTACCTACTCTTAAGTCTGAAGCAACTGGGGATACTGATTCTGCATCATCTGCTCACTCTCCCATGTTGCCTCCCCAATGGCATGATTGTTCCAAAGAACTTTCACAAGTGGCACCTTTTTCTTTCTCAACTCTTTCATTTTCTGTGCCAAGATAGCCACTAGTCCTTCCTCATAAGTCAGATTTGGACTCACCTCAATTGACTCTATTGACAAAATGTGAGATGGGTCTGACCTATTTCTCTGAAGCATAGAGATATGGAAGAAATTGTGAATTCGATCCAACTCAGGTGGCAAAGCCAGTCTATAGGCCATTGGACCAACTCTCTTCAGTACCTCATAAGGTCCTATAAAATGAGGGCTCAACTTTTCTTTGCGTCCAAATCTCAAAATTTTCTTCTAAGGAGACACCTTCAAAAACACTTTATCTCCCACACTGAACTCTTTGTTTCTTCTTTTTAATTTTGAATATAATTTTTGTCGGTCTGAGGCTGCTTCCAGACAATTCCTAATCACCTTTACTTTCTCTTCTATTTTCTTAATCAAATCGAGACCAATCAACTTACCTTCTCCAACCTCATCCCGACAAAGAGGTGTCTTGCATCTCCTACCATACAATGCCTCATAAGGTGTCATCCCAATACTGGACTGATAACTGTTGATATAAGAAAACTCAATCAGTGGTAAGAATCTATCCCAACTCCCAATGAAATCGATGATACAACTCCTCAACATGTCCTCTAAAATCTGTATCGCTCTCTCTGACTGCCCATCTATCTGAGGATGGAAGCATCCTGTAAATTTCTCCATAATCTCAATATAAATCGGGGATCTCGATCAGATACTAAAGAAACTGGGACTCCATGTAACTTCACTATCTCACTTATATAAAGTTCAGCCAATCTCTCAAGAGAAAAATCCATCTGAAGTTGAAGAAAATGAGATGCCTTCATCATCAGATCAACTATTACCCAAATCGCGTCATGCTTCTTCTGGGTCAAAGGTAATGCAGTCACAAAATCCATCGTCACTCGCTCTCATTTCCACTCTGGCACTGATAATGGCTGAAGCAATCCTGAAGGAACCTGGTGCTCAGCCTTCACTCTCTGACAAGTGAGACATCTTGATATAAACTCTGCTATGTCCCTCTTCATATCTGACCACCAATAATACTGCTTCAAATCTTGATACATCTTGGTACGCCCAGGGTGCATAGCATAAGCTGGATGATGTGCTTCCTCCAAAATTATCCTTTTTAGTCCTACATTATTAGGAACACACAATCTATCTTTGTGCCACAAACTGCCATCACTTCTCGCATGAAAGTCTCGACTCTCCCCCTTTTGGCAATCCAATACAATTTTCTAGATTTTCTCATCTATCAACTGAGTCTCCCTAATCTGATCCAATAACACTGGCCTCAACTACAACTGAGCCATCAAAGCATCATCTCACAAGACTCAAATCTGGTATGCAATGCTCTCAACTCAACAAGCAACAAGAGTGAATAAGCAGTCAAACTTGCCAAAGACTTTCAACTCAAGGCATCAGCAGCAACATTTGCTTTCCCAATATGATAATCAATTAAACAATCGTAGTCTTTAATCAATTATAACCACCGTCTCTGTTGAAGATTAAATTCATTCTGAGCACCCAGATATTTCAAACTCTTGTGCTCCATATAAATGAAACACTTCTCCCCATACAAGTAATGTAGCCAAATCTTCAAGGAAAAAACTATAGCTACTCATGGTCGGGTAATTCAGCTCGTGTGGTTTCAACTGTTGAGAGGCATAAGTAATTACTCTACCCTCCTGCATCAGAACACAACCTAAACCACTATATGAAGCATCACTGTAAATCACATAAGGTTTACCTTCCACAGGCAGGGTAAGAATAGGAGCCTTAGTCAACATCTCTGTCAACTGCTCAAAACTCGCCTGACACCGATCTGTCCACACAATTCTAACTCTCTTCCAAAGTAATCTGGTGAGTGGAGTAGCTATCATAGAAAAACCTTTCACAAACCAACGATAATAGCCTGCCAAACCCATAAAACTTCTAATCTCTATCACAGTCTTTGATGAACTCCAATTTAAAATAGCCTCAACTTTACTCGGATTAACTCTAATACCCTCTGCTGAAACCATATAACCGAGAAAAGTCACTTGATCAAGCCAAAACTTACATTTAAATAGCTTTGTGTACAACTGCTTCTCTCTCAAAGTCCGCAATACAATCCGTAAATGCTTATTATATTCCTCCTTATTACATGAATACACCAAAATATCATCAATGAAAACCAACACAAATTGATCTAGATAGGGTCTAAATACCATGTTCATCAAATCCATAAATGCTGCTAGCGCATTCATCAATCCAAAGGGCATCACCAAGAACTCATAATGCCCATACCTCGTGCAAAAAGCTATCTTAGGTACATCTTCATCTCTGACTCTCAACTGATGGTACCTTGATCTCAAATCAATCTTAGAGAATATTGCTGCTCCTTTCAACTAATCAAAGAGATCATCTATCTGAGGTAATGGATACTTGTTCTTGATGGTCACCTTATTCAACTATCGGTAATCAATGCACAATCTTAAGGTACCATCCTTCTTCTTCACAAACAAAATGGGCGCTCCCCACAGAGACACGCTAAGGCAAACGGATCCTTTATCCAACAACTCCTGCAACTGCACCTTCAACTCTCTCAATACCAGGCAACAAATTGATATCAAACTCAACCTCTCTTTCAGGGGGTATCCCTAGCAACTCCTTAGGAAAAACACCTGGAAACTCGGCAACTATGCATATACTGTCAAGCTGGGAACCCACTACTCTGGTATCTACAACATGAGCAAGATAAGCCTCACATCCCTTCTGAATCATCCTCCTCAGTGAAATAGCTGAAACAAATATGGATGAAAGATGTCTCTGCTCACTCGATACCATCACATTTCTACCATCATAGGTTCTCAGGGTAATACACATTTATTGACAATCTACCACAGACCCATGCCCGGATAACCAATCCATGACTAAAATCAAATCATACTCCCTAAAAAGCATCTCAATCAAGTCACCAAGGAATTCCTCATCCTGAACCACAACCGAACTATCTCAGTGCACCCTGCTAACCACAACACTATACCTTAAAGAATTTGTCACCAAAACATCAAATCCTAGGGACTCTGAATGCAAATCAGTCACAGGCAAGATGGATGCACTAATGTATGAATGAGTCAACCCAGGGTCTTGTCAGTGGGAATTTTCGCCCCCACTCCAAATAGAATGGTTCTTGCGACTTCGGCACTATTTAGGCTCGGAGCCTTAGAGAACACGAACCTAAGTCTGGAGAAAATGGAGTCACCACCTGGACGGGCTGGGAAAAAGAAAGGGGTGGATGACTCGATTCCTAAGGAATCTCCAACCCCCTAATGGGTTCAAAAAGTTGGGTATGTGTGGGGAAGGTGAGAAATGGCCCAGCACCTCCACAATGCCCGGTTCATTGGAACCGGCCTCCTTTACAGGTCTTAATATTATAAAATTCTTAAGTATAACAATATTATCCATATTACATGCAACAATTGAAATAAAGCATCGTTATATTAAAATCAAAGCAATGTCCAAACAAAACAAATAAATGGACACCCATCCGAGGATGGAAACATGTCCTTACATTGGTCCAAAATATAAAAGTAATTTAAATTACATGATATTTAACTAATGAGGTACCCATAAAGTGGAAATATACCTCTTACAACATTTGAAAATCAAAATAAATTGATAAAGATAAATAACCATTCATCATAAATAAATCATTCATCAACGATATTAAACATCAATCAAAATATAAACATTCATCCATAATTATTTAAATAAACCAAGCATTAAACTTAAATAAATCAAAGCATATAATAAACTACATAATTAAATCTAAAAATAAAGTAAGTCAAGATACAAATTAAGGTTATTGTTTCTCATTTAAAGTTCTTTAAATAATATTTAGGGTTTTGGAATTTATGGGTTTAGGCTACTATAAGTTTTAAAATAATTGAAATAGATTAAGGTTTTATAATTGAAGAGATTGATAAGGTTCTTTGATTATCCAAATTAGGGTTTGAGGGGTAAAATCATGAAATTAGGGTTTGGACACTTTAAAACGTTTGGCTTTATAATTCTTAACTACTGGATTTCATTAGCATAGCTACTGGATTATTATTTTGGATTTACTGTGTTGAATTTTAATATTTAGGTTTATAAGGTTTTAAGGATTAGGGTCTAGGAAAATTAGGGTTTACGGTTTTGGTTTTGAGATAATTAGGGTTTTTGGTGTTTTGGAAAACATGTTTTGGTTTTAGGATTTGACAAACAGTATAGAGTTTTACAAAGTTTTTGGAAACAGGCAAGACAATTTAAGGTTTTTGGAAACAGAAAAGTATTTTTTTAGGGTTTTTAGAAATAAAAGGATCAATTTAGGGTTTTAAAGTTTTGAAGAAATAAGTTGAACGATTTATGTTTTTTGGAAAATAAAGAAACGAATTAAGATTTTTAAGGTATTTAGAAATAGCGGAAATCACTTAAGGTTTCTAGAAATGAAGATCAAGTTATTACATATTCAAAGATTGAAGTTTTGTGTGTATAATCTTATGAATCAAAAATGAAGCTACTGTAAGAAATAAAAAGAAATTAATAATTCAAACATTCGTTCGTTGGTTCCACCAAAAATTGCTTCTGGATGAACAAGGACAATGGCAAGGTTGCTGCCTTTGATAGCTTGATTGCTTGCTTGCTCCTTCTCTTCTAAAAAGTCC
This sequence comes from Garcia nutans, assembly GCA_947685225.1. Classification (NCBI taxonomy): domain Eukaryota; kingdom Viridiplantae; phylum Streptophyta; class Magnoliopsida; order Malpighiales; family Euphorbiaceae; genus Garcia; species Garcia nutans. The sequence goes on from CANTUV010000011.1 coordinate 39,345,772, forward strand.
AATCAATTTATAAAGTTCCAATTCAAAAATTCCAAGTCTGTCTAAAGTTCGATTCCTCCCTTATTGTCCTTCTCTTTCTGTGTTGTTTTTAGTCTTATTTATAGGAAATTTGAATGATTAATCTTAATTGTTTATGGAATTTATCATTGATTAGGAAAAGGAAATCGAATCCAAATAGAATTTGGTTTCGGAAAAAATTGCGTCGGAAAAATTTTACTGGCGAAAAAAACTGCTGCGGAAAAATTTTGCTGGCAAAAAAGCTGCTATGGGCTGTTGCGAGGATTGCCGTGGGAACCTACGAGCTAGGCGAGCGAAATTGGTTGCGGGCCATTTCGCCCGCAGGATTTTACTGCTAGAAAATGGCCTTGGCCATTTCGCTTGCTGGATTTTCCTGCGAGCGAAATGGCTTTGGCAATTTTGCTCGCAGGAAACTCCTGCTCCTGCGGGCGAAATGGCCCAAGGCCATTTCGTCCTAACTTTTCGGCGACAAATTTTTTCGTTGCTGATTTTTCCATCGCCGATTTTTATTTTTGTTTATTTATTTATTTATTATTATTATTTATTACTAATTAAAAAAAAACTAAATACTAAAACTAATATTATATAATTAAGATAACATAAAATTTATTTTAGACTAATTAAAATATATTGGACAACACAAAAATTATTTTGGACTAATTAAAATATATTGGATCGGACTGGGTCAAAAATTAAGGGTCTACAGTTTGCCCCCTGCTTGAACGATCTGAGACTTTAGTAAAAGAAAGTGAAAAGCAATAAGACTTAATTTTTGAGATGGTTACTTGAATTTGTTTTTGGTACTTGGACCCGAGACGGAACTTGATTTGGGTACTTAGACCTGAGACTAGATTGAATTTGGGTACTTAGACCCGAGATTAGATACTTGGACCCAAGATTGATTTTATTTAGGTACTTGGACCCGAGATTGGGTACTTGGACCCGAGATTGATTTGATTTGGGTACTTGGATCCGAGATTGAATTTGATTTGATTTGAGTACTTGGACCTGAGAATGGGTACTTGGACCCGAGATTGGGTACTTGGACCCGAGACTAGATTAAATTTGGGTACTTGGACCCGGGATTGGGTACTTGGACCTGAGATTTATTTGGTTTGGGTACTTGGACCCGAGATTGGGTACTTAGACCCGAGACTGATTTGATTTGGGTACTTAGACCCGAGAATGATTTGATTTGGGTACTTGGTCCTGAGAATGGGTTTGATTTGGATACTTGGACCCGAGATTGGGTACTTGGACCCAGGATTGAATTGAATTTGCGTACTTGGACCCGATACTGAACTTGAATTGGGTACTTGGACCCGAGACTAGATTGAATTTGGGTACTTGGACTCGAAAGTGGGTACTTGGACCCTAGATTGGGTACTTGGATCCGAGATTGAGTTTGACTAACCTTTTATCAGTTGAGAAGTCTGACTGCTCCAGGTGTTCTATGCATCATGGTTCTTCACCCTCAAAATGGATCTTCATCCTTTGAGATCGGGTCTTCACCCTTGAAAATGGATCTTCATCCTTTGAGATCGGGTCTTCACCCTTAAAAAAAGATCTTCATCCTTTGAGATCGGGTCTTCACCCTTGAAAATGGATCTTTATCCATTGGAGATCGAGTCTTTACCCTTGAAACATGGATCTTTATCCACCGGAGGTCGGGTCTTTACTCTTGAAACATGGATCTTTATCCATTGGAGATCGGGTCTTTACCCTTGAAACATAGATCTTTATCCATTGGAGGTCGGGTCTTTATCTTTATCCATTGGAGGTCGGGTCTTTACCCTTGAATCATGGATTATCCATTGGAGATCGGGTCTTTACCCTTGAAACATGGATCTTTATCCAATGGAGGTCAGGTCTTTACCCTTGAAACATGGATCTTTATCCATTGGAGGTCGGGTCTTTACTGTTGCGCTCGAATTAAGTACTACTACAAGCGTCACTCGCAAGTATACGAGGTAGCTGTAGCAAAGGTGATCGCCCCAAGGTCGTTTCCCCAAGAAGGTGTGGTTTGTAATAGCTTGATTGACAAGTATTTAAATGCGGAAGTGTTTGTTGTTCGAAATTGTGAAAGACAATTTAAATCTAAGATTAAGGAGTGTAGGGTTGATGTGTGTGATGGGTGTACAAGATCAAATCGATTCTTGGGAAGGTGCCTAGAGTCATAGGTCCATTCAATCAAAGCTCAATTCTTAATTATCCATTAACATAACCTTGTAATTAATTTGTTCCTTAAGGTTAATTAGTCAATTACCAATCCATTAGTTCTCACATTCATGAATTAACAATGACCAATTCTTTTACATTACCAAATTAATAAACCCTAGAACTTATATTTCTAATTCATTCATAGGGTGGTCGATTATATAGTTCTGATATCGGATTTCACCTCTCGGTCTGTCATCCAATATTCAAAGATCAATAGGTAGCTAATCTATCAACCTAGCATTTCATATAATACAATCAACCAATCAACAAGGAACATCAATGGAAATATCAAATCAAGACATTCAACCAAATATACTACAAACCCTAGGCATGGGTATTTAGCTCATCATCATCAATTTAACACATTCATTCAACTCAATATAAAACAAATACAAATTGTCCATTGCAATATCAATCTCTTAATACAACAACAACAATAAGAATGAATTAAAAGAGAGAATAGAAAAATCCATTGTGAAGATGCCAAGAGTAGGATTGCTAGTCTTCCTCCTAGCTCCACTTGATGTATTTGATGAAGAACTCAAGCCCTCTTCAATGGTTGATTCCCCTTTGCAATGTGGAATGGAGCTTTCTCAAGTCACCAAACCTTTGGATGGAGCTTTCTCAAGTCACCAACCTTTCAATTGATTGTGCCTTTGGAAGATGGAATGGAGCTTTCTCAAGTCACCAATCCTTTCATTGAAGCTTCTTCAACCTTCAAGAGCTTGTTTAACCCAAATTATCCCAAATAACCTCAAAGATCTTATCAATGGAAGATGGAGAATGTGGAGAGGATGGAAATGGAGGTTGGAGGTGAAGGGACAAGGGAGAGTGTCACTCTCTCCCTCTCCCACGTTTTTGCAGAAATTGTTCAAGAACAACCAAGAACTCTCTCCAATTTTCCTCTTCCTCTCCTTTTAATTCATTCAAAAATACACACCTATGCCTTCCAACTCACACCATTTCACTTTGTTCCCCACTTTTTATTTGTTTAATATTTCTTTTGGCAAGCATAAGGCATTGTCTCCCACTTTGTTCCCCACTTTGTGCAAAAGAAATCAAATATTTCAGGTGTGACACGGCCAAGCCAAGAGTAGCTTGGCCGTCTCTTGCATTTTTTTCTTCTTTCCATGAGGTGACACGGCCAAGCCAAGAGTGGCTTGGCCGTGTCTCTTGATTTTCCATGGGACACGGCCAAGCTTGCTGGCCGTGTCCCTCACTGGCTCTTTCTTTCTTTCTTTCTTTTCTTTCTTTTCTTTGGTGGTGAGAGGTGACACGGCTAAGCCATGTGGAGCTTGGTCGTGTCTCTTGATTTTCTTTCTTGGGACACGGCCAAGCTTCTGGCCGTGTCCCTCACTATTTGTTTTGTCCAAGGGTGACACAACCAAGGACACGACCGTGTCATGTGACAGGCCAATGGCTTGGCCGTGTCCCTTGATGGTGTCTGTCTCTGCTTTTTTTCTTTCCTTCTTTGCTTGCTCAAGTGTCTTAGGTATGAAATGGGACATGGCCAAGCTTGCTGGCCTTGTCACCTGGGTGTGTCTCTTCTTGTTTCTTCACTTTTTTTGCTCTTTCTTTGCTTTGTTGTTTGGTTTGCTCCTTGGGTGAGACACGGCCAAAGGCTTGGCCATGTCTTTGGGTGTGTCTCTCTCTGCCCTCTTCAATCTTTGAGGGACACAGCCAAGCCTGATTTGGCTTGGCCATGTCTTGCTTGGTTCAATCTTTTCTTGCACTGTTTTGATCTTCCAAGGGTGTTTTTGCACCTAAAACTAAAACAAACACTTTAAACAAACTTAAAACACAAATTAATCAAAACATTAACTAAAACACACATAAAATCATACTAAAAACCAGTACAAAAATGATCTAAACATTTACCCTGGCTTCAGCTCTTTTAGCTGGACTGATCTTTCATCTTTTTCATCTTCATTCTTTTAAGAACTCTAATTTTCTTCTTTCTCATTCTTTCTTGTTCTTCCATTTTGCAAAAATTCAAGTATCTTTAATTGGACCTTATATCCTCTCCTACCCCCTACGCGGTGAAATATTTGTAAGTGAGTTTGAAAATATTTTATATATAAACTCAAAAAATTGAAAAGGAGAAACTTTGCCCCCTGTGTAGGCTCAAACCAAAGATTTTTTCCATGCAAGCTTTGATTGATGTTTTTGTTGTCTAGTTCTTCGTACAAGCACATATTTCTTCTCTTTGCAAAATTACTGGAGCCTTCTCAAGCAATTGGCTTTCCATGCCCTATAGTTTTGATATCTTCTTTTGATTGTTTACTTCACAAGGTGTTTTCTATTCACTTTGAAAAGGAATAGACAATACAAGACAAGAAAGTGCAATGTGATATGCTCATGTATGCATGATATGCATGAATAATACTTATAGTCGTTCCATCAACTCACAGACCGAGGTGATCAGTAAAAGTGTTCTCATTGGTTCCTTTTTGACGCTCGTTCAAGTCTTGTATTGGAATGATCGAAAGCTTTGCATTTGTGGCTTTCATCTTCAAGATGTTGAAAACATTAGTGGTGGAGATCCCAAGTTGCAAAGTTAGGGATACATCCTTTTTAAACTATGTTTCAGTATGTCAGTTGATAGCTTCTTCATGACCTTGCCAATAATCATTTCCTTTTCCAACGTGTCCTTTGGAGGTTCAACATACTTCCCTTAACTTGAAGGCTTTGTATGATAAAATTTTTTTTTTTGAATTTTGATTTTGAAATCAAATGTTGGCTTTGCCAAATTAATGTCAATGCACCTCAGGACTTGATTTTCCAAATTAACATATCTATAACATGACAACCCTAGTTACCATACTAAACTCGGGAATCATTTCTATTTAAGCAAGAACTGTTGCACTTCAGATAGGCACATAAACATTACTTGGCCAAAGGTCTCATTGAGTTTAAATATTGTCTATCTCATATGCATGCTTATTCAAACTATCTCCACTAATAGACTCTACCTACCAAGAGAGATCAACATGTCTTTGATAGGCTTGAAATGGGGTCTATAAGGGACATGGGTTAAATGAAGGCTATTTGTAAGTTGGAGCCGATGTGACACAATGGACAAACCTTCACACGACAAACTTCTTATTTGAACTTTAGGTAGCTTGGAGGCAATCTTGCTAGACTCAAAGTTCCTTCTATATTCTTGGCATTAATCTAGATATTGATTAGGACAGTCTTTTCCCTTGCAAAAAGTTTAGTACCCAAATCCGCTTTTTTTCTTCTTCTCCCTTTTCTTTCTTTCTATTTTTCTTACTCTTCCCTTTCTTTGAACATTTTATCATTTTTTCCTTCTTCCTTGTAGGACTGTTAAGTACAGAATTTTCAAGAACTAAACAGTCTTTCTCCCTTTTTCTTTGATTTTGATCGAATCTTTAGTTGGGTTGGACCAATTCAAGTCAAAATGTCCTTATAAACCAAATGGAAGCCTTTTGTTGTCTTAAGTAAAAGAGAACTAAGTTAGCTTTTTGAACCACCTTTTTAGGTTTTATCTTTTTTCTTTTCTTTCTCTTTTTCTTCTTTTCTTTTTTTCTTTTTCTTTTTTTCTTCTTCTTTTTTCTTTTCTTTTTTTCTTCTTCTTTTTTTTGTTTTTTTTTGTTGTTTTTTTTGTTTTTTTTTTTTGCTCTAAAAAGAGTTGTCTTGGTTTGTACTAACTCGGGCGTCCAATAATGGATGAGCGGAATGACATAAATCTTCTTTAACTGGGATAAATTGTTTTTTACTCTGATGTTGTCTTGATATATTAGAGACATTAGGTGAACTTCAACTACCCTTATGGTCTTGAGAACTTCAACTATCTTCATAGTCTTGAGAACTTCAATTATCCTCATGATCTTGACTAATCATTGCTTTCTTTGATCTTCTTGCCTCTTCATCTTAGTGATCATAAGACTTGTCAAAAGTATCATAACAGCTCAGGGTAGGTCGTTGAAGTTATATGCCAATGAAAAGAAAGCTAAAATTTATGAAGGCTCAAAGGGACAACTAGGGCTTGTTATTTAATAGGGTGGATATACGTTGTTGGCTAACCAAACAATGCCTAGATCATTTCTCTCTTAAATAAGCAGAGTTCAATTTCGCCTCGAAAGTTTGTCAAAGCATGTTTTAAGACTGACTAGGACCTAGACAAAGGTAATTATGTAGGAGCCCTCTCTAAGTAAGCATACACAACTCAATGCTATAGAGTAATTCCCTCATCTAGTAAAGTCATTCAAGTCATGATGCATAAATATATTAATTCATGAATTATCAAGCTAGATTCCTCATTGGTTGAGCACCAAAATGAACAAAGACCAACAAAATTTTGATAAAAGTAATTTATTCAAACAATTTTAAATTTGAAAAACAAGATTGTTCCAATTAAATATTAAAGAAAGTAAAATTGAAAAGCAACATTCAAGCTAAGGCAAGTTTGTTGAGTTAAGCTTCTTTTCCTTTCACATCTTCAATATCCCCATCTTAAAAGGATGATAAAACAAAATCTTCTTCCAATCCTTTTCCTACCATGAAGGTTGCTGGTGGTGGCACCCTGTTGAACCTTGGAATTGAATTACCTTTGGTATTGGGCTTATCCGGCTCAGGCAACTTGCCATTTATCAATTAAATTCTGGATGTCATGCCTCAACTTCATACAATTGTCCATTTTGTGTCCAGGCCTTTGATGGAATTGGCAAAATGCATTAGTATCAAAGTTAGGTGGAAGAGGATTAGGCAAAGGATGAGGAGTCAAGGGTTGTAACAATCCCTTCTTTTGTAGCTTATTGAGAACCCAAGACAGTGGCTTCCCTAATTCTGAAAACTGCCTCATTCCTCCTTGACCAATTGTATTGACATCAACTTCTTTTTGTGTACTTTGATTGCTAGGCTGATAATTCCCTTTCTCATTCCTTCTTGCCAAAAAGCGGTTCTTCTCCCTTTCCCATTCTTTAATTTGCAGACCGGCTTGGAGAAGATCTTTGAAATCACGGATGAGTGTATGAGACATCCTTTTACGAAGACTAGGCATTACCCCTCTCACAATCATCCTTATTTTATTAGATTCATCGGACCTCTTCTTGAGCAAAGCATCCTTATTTCTCCACCTTTTCACATAGTCCACAAAATTCTCATTTGGTCATTACCTAATGGACTCAACTTCCATTAAGGTAACTTCCATTTCAATGTTGTATATATATTGTTGGATGAAGGCTTTGTAAAGCAGATCCCAACTCTTTTGTGTTCCATAGTCTAAGGTATTGAACCAATTTTGGACAACAAGGTCCAATGAAAGCATAAAGTACCTTAGAGTTTGAGCCTTAGTAGCTCGGGCAGACTGCATAGCAATGATATATTGATTCACATGGAGGTGAGGATTTCCAGTTCCATCAAACTTTGCAAAAGATGGCATCTTGAACTTGTACGAAACTTCTTCATCTAGCTCAAATAATTTGTCAACTTCGGACATTTCTTCGGTTTTCAGTTTCTTCTCAAATTTCTTTTCTAAGTCGCAATCATCTTTTCAACATTAGAAGTTTCGGTTTTCTCCATAGTTGATCTTTCAACAATCTTTGGTTCTTTCTTCTTGTCTTGAGGATCTTGGTAGTATTGAGCCCAATCATCATCATCAATGATCACCTTATCATCATCAAAAGCTACTTCACCAACCTTTGGCTTCTTAGTGCTAGCAGATGCCTTGGCATTGTTTCCTAAAATTACAGCTAGTTGATTCTTTATGGTCTCGGCCATGACCTCTTTTATTTCTTCCATCTTAGCATTGAGGGCATCATCCACCATTCTTTGGATTTGTTCGGGCTCCATTGCTTTTGGTGAAAAAGAGATTGAGTCGTTGCTAGATTCTTCGTCTCTGGCATAGGTCAGATTGTCGTAAGCTTTTGAACTGTCATAATCCAGGGCTGTGAGCCAGAGAGGATCGATGATATGAGATGCAAATGTATGTATGTATGCATGTATGCACAAACAATCAACAAAGATAATTAGGACGTTCCTTCCAACCTCATAACATCCACACACAAATGGTGAGTCTCTTTTCCTAGGTATATGGTTAATAAAATACCAACATGGGGTATCTTATTCTCGAATATTTCCCTCGGACATTTTAATCATTAGTTGTATTTTCAAAAATGGAAATCAATTCATGATAATTCTCATTAATTAGATTTTAATCCATTTATCCAACTAAAGAAGCTTTTATGCTATATTGGATTAAAACTAAATTAAGAGATTTATTATACATGGATTTCTTACTTGAAAAAGAGTAACTAATGATTCATGCCAAAAAAAATTCCATGAATAATAATTCTTAGTATAAACTAGGCTCACAATTGATTTTTAGTATTTAATTTGTAAGTTCTTTGTAACAAAAGGATGAAAATAATTTTGTTTCTAAGCCCATTGTAAAAAGATTTTAGAAAAAATGGATTTTGGGCTTAGTATTTAGGTCATGTCCAAAGACCATTTTGAAAAGTTTTGAAAATAGCTTTGGTCTTTTGGATTTTTAAAGAAAATTTTATTTGAGCTTACAATTGTACTTGGGTCAAATTAGAAAAAGAGCAAATCAAATAAGCCATGATTTAAACTAAGACAAATAAACTATAGTCAAACAACATGCATTTGGGTAAAAACCTAAGGAAAGTAACTAGGCCAATTACATGAGCTTTAGTCTTTGGGTTAAAAGGCTTAGGTTCCCATAGCAAGTATATACCAAATGGTACGAGGCCATGAGTGGTTATGCCATGCTCGATCTTCATACCTTGAGTGAAAGTATGGTATCCCTTATACAACACAACACGGGTAACACGGGCATTCTAACTCACGCACATGATGCAATCTAATATGATACAATGGATAATATCATTATAAGAAAGAATAGAATAATATAAAGACCAACGAAATCAACTTCTCTTGTCCCCAGTGGAGTCGCCACTGTGAGGGGGGATTTTCGCCCCCACTCCCGGTAGAATGGTTCTTACGACGTTGGCGTTGTTTAGGCTCGGAGCCTTAGAGAACACGAACCTAAGTCTGGAGAAAATGGAGTCCCCACCCGGACGGGCCGGGAATAAGAAAGGGGTGGTTGACTCGATTCCTAAGGAATCCCTAACCCCCTAATGGGTTTGAAAAGTTGGGTATGTGTGGTGAAGGTGAGAATTCTTATATTATATCCTTTACAGGTCTTAATATTATAGAATTCTTAAGTATAACAATATTATCCATATTATATGCAACAATTGAAATAAAGCATCGTTATATTAAAATCAAAGAAATGTCCAAACAAAGCAAATAAATGGACACCCATCCGAGGATGGAAACATGTCCTTACATTGGTCCAAAATATAAAAGTAATTTAAATTACACAATATTTAACTAATGAGGTACCCACAAAGTGGAAACATACCTCTTACAATATTTGGAAATCAAAATAAATCGATAAAGATAAATAACCATTCATCATAAATAAATCATTCATCAACGATATTAAACATCAATCAAAATATAAACATTCATCCATGATAATTTAAATAAACCAAGTATTGAACTTAAATAAATCAAAGCATATAATAAACTACATAATTAAATCTAAAAATAAAGTAAGTCAAGATACAAATTAAGGTTACTGTTTCTCATTTAAAGTTCTTTAATTAATATTTAGGGTTTTGGAATTTATGGGTTTAGGCTACTGTAAGTTTTAAGAGAATTGAAATAGATTAAGGTTTTATAATTGAAGAGATTGATAAGGTTCTTTGATTAGCCAAATTAAGGTTTGAGGGGTAAAATCATGAAATCAGGGTTTGGACACTTTAAAACATTTGGCTTTATAATTCTTAACTACTGGATTTCATTAGCATGGCTACTGGATTATTATTTTGGATTTACTGTGTTAAATTTTAATATTTAGGTTTATAAGGTTTTAAGGTTTTAAGGATTAGGGTCTAGGAAAATTAGAGTTTACGGTTTTGGTTTTGAGAGAATTAGGATTTTTGGTGTTTTGAAAAACATGTTTTGGTTTTAGGGTTTTTGAAAACAGAAAAGTATTTTTTTTATAAAGTTTTTGGAAATAGGCAAGAGGACTTAAGGTTTTTGAAAACAGAAAAGTATTTTTTTTAGGGTTTTTAGAAATAAAAGGATCAATTTAGGGTTTTAAAGTTTTGAAGAAATAGGTTGAACGATTTAAGGTTTTAGGAAAACAAAGAAACGAATTAAGATTTTTAAGATATTTAGAAATAGAGGAAATCACTTAAGGTTTCTGGAAACGAAGATCAAGTTATTACATATTCAAAGATATGAAGTTTTGAGTGTATAATCTTATGAATCAAATAAATAACGAGGCTACTATAAGAAATAAAAAGAAATTAAGAATTCAAACCTTGATTCATTGGTTCCACCAAAAATTACTTCTTGGATGAACAAGGACAATGGCAAGGTTGCTGCCTTTGATAGCTTGATTGCTTGCTTGCTCCTTCTCTTCTAAAAAGTCCAATCAATTTGTAAAGTTTCAATTCAAAAATTCCAAGTCTGTCTAAAGTCTGATTCCTCCCTTATTGTTCTTCTCTTTCTGTGTTGTTTTTAGTCTTATTTATAGGAAATTTGAATGATTAATCTTAATTGATTATGGAATTTATCATTAATTAGGAAAAGGAAACCGAAACAAAATGGAATTTGGTTTCGGAAAAAATTGCATCGAAAAAATTTCACTGGCGAAAAAAAATTGCTGCGAAAAAATTTCGCTAGCGAAAAAGCTGCTGCAGGCTGCTGCGAGGATTGCCGTGGGAACCTGCGAGCTGGGCGAGCGAAATTGGCTGCGGGCCATTTCGTCCTAACTTTTCGACGACTAAATTTTTCGTCGCCAATTTTTATTTTTTATTTTTTTCATTTATTTATTATTATTATTATTTATTTATTATTAATTATAAAAACTAAATACTAAAACTAATATTATTTAATTAAGGTAACATAAAAATTATTTTGGACTAATTAAAATATATTGGACAACACAAAAATTATTTTGGACTAATTAAAATATATTGGACCGGACTGAGTAAAAAATTAAGGGTCTACAGGTCTATCAAAGCAAGAACTGAGGTACCAAATAAAGAAAAAGTACCAGGAATAACGGCTGAAGCATCAGGTTGCTTTTGCATCACATGCATCCACTATGATGGCCTTGCCTCAACTGGTCTACCTCCAACTATAGAATCTCCTCTCTGTCCAAACCCAGATCTACCAACGCTACCAAAACCTCTACTACTACGACCTCCTCTAACACTGGATCGAGAAGCTGTAGTATCTGTCTGTCTATCCTCTAGTGGCTCTGGACAATCTCTGAAGAAGTGATATGGTGACCCACATCTATAACACACTGTTGGTCCACCTGTCTTCCAGCAGGCACCTCCGTGTGCCCTAGCATAATGGACATAGATATATGGAACTGGTCTCTAAACTACTGGGGTGGGAGCACTAGCCACTGAGACTGTAGGTCTCTGTCTCTGTCTCTACTGCTGTACTGGTCTACCAGACTACCTTTGGCTCCTATTGAATCTCTGAAAATTTCCTCCTCGGCCTCTCTTCACAGATGAAGACCTTGCCTCACTCTGGGGTCTTCTAGCTCTGGTCTCTTCATCTCTAGCAGCTACTGTAAGACCCTATGCTCTCTCAATACTCCTGGCAGCTGCAACCAACTAGGAAAAATCTTGATACCAGAAGCCTGCTATAATGCACATGATAGAGAGTCTCAGTCCCTCCTCAAACCTCTGACACCGATCAATCTAATCAGAAATGATCCAACCAACATACTGATTCAGTCGGGTAAACTCTATCTCATACTCCGATACTGTCCTGGTATCCTGCCTCAAACTCAAGAACTCTAACTTCTTTGCATCCTTATACTCCCTTTGAGTATACTTCTGCTCGAACTCCCGCAGAAAATCATCATAGGTCAGGACTGGTGGATCATTCAGAGCATGTGGAATCGTTTTCCACCAATCATACGCATCCCTCTGCAAAAGAGATCTACCATAATCAAACTTTTCCTCTGGAGTAGCCTGTAGCAGGATGAACACTCTCTGAACTCTATCTAGCCACTGCTCTACTATAGCAGGGCCTGTAGTACTAATAAAGTCATCAACTCCAAACTTCCTCAGCTTATCATATTTCCTTGTCAGGAACTGTGGCTGCAGCTATGGTGGCAACGGCTGCTGAACTGGAGCCTGCCTGAATAGCTCCACCATATGTCATACCTAGCCCGAAGGAATCTCATCAACTACTGGTCTCTCTGGCACAGGAGCAGGTGCCCCTCCAGCTATCACAACTCTAGCTCCATCTCTACCCTCAACAGGAGCCACACTCTCCGCACTACCCTCTGCAGACTGGTGTGTTTGAGATGCCATAACTACCTATATCTGCAAACACAGCAAAAATTGCCACATCAAAGATCAAAAACTATCAGTGCCAATGCATGTATTATATTTAAAAACCATATTTAAAAATCTCCATTTTCTTTCTCTTCCAACCCACCTATGTCGAGAACCTCAAACCTAGGCTCTGATACCAAAACAAATGCAATACCCTTATACCCTATACACATATAATACATACACCCAACAAATGTAATATACGAATATATGATACAAGAATGCCACAACCCATTTTAATAAAATAAACCCTTACATGTTGAAATTTGTATAAACTTAATTCATTTTAGTGATGTCATATAAATAATAGATAAAATATTTTTTGCTAAAACACATACATAACTTCATTACCAAATGTTTATCCAAAATATTCTTGATAGTTTGCTATATATATATATATACATCAAAATATAACATAATATACATGAAGTCAATATGTACAAAAATATAAAATATGTACATGCTGGCAGTTTGTCTTTGATCTTGATGTCCAACAATCAACTCTGCACTCAAGATCTCAAGCTTAGACTCGACTCGGTCTAGACGAACTCTCCGGCTCAACTGGATCTATCCTGCCACCTGCACGATGAATCACAATAGCTAAGCCAAAAGCCTAGTAATACAAACTTTGATAACAGCAAAGTTCAAATGCAATTCCAATGCACAATGCATAAGGATATTATATCTCATAACATTATATCTTAATATATTGCTCAATTATTCCACAATTCATAATTCACATAAAAACAAACACAAGCATGGGCCCAAAAGGATCTCATATGCTATTCAAATTCCAGAGTTGCTACTTTGGTCCAAGATGACACCACGTATCTAGCCCCGAAGGCAAATTATGATCATAATAAGGATTACCTCATATGTAACATACCAACTAGGCTTTAAGGACTAGGCCCAACCCAGCTTCAAGGGACTGCTACATCATGTAACATCCCAACTAGGCTTCAAGGACCAAGCCCAACCCAGCTTCAAGGGACTGTTACATCTTAGGCATGCCACCAAATACAAAACTCTGAAAATTGAATAACACACTAGGCACACAATTCTTTCATAATTCCATTATCAATATCTTTCTCATTTTCTCAAGATCAAGCAAGGCACAATGCCTCAATTATCTCATTTATATCAATATAGCCATCACCAATGGCTTAACATACCATCTTTAATGTATACATAACAAATTGCATTACCCATATGTTTTGGGTCATTATCATATTTTGCACATAGTTTACATTACATATAATGTATTTGTGACATTATACAAATCATAGCATATTACTCATGTACCAATAATGTAGTAAGTAACTTAACACATTTTCAACCAAATGTGTTAAGTCCAAATGTCATGCAAATATAATCAATTATTTAAAGTTTGTACTTACCTCTAAAAGCATAAAACAAGCTCAAACACCACTTTCAACCTTCTCTTCCAGGATATCCCTCAACACTTAGAAAAGAACTATCTAGGACAAAATCTACACATGACACGCTCAACAACACGGGCGTGTCAATGATTGTACCCTAAACCCACAACACAGAAGCTTTAACACGCTCAGTACATGTCAATGACCATGTCCTAAGCTCTATATTACAGCAGATAAGACACGTCCAGAGACATGGGCATGTCTTTGCCCATGCCAAAACTCCTACAACACAACAGCTGTGACACGCTCAGTGACATGGGTGCGTCATTGCACGTGTCAATACTATAACATTATAGAAGTTGTGACACGCTCTGTGACATAGGCGTGTCACTGCACATGTCACCAACACTAAAAACAGGACCATCGACACGCCCAAAGACATGGCCGTATTACCGGGCGTGTCAGGCCAAAATCTTGATATCAACACATATTTATCACATCCAAAATTATCTTTCTTTACCCTTTTTAACTCTATTCAAACTCAACCAAATCAATCATTTTACCATAAAATACTTGTATATACATCACAACAACTCAATTAAAAGCAAAATACATAATTTTAAAACCATGACTTCACAACTCAAAAATTACATAACCTAAAAATCTTATTCTCTTCAACAAACTTAACTATTTCTTCAATGCAACTCTAAATTAATAGTTAGCTACTCAAAAGAACTTCATACATACCAATACATCATTAACACATACTACACCAAACATCCAATTCACACATTTACAAACTTTCATAGAAAATCAAGGAAACAAGTTGGAAACTTACCAAATATGGAGAAAATCCTCAAAACTCCAACTTGAACACTTGAAATCCTTCAATTACTTGAGCTTACAAGAAGTAAATTTCTCCTTTCCTTTAATGGAGATAACTGGCCTTCAATGGAGAAAGAAGAAGAAGATGATCACCCACTCATCTATATCCAACTAACACTCTTATAAACCACACAAATTTCCACTTTCACTCTCCACCAAGTAAAATATATTACTTAATTAATATAAAAGAATATCATCTTCCACTAACTACAAAATAAATTTTTCAATAATTTAAAATAACAATTGACCATATTAAAATATTGACTTGTATATATTATGTATATCTACATATATATATCATATACACATTTTTCTTTTTCACTTAAATATATATATATATACTTTTAAATCATTTATTTAATTTTTAAAAATTAAAATTTTTAAAATTTTGGGATATTACATGACTCATACCACATGTGCGTTTTCTCGACCAAGAAAGGGGGACAAGAGAATATGATCTCTATTTTATCAAAGTGAGATCCTTTGAGAATTTAGGTTATCAGTATTGTTACCCTTATGACTTTTGATTGGTTTTTAAGGTTTAATAAGATATTTGCTATCTTAGGATATTACCAGAGGATAATGTGACACACTTATACCTATATACGTATAATACATATACCTAGTTTATGCAAAATATGCCTATACAGTATAAGAATGTCACAATTCAGTTTTAATAAAAATTTTCATATTCTCAAACATTAAAAAAATCTATTTTTAATAAGTAATTAAAATGTTCCTCATTAGTTTTAGGTACCTAAAATAAGTATTTTATATAAAAATCTCTAGAAAAATTTGCCAGAGTTTTGTTTATAATTCGGATATCCCATAAATTTTAATATTTCTTAACCTATAGAAAAACACACTTCCAATAATAGTAAATCTAACAATTATCCAATTTTTTAGAAAAACACTCAAATGTGTACATATATATATAACATATATACAATCTCATATCACAAAACTATGTCCAAAACTCTTTATAGTTTACAACATTTCCCAAATATGTAAACATAATATATATAATTATGTCATATTTTATAAAATAAAATGTATACATGACAACAACTGGCTCTGATCCTGTGGCAGCAAAACTCACTTCAAACACTATAAACCTCAAGCCGAGACCTAACCAGGTATAGATAAACTCTCTGAATCTATCGGCGACCCTATCACCTGTGTGATGAATTTCAATCGCGCTAAACTAAAAGCTTGGCGGTATATACTTTGATAATAATGAAACTTTTTAAGAAAGACAATGCATTATGTTGTATCATGACATTTCATAATGTAATACGCAATTCCATTTTACTTCACATTTATCAATCTTTTTAAACATCACATAAATACATACACAAGCATTGGGACCAATTAACCTAGTACATTATTCAAATCCTATAATTACTGTTCTGGTTTATTTTGACACCCAATGTCTAGCCCAAAGGCAAGTGACCCCAGCGTCTAGCCTGAAGATAAATCATAGTGATGTCCAACGTCTAGCCTGAACGCAAATCATATATCAGTGACACCCAGCGCCTAGCCCCGAAGGCAAATGATAAGAATAATTTCATAAGCATGCCACCACACAAAACTCTGAAAACTGAATAATATACTAAGCAACACACATATAGTACATATTTTCCATAATCAATTTTTCTTATCTCACAGCCTTTTTCTCATTTTTCTCATTCATCACAATGACAAAGCACTCTAATTCATTATCTCTCATCACTTTATCACAATGTATGTCATGTAGCATTACAATCATTTACCCAAATATTTTTGGGTTATTTTCACATAATGCACATAGATCACATTTCACTCATTTTATCCATTAACTATGGCTTTTCACAATATACCTAACGCATATACATCATTTCACATTCAATATCACAATGCATATGCATATTCAAATAACCAAATAGCTTAACACATTTGCTACCGAAAAATATGTTATGTCAAATTAATGCAAATATATTCAAACTATCAAAAGTATGTACATACCTCAATTAATACTCAAATTCAAGCTAAAGTATCCCTTTAACTTTCACTTCCAAATTGCCCCTCAACATTAAGGTTGGGCAAAATGCTTCCGCCCAATGCCTATTCAAAATGTGAGTAAATAAAATCATTTAGAGTCACATTTTAAGGCATTTCAAATATCAAACTCCAATTAAACCACATTCCTACTAATTTTCCAAATTTTGCCTAACCTCACTTTAATATTAGAATTTCATTCCATCACATTTTAATTGGTGTTTTAAGTTTATTTTTATCATTAAAAATATATTAGAACATATTTTACCCAATTAAATTCAATAAATACATATTCTTTAACAAAACCCTAAAATGTGTCATAACCTTCATCATTATGGTTATTCACTCTAACCCATTCCAAATGTTAATCTAAGCCCATTTACATCATTTTAATCTTTTAATAATATGATTTATTCATTAAAATTAAATAAAAATCAATACTTTAAAAATTATGTTCTAGAACTCTAAATTCAACACTACCTCTCCCAATCTCTAACTAAACTTGATCAAATTCATCATTTGACTTAAAAATCCTTATTTAGGAATTAAAATAATAATTTTTTGAATCCATTTGCACAATTAAAATACAAGATTGTAAAATTTTAAATTACACATAACCATAAATCATCTTCTTCATCCAAACTCAAATCAAACTTAATCATTTCTCCTAACTTAAAAAAATCATTACTTACTATTCAAAATAGCATCATTCATACCCATTTGAACAATTAAAATATTTTAGTACAAAATCTCTAATTATACATAATCCTATATTTAGATGGAACTTCAAAATTATAAAGAAAAACTTACTAATTTATGAAGAAATCACCAAAACCCACTTGGTCCTTGAAAATTCTTGCAAATTTGGTTGTTTAGATGAAGCAAAAATTAATCTTGCTCACCCATGGAAAAACGTCCAAGAGAGGAAGAAGAAGAAGAAATAAATTCTTTTAAATTTGATTTTTTTTTTCTTATCCTTTCAAATTCCAACCATATATATATATTATTTTATTATTTTAATTATTTATTTAATTAATTATTTTTAAAATACTCATTATCATATTCCACTAAAAATATTTTATTTTAATATTTAATAAATATTTAAATTTATCCATCATTTTCACTTTCTATTTTATTATTATTTTAATTAATTAATTATTTAAAAAATATCAATATTTCTCTTCCATTCAAAAAGATTTTTATTTTTAATTATTTTATTAATTTTAAATTTTACAAGATATATTTACTAAATTGCCATTCTTTTACTATTTATATTTTTTTTCTTATTTTCTCTTATTTTTAAGTTTATATGTTATGTATATTTCTTTATATTTCACATATACCTTCGTTAATTTCACAATTCTAACTTAATAATTTTTTCTTAAAATATTTATTTTAATTAATTTAAATTAATTTTAGCCCTAAAACAAATACTACATGTAATGTATGATTTGATCTAATGAGACATTTCTCGAAAAGTAAGTTTGGTTATAATCAGGGAAACTAGACTAAAATGAAAAATACTTAATAATTACTTTTTTTTTATATCCACATATCGACCAATTATGTTTATAAGCTTACATAATTATGGGTCAAATTATCTCAAAATTTTATAGAAACAGTGAAAATGTGATAAGTGATATAGGGTAAAGCATACTTTATCTACTTCGAAGTCGTTTATGTAAATGAGACGCTGTATATTTCTTATATATATATAGCTTAGAGCTCTCGTAGTATGTCGGTGGTATGATCAATTAACCTAGTTTGAGTTGTCTTGAATAATGACTTTTTTAAGCATTTATTTCATCATGTGTGAGTAGGAGATATTAGTTCTGGATTAGATTCGCCCATGACAAGTGAAAAGTCTCATAAATCCAATATTATTTAAATATAATATTTATTATTAATATAATAATTTAATTAAAAATTTAAAAGGGAGAGGATAAATTATACTTTAATAAAAATAATTCAAGAGTTTGATTTATTTGTAAAATTAAACATAATATCTTTTCAGAAAAAAGATGTTAGTAAGTTGATATTAATAATTATCAACTAACACGGAAAAGTAAGTTTTTCTATTCTCTCTCTTGCTTATTCTCTCCAATTTTTATATACTGTGAGCGTGATGTCAAAAATTCAAGACTGTAAAAAGATTTATTTTTATACTGTAAAAAGTAATAACATTCTCTTTTGATGATTGTTTTTGAAGGACTTATAATACAAATATAATATTATTTTTGTGTGAGCATCATCATAAATAACATATGATCCTCTTCTTGTATGAATTTAGTTTCCATTAATCTATTTTCTCTTTAATTATTATTATTATTATTATTATTATTATTATCATTATCATTATTTACATTAGCATAACAGATCTCATGAGATTAAAAATTAAAATTGCAAATGAAAATTTAATTTCGTTTTTACGATGAGTTATTTTATACACCGTACAATAATTTATATGGAGAGAGAGCATTATGAAGCCCAGATTCGGAGAGCAGATCTTAGAAATTGAATAATATTGTTTTATGGGTTATCATTATTTTAGTTATATAATATTAATAAATAAGGACTGACTTTAGTAAAATGGGCTTTTGGATTGCCTTTCCTGGTCAAGTTTCCTGCTTTACACGTCCCAACCTAGGAGAAAACCAACCCCAAATCTTTCATTGTACCAGTAAAGACTTGCTTTCTTAGGTGGCTCAATCATGAATTGACAGCAACTTTCTTGTTTCTTAATTTGCTATTTCTATTTCTATTACAGTCTCTTCTTCAGCTGCCCCTTTTTTTCGCAAGTACATGAACTAAAAGTGGCGGGACTTTTGTTTTATATAATCTTTATGTAATTGTCTGTATTTTATTCTGCTATGCAAGGGGGGAAAAGAAAAATGTTTCTAATTATCAATGATTAAAAAACTGGGTTTAAAAATCAAGAATTAATCCAATTTGATAAATAAATATATGTTTTAAATTATTTATGATTCTATCTTGATATTATATTATAGTTTAATATTTCCTTTTTTATTTTTTTATTTTTTTATATTTTAATCGATTTATTTTTAATTAAAAAATTATGTTATATATCGTGTTTAATCTTTATAAAATACCTTATGACTTTAAAATATATATATTTTTTAAATTTTACAGAGAATATATTGTATATATATTTGAATTATGTTAAATATATATCAAATGCATATATATGAAAGAAGACATTTTTTGGAATTGAAAATATTTTATCTTTTAAAATATTTTTGAATAAATTTTTTAATTTATTTTTCAGTACATTAAGAAAATTCAAATTTAAGTAAATGACCAAATAAAAATTAAAGTTTTACTAATTTGCAAGTGCAAGATAATTTTTTTTTTCTTTCCTCGTTTCAACTTTGCAGCAAGAAGTCGTTAAAAAGAGAGTTTTTACTTTGATAATCTTCTAGCCGTTTAAACGCATTTTAGTGGGCATTTAATTAGAATCGAACAAAAATATAACCAACAGTAAAATTGAGAAGATAATATAGTGGCCCATTTTCCTCATTTAGTTGACATACTGGAAAATTGGGACATCCGAGATATTGACTAATTTATTGAAGGTTAGTAAGAGGTGCAATCAACTTGGAAAATTTTCTCTCATTTTGTCCCAAAAAAAAATAATAACAAATCACAACTGAGAAAACATATTTTATAATAACTACAAAGTACTAATATCATTATTATTATTACATTTCTGTAAGACTCAAAAATTTTTACATTGCACATGTATGATATTAAACAGAAGCGCCACCCTGGAAAAAAAATACAATATTGCAAGAACTATCTGATAGAGATATGCTTCTTTTATTTTTTTATTGTTTTAGTAATGGTGACAAAATAGCAGGAATCCAGTGTTTTTGTTTCACATAACAGTCATGGCTAGAGCTGAACAAGAAAGTAGTGGTGGGGAGGAGAAATCAGTGAAAAATAGTACTGATAAAACATTACTTGGCCCAGTCTCTCACTGAAAACCAGGGAATACTTTTGATTGTTTCTGCTATTCTCTGTTACAGTATATTTCACATCTATCTTCTTGTTTTTAACTGAACTTGCAGTCTTTTACACGTGTAGAAAAATTCACATGCTTTTGGCATTTTCTCTTGTCATTTTTTCATATATATCTTCTAAATCATAAATGCGATACAGGATTTTTATTTCTAGTTGCGTGAAGAACTGATGCTGTCTTTAAGGCTGGCTAATTGCTATACCAATTGATTCAACTGAAGTTTTTGTGTAATTTTGGCCTCTGGTTCTGAAATTTGAAGAAGCTTGAAATCCCTTTCCGTTTTTGACTTTTTTCTGTAAGTTATTGTAATTATTTGTTCTTGACTTTCTCTGTCAATCTTGTTTTTTTTTTCTTCTGTGCATTATTGTTTCTCAATTATTGTGATACTTTTTGTCTCAATTATTTGTACCACACCAACTAGGTATATATGTATTACATCTTGCAAATACATCTAGTTAAGAGGCTTTTATCTTTTATTTTTAGGACTCTGAATCTTTAAGCACTACCACAGAAAATCAAGAATTTTAATTATTTTTTTTCAGTCCTTTTAATGTAGTTCTAACATTAATACCCTTTCTTTTCATATTTTTTTGAAGGAAGAGAAGGGAGTTCTTGCAACAATGGATATAAAAGGGGTTTCTGCAGATTCGTGGTTAATTTTCTCAGATGGGAAGAAAGAGAGTTTCTATCCAGTGTATTTTGGTGTTTCTTGTGCTTTCTTTGCTCATAAAGTCTTATCAAAATTGGATAAAGAAGATGAGAAATGGTCTGAATTATGTGATACAATTCTTCAAGGAAGTGCCAAACTTTTGGGATTACTTTTGTGGAGAATTCAGAGAGACGTAGCTAATAGTGAATATTGTGATTTTCTCAGTAAACTTGAGGCTGCAGAGAAAGAGATCAAAGATCTGAAGCAAATTAGGCGTGAGGATGCAAAGGCAAATGAGAAAGTTGTTAGTATTTTTGCTTCACAAGAGCAGAGCTGGTTTATGGAAAGGAAGAAGCTTGGGCAGCACATAGGAACTCTTATGAATGAATTGAGACTTCTTCAGAAAAAGAAAGAAGAAGATTTTTCTGA
The DNA here is from genome assembly GCA_947685225.1 of Garcia nutans. Classification (NCBI taxonomy): domain Eukaryota; kingdom Viridiplantae; phylum Streptophyta; class Magnoliopsida; order Malpighiales; family Euphorbiaceae; genus Garcia; species Garcia nutans. The sequence continues at coordinate 39,367,849 of CANTUV010000011.1, forward strand.
AACTAATGAAAAATTGAAGGAAATGGAACTTTTGGTGCAGTCTAAAGATGAAGCATTACAAGAAGATGAGCATAAGAGGAAACAGTTAGAAGAAAAGTTAATGAAGGCAGAAAGTGTTGCAACAGAATTGAGAGAAACTGCAAAACGAGAAGCTCAAGAGTATTCTACTGATCTTTGGAAGCATAAAACTGCTTTTCTTGAGCTGGTTTCTAACCAACGACAGCTTGAAGCTGAGCGCGGTAGAACACTTAAGCAACTCGAAGCTAAAAGGCAAGAAATCGATTTGGTCTTGGAGAAAAAAGAGGAGTCAGTCTTGTTGGCCCAAAAACTATCCATAGATGTAGTAAAGGCACGAAAGGATTTGGACAGAAAGATAAGATATTGTCGGCTATGCTCAGGAAAGCGAAACTGAATGCAGCTGATAAGCAAATGCTGTTAAAGGAGGTTAAACTATTAAAAGCTAAGAAGAAACAAGCTGAACTACAAACAGAAAGGTGGAGAGTGGCATCTGAGTCTAACCATGAAAGACAATCATTGAGAAGTATGTTTGCTCGCCAAGCAAATTCCAGATCAGATGATCCTTCAATAACAAGAGGGGTATCGCAAATTGGGAAAGGCAGATCACCATCCATTGATTATGTTCTCGAGTATGAGAATCCTGAGTTTCGAAAGGATGCAGAAATTTTCACTCCACTTTCTGACTGCTACTCACCAGAAATAAATGATGAACTAGGTAAGACAAAAGAGTACAAATTTCACATTATGGATATTATATTTGTTAGATCTCCTTTTGTCTATGTTTATATTCATTTTCTCTTCATTCTATTGAAGCAATTACTGCTGATGTCAAGAGGTTAGAAGGGTGGGTTCACTCAGAAGCAGAGAAGTATGCAATCACAATTGAGAAGAGGCATCATTTGGAAATTGATGCATTTGCAGAACAGATGAGACTCAAAGATGAGAAATTAGAAGCTTTTCGTTGGCGAATGCTAAGCATGGAAATAGAATCAAAGCGACTGCAGTGTCATGTCAAAGGACTGAACCAAGACTTATCGCATCTCAGGCTTGATAATATGAAATTGGAAGCATTATTATTGCAAAGGCAACAAGAGTTAAATGCATTGAAAGAGCAATTCTCATTGCAATTAAAACTTCAGATTTGCCAGAAGAAAGACTTAGTTTCATCTCTACCTGATATGGCATCTTCCATTAATGATGCCAATGCAAAGATTGTAAAGACAGAAGCCACAGAAAGGGATAAAGGAAAAAAAACAGACTTGACGGAAATGTCTCAAGAGAAAGATGCCGAGACAGAACAAAATAACCACTCAAAAAATGCTATTTTTAGTGTCCAAACTCCAGAAAAAGAGTTTGAAGAAGAGAAGGATATTGCTGACCAGACTCCATTCAAGGACAAAGATGTGAGTCCAATAGAGGTTTATACTATTGAAAAGATGCCTTCGCCTAGCCAGCCATTGACGAAGCCAAACAATTTACCATTGAGAATGGATCTTCAAGCACTCGGCGTTTCTTACAAGATCAAGAGGCTCAAGCAGCAAGTTCTAATTCTAGAGAGATTGACTGGAAAGCAAGAAAGCGAGGAACAAACAGAAAAGAATGACGGTACACAGAATGAGATGAAGGGATTCCAATTGCTGATGTTTTATCTTAACAAACAAATCAGCAGGTACCAGTCTCTCCAAGGCAAGACCGACGAACTTTGCAAGCGAATGGTAAGCTTTATTTGGAATATGATGCCTCGGTTAATTTTTCTTCTCTTCAGCTTAGTCTGGCATGTCAAAATTTGCATCCTATACAAATACATCAGTACACATTTGATGAACATTAAGTCTAGCATTGAGTTTGGAATATTTGCCTTTCACAAAAGCACGCTTTTAGACACTATCAGAAGAAGCGATTAGTGTTGTTTTGGAGCTTTTGTAACTAGAACATGTCAAAATTCACTCTGAGAAACAATATTTAATATCTATGGGCAAAATTTTCAACTATTTTTCTCAAAATCAATGCCAAACCCTAAGAAGTTCTTGAAGCTGCTTGCATCTTCAATTCAAATTAGACTAGTGCTAGTAGCTGATTTGCTTATTTCTTTTCACTTTTTCACAGCACGATAATGACGTAGATAATAGCAGTAGTGAATCCAGTACTGCAAGAACAAAAGGAGAAGCTAAAACATTAGAGCATTTTATCGAAGAAACATTTCAGCTTCAAAGATATATGGTTGCAGCAGGACAGAAATTGGTGGAAGTTCAGTCCAAGATTGCTTCAGGATTAGTTGGGGTTCCTGAAGAGCTTGACAAATCAGTCAGCTTTGACACAAAGCGATTTGCTGACAACATGAGAACTCTTTTTCAGGAAGTTCAAAGAGGTCTTGAAGTTCGAATTGCTCGAATTATCGGAGATATTGAGGGAACGTTGGCTTGTGAAGGGATGACAAGAATGAGGAAGTAAAATTACACAGGAAAAACCAACATGGAGACAAGGATGAACAACCAATGAACATTCGGACACAAAGACAAGGATGACAATCAATAAGCATTTGCATCAATGGTACTGGATTAGTCTCCTAAGCTGTGAGGTTGTGAGTTTCATATCCTTTAAAGACAAATTAAAAGAAAAAAAAAAGGATGTAAAAGATGGGTGGTGTTATCTACAAGCATATGCTTATGTATGCATATATAGTTCATATTAGTACAGGAAAATCACAAACAAGTCTAATTGCTATTGCAATAAAAAAGAATTTTCCTTGAATGGATCCTTCTATTCTTGCACGTTTCAAGAAAATTTATTATGCCTGACCCCTTAGTAAGTGCAATTTGACATGTACAAACACACAACGTAAATAAAGAAAGTGCATACAGTAGAAAGATTATGCACTAGACAAACAGATGTGATGCATCTAGTGACAACTACAATATAAAATGAAGGCCTATTATTGCTTGGGACCGGCATTCGCTTGTTCACTCAGACAGTGGACCAATCATTATGGAAATGTATTTTCTTTTTGAAAGATTTTATATAAAATCCATATACCATTCAAGTATATAATCAATAAATATTTGAACAAATTAAATATTCTCTGGTTGAGAAATGTGGTTCGAACATTGATTCTTAATGCCAATATTTTATTTTTAACCATTTGAATTAGGTATCCGTCCTGGAAATGTCATGCACACGAGTGCGCTAAGAGTCATGTGATAGTCCTCAAAAAAAATAAAAATAAAAATCAACGGAAAAATCAAATTAACGAAAAAAGTAAAATGGAAATTGGATTGAGTATCTGTTGGTTTTGGCGTAAAATGGAGAAAATTTGAGATAGTTTATTTGTTGAGACAGTTGGAGATAAAAACCCACATCCGTAGTTAATGGAAGGAAAAGCAAAATATTAAAATAATGGGTTTTAAAGTTAAAATAGCTTAGGCTATTTTAAAAGATAGGCCAAAATTTAATAATAAAAATTATAGATAATTATAAATGTAACACCCTATATTTAATATACGTATACCACATATACCTACATATATAATATACGTATACCGGATACAAGAATGTCACAATCCATTTTTTCTTTTTTACAAACCAATCTTTGACTTTAACATCAAATCAACATAAATATAATATCTGAGTAAACTTAAAACATTTAATTTATATTATAAAAAATAATAAATAACCATCCTTTGTTAAAATACATATATATATATATCATCATTACTCAAAAGTTTATCTAAAATACTTGTTTAATAAGCAGCGGAAATGCAGCAGAATATAAATATGTATACATCAAAATCAATGAGTACAAAAATATAGAATTTATACATGCTGGCAGTTTGTCTCTGATCTTGATGTCCAAAAACAACACTTCACAAAGGATCACAAGTCTCGACTCGATTCGGTCTAGCTGAACTTTCCGGCACAACCGGATCTATCCTGTCACCTGTGCGATGAACCACAATCGCATTAAGCCAAAAGCTTAGTGGTACAAACTTTGATTCAATATAGATCAATACGATGCTAATGCACAACACATGTGAATATAACAACTCATTACATTGTATCTCAATATATTAATCATTTGCATCACATTTCATAATTCACATTAAAGCAAAGACAAGTATGGGCCCAAAAAGGATCTAATATGCTATTCAAGTTTCAGAGTTACTGCTTTGGTCCATAATGACACCTTGTGTCTAGCCCCGTAGGTAATATATATCCATGGATAATCCAACTAGATCTGAGCTTACGATCCGGTCTTTTCACTCAGTCTAGCTTCAAGGATTTATTTTTGAGGCTATGACTTGGTCTTTTCACCTCAAAAACATCACATTTATAGCTGGGCCCGGCTTACGACCCGGTCTTTTTCACCTGCCCAGCAATTCATAGGCATGCTGCCAAACCTAGAACTCTAAAAATTGAATAACATATTAGGCACACAATTTGTTCATATATCTCATTATCAATACTTTCATAATTCCATTCTCATTTTCTCATGATCAAACTACGCACATTGCCTTATTATATCATCATTTTCTCACCTTACTCATTCTTCTCTTTTGTATCAATATCAATTTGTTACATTATGATTTCACATATCTTATCATTTACAATACATTACTCAAATACTTTGATACATCATCATAATTCACATTATGCATATCATAACATATAACTCATTTGTCAACAATATATCAAGTAACTTAATACATTTCTCAACTAAATGTGTTAAGTCCCAATGTCATGTAAATGTATGCAATCATTCAAAGTTCGTACTTACCTCTAAAAGCAACAACACCACTCTATCAACCTCCTCTTCTAAGATATCCCTCAATCCTTGGCCTCAGTAACTCAATTCTCTTCAAAACCTAATCCAAAGGTGATTATACATACTCACTTAGTGATACACATAAGAAATTAAGGAAGAGAACTATCTAGGGCAAACTCTACACTTGACACGCTCAACAACACGGGCGTGTCCTGACCGTGCCCTAAACCCACAACACAGAAGCTTTGACACGCTCAGTGACATGGGCGTGTCACTGCACGTGTCAATTCTCCTCCAACATAGAAGCTATGACATGCTCAATGACATGGGCATGTTACTGGACGTGTAATATCCTCATGTATTCCCTAGAAGTTTTGATTATGTTGTTATTGTTGTTGTTGTTGTTGTTGTTGGTTTAAAATGTGATTGAATGTATATGTTGTGTGATAAAAAAAAATTGAAAAGAGAGAATGTTCATGTGTTATTTGAAAGAAAAGTGATGTGTAGAGAAGATGTATATGTAGTGTATATGGCAATATATATGGCATATATGTTGGTCAAAGGGAGAGTCAAGGTGTTGGATATAGTGGAAGAAGATATTTAGTTGTTGTTATTGAAATTACTATAAAGGGCATGCTAAATAAAAGGAAGTGTAATTATGTTTAAGAGGGCATTTTGGTAATTCTTCTTTTGGAAATTGTGTGGTGGAGGTTAAAAGAGGATTTGACTTTTGTTTGATCAATTTCTTTTCTTCTTTTCACGTGTGGCCGGCCAACTTAGAGAGCAAGAGAGAAAACAAGAGTTGATGATATTTGAAGCTCAAATTGAAGAAGTTTTCAAGTGGTTAAGTGGAAATCCAAGAAGATTCATTATTTTTGGTAAGTCTCTCTTGATTCTCTTAGTTTATTTAAGTTGGTTGTGAGTTTGGTTGTGGATTTTTGATGGTAGGGTTGTGTTGATTATTATATGTTGGATTTAATTGGTTGTGGTGTTGGTTTTGGATTTGAAGATGATAAGTTAAGAGTGATGTTGGTTTTAGGGTTTTGGAAATGGTAAGTGATAAATTATATTGTGTTATTTTGGATTACGTTTTGGAAGAAGGTGATTTGCTCTAATTGGAGAAGTGAAGAATTCTTGGAGAAAAGAAAGTGTTTAGAGTTGTATAATTGGTGCTAAAGGTAAGTACAAACTATATGGTTACAAACATGCATATATTGTTTAATCTTAAAACACTTTTGTTTGTAAATGTGATAAGGTATCGAATGTATTGTTAATGAATGTTGGTGATGAAAATATTGTGATGAGCATGTAAAATAATTGCTAATGATGTTGATTATGTCCATTTGAATGAGGTTATGTTGTGTACAATATGTTTTAAGTTAACCAAAAGAAATTTGGCTACATTTAGGGTTTATGCATGAGAGACACGTAATTTGGGGCGGTCGCTATTATTCATGTGCGGTCGCGACTTAGGTCGGGTTTCTGACCATGAAACCTACTGTAATAATGTTTCATCTTTTGATTGTGAAGTGCGGTCGCGACTTAGGTCGGGCTTCTGACCGCGAAACCTACTGTAATAAGGTTTCATCTTGTAATTGTATGGAGCGGTCGTATTCAGGTGAGGCGCGACCGCTAGAAAGGTTCTGTTCACCTTATTGGAAGCAACATAATCCTGCAACAAGATTCTCAAATACGTGTTAAATAGATCATCCATTTGAGTTGTCAAGGATCAAAATAGAGATCATTTGTCTAACATCATTGTTGAATCATGAAATGTGAGATGATATGGAATTGATAATGCATATGATATTACATGAACAAGGTTATGTATTGTGTATTGTGAGGCTTGTGAATGGTGATGTGTATTATGAATAATGTACTTTGAAATGTGATACTAATAATGCTATATACACAATATGAATTGAGATATGAAATGCTATAAAGCCATTGTGATTGGCTATGATGGTTCAATTGAAAGATATATGGCATGTTTGCCTAATTGATGAGAATTGAGAATGATATGTAAATGAATTGTGTGGCTAATGTGTTATTCCATTTTCAGAGTATGTTATTGGTGGCATGCCTAATGATAGTAACAATCTCTTGAAGTTAGGTTGGATTGAATCCTTGAAGCCTAATTGAGATGTTACAACCCTTGAAGCTAGGTTGGGTTGGTTCTTGAAGCCAAGTTGGGTTGAAGCTTAGCATGCCTTGCTCCCCTTGAAGCTTGGTTGAACTTAATCCTTGAAGCCTAGTTGGGTATATGATATTGATAAATGTGATAACAAAACCAAAACATTAACTCTGAAAATTGAATGGCATATTAGTGTGTCTTGGGCCCAATGCTTGTCTTTGTTTAGTGTTGTTCATGAATGGTTTAATGAGTAACTAATGAGGTATATGAAAAGATGTTGAAATGTGATATGTCTACTTATATTGGATTATGAAATGTAATGGTATGTTGTTTGCTTTGCATATATGATGTTACATGTATAATATGGATTGATAATTAACATTGCATTGCACTAAAGCATAACATAAGCATGATTTGTCTTACTAAGCCGTTGGATTAGCGCGATAGTGTTTAATCGCACAGATAACAGAGTTGAACCCGAGAGTTCTTCGAGACCTAGTGAGAGTAGACATTGAAGGGTTTATTCTTGGATTTAAAGATCAGAGAAGAGCTGCCAATCATGTATAAATTCTTTATGTTTTGTAAAGTATTGTGTATAATGTAAATATATGTATATTTATAGATATGGATTTAAATGTTTTCATATATGTAAATATTTTATAAATTCCGCTGCGTATTAAGTAAATGTATTTATATCTATTTTGTTTTATATTACAAGTAATTACTTATTTTTCTTTAATGTATAATGAGAAAGTTTTATAGTATCATTTAAAATGTTTTGAATGTTAATAAAAATCCGTAGCATTCCTATGTTCGATACATGTATACTACATTGTGGTGTATGTAGTGTGTATGTATTGGGTGTGGGGGTGTTACAGTTGTTTTGGTATCAGAGCCTAGGTTTGAGATTCTCAACCTAGGTAAAATGTAATAAAAAGAATATTTTTACTTAAAAAGTGGTTTTGAATAACATATATGTTTGGGATTGGCAGTCTCTGATCTTTAATAAGATGTACTCTGCTGTGTTTGCAGAAATAGGTTGTGATGGATCCTCATTTGCGTCAGTCAGTTGAGGGTAGTGAGGAGAGTGTAGCTCCGGAGGATAGAGCTAGAGTTGATAGTGCTGAGGAGGCACCTGCTTCGGTGTCGGCGAGACCAGTTGGTGAGGAGGTTCAACCAACTTGGCTTAGGCATGTGGTTGAAGCTTTGAGACAAGCACCAGTGCAACCACCGCCACCACCCCCTCAGCCTGTGGTATCAGTGAGGCACTATGATAAACTAAGGAAGTATGGAGCAGAGGATTTCCTTGGTACAGTTGATCCAGCTGTAGCGGAGCAATGGCTTGATAAAGTACAAAGGATCTTTATTCAGTTGCAAGCCACATTGGAGGAAAAGTTTGACTATGCAAGATCTTTGCTACAGAAGGATGCATATGACTGGTGGAGGACAGTGCCCCATTCTATGGATGATCCACCAACCTTGTCCTATGCGGATTTTCTAAGAGAATTTGAATTGAAGTATACTCCTAGGGAGTACAAGGACATGAAGAAGATGGAGTTTTTGAGCTTGAAACAAGACAGCAGGACTGTAACTGAATATGAGGTTGAGTTTGTTAGATTGAGCCATTATGCTGGGGGCATTATAGCTGATGAGATTGACAGATGCAAGAGATTTGAGGAGGGATTGAGGCCCTCTATCATGTGCTTAGTGGCTGGATCTAGATATCACGATTTTTCTCAGCTTGTGGCAGCAGCTAGGAGTGTGGAGCGAGCTCAAGTTATTGCAGCTGCTTCAGAGGAAGAGGTTAGGGTTAGGAGGCTCCAGTGGGAGGCAGGGTCTTCATCAACAAAGAGAGGTAAAGGAAGTTTTATTCCTCGGGGCAGTAGGAGTCAGAGGTCAGCTGGTAGGTCAGTATAGTTTCAAAGGCAGAGATTTAGACCTGCAGCTTCAGTGGCGAATGCTCCGACCCCAATGATTCAGAGATCCACTCCACCCATCTGCATTCATTGTGGTAGGCCACATGGAGGTTCTTGCTGGAAGACTGGTGTAGCAGGGGTATGCTTCAGATGTGGATCACCTGATCACTTTGTGAGAGATTGTCCTGAGAGGCAAGAACAGATGTCAGTTGATACTGCAGCTTCTCGACCTAGTGTGAGGGGAGGTCGAGGAGGCAGAGGTGTTAACCGGGGAGGCAGATCTGGGTTCAGTGCTAGAGGAGGTTCTACATCCAGGGAGAGTAGACCAGAGGAGGTTGGATCTTCCCAGAGGGTATATGTTATGCAGAGGCAGCCAGATGCTTCGGCAGTCATAGCTGGTACTTTTTCTTTATTTGATATTTCAGTACTTGCTTTGATTGATCCGGGTTCCACCCATTCTTATATTAGTGCATCTGTTTTGCCTGTGTCTGATATGCATGCTGAGTCCCTAGGATTTGATGTGTTGGTGACAAATCCTTTAGGGCATAGTGTGATTGTAAGCAGGGTGCACCGAGATAGTGTAGTGAGGGTGCAAGGTGAGGAGTTCCTTGGAGATTTGATTGAGATGCCATTTAAGGAATATGATGTGATTCTAGGCATGGATTGGCTATCTAGACATGGAGCTGTGGTAGATTGTAAAAGGAAAATTGTTTCTTTGAGAATTGCTGATGGTAGAGAAGTGATAGTATCTAATGAGCAGGAACAACTAGCCTCCTTATTTGTTTCAGCTGTTGTAGCTAGGAGATTGGTTAGAAAGGGATGTGAAGCTTATCTTGCTCATGTGGTAGATACTAGAGTGAAGGGTTCCCCTATTGATAGTATTGCCATAGTTGTAGAGTTCCCAGATGTATTTCCAGAAAAGTTGCCAGGGTTACCTCCTGAGAGAGAGGTGGAGTTCGGTATTGAATTGTTGCCTGGTACCACTCCTATCTCTAGTACTCCTTATAGAATGGCACCAGCAGAATTGAGGGAGTTGAAAGTGCAATTGCAGGAGTTGTTGGACAAAGGATTTATTCGCCCCAGTGTTTCTCCTTGGGGAGCTCCTGTGTTATTTGTGAAGAAGAAAGATGGTACTATGAGGTTGTGTATCGATTATAGGCAATTGAACAAGGTGACTATTAAAAATAAATATCCTTTGCCTAGAATCGATGATCTCTTTGATCAATTGAAGGGTGCAGCTGTGTTTTCTAAGATTGATTTGAGATCAGGGTACCATCAGCTGAGAGTCAGAGCTGAAGATGTTCCTAAGACCGCTTTTCGGACCAGGTATGGGCATTATGAGTTTCTAGTTATGCCTTTTGGTTTGACGAATGCACCTGCAGCTTTTATGGATTTGATGAATAGGGTGTTCAGGCCCTATTTGGATCAGTTTGTGGTAGTGTTTATAGATGATATTCTGGTATATTCGCGTAATGAGGAAGAGCATGACAAGCATCTACGGATTGTGCTGCAAATCTTGAGAGAGAAGCAATTGTTTGCTAAACTGTCAAAGTGTGAGTTCTGGTTGGACCAAGTAGCTTTTCTCGGTCATATAGTTTCAGCGGAAGGCATTAGAGTTGATCCAAGTAAAGTTGAAGCTATTCTGAATTGGAGTCCACCCAAGTCAGTGACTGAAGTTAGAAGTTTTCTGGGTTTGGCAGGCTATTACCGACGGTTTGTGAAAGGATTTTCTTTGATAGCTACTCCACTCACCAGATTACTTCGAAAGGGAGTGAGATTTGTGTGGACAGATCAGTGTCAGACTAGCTTTAATCAGTTGAGAGAAATGTTGACTCAAGCGCCTGTTCTTACTTTACCCGTGGAAGGCAAACCATATGTGATCTACAGTGATGCTTCACATAATGGTTTGGGTTGTGTACTGATGCAAGAAGGTAGAGCGATAGCTTATGCTTCTCGACAGTTGAAGCCGCATGAGCTTAATTATCCGACCCATGATTTGGAGCTAGCAGCCATTGTTTTTGCATTGAAGATTTGGCGACACTATTTGTTTGGGGAGAAATGTTTCATCTACACTGATCACAAAAGTTTGAAATATTTGGGGGTTCAGAAAGAGCTTAATCTTCGACAGAGGAGATGGTTGGAATTGATTAAAGACTACGACTGTTTGATTGATTATCATCCAGGTAAAGCAAATGTTGTTGCTGATGCCTTGAGTCGGAAGTCTTTAGCAGGCTTAATTGTTTATTCGCTCTCGTTGCTTGTTGAGTTGAGAGCATTGCATGCCAGTTTTGTATCTTGTGACGATGGTGCATTGTTGGCACAGTTGCTTTTGAAACCAGTTTTGTTGGATCAGATTAAAGAGGCTCAGTTGGCTGATGAGAAGATTCAAAAGATTGTTTCAGGTTGCCAGAGTGGAAAGACTCAAGATTTTATTGTGAGAGATGATGGGAGTCTTTGGTTTAAGAACCGATTGTGTGTACCTAATGATGCTAATTTAAAAAGAATCATTTTGGAAGAAGCACATCAGTCAGTGTTTGCTATGCATCCGGGCAATACAAAGATGTATCATGATTTGAGGCAATTTTACTGGTGGTCTGGTATGAAGAGAGACATTGCGGAGTTTGTATCCAGATGTCTCACATGTCAGAAGGTAAAAGCAGAGCATCAAGTTCCAACCGGGTTACTTCAGCCGTTGTCAGTGCCTGAATGGAAGTGGGAAAGAGTGACAATGGATTTTGTGTCTGGTTTGCCATTGACACAAAGGAAGCATGATGCTATATGGGTGATTGTTGATAGGTTGACTAAGACAGCTCATTTCCTTCCAGTTCGGATGGATTACTCTTTAGAAAGGTTAGCTGAGCTGTATATCCATGAGATTGTAAAGTTGCATAGGGTTCCAACTTCTTTAGTGTCTGATCGAGATCCTCGGTTTACTTCAAGATTTTGGAAGAGTTTGCAAGGTGCTTTGGGTTCTCGACTGCACTTCAGCACTTCTTTCCATCCGCAGACAGATGGGCAGTCAGAGAGAGTGATACAGATTATTGAGGTTCGGTCGGAAAGGGAAATTGAGTCCTCGTTTCATTGGACCGTATGAAGTTTTGGAAAGAGTTGGGCCAGTTGCTTATCGGCTTGCTCTGCCACCTGAGTTGGATCGTATCCATAATGTATTCCATGTTTCTATGTTGAGGAGATACAGATCGGATCCATCTCATGTGTTGCCGATTGAATCTATCGAGGTGAATCAAGATTTGACGTTTGAAGAGGAACCAATTGCTATTTTGGCACGTGAAGTGAAAGAGTTGAGAAACAAGAGTGTGCCATTGGTGAAAGTTCTATGGAAGAATCATGGAAAGGAAGAGGCAACTTGGGAAAGTGAACAAATCATGCGAGAGCAATATCCTCAATTATTTCGGACTTGATATCAGGTAATTTCGAGGACGAAATTTCTTTTTAGAGGGGGAGAATTGTAATATCCTCATGTATGCCCTAGAAGTTTTGATTATGTTGTTATTGTTGTTGTTATTGTTGTTGTTGTTGTTGTTGTTGGTTTAAAATGTGATTGAATGTATATGTTGTGTGATAAAAAAAAATTGAAAAGAGAGAATGTTCATGTGTTATTTGAAAGAAAAGTGATGTGTAAAGAAGATGTATATGTAGTGTATATGGCAATATATATGGCATATATGTTGGTCAAAGGGAGAGTCAAGGTGTTGGATATAGTGGAAGAAGATATTTAGTTGTTGTTATTGAAATTACTATAAAGGGCATGCTAAATAAAAGGAAGTGTAATTATGTTTAAGAGGGCATTTTGGTAATTCTTCTTTTGGAAATTGTGTGGTGGAGGTTAAAAGAGGATTTGACTTTTGTTTGATCAATTTCTTTTCTTCTTTTCACGTGTGGCCGACCAACTTAGAGAGCAAGAGAGAAAACAAGAGTTGATGATATTTGAAGCTCAAATTGAAGAAGTTTTCAAGTGGTTAAGTGGAAATCCAAGAAGATTCATTATTTTTGGTAAGTCTCTCTTGATTCTCTTAGTTTATTTAAGTTGGTTGTGAGTTTGGTTGTGGATTTTTGATGGTAGGGTTGTGTTGATTATTATATGTTGGATTTAATTGGTTGTGGTGTTGGTTTTGGATTTGAAGATGATAAGTTAAGAGTGATGTTGGTTTTAGGGTTTTGGAAATGGTAAGTGATAAATTATATTGTGTTATTTTGGATTAGGTTTTGGAAGAAGGTGATTTGCTCTAATTGGAGAAGTGAAGAATTCTTGGAGAAAAGAAAGTGTTTAGAGTTGTATAATTGGTGCTAAAGGTAAGTACAAACTATATGGTTACAAACATGCATATATTGTTTAATCTTAAAATACTTTTGTTTGTAAATGTGATAAGGTATCGAATGTATTGTTAATGAATGTTGGTGATGAAAATATTGTGATGAGCATGTAAAATAATTGCTAATGATGTTGATTATGTCCATTTGAATGAGGTTATGTTGTGTACAATATGTTTTAAGTTAACCAAAAGAAATTTGGCTACATTTAGGGTTTATGCATGAGAGACACGTAATTTGGTGCGGTCGCTATTATTCATGTGCGGTCGCGACTTAGGTCGGGTTTCTGACCGTGAAACCTACTGTAATAATGTTTCATCTTTTGATTGTGAAGTGCGGTCGCGACTTAGGTCGGGCTTCTGACCGCGAAACCTACTGTAATAAGGTTTCATCTTGTAATTGTATGGAGCGGTCATATTCAGGTGAGGCGCGACCGCTAGAAAGGTTCTGTTCACCTTATTGGAAGCAACATAATCCTGCAACAAGATTCTCAAATACATGTTAAATAGATCATCCATTTGAGTTGTCAAGGATCAAAATAGAGATCATTTGTCTAACATCATTGTTGAATCATGAAATGTGAGATGATATGGAATTGATAATGCATATGATATTACATGAACAAGGTTATGTATTGTGTATTGTGAGGCTTGTGAATGGTGATGTGTATTATGAATAATGTACTTTGAAATGTGATACTAATAATGCTATATACACAATATGAATTGAGATATGAAATGCTATAAAGCCATTGTGATTGGCTATGATGGTTCAATTGAAAGATATATGGCATGTTTGCCTAATTGATGAGAATTGAGAATGATATGTAAATGAATTGTGTGGCTAATGTGTTATTCCATTTTCAGAGTATGTTATTGGTGGCATGCCTAATGATAGTAACAATCTCTTGAAGTTAGGTTGGATTGAATCCTTGAAGCCTAATTGAGATGTTACAACCCTTGAAGCTAGGTTGGGTTGGTTCTTGAAGCCAAGTTGGGTTGAAGCTTAGCATGCTTTGCTCCCCTTGAAGCTTGGTTGAACTTAATCCTTGAAGCCTAGTTGGGTATATGATATTGATAAATGTGATAACAAAACCAAAACATTAACTCTGAAAATTAAATGGCATATTAGTGTGTCTTGGGCCCAATGCTTGTCTTTGTTTAGTGTTGTTCATGAATGGTTTAATGAGTAACTAATGAGGTATATGAAAAGATGTTGAAATGTGATATGTCTACTTATATTGGATTATGAAATGTAATGGTATGTTGTTTGCTTTGCATATATGATGTTACATGTATAATATGGATTGATAATTAACATTGCATTGCACTAAAGCATAACATAAGCATGATTTGTCTTACTAAGCCGTTGGCTTAGCGTGATAGTGTTTAATCGCGCAGGTAACAGAGTTGAACCCGAGAGTTCTTCGAGACCTAGTGAGAGTAGACATTGAAGGGTTTATTCTTGGATTTAAAGATCAGAGAAGAGCTGCCAATCATGTATAAATTCTTTATGTTTTGTAAAGTATTGTGTATAATGTAAATATATGTATATTTATAGATATGGATTTAAATGTTTTCATATATGTAAATATTTTATAAATTCCGCTGCGTATTAAGTAAATGTATTTATATCTATTTTGTTTTATATTACAAGTAATTACTTATTTTTCTTTAATGTATAATGAGAAAGTTTTATAGTATCATTTAAAATGTGTTGAATGTTAATAAAAATCCGTAGCATTCCTATATTCGATACATGTATACTACATTGTGGTGTATGTATTGGGTGTGGGGGTGTTACAATCCTCCAACAACACAGTAGCTGTGACACGCTCAGTGACATGGGCGTGTCACTGGATGTGTCACCAACCCAGAAAATAGAACCAACGACACGCCCAAAGATATGGCTGTGCTACTGGGCGTGTCAGGCCAAAAACCCTGAAATCGACACAAAAAATACCACATTCAACAAACATCTTTCAATAACCTTATCAACACCATACAAACTCAACCAAATCCATCAACATACCATATAATACTTGCGTAAACATTAAAACAACTCAATTACAAAATCAAAACACAATCACAACCATATTTCACAACTCAAAGTCACACAATCCACAACTCTTGTCTCTTTCACCAAACTTAACCATTTCTCTTCAATACAACCCCAAAAAATCAAAGTTAACAAAACAAAACAACCTTAAACATACCAAAATCAACCATACACATAACTACACCAACATCCACCAAACTCATAAACACAAATTCAAAAGAAAATAAAGAAACAAGTTGGAAACTTACCAAAAGTGAAGAAAATCCTTAAAACTCCAACTTGATCACTTGAAATCCTTCAATTTCTTGAGTTAGCAAGAAGCAAAAATCTCTCCCTTGATGAAGGTGGTGGCTGGGCCAAAGAAGAAAGAAGAAGATGAAGATGCAAAGTCAAACCACACTCACCAAACACTTCTCTTTTAACCAACACCTTTCCCTAAATCACTCTCTACCAAGCATTTAATTAATATAATATTAATCCCAATTATGTCATCTTCCACTATCTTTAATTTAATTACTATTTAATAAAAATATCTCTTGACCATATTAAGACCTTAATTTGTATATATTGTATATATCTCTATATATACAACAGATACACACTCCTTCCTCTTATCATACACTTAATTAAATATACACTTAAAATCATTTAATTCAATTTCAACAATTAATATTTCCAAAAATTTTAGGGTATCATTTGGGATATTACAATGAATATAACCTAAAATAAGATTGCATTTTAAAAAATACGGTAGCATTTTTGTTTTTTCAAATTGCAAATCTACGGTAAAAAAAAGGTAATAACTTGATCTTTAAAAACAAGGAGGCAGTATTTACAAAAATGTCATTATTTAGTAAAAATATATGTAACATATAACAACATATACTATAAAAACACAGAGTTTATATTTACAAAAATGGCATTTTTTAGTTAAAGTATATATAACATATACTTACATATACTTATTGTCTATGAAGGTATATATAGCTATACCTACATATATCTATCGTCTTGAAAAAAAAAATCAGTATACAGTGCTTATATTTTAGTATTTGTAGGTATATGATAACTATATATATATATATAAATATCTATTGTCTTTTAAAAAAGAATATCATAATATAGTTGTAATATCTTAATATATGAAGGTATATATAATATATACATATATCCATATTATCTTGAAGAAAGAATATCAATATGCATTGTTATATCTTCTTATATTTAGATATATACTAACTATAACTCTATAGATCTATTGTATTTAAAAAAAAAATGTCAATATTTAGCTGTAATATCTTAGTATATAAAGCTATATGTAACATATACATATACCTATTGTATTGGGAAAAAAATATCTTATCATATGATTAAATAATGATGAAAAAGACTGAAAAATTTCAAAAACTATTTCTTTTAAATATTTTATTGAATATGTGATGTGCATTTAGATTAAAGAATAAAAAAAATCTCCAATCATTATATTTGATTTAAAAAGATTTATAAAAAAAACCAAAATCAAAATTAGAAAACACAATAAAAATTAGATTTTTTCTTCACTGTTATAAACATATATCAACCAAAATCAGTGACTGCATAGATTCCTTCCTTAGTACCCATTTGCATTTGTGTTGGCCATTATGAGGCATACTGAAATTTTTTAGCTTTTGTTTGAGCATATAGGTTGATCTATACAACCATTTTGTCATTGATAAGAGGTTTATTAAAAGCCTTGTATTTTTGAAATGACCACTGGAATTGAAATTCAAATAATTGATAAATTTTACAGTATTCAAAAGTATTGGACGGTGCACTTAAATTAATTTTAGTCAAAGGGCATTGATTATGATATATATATCATAATTACTCTCCTAAAACTAAGAATTGATCTTCAATGCATCAGTTCTAACACTTAAATCATTTCCTACTCTAAAAACAATGAACCTAATAAATGTCATCCAAATAATATAACCCTACTAATCCAACTAAAATAACCTAATAATAAGCTAACAACTTTGGGCTTAAACAACAAGGTCTAAACCACTAATATTAGCATACAAATAATACCCAATTACTAAATGTTATCCAAATAATATAAGTCTCATAAATAACTAATAATAAAATAATAATACTAAATATCTACTTAGGCTAAAATAACAAAATGGTCCCCAACTAGCCTTCTTCATCCATGGCCTTCAATAAAATAGTCAACTTCTCTTTGCCTCTACTTGGTCCATATGGTTCTATGTTTACATCCATGAATCTTTGCACATAAGCTTTTAAAGCTTCCTTTATCTTCTTGGCTCTTTGTCTTGTAATTGGTCCACAAGGAATCTTCAAGCTTTAAGTTCTATCACCTACTTCCATGGATTCCATTGCCATGCTTATGTCATTTCCTCCCTCCTCAAAAAGATTCAACCTTGAATCTGTATCCAAATCAAAAGGAGACAAGTCAGAAATATTAAAAGAAGCTGATACATTATATTCACCATGAAGATCAATCTTGTAGGAATTATCATTGATTTTCTCTAAAACTTGGAATGGTTCATCGCCTCATGGATCAAGTTTTGATTTCCTATGATTGGGAAATCTCTCCTTCCTTATATGCACCCATACCCAATTCCCAGGCTCAAAGGTAATTGCTTTTCTTCCTTTATTGGCTTGGCGTGCATAATGCTCATTCTTCTTCTTAATGTGAAGTTTGGCTTTCTCATGTATGGATATAACCAATTTTGCCTTTTTTGTCCATCTAAATTAGTAATATCTTTGAAAGGCAAAGGCAACAAATCCAAAGGGTTTAGTGAATTAAAACCATACACAATTTCAAAAGGTGAATAACTTATAGAAGAATGGATGCTCCTATTCTATGTAAATTCTATTAATGGCAAATAATCTTCCCAAGTTTTCAAGTTTTTCCCAACTACAAAATTCAATAAAGATCCTAAAGTTCTGTTAATCACCTCAGTTTGACCATCTATTTGGGGATGACAAGTAGTAGAAAATAATAGCTTAGCACTTAATTTTCTCCATAAAACTCACCAAAAATGACTTAAGAACTTATCATCTCCATCAGAAAAAATTGTCTTAGGGATTCCATGTAAATGAACTACATCTTTAAAGAATAACTCAGTAATATGTGTAGCATCATTGGTTTTCTAACAAGTAATAAAATGTGTCATTTTGCTAAACCTATCAACTACAACAAATATGCTATTTTTACCCCCTTTTTGAATTAGGCAACCCTAACACAAAATCCATAGAAATATCCACCCAAGGTTGACTAGGAGCGGGCAAAGGAGTATATAACCTATGGGGTTGGACTCTAGATTTAGCTTGTTTACACTCCACAAACCTAGAGCACACCCTAGCTACATCTCTCTTCATGTTTGGCCAAATTTAGTATCCTAATTGCATTTAAATTCAAAAGGACTTGGATAAGGTTTCACAAGACAATCAGGATTTCTTAACCGAGACAAAGTTGGATCAAACCCTAATGGTGCCTATAAATACAACAGGAACCTTTCGTGATCAACAACCAGAATTATCAATTAAAAGAGAGACAAAAAGCAAGAAATAGAGAGACACAACTATCAATTCAAATGAGAGATAGAAAGTAATTAAACAGAATAGGCAGTAGCTAAAAGCTTGTGAACATAAGTAATCTTTGAATTATGTAGATTAGCCAAGACTCATCTGATCCAAGTGAACTGAAGCATCATCAAGTTCTTGGGGCAAGGTTTGATTTAACAAAACTATTTTGGTGGAGCCAACAATGTAGGTAAAGTTTTCATGAACCAAATCTATGATATTTAATTGATCAACATCATGGTTTAACTTTGTAGATTAATTGTGTTTTGATTTACTGTTTTAATTTATTTTGAATTGCAACTTAAGAACTTGACTATCAAAATCGTATCTAGCATGATAAACCCTAAAGTTGTATGTTAAACCCTAGTCTTAGTGTAACACCTCTATACCCTGTATACGTACCAAGCATGCTTAAACGATCGTAATATACGTATACTGAATATAGAAAATGCCACGGTTTAAAAAGACACAACAAATATCTTTGTAAATAAGTGAAACCAATCTCAAACAAATAAAAGAAATCCAAACGACACTATATATAAAATGTTTAATAATTCACAGCGGAAGTTATTACAAATATGTTATAAATCAAGGTTTACAAAACATAGAATATATATATATATACATGATTGGCAGCTCTTCTCCGATCTTTAAGTCCCAAAATAACTCTTCAATGTCTACTCTCACTCGGTCTCGAGGAGCTCTCAGGTTCAACTCTGTTACCTGCGCGATCAAACACTATCGCGCTAAGCCATCGGCTTAGTAGTACAAAATATACCAACATTATACTTTAAGGCAAAATAATGTTACACATCTAAATCATAAAGTTAACATCACACCTTTATATTTCATAAACCATACACATAGAAGCACATCACTTTACCACATCATACTACATTCAATGTCATAACAATATTCATATTACATCTTCATATTTCCATTGATTTTACCATTCAAGAATCACATTATATACAAAGACAAGCATGGGCCCAAAACACACTAATATGCCATTCAATTTTCAGAGTTAATGCTTTGGTTTTGTTATCACATTTATCATTATCATAAACCCAACTAGGCTTCAAGGATTTAGGTTCAACCAAGCTTCAAGGGGAACAAAGCATGCTAAGTATCAACCCAACTTGGCTTCAAGAACCAATCCAACCTAGCTTCAAGGATTGTAACATCTCAATTAGGCTTCAAGGATCCAATCCAACCTAACTTCAAGAGAATGTTACCAATAGGCATGCCACCAATAACAAAACTCTGAAAATGAATAACACATTAGACACACAATTCATTTATTATTTCATTCTCAAATCTCATCATCAATTAGGCAAACATGCCTTATGTTCTTCCAATAGAATCATCATAGCCAAACACAATGGCTTCATATCACATTTGAGTTATCATAGCCAATTACAATGGCCTCATATCATATTATATCTCAAATCATATTATTCATATAGCATCATTGATACAACATTTCAAAGTACCTTATTATTAAAATGTACATAATCAAACACATTAAACATCCATTAAAAATGATCATCATTGATATATATATACACATATATGATTCACCTTATTCTTAAATTTAGAATCCTCAATACACATTTGTTTAGGTCATCTTTGTTTTAAGTATATTCAAAGTGTAAATACAAAAAGACCTTGAAAGGATTCAACAATGTGAGAAAAGCAAGAAACAAATCACAGTAAGGGACACCCTCAAGGGACACGGCCAAGCTTGTGGCCGTGTCTCTCAACCAAAAACAACAGAAGCAGACATGGGCAAGGGACACGGCCGTGTCCTCTCCAAAAATCACCAAACACGGCCAAATTTCCATGGACTTGGCCGTGTCTCTCAAAAATATTTTAGGTTGGCCGTGTCTCTTCCTTGGTTTGGCCGTGTCTCTCATGTATACAAACCCTAACTATGGCCAACTCTCTTTTGATTGAATAAAAACACAATATACACAACATAAACTCATTCAAATGGATGTAATCAAAGTCATTAACACTTATTTTGCATGTTTAACACAATATTCACATTCACCATACATCAACAATCCATTTAATCATCTACCATTTCAAAACCCTAAAACCAAACATCACTCTTAACTTATCATCTTCCAACCAAAACCAACATCAATCCAACCTTTTTAACTTATAATCAATCTCAACACATATAAACTCATCTCAAACACACCTATTCATAATCTTAACACATCACAACCCACCTCAAACATAACTTCAAAAATAACAAAGATAGACAAGAGAGTAGTTACCTTAAATGAAGAAATTTCACAAATCTCCAACCAAAACCTTTGATTCTTCCTTCAATTTGATTCTAGCATCAAGAACACCTCTCTTGCTCTCTCCTCTCTTGAATAGCCGGCACACAAAGAAGAAGAAAAGAAAATAATCACATGTCAAACTTCTCTTCTTCTTTAAATATCCACCAAGCAATTCTAACAAAGCAATTACCTAAATGCCCTCATCCAATTAACTTAACCTTTGTCACTTATATGCCCATTTAAGTAATTTCACATGTCACAAATAAATATCCTCTTCCATTGACCATCCCTTTTGACTAATGTATATGTTATGTATATAACCATATACCCAACATATACACTTTCTCTCTACACATTTCTTTCCTTTTTAAACAATACATAAACATTCTCTTTCCAATTTCTTTTCTCTTACACATCAACATATACATTCAATCTAATTAAAACAACAATAATATTCAAAACTTCTAGGGCATACATTGGGATATTACAATTCTCCCCCTCTAAAAAGAAATTTCGTCATCGAAATTACCTGATATCAAGTCTGGAATAGTTGAGGATATTGATCTCGCATTGCTTGCTCACTTTCCCAAGTTGTTTCTTCTCTTGCATGATTCTTCCACAAAATCTTTACCAAAGGCACTTTCTTATTTCTCAACTCTTTCACATCACGTGCCAAGATAGCAACTGGTTCTTCTTCGAATGTCAGATCTAGACTCACTTCGATAGATTCAATTGGCAACACATGAGATGGATCCGACCTGTATCTCCTCAACATAGAAACATGGAATACATTATGGATCCTTTCTAATTCAGGTGGCAAAGCAAGCCGATAAGCAACTGGTCCAACTCTTTCCAAAACTTCATACGGTCCAATGAAACGAGGACTCAATTTCCATTTCTGACCAAACCTCAAAATCTTTTTCCAAGGAGACACCTTCAAAAATACTTTATCTCCCACATTATACTCAATGTCTCTCCTCTTCAAATCTGAATAAGATTTCTGTCGGTCCGAAGCTGTTTTCAACCTATCTCGAATCATTTTCACTTTCTCTTCAGTTTCTTTAACCAAATCAGAACCAATTAACTTACCTTCACCAAGTTCATTTCAACATAGAGGTGTCCTGCACCGTCTACCATACAATGCTTCGAATGGGGCCATACCAATGCTGGATTGATGACTGTTATTGTAAGCAAATTTAACAAGTGGTAAGAATCCATCCCAACTTCTAGAGAAATCAATGACACAGCTTCTCAACATATCCTCAATAATCTGTATCACCCTCTCAGACTGCCCATCTGTTTGAGGATGGAAAGCAGTGCTGAAATGTAATCGAGAACCCAAAGCACCATGTAAACTCTTCCAAAACCTTGAAGTAAATCGGGGATCTCGATCAGACACTATAGAAGTTGGAACACCATGTAGCTTCACAATCTCATGGATATACAGCTCAGCTAACCTCTCCAAAGAGTAATCCATCCGAACCGGAAGAAAATGAGCTGTCTTAGTCAACCTATCAACAATCACCCAAATAGCATCATGCTTTCTTTGTGTCAATGGCAGACCAGATACGAAATCCATGGTTACTCTATCCCATTTCCATTCAGGCACTGACAAAGGTTGAAGTAACCCTGTTGAAACTTGATGCTCAGCTTTTACCCTCTGACATGTGAGACATTTAGACACAAAATCTGCAATGTCTCTCTTCATACCGGACCACCAATAATGCTGTCTCAAATCATGATACATCTTTGTACTGCCCGGATGCATAGCAAATACTGACTAATGTGCTTCTTCTAAAATGATCCTTCTTAAATTTGTATCATCAGGTACACACATTCTGCTCTTAAACCAAAGACTCCCATCACCTCTCACAATTAACTTAACCTTTGTCACTTATATGCCCATTTAAGTAATTTTACATGTCACAAATAAATATCCTCTTCCATTGACCATCCCTTTTGACTAATGTATATGTTATGCATATAACCATATACCCAACATATACACTTTCTCTCTACACATTTCTTTCCTTTTTAAACAATACATAAACATTCTCTTTCCATTTTCTTTTCTCTTACACATCAACATATACATTCAATCTAATTAAAAAAACAATAATATTCAAAACTTCTAGGGCATACATTGGGATATTACACTTAGGATTAAAATCCTAATTTTGCATGTTAAACTCTAGTTTTAGGATAAAACCCTAAATTAAATTTTAAAACCCTAATTTATGATTAATAACATATATTTTGGAGGCAGCAACTCATTCAACAAGTATGGTAAATTATTTACCTTTTGGGGGGGCTGCCCATTGACCCTCGCCCTCTAATAGGCTAGCGGGATAGCCGTGTGCATTATGCCTTGTATTTCATTAACAGTCTAATATTAAAATATATTTATGGATTGTAATTTTTATGATTAACTATATGTCTGGATTACTTCCTTTATTATAAATGATGGAATCATAATTGCATTTGTTTATTTGTTAAATTTTTAAAAGACTTGTAAAAGGTATGTTTCCACTTGTGGGAGCCTTATTTATTTTGCTTATGTAATTTAATTTATTGTTACAAACTTTGGAATAACTGTAAGGGATATGTTTTCACCTTTTAGTGGGTGTCCTATTTTATTTATTTTTTGTGGATATTTGGATAATTATAAGGCCATGCTTTCATCTTGTATGAGTTCCCATTTTGTTTGATTGTTTAATTTATAATATGGTGAAAGTTTATTTATTTTAATTGTATGAAACGTGAATAATATCATAATAATATAAGAATTCAATAATATTTAAACCTGAAAAATGAGGCCGGTTCCAATGAACTTGGCATTATGCGGGTGCTAGGTCATTCTCGCCTTTTCCATGTATACCCAACTTTTTGAACCTAGTAGGGGTAGGGGATTCCTTAGGAATTGAGTAATCTACTTCTTTCTATCTTTCTGGCCTGTCCAGATGGCAACTCTAATTCTCTGAGTTTAGGCTCCTATTCTCTAAGACCCAGAGCCTAACAGTACCGAAGTCGCAATAACCAGTCCACCAAGAGTGGGGGCAAAAATCCCTGCTCACATTATGATGAAGGCAATTTTATTCTGATCTTCTTTTACCATCATGATCTAATTATATCCTGAGAACCCATCCATAAATGAATGCATGACATTGGAAGTTGCACTGTCAATCAAGACGTCTATGTCAAGCAATGGAAAATCTTCCTTTAGTTAAGCTTTATTCAAGTCCCTGCAATCGACACACATTCTTAATCTTCCATCTTTCTTTGGTATAGGTACTATGTTGGCTATCCTTGTGGGGTAACTGACCATTTCTAAGAATCATGCTTGAATTTGTTTCCCTACTTCTTTTTTTTACTTGGGTGGCCCATTCTGGTCTCAATCTTTCGAGTTTCCACTTTATTGGTTTCATGTGAGAAAAAGTGGGAATCTTATTTACTGGTTTCATGTGAGCAAAAGTGGGAATCTTATGTTCTACTATGTGCCTATCAATACCAAGCATATCCTCATATGACCATGCAAATACTTTCTCAAACTCTATTGAGGATAACTTCTGTGGAGGATAACTCTATTGTTTTGTTTATGTTTCACGGATCCTCTATTGTTCCAAGGTTTAATGATGTAGTTTGCATGGAATTGATATTAAATATGCTGGTTAGATCACAAGAATAAACTAATCCATCAGAAACATCACTTAAGTAAGTAAAATTGGACTTTATTAGATCAATTTTTGAAACAAAAACATTGTCATCAGCAAATAAATTAGAGAGAAGAAAAACATCATCATCACTAAGGTGGAAATCAAGGATATCCTCAAATTGATCGGCCACCATTTCTGTAACAAGTTCTAAATCTTCTTTTGGTATTGTTAGTGCCTCTGTCTGTTCTAATTTCCCTGTTCCATCCCTTGACTATTTCTTAACCAGATGTGCTACATCAGAGAAGATCTCCCACTTGGGAAGCTCTTTTCCCATCATTATGATAGGCTCTGTTCTTCCCTTAATAGCCCTAGTTCTGGTTCTTTCACAAACCACTATTGTAGAGTCTTCTTCTCTTCTTTTTTCTTTAAACTTTCTCCTTGGTATCCTAGCCCTTCTTTAGTGATATGGATTTTAAACTATGGAAATTTTGATACTCCAGTCTGATGTTTTCCTAAGCCAGTTTTGGGCAATTACCCCATCTTCTTTAGAATAAATTTTATAGAAGGAGATGATACCATGCATATTTCAAATCTAACCATGGGCTAGTTGTCAAACAGGGCATTAACTACCTTGTTGATCTCAATATCAATTGTAACAACCGTATCTCCTACTGGAAACTTGATCTTCTGATTAAGTGTAGAGGAAACTCCTCCCAATGGATAAAACCAGGGTCTTCCCAAAAGCAAGGCAAAAGTAGCCAGTATGTGAAGTACTACAAATTCAACCACAAATTCAATTAGATAGACTATAACAATTGTGGAAAATGTTCCAAGTGCTAGCCTTTTGGAGTTATCATATTGTTAGTGGAGATTTTTGCCTCCACTCCCGGTGGAATAGTCATCATGACTTTCGGCATTGTTAGCCTCTGGGCCTTAAAGAATACGAGCCTAAACCCAGAGAATTGGAGTAGCCACCTGTATGGGCTAGAAAGATAGAAAAGAGTGGACGACTCAACTTCAAGGAATCCCAACCCCTACTGGATTCAAAAAATTAGGTACGCATGGGGAAAGTGAGAAGTGACCCAGTACCCCCCATAATGGTCGGTTCATTGGAGCCGGCCTTCTGTTCAGATTTAAATATTATTAAATTCTCAAATTATTATGATATCATTCATGTTCTAGGGAATCATTGAAATAAGCAACATCATATTATAAACTAAACAATTCAAACAAAATGGGCACCCATACAAGATGGAAACATGCCCTTACAAATGTCTAAATATCCTTAATACAAACAAAGTAAAATGGGACACCCACCAAAAGGTAGAAACATGCCTCTTACATTAATTTTCAAATATAAATCAAATAAAATAAACAAAATAAATAAGGAACACATAAAGTGGAAACATTACTTTTACAAGTCTTTTAAAAATACAACCAATAAATAAATATTAACATAGTTCCATCATTCATAATAAAATAAGTAATTCAAACATATAAGTCATAATAAAAATTACATTTCACAAACATATCTTAATATTAATCTATTAACGAAATATAGAACACGACGCACACGATGGTCCCACAGCCAGTTAGCAGGCAGAGGTCAAGGGGGTAGGGCCATCGAAAGGTAAATGATTTACCAAACTCGTTGAATGAGTTGCTACCTCTAGAATATAAATTAGGATTTTAAATCATAATTTAGAATTAATCTTGAAACTCATGCAAAGTTAAGGTTTACAATAAAATTAGGGTTTTAAATATAAATTAGGGTTTTGGATCAAAGACAATAAATCAAAACACAATAAATTAAATGAAGATGACACTGTTTTGAATTAAATAACATATTCGGTCGATGATGATCGTACCTACGTTGTTGGCTCCACCAAGGTATTTTTATTCAAACCAAGCTCGGCTGCTTATAATTGCCTTCTGGATAGCCTGGATAAACTGAACTCCTTAGTTGAATGTAAAGAATTTGTATATTATTTGTAAATTCTTACTATTGCCTATTTTATGCTCTCTGTCTCTCTTTGTAACACCCTTATACCCTATTATGTACATACATATACTCTGTATATGCAACATACATATATAGTATATAAGAATGTCACCGTTACCAGTTTTTTCAAAATTCTTCATTCTCAAGAAAAATACTTAAATCTTTATAACATTCTTCCATAAGTAAATAAAAATATTTATTAATAGATTTAATATTGAAATTACATATTTTAATGAAAAATCTTTAGGAAAAATCTATCAGAGTTTTGTCTACTAATTTGGATAATCCCAAAAAAAAAAATCAAATTTCACAACCTGCATAAAATCAATTTAACACTCCCAAAATATAATTCCATACTTCCACCATACACAAAAAATTCTCCTATTTAGCATTTACAACAATATTTATAATAATTAATTTCTTATATAAATATATTTATATAATCATTTCAAGTCTTTAAAACAAAACCAAGTATTATGATTCAATTTACATAAACCAAAATGCATAATACAAAACACAAATATACATGAATGCAGTTGGCACAGTTGGTCTCATGGCACCCTCAAACTCCAAAAAATACCAACAATCAGGATCTCTCAGATCAACAATCCTCTTACCTGCACGATTAAAACAACCACACTAAGCTATACAGTTTAGTGGTACACAATCTCAAATACAATATATATATCACTATCAATTATACTTTCTCATAGCATAATTTATGTTACTCCAGCAACATCTTCACTTTTAATTTAAAAACTCACATATATACAACACTTTGACACACAAGCATTTGACCCCAAACCCACTTGTACAATTATCAAGTCCAGTAATCACAATATCAAATTCATGGCCCAACTCTGCTCGAGTCCATTCTCAATCTCAATCTCAATCTCATCAAATGACCTAACTTTGCTCAAGTCAAAACCTAGCCTCGCTTAGGTTTATTATTGCATGCAAAATCATTCTCAATATTACTAGACAAGTATTTTTATGGAATTGCAAACACACAATAATACTTTTACAAGTGATCAACTTAATTCTTGACCACTTTCACATCACATCACATCACATTATCAAAATTTTCAAGTGATCAACCTTATCATGATCACTTTCACTTTACATTCTCATATTAATTCACATAACATCAATTTCCATATTTTTAAATCATTCACATATATAATCATAAGTCACATTCACAATGTGACTTATTTTCTTCATTTTCTCACAAATCACAATAATGTCCATATTGGACAACTCACTACACATATCACATATATGTATACACACAATCTCACTATTATACACAATTCTTTATTTACACACAATCTATACAAATTTAACATTTATCACATTTCATAGAATATTATCATTTCTCATTCTTATAATATTATTTAGGTCATTTCCCCAAATTTTCCATCCTATAAGACCTATTATACAAATCATCTTTTTTTTTATCTCTTTTTCGCATTTCACATAATTCTTAGTCACATTTCCAATGTGATATCTTTCTCACATTTTCTATGCATTTAACATACTTTTCATATCCATTATCATCATTTCCAATGAAATTACCTAATGTAGTTCATTTTCACCTTTTCAAAATATTTTTCATTATTTCATAACCAATTTTTGCATTATTAACCACATTACACATTACATGGTCCTTTCATAAGCAACATTATTCATTTAAAATCACTCTCATGCCTAATATACATTAAACTATCAATATCTAAACAATTCTCATAAAAATTACATTAAAACCATAAATTCACCAATTTACTACTTTACTTAAATCTTATTATGCTAATCTCATTTTTCACACTTAAAATTAAAAACATTACTTATATATTAATATATCATTAAAGCAATTTACTTTCACAATTATGGAAGCCTCCCTCAAAAATCCATATTTCACATATTGCCACCATTAACAAGAGCTTTAACAACACATAACCATATCACATTTCTAGCCTTAAAATCACAACATTTGTATTAAAATAAAAATAATACATCTCATTACATTAACCAACACCATTCATGTTTAGAAACCTTAACTTTACATAACCAAACCCTAAATTCAAACATTAACCAAACTTGCTCATAATCAAATTCT
Organism: Garcia nutans; assembly: GCA_947685225.1. Taxonomy (NCBI): domain Eukaryota; kingdom Viridiplantae; phylum Streptophyta; class Magnoliopsida; order Malpighiales; family Euphorbiaceae; genus Garcia; species Garcia nutans. The sequence goes on from CANTUV010000011.1 coordinate 39,396,716, forward strand.
AACCAAAGAAAAATTACATACATATTGAAAAAACACTAACTTCATGCATCCACCAATTTAAAACCATCCATACCAAAACCCTAAATCAAGTATCATCTTTCCGTAACCCTAAATTTTAACAACTTGTCCGTATCAACCAAATAACTAACATTTCATCATATTCTCCTCATTTTTACACTAATTCTACATATTTTAATAGTTAAACACTACTTTCTCTCTCTAGTAATCCATACATATTCATCAAAGAAAAGAAATCAAAGCTTTAAAGACTATTTACTTACTTGAATCGTCCCTTTTTCTTTGAAAATCCACTTGAAAGCTTTAATCTTTAACCAATTTTTGTTGTTTGGAAAAACTCTCTCTCTTTTTCTCTCTCTAGGTTCGGCTTGCACAAGGGAAGAAGAAGAAGATGATATTTTATTTTTGTTTCTTCTTATTTACCATCCATATATATTAATTAATTATTTATTTATTTAATTTACCTTAAATCTCTACCAAGCACTCCATTGTTGACTTTTCTTTTTGTTTTTCTTTTTAATTTTTTGTCTTCCCATCCATAAATATCTATATATATAATTATTTTTATTCCCTTTATATGTAGTATATATTTTATGTATATGTATATGTAATATATATGTTATTTATATTTTACATATATAATTATGTACATAATTATATAATGTATATACTATGTATATGTAATGTATACATAATATATATGATGCTTATATGCACGTATCATGTATATCTTACATACACATCAAATATACTTTATATGTATATTATTATATCACGTATATAATATATATTTTCAACATATACAATTAATATATAATATGTATATACTATGTATACACTAGGTATACATTAGGTATATACAATATCTATACCTCCAAATACTCAAAAACTTGTCTAATTTCTCCAAAATCACGGATATTACACATTTGATTGTATTGATTGCCTTGTGTTTCTATTTAATTGCTAATTACTCTCTGCCTTTTTTATTAATCTTTTTTATACTTTTCCATGGTTATTGTATCTCTTACTGATTGTGGCTATTGGTCACTAAACATGGCTTCCAAGTTGCTACTGCCCCTTTGTATTTATAGGCAACATTAGGGTTGTAATCAAGTTTCCTTTTGGTTAAGAATTTCTAATTGCCTTAAACCCTTCAAATTATTCGAGTTTAAACCTGATTAGGACACTGAATTAAGCCAGAATTATGGGATCATGTCGAAATGGCTTAGCCAATTCGATATGAGCTTGCGCATGTCAAATTGGCCAATTTGATATGAGCTTGTGCTCATATCAAATTTGGCATGTCAAACCAAATTGAGTTGGTCTACATTTTAAAAATTGGCTCAAATTTAATTTTAACATCGGACTGGCCTTAATTTAGGCTTTTAAAATTAGACCGAACTAAGTTAAAGCTTCTTAAGATTGGATTAGACCTAACTTGGCCCTTTTAATTTATAGTAAATCATTTACAGCCAAAATTAAGGACCTACACATATGCTCTAATAACCATCTCTATTAATGTCAAATTGACAACTGTTAGAGACACCTTTGGTGACATTTGCATTAATAGTTAATCCATCATCTACCATCACACAATCTGTCCTCTTCCCTTAAATCATAACTTTAATGAATAATGGGTGAGTATGATTCCTACCATTCTCCGAAAGGTCCTCGTCAGATTAAGTGATAACACTAGCCTTCTGTTCAAAAAACACTTTTTTGCATTCTTTTACTGCCACTACCTCGATTAATTTGCATATTCGCTAAGGCCTTTATTAATGCCTCTCAGTGCTTGTAGGATGAGATTAACATATCCTAGATGCTTACACCTAGTGTTCTCTTCAATTGCTTTATGACGGCATCATCGTCCATTCTTCATTTACCTCATGATCTCTCACTCTTTCTCATTCTCCTCTAGCATATGGTTTTCTTAATCTTGTATTCTAAACATGCTCTCCCTCACCCATATTTGCCCAAAAATAATCTTCATCCAAAGCTACTACCTCTTGTGTATCCATCATTTCCCAAAAGTCATTTATCATGCAAACTTCCATCCCTACTTTGGTTTCAATGATGTATTGACTGGTGGGGGTGCATTATTATATATGGGCAGAGAGTTGCTTTTAGTGTTTGGCTTGATAGGTTCAGAGATTTTTCCACTATCGACCAAATTTTGGATTTAATGCTTCAAATGCATACAACAGTTGGTATCATGTCTAGGCATTTGGTAAAACTAACAAAAGGCATTAGGATTCCAATTTAGTGGTAGTTGGGTTGTTAATGGCTTTAGTTATAAGGGAAAAGGAGTTTTTGGTTTTTTAAGAAGTTTAATACTTGGTATTAGGGTCTCCCAAGATAAGAATTTTATCTGTGAGTAGATACAATATTGATTTCGGTGGTCTTTTGGTTTGAGGTTCCTGACTGGTAACTGCTTTTCTTTAGGTCATATACTAGGTTTCCTCCTTTTGTACTTCCTCAATCTAATTTCCTAAGTCATACAAGTCTTGAAAGCTTCTAACTACATCATAATCGATCTTTTTTTTTTTTTTTACCATTGATCCATTTATAATCAACCTAATATGATCCTTTTCAAAAGGCTTATCTTGAACAAAAGTAGCCTTATTCCTTCATCTTTTGATTTAATATGTAAAATTTTCATCTTGTTTCTACCTTACTGCTTCTAAGTCAATCAAAGATACTTCCATATCTATACTATATTCGTATTGTTTGAATGTTGGTCAGAGTAGCTTCCAGTTATTCTCAGTGGTTAAATCAACTGATTTGTACCATTGGGTATCATTTCTAGCCAGAGATAGATGAAACCATTTCAGGACTTTTCATTGGTGGTAGAAGTGGTTTTCATGATGGTGACATACTGACTGAGATGGATTTTTGGATCCCCTGTATGGCCAAACTTCAAAATATCTAGCATTTTGAATTTTGGAGGTAGGATTTCTTCTTCTAGGAACATTTTGTCAAGCTTTATCATTTCTTCATAAGGGGTTTGATACTTCTTCTCCAAATTTTCCATTCTTTCAGACATAACCTTCTCAAAATTAGAAATTTATTTATTAGCTTCCTCAATCTTCGGCTCCCCTCTTCATATTCTTCTCCTATATCATCAAACATTTCATCTTCATCTTCATCTCTTCTGACAATTTTCTTTCCTTTCTTTTTAGAATTACTAGTTGAATCCTTGACTAGCTCAACAGAGAGCTGAGGTTCTGAAGCATCTTCATTACCAAGGCCATTTGATTCTTGATTTCGATTACCTCATATCCTATGAAAGCCTTGATCTTTTCTTCCTCCATCAATTGACTCTTTTAAAGTTAAGGTATCTTTGGGAATAATGTCATCAGTTGCTTTTACACTAGTGAGATCCAGATCTGAAAACCGAAAAATGAAAAGATGCTTTAAATGAAAAATGCATGCTCATCCCAAGAGAAGGTTTTTTAGAGTACGTGCCATTTTTTATTTGATGAAGCTTCTCTTTTCTATTTCAACTGGATCCTTTCACTACTTCTGCACTCGTATTCAATGGTGAGTCTCTTTTCTCCTATGTTTTATGGTTTATAGTTTTTACCATCAGGAGTAACTCCTATGACGAGATCCTAAATCTCTTTAGAACTTCTGTTCTTTTGTTTTACTATGATTTTATGGAATCACCTAAAAGGAAGATACCTAAAAGATGGTTCAATAATACTTTAGTTATACAAGAAGAGAAGTTTCTTAGTAAAATAGAAGAGATTTATAATTGACAGGTTTTTAAGCTTTTTGTTTGACAAATCCCTATATTTTAACAAGGTAAAAGATATGGATTTTATCAAATAATGAGCTAAAAACACATCAATCATAGTCATCCAGGTAATTCTAAGGGAATGTTACTAAGTCATCCTATATGCGTTTTTCAGTCCATGGTAAAAATAGGCTTAGGCTCTGGCAACAAGATATACCCGAGGATACTAAGCATGCAAGTGGTTACTGTTTGTTCTTCATATCTTGAATGAAGTATACGGTATCTCTTTCACTACATAACACTGGTATTTTAGGCTTCCTAACACACCCACAAATCCAACTACTATAATGTAACTATTCTTAATATTCTAAATATTTCTTATTGTCACATGAATCATTAGAATCAACTTCTCATAAGGAAGTCCCCAGTGGAGTCGCCATTGTGAGCACTGTTTTATTAGTTTTTGTCATAGAATTGTAACTTATTTATTATGATGATTATTGTTTTCTTCATGCATTTTGGTAGTTTTAATCTGTTTATTTAGGGATTTCATCAATTTTGGTAGCTTTAATTTATCCTAGTGTTTATGTCATTTTTGTACTAATTTTTAGTGTGATGTTTATGTGTTTTTGGTTAATGTTTCATTTGATTCTTGTTTAAAGTTTGTTTCAAGTGTTTGTTTTAGGTTAATGTGCAAAAAAACTCCCTTGGAAGATCAAAACAAAGAAAGAAAAGCATGAAGCAGCAAGACATGGCCAAGCCAAATCAAGCTTGGCCGTGTCACCTCAAGGAAATTTTTGGAAGATCATGACACGGGCAGGAGACACGGCCAAGCCACTGGCCGTGTCTCACCTAAAGGGAAAAACCAAGGGAACAAAGAAAGAAAGGAAAATTTGGCAGAAGCTGACACTGGCAGGTGACACGGCCAAGCTTGTGGCCGTTTCACATCAAAAACTTATTGCGCTCTAATTAACACTGCTAGAACTACACTCGCAAGTATACGAGGCTGCTGTAGTATTTTGGTGAACACCTCAAGGTCGTCTCACAAGGAAGCTAGATAAGCTAATTATTTATCAAATCATAAATAACAAATTATCAATAAAATTGAATTGTTAAACAACTAATGAAAACAGAACGAGTTGAATTTTAAACAATGAAAGTAAATTGAACAGATATATTGATTCACTTAATAGAAAGGTCTAGGGTTTGTACTTCTCTACTAACTTATATGTATGAATGGCTATTCCTCTCAACCAATTTAATTTCAAAGATCAGATTTCAAGCAACTTAATTAATTGAATCAAGGAAATAAGCTCTCGCATTCAAACCTCTTTCAAATAATCTTGTTACATTTGAAATGATCTTTTTCTTAGGTTTATATTTCTAATTCACCTAAGTCCCTAATTGAATTGTTCCAGCATTAGACTTCATTTCTCAATCCTTCATCTAAATACCTCAAACACATAATTGGTGGCCAATCAATTATATATTAACATTAATCCATTCAATTAAGGATGAAAGAAATAAATCAGTTAAGAGCATTAACCATTTCATACAATCATAGTAGATCCATACAAACCCTAGACTAGATCAAAATTAGTTCATAATGATGCTATCAAATAAATTCATCTCATTAAAATTCAAAGAAATCAATTTAGGCATTAGAGAATTCATACATACAATTCCAATGAAACTTAAGAGATAAAGTTTGAGAACAAAACCAAATTACAAACTTCCTTTGGCTTCTGAAGAATCTCTTGCTCAGATTTTTGCTAAAAGAATAATGCAATTGCTAAAACTAATTTGCTCTAAAGTGTTTGCATGAAAGTTAAATCAAAATTCAAAAGAAAAATGAAGAATAGCTAAAAAGTTTGTATTCGACGGCTGGAAATGTGTAACCCCTTTCAAATACCCTAATCTTCTTATTTATACAAAGCCCTCGCTCAAAATCTGTGCTTCCTTTCTTTCCTTAGCCCTATGGAGTGACACGACCAAGCTTGTGGCCGTGTCATGTGAAACGGCTTCTGTGTAAGCTTGTGGCCTGGTGACTTGGCCGTGTCACCTGGGTGTGTCAGCTTCTGTGTAATCTTGCTCTTCTTTGCTTCTGTGGAAATGAGTGTGACACGGCCAAGCTCCTGGCCGTGTCATGTGAAACAGCCAGTGGCTTGGCCGTGTCACCTGCCAGTGTCACCTACTAATTCTCTTCTTTCTTTACTCTTCTTTCTTGGCTAAATATGGGACATGGCCAAGCTTGTGGCCGTGTCATGCCAGTGTCAGCTTCTGCCAAATTTTCCTTTGTTTCTTGGTTCCCTTGGTTTTTCCCTTTAGGTGAGACACGACCAGTAGCTTGGCCGTGTCTCCAGCCCATGTCATGATCTGCCAAAAATTTCCTTGAGGTGACATGGCCAAGCTTGATTTGGCTTGGCCATGTCTTGCTGCTTCATGCTTTTCTTTCTTTGTTTTGATCTTCCAAGGGAGTTTTTTTGCACATTAACCTAAAACAAACACTTGAAACAAACTTTAAACAAGAATCAAATGAAACATTAACCAAAAACACATAAACATCACACTAAAAATTAGTACAAAAATGACATAAACACTGGGATAAATTAAAGCTACCAAAATTGATGAAATCACTAAATAAACAGATTAAAACTACCAAAATGCATGAAGAAAATAATAATTATCATAATAAATAAGTTACAATTCTATGACAAAAACTAATAAAACAAGCGCCTAGTTTGTCCATGCTCATTTCCTTTTTCAAGCCTCAACATTGTGAGGTTATTGACCTTAGGGATCTGATAAGAAAAGACCTATGAGGAAAGGAGTCGCCACCTGATAGGACTGGGAAAGAATAATTTTGATAGGTAGCATACTCTTGATTACTTTTTGAGGAATCTTTAACCTCTCATTTCTAGGTCTAGGAACTTAGGTACATATGAGAATAAAGTTTAAGATCCCTATTATTCACATATGTTCAATTCAAAGAATCGGCCTCCTCAATGATTCATATGTCAGTAAGAATTCTTCAAAATGTTAAACAAAAGATAAAAAAAAAAGGACTCATATGTTATATGTAAATGGATGGTGCTCATGATGCAGGACAAAAAAAACCTATGAGAACCCATAGAAGTGGAAAAATGCTCTTACAAAAGATAATCTAAAAAAAGGACAATTATGTTACATACTGTTATATAAATCCTATACATGATTCCTAAAATTACATTTTGCTTGTATACATTGATATAGGAAAGAATATAAAGGATGCTAAATGAATGTTTAATGTCAAGCTATTAGAAAGGATTAAAAATAAGAAAAGAAATATGTTTTTGAAATAACTACTATCAAGCTTGGTAATCTTCAAAATGTTGAACTCAAAAAAATTCTGCAAGAAGGGTTAGTCATTGCTCCGTAATAACATATATACATTCTAGAATTTTAATCAAAATACTAAGCTTGTCATTAAAAGAATGTCAAGCTCGATCATCTTTATTTATTTAGGGCAAAAAATGGTGCTTGACAAAATATATGAATTCATTTAAAGCCATTTCTCATTTAATAGAATCTTAATCTTTCTATCAATAACTTCGAATGGGGCCTTGATAGATTGATTTCAGTGATAAGAGGTTGTGAAATCCCCCTTAAATCTCTATATCTTGATAGAAAATGTTTTTAATGTCTCATGGTTTCTTAACAAGTTATATTAAATAATTATAAAGATGATAATAATGACTCATAAAAGATGATATGAATTTTGGAAAGAATGATGTAAAAAGTTTTGAGAAACATGTTACCAAGGGAGTGTGATTCACAATGATTTCACCGTGATTCTTTTACTAGTTTGTATGGTTAGAGGGGATCGAAGTTTTATTGATCATAAAAAATGGAGATTTCTAGAGAGATCTTTTTGAACTCTATTGTCTGAACCCCTGTAAAGGTACATGAGCTCTCCTTTTATGGACGTAATGTGTTGTCTAATTTGAATAATTGTCAAGCTTGATACTTATTTAATATTGAGTTCGGCAACTTAATAATTATGCAGATTCATTGAACCTGGTCATCTCGTTGCCTCCTCATCATTTTATAAAAAATTGTCGAACTTGATGATCTTTATGTTGTGCTCAATGGTTCTCTTAAAGGTGGCAAATTCCCATGTCTACACAATGGGTCAAGTATCTTTTGGTATCCGACCCATCCTGATCCATTTATATAGGGTATGGGTAGTTTATAAACAAGATTGGATGGATACGAGTAGTATTTTTACTACCCATGATTGGTTTGGGTCAGGTTTGGGTATAGACACTTAGGTATCGTTACCCAAACCTGATCATATATTAATTATATTTTATTAAAATTTCAATTATATATTTATTATACTTTATTTTAATTTTAAAATTATGTGGTATGAAATTATTTTTAATAAAATTATGTTAATAGTAAATTTTTATTTATAATTATTTAATGGAAAAAATTATAATTTATATTTTAAATTTTATAAAATTTTAGAATTTATATTTAAACGGATAATTAAATAGCTTTAGGTAGTAAACGGGTAGTATTAAATGGGTTTGGGATGGGTAGGACAATTTTCATGGGTAACCTAGACATTGCCACCTCCTAAAGTCCTTTAACGAGGAATTTAAGACCTCTTATAAGGCGAGGTAAACCATTTATAGGCTTTATAAGACCTTTCATGTTTCAAACCTAGACCTTTATCCCTATGAAATAGAATTTCCTAGGAAGCAAGTAAGATCTCAATGCGAGGTGACCTATTAAGTTCTCATAATGAGGAAACTTTATAAGATCTAATACAAGAAAAATATAATTCATATGGAAAAATTAAGGCATCATTATGAAGCGACTAAAGACCTCATTGTAAGATGACTTAAGACCTCATTATGAGGTAGAAACTATTTTTCATAATTATGACCTCATTGTGAGGCAGTATTTTAAATCCATTAGAAGAAGAAAAACTAAATTCTATAAAAGAAACATACTCTTTGTGTTGCAATAAACAAAGAAAGACCTATAAGGAAAAGGTAGAAGCTCCATCCATTGCAAATCAAGCAATAAAACCTCAAAAGGAATACATAAGGTGAGGCTCACAAGTGAAAGCCAAAGTCAATTTAGAGAAGGCCTAGTGAGTTTGTAGAAAGGCATAAGTAGATGAAAGATGTTCAGTTAAAGAAAAAGATGTTCAATTAAAGAAAAAACATTCATAAAATATGAGGACAAAATCTTATTAATTTTTTTAAATGACCCAATTCGTTCATATTAAAAGCAACACAATGTAAAGACTATAATATAAAGTCATATCCTATGGAAGCTTCAAGAGCCAAATGCTTCCTTCACCAAGGGCTCACTAAAAGTGAAACCCTTCACCTCTAAGATCCTATCATGGACTAAGAGATCCCTCTATGAAAGTTATGTTTGTGTGAGCCAGGATTTTTTGTCCCTACTCCCGGTGGAATAGTTCTTGCGACATCGACACTGTTAGGCTCGAGATCTTAGAGAACACAAAACTAAGCCAAAGAAATGGATTCACCACCCGGATAGGCCGGGAAATAAAAAAGAGGGATGGTTGACTTGATTCCTAGGGAATCTCTAACCCCCTATTGGGTTTGGAAAGTTGGGTATGCATGGGGAAGGTGAGAATGACCCAACAACCCCATAGCGCCTAGTTCATTGGAACCAGCCTCCTTTTCAGGTCTATAAATTATTAAATTCTTAACTCATCATAATATAATCCATAATGCATGCAATTACAATAAACAAATATTCATTATATTAAAATTAAAGTGAGCCCAAACAAATGAACGAAATGGATATCCATATAAGATGAAAACATGCCCTTACAATGTCCAATGTCCAAAAAATACAAATAAATGAAATAAGACACCCACCATTTGGTGGAAACATGTCTCTTACATTAATACCAAAAACTCAAATAAGAGAAAAGAACAAATTAATAAAATAAGGCACCCACAAAGTGGAAACATGCCTTTTACATCCTTAAAATAAAAATAATTAGATATAATTAAACCATTCAATACCCAGCACAATAAAATCAAAGCTCATCATCCATCATTAGTAGATAATGGTGAATCAGCAATTACAATTAGGGTTCCATCATCAAATTAAAGTTTAACCATGTGATTAGGGTTTTAATTATAGAAAATTAAGGTTGTAAACAAAACTAGGGCATAAACATGTAAATTAGGGTTTTAGAAATAAGATTATGCTTTTAATAAATAAATTAGTGTTTTAAAAACAAGATCAGGGCTTTATTTACAAAGATAAGTTGTAATGCTAAAGCTAAAATATCATGTTATAAGATTAGGGTTTTGGATTTGCAAAAAAACAAGGGTAAAATATACAATTAATATTCTTATTGGTCTGAAACTCGAGCCTATAGCTTTACTATTAGAAATTCCCAATCATGATTTATTGATTGAAGATACAATGGATTAATTAAAAAATAGTAAACAATTGAATTGAATTGGATGGGTTAAAGAGAATTGAACCTGCTTGGTAGCTCCACCAATTTGCATGTTGAACCACACCTACTGCTTATCGAATGGTTTGGCTCAATTTAGGTTTTCATGGGAGTTTCAGTGATCCAAGTGTGAGTGGGGTTTTTTGCCCTACTCCCATATGAAATGGTTCTTACTTCCTTGGCACTGTTAGGCTCAGGGCCTTAGAGAACACAGACCTAAATCTGAAGAAAATGGAATCGCCACCCGAACGAGCCAGGAAAATGAAAGGGGTGGATGACTCTATTTCTAAGGAATCCGCAACCCCCTAATGGGTTTGAAAAGTTGGGTACATATGGGGAAGGTAAGAATGACCCAGCACCCCCATAACGCCCAGTTTATTGGAACCAACCTTTTTTTTAGGTCTAAATATTATTAAATTCTTAAGCATTATGATATCATCCATACTACATGCGATAGAAATAAAGAAAAATTCATTAAAATCAAGAAAGTCCAAACCAACAAAATGGGCAGCCATACAAAACAAAAACATGCCATTACAATAATGTGCAATGTCCAAAGTACAAGTAAATAAAAATAAGACACCTACCAATTGGTGGAAACATGTCCCTTACAATTATCCTAAAGTCTTTAAATAAATTAAACTGTAGAAAATAAATAAATTAAATAAATAAGACACCCACGAGTGGAAACATTCCTTTTACAAGTCTATTTAAAATGCAATAAATAAATATTTAATAATCATCCATGGTAAATCAAGTAATAAAAAAAATCAATTATTGCATAAACAATTGTAAATCAGGGCTAAACTAATGAAGTTAAAGTTAATTATAAAAATTACAATTTACAAATAGATCTTTAATATTAATCCATTGATGAAATATAGGGCGTGATGATGAGGGTCATGCTTACGGCAATCCCGCCTGGTGGGGTCAGTGCCTCCGAAAGGTAAATGGCTTGTAGGATATGATTTTGTTAGGGAATTAGGGTTTCTATGTAAGCTAGGGTTTTATATTTATAGAAATTAGGGTTTTTTCTAAACTAGGGTACTTGGTAACAAAATATGCAAAATTATAAGATTAAGGTTTTAGGTATGAACTTAGGGTTTTGGAAAACTAGGGTTTTGGATATTTAGAAAACTTGGTTAATGTAATTGTATAAAAAAAGACTACCGTATGATTATTTGGGATATGTTTTTATAAATTGGTACTGGATGTCTTAATAGATTGTTATGCAAAGATGATTCATTATATGATTATTGTAAACTAAATTAACTTATTTCCCATTACTATTTGAAAGTTCAATTGCTACTGTGATTTAAAAACAATGTTGATAAATAAATAGCTACTATGAATCGTAAAACCAACAACTACTGGACATGTTTTAATAAAACAAATATTAATTAAAACTAATGAATATAAACTACTTGAAGGAATGAATATACTCAGTATTCAAAACCATTACCGAAGCATCCTAAGTTGAATTTAAATGAATTAAACTTAGAGGACATACCTTTGTTTGTTGGCTCCACCAAAATTAAACATTGATCAAACTTCTGCTTGCAACAATTTGGAATTGTAGCAAAACAAAGATAGTATGTCACTACCTTTGTATGGTGTCTTATTTTATGGATTGATAATATGATGTGTGTGTTAATCGTTGTTGCTTCTAACTCTCTGCCTTTTTTCCTATGCTTTTATTCATATATTTATAGGTAAAGATCATTCAATTAAAACCCTAATATTTGCTTATTCGAAAGCTATTTGAAGTCCCATATTAATTAGGAAGCTTAAAACTATTTAATAACCCATATTAAACTCGGACTAAATGACCGCGGAAAATTTGGGCTTGCCAATTCATCATGATCAAGTGTCCATGATGAATTTGGCATGCCAAGTTCGCCATGACCATGGCTCATGGCTAATTTGGCTAGCCAAATTGCTTATGGGGTTGGCTCATGGGTTATTTGGCTCATATTGAGCTCTAGTAACCCAATCGAACTGAGTTGGTATGTATTTCAACTGGTTCAACTTCAATTAGACTTAATTCAATTAGATTAAATTTAATTTAGGCCTTTCTTTAAAATCAAACTCATTCAAGGACAAAATTAAGGGTCTACACCAAGGATCAATAGATACTTTCTACTTAATTATTTTTGGCTACCTTTCTCTTCTTACTGTCTTTTATTTTTGTTAATTGTTACTTATTGCTTGCTAGCTGCTCTCACTTTTTTGAACTTCTAATTGTTGCTCACGGTTCTTTTATCATAAAAAGTGGCTTCCCCCTTTAAAATCATTTCATTGATTCCTATTTATTTTATTTAAATTAGGTTTAGCCATTATCTTAATTCTAATATGGTTCATTCCAACAATCAAGCATTATCCCAAATTTCACAAGTTAAACACAATTAGGACTCCTAATTTTGGCTGAAAACTAGCCCATCCAATTTGACATGGGCTTGGTCCATATGAAATTGGAGACACACCAATTCGATATGAAGGCCTTCCATGTCGAATTGGTGCCACCAATTTGACATGGACCCCTTCCATATTGAATTGTTGCCCATCGATTCTATATAAAAGCCCTCATATCGATTAGTGGGCTTCCATATCAAATTGGTGATCGCCAATTTGATATGGGGGAAAGCTCATATTGAATTGGAAAGGACCAAATCAATTTTTATTTAAATGGCCCAATTTTAGATTTAACTAACCTAATTCAAGCTTTAAATATTTAAATTTGATTTAATTTGGCCCTTGTTATTAGGACCAAACTCGATCCAACCTTTAAAAACCACATTTGAATTGGTGTCAAAATTAAGGGTCTCCAGTCTTGCCCTCTGCTTGAACAATCTTAAATTTTTTCAGAGAGTGAAAAGCAATGTGACTTTGAGCTGATTTTGGACCAGGATAGGTTATGGGCCCGTAACCTATTGATTTGGGTTCTAGAATCGAGATTAGATTTGGGTCTTGGACCTAAGGCTTGGTTTTGGGTTATGGATCTGAGACTTGTTTTAGGTTCTGAACCCGAGGATTTTGAGACTTGGTTTGGGTTCTGGACTAGAGGGTTGGTTTTGGGTTCTAAACCCGAGACTTGGTTTAGACTTTAGACCCGAAAGTTGGTTTTGGGTTCTGGATCCAAGACTTGGATTTGGGTTTTGGACCCGAGACTTGGATTTTAGGTTCTAAACCTGAAATTGGATTTTGGGTTCTAGACCTAAGATTGGATTTAAGTTCTGAACTCGGGACTGAATTTTGGGTTCTGGATGTGAGATTAAATTTAGGTTTTGGACCCGAGATTAGTTTTTGACTCTAGACCCAAAACTTGGTTTGGGTTCCAGACCTGGGACTGGATTTTGGATCCTGGGCCTGAAATTGGTTTTAGGTTCTGGACCTGAGACTTGGTTTGGGTTTTAGACCCAAGATTATTTTTGGGTTCTAAACCCAAGATTTAACCGGTCAGCAAAAAAATTTGGCTATTTTTAACCATATATTGGGCTAGATATGGTCTCCTATGTACTCATGCCCCTGAGTGGAAAAATATTTGTTAGCATAAAAATATTTTGACACACAAAAACTTATCAATAAAATTTACTATGTACATGTGATTTACAATCGATTATTTATTTGAATTATATACGCATGCGATATTTCTTTGCTTTTTGCTTTTGCTTTACTTTATTCTTTTTTTTATTCTTTTCTTGACTTTGAATAAATTAGAGAATCAGAGTACTTGGCATTTTCCTATCATGCACTATTATTCATGATGACTTTCTCTATAAATATGGATTAATTTTGTTTAGACTTTCACAATTTCAATACTTTCAATTTCCTCTCAATTTTGTTTCTTTAACTTCCTCTCATCCTGTAGTGGATTTGTTTTAAAATTCAATCACAAATGGCAAGCAGCCACTATGCTTCCAGGAATGGACCCCGACCAAATGCGAGGCTACTGACTTACCTCAAGACCAGTGGGCTTGACCAAATCCCTCTTTTAGCCAAAATGCATCTCCACCAAAGTAGAAAAGAAAAAATGCAAGTAAGCATCATTTTTGCTACAATTCAATTATTTAATGGCACAAAATTTATTAGAAAGAGTCCTTGTCTACAATGAATATGCATGGTTTATTTATCAAAAAATTATGAGAAAAAAGTCTTAAGATAGACAAAACAAGTTCAAGATATTGGAAAATTAATGGAAAATTTAGAGTATGTTAATGGAAAATTACGAAAATAAATAAGCTTAGTATTGTAGAAAAAGAATAATATTATTAAAGTGCTAAAAAATAAATTTATACGGCTCATTTACTTACCTTGTCTGATTTATTTGTGCTATGCTAGTATGATAGTTGCGTAATCCATGGCAGAGGAAATGTCCATAAAGCCCACCAATGTTATGACAATGTTCCACCTCCTATAAGGAGGATGGTTGAGGAATGTGGCTTCCAGGATTTTTTCCAGCAATTGCCATCTAGAGGGTACTAGATTGATAGGAGTGTAATCTAGGCGCTCTTGGAATGGTGGATGGATATGACCCATACCTTTCATTTGCCTATAGGAGAAATGATTATTGGTCCAGTTGACTTTTTAGTGATAACGGGCCCTATATATGATGGAAGGCCAGCGCCCTTGACCAATGATATTTTTGACCCCAGATGAGATCCACGAACTGATTGGCATGAAGCCTAGGTATAAAGGACCGTGCAAAATCAAATATGAGTATATTCGATAGCGTTGGATGAGATATACCCGACCACTAGAAAGGTGAGCTAGCAGAATAGCATACTCGCAAGTTTTTGTTATATCTACTAGCATCAACCATCTTGTGTAGTACTGAAGATGCCATTCATCTATCAGTTTTATAGGCTCTAGCTGATTTTGATCTTGTGCCAATTTACACCTGGGGGGAGGCTGGCCTCGCCTGCCTTTACCACAGTTTTGATCAAATTTGTAGGAATAAGAGATTTTTCATTGGCTTCATAGTCATCACCGAGGTATAAATTCTTGTGACTTCTGATTCAAGAAATGTGCAAATGAGAGCTTGACCTTTGTTGTTTATTTTTTACAAGTGGGGGCATATGAACACAACCTTATAAGGGTTCCTAGAATTACCGGACTGTGGATTGGTTATCCAATGCTAAGTTTCTTGCTGTCAAACCACATAAAGGTGCCGGGCAGCCATCATGTGAACACCCATTGTTATCTTCTTAGTTGCCTGACCTAAGGCTGGGTAAGAAAGATATATTAACTTCTTTGTTATTTTTCAGGTGAATATTGCTTCGTGGAGGGCAAGTGAGAGGGCTAACTGAACTCTCTCTATGAACAACATATTGCCCCTTTAGAATTCCCATCGGGTTATTGTCGAGCCATTTTCCAGCGATGAGCAAGTGTACAATTGGTTCCTTGGTCCTGACCAGAGGAGGATGCTAGCAGACATTCCTTCATTCATATTGAATAACATGTCTATGCTAGAAAATTCTTAGAGGCCTGCTTGGACTGTATTTGACATTGATGTTTTCTTTCTTCCGCCAAGTGTGTCATATACTTAGTTTATTCATGACCAGCTTCTAAATTTCCAAGTTTTTGTTGCTGGCATTGAAGTTCTTGAAGAATAGCAGGAGGAGGAAGAAGAAGAATTGATGGGTGATGAGGTGGGTAATAAGGAGGATGAAGGTGAGTATGAGGGGGAGGTGGGGGAGGCCCTACTTCCCATTCACATGATGATACTAGGGTTGCCCCTTCACATGTTGATTAGATATATGCATTTGTTTACCCGAGACTACTTTTCTCTATATGTATTTAACTTTTATGAGTCTATACAGGTGATTGGAAAGTTAGGTGGTTTCAGTCACGGTGAAGCCGATCCTTTTCGTGCAGCTCTACCATAGCCACACGTTTTGTATGTGTCATTTTATGCTGATCCATCCTTCAAGCCTCAAGACTTTGATCTGAACTACCTGGTTTGCAAACTATTTCATGTTGACTCATGTTGTGTGTATGCAAGAAAATGTATGGACTTACCTTTTCCTTTTCTAGCTCACAACATATGCTTGAGGAATAGAACATGAAGTTGCAGGAAGAACTGGTTGCCAGTTGCTGGCATGCGGCTTATCTAGAGCAAAACTTTCTAGACTTTCGGTTTCAAGGCTATAGGGATCCTTGTGCTTCTTTATTAAGAAGGCCCTGAACTAATGACTATGACATGCCTCCTCCTCTCTTAGGAGAGGATTACTATAGAACCATCTTTCAAGACAACATGGATCTGGGAATTTATTCCTCAAGGGGATTCTGGGCAGATGATGTATTTACTTTTGACTTTTACCCAATTTAAGTCATATTCATTCGGACAACTCTCGGACCAAGGCAAGCAAATTCAACTCACAATCATAAACACTTCATTTTTATTTCTTATAATTTTATACATAGCTTTTCAAAAGTTAATCACTCATCACACTCAAGCAATTTCAATTCCAGCAATTTCGATTATGACTGAAGCTAATTTGAAGAAGATGAAAGATTTATTCAAGGCCTTCTGAGCTACACATTGGGAAAAAATATCTTGGTCTCTTATTGATACTTTAAAGTGTTTTCAAACCATAAAGTTGAACCAACCATTCCTACATGCTATGGCTTCCTTTTGGGATGTAGAATGTAGGACTTTTAAAATTAACAACTTTAAATTATAGCCTATGATTGAAGAGTTTGAAGCCATCCTTAGATATCCAAGCAACAGTTTGTGAGTGGGGATTTTTGCCCCCACTCCTATGTGGAATGGTTCTTGTGACTTTGGCACTATTAGGCTTAGGGCCTTTGAGAACATGGGCCTAAACCAGGAGAAAATGGAGTCGCCACCTGGACGGGCTTGGAAAAAGAAAGGAGTGGATGACTTGATTCCTAAGGAATTCTCAACCCCCTATTGGGTTCGAAAAGTTGAGTACGCATGGGAAGGTGAAAAGTGGTCCAGCACCCCCATAATGCCCGGTCTATTAGAACCAGCCCTTTTTAGGTCTAAATATTATAAAATTCTTAAAGATTATGATATTATCCATATTACACACAATTTAAAAGAAATAAATATAAATTATTTTATTAAAATAAACAAACAAAATAGGCACCTATCCAAGGATGGAAATGTGCCTTTACAATGTCCAAAGTCTAAAAAGAAAGTAAAATAAACAAAATAGGACACCCACCATAGGTGGAAACATGTCTTTTACAATAGTCCCAAAATCCCTAAACGATAAATTAAATTACATGATAAAAACTAAGGTACCCACGAAGTAGAAACATGCCTTTTACAATCTCAAAATCTCAATAAATAATTAACTAAATAAATTAAATAATTCAAACATAGCAATTAAAAAAAATATCCATTATAAACCATGTAAAACAAAGTAATCCAATCTAGGTTTTAATCGTAAATAAAACATCAAATATACAAAACTAGAGTTTTAATAAAAGAAAATCAAAGTTAATCACAAAGACTTATAACCCAGAAATGGATATTGACCCCATCGACGAGCCCATACGGTAGTCCCACTAGTCGGTTAGCCAGTGGGGGTCAAGAGGGCAACACCCCCAAATGGTAAACAATTTATAAGATATGGTTTTGTTGGGGAATTAGGATTGACATGTAAGCTAGGGTTTTAAATTTATAGAAATTAGGGTTTTTAAGGTTTACTAGATATTAGGGTTTTGGTGTTTTGGAAAAAAAGATTAGGGAAAAATAGGTTTTGGAACTTTAATATTTTAAAAATTGATTTTAGGGTTTGGTATTTAACAACTATTTTAGGGTTTAATATTGGAGACTAATTATTGAATTATTTAGGATTTTGAAAACTTATTTTAGCTACTGTGACGGTTGAAAACTTGTTTGAACAAGTTGTTTTGAAAAATAATTAAATAGCTTAATGTAGTTTAATGGACAGTAAACATAGCAATCAATTAACCTTTCTATGAATCATGTTTTAACTGTATGGGTTGAGGGATCATGGTTACCGGATATTTGCATCAATGAAACAATGAAGCAAAACAATCAAATAGAAACCAAAATGAAACAATGAAATAGAATGATTGAATTACTGTAAACTTAAAATGAATTAGATAAAAAATTGTGAACCTCCGTCGTTGTTTGCATGAATATTCCACATTGATCAAGTTTGTAGAATCTTGGTTGAAATAGGTTGAAGACAGACGCGTTTTGCCTTCTAGTTTGGTGGTTCAAAGCTTCTGCTCTCTGCTTACTCAAGTTTCCTGGGCTTTGGTTTGCCTGTTTCTTTGCTTAATGGCTATTGTTAGTTGTCATGTTAATTGCTTGATAATTACTATGATAATTCTTCCCAACTGCTAATCCCGTGATCAGTACGTTTAACCTGTATTTATAAGGAACGATTAGGTTAAAACCCACCTATAAGCCTATCTTCATTTCCTGATTAAACATGGTTTCTTGATACATATCAAATTAAAAATATATTAATCCAACATGAACCAGGCCCATATTGAACCAAAATTATCTGAATTCAAGGCTAAACTGACCATAAAACTCCTAGTCTGCTCTTGTAAGTTTTTGGAGCTAGCGGACCACCCTAATTTTTGCCAAGGCTGCCCTTGTAGATTTTCAACATAACGGGCTCTTTATATATATAGATACCTTTTTTTCCACAGATTTGGCTATAGGAACACTTTTGCTTATTTGACACCCATTTGTAGATCATGGAAGGTACTTACCTTGACACCATTCTGCAAGAAAGCTTCTTCGACATGCTTCTTCATATGCCAAATGGATCGAGTGGATCGGTTTGAGAGCTATTATCAATATCTATTGGTTAATGCCTTGGTGGAAAATCAACCGTATTACCACCCTGACATATTTGATGTACGTTCCTGTTACACCCCCATACTCCATATAAGTATTATACATATACTAGGTATACATACAATACGTATATAAAGTATAAGAATGTCACTTTTAGTTTCTATCTAAAAACCTTTATCCGAGTTCAAGCAATATTACTTTAATTTAAGAAACATTTATACATATGAATATACTATTATAAAAAATACAACATAATTAAAATTTCACATGTATGCATCACCTTCTAGTTGGTCTCGAGACACTCTTACCCTTCTCGTGGCATAACAACTGGACTTCCAGATCAACCGCATATCCACCTGCGCGATTACACAACCGCGCTAAGCCCGAGAGCTTAGTAATACAAATAAATATAAGATATATATACTTTACAAAAGGATCATACCTTATATTTTTAGCATTATGTTTTATTGATCTCTTACCATGTTTTCCTTTCTTAATGCATTTCTTCATATGTTCCCACTAATCTCATAAGTTAGATACATAATTACATAAAACATTCATAACACAATACTTACTCTTTCTATCTCATATACATATACATATACATATACATCATTTCAACAAAACACTATTCAATGTCCTTTTCAAACCTTCATGAAAACAATTCTCACAAATTCCACATTCATATACATTTTACACATCATACTACATTTTCATAACCTCAAATCTCAACAAAGTTCCTCAAGCCATATTCACTCTTAACATATCAATACACATATTATAAAATCATATCTCATAATATCATTTTATTCACAATGCATCAATCATGAATCACACTTCCAATAAAGGCAGCCATAATCTCATTACTCATTTATTTCAACATTAGAATATCACATTGACAATAAAGACAGACTCGGGCCCAAAACACACACTAATATGCCATTCAATTTTCAGAGTTAATGCTTTGGTTTAATCATCACATTTATCATCATCCCAACTAGGCTTCAAGGATTTAGGTTCAACCAAGCTTCAAGGGGAACAAAGCATGCTAAGTATCAACCCAACTTGGCTTCAAGAACCAATCCAACTTAGCTTCAAGGGTTGTAACATCTCAATTAGGCTTCAAGGATTAGACCCAACCAAGCTTCAAGGGGAGTAAAACATGTTAAACTTCAACCCAACTTGGCTTCAAGGATCAAATCCAACCTAACTTCAAGAGATTGTTACTCATATTAGGCATGCCACCAACAACAAACTCTGAAAATGGAATAACACATTAGCTATACAATTCATTTATCAATTTTATTCTCAATTGATTATCATAGCCAATAACAATGGCTTCACATTTCCTTTGAATCATCATAGCCAATCACAATGGCTTCACATCATATTTGAATCATCATAGTCAATAACAATGACTTCACATTATATGATATCTCAAATCATATCATAATATTTCATTATTCAATTATACATAAGCAATTACTTCATCATATCCTTCACAATATATATAGCATCATTGCAATCCACAAGATTCACAATGCATAAGACATAACATTGTTCATATAATATCATATGCATTATCAAATGTAAGTTCAATTCCAATCATTTAAGATTCATAATGCATAAGACATAACATTGTTCATATAATATCATATGCATTATCAAATGTAAGTTCAATTCCAATCATTTAAGATTCACAATGCATAAGACATAACATTGTTCATATAATATCATATGCATTATCAAATGTAAGTTCAATTCCAATCATTTAAGATTCACAATGCATAAGACATAACATTGTTCATATAATATCATATGCATTATCAAATGTAAGTTCAATTCCAATCATTTAAGATTCACAATGCATAAGACATAACATTGTTCATATAATATCATATGCATTATCAAATGTAAGTTCAATTCCAATCATTTAAGATTCACAATGCATAAGACATAACATTGTTCATATAATATCATATGCATTATCAAATGTAAGTTCAATTCCAATCATTTAAGAAGAACAAAAACCAAACACAGTAACCAACACACCCAAGGGACATGACCAAGCTTGTGGCCGTGTCTCTCAATCCAACATTTCAGTAGCAAACACGGGCACAGGACATGGCCAAGCTTGTGGCCATGTCTCTCAAAACAAATTGGCAGTGACCAACACTGGCATAGAACACGGCCGTGTCTCCTCAAAATCCACTCAACACGGCCAAAATTCCCTTGACTTGGCCGTGTCCCTCATGGATTGGCCGTGTCTCTCCTTGCTTTTGAAACCCTAACATGTTCAATTCTCATTTGGTTGCACTCAAACTCATCATACACAATATAGCATGGTTCAAATGAATGGAATCAATGTTCTAAACACAAATTCTACATGTTTATCACAATAATCACCTTATTACAACACAACAACAAAACATTTAAACACATACCATCTCAAAACCCTAAAACCAACATCCTTCTCTATCTTCCAAAATCAATGTCCACCACTTCCAACAACAACACCTATTTAAACTCTTATCTTAAAACCAATTTTAACACTTGAAAACACATCCCAAACACATCTCATCATCAAATCAACAAACTCTAATTAACTTCAAATACCACTTCAAAGAATAAAAGAAATCAAAGAAAAGAACTTACCATAGTTATAAACTTCTTGAATCATCACTTGATCACTTAATCTTCCTTCAATTTGAGCTTAACTCTTCAAGATCTTCTCTTTGTCTCTTGCTTTCCTTTTGTCTATGGAGGAGCCGGCCAACAATGGAGAAGAAGAAGAAATTATGAAGAAAACAAAGTCAATTCTTCTTTAAATCTCCACCAAGAGTTTTTAACCAACAATTACCTATATACCCTTATCCATTTAACTAGCCTCTTGTCTCTTATATGCCCATATAAGTAATTTTACCTATCACAAATGAAAATATCTTCTTGCATTGACTCTCCCTTGACCAACTTATATGTTATATATCTTATCATATAAACAACATATACATTTCTCTCTAAACCCTCTTTTCTTTCCCAAAACACATATACATAAGCATTCACTTTCCAATTCCTTTTCTCTTTCAAATCAACATATACATTCAATCCCATTTAAAACAACAACAACAACAACAACATCAACAATAACAACATTCAAAGCTTCTAGGGCATATATGGGGATATTACAGTTCCACTTATTGCCCTCCTCTGAGGTACTTGGTGTGATCCACATCGCCTTGGCTGCTAGTATGGAACTCAACCTCAGGATTCTAATTTCGCTGTTGACCTAAACATGCCCTTGTTAATTAAAGACTTCCTAGACTGTCTGAGGCAAAGCTTGCCTGTATGTTACATTTACCGACTTCCATGAATCTACAATTGTTAGTCTTTAGATAATGATGTTAGGATGAAAGATATCTTTTTAATTATGATTTTGTGAATGGGGATTTTCACCCCAACTCCCATGTGGAATAGTTCTTGCTACTTCGGCATTGTTAGGCTCAGGGCCTTAGAGAACATGGAGAAAATGGAGTCGTCACTCGGACAGGCTAGGAAAATAGAAAGGGTTGTATGACTCAATTCCTAAGTAATCCCCAACCCCTTAATAGGTTTGAAAAGTTGGGTATGCATGGGAAAGGTGAGAATGGCCTAGAACCCCCAAAGTGCCTGGTTCATTGGAACGTGCCTTTTACAATTCCCTTAAAAAATACAAATAAATCTAATGAAAAGAATAAAGCAAGGAAATTATTACAACACATATGAAAATAATTGAATAATAAAAAAGAAAATAAATAAACACATTAATATTATCCCATTAAGGAAATATAGGGCGCGATGATGGGACTCGCACCTACGGTAGTCCCACTAGCCAGTTAGAGGGCGGTGGTCAAGGGGACAGGGGCCCTTGCAGGGGATTGAGGGTAGTGCCCCCCGAAAAGTAAATGGTTTATAATGTAGAGTTTTGTTACGAAATTAGGGTTTGGTTATGGTATTTAGGGTTTTGGATTAGGGTTTTAGGAATTAGGGTTATGGCTACTATATGAAGTTTAGGGTTTTGGAATTTAGTATTTTAGATTAGGATTTTAGAAATTAGGGTTTAAGGAATTAGGGTTTTGAAATTATGGTTTTGGATTTTGGGACAAAAGTTAAAGTTTCAGATGCTAATAATAAATTTATAAAACTAAACACAAGTAGTAGTGAGTTCAATGAATCGATCTGAAGTTGTAATTTAAAGAATGAAAGAACCAAATAAAAATTAAACAAAGTAATGAAGACAATTAACTTTAAATTATGGAATCATACCAGCATTTTTGGCTCCTCTAAGGTACGTTTACTAGACCAAGCTTGAGTGAACAATTGCTAGTTGAGCACCTAGATCAATTGAAGTCTTGGCTAGTGCCTTTGGTAATATAAGAGACAAGCTATTGACTCACTACTAATTAATATTATCCCATTAAGGAAATATAAAAATAATTGAATAATAAAAAAGAAAATAAATAAACACATATTAATATTATCCCATTAAGGAAATATAGGGCGCGAAGATGGGACTCGCACCTACGGTAGTCCCACTAGCCAGTTAGAGGGCGGTGGTCAAGGGGACAGGGCCCCTTGCAGGGGATTAAGGGTAGTGCCCCCTGAAAAGTAAATGGTTTATAATGTAGAGTTTTGTTACAAAATTAGGGTTTGATTATGGTATTTAGGGTTTTGGATTAGGGTTTTAGGAATTAGGGTTATGGCTACTATATGAAGTTTAGGGTTTTGGAATTTAGTATTTTAGATTAGGATTTTAGAAATTAAGGTTTAAGGAATTAGGGTTTTGAAATTATGGTTTTGGATTTTGGGACAAAAGTTAAGGTTTCAGATGCTAATAATAAATTTATAAAACTAAACACAAGTAGTAGTGAGTCCAATGAATCGATCTGAAGTTGTAATTTAAAGAATGAAAGAACCAAATAAAAATTAAACAAAGAAATGAAGACAATTAACTTTAAATTATTGAATCATACCAGCATTTTTGGCTCCTCTAAGGCACGTTTACTAGACCAAGCTTGAGTGCACAATTGCTAGTTGAGCAGCCTAGATCAATTGAAGTCTTGGCTAGTGCCTTTGGTAATCTAAGAGAGAAGCTATTGACTCCCCTTCCCCTCTTGCTTTTATATGCTTTTCTTTGTTTTAATGGTTGTTGTTTTTCCTCAAGGTTCTGCCATTTTTTCTCAATGCTTTCTTTTTTTTCTCTGAATAAAAATGACTTGTATTTATAAGTTTTTCCTAGGGCAACTGATGCTCATCCCTGCTTATCCAAAGTTTATTTGATTTTTACCCCAATTAGTAAAGCATTTTGTATGTTTTTAGGCAACACTGCGGTATAGAGCCTGCACATATCAAATTGTCCATATCGAATTGGCCAAGGCTAATTTGATATGGAGGCATTCCATATCGAATTGGCTTGGACCAAATCAAATTCTAACTACATTGGCTCGATTTAAACTGAACTGACCCAATCCAAATATTAAATAATTAGGATTGATTTAGTTTGGGCCTTGTTATTGGATGCAAACTTGATCCAGCATTTAAATGTAAACTGATTTTGGACCGGTACTAAAATTAAGGGTCTACAATTTTGCCCCTACTTGAACGATCATAAATTTATTTAGAGAATGAAAAGAAACTTAATTTTGAGCTGTTCTTAGATCTGGATGGGTTTTAGACCCAGGAATTGGTTCAATTTTAGGTTCTAGACCCGAGATGGGATTTGGTTCTGGACCTGAGGTTGGTTTAGTTTTTGGACCCAAGATTAGTTTGGATTCTAGATCCGAGGTTGGTTTGGGTTCTTGACCCGGATTGAGTTCTGGACTTAAAATGGTTTGGATTCTAGACCCAATCTGATTTGGATTCTATATCCTAATTGAGTTTTGGACCCGAAATGGTTTGGGTTCTGGACCCAAATTGATTTAGGTTCTGGACCCGGATTGAGTTCTGGACTAGAAATGGTTTAAGTTTTGTATCCGGATTGATTTGGGTTCTGAGCCTTGATTGAGTTCTGGACTTGAAATGGTTTAGGTTCTGGACCTGGATTGTTTGACTGACCTTATATCAGTTTAAAGTTATGGCTTTCTTCTAGCCATCAATTTTAGCTCTTCTAGTTGATTGGCATTCTGTCACTTGGCCATCAACTTTAGCACTTCTAGCTTGACTGACCTTTTGTCACTAGAGAATTCTAGCTTTCTTCTAGCAAATCAATTTAAGCTCTTCCAAGTGACTGACCTTTTATTAGTTGAGAGTTCTGACTTTCTTCTAGCCACTTCTTCCATTCTTTAATGGATTCTGCTTGAGGATGGACCTTCAACTTATTTTGACTTCAGCTCTTCAAGCTGACTAACCTTCTATCAGTTGAGGGTGCGGGCTTTCTTCTAGCCACTTGTTTCATTCTTTAATGGATTAACTTTAGCTCTTCTAGCTGAACTAACCTTTTATCATTTAAGAGTGCGGGCTTTCTTCTATCCACTTGTTCCATTCTTCAATGGATCGACTTTAGTTTTTCTTGCTGGATTGACCTTGTGTCATTTGTATCTTCATTTATTTGTTCCATTATTTATTAGATTCTGCTTTTGATTATTAATGGCTTCCGATTTGCTAAAAAGTTCAGCTATTTTTAGCCCTTTAGCCCTTATATCTTCTCTTGTCTTCTGCATGGAAGAACATTAAAAAAGAGGTTGAAAATATTTATACAAGCATAAAATAAAAAATTAAAAGGTAAAGCTTTGTCCTCTGTGTAGGCTCAAACCGATGATCTTGTAACCATTATGCTTAAACCGATACTTTTCTATTGTTCTTTGTACACGTATGCATCTCCATTTTTGTAAAGTGATTGGATCTTTCTTGAGCCTTTCATGCCCTTTAATGCTATGTCTGCTTCTCATTAAGCATTGGTTGCTTAAAGAATAGACATCAAAGAATGCAATGTGACATGCTTATGTATGCGTATGCATGAATGATAATTATAGTGACTATACTGACTCATAGATTGAGATGGTAGGTTGAAACACTTCCATTAATACCTTCAGGATATTCATGTAGGTCTTGCATAAGATCATCAAGACATGTCACATCCACAGCTCATCTTTAAGACAAAGAAAAGAATGAGTAGTGGGGGCCCGAGTAGGATGGTCAGAGATACAGGAGACATCCATTATCAAACCATGATTCAACACATAACCTTATGAATGATTCTTTCATTATCCAATTCTTTCCTAGTTTGTCCTTTAAAGCTTGACCATGCAATGTACTTCCTTATGCTTCAAAGCTTGTTTGACAAAAAAAATTTTGAAATTTAATTTTAACTTTCAAATCAAATGTTGGCTCTGCCAAATCAATGTCAATAACCCTAGTTTCCATACTAAACTTAGGAATTATTTCTATTTGAGTAAGAATTGTTACACTTCAGATAGGCACATACACATTAGTTGGCCAAAAGTATCATTGAGTTTGAATAATGTCTATCTCATATGCATGCTTATTCAAACAATCTCCACTAATAGACTTTACCTACTAAGAGAGATCAACAGGTCTTTAGCAGGCTTGAAATGGGGTCTATAAGGGAAATGGGTTAGATGAAGGCCACTTGTAAATTGGAACTGATATGACACAAATGACACATCGTCACACTATAAAGCGCTTTGAACATTCTCCCATCTTCGTGGCATGAATCTAGATTCTGGTTAGGATAGTCTTTGCCTTTATAAAAAGTTGGAGACCTCTTACTCTTTCACTTTTCTTCTTTTTCTTCCTTTCTTTTTTTTCCTTTTCTTTTTCTTTTTCATCATTTTGTCCTTTTCCTTATAGGATTATCAAGTGCAGGACTCTCAAGATTACTAACTTGGAGCTATGACAAGTATCATGACCTAGATGATCTTTCTCTTATTTCTCTGATTTTGGTTGAATCTTTGGCTTGGTTGGACCAATTAAAGTCAAACTTCTTTTCATAGGCTAAGTGGAAGTCTTCTATTATTTTAGGTAGAAAGAACTATGTTGGCTTTCTGCACTGCTCTTTCAAACTTTTGTTATTTTATTTTCCTTTTCTATTTCTTCTTTCTTCTTTCTTTTTCTTTTTTTTGTTCCTTTCTTTTTTTTAACTCTAAGAGAGTCTTATTGTTCACACTGTCATATGCTTCCAACTATGGAGTGGTATGGATTCTCTTTAATGAGTATCAATCTTTTGTAATCTTGATGCCATCGGACCTAAATTTAGGTAAACTTTAACTTTTTTTATATTCTTAATTGAACATCCCTTTCTTCGGTCTTCTTGCCTTCTTTGTAAATTAGTGATTATTAGTCATCATAAGTGTCATAATAGCTCAGGGTAGGTTATCGAGGCTTATAATCCAATAAAAAAAAGCCAAAATCTCACGAAGATTCAAGGGGACAAACTAGGGATTGATATTAACATGGTGGATACTAGTTGTTGGCTCACCAAAAAATGACTAGATCATCTCTCTCTTAAATAAATAGAGTTTAATTTCACCTCAAAAGTTCATCAAAGCATGTTCTAAGATTGACTAGGACCTAGACATAGGTAATTATGCAGGATCACTCTCTAAATAAGCATACACAGCTCAATGCTATAGATTAATTCCCTCACATAGTAAAGTCAATTAAATCATGATGCATAGATGCACTAATTAATAAATATCAAGGTAGATTCGTCATTGGTTGAGCATTACAATGGCAAAAATCAACAAAATTATAAATTCAACAAAAACAATTTATTTAAACAATCCTTAGATCCTTAATTTTTTCCCTAAGCAAGTTCGATCCCAATTAAAGAAGGCCTAGTCGAGATTGATCCATTCCTAATGGATTAAACCTAGTTTAAAACATTTAATTAGATTGGTCTAGTTTTATAAGGCCTAAAATAAGCCGGTTTAATTTTTAAAGCCCTAAAATGGTTCAATTCGAAGTTAAGTGGATTTGATTTTGGTTTAAATCGATAAGGGACATGTCCATATTGAATTGGGGGGTGTCCAATCCAATATGGATAATGAATTGGTTGTTTCCAATTCGATATGGACCACTTCCATATCAAATTGGAAGTGGCCATATCGAATTGGCCTTCCAATTTGATATGGAAGTTGGTCCATATCAAATTAAACAAATTTTAATTTGATATGGACCATCCCATGTAGAATTAAGGCTTCTAATTGTGGTCCATATCAAATTATTTTGATTTTAATTCAATATTGACATGGTTTCATGTCAAGCTACTTTCGTTTTAATCCGATATGGTTATTCTTTGGGGCTTATTGATTTAAAAATTCGGATTAAGCTCAAATTGACTTATTTTGACCTAGCTTATTACTTGTTTTGCCCTAGCTTTTTTTTTCTTATAAATAGTTACTTAGAAAATTAAACTGGGATGGCAATTTTAAAACTTAGTAGTAAACAATTATCAGAGAGAGAAAAGCATACCAAAAACACAATTAATAGGCAGCAACCGAGGAGGCAGTGACCATTGTCTCAAACTTGCTTTGTTCCAACCAAAAAGAAGATTGATCTAGGCAGCAACAATAAGGCAGGGAGCTTGGTTCAACAATTTTAATTTTAAGGAGCCAACAAATTGGAATTTTGATTACTGTGTTTAAATAAATTAAACTTATAGTAGCTACTTGTGTTATAATTCTATTAAATGATTTATTTTTATTATTTCATCCATTGATTTTTTTCTGTGTTTGATTCATCTAAAAAAATTCCAATAGCCATAAGTTTATAATCACTGTATTCAACATTAAACATTAAAATAGTAGCAAAAACCAAAACCCTAATTTATATTTTCTAAACCCTAAATTATATATTAAAACCCTAAGTTCATACCTAAAACCCTAAATCCTATATACAACCCTAATTTAGGAGAAACCCTAATTTGTATAAATATAAAACCCTAGTTTAGATAGAAACCCTAATTTCTCAACAAAATCATATTATGTAAACTGTCTATCTTTTGGAGGCAATGTCTCCGATCTCCCACAAGGGGCACTGCCCTCTTGACCCCTCGCCCACTAACTGGCTAGCGGGACCGATGTTCACAATCCCTCTTCAATAGGGTTAATATTTATTTGTGGATTGTAAGTCTTTGTAACATTCGTAATTTTTAAAAATTAAAATAAAATAAATTTAAATTAAATTAGATAATTTAAATAAATAATTTAAATAGGAAATGGAAGGATTTTAAGTGAGAACATGGAATGTATATGTGAAATGTATTTGAAATATATACAACATATACAAAAGTCAACTCAAAGTCAATATTTTAATAGCAAAGTCAAAAGTCAAGTGGCAATATTGTAAATATACTTTGGAAAATTAAAATTATTTAAATAAATTATTATTGAATGGAAGATGTAATTTATAGTTTTTTTAATTAATTAATTAATTAATTAAAAATATAATAAAATATATTATATATATAGTTAGTTTGAAAGTGGAATGAAAGAGAAAATCTAAAGTCATCATCTTCTTCTTCTTCTTCCTTAAGGGTCGAACCTCCATGGTTGTGCAACCCAAGTTTTTTCTTCTTCCAAGCTTCCATAATTGAAAGGATTTCAAGGTTTCAAGCAAAGTTTTGTTGATTTCCTCTTGAATTAGTAAGTTCTTTAACTTATTTCTTTGGATTTCCATGAAATTGAGATTATATTGAGTTTGGTTTTTTTAGCTTGATTTAATGGCTTGAATGAGGTTGTATGAATCTATTTTGCTTAGTTAATAATGATTCTTAAGTTGGATTGAAGAAATAGTTAAGTTTGAGTGGAGTTTGATGAAGAGAGAGAATTTAGGGTTATGGAACATTTGGACTTTTGAAATAATGAGTTTTAATTGTCCAAATTGATTCCAAATGTGTTATTTTGATGTCATAAATAAGGATTTTAAAGTCAAATGATGGTTTTCGTTAAGTTTAGTTAGAGATTGGATAAGGTAATGTTAAATTTAGGATTTTGGAAAGGGAATTTTA
This sequence comes from Garcia nutans, assembly GCA_947685225.1. Taxonomy (NCBI): domain Eukaryota; kingdom Viridiplantae; phylum Streptophyta; class Magnoliopsida; order Malpighiales; family Euphorbiaceae; genus Garcia; species Garcia nutans. The sequence continues at coordinate 39,426,786 of CANTUV010000011.1, forward strand.
AAAGAATGGTTGATTGATTGATTTTAATGCTTAAATCATGTTATTTAATGATATAAGTAGTGAAACTAAGCTTGGATTAATAATTCGAATGAGTTGGAATAAAGAACCTTTAATGGTGAAGGTTATGGCATTTTAGGATTTTGTATAAGAATGTGTGTTTATTAAATGTGAATGAATGAAATATGTTATAATATGTTTTTAAAATTATAAATAAACTTAAAACACTAATTTAAATGGTTTAATATGGATTTCCAATGTTAAAGTAAGGTTAGGATAAATTTTGGAATATTTGTAGAAGTGATATTTAATTAAGATTTAATATTGGAAGTGCCTTAAAATGTGACATTAAATGATTGTATTTAATCACATTTTGTATAGGCAGTAAGAGGTAGTAGATTGCCCTACATTAGTGTTGAAGGGAAAGTTGGTAGTGAAGGATGGTGGGAGATTTTTAGCTTGCATATGAGAGCTTATTGAGGTATGTATAAACTTGTGATAAATGGAATATGTTTGCAATACATTTGGCCTAACACATTTTGGATGAAAAATGTGTTAAGCTACTTGATAGCATGAACATTCAAGAACATTGTGTTATAACGTGTGAATTGTTATATATGCATTATGTGCATTGTGGAAAGCCATTATTAATGGCTAAATTGAATAAAATATGATTTATATGAATTATGTGAAAATAACCGAAAATATTTGGGTAATATGATTTTGATGTGAAATGTTATACTTTGTGATGAAATGAGGAAATATGATGAATTAAGGTGAATTGACATTGATATGAATGAGAAAAATGAGAAAATGAGACAATGTGTTTAATAGATTATGGGAAAATGAGAAAAAGTTGATTATGAAAAATATGAATTATTTGTGTGCCTAGAATGTTATTCAATTTTCAGAGTTCTATGTTTGGCGGCATGCCTATGAGGTTATCCTCATTATTTACATTCGGGGCTAGATGCTTGGTGTCACTGATATATGATTTGCCTTCGGGGCTAGACGCTTAGAGTCACTAAGATATGATTTGCCTTCGAGGCTAGACACTTGGTGTCAATTTGGACCAAAATGGTAACTCTGGGATTTGAATGATGAATTAGTTTGTTTGTGCTCATGCTTGTGTATGTGTTTATGTGATTTATAAGAGATGAAAGATAATGTTTTAAAAGTGAATTTATATGCCACATTGTGACATATCATATAAAGGCATTATGCATTGACATTGTTTTACAGTTTTATTATTATCAAAATTTGTACCGCTAGACTTTTAGCTTAGCACGATTGCAATTTATCGCGCAGGTGATAGGAGTGATCCAGTAGAGCCAGAGAGTTCTTCTAGACCGGGTCAGGTCTAGATTTGAGATCGTTTGTTGAGTTGATTTTTGGGTACGTCAAGATCAGAGCCATTTTCCAACATGTATATATTTTATATTGTAGTATATTTTGATATTATGTATATTATGTTATGTTTTTGGAGCATATATTGTAAATTGTAAAGAATAGTTTTGATAATTAGTATGAAGTAAGATTTTATATGTGCTTTTGATATATATGTGTATGTATAAATGTTTTGAGAAAATATGGAGAAATTGAGAAGTGTTAGGAAAATGTGTGATGCATTGTTTATTGGGAGTGCTTTTATGCAGGTTGTGTAACTGTTGAAATTTTTGGGACATCCTATTTACAGATAAAACTCTGGCAAATTTTTCTTAGAGAATTTTTATATAAATGCTTATTTTGGAACCTATAATGAATAAAGAATATTTGATTACTATGTAAATATACATTTTAATGTGTTTGAGATTTTAAATTGGAAAGGTGAAAATTTTTATTTTTCCGTGTTGTGGCATCTTTATATTTTATATGCATATTTTACATAGGCTGGGTGTATGTACGATACATATATGGGGTATAAGGGTGTTACAGTCTTTGTGATTAACCTTAATTTCCTTTTATTAAACTCTAATTTATTATTATTTTTGTGATGATTAAACTACATGTTTGGATTATTATGAATGGTTGAGTGGTGCTAATTTTATTATTTGAATTTTAGGGTCGTGGGTGCCTTATTTGTTTAATTTATTTATTTTATATAATTAATTTATTTAAAGACTTTGGAATAATTGTAAAGGACACGTTTTCACCTTTTGGTGGGTGTTCTATTTTATTTATTTTCTTTGTGGATATCTAGACATTTGTAAGGGCATGTTTCCATCTTGTATGGGTGCCCATTTTTATTTATTTATTTGGACCTTCTTTAATTTTAATATAATTAAAATTTGTTTACTTTATTACATGTACTATGGGTGATGTCATAATATTTAAGAATTTAATAATATTTAGACCTAAAAAGAAGGTCGGTTCCAATGAACCGGGCATTATGGGCCTGCTGGGTCATTCTCACCTTCCCCATATGTACTCGACTTTCCAAACCCATTAGGGGGTTGTGAATTCTTTAAAAATTGAGTCATTCACCACTTTCTTTTTCCTGGCCCGTCTAGGTGGCAACTCTATTTTCTTTGGGTTTAGGATCATGTTCTCTAAGGCTCTGAGCCTAATAGTGCCGAAGTTGCAAGAACCATTTCACCGGGAGTGGGGGCGAAAATCCTTGCTCACACAATCTTAATTTGAGAAAACATAATTTTTCTAATGAAATGTTACAGAAAGAAAATAAGACAAGCAATTCCTAAGCAAAAGGATGTTATTGAATGGATTTTCTCAATCTTTCCCCATCATGGAGGTCGCTAGTGGAGGTATTCTTCAAAACTTAGGCAAAGGATTATTCTTTTTGATGGATTTGTTAGGTTTAGGTAGCTTACCACTGTCAATAAGATCTTGAACCTCATATCTCAACCTAAATCACTTGTCTATTTTGTGCCCATGTGTTTGATGAAATTGACAAAATGCATTGGTATCAAAGTTTGGTGGCTGAGGATTGGGTAACAGTCAGGGAGCTTGTGACTGTAATAGCCCTTGCTTTTGCAACTTATTGAAAACCCAAGATAAAGGTCTCCCCAACTCTGAAAATTTCCCCTTATTCCCCTGGCCAGTAGTTGCATTGACATCCGCCACTTGTTGTGCACTTTGACCACCAGCTTGGTAATTTTTCTTCTCATTCTTTCTCTTAGAAAAATCTTTCTTCTCCCTTTCCCATTCTTCTATTTGCAATCCAGCTTGGAGAAGGTCTTTGAAGTTCTTGATAAGAGTATGGGACATCTGTTCATGAAGATTAGGTAAGACACCTCTCACTATCATTCTAATATGGTTGACTCCTCCGGCCTCTTCTTAAGAAGTGCCACCTTATTTCTCCATCTCTTCACATAGCCAATGTTGCGCTCGAATTAAGTACTACTACAAAGTGTCACTCGCAAGTATACGAGGTAGCTGTAGCAAAGGTGATCGCCCCAAGGTCGTTTCCCCAAGAAGGTGTGGTTCGTAATAGCTTGATTGACAATTTATTTAAATGCGAGAGTTTGTTGTTTGGAGTGGTGCGAAAATAATTAAACCTAAATTTAACCGTGCGTAGGGTTGATGTATGATGGTTGTTCAAGATCAAATTGATTCTTGGGAAGGTGCCTAGGGTCATAGGTCCATTCAATCAAAGCTCAATTCTCAATTGTCCATTAACAATACCTTGTAAATTAATTTGTTCCTTAAGATTAATTAGTCAATTACCAATCCATTAGTTCTCACATTCATGAATTAACAATGACCAATTCTTTTACATTACCAAATTAATGAAACCCTAGAACTTATATTTCTAATTCATTCATAGGGTGGTCGATTATATAGTTCCGATATCGGATTTCACCTCTCGGTCCATCATCCAATATTCAAAGATCAATAGGTAGCTAATCTATCAACCTAGCATTTAATGCAATACAATCAACCAATCAACAAGGAACATCAATGTAAATATCAAATCAAAGCATTCAACCAAATATGCTACAAACCCTAAACATGGGTATTTAGCTCAACATCATCAATTTATAATATCCATTCAACTCAATATAACACAAATACAAATTGTCCATTGCAATATCAATATTCTTAATACAACAACAACAATAGAAATGAATTAAAAGAGAGAATAGAAAAACCCCTTGTGAAGATGCCAAGAGTAGGATTGCTAGTCTTCCTCCTAGCTCCACTTGATGTATTTGATGAAGAATTCAAGCCCTCTTCAATGGTTGATTCCCTTTGCAATGTGGAATGGAGCTTTCTCAAGTCACCAAACCTTTGGATGGAGCTTTCTCAAGTCACCAACCTTCAATGGATATGCCCTTGGAAGATGGAATGGAGCTTTCTCAAGTCACCACTCCCTTCAATGAAGCTTCTTCAACCTTTGAGAACTTGTAACCCAATTTATCCCAAAGAACCTCAAAGATCCTATCAATGGAAGTTGGAGAAGGTGGAGAGGATGGAAATGGAGGTTTGGAGGTGAAGGGACAAGGGAGAGTGTCACTCTCTCCCTCTCCCACATTTTTTTGCAGCCATGGTGGAAGAAGAACCAAGCCCCCTCTATTTTCCTCTTCAATCCCTTTTAATTCATTCAAAAATCAACACCCATGCCTTCCAACTCACACCATTTCACTTTGTTCCCCACTAAATATTTGTTTAGTATTACTTTTGGCAAGCAAAAAGCAATGTTCCCCACTTTGTTCCCCACTTTCTGTAAAAGAAATCAAAATATTTTTGGGTGACACGGCCAAGCCAAGACAAGCTTGGCCGTGTCTCTCCTGATTTTTCATGGGACACGGCCAAGTCAGCTGGCCGTGTCCCTTACTGCCTGTCTTTCTTTCTTTGCTTTCTTTCTTTGGTCACAAGGGAGACACGGCCAAGCTTGTGGCCGTGTCAGGTGGGTGTGTTCGCTACTGTCTCTTTTCTTTCCTTCTTTGCTTGCTCCTTGGATGTTTGGCATGAAATGGGACACGGCCAGAGGCTTGGCCGTGTCACCTGGGCGTGTCTGCTTCTGTGTGATTTTCCTCTCTTTTCCTTTGGAGTGTGACACGGCCAAGCCAGGGTCAACTTGGCCGTGTCTGGCATTTTTGGGGGGACACGGCCAAGGACACGGCCGTGTCCTCTGGGTGTGTCACCTTCTGCCTGATTTTTGCTTTTTCTTGCTTTGTTCTTTGGTTTTGCTCATCAGGTGAGACACGGCCAGAGGCTTGGCCGTGTCTCTTGGGCGTGTCAGCTACTGTTTCTTCATTTTTGCTCTGTTTTCCACTGTTTTGATCTTCCAAGGGTGTTTTTCCACCTAAACCTAAAACAAACACTTTAAACAAACTTTAAACAAAAATTAATCAAAACAATAACTAAAACAAACATAAAATCATACTAAAAACTAGTACAAAAATGGACTAAACAAATACCCCACACTTAACTCCTTGCTTGTCCCCAAGCAAGGCTAAAATCAAAACACAATAAACAAGATGATTTTTGTTAAGTTCAAGAGTTATAAAGAATGTTTCAAGACTTCCCTATCCTTAAATCCGCAATCAATATCGAATCAAACAAAATCGACACTCATCCAATTAAGTGGCTTTCCATGCATAACCAATGTTATCGCTCCCTCACCAACTCTTACAAGTGTTTGATCATAGTGGTGTTTACACTCATAACAATCAATGAAAGATTATTACCATAGGCTTGCTTATCAATCAAATCTCCACCATAAAATAACAATCAAGCATCAATCAAAAGGTCTTTATTGGGTTGTAATGGGGCTAAGGTAAAGGCATGACATTTAGGAAATATGAGCTTAATCATTAAGTTCAAGAGCACTTTAAGAATGAAGTACCCGATCATATACATAACCCAATAATCCCAAAACACCTTCCTCTCATCTACCCCTTGACATTAAAGAGCTTTTCAAGGGAACTCACTTATTAAATATTGCAATGATACATTCCAACCCTTTCAACAAGAACAACAATTATTCTTATTAATATATTTATATATATATATATTTTTTATTTTTTTTATTTTTTTTATTATTTTTTTTATATTGCTTTGCAATCTTAAACCTACTAAACTTAACCCCACACTTAATTCAACACAACACTCGATCATAAACGCTCTTAAAATGCTCTTGACCTAATGAAAGGATAAGAGTTAAACAACAAGGTTCAAGCTAATGGTGTTGTGAAAAAGAAAGAAAAGGAAAAATAAAATAGGCTCAAAATTGGCTAACTAAGGTTAAAAATAGGGTTGGTCTTTTTAAGCCAAAGTGGGTTCACCTAATTGCCTTAATCATCTTGATGCCAAATTGAAATTTTTATGTAATCTTAAAATGTATGTCAAAGCAAGTTCTAGCAACTCATCAATCAAAGATGTTCACCCACAACAATAATAATAAGTTGATGGCTCAATTCCTCACTAGGTTAATGGCAATGCAAGGGAAAAACCAACAAAATTGACAATAAGCATCAATTCTACTCAATTCTCCAATTCATGCTTCAAAAATTCAAAGGTCATCTATCAACAATTTTATAACAATTGAACTTTCCAAAATTCATTTATTCAACGAAAAACATTAACTAAAACTTAAACAAAAACAACTTAAAAGTAAAAACACAAAACAAAAATTGCAATTAAAAGTAAAAACACAAAATGCACCCCACACTTAAAGATTCACATTGTCCTCAATGTGAGCATGCATACACAAGGAGGGTTTAGATGAAACCTGATTTCCATCGTTCCCATATACGATGTGTGGGGCTCCTTCCACCCATAATGCAATTGGAGCCCATGACCGGGAGGATGAACAACATGTAACTTTGAAATGCACCCGGTGTACGGCAACCCTTAAATATTTTTCCTTGGAGAGAACATGCCTCAAAGAGACATGTGAAGGTCGCCTCGGGGTTATCCTCCAGTTTTATAGGAACGTGGTAATAATTTTTATCTTTGTGCAACATGGGTATCTCAGATTTCTGCTCTTCCTTACCACCAAGAGTAGTATAAATGACTTTTGGGGACTCTTTAAGTTCAACCAAGTTTGGTTGAATCACTTCTTCATCCACTTTAACAATGTCAAGTCCCCTCTCAACAACCTCAACATCTAAAACTAGCTTGCACTCCGTAATTTCTAATTTGGGTATTTCATATTTTTCTTCTAAAAGTATACCCATCTCAAGTTTATTTCCATTTTCTCCTTGGGAGTGCATATCATAGATGTTAGAAAGTTGCTTACCTTGCTCCTCATCCTTCAAGCTGCATGGAATTGGATTTGGTGGCTTATCTGGATTGGAAGATTTATGCAACTTTGGTGAGGTTGGTGCCTCCAAATTCTCCTTCTCGTTGGATTGGCTCAACTCCTCAATGTTGGATTGCATTTCCTCGCCATCTTCTTCTTTGTTAGTTCCTGCATCAAAGGAATCACAAAAATCGTTATATATCACCTGTTCATTATTAAAATTTGTGATTACCTCGGTTGGCTCTAGTTGGCTAGGAAATTCCTCCTCTTGTTGTGCTTGGAGTTGATGTGCCAGTTGCCCAACTTGCATTTCCATCCTCTTCAATGATTCCTCCAAAGAATCAAACCTCTCATTGCTCCCTTCCTGATTTTGTTTGCTAATTTGAAGGTAAGCATTCAAATCATCTTCCACTGTGGATTTCTCGAATTGATCATGGTTTTGTGAGCTAGTTTGAATGAAGGCATTCAAACTATCTTCCAAAGTGGGATCCTTAAGGTGATTTTGATTTTGCGCGCTAGTTTGAATGAAGGCATTCAAACTTTCTTCAAATGTGGGTGGTTTAAGGTACTCTTGATTTGAATATTGTTCTTGAGAGTAAGGATTTCTTTGGTAAGGTTGAAAAAAATTTGGAGGTGGAATGTGCTGCTGATTTTCCCAAGATAAATTTGGTTGGCTTCTCCGGCTGGGATTATAAGGATTGGAATATGTGTCATTTCTTCCCATTTGCTGGAAATCTTGGTAGTCATATTCTTCCTCTTGCCATTCTTGGTATCGTCCAAAACCCATGGAACACATGTTTGCACTATGGCCTACATTGCCACATGCTGCGCATATCTCTTGGCGTGGCATAGGTGCTCTTCCTCTTGCATTTAGCACCTTAATTTGATTGGTCAATTCTGCTAATTGCCATGCCATTTCAGAATCATCGTTCCTATCGTAAACTCCTCCGTGCCTTGAAAACTGCATCTTTACAAAAGGCACTCAGCAACTTAATGAAAACAAATAACAAAAAATTCAAACAAAACAAATAAACAATTAAAAGAAAACAAACAAACAATTCACAGAAAATAAACAAACAATGAAAAGAAAAATCAAACTATTACTACTGCGACAGCCTTCCCCGGCAGCGGCGCCAAAAACTTGTTGCGCTCGAATTAAGTACTACTACAAAGCGTCACTCGCAAGTATACGAGGTAGCTGTAGCAAAGGTGATCGCCCCAAGGTCGTTTCCCCAAGAAGGTGTGGTTCGTAATAGCTTGATTGACAATTTATTTAAATGCGAGAGTTTGTTGTTTGGAGTGGTGCGAAAATAATTAAACCTAAATTTAACCGTGCGTAGGATTGATGTATGATGGTTGTTCAAGATCAAATTGATTCTTGGCAAGGTGCCTAGGGTCATAGGTCCATTCAATCAAAGCTCAATTCTCAATTGTCCATTAACAATACCTTGTAAATTAATTTGTTCCTTAAGATTAATTAGTCAATTACCAATCCATTAGTTCTCACATTCATGAATTAACAATGACCAATTCTTTTACATTACCAAATTAATGAAACCCTAGAACTTATATTTCTAATTCATTCATAGGGTGGTCGATTATATAGTTCCGATATCGGATTTCACCTCTCGGTCCATCATCCAATATTCAAAGATCAATAGGTAGCTAATCTATCAACCTAGCATTTAATGCAATACAATCAACCAATCAACAAGGAACATCAATGTAAATATCAAATCAAAGCATTCAACCAAATATGCTACAAACCCTAAACATGGGTATTTAGCTCAACATCATCAATTTATAATATCCATTCAACTCAATATAACACAAATACAAATTGTCCATTGCAATATCAATATTCTTAATACAACAACAACAATAGAAATGAATTAAAAGAGAGAATAGAAAAACCCCTTGTGAAGATGCCAAGAGTAGGATTGCTAGTCTTCCTCCTAGCTCCACTTGATGTATTTGATGAAGAATTCAAGCCCTCTTCAATGGTTGATTCCCTTTGCAATGTGGAATGGAGCTTTCTCAAGTCACCAAACCTTTGGATGGAGCTTTCTCAAGTCACCAACCTTCAATGGATATGCCCTTGGAAGATGGAATGGAGCTTTCTCAAGTCACCACTCCCTTCAATGAAGCTTCTTCAACCTTTGAGAACTTGTAACCCAATTTATCCCAAAGAACCTCAAAGATCCTATCAATGGAAGTTGGAGAAGGTGGAGAGGATGGAAATGGAGGTTTGGAGGTGAAGGGACAAGGGAGAGTGTCACTCTCTCCCTCTCCCACGTTTTTTTGCAGCCATGGTGGAAGAAGAACCAAGCCCCCTCTATTTTCCTCTTCAATCCCTTTTAATTCATTCAAAAATCAACACCCATGCCTTCCAACTCACACCATTTCACTTTGTTCCCCACTAAATATTTGTTTAGTATTACTTTTGGCAAGCAAAAAGCAATGTTCCCCACTTTGTTCCCCACTTTCTGTAAAAGAAATCAAAATATTTTTGGGTGACACGGCCAAGCCAAGACAAGCTTGGCCGTGTCTCTCCTGATTTTTCATGGGACACGGCCAAGTCAGCTGGCCGTGTCCCTTACTGCCTGTCTTTCTTTCTTTGCTTTCTTTCTTTGGTCACAAGGGAGACACGGCCAAGCTTGTGGCCGTGTCAGGTGACACGGCCACTGGCTTGGCCGTGTCAGGTGGGTGTGTTCGCTACTGTCTCTTTTCTTTCCTTCTTTGCTTGCTCCTTGGATGTTTGGCATGAAATGGGACACGGCCAGAGGCTTGGCCGTGTCACCTGGGCGTGTCTGCTTCTGTGTGATTTTCCTCTCTTTTCCTTTGGAGTGTGACACGGCCAAGCCAGGGTCAACTTGGCCGTGTCTGGCATTTTTGGGGGGACACGGCCAAGGACACGGCCGTGTCCTCTGGGTGTGTCACCTTCTGCCTGATTTTTGCTTTTTCTTGCTTTGTTCTTTGGTTTTGCTCATCAGGTGAGACACGGCCAGAGGCTTGGCCGTGTCTCTTGGGCGTGTCAGCTACTGTTTCTTCATTTTTGCTCTGTTTTCCACTGTTTTGATCTTCCAAGGGTGTTTTTCCACCTAAACCTAAAACAAACACTTTAAACAAACTTTAAACAAAAATTAATCAAAACAATAACTAAAACAAACATAAAATCATACTAAAAACTAGTACAAAAATGGACTAAACAAATACCCCACACTTAACTCCTTGCTTGTCCCCAAGCAAGGCTAAAATCAAAACACAATAAACAAGATGATTTTTGTTAAGTTCAAGAGTTATAAAGAATGTTTCAAGACTTCCCTATCCTTAAATCCGCAATCAATATCGAATCAAACAAAATCGACACTCATCCAATTAAGTGGCTTTCCATGCATAACCAATGTTATCGCTCCCTCACCAACTCTTACAAGTGTTTGATCATAGTGGTGTTTACACTCATAACAATCAATGAAAGATTATTACCATAGGCTTGCTTATCAATCAAATCTCCACCATAAAATAACAATCAAGCATCAATCAAAAGGTCTTTATTGGGTTGTAATGGGGCTAAGGTAAAGGCATGACATTTAGGAAATATGAGCTTAATCATTAAGTTCAAGAGCACTTTAAGAATGAAGTACCCGATCATATACATAACCCAATAATCCCAAAACACCTTCCTCTCATCTACCCCTTGACATTAAAGAGCTTTTCAAGGGAACTCACTTATTAAATATTGCAATGATACATTCCAACCCTTTCAACAAGAACAACAATTATTCTTATTAATATATTATATATATATATATATTTTTTATTTTTTTTATTTTTTTTTATTATTTTTTTTATATTGCTTTGCAATCTTAAACCTACTAAACTTAACCCCACACTTAATTCAACACAACACTCGATCATAAACGCTCTTAAAATGCTCTTGACCTAATGAAAGGATAAGAGTTAAACAACAAGGTTCAAGCTAATGGTGTTGTGAAAAAGAAAGAAAAGGAAAAATAAAATAGGCTCAAAATTGGCTAACTAAGGTTAAAAATAGGGTTGGTCTTTTTAAGCCAAAGTGGGTTCACCTAATTGCCTTAATCATCTTGATGCCAAATTGAAATTTTTATGTAATCTTAAAATGTATGTCAAAGCAAGTTCTAGCAACTCATCAATCAAAGATGTTCACCCACAACAATAATAATAAGTTGATGGCTCAATTCCTCACTAGGTTAATGGCAATGCAAGGGAAAAACCAACAAAATTGACAATAAGCATCAATTCTACTCAATTCTCCAATTCATGCTTCAAAAATTCAAAGGTCATCTATCAACAATTTTATAACAATTGAACTTTCCAAAATTCATTTATTCAACGAAAAACATTAACTAAAACTTAAACAAAAACAACTTAAAAGTAAAAACACAAAACAAAAATTGCAATTAAAAGTAAAAACACAAAATGCACCCCACACTTAAAGATTCACATTGTCCTCAATGTGAGCATGCATACACAAGGAGGGTTTAGATGAAACCTGATTTCCATCGTTCCCATATACGATGTGTGGGGCTCCTTCCACCCATAATGCAATTGGAGCCCATGACCGGGAGGATGAACAACATGTAACTTTGAAATGCACCCGGTGTACGGCAACCCTTAAATATTTTTCCTTGGAGAGAACATGCCTCAAAGAGACATGTGAAGGTCGCCTCGGGGTTATCCTCCAGTTTTATAGGAACGTGGTAATAATTTTTATCTTTGTGCAACATGGGTATCTCAGATTTCTGCTCTTCCTTACCACCAAGAGTAGTATAAATGACTTTTGGGGACTCTTTAAGTTCAACCAAGTTTGGTTGAATCACTTCTTCATCCACTTTAACAATGTCAAGTCCCCTCTCAACAACCTCAACATCTAAAACTAGCTTGCACTCCGTAATTTCTAATTTGGGTATTTCATATTTTTCTTCTAAAAGTATACCCATCTCAAGTTTATTTCCATTTTCTCCTTGGGAGTGCATATCATAGATGTTAGAAAGTTGCTTACCTTGCTCCTCATCCTTCAAGCTGCATGGAATTGGATTTGGTGGCTTATCTGGATTGGAAGATTTATGCAACTTTGGTGAGGTTGGTGCCTCCAAATTCTCCTTCTCGTTGGATTGGCTCAACTCCTCAATGTTGGATTGCATTTCCTCGCCATCTTCTTCTTTGTTAGTTCCTGCATCAAAGGAATCACAAAAATCGTTATATATCACCTGTTCATTATTAAAATTTGTGATTACCTCGGTTGGCTCTAGTTGGCTAGGAAATTCCTCCTCTTGTTGTGCTTGGAGTTGATGTGCCAGTTGCCCAACTTGCATTTCCATCCTCTTCAATGATTCCTCCAAAGAATCAAACCTCTCATTGCTCCCTTCCTGATTTTGTTTGCTAATTTGAAGGTAAGCATTCAAATCATCTTCCACTGTGGATTTCTCGAATTGATCATGGTTTTGTGAGCTAGTTTGAATGAAGGCATTCAAACTATCTTCCAAAGTGGGTTCCTTAAGGTGATTTTGATTTTGCGCGCTAGTTTGAATGAAGGCATTCAAACTTTCTTCAAATGTGGGTGGTTTAAGGTACTCTTGATTTGAATATTGTTCTTGAGAGTAAGGATTTCTTTGGTAAGGTTGAAAAAAATTTGGAGGTGGAATGTGCTGCTGATTTTCCCAAGATAAATTTGGTTGGCTTCTCCGGCTGGGATTATAAGGATTGGAATATGTGTCATTTCTTCCCATTTGCTGGAAATCTTGGTAGTCATATTCTTCCTCTTGCCATTCTTGGTATCGTCCAAAACCCATGGAACACATGTTTGCACTATGGCCTACATTGCCACATGCTGCGCATATCTCTTGGCGTGGCATAGGTGCTCTTCCTCTTGCATTTAGCACCTTAATTTGATTGGTCAATTCTGCTAATTGCCATGCCATTTCAGAATCGTCGTTCCTATCGTAAACTCCTCCGTGCCTTGAAAACTGCATCTTTACAAAAGGCACTCAGCAACTTAATGAAAACAAATAACAAAAAATTCAAACAAAACAAATAAACAATTAAAAGAAAACAAACAAACAATTCACAGAAAATAAACAAACAATGAAAAGAAAAATCAAACTATTACTACTGCGACAGCCTTCCCCGGCAGCGGCGCCAAAAACTTGTTGCGCTCGAATTAAGTACTACTACAAAGCGTCACTCGCAAGTATACGAGGTAGCTGTAGCAAAGGTGATCGCCCCAAGGTCGTTTCCCCAAGAAGGTGTGGTTCGTAATAGCTTGATTGACAATTTATTTAAATGCGAGAGTTTGTTGTTTGGAGTGGTGCGAAAATAATTAAACCTAAATTTAACCGTGCGTAGGGTTGATGTATGATGGTTGTTCAAGATCAAATTGATTCTTGGCAAGGTGCCTAGGGTCATAGGTCCATTCAATCAAAGCTCAATTCTCAATTGTCCATTAACAATACCTTGTAAATTAATTTGTTCCTTAAGATTAATTAGTCAATTACCAATCCATTAGTTCTCACATTCATGAATTAACAATGACCAATTCTTTTACATTACCAAATTAATGAAACCCTAGAACTTATATTTCTAATTCATTCATAGGGTGGTCGATTATATAGTTCCGATATCGGATTTCACCTCTCGGTCCATCATCCAATATTCAAAGATCAATAGGTAGCTAATCTATCAACCTAGCATTTAATGCAATACAATCAACCAATCAACAAGGAACATCAATGTAAATATCAAATCAAAGCATTCAACCAAATATGCTACAAACCCTAAACATGGGTATTTAGCTCAACATCATCAATTTATAATATCCATTCAACTCAATATAACACAAATACAAATTGTCCATTGCAATATCAATATTCTTAATACAACAACAACAATAGAAATGAATTAAAAGAGAGAATAGAAAAACCCCTTGTGAAGATGCCAAGAGTAGGATTGCTAGTCTTCCTCCTAGCTCCACTTGATGTATTTGATGAAGAATTCAAGCCCTCTTCAATGGTTGATTCCCTTTGCAATGTGGAATGGAGCTTTCTCAAGTCACCAAACCTTTGGATGGAGCTTTCTCAAGTCACCAACCTTCAATGGATATGCCCTTGGAAGATGGAATGGAGCTTTCTCAAGTCACCACTCCCTTCAATGAAGCTTCTTCAACCTTTGAGAACTTGTAACCCAATTTATCCCAAAGAACCTCAAAGATCCTATCAATGGAAGTTGGAGAAGGTGGAGAGGATGGAAATGGAGGTTTGGAGGTGAAGGGACAAGGGAGAGTGTCACTCTCTCCCTCTCCCACGTTTTTTTGCAGCCATGGTGGAAGAAGAACCAAGCCCCCTCTATTTTCCTCTTCAATCCCTTTTAATTCATTCAAAAATCAACACCCATGCCTTCCAACTCACACCATTTCACTTTGTTCCCCACTAAATATTTGTTTAGTATTACTTTTGGCAAGCAAAAAGCAATGTTCCCCACTTTGTTCCCCACTTTCTGTAAAAGAAATCAAAATATTTTTGGGTGACACGGCCAAGCCAAGACAAGCTTGGCCGTGTCTCTCCTGATTTTTCATGGGACACGGCCAAGTCAGCTGGCCGTGTCCCTTACTGCCTGTCTTTCTTTCTTTGCTTTCTTTCTTTGGTCACAAGGGAGACACGGCCAAGCTTGTGGCCGTGTCAGGTGACACGGCCACTGGCTTGGCCGTGTCAGGTGGGTGTGTTCGCTACTGTCTCTTTTCTTTCCTTCTTTGCTTACTCCTTGGATGTTTGGCATGAAATGGGACACGGCCAGAGGCTTGGCCGTGTCACCTGGGCGTGTCTGCTTCTGTGTGATTTTCCTCTCTTTTCCTTTGGAGTGTGACACGGCCAAGCCAGGGTCAACTTGGCCGTGTCTGGCATTTTTGGGGGGACACGGCCAAGGACACGGCCGTGTCCTCTGGGTGTGTCACCTTCTGCCTGATTTTTGCTTTTTCTTGCTTTGTTCTTTGGTTTTGCTCATCAGGTGAGACACGGCCAGAGGCTTGGCCGTGTCTCTTGGGCGTGTTAGCTACTGTTTCTTCATTTTTGCTCTGTTTTCCACTGTTTTGATCTTCCAAGGGTGTTTTTCCACCTAAACCTAAAACAAACACTTTAAACAAACTTTAAACAAAAATTAATCAAAACAATAACTAAAACAAACATAAAATCATACTAAAAACTAGTACAAAAATGGACTAAACAGCCAACAAAACTTTTATTTTGTTCTTGCTTGATTGATTCCACTTCCATCAGAGTCACTTCCAATTTGGCATTGTACCCATACTCTTGGATGAAGGCTTTGTACAGCAAATTTCAGTCGTTTTGAGTGTTCTCCTATAAGGTATTGAATCAGTTTTGCACAACAGGGCCTAATGAGAGCATGAAGTATCTTAGAGTTTAAGCTTTAGTAGCCCTAGTAGACTGCATGGCGGTAATGTATTGCTTGAAATGTAGATAAGGATTTTCAGTTCCATCAAATTTGGCAAAAGAAGGCATCTTGAATTTGTAAGGAACTTTTTCATCTTGTTCAAATAGCTCATCCACCTCTGACACTTCCTCAGATTTCAACTTCCTTTCAAACTTCTTTTCTAAATCAGTAATCATTTTTTCAAAACTAGAAGACTCGGTCTTCTCTCAGACCTTCTTCTCTTTCAACTTTTCTTATTGGTCTTGGAAGTACATATCCCAATCAGCATCATCCATTACTACCTTGTCTTCATCAGGAGCTATCTGTAACACCCCTTCCCAACCTACGAATAAGCCGGGGAGGAATGTCACATCAGGATGCGAGCTCTGGTTACAATGTCTTAATTAAGAATTCTTATGAAAAATTTTTCAAAAAATTGGGCGGAGTTTCCCCTAAAAAGTAGGTTCCCAAGTGTCAACAAAACTGGTTTTTCTGATTTTTGAAAACATTTTTACACAAACCAATGCGAACACAATCAGTCTCAATACACTCCCAATGAATCCCCATTATAACCTCAACTACAAACCTGCAAGAAAATTTCACTCTTCTACATCGTTTCTAAAGATCGCATATCATTTGCTAAGTTTCATTACCATACTATTGTTTATTCTCTTGTTACATACACCATAATACTTAATATGTTTAACAAACCTTTATAATAGATATAATGTACATGCCATACTACTATTTTATGTAAAAAATCCTACCCTATTCACCGCCGAGCTGGTGCTGGCCGCTGCAGAAATGCTGATCTTCTATTCACTACCTGCGAGTTAGACATATAACTCGCTGAGCAACTTATTGCCCAATGGGTACTTTAACCATTGCCGAATATAAATAGTGCAAGGAAGGTTGTTGAAACACATATAAAAGTAGAATACTACATAATTAAACTATTTTCATACAATCATCATATTTATATTTTCTAATTAAGTTAAGATTCACATTCTGTATGTAAACAACATGTAATATAACTTCATTATAATTACGAGTTAATCTGCTCCACTAGGTAATTATGAATACACCGATCTCAAAATGAGGCCTCGTATAGAGTTACGCGTGGTCTTGACCTCACACGACTAATTGCCATGGTCTTGGTCTCATACGATATGGAATATACAACATAACTGCGTGGTCTTGGTCTCACACGACTAGTTGCCATGATCTTGACCTCACATGATATAACCGCACGCGCGTAAGTAATATCCAGACTAAAGCCGTTAAGACAGTACTGCCGGTAGGATGGCATGCCAAACCCCCATTCCAGACCGGTTTTACCCATTTACCGAGTAGAGCATATATAACATTTCATATATACCCATTCACTTTGTATATATACCACATATTCTCCATGTATATACAATATATACTTACACAAATACCACTTATACTCACATATGTATCATATGTATTCACATATATACCATATACACGCATATATATACCATATATACACGTATTCCCTATGTATATACCTTATCTATATATTCACATGATAACGAACATGTATTCCATCACGTGACTTTTATCACGGTTATGAAATTCAGATTGATTTTCGCCTCTTTTCCATCTAATTTATTCTTCATATTCATACTTAAACTCAATACCAAAAATAAAATGATAAAACACCCACACCAAGTTTTTGACCAAGTTAATAATGAAAAATTACCATATGAACAATAAACTCTGGTTCTTGACCCAACTTGATCCTTGTTTTAGAAAATTTGTATAAAATAATCCACTTGGTTAAAAACTCAAAAATTTTTACAGAATTTAGTTTTGCATATTAAAATCATTCCTTTAAAATTTTATATCAAACTGGACATAAAATCTTGGTCAACTAATTCACCCAACCAGACTGCTCCAGTTGCTCTGCATCTTGGCAGCAGTTCTAAATTTTGTGAATTCCATAAATTAAATTCAATCAATGTGGTTCCAAATTATTTTTCTCAAATACTAGACTCACTAAAAAACAACATATCCAAAATTCAATTGGATATTAGTTTTCTACATTTTATTAAAAATCCAGAAAGATGGCTGTCTCAGTCAAGGTACCTGCTGGAGCCGGTCTAATAAAAATAATCTTTCCAAAATCATAACCATTCCAAATTCAACTCAACATATTTTTCAGTCATTCTAGACTCATTGAGACACAACATATCAAAAATTCAACTCAAGATAATGTTTCTATATTTAATTAAAAATCATACAAGTCACAGCATTTTACTAATTGTAAAACAGAAAAATTTCAAAAGGAGTTCAATGGTTAAAGTACCAAACCTTACTATTTCTTAGTCCTTCATCTATATCACTTCCTTTCCTTCCTTGTCTCCTTGATTTCCTATGAAATTTAACATCACATATACAAAGATAAGAACCCTAGGTATAGACATAGTCTTATCTTATGATTTTTCTAATGGTTGCTAGCTTATTTTCACCATTAAACACCATTATTTCTTTCATCAAATCCTTCAAATAATTATTTCTTGAATTTTCTCCAAATCTAGCTACATGAACCCTAATTTCAATCTCTTAAATTAACCATTAATCCATGAAATTAAAACTAGAGATAGGTTTCTCTTACCTTATAATCTTGTTTGTCACCAAAATCTTCAACCAAAAGCCTTAAACTTTGGAAAAATCACCTCCTTCTTCCTTCTCTTATGGTTTGGACGAGTTCACCATGTAAGAGAGGGCTTTTATTTTCTTTCCTTAGCTTATTTTGATCCAAATGGCAGCCATAAGTGGTGAAAATATGTTGGTATAGATGTTGACTTCCAATTGGTACACCTTATAGCAAAAATGGCCACTTTTAATTGGTCCACTTGCCTTCTTCTTTTATCTATTTATTTGGGAAGCCATTAGGCTTCCTTTTATTCATATTTTGACCCCCTCAACTTTCTTGTGCTGTAATTTTATAGTCTAAGGTGTGAAAATATCAAAATACCCTCCAGCGATTAATCAATTGTAACTTTTAAACTGTGCGTTTTCGGGAAAAATTGAAACCCACGGTTATGACCCGATTAATCTCGAGAATATTCTTTCGGGGGTCGGATATGGGCACTATTAAGAACTTCTGACACTTAATTTTTAAGTTTACATAGTTGCCCCTAACTTTTGAGAAATTTTCACTTAGGTCTCGTCAGCTCCACTGTGTACACCAATTTCATATTTGACTATCCCGAGCCTCTATTTGACCTCTCGTTCATGTCCTCCTTGCCTATTACTCGACTATCTAGGCTTTGGGATGTGACACTATCTCTGTTATCTTGGCCTTTCCCTTGTCCTTTTGCTTCATGTTACTAGCAGATGCTTCAACATTGTTGTCCTCTAGCAGTGAAAGTAGTTGGCTTCTCACAGTCTTATCCAAGGCCCCCTTTAGTTCTTCCATCTTGGAGTTGAGGGCGTCATTTATCATCATTTGAATTTGCTCAGGATCCATTGCGTTTGATGTGAAACTGATTGAATTCTCACTGGATTCTAAGTCATAGGTGGGGTTGTTGTAAGCCCTTGAACTGTTGTACTCCAGTTCTATGTCCAAAAAAGGATTAATGTGAATGTAATGCAATGCACACATGTGGAGCAAGCAGACAAACAAAGAAACAAAAAAGTAAAGTCGGGACATCTCTTCCAACCTTATATCTTCCATACAAAAGTGACTAGTCTCTTTTTCTAGATATAATGATCAATAAAATATCAGCAGGGGATATTTTATTTTCGATAGATGCACTCAGACAGATTAACTAATAGTTGTATTTTCAAATAAAAATTAGCCCATGATAATTTCTATTAATTAAGCCTTAATCCGTTAGGTCAACTAAAGAATAACTTTTATGCTCTATTGTGGATTAAGACTAAATTAAAGGGTTTATCATAAATAGATTTCTTATTTGGGAAACAACTAATGATTCATGCCACAAACAAGCCCATGATTAACAATTCTTGGTATAAGTTAGGCCCACAATTAATTTTTAGTATTCCATAATTGACCTAACTAAATGTAAGCCCAATTAAGAAAAAGTTTTTAGTAAAAATAGTTGACCCATTATAAAATAGTTTGTAAGCCCATTTGAATTTGGGTCACAAAAATAGTTTGTATCAAAGCCCATTATAAAAAGATTTGTTTAAAAATAGATTTTGGGCTATGAGGTGAAAAAAAGAATTTTTTTTGACCCATCTTTAAAAGCTTTTATGTCCAAATACCATCTTGAAAAGATTGAAAATATAAATTTGGTTTTTTAGGTTTAAAGGAATAAAGCTATTTTGAGCTTACAATATAATCAAGTCATATTAGAAAAAAGAACAAATCAAATAAGCGATGGTTCAAACCAAGATATATCAATCATAGTCAAACAACAAGCATTTGGGTAAAACCCTAAGAAAAGTAACTATGCCAATTATATGAGCTTTAGTCTTTGGGTTGAAAAGTTTAAGCTCCCATAGCAAGTATATACCGAAAGGTACGAGGCTATGAGTGGTTATGCCATGCTCAATCTCCATACCTTGAGTAAAAGTATGGTATTCCTTATATAACATAACATGGGTAACACGAGTATCCTAACTCACACACACAATGTGATCTAAATGATGCAATTGAAAATATTATAATAAGAAAGAATAAAATAATATAAAGACCAATAGAATCAACTTCTCTTATCCCAGTGGAATTGCCACTGTGAGTGGAGATTTTTGCCCCTGCTCCCATATGGAATGGTTCTTGTAACTTTGGCACCGTTAACCTCAGGGCCTTAGAGAACACGGGCCTAAACTCAGAGAAAATGGAGTCACCACCTAGATGGGCCACAAATATAAAAAGGGGTGGATGACTCAATTCCTAAAGAATCTCCAACCCCCTAATGGGTTCAAAAAGTTCGGTACGCATTGGGAAGGTGAGAATGACCCAGCACCCCCATAGCACTAGATTTATTGGAACCGTCCTCCTTTTCAGGTTTAAATATTATTAAATTCTTAAGCATTATAATATTAACCATACTACATGCAATAGAAATAAAGAAATATTCATTAAAATCAAGAAAGTCCAAGCCAACAAAATGGGCACCTGTACAAAACGGAAGCATGCCCTTACAATAATGTCCAATGTCCACAAAGAAAGTAAAATGAATAAAATAGGACACCGATAATAGGTGGAAACATTTCCATTACAATAGTTCCAAAAACCTTAAAATAAATTAAATTACATAAACTAAATAAATAAGGCATCCATACTAGATGAAAACATGCCTTTTACAATTTCCTTTAAAAATGCATATAAATCTAAGTAAAAGAATAAAGCAAGGAAAATAATACAACACATATGAAAATAATTGAATAGTTAAAAAGAAAATAAACAAACACATCTTAATATTATCCCATTAAGGAAATATAGGGCACGACAATACGAGTCGCGCCCTTCAGTGGTCCCGCTAGCTAGTTAGTGGGCGGGGGTCAAAGGCAGTGCCCCCGAAAGGTAAACGGTTTAAAAGGTAGAGTTTTGTCATGGAATTAGGGTTTGGTTATGGTATTTAAGGTTTTGGATTAAGGTTTTAAGAATTAGGGTTATGGCTACTGGATGAAGTTTCGGGTTTTGGAATTTAGTATTTTGGATTAGGTTTTTAGGTTTTAGGGTTTAAGCAATTAGGGTTTTAGAATTAGGGTTTTGGACTGTGGGATTAAAGTTAAGGTTTTGAATGCTAATAATAAATTTATAAAACTAAACACAAGTGACATCGAGTTTAATGAATCGATCAAAAGTTGCAATTTAAAAAGAATGAAAGAACCAAATAAAAATTAAACTAATCAACCAAGACAATTAACTTTAAATTATGGAATCAAACCTGTGTTGTTGGCTCCTCCAAGGTAGGTTTACTGGACTAAACTTAAGTGCACAATTGCTAGCTGAGAAGCCTGGATCAAGTGAAGTCTTGACTGGTGCCTTTGGTAATCCGAGAGACAAGCTACTGCCTCTCCTTCCCCTCTTACTTCTGTATGCTTCGCTTTATGGTCGTTGTTTTTCCTTAAGGTTCTGTCGCTTTTTCTCAATCCCTTCTTTTTTTATCTGAATAAAAATGGCTTTTATTTATAAGTTTCTCCTAGGGAACTCGGTTCATCCCTTCTTTTCTAAAGTTTATTTGAGTTTTACCCCCAATCAATAAAGCATTTCATATGATTTTAGGCTACAACTAGGCATAGAGCCTGCCCATGTCGAATTAGCCTTGAACCGAATCAAATTCTAACCACATTGGCCCGATTTAAACTGAATCGAATCAATCCAAATATTAAATAATTATACTTCATTTAGTTTATGCCTTGTTATTGGACTTGTGAACACTCGAATTTTGAGGCTCGAAAAGCTGATTTTCTCAGACTACCGAAAACCGGGCCGGACCGGACGTCCCCGGTAAAGTTCATCGGAAATATATCAATATGGTACTTGAAATGTCCGGGACGACGTGAGGATCACGGATATGGTCCCGGAATAATTTTTGGAGGTCTCTAGCTCCCGAAAAATCAGTTTGAGCGAAAACCGGACGAACCCGGCGGCCCAGCCGCCGTGAACCCAACGGCCCAGCCGCCAAACTTGGCGGCTCAGCCGCCGTGAACCCAGCGGCTCGGCCGCCAAAACCGGCAGCTCAGCCGCCGTGGACGGCTGCCCGGCCGCCGTCCAGCCCGTTTTTGCCTATAAATAGGCTTCAGATTTTCAGAAAAGGGGTTGGACTGGTCTGGGTGGGCCTCATGCTGTCGAATTCTTTTCACGCTTAAAAACGATTAAGAACTTTTATTTGCATAAATCTAACCGTGTGCTGCAGGAAACAATCTGTAATCAAGAATCATAATCCCCGGTTCAAGAAAACGAGATCTGGAACTTCGAAGCGGGAAAATCCTAAGCAAGGTAATATTCTAATCCATCATTTGTCAATTTAAGCATATCATAAGCATTCTATCTTCTTCTCAATTTCTTCTCGGTCAAAGACCTAATCCTTTTAGGTCTAAGGCCTAATGGACTAATCAATCAGCCTCTTTGGCACAAAGACTTAAATTACATCTTTTTGGTACAAAGTACCTACATTTCACAATTAAAATCAATCTGTTGGCACGGAGCCTAAATTACACCATTTTGGTACGAAGTACCTAAAATTTCACAATTTAGCACTAAGTGCTGAAATTCACATTTTTGGCATGGAGCCCAACGACACTTGGCCAAAGGCCCAAAATTTGCACTCTCTTGGTACAAAGTACCTAAAATTGGAGAATTTAGCACTAAGTGCTAAATCTCACATCTTTGGCATGAAGCCCGACAACACTTGGCCAAAGGCCTAAATTGCACTCTTTTGGTACAAAGTACCTAAAATTGCACCATTTAGCACTAAGTGCTAAATTTCACAACTCTGGCATGAAGCCCGACTCAATTAAAATCAACCTTTGGCACGGAGCCTAAATTCCACTCTTTTGGTACAAAGTACCTAAATCTCACATTTTTGGCATGAAGCCCGACAATGCACGAAGCATACACACACACATGCATGAAGCATAATTTTCATCGCCTTTAAATAGGCTTTTCCGAACTACATGGGCTTTGATCTCCTATTCAAACGGGAGTATGTAGGCATGTTTGGGATTCACCCCAAATAGCAAGTCCACAAACTACCAACAATCTTTTTGTCTTTAAATTTGTTCCATTTTTGCAAGTTAATCAAAAGCATGACATAGTCCCCGAATCCTCCTTGGGTTCGCAGACTAGAAGCCTTTACATTGGATGCATTATTGGAGTCAAACAAGGGTTTTCTTAGTTTTTCCCTTCGAACAAAATAAACTGAGTGGCGACTCCCGACAACGAGTGGACGCCCGCCCGGATCCTTTCCGGGCGGAAACCGAGGTTCACAGACTGGCGACTCCACTGGGGACTATAAAAACCATTTATGGGATCCTAGTGGACTACTATTGATTATTTGATTAACTTGCCACGGGAGACCATAAAAATAATTTATGGGATCCTAGTAGGCTACTATTGCTTATTTGACTAATTTGCCCTTCTTTAGGGTGTTTTTACTCATTTTGCAGGGTACCTTAGCAATATATATCCTTCCTTTAAGGATATTGGACTGAAGATTGAAGAAAGGAATCTTTTTCCTTGGATGAATCTCTTGTTTGGCTAAATGTGCATTTGTTTTGTCATTCAGAGAATCTTTTTCTCTTGCATATATGGGGGAATCCTTTTCCTCCATTGCATAAAAAATTGTTTTCAAATGAATTTCTTCTCTTTCTGTTCAAAGTTCTGAGTCTGGATAGCAAGTAGTGCTGACCGGCAGGTCTCCTTGATTATGCCGGCGGACAGCCAAAGCGTCCTCCCTGTTGTCGCAAACCATTCCAATCCTTTTGGAGTGGCCTATGAGTAATCGTACTGTTGGACCCACGCGAAACTCCTTGTTTCACATGTGGTTAGGTATATCTTACTCAAGACTCAAGGGTCCCTATTATAAGCCGATTCTCTATTTTTCATGTGCCAATAGAACCTTCCCTTAGGTTGTATGTACCCCATGATAGTGCCACATTCCGTTAAAATGAATTGTGATGTGATAAGGTGCATTCATGCAACATAACAACACGGTTTTGGGGAAAATCTTTTGATATGTGCAAGTGGACCAAGAGTTTTCCTACCCTACACACTACCCTGATCCTTTACCCTTGACCTTTTCACGTATCCACCATCCGTGTGCCGTCACCTACACAAACTACACCAACTCCAACTGGGCAATCACCCACAAGCTCTACCACTCCAACTTCACCAACCACTCCAATTCCTGAAATGGCTACAATTGAACAGATCAAGGCCTTGTTAGATGGACAGGCTAAGGAAATTGAAGCTAGGATGCAAGAAAAAATTGATGAAGCTTTAGCCGCCCAGAGGGTAGCCATCTTGGCTGAATTAGGAGGAGCACCAAAGATAGTCCCTACTCTTGGAAATTTAGGGAAGGAACCTATTGTGGGACAAACTAGTACCCCCCATGACTGCTCAGAATACCCCTGTCATCAATTTAGAGGATCCACCCTCTAAGAATGTCACTGAAATTGATGAACTGAAAAGAAAACTTGAATTGCTGGAAAGGTCAATCACTGCCATGAAAACTCATAAAGAGGTGGTAGACATGGATTCTTTATCCTTGTTTCCCCAAGCTAGATTGCCTCCAAAATTCAAGATGCCTGGGATGGACAGATTTGATGGGACTACTTGCCCTAAAACTCACCTCAAGATGTATGTGGAGGCATTAAGTCCTTGGGGTTTAAATGATGAGCTCTTTGCTCAATTATTCCAACAATCTTTGACTGGTGCTGCCCTCAGGTGGTTTGTAAGCCTGGACCATGCCAAGATTAAGACCTGGGAAGACATCTGCAATGCATTTAACTCTCAATACCACTATAATATTGAGGTGGATGTCACCAGAAGGGAACTTGAGACTACCATGCAGAACAACAATGAACCCTTCTCCTCGTTCCTTATGAGGTGGAGGGCAAAGGCCGCCCAAATGATCAATCGCCCTTCAGAACAAGAGCAGATTGATATCATAATCAGAAATTTGATGCCTACATATCAAGCCCAACTGCAAACCCAATACCTACCTACTTTCAAATCGCTCATTGCGACTGCAACCAAGGTAGAAGATCTGATACAATTGGGTAAGATAGTAGATGAAGAAGCTATCTCAAAGTATAAAAAACAAGGCCAAGCTGCTTCCTCAAGTAAGGCTAATGAAGTGGCCAATATTGCCCCTGCGAATCCTTTACGTGTGGGCAATCTTGGGCAAAGAAATCAGCCAAGAAGGCAATATACCGACATTGGAATGCCCCTTCATCTGGTGTTTAAAAAGGCTGTGGAAGGAAAATATTTGAAGCCTTTGGACCCAAGGCCTCCTCCAAACCCATTACCCTCCAATTACAGGGCCAATGAGTACTGTGAGTACCACCAAGGAAATGGACACAGAACAGATGCTTGCTGGACTTTGAAAAACCGCATCCAGGATTTGGTGGATAGTGGTGACATCATTCCTCTCAGGAGGCAACCAAACATTAACACTAACCCCTTGCCCAATCATTCCATCAATGCCATCACTGTGGAAGATTTCATGCAGCCTAGTCTCTTTGATAAGGTTGCTATGGTAACTAATTTTGAAGACAAAAGGGGCTTCACCAAGCTGATCAAGACCACAGATGGACCACTGATGAACTGGTATGCCGAGGAGGGACAAGCTGCTGTAGTCAAACCTAGTCTTGTGTCACACCCTGAACCCGAGTCTTGTACTAAGTCAAATCCTGAGTCAAACACCGAGTCAGAGTCTAGTTCTGAGTCCTCTGTAGCTTCAGATTTAGAGAACCCAAATGTCACATTTAATGTAATCTTGGAGAATGACTCCACCATTATCAATGAAACTCTTCAAATTCTTGGTTACCCTGTGTCTTTTGCTTTCCAAGTATTATCTAGCAAAAATGATATAAATGAAATAAAAGAAATAAATGAAAAGATAATAATTGGCAAAGAAAATGACCATACATACATTGCATGTGATTGTGTGAATAAGGAACAGGTTCTTGAGTGCATCAGAAAGTATGCCGACTGCTTCATGTGGAAGACAAGTGATATCACGGGAATAGACCCAGCCATAGCAGTTCACAAGATTCCGCTATACCCCGATGCGAAGCCGGTTAAGCAGAAATTGAGAAGGATGAAGCCAGAATGGTCTTTGAAGATTAAAAAAGAGGTTGCTAAGCAACTGGACAATAAGTTCATAGAACCAATTGCCTACCCTTCCTGGTTAGCAAACATTGTACCGGTCCCGAAGAAAGACGGAAAGGTCAGGATGTGTGTTGACTACAGAGATCTGAGTAAAGCTTGTCCCAAGGACGATTTCCCGCTACCACACATCGATTTGCTAATAGACGGGATGGCAATGACAATCTTTCATGACATGATTTACAAAGAAGTAAAAGTGTATGTTGATGATATGATTGTCAAGTCAAAATCTCCAGAAGAGCACGTCTAAGCACTTGAGAAGTTCTTCCTTAGACTTTGCAAGTACAATTTAAAGCTTAAATCCTGCAAAGTGACTCTTTGGTGTAACATCAGGCCAATTTGGGATATTATTGGTCCACCATGAACACAGACTGTGTGGCATTTGTGCAAGGATGTCATCAGTGCCAAATATTTGCTAAGCTACAGAAGCAACCTCCTGTTGCCCTGAATCCAATCACTTCTCTATGGCCCTTCGCTACTTTGGGAATTGATATAATTGGTAAAATACACCCAAAAGCCTCGAATGGACATCAGCTTATCTTGGTAGCAGTGGATTACTTCACAAAGTGGGTTTAAGCAGCTTCCTATGCAGAATTAGACGCCAAAAAGGCAGCACAGTTTGTCCGAACCAACATCCTTTGTCGGTACGGAATGCCATTTGAAATTATCACTGATAATGGAACTCATTTCCAAGCAGAATTTGCTAAACTCTTGCAGGATAAGAAAATCCAACATCATAAGTTCTCTCCTTATAGACCCCAAACAAATGGAGCTGTAGAAGCAGCGAACAAGTCTATAAAGGTGATCATACAGAAAATGATCAAGGAACATAGGCGTTGGCATGAGAAGTTACCACTGGCTTTGTGAGGAAACAGAACATCAGTTAGAACTCCTACTGGGGCAACCCCGTATTCACTGGTATACGGAATGAAAGCAGTACTCCCCATTGAACTGGAAGTTCAATCGGCGAGGATAATTCAAGAAAGTCAGATAAATGAAGCTGAATGGATCAGCAATTATCATCATCAATTGTTGAGTTTGGATGAAAAAAGACTTCAAGCTCTACATCAGATTCAAAGGTATCAGAGGCGAATGGCCAGACATTTCAACAAAAAGGTCAAAGATCGAAAGTTGGAAGAAGGTTGTTTGGTTTTGAAAGAGATCAGAATGCCTGTTACAGATCCTCGTGGGAAGTTTCGTCCTCATTGGGCGGGACCCTACATTTTGAAGAAAATACTTTCCGGCGGAGCCGTCATCTTGTCTGATTTGGATGGTCTGGAGTTCACAAACCCATGCAATCTGGATCAACTAAAGAAATATTATGTATGATCATGCATTGTAATGAACTACATTAGACCTGATTCTCGCAAACTAATTCGAGATATGTAGGCAGTTCTCCTTGAGCACGGTCTAAATTTTAATAAAAATCATTCATTTTTCTTTTGCCAACATAAAAAAAAAAACAACAACAACAAACAACAAAAAAATCCCGCTAAGTCGAAAACCCACAAAGGGCGGCTTAGGCAATAGTGGGGCCCGCTAAGTCGAAAACCCGCAAAGGGCGGCTTAGGCAAGAATGGGTAAGAGCTCGCTAAGTTGAAAATCCGAAAGGACGGCTTAGGCAAAAATTAGAGCAAATAAATAAAGTAGATAATGCTTGGAAAGCAAATTAAAGGGTCCTTCATTCAAAAAAGAGTCATTCATCCCAAGAAGAGTCATTCATTCCCAAGGGAGTCATTTATTCAAAAAGAGTCATTCCTTTCATAAAGTACCAAAAACCAACAAAAAAGAGTCAGACCATAAGTCCAAAACGTCAAAAAAAAAAAGTCAACCCTAGAGTCTGCAGAGTCTGCAGCGTCTGCCTTCTCCTCGTTAAGAGGAACCACCTCATTTCCCTCCAGCTCCTGCAGCAATGCAAGCCTCCTTGGCTTTTCAAGTGGCCAAACTTCAGCTATAAACCGAGTTCTGTACTCAGGAGTAGTCTGAATAAGGGAAGGCTCTATAAAAGGCCTGATCATCTGATGGTTCCTAACCCAAGTTTGAAGAACAGTTCGAGTAACTCCGGAAATAATTTGGGGGCAACTTCAGAAAAATTCAAGTTCCTTCCCCAGTAGAGTTGGACTTCCTAGAGGATTATTTCTAAGTTCTTTACTAGAAATAATTACTGATGGCTTGAGCTTGAGGCCTTGTAAAGTTGAAAAGCCTCTGAAAAGACCCCACATAGCCAATTTGAACGTCATGCCTTACAAAGGGGGCATTTGAGTCACATCCAATGATTGAGCAGAATTCCTCAAAAAGAGGACACATCTCGTCCATCCGGGCACCGAACCTGAAGACATGAGCTTGTGGATTCCAAAATCTGATACAAGCGTGCAAGAAACCCCAATCCCCAGCTGCGCCTCTAAGAGTAGCATCAGCTCACAACCCGAGTAGCAACAACTTTCAATCCATATCTTTCCATATTGATCCTTTCAACCTTATGGAGACTCTTGGTCCAGTTGTTCATACAACGGTTTAAAAAAAATGCCTTTTTGAAAAAATAGAAGAGGACATCATGCATACATATGTACTGTTTGTGCTTAACAAAAGTGCAGGTACAGAAAAATTAGAAATGTTGCAAGCGATCTAGAAGTGCCAAAAGGCGTATCTTTTACCCCTCGCTCAAAATTCGCTCTTCAGAAGCCACTGGGCCCCATAAATCATTTTTATGGACCCCAGTGGGGGGCAATTGTGAACACTCGAATTTTGAGGCTCGGGAAGCTGATTTTCTCAGACTACCGAAAATCGGGCCGGACCGGACGTCCCCGGTAAAGTTCACCGGAAATATATCAATATGGTACTTGAAATTTCCGGGACGACGTGAGGATCACGGATATGGTCCCAGAATAATTTTTGGAGGTCTCTAGCTCCCGAAAAATCAGTTTGAGCGAAAACCGGACGAAACCGGCGGCCCAGCCACCAAACTCGGCGGCTCAGCCGCCGTGAACCCAACGGCCTAGCCGCCAAACTTGGCGGCTCAGCCCGTTTTTGCCTATAAATAGGCTTCAGATTTTCAGAAAAGGGGTTGGACTGGTCCGGGTGGGCCTCATGCTGTCGAATTCTTTTCACGCTTAAAAACGATTAAGAACTTTTATTTGCATAAATCTAACCGTGTGCTGCAGGAAACAATCTGTAATCAAGAATCATAATCCCCAGTTCAAGAAAACGAGATCTGGAACTTCGAAGCGGGAAAATCCTAAGCAAGGTAATATTCTAATCCATCATTTGTCAATTTAAGCATATCATAAGCATTCTATCTTCTTCTCAATTTCTTCTCGGTCAAAGACCTAATCCTTTTAGGTCTAAGGCCTAATGGACTAATCAATCAGCCTCTTTGGCACAAAGACTTAAATTACATCTTTTTGGTACAAAGTACCTACATTTCACAATTAAAATCAATCTGTTGGCACGGAGCCTAAATTACACCATTTTGGTACGAAGTACCTAAAATTTCAAAATTTAGCACTAAGTGCTGAAATTCACATTTTTGGCATGGAGCCCAACCACACTTGGCCAAAGGCCCAAAATTTGCACTCTTTTGGTACAAAGTACCTAAAATTGGAGAATTTAGCACTAAGTGCTAAATCTCACATCTTTGGCATGAAGCCCGACAACACTTGGCCAAAGGCCTAAATTGCACTCTTTTGGTACAAAGTACCTAAAATTGCACCATTTAGCACTAAGTGCTAAATTTCACAACTCTGGCATGAAGCCCGACTCAATTAAAATCAACCTTTGGCACGGAGCCTAAATTCCACTCTTTTGGTACAAAGTACCTAAATCTCACATCTTTGGCATGAAGCCCGACAATGCACGAAGCATACACACACACATGCATGAAGCATAATTTTCATCGCCTTTAAATAGGCTTTTCCGAACTACATGGGCTTTGATCTCCTATTCAAACGGGAGTATGTAGGCATGTTTGGGATTCACCCCAAATAGCAAGTCCACAAACTACCAACAATCTTTTTGTCTTTAAATTTGTTCCATTTTTGCAAGTTAATCAAAAGCATGACATAGTCCCCGAATCCTCCTTGGGTTCGCAGACTAGAAGCCTTTACATTGGATGCATTATTGGAGTCAAACAAGGGTTTTCTTAGTTTTTCCCTTCGAACAAAATAAACTGAGTGGCGACTCCCGACAACGAGTGAACTTTCGCCCGGATCCTTTTCGGGCGGAAAAATCGAGGTTCACAGGACTCAAACTTGATCCAACCTTTAATGAAAACCAATTTTTGACTGGTACCAAAATTAAGGGTCTACAGATTTGATATCACTTTTTGCAATTATGTAATTTATTTTACCCTATTAGTTAGATATTCAAATTGGTGCATATAAAATAATTTTATTATTAATTCTATCCTATTAAATTGGGAATGACTAGAAAATATAATGCCAGCATGCACAAGATCACTCATGTTGCCAGTAAGACCTTTCAAGTTTTCTAATTGATAATTTTCTCTCATGTTAGCCCTAATTGTTGCCTAGTGGACTACTCTAATTTTTTTTTCTAGGCTAACCTTTTGGGTTTTCAATCTAATGAGCTTCCTTTTTTTAAAAAAAAAAATAAACATAGAACCTCTTCAGCTGGTCAATGTTTATTGGTTCGCTGAACTCGTTCCCATCAATGTCCGACAATTTAATTGCACCTTTTTTCATCACTTCTTTTACAACATAGGGTCCTTCCCAGCTTGTCCTAAATTTCCCCCTTGGATCAAGAACATTTGCTTTACACTATTTTAGCACTAGATTGCCTGCTTTAAGTCTTCTAGTATGGACCCTTTTGTTATAAGCCCAAGCTCTCTTTCTCTAGTATAGTTGATGGTGGCATAAAGATTTTAAGCTCTTTTCTTGCAACAAAGCCAGTTATGTATATCTCCTTACTATCCATTCTATATCAGGCAATTCTACTTCCAAGACCACCCTTAGTGAGTTGATATCAATCTCAATAGGCAACACTACTTCCATTTCATAGACCAAAGAGAACAACATCATTCCGATCGGAGTTCGCACACTTGTTCTATACCCCCATAAAGCGAATGGGAGCATCTTTGAACAATCCCTATACATCTTGCTCATTTTAGTAAGAATATGCTTAATCATCTTGTTGGCCATTTCTATTGCAACATTAGCTTTTAGTCTGTATGTTGAGGATCGATGATGACTGATCCGATACTTGGCAAACAAATTCCTTATAGCTCCCTGGAATTGTACCCCCATTATCCGATACTATACTGTGTGGAACTTTATACATGTAGATGAGGTTTCTTTCAATAAATTGAACCATTTATCTTGCTCCTAATTTATTGAAAGATTTTACTTCAACCCATTTGAAAAGTAGTCACTGCTACCACTATATACCGGTGACCATTTGAAGCTATCAGATGTATTTTCCCAATAATGTCTATTCCCCATGTTGCGAACGGCCAGGGTAAAGACATAGAATGTAATTCCTCAGGAGGCAAATGATTCAAGTTTCCATATAGCTGACATTGTTGACATTTCCACACAAAATCAATACAATCTTTTTCGATGGTCAACCGATAGTAGCCTTGTCTGATTATCTTCTTAATCATGGCTAAGCCATTTATGTGGGGAGCACAAGTTTCTGTATATATTTTTGACATGATCTATCCAACTTCAAACTTCCTCAAACATTTTAAATGCACCCCGTCAGGCCATCTTTGATACAATTCTCTTTGGAAGGTAATGTATTGCAAAGACCATCACCTTATTGCCCTTATTTCTTCTCTTGTTGCCCCCAACAGGTACTCCTTATTTTCTAAGAATCACCTTATAGTTTCATACCATGCATCATGGTCCATATCAGTTTCTATAACTATTTCATACTTATAGCAAAGAGTTGTTGAACTAGTCAAAACCATATGTTTAAGGAATAATTTTACAGGATCCTCCCATACCGAAGCCAATGTGGCTAAGGCATTGGTCATCCGGTTTTCTTCCCTTGGCAGGTGTAGGAACCTACAATCCTTGAAGTTCCTTCTCATCACAATTAAGTAGTCATGGTACAACTTTAGTTTTTCTTCCTTTAGCTCCCATTCTCCATTCAATTGGGATACCACTAGCAATGAGTTGTAAAAAGCTACACTCTATCGACCCTCATCACTATCAAGGTTTCTAAACTAAAGATACAAGCTTCATACTCCACCATATTGTTGGTTACCTTGAATTTTAGTTTCTCAGACAAAGGGATGAGTTCTCCTTCGGGTGATTCTAATATTACTCCTAATCGAGCTCCTCTTTTATTAACTATGCCATCAAAATACTTCTTCTATTCTTATACGACTATGGACTCCAAATGCTCATATGGGAATTCAAAAGTTACTTCTTCACTATCAGGTAGTGGGTGTTGAGCTAGGAATTCTACTACTGCTCTGCCCATAATGGTCTTCCTGGTTATATATTCGATCTCAAATTGTTCTAGGATTATCAACCACTGACCATATTTTCCAATCAATGAGGGTGTCTCTCTTAAATATTTCATTGGATCCAACCTGAAAATCGCTTGCACACTATAAGATTATTGAAAGTAATGCTACAACTTCTTAGATGACCAAACCATGCCAATAAAAGTGTTTTCAATGATATTATACTTTACCTCATAAGGTAGGAGTTTTGTACTTAAGTAGTAGATTGCATATTTAACTCTTGATTCATCTGCTTGAGCTAGCATTACTCCTATTTAACTCCTTCTTCTACTGCTAAGTGCAGTATCAAAGGTCTACCGGGCTTGGGCGGTTTAAGGACAAGTGGATTCAACAAATATTCTTTTATGCACTCAAAAGCCTTCTGACATGCATTATTCCATTCTATTGGTTGGTTTTTCTTGAGCAGCTTAAAGATGGGTTCACAAATGGTTGTGAGTTTAGCAATAAACCTGCTTATGTATTGTCATCTTCCAATAAACCCTCTGACCTCCTTTTTCATTTTAGGGGCCTGCATATCGCTGATTGCCTTAACTTTATCAGGATCAATCTCAATGTCATTTGGGCTAATGACATGCCCCAACATCTTACTTGACGTAACTCCGAACACACACTTATTCAAGTTCAACCTAAGGTTATACTTGACTGCTCTTTCAAAGAAAATTTCCAAATTCTGGAAATGTTGCTCTTTTGTTTCTAACTTTACCATCATATCATCAACATACACTTCAACCTCTTTATGTTTCATATCATGGAACAAGGTGGTGGCCATTCTTTAGTAAGTTGCCCTAGCATTCTTTAATCCAAATGACATTACCCTATAGCAGAATATACCCTATGTAGTTATAAAAGCAGTTTTAGCTTTATCCTCTTGTGTAATTACCACTTAATTATTTTTGAAAAATCCATCTACAAATGAGTGTAGCATACTAGAGGTTGCACTATCGATTAGAACATCTATATGGGGCAAAGGGAAGTCATTCTTAGGGGAAGCCTTATTCAAGTCCCTGTAGTCAACATAAACCCTAATCCTTTCATCCTTCTTTGGTACGGGGATGATTTTGGCCAGCCAGTCGAGGTAATCTATCACTTCTAGGAACATTACCTATATCTGTTTGGTTACTTCTTCTTTTATCAATTTTTCCCATTCTGATCTTAGACGCCTCAACTTCTGCTTGATGGGCTTCATGTAAGTGTAGGTTGGAATCATGTGTTCAGTAATATCCCGATCAATCCCGAGCATATCCTTGAAAGACCAAGCAAAATCTTCATATTTTTTAAATATTTTTTCAAATCTCTCTCTCTCATTATGAGTAAGGTCAGATGTTATGCTAATATTTTTAGAATTTTTAGTTGTTCCCAAATTTAATGATTATGTGTTAACAAATTTAATATTAAAATGCTCATGTAATCACCATACAAATGTGTGCAACTATTAGGAAAAGCATCACGCAAGTAAGTAAAATTAGACTTTATTGCATTTATTTTGGAAAAGAAAAAAGTATCATCCTCATAAAGAGCAGACAAATAAAATCAATATCAATATCAATGTTCTCATCATAACTTATTGCAAGATTCTTAAATTGATCTTCAATAAGTGCATCAATCTCTTCTGGAGTCTTCATGACTTTTGGGCTAACTTTCGTCTTCTTCTCTAGGTCAGTTGGTGGTATGATCTCTTTCTTCACCCATTCAGTAAGCTTAGTAACATCAACAAAGATTCCAAACCTAATTATCTTCCCCATTAACATGACAGGCTCTAGTTTCCCTTGTAGCAGGTGTAGACCCTTAATTTTTTACCCGTTCCGGTCCAATATATTTTAATTAGTCCAAAATAATTTGTGTTGTCCAATATATTTTAGTTAGTCCAAAATAATTTTTATGGTATCTTAATTAATTTTAATAATTATTTTAGTAAAAATTGATAAAATGAATAAAAATTCAAAAATAATAAAAAATAAAAAATAACAAAAAAAATTAGCGACAGAAAAATCGGCGATGAAAAAATCGTGTCCGAAAGTCAGCGCGGGCCCGTGGGCATTTCACCCGCAGGAATTTCCTGCGGGAGAAATGGCCTACGAGCCCATTGGGCGCGTGCTGCAGCAGCCAGCTGCGGCAGATTTTTTTGTCAGCGCAGTTTTTCCGCAGCAGTTTTTTTTCGCCAGCGAAATTTTTCCGACGAAAATTTTTCGAAATCTAATACAATTAGGTTTCAGTTTCCTTTTCTTATTCAATAAAGATGCCGTGAATAATTAGGAATTAAGGATATAAAACTTCTATAAATATGGACTAAACAACACAAAAAAAAGGAGGCTGAAAATAAAAAATTGGACAGTAGATTGAAAAAGTGGATCCGAATCTGTGAAGGAAAGTAGTGGAACCAAGCTGATTTTTTGAGGAGCTGAAAATCAATTCAGCAATTGATCAAAGGTATCAACTGCCTTTGACCTTGTTCATCCAAGAAGCAATTTTTGGTGAAACTTACAAAATAAGGTTTGAATTCTTAATTTCTTTTGATTTTTTTCACAGTAGCTTAATCATCACTTTGTTTCTTTTAATTCAAAAATTTTAGGACCTCAATTCACTTTTTCTGAGGCTTAAACATCTTAAATCGTGGCTTTATTTTCTAAAAGTTTAAAGATATTAGTTTTATTTCTTCAAAACCCCAAAACTAAGATTTGCTTTCCAAATTATCAAAACTTTAAAAATATCTTTTTTTTTGCTTTATAAACTTTAAATCGTTGGTTTATTTTCATAGAATTCCATAAAATCTTCAATTGCTTTTTCCAAATCCTAAAAATAATGCATCACCGAAACCCTAAATTCTAAAACACTAAACTCAATTTCAACTTCTAAACCTAAAATAATAAACTATAACTCCTTTAAAACCTTAAACCGTAACTTTTTCTAAACCTTAATCCTTTAAAACATTAAAAACCATAAAAACATAAATATTTTAAATTTACACAGTAAGCTTGAAATCACCATTTAAAACCATGAATCAAAAGTATTTTAATGTGTCTAAAACCCGAGTTTCATGATTTCACCATTCAAACCTTAATTTGTTTAATCAAAGAGTCTTACCAACCTTTTAAAACATAAAACCTCAATCTATTTTAATTCCATAAAAAGTCACAGTAGCCTAATTTTATGAATTCCAAAACCTTAACACATGAGATAAAGAACCCTAAATGGAAACAATAGCTATAATTTGGATTTTTATTTACCTTATTTAATTCCATATTTGATCATGCTTTGATTTATTTCTTATGCTTTAATTTATTTAAATTCAATGCTTGGTTTATTTTATTTATCATGGATGGATGTTTATTTTTTATTGATATTTGGTACCTTTGATGAATGATTTATTTATTATGAATGGTTATTTACTTTTATCAATTTATTTAGATTTCCAAATATTGTAAGAGGTATGTTTCCACTTGGTGGGTACCTCATTAGTTAAACATCATGTAATTTAATTTGCTTTTCTATTTTAGAACCTATGTAAAGGGCATGATTCTACCTTTCAGTGGGTGTCCTATTTAGGCATGTGATGTGAGGACATGTTTCCATCTTCGAATGGGTGTCCATTTATTCATTTTATTTTGCTTGGACATTGCTTTGATTTTAATATAATGATGCTTTCTTTTTATTGTGTGTAATATGGATAATGTTGTTATATTTAAGAATTTTATAATATTAAGACTTGTAAAGGAGGCCGGTTCCAATGAACTAGGCGTTGTGGGGGTGCTGGGCCATTTCTCACCTTCCCCACATGTACCCAACTTTCCAAACCCATTAGGGGGTTGGGAATTCCTTAGGAATCGAGTCATCCACCCCTTTCTTTTTCCCGGCCGGTCCGGGTGGCGACTCCATTTTCTCCGGACTTAGGTCCATGTTCTCTAAGGCCCCGAGCCTAAACAGTGCTGAAGTCACAAGAACCATTCCACTAGGAGTGGGGGCGAAAATCCCCGCTCACAGTGGCAACTCCACTGGAGATAAGAGAAGTTGATTCTGTTGGTCTTTTTATTATTCTTTTCTTTCTTATAATGATATTATCCATTGCATCATATTAGATTGCACTGTGTGCATGAGTTAGGATGCTCGTGTTACCTGTGTTGTGTTATGTAAGGGATACTATACTTTCACTCAAGGTATGGACATCAAGGATGACATAACCACTCATAGCCTAGTACCATTTGGTATATACTTGCTATGGGAACCTAAGCCTTTTTACCCAAAGACTAAAGCTCATGTAATTGGCCTAGTTACTTTCCTTAGGTTTTACCCCATATGCATGTTGTTTGACTATGGTTAATTTATCTTGGCTTAAATCATGGCTTATTTGGTTTGTTCTTTTTCTAATATGACCTAAGTATATTGTAAGCTCAACTTTTCTTTAAAGTCCAAAAGACCAAAGTTATTTTCAAAAATTTTCAAGATGGCCTTTGGATATAAGACTTTTCTAAAAACAAATAAAAAATTCTTTGGCCATGGCCCAAATACTAAGCCCAAAATCCATTTTTCTAAAATCTTTCACAATGGGCTTAGAAACAAAACTATTTTCACCCAACCTTTTCTTACAAAGAGCTTACAAAAATATTTAGGTCAATTATGAAATACCAAAAATCAATTGTGGGCCTAGTTTACACTAAGAATAAATTAACCATGGGCTTTTTTTTGGCATGAATCATTAGTTACCTTTTTCAAGTGAGAAATATATCTATAATAAACCTCTTAATTTAGTTTTAATTTAATAGTTGGTTGAATGGATTAAAACCTAATTAATGGGAATTATCATTGATCGATTTCCATTTTCAAAAATGTAACTATTGGTTGAAACGTCCGAGGGAATTATTCGAAAACAAGATACCCCATGTTGGTATTTTGTTAACCATATACCTAGGAAAAGAGACTTGCCATTCGTGTGTGGATGTTATAAGATTGGAGGGAATGTCCTAATTATCTTTCTTCGTTGATTGTTCGTGCATACATGCATACATGCATACATTTGCATCTCATATCATTGATCCTCTCTGGTTCACAGCCCTGCATTACGAAAGTTCAAAAGCCTACAACAATCCAACCTACACCGAAGACGAGGTATCTAGCAATGACTCAATTACTTGCTCACCAAAAATAATGGATCCCGAAGAAATTCATAGAATGGTGGATGATGCCCTCAATGCCAAGAAGGAAGAAATAAAAGAGGCCATGGTCGAGACCATAAAGAATCAACTAGCTGCAATTTTAGGAAACAATGCCAAAGCATCTGCTAGTACTAAGAAAGTCAAGGGGAAGGCTAAAATTGATGAAGTAGCTTCTGATGATGATAAGGTGATCATTGATGATGATGATTGGGCTCAATACTACCAAGATATTCAATACAAAAAGGAGCCAAAGGTTGTTGAGAAGACAACTTTTGAAAAGACTAAAAATTCTGATGTTGAAAAAATGATCGTAGATTTAGAAAAGAAATTTGAGAAGAAACTAAAGACCGAAGAGATGTCCGAGATTGACAAATTATTTAAGCTAGATGAAGACATTCCATACAAATTCAAGATGCCATCCTTTGCTAGATATAATGGTACTGGAAATCCTCATCTCCATGTGAAGCAGTATATCAATGCTATGCAGTCTGCCAGAGCTACTAAGGCTCAAACTCTAAGGTACTTCATGCTTTCATTGGATCCTGTTGTCCAAAATTGGTTTAATACCTTAGATGATGGAACACAAAAGAATTGGGATTTGCTATACAAGGCCTTCATCCAGCAAAATGGGTATAATATCGAGTTGGAAGTTACCTTAATGGAAGTTGAGTCCATTAGGCAATGGCCAAATGAGAATTTTGTAGACTATGTGAAACGATGGAGAAATAAAGCCTCTTTGCTCAAAAAAAGGCCTGACAAATCCGATCAAATAAGGATGATCGTGAGAGGCGATCTGTCCAATCTCCATGAAAGGATGTCTCACACCCTTATAAGGGATTTCAAAGATCTTCTCCAAGCTGGTCTACAAATTGAAGAATGGGAAAGGGAGAATAATTGCTTTTCAATAAAAAGGAATGAGAAAGGGAAATACCATTCGGGCAATCAAAGAACACAAAAAGAAATTGATGTTAATGCCACTAGTCAAGGAGGAATGAGGCAGTTTTCAGAATTAGGGAAGCCCCTGTCTTGGGTTCTCAATAAGCTACAAAAGAAGGGATTGTTACAACCCTTGACTCCTCGTCCTTTGCCTAATCCTCTTCCACCTAACTTTGATACTAATGCATTTTGCTAGTTCCATCAAAGGCCTGGACATGAAACAGAAAATTGCATGACATTGAGGCATGAGATCCAGAATTTAATTGATAATGGCAACTTGCCTGATCCAGATAAGCCCAATACCAAAGGTAATCCATTTCCAAGGTTTAACAGGGTGCCACCACCAGCAGCCTTCATGGTAGGAAAAGGATTGGAAGAAGATTTTGTTTTATCATCCTTTCAAGATGGGGATATTGAAGATATGAAAGGAAAAGAAGCCTAACTCAATGAACTTTCCTTAGCTTGAATGTTGCTTTTCAATCTTACTTTCTTTAATATTTTAGAACTATTGTGTTTCTCAAATTTAAAGTTGCTTGAATAAATTACTTTCATCAATATTTTTGTTGGTCTTTGTTCATTTTGGTGCTCAACCAATGAGGAATCTAACTTTATAATTCATGAATTAATGCATCATGACTCGAATGACTTTACTAGGTGAGGGAATTGCTCTTAGCATTGAGTTGTGTATGCTTACTTAGAGAGGGCTCCTGCATAATTATCTTTGTTTAGGTCCTAGTCAATCTTAGAACATGCTTTGACAAACTTTCGAGGTGAAATTGAACTCTACTTATTTAAGGGAGAGATGATCTAGGCATTGTTTAACGAGCCAACAACTAGTATCCACCCTATTAAATATCAATCCCTAGTTGTCCCTTTGAGCATTCATAAAATTTTAGCTTTCTTTTCATTGACTTAAAAACCCAATAATCTACCCTGAGCTGTTGTGGTACTTTTGACAAGTCTTATGATCACTAAGATGAAGAGGCAAGAAGATCAATGAAAGAAATGAATATCATGAAGATAGTTGAAGTTCTCAAGAGTGGTTGAAGTTCTCAATACCATAAGGGTAGTTGAAGTTTCTTAATATCTCCAATATATCAAGACAACATCAACATCGGAGTAACAAATTATTTTTCCCTGTTAAAGAAGATTTATGTCACTCCTTTCATCCATTATTGGAAGCTCAAGTTAGTACAAACAAGACAACTCTTTTAGAGCTAGAACCAAACAAGAAAAAAAACAAAAGTAAAGAAAAAGAAAAGGAAAAAGAAAAGAAAATAAAGAAAATAAAAAGAAAATAAAACCTAAAAAGGCAGTTTAAAAAGCCAATTGAGTTCTCTTTTACCTAAGACAACAAAAGGCTTCCATTTGGTTTATAAGGACGGATTGACTTGAATTGGCCAACCCAACCAAAGATTCGATCAAAATCAAAGGAAAAAGAGAAAGACCACTTAGTTCTTGAAAGTTCTGTACTTAAAATTCCTACAAGGAAGAAGGACAAAATGATAAAATGCCCAAAGAAAGGGAAGAGTAAGGAAAATAAAGAGAAAGAAGAGGTAAAAGTAAGAAAAAGGAAAGAGGAAAGAAAAGGGAAAAGAAGAAAAGAAATGAATTTGAGTCTTAAACTTTTTGCAAGGGCAAAGACTGTCCTAATCAAGATCCAGATTAATGCTAAGAAGATATAGAAAGAATTTGGAGTCTAGCAAGATTGCTCCAAGATGCCTAAAATTCAAACAAGAAATTTGTAGTGTGAAGGTTTGTCCACTGTGTTACTTCAACTCCTATCTCAAAATGGCCTTCATTTAAACCCATGTCCCTCATAGACCCCATTTCAAGCCTATCAAAGACCTGTTGATCTCTCTTGGTAGGTAGAGTCTATTAGTGGAGATA
This sequence comes from Garcia nutans, assembly GCA_947685225.1. NCBI lineage: Eukaryota > Viridiplantae > Streptophyta > Magnoliopsida > Malpighiales > Euphorbiaceae > Garcia > Garcia nutans. The sequence goes on from CANTUV010000011.1 coordinate 39,467,756, forward strand.
GTTTGGATAAGCATGCATATGAGATAGACAATATTTAAACTCAAATGAGACCTTTGACCAAGTAATGTGTATGTGCCTATCTGAAGTGCAACAATTCTTGCTTAAATAGAAATGATTCCCGAGTTTAGTATGGTAACTAGGGTTGTCATGTTATAGATATGTTAATTTGGAAAAATCAAGTCCTGGGGTACATTGACATTAATTTGGCAAAGCCAACATTTGATTTCAAAATCAAAATTAAAAAAAAAAGTGTTTTGTCATACAAAGCCTTCAAGTTAAGGGAAGTATGTTGAACCTCCAAAGGACACAAGTTATGAAGAAACTATCAACTGACATGCTGAAACATAGTTTGAAAAAGGATGTTTCTTTGACTCTGCTGCTTAGGGTCTCCACCACTCATGAAGATAAAAGCCACAAATGCAAAAGCTTTCGATCATGCTAATGCAAGACTTGAACAAGAGTCAAAACGAAACCAATGAGAACACTTCTATTGATCACCTCGATTTATGAGTCAATGGAACAGCTGCAAGTATCATTAATGCATATCATGCATACATAAGCATATCACATCACACTTTCTTGTCTTGTGTTGTCTATTCCTTGTCAAAATGAATAGCAAGCAATCAAAAGAAGATATCAAATCAGGGGGGCATAGAAAGCCCATTACTTGTGAAAGCTCCAGTAATTTTGCAAAGAGAAGAAATGCGTGCTTGTGTAAAGAACTAAGACATCAATCAGAGTCCGCATAGAAAAATCATGGGTTTGAGACTACACAGGGGGTAAAGTTTCTCCTTTTCAATTTTTAAATTTATATATATAACATTTTCAAATTCACTTGCAAATATCTCGCCACGCAGGGGGAAAAGGAGAGGATATGAAGGCTAGCTAAAAAGGGCTGAATTTTTTGCAAAAGTGCAAAGGAAGAACAAAAAGAGAATGGAATAAAAAAGGGAAGAAAATTAGAATTCTCAAAAGAATGAAGATGCAAAAGAAAAAAGATCAATCCAGCTAAAAGAGCTGAAGCCAGGGTAAAGACCCGACCTTTAATGGATAAAGATCCATGTTTCAAGGGTAAAGACCCAATCTCCAAAGGATTAAGATCCATGTTCAAGGGTGAAGACCCGATCTCAAGGGATGAAGATCCATTTGCAATGGTGAAGACCCGATCTCAAAGGATGAAGATCCACTTACAAGGGTGAAGACCCAATCTCAAAGGATGAAGATCCACTTACAAAGGTGAAGACCCGATCTCAAAGGATGAAGATCCATATTTTCAAGGATGAAGACCCGATCTCAAAGGATGAAGATCCATTTACAAAGGGTGAAGACCCGATATCTAAGGATGAAGATCCATTTGTAAGGGTGAAGACCCGATCTCAAAGGATGGAGATCCATTTTTCAAGGGTAAAGACCCGATGTCAAAAGATGAAGATTCATTTTCAAGGATGAAGACCCGATCTCAAAGGATGAAGATCCATTTTAAGGGTGAAAAACCATAATGCGTAGAATAACTGGAGCAGTCAGATTTCTCAAATGATAAAAGGTCAGTCAAACTCAATCTCGGGTCCAAACACCCAAATTCAATTCAATCTCGGGTCCAAGCACCCAAATTCAATTAAATCTCGGGTCCAAGTACCCAATTCCAATTCAATATCGGGTCCAAGCACCCAAATTCAATTCAGTCTCGGTTCTAAATCCCCATTCTCGGATCCAAGTACCCATTCTCGAGTCCAGGTACCCAAATCAAATAAATTTCGGGTCTAAGTACCCAAATCAAATCAATTTCGAGTCCAAGCACCCATTCTCGGGTCCAAGTACCCAAATCAAATTAATTTTGGGTCCAAGTATCCAAATCAAATATAATCTCAGGTCCAAGTATCCAAATCAAATCCAATCTCAGGTCCAAGTACCCAATCTTAGGTCCAAGTACCCAAATCAAATCATTCTCGGGTCCAAGTACCCAATCTCGAGTCCAAGTACCCAAATCAAATCAATCTCGGGTCCAAGTACCCAATCCCAAGTCCACGTACCCAAATTCAATCAATCTCAAGTCCAAGTACCCGATCTCGGGTCCAAGTACCCAAATTAAATTCAATCTTATGTCCAAGTACCCAATCTCGGGTCCAAGTACCCAAATTTAATCAATCTCAGGTCCAAGTCCAAGTACTCAATCTCGGGTCCAAGTACCCAAATCAAATCAATCTCGGGTCCAAGTATCCAAATCAAATCAATTTCGGGTCCAAGTATCCAATTTAAATCAATCTCAGGTCCAAGTACCCAATCCCGAGTCCAAGTACCCAAATTCAATCAATCTCGGGTCCAAGTACCCAAACCAATTATAATCACCATCTCAAAAATTAAGTCTTATTGCTTTTCACTCTCTTTCACTAAAGTTTCAGATCATTCAAGCAGGGGGCAAACTGTAGACCCTTAATTTTTGACCCGGTCTGGTCCAATATATTTTAATTAGTCCAAAATAATTTTTTTATTGTCCAATATATTTTAGTTAGTCCAAAATAATTTTTATGGTATCTTAATTAATTTTAATATTTATTTTAGTAAAAAATAGTAAAATGAATAAAAATTCAAAAATAATAAAAAATAACAAAAAAATCGGCGACGAAAAAATTGACGACGAAAAAATCATCGCCGAAAGTCAGCGCGGGCCCGTGGGCATTTCGCTCGCACGAATTTTCTGCGGGCGAAATGGCCTACGGGCCCATTCCGCGCGCACAGATTTTTTCTCCAGCGTAGTTTTTCCGCAGCAGTTTTTTTTCTCCAGCGAAATTTTTTCGATGCAAATTTTCCGAAACCTAATACAATTAGGTTTCGGTTTCCTTTTCTTATTCAATAAAGATGCCGTGAATAATTAGGATTGAAGGATATAAAACTTCTATAAATATGGACTAAACAACACAAAAAAGGGAGGTCAAAAATCAAAAATTAGACAGTAGCTTGAAAAAGTGGATCCGAATCTGTGAAGGAAAGTAGTGGAACCAAGCTGATTTTTTGAGGAGCCGAAAATCAATTCAGCAATTGATCAAAGGTACCAACTGCCTTTGACCTTGTTCATCCAAGAAGCAATTTTTGGTGAAACTTACAAAATAAGGTTTGAATTCTTAATTTCTTTTTTTTTCACAGTAGCTTAATCATCACTTTGTTTCTTTTAATTCAAAAATCAATTCACTTTTTCTAAGGCTTAAACATCTTAAATCGTGGCTTTATTTTCTAAAAGTTTAAAGATATTAGTTTTATTTCTTCAAAACCCCAAAACTAAGATTTGCTTTCCAAATTATCAAAACTTCAAATTGTGTTCGGTTACTTTCCCAAAAGCGTTAAAAATATCTTTTTTTTGCTTTATAAACTTTAAATCGTTGGTTTATTTACATAAAATTCCATAAAATCTTCAATTACTTTTTCCAAATCCTAAAAATCTTGCATCACCGAAACCCTAAATTCTAAAACACTAAACTCAATTTCAACTTCTAAACCTAAAATAGTAAACTCTAACTCCTTTAAAACCTTAAACCCTAACTTTTCCTAAACCTTAATCCTTTAAAACATTAAAAACCATAAAAACATTAAGCTTGAAATCACCATTCAAAACCATGAATCAAAAGTATTTTAAAGTGTCTAAAACCCTAGTTTCATGATTTCACCATTCAAACCTTAATTTGTTTAATCAAAGAGTCTTACCAATCTTTTAAAACATAAAACCTCAATCTATTTTAATTCCATAAAAAAGTCACAGTAGCCTAATTTTATGAATTCCAAAACCTTAACACATGAGATAAAGAACCCTAAATGGAAACAATAGCTATAATTTGAATTTTTATTTACCTTATTCAATTCAATATTTGATCATGCTTTGATTTATTTCTTATGCTTTAATTTATTTAAATTCAATGCTTGGTTTATTTTATTTATCACGGATGGATGTTTACTTTTTATTGATATTTGGTACCTTTGATGAATGATTTATTTATTATGAATGGTTATTTACTTTTATCAATTTATTTAGATTTTCAAATATTGTAAGAGGTATGTTTCCACTTGGTGGGTACCTCATTAGTTAAACATCATGTAATTTAATTTGCTTTTCTATTTTAGAACCTATGTAAAGGGCATGTTTCTACCTTTCGGTGGGTGTCCTATTTAGGCATGTGATGTAAGGACATGTTTCCATCTTCGGATGGGTGTCCATTTATTTGTTTTGTTTTGCTTGGACATTGCTTTGATATTAATATAATGATGCTTTCTTTTTATTGTGTATAATATGGATAATGTTGTTATATATAAGAATTTTATAATATTAAGACCTGTAAAGGAGGCCGGTTCCAATGAACTGGGCGTTGTGGGGGTGCTGGGCCATTTCTCACCTTCCCCACACGTACCCAACTTTCCGAACCAATTAGGGGGTTAATGATTTCTTAGGAATCGAGTCATCCACCCCTTTCTTTTTCTCGGCCCATCCAGGTGTCGACTCCATTTTCTCCGGACTTAGGTCCGTGTTCTCTAAGGCCCCGAGCCTAAACAATGCCGAAGTCGCAAGAACCATTCCACCGGGAGTGGGGGCGAAAATCCCCGCTCACAGCAGGCCCAACTCTAGTGCTTTGACAAATATATCTTTAAGTGGAGGGAATTCCATCTTATTGTCTCCCTTTAGTAGAGTTCCTTCATCCGTTTCTTCGTATCCCAACCCCTTTCTTGATACATGAGTCTTAAAATTGGGAAGCTCCTTCACACCTGCTTTTCATTTTCCAAGTCTAGTTCCTGGCAAGTAGTTCATTTGCTTCATCATGGCAAGAACCTTGGAACGTATTATCATGTCCTTAGAAATACTAGCTACTCAAAAATCATTGAGGGGTCTCTCCACCATGAGAGCATGGACTGCTTCACTATTTTCCACCTTAATTATTACCATCCCATCATTGCTTGGAGACTTGATCTTTTAATGGAGTGTAGAAGGGACTCCACCAAGAGGGTGAAACCATAGGCATCCCAACAGTAATACAAAGGTGACTGGTATATCCAAAACCACAAACTCCACCATGGACTCAATAGGACCTACCTTCACTAGGGTATTGAAGGTTCCTTGAGCTTGTCTCTTATTATTGTCATAATCTTGGATCGTTACATCCGGAAAACTTAGATCACTAATAGACATAGCAAGCTTTGCTAGAATCTTTAATGGGCAAACATTTATAGCAAAGCCATCATCAACCATGACATAGGGTTCTTTTTCCTTTGACCTCTACCTGAATGAAAATTAGGTGAACTGGTCTCTTCCATCTTCTAGCAAATCAGCATCTGAAAAAGAAACCATCCCAACTTCAATCTTGTTACTCTCTTGAATCTCTTCGCACTTCATCACCTCTCCGATTCTTTTTGTTCCCATAAAACTAACTAGCTTCTCTGGTGTTGTAAAATTAGCAATTTGCATGCTTTCCATAGCTTTGGCTATAGTCTCATGATGCTTCTTGAATGTGGCTAGCAAATCCCAGATGTTGATGTTGACTTTGGTCCTTCTTAATTGCTTAAGGACAACATCATCTTCATCTTCTTTCATTTCTCTCTCAACATCCTTTCCCTTGTTAGCCTCTGCTTCTTTTGATGGAGCTTTGGCATAAGGTTTGCCATAAAGGGTATTCAGCACTTCTTCTTTGGGTTTAGACTAATCCCATTCTTCTTGCTTGGCTTCTTATTCCTCTTCACTATCAGTGGAATTTGGGAACTCATTCACAACACAAATTATCAATGCTTTTCTTCCATAACTAATTCATCAAGCAAAACCTCCTCTTTTGTAGCTTCTCCTCCTACGACTTGAAATGATGACAATATGAGCTTCTCATTTAGTCCCCCTCCTATCATGAAGATTCCTGGTGGTGGCATTTTATTGAACCTAGGCAAAAGGTTATCTTTTGTGCTAGGCTTATTGGGTTTAGGAAACTTTTCACTATCAATCAAATTTTGAATCTCATACCTCAACTGCATGCATTTGTCTGTCTCATGCCCTTGTATTTGATGGAATTGACAGAAAGCTTTGGCATCAAAGTTTGGAAACAGAAAAATATATTTTTTCTAGGGTTTTGGAAATAAAAGGATTCAATTTAGTATTTTAAGGTTTTGGAAAATTGGAAAGCAGATTAGGGTTTTGGTAAATTAATAAAACAATTTAAGGTTTTGAAAAGTTTGGAAAGTAGATTAGAGTTTTAAGATTTTGAAGAAATAGATTAGGGTTCTTAGGTTTTAGAAGAAACAGAGTGTAATTTTAGGGTTTTTGAAAATAGAGGAGACGATTTAAGGTTTGAAGGTTTTGAAGAAGTAAATTAGGGCTCTAAGGTTTTTAGAATCAAAAGAAACAATTTAATGATTGAAGCTACTGTAAGGAAAAAAAGAGATTAGATATTCAAACCTTCATTTGTTAGTTCCACCAAAAATTGCTTATTGGATGAACAAGGACAAAGGTAGGATTGTTGCCTTTGATGGCTTGATTGCTTGCTTGCTTATCCCTCTCAAATATGAAGTTCCAAAGTTCAAGTCTAAATCCAAAGTTCAAAATCCAGTCCGATCGTCCAAAGTTTCTTTCCAAAAGTCCTCCCCTCGATTCCCAAAGTTCCTTTTTTAGTCTTATTTATAGGAAATTTCAATGATTAATCTTAATTGTTTATGAAATTTATCATTAATAGGAAAAGGAAACTGAAACCAAATAGAATTTGATTCCAAAAAAAATTGCGTCGGAAAAATTTTGCTAGCGAAAAAAAAACTACTGCGGAAAAATTTTGCTGGCGAAAAAAATTGTTGCGGGTTGCTGCGAGGATTGCAGTGGACATTTGTGTGCTGGGCATCCAGAGGCCACTTCGCTCGCAGCATTTTCCTGCTGGCAAAATGGCCCAAGGCCATTTCATCCAAACTTTTCGGCGATGAATTTTTTCGGTGCCTATTTTTCCTTCGCCGATTTTTATTTTTATTTTTGTTTATTTATTTATTATTATTATTATTTTATTTTTTATTAATTATAAAAACTAAATATTAAAATAAATATTATTTAATTAAGGTAACACAAAAATTATTTTGGACTAATTAAAATATATTAGACCGGACTGGGTCAAAAATTAAGGGTCTACAGTTTGCCCCATGCTTGAATGATCTGAGACTTTAGTAAAAGAGAGTGAAAAGCAATAAGACTTAATTTTTGAGATGGTTGAGGTTTTGGGTTCAGGACTTGGCTCGAGTTCTGGACTCAAGAATAATTTTATGTTCTGGACCCGAGCTAATTTCTGGACTTAGAAGAGATTTTAGGTTCTGGACCTAAGGATAATTTGGGTTCTGGACCCGAGCTAAGTTCTGGACTTCAAAGAGATTTTAGGTTCTGGACCCGAGAGATTTGGATACTCGAACTAGACTTGGATACTCCATCCTAACTAGATTCGAATGCTCGATCCTAAACTGGATTTGGATACTCGATCCTAAACTAGATTTGGATACTCGATCCTAACTGGATTTTGACACTCGATCCTAATTTGGATTGGGATACTCGAGCCTAACTGGATTTGGATACTCGATCCTAAATTGGGTTTGGATACTCGATCCTAAATTGGATTTTGATACTCAATCATAACTGGATTTGGATACTCGATCCTAAACTAGAGTCGAATACTCGATCCTAAACTGGATTGGGATACTCGATCCTAAATGGATTTGGATACTCGATCCTAAACTGGATTGGGATACTCAATCCTAACTGGATTTGGATACTCGATCCTAACTGGATTTGGATACTCGATCCTAAATTGGATTGGGATACTCTATCCTAAATTGGATTTGGGATACTCAATCCTAAATTGGATTTGGATACTTGATCCTAAATTGGATTGGGATACTCGATCCTAACTGGATTTGGATACTCGATCCTAAATTGGATTGGGATACTCGATCCTAAACTGGATTTGGATTGGGATACTCGATCCTAAATGGATTGGGATACTCGATCCTAACTGGATTTGGATACTCGATCCTAAACTGGATTGGGATACTTTGACTCGAGATTGAATTCGATTTGATTGGCCTTTTATCAGTTGATGATTCTGGCTTAACTTGTTGTTCCATTCTTTTGTTCTTCCTTTCACAAAAATTCAGCTATTTTTAGTTGGCCCTCATATCTTCTCCTTGCCCCCCTGCATGGTAAAACATTAGAAGTGAGTCAAAATGTTTTGTTCATGCATAAACTTAAAAATTGAAAAGGATAAACTTTGCCCCCTGTGTAGGCTCAAACCAAAGATTTTTTCCATGTAAGCTTTGATTGATATTTTTGTTGTCTAGTTCTTCGCACAAGCACATATTTCTTCTCTATGCAAGATTACTGGAACTTTCTCTCAAGCAACAGGCTTTCCATTCCCCCCTGATATGATATCTTGTTTTGATTCTTTACTTCACAGGGTGTTTGCTGTTCACTTTGATAAAGAATAGACAATGCAATACAAGAAAATGCAATGTGATATGCTCATGTATGCATGATATGCATGAATGATACTTACAATCATTCCATTGACCCACAGACCAAGGTGTTCAGCAGAAGTGTTCTCATTGACTCCTTTGAGATGCCCATTCATTTCTTGCACTAGAATAAAAGAATGCTTCCCATTTATGACTTTTATCTTTGAGATATTGAAAACATGAATAATGGAGGCCCCAAGCAGCAAAGTCAGGGATTCATCTATTTCTAACTATGTTTCAGCATGTCAGTTGATAGCTTCTTCATGACCTTGCCAATAATCATTTCCTTTGTCCAATGTGTCCTTTGCAGGTTCAACATACTTCCCTTAACTTGAAGGCTTTGTATGACAAAACATTTTTTTATTTTTTGAATTTTGATTTTAAAATTAAATGTTGGCTTTGCCAAATTAATGTCAATGGACCTCAGGACTTGATTTTCCAAATTAACATATCTATAACATGACAACCCTAGTTACCATACTAAACTCGGGAATCATTTCTATTTAAGCAAGAATTATTGCACTTCAGATAGGCACATACACATTACTTGGCCAAAGGTCTCATTGAGTTTAAATATTGTCTATCTCATATTCATGCTTATTCAAACTATCTCCACTAATAGACTCTACCTACCAAGAGAGATCAACAGGTCTTTGATAGGCTTGAAATGGGGTCTATAAGGGACATGGGTTAAATGAAGGCCATTTGTAAGTTGGAGCCGATGTGATACTATGGAAAAACCTTCACACTATAAATTTCTTGCTTGAACTTTAGGCAGCTAGAAGTAATCTTACTAGACTCCAAATTCCTTCTATCTTCTTGGCATTAATCTGGATCTTGATTAGGACAGTCTTTGCCCTTGCAAAAAGTTTGGTACCCAAATTCGCTTCTTTTCTTCTTCTCCCTTTTCTTTCCTTTTATTTTTCTTACTATTCCCTTTCTTTGAGCATTTTATCATTTTGTCCTTCTTCCTTGTATGACTGTTAAATACAGAACTTTTAAGAACTGGATGGTCTTCCTTCTTTTTTCTCCAATTTTGATTGAATCTTTGGTTGGGTTGGACCAATTCAAGTCAAAATGTCCTTATAAACCAAATGGAAGCCTTTTGCTGCTTTAGGTAAAAGAGAACTCAGTTGGCTTTCTGAACCGCCTTTTTAGGTTTTATTTTTCTTTTTTCTTTTTTTTTTCTCTCTCTTTTTTTTTTTTTTTTGCTTCTTCTTCTTTTTCCTTTTGTTCTCTCTTTTTTTTTGGGTTCTAGCTCAAATAGAGTTGTCTTATTTGTACCAACTTGTATTTCTAATAATGGATGAGTGGAGTGGCATAAATCTTCTTTAACAAGGATAAATCATTTGTTACTCTGATGTTGGAGATATTAGGAAAACTTCAACTACTCTTATGGTCTTGAGAACTTCAACTGTCTTCATGGTCTTGAGAACTTCAGCTATCCTCATGATCTTGACTAATCATTGCTTTCTTTGATCTTCTTGCCTCTTCATCTTAGTGATCATAAGACTTGTCAAAAGTATCACAATAGCTCAGGGTAGGTTGTTGGGCTTATAAGTCAAATGAAAAGAAAGCTAAAAATTTTATGAAGGCTAAAAGGGACAACTAGGGATTGATATTTAATAGGGTAGATACTAGTTGTTGGCTAACCAAATAATGCCTAGATCATTTCTCTCTTAAATAAGTAGAGTTCAATTTTGCCTTAAAAGTTTGTCAAAGCATGTTCTAAGACTAACTAGGACCTAGACAAAGGTAATTATGCAAGAGCCCTCTCTAAGTAAGCATACACAACTCAATGCTATAGAGCAATTCCCTCATCTAGTAAAGTCATTCAAGTCATGATGCCTAAATATATTAATTCATGAATTATCAAGCTAGATTCCTCATTGGTTAAGCATCAAAATGAACAAAGACCAACAAAAATTTTGATGAAAGTAATTTATTCAAACGACTTTAAACTTGAAAAACATAATTGTTCGAGCAAAATTGAAAAGCAACATTCAAGTTAAGGAAAGTTTGTTGAGTTAAGCTTCTTCTCCTTACACATCTTCAACATTCCCATCTTGAAAAGAGGATAAAACAAAATCTTCTTCCAATCCTTTTCCCACCATGAAGGTTGCTGGTGGTGGTACTCTATTGAAGCTTGGTAATGAATTGTCTTTGGTGTTGGGCTTATCCGGCTCTGGTAGCTTACCACTATCACTCAAATCTTAGATCTCATGCCTTAGACGAGCACATTTATCTGTTTCATGCCCTCGCATTTGATGAAATTGACAGAAGGGATCAACATTGAAGTTTGGTGGTAGTGGATTATGTAATGGTCGAGGAGCTAATGGTTGTAACCCTTTCTTTTGCAACTTGTTAAAAACGCAAGATAGAGGTTTCCCCAATTTTGAAAATTATCTTTTATTTCCTTGACCGGTCACATTAACATCAACTTCTTTTTGCGTGCTTTGATTGCTAGGCTGATAATTCCCTTTCTCATTCCTTCTTATTGAAAAGCAATTTTTCTCCCTTTCCCACTCTTCAATTTGTAGACCAGCTTGGAGAAGATCTTTGAAATCCCTTATAAGGGTGTGCGACATCCTTTCACGGAGATTGGGAAGGACGCCTCTCACGATCATCCTTATTTGGTCAGATTCATCGGGCCTTTTCTTGAGCAAAGCTGTAATATCCCAATGTATGCCCTAGAAGTTTTGAATATTGTTGTTGTTTTAAATTGGATTGAATGTATATGTGAATTTGCAAGAGAAAAGAAATTAAAAGAAAGTGTATATGTTGTATATATGAAAGTATAAATAACATATACATAAGTCAAAAGGGATGGTCAATGGAAGAGGATATTTATTGGTGATATGTGAAATTACTTAAATGGGCATATAAGTGACAAGAGTTAAGTTAAATGGATGAGGGCATTTAGGTAATTGCTTTGTTAGGATTGCTTGGTGGAGATTTAAAGAAGAAGAGAGGTTTGACTTGTCTTCATTTTCTCTTATTTGCTTGGTGTGGCCGGCTACCAAAGGAAAGAGAGAGCAAGAGAGGTGTTCTAAATTCCAAAATCAAATTGAAGGAAGAATCAAAGGATTAAGTTAGAGATTTGTGAAATTTCTTCATTTGAGGTAAGTACTCTCTTGTTTTCCTTTGTTATTTTGAGGTTGTGTTTGAAGTGAGTTATGAATTGTTGATTTTATAATTAGGTGTGTTTGAGATGTGTTTATAAGTGTTGAGATTGATTGTAAGTTACAAAGTTAAATTGGTATTGGTTTTGGTTTGAGAATGGTAAGTTAAATGGATGTGGATATTGAAAGAACAAGAGTGAGATTGGTTTAGGGTTTTAAAGTGTTGAGTGATCAAATGTGTTGTTGATGTATTGTTAATGTGAATATTGTGATGAGCATGCAAGATATGTGTTAAAGATATTGTTTATATTCATTTGAATGAGGTTATGTTGTGCATAATGTGTTTAAATTCAATTAAAAGAGATTTGGCCATGTTTAGGGTTTTTAATCATGAGAGACACGGCCAAACCAAGGAAGAGACACGGCCAACTTATAAAATTTTGGAGACACGGCCAAGTCTAAGAAAAATGTGTCCGTGTTGGATGATTTTTGGAGAGACAAGGCCGTGTCCCTTGCCCATGTCTGCCACTGCCAATTTGTTTTGAGAGACACGGCCACAAGCTTGGCCGTGTCCCTTGAGTGTGTTGGCTACTGTGATTGTTCCTTTGTTCTTCTTGCATTGTTGAGATTGAACATTCATTTGATGATAATGATGATGCATATGATAATATATGAACAATGTTATGTTTTATGCATTGTGAATCTTGTGAATGGTAATGTGTTATATGAATAATGTACTTTGTAATGTTACATCAATGATGCTATATGTAAAATGTGAAGGATATGATGAGGTAATTGATTATGTATAGCTTGATGGGAGTAGTTCTTGAGTGTGAAAGAGACAAGGATCATTCAAAAAGGTATGTGCAATGCAATTTATTATGATAAATACTTTTATGATGAATTACCTTAACGTAAATTGAAACATAAAGAGATGTGAAACTAATGCTCTGATTATAATGATATGTTTGTTTAGTTAATGTAATTGATGTTGTATATTATATGATGATTCAAATGAGATATGAAGCCATTGTGATTGGCTATGATGATTCAATTGAAAGAAATAAGGCATGTTTGCCTAGATGATGATGAGAATTGAGAATGGAAGTGATAATGAAATAATAAATGAATGGTGTGGCTAATGTGTTATTCCATTTTCAGAGTTTGTTGTTGGTGGCATGCCTAATATTAGTAACAATCTCTTGAAGTTAGGTTGGAATTGATCCTTGAAGCCAAGTTGGGTTGAAGTTTAACATGTTTTACTCCCTTTGAAGCTTGGTTGGGTCTAATCCTTGAAGCCTAATTGAGATGTTACAACCCTTGAAGCTAGGTTGGATTGGTTCTTGAAGCCAAGTTGGGTTGATACTTAGCATGCTTTGTTCCCCTTGAAGCTTGGTTGAACCTAATCCTTGAAGCCTAGTTGGGATAATGATAAATGTGATGATTGAACCAAAGCATTAACTCTGAAAATTGAATGGCATATTAGTGTCTTTTGGGCCCGAGTCTGTCTTTATTGTCAATGTGATATATATATATATATATAAATATAAATATTGAAATAAATGAGTAATGAGATCTATGGTTGCCGTTGTTGGAAATGTGATTTATGATTGGTGACTTGTGAATAAAATAATGTTATGAAGTATGATATGTGAGGTGTGTATTGATATATATTGATTGTGGGTATTAATGATGGATTGTGGTTGGTGATAAGGATTGTTTTCATTGGAAATGTGATTCATGATTGGAATGATATATAATGTATGTGTATTGATATATTGATTGTGAGTATTAGTAATGGATTGTGGTTAATGATAATGTTTTGTATAAACGTATATAATCTATGAAATTAGTCGAGATATATGAAAGGTGCAATGAAAAAGGAAAAACATGATAAGAACTAATGGTACATTGACTTGATATATCATTATATGTTAGAATTTCTATAATGTATGTTATATTTTATATTTGTACTACTAAGCTCTCGGGCTTAGCGCGGATGTGTAATCGCGCAGGTGACTAGGTGGAAGATATGAAGTCTTTCGTCATGCCACGAGAAGAGTAAGAGTTTGTCGAGACCAACTAGAGGGTGATGCATACATGTATAACTTTTAATTATGATGTATTTCAGACAAGAGTATATTTATATGTATAAATGAGTATTTGATAAGGATAAGATTATTATATAAGTGTAAGATCATTGAAAGTATAATGATTTTGTAAATGTTCTTTAAATGAATGTATTATGGCTTGAACTCTGTTAAAGGTTTTTGAATTGTAACGAAAAGTGACATCCTTATACTTTATATACTTACTGTATGTATACCAGGTATATGTATAGTACTTATATGGAGTATCGGGGTGTTACAAAAGCAGCCTTATTTCTCCACCTTTTCACATAGTCCACAAAATTCTCATTTGGTCGTTGCCTAATGGACTCAACTTCCATTAAGGTAACTTCCGTTTCAACGTTATATCCATATTCCTGAATAAAAGCCTTGTATAATATGTTCCAATCTTTTTAAGTACTTTCTTCTAAAGTGTTGAACCAATTTTGGACAACAGGGTCCAATGAGAGCATAAAGTACCTTAGAGTTTGAGCCTTAGTAGCTCGGGCAGACTGCATAGCAGTGATGTACTGCTTTACATGGAGGTGAGGATTTCTGATTCCATCAAACTTTGCAAAAGATGGCATCTTGAACTTGTACGAAACTTCTTCATCTAGCTCAAATACGTTTTCGATCTTGGACATTTCCTCGGTTTTTAGCTTCTTCTCAAATTTCTTTTCTAAATTAGCAATCATCTTCTCAACATCAGATGTCTCGGTCTTATCAATAGTTGCCTTCTCAATAACCTTTGGATCCTTTTTGTCTTGAGGATCTTGATAGTATTGAGCCCAATCATCATCATCAATGATCACCTTATCATCATAAAAAGCTACTTCACCAACTTTAGCCTTCCCCTTGCCTTTCTTGGTGCTAGCAAATGCTTCGGCATTGTTTCCTAAAATTGCAGCTAGTTGATTCTTTATGGTCTCGGCCATGGCCTCTTTTATTTCTTCCATCTTAGCATTGAGGGCATCATCCACCATTCTTTGAATTTTTTTAGGATCCATTGTTTTTGGTGAGCAAGTGATTGAGTCGTTGCTAGATTCTTCACTTCCGGCATAGGTCGGATTGCCGTAAGCTTTTGAACTGTCGTAATCCAGGGTTGTGAACCAGAAAAGATTAATGATATGAGATGCAAATGTATGCATGTATGCACAAACAACAAAGAAAGATAATTAGGACGTTCCTTCCAACCTTATAACATCCACACACGAATGGCGAGTCTCTTTTCCTAGGTAAATGGTTAACAAAAACCAACATGGGGTATCTTATTTTAGAATATTTCCCTCGGATGTTTCAACCAATAGTTATATTTTCCAAAATGGAAATCAGTTTATGATAATTCCCATTAATTAGGTTTTAATCCATTCAACCAACTATAGTAGCTTTTCTGCTACATTGGATTTAAACTAAATTAAGAGGTTTATTATAGATAGATTTCTCACTTGAAAAAAGTAACTAATGGTTCATGCCAAAAACAAGCCCATGATTAATTATTTCATAGTATAAACTAGGCTCACAATTAATTTTTGATATTTCGTAATTGACCTAAATATTTTTGCAAGCTCTTTGTAATGAAAATAATTTTATTTCTAAGCCCATTGTAAAAAGATTTTAGAAAAAATGGACTTTTGGGCTTAGTATTTGGGCCATGAGCAAAATAATCTTTAATTTGTTTTTGTTAGAAAAGTCTTAGGTCCAAAGACCATCTTGAAAAGTTTTGAAAATAGTTTTGCACTTTTGGATTTTAAAGAAAATTTTATTTTGAGTTTACAATGTACTTAGGTCATATTAGAAAAAGAACAAACCAAATAAGCCATGATTTAAGCCAAGATAAATTAACCATAGTCAAACAACATGCATTTGGAGTAAAACCTAAGGAAAGTAACTAGGCCAACTACATGAGCTTTAGTCTTTAGGTTAAAAAGCTTAGTGTAGACCCTTAATTTTTTACCCAGTCCGGTCCAATATATTTTAATTAGTCCAAAATAATTTTTGTTATCTTAATTAAATAATATTTGCTTTAGTATCTAATTTTTATTAATAAAAATAAACAAAAAAATAATAAAAATAAACAAAAAAATAATAAAAAAATAAAAATAAAAATCGGCGACGGAAAAATAGGCGATGAAAATATCGTCGCAGAAGCAGGCCAATTTTTGCCCGCAGCCCGTAGCCACCTGCGGCAGCTTTTTCTCCAGTACAATTTTTCCGCAGCAGTTTTCTTTTGCCAGCGCAATTTTTCCGCAGCAGTTTTTTTTCGCCAGCGAAATTTTTCTGACGCAAATTTTTTCGAAACCAAATACAATTAGGTTTCGGTTTCCTTTTCTTAATTAATGTTATATTTCGTGAATAACTAGAATTAATCAAAAAAAATTCTATAAATAAGACCAAAAACAACATAAAAAGGGATCGAAAATTTAGAGGAGAAATTGGAGACCGAAATTGAGGAGGAAAACTTTGATTCAATCAGACTTTTTGAGAGAGCAAACAAGCAATTCAATCCATCAAAGGCAGCAAAGCTTGTCTTTGTTCTTGTTCATCCAAGAAGTGATTTTTGCTGGAACCAACAAATGAAGGTATAAATTTCTTTATTTGTTTCATTAATTCACAGTAGCTTCATCATTCAAAAATCTTAAAATTGTTGTTTCTGTTTCTTCAAAATAAAAAAACCCTAGAACCTCAATTCACCTTTTCTAAAGTTAAAAACCTTAATTCATTTCTTTGAAATTGCTATTTTTGTTTCTTCAAAATCTCAAAACCCTAATTTACTTTCCAAATTTTCAAAGCCCTAAATTGAATCTGTTTCTTTCGACAAACCCTAAAAAATATCTTTTTTTGTTTCTATAAACCTTAAATCATTTTGTTTATTTTCATAAAACTTCATAAAATTATCAATTGATTTTCAAATTCTAAAAACCTAATGCATTCTCCGAAACCCTAATTCTAAAATTCTAAAATCCTAATTCAACTCCAAAACCCAAAACAGTAAACCCTAACTCCCTTAAAACCTTAAACCCTAATTTTTCTAAACCCTTATCCTTTAAACTCTAAAACCTTATAAACCTAAAATTCAAACACAGTAAGCTTAAAATTCAATATGGTAAATACAAAATAATAATCCATTAATCGTAAATCATAAATATAAATGTTTTAAAATGTCCAAACCCTAATTTTATGATTTTACATCTCAAACACTAATTCGGTTAATCAAAGAATTTTATCAACCTCTTAAATTATAAAATTTTAATTCATTTCAATTCTATTAAAACTCACAGTAGCTTAAGCCCATAAATTCCAAAACCCTAAACACATTAAATAAAGAACCTTAAATGGAAACAGTAGCCCTAATTTGAATTTTTATTTTCTTTATTCAATTTTATATTTGATTATACTTTGATTTATTTTATATGCTTTAATTTATTTAAGTTCAATGCTTGGTTTATTTAATTTATCATGGATGGATGTTTACATTCTATTGATGTTTAATATCTTTAATGAATGATTTATTTATGATGAATGACTATTTACTTTTATCGATTTATTTAGATTTCCAAATGTTGTAAGAGGTATGTTTCCACTTGGTGGGTACCTCATTCGTTAAATATCATGTAATTTAAATTGCTTTTCTATTTTAGAACCAATGTAAAGGACATGTTTCTACCTTTCGGTGGGTGTCCTATTTAGGCATGGATTATGTAAGGGCATGTTTCCATCTTCGGATGGGTGCCCATTTATTTGTTTTGCTTAGACATTGTTTTGATTTTCAATATATCGATGCTTTATTTTAATTATTGTGTGTAATATGGATAATATTGTTATATTTAAGAATTTTATAATATTAAGACCTGTAAAGGAGGCCGGTTCCAATGAACCGAGCATTGTGGGGGTGCTGGGCCATTTCTCACCTTCCCCATACGTACCCAACTTTCCGAACCAATTAGGAGGTTGGGGATTCCTTAGGTATTGAGTCATCTACCCCTTTCTTTTTCCCCGGCCCATCCGGGTGGCGACTCCATTTTCTCCGGACTTAGGTCTGTGTTCTCTAAGGCCCCGAGCCTAAACAGTGCTGAAGTCGCAAGAACCATTCCACCAGGAGTGGGGGTGAAAATCCCCGCTCACAGTGGCAACTCCACTGGAGATAAGAGAAGTTGATTTCGTTGGTCTTTATATTATACTATTCTTTCTTATAATGATATTATCCATTACATCATATTAGATTGCATCGTGTGTGTGAGTTAGGACACATGTGTTACCCGTGTTGTGTTATGTAAGGGATACCATACTTTCACTCAAGAAATGGAGATCGAGCATGGCATAACCACTCATAGCCTCGTACCATTTGGTATATACTTGCTATGGGAACCTAAGCCTTTTACCCAAAGACTAAAGCTCATGTAATTGGCCTAGTTACTTTCCTTAGGTTTTACCCCAAATGCATGTTGTTTGACTACGGTTAATTTATCTTGGCTTAAATCATGGCTTATTTGGTTTGCTCTTTTTCTAATATGACCCAAGTACATTTGCAACCTCAAATAAATTTTTCTTTAAAGTCCAAAAAACCAAAACTATTTTCAAAACTTTTTAAAATGGTCTTTGGACATAAGATTTTTCTAAAAATAAATCAAAAATTCTTTTTCTCATGGCCCAAATGTAAAGCCCAAAATTCATTTTTTCTAAAATCTTTTTACAATGGGCTTATAAACAAAATTATGTTACAAAGAGCTTGCAAATTATTTGGGTCAATTATGAAATACCAAAAATCAATTGTGAGCCTAGTTTATACTAAGAATAATTAATCATGGGCTTGTTTTTGGCATGAATCATTAGTTACTTTTTCAACTGAGAAATCTATCTATAATAAACCTCTTAATTTAGTTTTAATCCAATATAGCATAAAAGCTACTATAGTTGGTTGAATGGATTAAAACCTAATTAATGGGAATTACTATGAATGGATTTCCATTTTCGAAAATATAACTATTGGTTGAAACGTCCGAGGGAAATATTCGAAAACAAGGTACCCCATGTTGGTATTTTGTTAACCATATTACCTAGGAAAAGAGACTCGCCATTCATGTGCGGATATTATAAGGTTGGAAGGAACGTCCTATTTATCTTTGTTAATTGTTTGTGCATACATGCATACATTTGCATCTCATATCCTTTTTGGCTCACAGTCTTGGATTACGATAGTTCAAAAGCTTACAACAATCCGACCTATGCTGGAGACAAAGTATCTAGCAACGACTCAATCACTTGCTCACCAAAAACAATGGATCCCGAACAAATTCAAAGAATGGTGGATGATGCCCTCAACGCCAAGATGGAAGAAATAAAAGAGGCCCTAGCTGAGACCATGAAGAACCAATTGACTGCAATTTTAGAAAATCATGCCGAAGCATCTGGTAGCACTAAGAAGCCAAACGATAAAGAAAAGGCTAAAGTTGGTGAAGTAGTTTTTGATGATGATAAGGTGATTATTGATGATGATGATTGGGCTCAATACTACCAATATCCTCACAGCAAAAAGGAGTTGAAGTTTGTTGAGAAGGCAGCTATTGAAAAGGCTGAGACATTCAATGTTGAAAAAGATGATTGCTGATTTAGAAAAGAAATTTGAGAAGAAACTAAAAACAGAAGAGGTGTCCGAGGTTGACAAATTATTTGAGCTAGATGAAGAGGTCCCTTATAAGTTCAAGATGCCTTCCTTCGCTAGGTACAATGGTACTGGAAACCCCCATCTCCATGTAAAGCAGTACATCACTGCCATGCAGTCTACCCGAGCTACTAAGGCTCAAACTCTAAGGTAATTCATGCTCTCATTGGACCCTGTTGTCCAAAATTGGTTCAATACCTTGGAAGAAGAAACACAAAAGAGTTGAGATCTGCTATACAAAGCCTTCATCCAATAATATGGGTATAATGTTGAAATGGAAGTTGCCTTAATGGAAGTTAAGTCCATTAGGCAATGACCAAATGAAAATTTTGTGGAATATGTGAAAAGATGGAGAAATAAGGCTGCTTTGCTCAAGAAGAGGCCCAATGAATATGATGGAATAAGGATGTCTCACACCCTTATAAGGGATTTCAAAGATCTTCTCCAAGCTGGTTTGCAAATTGAAGAATGGGAGAGAGAGAAGAATCGCTTTTTAATAAAAAGGAATGAGAAAGGGAACTACCATTCTGGAAATCAAAGCACGCAAAAAGAAGTCGGTGTTAATACAATTAACCAAAGAACAAGAAGGAAGTTTTCAGAATAGGCAAACTAATGTCTTGGGTTCTCAATAAGCTTCAAAGAAAGGGATTATTACAACCCTTAAATCCTCGCCATTTGCCTAACCCTCTCCCACCTAATTTTGACACTAAAGCATTTTGTCAATTTCATCAAATGCAAGGGCATGACATGGATAGATGTGTGAGGTTGAGACATGAGACCCAAAATTTAATTGATAGTGAAAAGTTGCCCAAGCCAGATAAGCCCAACACCAAAGACAATCCATTACCAAGGTTCAATAGTGTACCTCCACCGGCAACCTTCATGGTGGGAAAAGGATTGAAAGAAGATTTTGTTTTATCATCTTTTCAAGATGGAAACATTGAAGACAAAGAAGCTTAAACTCAACAAACTTTCCTTAGCTTAAATGTTGCTTTTCAATTTTACTTTCTTTAATATTTAATTTGCATAATTATATTTTTCAAATTTAAAGTTATTTTGAAAAAAATTACTTTCATCAAAATTTTTGTTGGTCTTTGTTCATTTTGATGCTCAACCAATGAGGAATCTAGCTTGATAATTCATGAATTAATATATTTATGCATCATGATGACTTTACTAGGTGAGGGAATTGCTCTATAGCATTGAGTTGTGTATACTTAGAGTGGACTCCTCCATAATTACCTTAGTCTAGGTCCTAGTCAGTCTTAGAACATACTTTGACATACTTTGAGGCAAAATTGAACTCTGCTTATTTAAGGGAGAGATGATCTAGGCATTGTTTGGTTAGCCAACAACTAGTATCCACCCTATTAAATATCAATCCCTAGTTGTCCCTTTGAGCCTTCATAAAATTTTAGCTTTCTTTTCATTGGCACATAATCCTAACAACTTACCCTGAGCTATTGTGATACTTTTGACAAGTCTTATGATCACTAAGATGAAGAGGCAAGAAGATCAATGAAAGCAATGATTAGTCAAGATTATGAGGATAGTTGAAGTTCTCAAGACCATGAAGATAGTTGAAGTTCTCAAGACCATAAGGGGAGTTGAAGTTATCAAGACCATAAGGGTAGTTGATGTTTCTCTAGTATTTCCAATATATCAATACAACATCAGAGTAAAAAATGATTTATCCCTGTTAAAGAAGATTTATGTTACTCCACTCATCCATTGTTGGAAGCCCAAGTTGGTACAAATAAGACAACTCTTTTAGAGCTAGACCCAAACAAAAGAAAACAAATAAAAAAAACAAGCAAACAACAAAAAAGAAAAAGAAAAGAAAAAGAAAAAGAAGAAAAAAGAAAAAAGAAAAAAGAAAAAAAAAGAAAACCTAAAAAGGTGGTTCAGAAAGCCAACTGAGTTCTCTTCTACCTAAAGCAGCAAAAGGCTTCCATTTGGTTCATAAAGACATTTTTACTTGAATTGGTCCAACCCAACCAAAGATTCAATCAAAATTGGAGAAAAATGAGAAAGACCATCCAGTTCTTAAAAATTTTGTACTTAACAGTCCTACCAGAAAGAAGGACAAAATGATAAAAGAAAGGGAAGAGTAAGAAAAGATAAAGAAAAGGGAAGAGTAAGAAAAATGAAGAGGAAAGAAAAGGGAAAAGAAGAAAAGAAGTGGATTTGGGTACCAAACTTTTTGCAAGGACAAAGACTATCCCAATCAAGATATAGATTAATGCCAAAAAGATGGGAGAACTTTCAAAGCTCTATCTTTTTATGTTTTCAACTGTCTAAAGTTCCAATAGGAAATTTATAGTGTGAGGGTTTGTCCATTGTGTCACATCAGCTCCTATCTCAAAATGGCCTTCATTTAACCCATGTCCCTCATAGACCCCATTTCAAGCCTATCAAAGACCTGTTGATCTCTCTTGGTAGGTAGAGTCTATTATTTGAGATAGTTTGGATAAGCATGCATATGAGATAGTCAATATTTAAACTCAAATGAGACCTTTGGCCAGGTAATGTGTATGTGCCTATCTGAAGTGCAACAATTCTTTCTTAAATAGAAATGATTCCCGAGTTTAGTACGGTAACTAGGGTTGTCACATTATAGATATGTTAATTTGGGAAAATCAAGTCCTGAGGTATATTGACATTGATTTGGCAAAACCAACATGATTTCAAAATCAAAATAAAAAATAAAAAATATTTTTGTCATACAAATCCTTCATGTTAAGAGAAGTTTCTTGGGCACATTGGGCAAAGGAAATGATTATTAGCAAGGTCATGAAGAAGCTACCAACTGACATGGTGAATCATAATTTAAATGGATGTATCTCTACTGTTTGGGGCCTCCATTATTCATATTGTCAACATCTTGAAGATAAAAGCCATAAATGTGAAGCATCCTGTCATTCCGAAGCAAGACCTGAACGAGCATCTGGAAGGCATCAATGTAAATACTTCAGCTGATCACCTTAGTCTATGAGTCGATGAAACCATTCAAACATCCTATGAAGCAAAGAATTAAAAGAAGAAGATATTGAATCAGGGGGGCATAGAAGACCCATTGCTTGAAAAAGGAAGAAATGCATGCTTGTTCGATGAGCTAGACATCAACCAAAGATGCATAGAAAAAATCATGGGCTTGAGCCTATATAGGGGGCAAGGGGAAGATATGAAGACTAGATTAAAAAAAAAGTAAAAAAAGAAGAAGTTACAGTAAAGATGGAAATTTTTTTTTTCATTATAGTACAATTGATACAATATTTATACATCACTAAGAGGGTTGTGGTAGGTCATCAAATAAAGCCCTGAAAAAGTCATCGCCTGTTGGAGGAGGGGGCAAATTACTCGTCCCAGGATCACCCGAAGCAGGAGCACCAAAATCCCTATTACCTTGAAGTTTCGATCTATCACGGTCCTCATCAGAAGCAGAAGAAAGGATCTCATGGTCATCAGTCTGGGGGCCTCTTGATGAAGAAGCGCCAGGATCCCTCATCCCTTGAAATCGGAAGTCTCGAAAATTTTGTTCGGATTGATAATATAAATTTTCAAAATGAGAAGCCTGCTGATGACTTGCAGCTAACTTTTCTTAAAATTTACTATTTTGTTCTTCAAGCATCCGCTGTGAGCCAAAAAGGAAAAAGGTAAGAGCATACATAATCATGCATACATATAGCATAAATTACCATGAAATAAGAGAACTCACCAAATAATTCATATAAATGCCCTGCGAATGAGATGGCATATCTGGCAGGCTATAATGAGCAAATGAAGGGGCAGTAAAAGAAGGTCCAGCCTCATGATTAAATGAACCAACAGCCTATAATAATCATTAAAGAATCAAAAAAGGAAGAAGCAGTTGCAAGGGAAAAATGGTAAAAGTTTTACCTAAGAAGTACTAGCCCTGAGATGTGGAACAAACTCTCCTGCATCTCCGTGATGTTCCTCTTCATCTCTACCCTCATTTTCCTCGGGAATCTCCTATACCGCAATAGGAGATACATCAAAATTCAAGAGCCTTCTTTGAATAAATTGGGCATAAGATGCACTTGGCGAATTGAGAAATCCTTCAATACCATAACTATACCGAGCCGCCACCAGGCATCCTCCGGCATCGACATAATACTTAAAGTGTATTTCAGGCAAGGCATCGAAATCCTCCGCTGCTCTGGATTGAGAAACCACTCATAAACTCTCTCTTTGAGAAACCAACCACTAGACACTGGGCCAGCGATGACTCGGCAAGAATGTTGAAAAGATAGCACAGCCCTCATGAAAGGAGACCAGTTTGTCCGCTCTTCTGGGTTCCACCAAACCAAATTCACCTGCAAAATAACATAAGGTAAGTAAACTTTTACATAAAATTTAAAGTATACTAATGTTATTTTACTTGGTCCCAGGTTAAGCGGCTCAACACAAAGCGGTAAGTATGCACATGGTGAGAGCCGGGAATGTCCACACAATCTGACAACCATAAATTTAATCTCGGATACTCGACCCTATCTCGGGAAATACCGAGTACCCTCACGAGGTTGTGTTTATATGCCCATGTCTACAACAACAATAAAGATCACATTCATGCAAGAAAAGAGTGGAAATGACATTGGTGGAAGAAAAATACCTCAACAACCACCATCAAGCCGACAAAAGACTTCTTATTTCGGCAAAGTTTATCAAGACCATGGTAAAGACAGGCGAGACCAGCTTCACCCCAGCCAAAAGATGGTACCATTCTGAAATAAGAAAGGGCCTTCAACACTGACAAGTGGATGGAGGATTCAGTGCTGCCTAAGATGGTCGACCCAAGCAAATATAACAAAAATCCTTGAGCATACTGTTGGGCCGTGTCTCTATGAAACCGTCCTTCATAGGTCATCCAATAGCTACGAATCGGTTCAATTTTTATCTTAAAAGGCCCTTTATATGATGGTTCCATACCAATTAATTCCTGAATTTCTTCAAATGTTAAAATATCATTGGTTAGAGGAACCGGAACACCATCATATCGAAGGCCGGTTACAGTAGTAAATTCGACCGGACCAATTGTCATCTCTCCAATAGGCAAGTGAAAAGTGTGGGTTATGTCCAACCATCGTTTCTGCAAGTGCCTGGACTATGCTTCGATCTATCTGATACTCCTCCAATGGCAGTTGTAAGATGAAGCACTCAAATCTGCAATCTTGGATAATCTGCCTTACCCGAGAAGCCACTATATCGTACCATTATCGGGCTTTGTAAATACACCCTTCGGCCCGAACAACGCAAAGATCACGCTAACACGGAGCCAGGTAAGTTAATACAAGGTAAGTACATACTATTCTATCTGCTTAAATTAATTTATTTTTCCTAAATTTTCTAAAAACTATAATAATATAAAAATATAAAACAACAACAACAACAAAACAGAAAGACGAAAAAATTAAAAAGAAAAAATAATTATCGCGCTCTTTTGGTTGGAACTTCGATGAAGCGGCATCCCAGCTAGTAGATCTATATTTACATCTTTATGATGCCGAATAAACTCTAATAACTCAGCATTAGAATGAGTTCCTGACCTTGAAGCATGCATTTTTTTGAAACTATGTGCTAAATTTGAAAGAATTTGAGAGAATTACGAGAATTATGGATTTTGCTATGAATCAAATGAAGGAACTCGTGGGTTTATATAGAGAAATGGCAAGGAAAAAAATTAAAATTCAAAAGTAAGTTTACTGTTCATGAATAATAAACTTTACTATTTATGAATAGTGATTTTACTATGCATAAATAGTAAATTAATATTGATAAATAGTAAATTACTATTGATAAATAGTAAATTACTATTTCCAATAGTAAAAATACTATTTACTACTATTTACGAATAGTAAGTTACTATTTATAAATAGTAAATAGTGCATGAATAGTGACTACACAGTAAATAAATAGTAAATTCAATTATTCAATTTGATCATTCAAATACTTGCATGTGTATAAATATTTTTACTCGCAAGGGGCAAAAAGAAGAAGTGCATAAAAATTAGCCAAATTTTTTGAAATCAAAAAATTATTAACTCGGGTCCGAAACCCAAATTTTCCTTAAGTCCAGAACCTAGAATCTCTTCTAAGTCCAGAACTTAGCTCGGGTCCAGAATCCAAATTTTCCTTAAGTCCAGAACCTAAAATCTCTTTTAAGTTCAGAACTTAGCTCGGGTCAGAACCCAAATTTTTCTTAGGTTCAGAACCTAGAATCTCTTTTAAGTCCAGAACATAGCTCGGGTCCAAAATCCAAATTATTCTTAGGTCCAGAACCTAGAATCTCTTTTAAGTCCAGAACTTAGCTCGGGTCCAGAACCCAAATTTTCCTTAGGTCCAGAACTTAGAATTTCTTTTAAGTCCAGAACTTAGCTCTGGTCTAGAACCCAAATTTTCCTTAGGTCCAGAACCTAGAATCTCTTTTAAGTCCAGAACTTAGTTTGGGTCGAGAACCCAAATTTTTCTTAGGTCCAGAACCTAGAATTTCTTCTAAGTCTAGAACATAGCTCAGGTCCAAAACCCAAATTATCCTTAGGTCCAGAACCTAGAATCTTTTCTAAGTCCAGAACTTAGTTCAGGTCCAGAACCTAAAATTATCCTTGAGTCCAGAACTCGAACCGGGTCTAGAACCCAAAACCTCAACCATCTCAAAAATTAAGACTTATTGCTTTTCACTCTCTTTCACTAAGGCAAACTGTAGACTCTTAATTTTTGACCTAGTCTGGTCCAATATATTTTAATTAGTCCAAAATAATTTTTGTTATCTTAATTAAATAATATTTACTTTAGTATCTAATTTTTATTAATAAAAATAAACAAAAAATAATAAAAATAATAAAAATAAAAATCAGCGACGAAAAAATCGGCGACCAAAAAATAGTCGCCGAAAATCAGCATGCGGCGAAATGGCCCGCAGGCCAATTTTTGTCCGCAGTCCGCAGCCACCTGCGGCAGCTTTTTCGCCAGCTCAATTTTTGCGCAGCAGTTTTTTTTTGCCAGCACAATTTTTTCACAGCAGTTTTTTTTTGCCAGCAAAATTTTTCCGACGTAAATTTTTTCGAAACCAAATACAATTAAGATTCGGTTTCCTTTTCTTAATTAATGTTATATTCCGTGAATAACTAGGATTAATCAAAAATATCTTCTATAAATATGACCAAAAACAACACAAAAAAGGATCGAAAATTTGGAGGAGAAATTGGAGACCGAAATTGAGGAGGAAAACTTTGAATCAATCAGACTTTTGAGAGAGCAAACAAGCAATT
Source organism: Garcia nutans (assembly GCA_947685225.1). Classification (NCBI taxonomy): domain Eukaryota; kingdom Viridiplantae; phylum Streptophyta; class Magnoliopsida; order Malpighiales; family Euphorbiaceae; genus Garcia; species Garcia nutans. The sequence goes on from CANTUV010000011.1 coordinate 39,494,430, forward strand.
CAATTCATCAAAGGCAGCAAAGCTTGTCTTTGTTCTTGTTCATCCAAGAAGTGATTTTTGGTGGAACCAACAAACAAAGGTATAAATTTCTTTATTTGTTTCATTAATTCACAGTAGCTTCATCATTTAAAAATCTTAAAATTGTTGTTTCTATTTCTTCTAAATCAAAAAACCCTAGAACCTCAATTCACCTTTTCTAAAGTTTAAAAACCTTATTCGTTTCTTTGAAATTGTTATTTTTGTTTCTTCAAAATCCCAGAACCTTAATTTGCTTTTCAAATTTTCAAAGCCCTAAATTTAATATGTTTCTTTCCACAAACCCTAAAAAATATCTTTTTTGTTTCTATAAACCTTAAATCATTTTGTTTGTTTTCATAAATTTCATAAAATTATCAATTGATTTTCAAATTCTAAAAACCTAATGCATTCTCCGAAACCCTAATTCTAAAATTCTAAAACCCTAATTCAACTCCAAAACCCAAAACATTAAACCCTAACTCCCTTAAAACCTTAAACCCTAATTTTTCTAAACCCTAATCCTTTAAACTCTAAAACCTTATAAACCTAAAATTCAAATACAGCAAGCTTAAAATTCAATATGGTAAATACAAAATAATAATCTAGTAACCGTAAATCATAAATCTAAATGTTTTAAAGTGTCCAAACCCTAATCTCATGATTTTACATCTCAAACACTAATTTGGTTAATCAAAGAATTTTATCAACCTCTTAAATTATAAAATTTTAATTCATTTCAATTCCATTAAAACTCATAGTAGAATAATAGAATAATATAAATACCAACGGAATCAACGTCTCTTATCCCCAGTTGAGTAGCCACTGTGAGCGGGGATTTTTGTCCCCCACTCCCGATGGAATAGTTCTTACGACTTCAGCACCGTTTAGGCTCGAGGCCTTAGAAAACACGGACCTAAGTTTGGAGAAAATGGAGTCACCACCCGGATGAGCCGGGAAAAAGAAAGGGGTGGATGACTCGATTCCTAAGGAATTTCCAACCCCCTAATGGGTTTGAAAAGTTGGGTACGTGTGGAGAAGGTGAGAAATGGCCCAGCACCCCCATAACGCCCGGTTCATTGGAATCGGCCTCCTTTACAAGTCTTAATACTATAGAATTCTTAAGTATAACAATATTATCCATATTACATACAATAATTAAAATAAAGCATCGTTATATTAAAATCAAAGGAATGTCCAAACAAAGCAAATAAATGGACACCCAGCCGAAGATGGAAACATGTCCTTACATCATCCCTGTCTAAACTAATAAGACACCCACCGAAAGGTAGAAACATATCCTTTACATTGGTCCAAAATATGAAAGAAATTTAAATTACATGATATTTAATTAATGAGGTACCCACAAAGTTGAAATATACCTCTTACAATATTTTGAAATCAAAACTAAATCGATAGAAATAAACAACCATTCATCATAAATAAATCATTCATCAAAGATATTAAACATCAATCAAAGTAGAAAGTAAATATCCATCCGTGATAAATTAAATAAATTAAGCATTGAAATTAAATAAATCAAAGCATATAATAAACTTCATAATTAAATCTAAAAATAAAGTAAGTCAATTTACAAATCAGGGTTACTGTTTCTCATTTAAAGTTCTTTAATTAATATTTAAGGTTTTGGAATTTATTGGTTTAGGCTACTGTAAGTTTTAAGGGAATTGAAATGGATTAAGGTTTTATAATTTAAGAGATTGTTAAGGTTCTTTGATTAACCAAATTAGGGTTTGAGGGGTAAAATCTTGAAATTAGGGTTCGAATATTAAAACATTAGGTTTATGATTATTAGCTACTGGATTGTTGTTTTTAGGCTTACTGTGTTGAATTTTAATATTTAGGTTTATAAGGTTTTAAGGTTTTAAGGATTAGGGTCGAGGAAAATTAGGGTTTACGGTTTTGGTTTTGAGAGATTTAGGGTTTTTGGTGTTTTGAAAAACATGTTTTGATTTTAGGATTTGAGAAAACAATTTATAGTTTTATAAAGTTTTATGTGATTTTTAGAAAATGTAAGATAAATTTAGGGTTTGGATATTTAATAAAACATTTGGAATTTTGGAAAAGAATTAGAAGAAAACCAGTTTAGCGTTTTTAAGGATTTTGGAAATAAACAAAATGATTTAAGGTTTTTGGAAATAGAAAAATATATTTTTCCTAGGGTTTTGGAAATAAAAGCATTCAATTTAGTGTTTTAAGGTTTTTGAAAATTGGAAAGCATATTAGGGTTTTGGTAAATTAATAAAATGATTTAAGGTTTTGAAAAGTTTGGAAAGTAGATTAGGGTTTTAAGATTTTTGAAGAAATAGATTAGGGTTCTTAGGTTTTAGAAGAAATAGAGAAGAAATTTTAGGGTTTTTGAAAATAGAGGAGATAATTTAAGGTTTGAAGGTTTTGAAGAAGTAAATTAGGGCTCTAAGGTTTTTAGAATCAAAAGAAAATTTTTAAGGATTGAACTACTGTAAGGAAAAAAAGAGATTAGATATTCAAACCTTCATTTGTTGGTTGCACCAAAAATTGCTTCTTGGATGAACAAGGACAAAGGCAGGGTTGCTGCCTTTGATGGCTTGATTGCTTGCTTGCTTATCCCTCTCAAATTTGAAGTTCGAAAGTTCAACTCTAAATCCAAAGTTCAAAATCCAGTCCGATCGTCCAAAGTTTCTTTCCAAAAGTCCTCCCGTCGATTCCCAAAGTTCCTTTTTTAGTCTTATTTATAGGAAATTTTAATGATTAATCTTAATTGTTTACAAAATTTATCACTAATTAGGAAAAGAACACCGAAACCAAATAGAATTTGGTTTCGAAAAAAATTACGTCGGAAAAATTTCGCTAGCAAAAAAAAACTGCTGCGGAAAAATTTCACCGGCAAAAAAAACTCCTGCGGGCTGCTGCGAGGATTGTCGTGGACATTTGCGAGCTGGGCAGCCAGAGGCCACTTCGCCCACAGGATTTTTCTGTGGGAAAAATGGCCCAAGGCCATTTCGTCCAAACTTTTCGGCGACGAAAAAATTTGTCGCCTATTGTTCCATCGCCGATTTTTATTGTATTTTTATTTTTGTTTATTTATTTATTATTATTTTATTTATTTATTGTTAATTATAAAAACTAATTACTAAAACAAATATTATTTAATTAAATAACACAAAAATTATTTTGGACTAATTAAAATATATTGGATCAGACTGGGTCAAAAATTAAGGGTCTACAAAATACTTTTCTGTTTCTAAAAACCTTAAATCGTTTTGTTTATTTCCAAAAGGTTTTAAAAACCCTAAATTTTTTTCTTCTAATTCTGTTCCAAAATTTCCAAATGTTTTATTAAATATCCAAACTGTAAACTCACTTTACAGTTTCTAAAAAATCATAATTACTTTATAAAACTAAACTATTTTCTTAAACTCCAAAACCAAAACAGTAAACCCCAAACTAGTTAATCTAAACCCTAAGTTTTCTTAAACCCTAATTCCCTTAAAACCATAAACCCTAGTTTTCCTAAACCCTAATCCTTAAAACCTTAAAATCTTATAAACCTAAACATTTAAACCCAATACAATAAATCTAAAATAATAATAATCCAGTAACCAAGAGCTATAAATCTAATATTTTAATTATTCTAAAACCCTAATTTCATAATATTACCCCTAAACCCTAATTTGATTCATGAAACCCTAATCCATTTCAATTCTCCTAAAACTTATAGTAGCCTAAAATAAATGATAATAATAATACTAAGATTCCAAAACTCTAAAATATTAATTAAAGAAACTTTAAATAGAAACAGTAAACCTCAATTTGTATCTTCACTTGTTTTATTTTTAGATTTAAATATGTAGTTCATTATATGCTTTGATTTATTTAATTTCAATGATTGATTTACTTCATTTATCATGGATGGATGTTTACTTTCTATTTTGATTGATGTTTAATATCTTTGATGAATGATTTATTTATGATGAATGGTTATTTACTTTTATCAATTGATTTTCAAAAGTGTAAGAGGTATATTTCTACTTTATGGGTACCTCATTAGTTAAATATCATGTAATTTAAATTGATTTTATATTTTGTACCAATGTAAAGGACATGTTTCTACCTTTTGGTGGGTGTCCTATTTAGTTTAGACATGGATGATGTAAGGGCATGTTTCCATCTTTGGATGGGTGTCCATTTATTTGTTTTGCTTGGACATTGTTTTGATTTTTAATATATCGATGCTTTATTTCAATTGTTGTGTGTAATATGGATAATATTGTTATATTTAAGAATTTTATAATATTAAGACCTATAAAGGAGGTTGGTTCCAATGAACCGGATGTTGTGGGAGTGCTAGGCCATTTTTCACCTTCTCCACACGTACCCAACTTTCCGAACCCATTAGGGGGTTGGGAATTCTTTAGGAATCGAGTCATCCCCTTTGTTTTTCCCAGCCCGTCCGGGTGGCGACTCCATTTTCTCCAAACTTAAGTCCGTGTTCTCTAAGGCCCCGTGCCTAAACAGTGCCGAAGTTACAAGAACCATTCCACCGGGAGTGGAGGCAAAAATCCCCGCTCACAATGGTGACTCCATTGGGGATAAGAGAAGTTTATTCTATTGGTCTTTATATTATTCTATTCTTTCTTATAATGATATTATCCATTGCATCATATTATATTGCATCATGTGCGTGAGTTAGGACGCCCATGTTACCCATGTTGTATTATGTAAGGGATACCATACTTTCACTCAAGGTATGGAGATCGAGCATGGCATAACCACTCATAGCCTCATACCATTTCGTATATACTTACTATGGGAACCTAAGCCTTTTAACCCAAAGACTAAAGCTCATGTAATCGGCCTAGTTACTTTCCTTAGGTTTTTGCCCAAATGCATATTGTTTGACTATGGTTAATTTATCTTAGCTTAAATCATGGCTTATTTGGTTTATTCTTTTTCTAATATGACCTAAGTACATTGTAAGATCAAAATAAAAATTTTCTTTAAAGTCCAAACGACCAAAGCTATTTTCAAAACTTTCAAGATGGTCTTTGGACAAAAGACTTTTCTAAAAACAAATAAAATATATTTTGCTCATAACCCAAATACAAAGCCCAAAATATGTTTTTTCTAAAATCTTTTTATAATGGGCTTATAAACAAAATTATTTTACGAAGAGCTTGCAAATTATTTAGGTCAATTACGAAATACCAAAAATCAATTGTGAGCCTAGTTTATACTAAGAATAATTAATCATGGGCTTGTTTTTGGCATGAATCATTAGTTACTTTTTCAAGTGAGAAATCTATATATAATAAACCTCTTAATTTTGTTTTAATCCAATATAGCATAAAAGCTATATTAGTTGGTTGAATGGATTAAAACCTAATTAATGAGAATTATCATGAACTAATTTCCATTTTCGAAAATATAACTATTGGTTGAAACTTCCAGGGGAATTATTCAAAAAACAAGATACCCCATGTTGGTATTTTGTTAACCATATACCTAGGAAAAGAGACTCGCCATTCGTGTGTGGATGTTATAAGGTTGGAAGGAACATCCTATTTGTCCTTTATTTGTGCATACATGCATACATTTGCATCTCATATCATTGATCCTTTCTGGCTCACAGCCCTAGATTATGACAGTTCAAAAGCTTACGACAATCCGACCTACACCGGAAGAGAAGAATCTAGCAACGACTCAATCCCTTTTTCACCAAAAGCAATGGAGCCCGAACAAATTCAAAGAATGGTGGATGATGCTCTCAATGCCAAGATGGAAGAAATAAAAAAGGCCATGGCCGAGACCGTGAAGAACCAATTGGCTATAATTTTAGGAAATAATGCGAAGTGTCTGCTAGCTCCAAGAAGCCAAAGGACAAAGGGAAGACTAAAGTTGGTGAAGTGGTTTTTGATGATGATAAGGTGATCATTGATGATGATGATGATTGGGCTTAATACTTCCAAGATCCTTAAGACAAAAAGGAGCCGAAGATTATTGAGAGGGAAACTATTGAAAAGATCGAGACGTCTGATGTTGAGAAGATGATTGCTGATTTAGAAAAGAAATTTGAGAAGAAACTGAAAACTGAAGAAATGTCTGAAGTCGACAAACTATTTGAGCTAGATGAAGAAGTTTCGTACAAGTTCAAGATGCCATCTTTTGCGAAGTTTGATGAAACCAAAAATCTGCACTTCCATGTGAAGCAGTATATCGCTATGCAGTCTGCCTGAGCTACTAAGGCTCAAACTCTAAGGTACTTCATGCTCTCATTGGACCCGGTGGTCCAAAATTGGTTCAATACCTTAAATGATGGAACACAAAAGAGTTGGGATTTGCTATACAAGGCCTTCTTCCAACAATATGGTTACAATGTTGAAATGGAAGTTACCTTGATGGAAATTGAGTCCATTAGGCAACGGCCAAATGAGAATTTTGTGGACTATGTGAAAAGATGGAGAAATAAGGCCGCTTTGCTCAAGAAAAGGCCCGATGAATCTGATCAAATAAGGATGATTGTGAGAGGGGTGTTGCCTAGTCTTCGTTAAAAGATGTCTCATACACTCATCCGTGATTTCAAAGATCTTCTCCAAGCCGGTCTGCAAATTGAAGAATGGAAAAGGGAGAAGAATCGCTTTTCAATAAGAAGGAATGAGAAAGGGAATTATCAGCCTAGCAATCAAAGTACACAAAAGGAAGCTGATGTTAATGTCACTAGTCAAGGAGGAATGAGGCAATTTTCAGAATTAGGGAAGCCACTGTCTTGGGTTCTCAATAAGCTACAAAAGAAGAGATTGTTACAACCCTTAACTCCTCGTCATGTGCCTAATCCTCTTCCACCTAACTTTGATATTAATTCATTTTGCCAATTCCATCAAAGGCCTGGACACAAAATGGACAATTGTATGAAGTTGAGGCATGAGATCCAGAATTTAATTGATAATGGCAAGTTGCCTGAGCTGGATAAGCCCAATACCAAAAGTAATCCTTTTCCAAGGTTCAACAGAGTACCACCACCAGCAACCTTCATGGTAGGAAAAGGATTTGAAGAAGATTTTGTTTTATCATCCTTTCAAGATGGAAATATTGAAGATGTGAAAGGAAAAGAAGCTTAACTCAACAAACTCTCCTTAGCTTGAATATTGCTTTTCAATTTTACTTTCTTTAATATTTAATTGGAAAAATTATGTGTTTTCAAATTTAAAAGTTGTCTGAATAAATTACTTTCATCAAAATTTTGTTGGTCTTTGTTCATTTTGGTGCTCAACCAATAAGGAATCTTGCTTGATATTTATAAATTAATGTATCTAGGCATCATGACTTGAATGACTTTACTAGGTAAGTGAATTGCTCTATAGCATTGAGTTGTGTATGTTTACTGTTTAGATCAATTTTGTATATATTTTCTATGATATTTTTGTTGATTTTAAGTTAATTTTCATGTTAAATTGTACTTAAATTTGTGTGAAGTTGTTGATTTAGGTTGAAGTACATTTGATGGAGCTATTTAATCAAAAATTGGTGAAGTTGTTGAAGAAAAACAAGTGACATGACCAAGCTTGTCAAGGCTTGGCCGTGTCCCTCATCAAAAGAAGAAGAACCAGGACAAGCATGAGACGGCCAGGATTAACATGGCTTGGCCGTGTCCCTCAAGGAAACAAGTCCAGAAATGAACACAGCCATGAGACACGGCCAAGCCACTGGCCGTGTCTCCCAAAAGGAACAAAAGAGCTAAGAAACCAAAGAAAGAAAAGAAAGAAATAGAGACAGACACCATCACTGGACACGGCCAGGACACTGGCCGTGTCACATGACACGGCCGTGTCCTTGGCCGTGTCTCACAAGGACAAACACACAGAATGGGACATGGCCAGAAGCTTGGCCCTGTTCCAAGAAAGAAAGACAACAGACATGGCCAAGCTCCATCTGGCTTGGCCGTGTCACCCTGGGTCCTTAGTTGGCTTGCATGAGGAGTGAGCTGTTGTGTTTTAGTGGGAGACAAAAAGAACAAAAAAGAGTGAAAAGTGGGAGGAAATTATGGAAGAAACATATAAGAAATTAGAAAGTGGGAGACAAACAATCATGGTGTCTTAAAAAATTCAAAATGAAAAAGAATGGAGGGAAAAATAAAATGGATTGAATATATTTTTAGTGGACATTCTCTACACTTCTTCTTCATCTTCTCCCTTGGCTCTTGCTTGAGAGAGCAAGACAACACTCTCACCATCTTCATTCACCATTTCTTTTCACACACCAAGAGCAAGGACAATTGTTGGTCTTGAAGTGAGTTACTAGTTCTTGAGGATTAGGGTTTTAAGAGGCTTGATTGGAGAGTTGAGAACTTGAGAGAGCTATCATCCACTCCTTCAAGAAGAGAGCCATTTGTTCAAGAGAGCTGGAAGTTCATCATCACACACCGAGAGGAAGCTACGAAAGAGACGAGGAGTCCGATTTTTAGCATCTTCAAAAAGGGGTTTTTCCAACTCTTTCTTTTAATCCATTTCTTATTTGTTGTTGTTGTATCAAGAACATTAATACTACAATGAATAACTTTGATTTGGTTTATTTTGAAATGAGTATTTGTTTAAAACATATGATGAGCTAATTTACTCATGCTTGGGGTTGTAGTATATTTGATTAAATGATTTGATTTGATGACTCCATTGATATACCTTGTTATATGTTGATTGCATTGAAATTAAAGATAAATTGATAGATTGGCCACCTATTGATTACTTAATATTGAATGATGGACCGAGAGGAGAAGTTTAATATCGAAACTATGTAATTGACTACCCTAAGAATGAATTAGAAATATAAGTTCTAGGGTTTATTAATTTGCTAATGTTAAATAATTGGTTGTTGTTAATTCATAAATGTGAGAACTAGTGAATTGATAATTGGCTAATTAATCTTAAGAAACAAATTAAGATTCAAGGTTATATTAATGGATAATCGGATAATTGAACATTTGATTAAATGGACCTACAACCCTAGGCATCATTTCCATAATTGAAATTCTCTTGCATAAAATCACTCATTTTCATTTCTAAGGTTAATTACGATTCACCAATCCAATCACACAATCGAATTTATTATTTCATGTTAATCGAACTATTACATGCAAGTCCTTCCTTGGGAAACGACCTTGGAGCGATCACTGTCACTACAATAGCCTCGTATACTTGCGAGTGCCGCTTTGTGATAGTGTTGATTTAAGCGCAACAAGTTTTTGGCGTCGCTGCCGGGGAGGGCAATTTTTGTGATAGTTTGATTGTTTTAATTTATTTGTTAAATTGTTTAAAGTGTTCTTTTTGAATTGCTTAGGTACTTTATGCACGGACGACGGTCTCAAGGAAACGAACTTGTTCCATTTATAGACAACATCCATAGACTTCCATGATCCGAGAGACCAAATCCTTTTGAGCAAGAAAGAGAAAATACCGACGAGAAATTTGAGGAGAACAGAGAAATAGAGATGGGTGATGCACAATAGCCACCCATGAAGGAGTTTGCTCGACCGATCATCGGAGTGACCACATCTTGTATCCGGTTGAGCAATGCAGTGAGAAACTACGAACTCAGAAATACTCACTATAGTATGCTGCCATCCTTCCACGGACTGCCGAATGAAGATCCTCTCAACTTCATTCGAGATTTTTATTCAACATTGCATACATTCCCTTTGCAAACACTAACGGAAGATGAACTTAAGCTGAGATGTTTCCCATACAGTTTGAAGGACAGAGTAAAAGCATGGTTAATGACCCTACCGGAGAATTCTTTAACCACATGGACTGAAGTCTACAACAAATTTATGGGAAAGTTTTATTCACATCAAAAGACCAAGGAGCTTAGGGGAAGTATTGCAACTTCCCAATTTGACGGAGAACCGTTTCACGAGGCGTGGGATCGCTTCAAATCATTATTATTTCAGTGCCCTCACCATTACTATCCACAACAGTTGCTCAATCAATTCTTCTATGATGGGCTAACTCAACAATCTCAAAATACAGTGGATAATGCAGCAAGGGGTGCAATGGGTGAAAGAACAGCTGCAGAAACAGTTGCATTATTCGAAATGTTGGGGGCAAATTCCCAACAAAAGAGCATTGGAGAAAGAAGAAGAGGAGCACATGAGATAAGTGCAAACTCGGAAATGGCTAGGCAAATTGCAAAATTGACAAAACAAGTAAAATTGTTGAATGCCAAGGGGAACTTGTCGGGACCAAGCCAAGAGTCATGTGCATCGTGCGATCTTGTAGGTTATCAAGAAAATGTGTGCCCCTCAAATTTTGATACATTCCAAAAGGAGCAAGAGCAAGCTTTTGCTTTTGAAGGGTTCCAACAAAGGGGTAGGAATGATCCATATTCAAATTCTTATAACCCCGGTTGGAGGAATCACCCCAATTTTTCATGGAAAAATCAACAACATGCTCCACCTCAACAACCTTTCCAACCATATCAAAGAGGTCCCCAATTTCAAGGGTAACCCTCAAATCAAGAGCAGGTCAAGAAACCTTCATTTGAAGACAATTTGAATGCTTTCATTCAAGTAAGCACTCAAAATCAAGAATTGAACAATAAGCGGTTTGACTCTTTAGAAGCATCGCTTAAGAAGGTTGAAACTCAAGTGGGCCAATTGGCTAATCAACTTCAAGCCAATCAAAAAGGGAAATTTCCAAGCCAACCGGAGCAGGCCAAAGCAATCACCGTTTTGAGAAGTGGTAAGGTACTCGATAATAAAATCGGTGATAATAACATTGATAATTCCTTTGATGCAGGTACAATGCAAGGCAATGGCAAGGAAATGCAAGAAGAAGAAGCTGAACCAAATGAGCTTAAGGAGGACAAAGAGGAGGCATCCGTTGCACCAAAGCGGCACAAATCTCCAAATCCATACAGACCACCAATTTCGTTTCCAGCAGGTTAAAAAATGAAAAGCATGATAAGCAATTTTCTGAAATTTATAACATGCTTTCGAAGGTAAGTATCAACCTACCCTTACTAGAGGTAATAAAGAATATGCCATCTTATGCCAAAATCTTAAAAGAGCTAAACACTAAAAAGATAAGGTATGAGTTGGATGAGAAGGTGATAGTTTCGGAAGTAACAAGTACTGTTTTACAACATAAGTTACCTCCTAAACTAAAAGATCCTGGGAGCTTTATAGTTAAAATCTCTATGGGGAATGGGAAAGAGACCATTGGCATGTGTGATCTTGGAGCTAGTATTAATTTGATGCCATACTCAATTTATTTGAATCTAGAGCTAGGGGAACTCAAACCAACCAAAATGGTTTTACAATTAGCAGATAGAACTCTTAGATATCCTAAGGGAATCATAGAAGATGTTCTAGTGAAGGTAGGAGGTTTGATTGTACCCGTCGATTTCATTGTCTTAGACACGGGGGGAGAAATCCCACGGGATGCCGAACATGCAATTTTGTTAGGAAGGCCTTTTATGGCCACAACTAACACTTTAATTGATGTTAAAAATGGAAAATTAACCATGACCATTTTGGGACAAACTGTAGAATTTTCAATTTTTAACACTTCCCCCATTCCCACTAGTGCTTTATATGAAGATTGCTCTTTCATTGATCTTACTGATAGTGCTATCCAAGAAGTTTTCTTGTAGGAAAATGGCGAACACAAGCTAGAAAAGGCTCTTAAATTGCAAGAAGAAGAAGAGATTTCCAATGAGGAGGATAAAGAAGACAATTCTGTTTTGGACGAGGAGAGTGTTGAGGAGGAATTTGAAGTTGAAAAAGAGCAAGTTCAACTACAAGGGATTGAACTTAAAGAACTCCCCAAGCATTTAAAATATATTTTTCTTGGGGAAAATAACTCTCAACCAGTGATAATTTCTGCTACCCTTACCAGTGAGGAAGAAAATAAGCTTGTAACAATGTTGAAAAAATTCAAGAAGGCTATAGGTTGGGGGTTGAGTGACATTAAGGGTATTAGTCCCTCTATGTGCATGCATAAGATTATCTTAGAGGAAGGGGCTAAACCGGTGAGAGAGTCTCAAAGGAGGCTAAACCCTAACATGAGCGAGGTTGTTAAGAAGGAGGTCCTTAAATTACTGGATGAAGGGGTAATTTACCCTATTGCTGATAGTGAATGGGTTAGTCCCGTTCATGTTGTGCCTAAGAAAACAGGGCTGACAGTGGTCCAGAATGATAAAACAGGGCTGACAGTGGTCCAGAATGATAAAGGAGAGTTGGTACCGACTCGAACACAAACTGGGTGGCGGATGTGCATAGATTATAGGAAATTAAATAAAGTCACCAAGAAAGATCACTTTCCTTTGCCATTTATTGATCAAATGCTTGATAGATTATCTAGACATTCTTTTTACTATTTTCTTGATGGTCTTTCAGGTTACTACCAAGTCCCGATAGCACCGGAAGATCAACCAAAGACTACATTTACTTGTCCCTTTGGGACATTTGCATTTCGAAGGATGCCATTCGGACTTTGCAATGCACCGGGAACATTTCAAAGGTGTATGCTTTGCATATTTTCTGATATGTTAGACAAGTGCATTGAGGTATTCATGGATGACTTTTCTGGTTTTGGTAATTCCTTTGATGATTGTTTGGAAAAGTTGACTCTAGTACTTAAAAGGTGTATTGAATGTAATCTTACATTGAGTTGGGAAAAGAGTCACTTTATGGTTGATCATGGAATTGTTTTAGGGCATGTTATTTCCCATGAAGGGATTGAGGTAGACAAAGCTAAAGTTGAATTAATTGTGAACCTACCTCCACCCACATTAGTTAAGGGAATTAGAAGTTTTTTGGGACATGCAGGATTTTATAGGAGGTTCATAAAAGATTTTTCCAAAATTTCACGTCCTTTGTGTCATTTGTTAGGAAAAGATGTCCCATTTGTTTTTGATGAAAAGTGCTTAGAGGCTTTTAAAATTTTGAAAGAAAAACTAACTTCTGCCCCTATAATTGTTGCCCCAAATTGGGATTTGCCATTTGAAATTATGTTCGATGCATCAAATTTTGCCATTGGAGCTGTTTTGGGCCAAAGAGTGAATAAGTTGATGTGTGTAGTTTATTATGCAAATTTATCTTTAAACGATGCACAAGTAAATTACACGACCACTGAGAGAGAAATGTTAGTTGTGGTATTTGCACTAGACAAATTTAGATCTTACTTGATAGGTTCTAAGGTCATAGTATTTTCTGATCATACAGCCTTGAAATACCTATTGACCAAACCACAAGCTAAACCTAGGCTCATTAGGTGGGTGTTAATGTTACAAGAATTCGATGTTGAAATCAAAGATAGGAAAGGAAGCGAAAATGTAGTGGCCGACCATCTTTCTAGACTTAACTCTTGTGAAAATAATGCTGAAATTGCTTATGAAAATGCTTTCGAAAAATTTCCGAATGAACACTTGTTTTCCTTAACTCAAGCACCATGGTATGCTGATATTGCTAATTATCTTTCTTGTGGTGTAGTGAGAAAGGATTTAAGCTTCCAGGCAAAGAAGAGATTCCTGCATACATGTAAGTATTATTTTTGGGATGAGCCTTACTTGTTTAGAATTTGCAGGGATGAAGTGATAAGAAGATGTGATAAGAAGATGTGTGCCGGAAGAGGAACAAAAGCAAGTGCTACAATTTTGCCACAATTTGTATTGCGGGGGACATTTTGGAGGAAAGAAGACCGCCGAGAAAATTCTTCAAAGCGGTTTGTATTGGCCTACTCTTTTTAAAGATGCTTATCATTTTTGTATAAGATGTGATGAATGCCAAAGAGTAGGAAACATTAGCAAACGGAATGAAATGCCCCTTAATATTTTTATTGTGGTTGATATTTTTGATGTATGGGGAATTGATTTCATGGGGCCATTTCCCAAATCCTTTAGTTTTGAATATATTCTTCTAGCAGTAGATTATGTGTCCAAGTGGGTTAAGGCAATCCCCACTAGGACCAATGATACTAACATTGTGTTAAAATTTGTGAAGGAGAATATTTTGAGCAAGTTTGGAACCCCCAAGGCGATAGTGAGTGATGGAGGAAGCCATTTTTGCAACAAATGGTTTGAAAAGTTGATGACCAAGATGGGCATCCGACAAAAAGTGGCAACTCCATATCATCCCCAAACATCCGGGCAAGCTGAGATTTCAAACAAGCAGATCAAGGGGATTTTAGAAAAGACAGTAAGCACAACTCGGAAGGACTGGTCAATCAGACTCTCGGAAGCATTGTGGGCTTATAGGACTGCTTATAAAACCCCATTGGGAGTGAGTCCTTATAGATTGGTCTTTGGCAAGGCATGTCACCTCCCGGTGGAATTGGAGCAAAAGGCTTATTGGGCAATAAAGACCACGAATATGGACTTAGATGAAGCAAGAGAGCAAAGAATGCTTCAAATTTCCGAGCTTGATGAGCTTCGGAATGAAGCCTTTGAGAGTTCGAGGATCTTCAAGGAAAAGACCAAAGCTATTCATGACAGGATGATTCTTCGAAGGACTTTTGAACCGGGAATGAAAGTCCTTCTCTTCAATTCAAGAATGTGGTTATTTCTCGGAAAATTGAAGTCATGTTGGAGTGGACCCTTTCAAGTTACTCAAACATTCCCCTATGGGGTTGTTGAGTTGCTTAATTTAAAAACCAGTGAGACGTTCAAGGTCAATGGACAAAGGGTGAAGCCCTACTTGGAAGAAATCGAAGTTGCAAATATGGTGGAAAGCATGGTGTTCATTGACGAATGATGCAACAATGTCCAGCTATACGACATTAAAGAAGCGCTAAATGGGAGGCAACCCATCGGTTTGCATTTCTTTTCACTGTTATAATTTTATATTTTGCAATTTTAATTTCATGTTGAGTTAAATAAAATGGAATGGGTAATTTGATGGGTTTTTATTTTTCTTGAATGTGTTTCAGGGTTAAACCAAGAAGAAGATTGCATTTTTGTGATTTGGTGACACAAATAAACCAATTAAAAAAAAATTCAAAACCAATTTGGCAGTGTGAGACGCGGCCACTTGATAAGGCAGTGTCCTTGGCCATGTCAAGCAAACACCAAAAGACACAGAGGCAGACACGGCCAGAGGTCCTGGCCGTGTCCTTGGCCGTGTCACACAGACACGGCCAAGCCTCTCCCCGTGTCACCCAATTTGTCTTGCAATTTTTTTTTATCCAGTAAGGGACATGTTCAAGGGACACGGCCAAGCCACTGGCCATGTCCCTCAAAAAACCATCAGACACGGCCAAGCTTCACCAAGCTTGGCCGTGTCACCTAAATTTTAAAGGTTTAAATTACAAATTCAGCCCCTTTCATCATTTTTAATCCCTAAATCCTTTTCTCTCCTCTCTCTCTCTCTCTCTCTCTCTCGATCTCTCTCTCAAAACCTCAATAGCCACCATCTTCAAGCTTCAAAATCATTTGAAATCTTTCATTTTTCTTCACCAAAACTGATTTAAACTCATCCACTTCTCTTCTTTTCTCATTAAAAGGCAATTAAAACTTTGAAAACTTCATTTTCACCAAATCATCAACATGACAAGAACAAAGATGGTGTCTCACCACAAAAGGAAGCGACCTCCACCTTCAGCTCCATCTTCATCATCGTCATCACCAAGGAGAGCAACTCTTCTCGCTTGGGGTTTCTTTCCGACGAGGTATGTTAACGAAGAATCCCTCGATGCTCTTCATATTCGAGATAATTTTTATAGATTTGTTCATAATCTTGGGTGGGATAGATTTGTTTCCCTTAAACCTTTGCAATTTGAGGAGCTTACATTGGAATTTTTATCCTCCCTTGAGGTTGAAAGAAATGACAAAACGATTTGCATTAGGTTACATTTTAAACTGCTTGGGAGACCATTTGTCCTTAAAATAGAGCAATTGAACGATATTTTTGGTTTCCATCAACAAGGGAATAATGTGTGCCTAAGAGTTTTAGACAAAAATTCGCATGGGGAGCTTTGGGCTCGGGAACTTATGTGGCCAAATCGGCCAAAGCTATGAAATTGAAAAATCCCGCCCTAAGGTACTTACACCGGGTTATGTCTTGTGGATTCTTTTCAAGAAAAGAGAGCATAGGGGTTGTAGAACTAAGTGAACTATATTTTTTAGACTGTGCTATCAATGTTGTACCCGTTTGCACCGGCTATTAGTTAGCCGATGTGTTTGACAGTGTCGCAAATAAAAAGAGGGGTGCCATTTGCATCGGAGGATTAGTTACAATTTTAACAATGGCACTCCTTGATGATTTTGAACCGAGCCATTGCCAGATGACTAAGATCTCGGGAAGTGATTCATTAGATCTTGCCACCCTCGAGAAGATGCACATGGTTTCAAGAAAAGGAGGAGCTTATGTTATGGGTTCAGCTGATCCAGAGGTACCAGAGGGCCATCAAAAGCGAACACGAGTCGAGGAGGATTTCGACTCGGATTCTCTAGATTTAGATGAAGATGCTCCAATCCCGAACAATCAGGAGATCCTTAATAGGATTGAAGCATTGGAAAGCAAGGTCGACCGTAACCATGCTGCAGCCATGGAACAAATTGACCGTAACCATGCTGCAGTGATGGAACAAATGGACCTAATCAACAGCAACCTTGCTAAAATTCTGAGCCTCCACCCATCAGCTGTATCATCGTCCCATCCTCCATCGTCGTAGATCCTATCAGCTCCAACCTTTTGAAAACACTTGTTATTTTCTTATTTGTAGTTATTTCATATTTTTGTTGTTATGGTTTTTAATGTTACCTCTTTATATTGTGTTTATTTTATATATTGTATTTTGCTCTTGAACAATTGTTGTTTGTGGATGAAAAGGTAGCTTGCATCACAAGGGATCGATGGAAAAGCAGGTTGTACCTTAACTTTTTGCTTTAATATCCTTGTTGCCATTAAGGACAATGTCAAACTTAAAGTGTGGGGTGTGTGCTAAACCTTTTGTTCATGAATATAAATTGTTTATTTTCGTGTTTATTTTCGTAAGTGTTATTGTTTTGATTTTGTGTTTTGTTTTATATTTGATTTTGATGGATATTAATAAGTTCAATTGTTATAAGATTGTTGATAGATGACTTTTGAATTTTTGAAGCATGAATTTGAGAATTGATTAGAGTTAGTACTTATTGTCAATTTTGATGGTTATTCTTTGCATTGCCATTAAACTAGTGAGGAATTGAGCCATCAACTTATCATTCTTTTTATGTGTGAACATCTTTGATTGATGAATTACTAGAACTTGCTTTGACATGCATTTTGAGACTACATAAAGATTTCAATTAGGCATCAATATGATTAAGGCAATTTAGGGCAACCCATTTTGGCTTTAAAAGACCAACCTTACATCCGACCTTAGTTCACCAACTTTGAGCTTATTTCATTTTTCCCTTCTTTCTTTTTCACAACACCATCGGCTTGAACCATTACATTTTAACTTTACCCGTTCATTAGATCAAGAGAATTTCAAGAGCATTAATGGAGTGTTGTGCTGAATAAAGTGTGGGGTTGAAATTCAATGGGTTTTAAATTACAAATTATTGTATTCTTTAGTTGGATACCCTATTATACATAAAAAAAAATAAGGGAATGAATAATGAAAATCAAAATAATAGTTGTTGTTATTGTCGGAAGGGTTGTAATGAGTTTGGAAATCATCTTTGCAAATTAAACAAATGGAATCCCTTAAAAGCACATAAATGCTTAGTGCTAAGTGATTGAGATGAATTATGGGATTGTTGATCATGCTACATTGCTTACTTCACTCTTGAAGTACTCTTGACCTAAATGAACTAACTCACTCTCCCAAATGTCATACCTTTTCCTTAGCCCCATTAAAACCAAATAAAAGACCTTATGATTGATGCTTGATTGTGATTAGGTGGTGGAGATTTAATTAATAAGCAAGCCTATTGTCCTAATCTTTCATTGAATGTTGAGAGCTTAAGCACTACCCAATTAAACACTTGAGAGGTTTTGTGAGGGAGTGACAATTTTGGTATGCATAGATTGACCATTAAGTTGCTTGAGTACCGATTATTCTTCATTCAATTATGATTGTGGATTTAATAAGATGGGAGTCTTAATGCATTCTTATAACTCTTGAACTTGACAATATTTGTTTTGTTTTATTTGTTTTTATTTTAACTTTTCTTGGGGACAAGCAAAGGATTAAGTGTGAGGTAATTGTTTAGATCAATTTTGTATATATTTTCTATGATGTTTTTGTTGATTTTAAGTTAATTTTCATATTAAATTGTACTTAAATTTGTGTGAAGTTGTTGATTTAGGTTGAAGTACATTTGATGGAGCTATTTAATCAAAAATTGGTGAAGTTGTTGAAGAAAAACAAGTGACACGGCCAAGCTTGTCAAGGCTTGGCCGTGTCCCTCATCAAAAGAAGAAGAACAAGGACAAGCATGAGACACGGCCAGGATTAACATGGCTTAGCCGTGTCCCTCAAGGAAACAAGTCCAGAAGTGAACACGGCCATGAGACACGGCCAAGCCACTGGCCGTGTCTCCCCAAAGGAACAAAAGAGCAAAGAAAGCAAAGAAAGAAAAGAAAGAAACAGAGACAGACACCATCACTGGACACGGCCAGGACACTGGCCGTGTCACATGACACGGCCGTGTCCTTGGCCATGTCTCACAAGGACAAACACACAGAATGGGACATGGCCAGAAGCTTGGCCGTGTCCCAAGAAAGAAAGACAACAGACACGGCCAAGCTCCATCTGGCTTGGCCGTGTCACCCTGGGTCCTTAGCTGGCTTGCACGAGGAGTGAGCTGTTGTGTTTTAGTGGGTGACAAAAAGAACAAAAAAGAGTGAAAAGTGGGAGGAAATTATGGAAGAAACATATAAGAAATTAGAAAGTGGGAGACAAAAAATCATGGTGTCTTAAAAAATTCAAAATGAAAAAGAATGGAGGGAAAAATAAAATGGGTTGAATATATTTTTAGTGGACATTCTCTACACTTCTTCTTCATCTTCTCCCTTGGCTCTTGCTTGAGAGAGCAAGACAACACTCTCACCATCTTCATTCACCATTTCTTTTCACAATCCAAGAGCAAGGACAATTGTTGGTCTTGAAGTGAGTTACTAGTTCTTGAGGATTAGGGTTTTAAGAGGCTTGATTGGAGAGTTGAGAACTTGAGAGAGCTATCATCCACTCCTTCAAGAAGAGAGCCATTTGTTCAAGAGAGCTGGAAGTTCATCATCACACACCGAGAGGAAGCTACGAAAGAGACGAGGAGTCCGATTTTTAGCATCTTCAAAAAGGGGTTTTTCCAACTCTTTCTTTTATTCCATTTCTTATTTGTTGTTGTTGTATCAAGAACATTAATACTGCAATGAATAACTTTGATTTGGTTTATTTTGAAATGAGTATTTGTTTAAAACATATGATGAGCTAATTTACTCATGCTTGGGGTTTTAGTATATTTGATTAAATGATTTGATTTGATGACTCCATTGATATACCTTGTTATACGTTGATTGCATTGAAATTAAAGACAAATTGATAGATTGGCCACCTATTGATTACTTAATATTGAATGACGGACCGAGAGGAGAAGTTTAATATCGGAACTATGCAATTGACTACCCTAAGAATGAATTAGAAATATAAGTTCTAGGGTTTATTAATTTGCTAATGTTAAATAATTGGTTGTTGTTAATTCATAAATGTGAGAACTAGTGAATTGATAACTGGCTAATTAATCTTAAGAAACAAATTAAGATTCAAGGTTATATTAATGGATAATCGGATAATTGAACATTTGATTAAATGGACCTACAAGCCTAGGCATCATTTCCATAATTGAAATTCTCTTGCATAAAATCACTCATTTTCATTTCTAAGGTTAATTATGATTCACCAATCCAATCACACAATCGAATTTATTATTTCATGTTAATTGAACTATTACACGCAAGTCCTTCCTTGGGAAATGACCTTGGGGCGATCACCGTCACTACAATAGCCTCGTATACTTGCGAGTGCCGCTTTATGATAGTGTTGATTTAAGCGCAACATTTACTTAGAGAGGGCTTCTGCATAATGACCTTTGTCTAGGTCCTAGTCAGTCTTAGAACATGCTTTGATAAACTTTCGAGGTGAAATTGAACTCTGCTTATTTAAGAGAGAAATGATCTAGGTATTGTTTGGTTAGCCAACAACTAGTATCCACCATATTAAATATCAATCCCTAGTTGTCCCTTTGAGCCTTCATAAAATTTTTAGCTTTCTTTTCATTTGATTTATAAGCCCAACAACCTACCCTGCCCTGTTGTGATACTTTTGACAAGTCTTAAGATCACTAAGATGAAGAGGCAAGAAGATCAAAGAAAAAATGAATACCATGAAGATAGTTGAAGTTCTCAATACCATGAAGATAATTGAAGTTCTCAAGACCATAAGGGTAGTTAAAGTTCTCAAGACCATAAGGGTAGTTGAAGTTTTCTTAATATCTCCAATATATCAAGATAATATCAGAGTAACAAATGATTTATCCCTGTTAAAGAAGATTTATACCACTCCACTTATCCATTATTGGAAGCCCAATCTTTTAGAGCTAGAACAAAAAAAAAGGACAAAAGAAAAAAGGAAAAAAAGAAAAAGAAAGATAAAACCTAAAAAGGCGGTTCAGAAAGCCAACTAAGTTCTCTTTTACCTAAAGCAGCAAAAGGCTTCCATTTGGTTCATAAGGACATTTTGACTTGAATTGGTCCAACCCAACCAAAGATTCAATCAAAATTGGAAAAAAAAAAAAGGAGGAAGACCATCCAATTCTTGAAAGTTCTGTACTTGACAGTCCTATAAGGAAAAAGGACAAAATGATAAAATGCTCAAAGAAAGGGAAGAGTATGAAAAATAAAAAGAAAGAAAAGGGAGAAGAAGAAAAGAAATGAATTTGGGTACCAAACTTTTTGCAAGGGCAAAGACTGTCCTAATCAAGATCCATATTAATGCCAAGAAGATAGAAGGAATTTTGAGTCTAGCAAGATTGCTCCGAGCTGCCTAAAGTTCAAACAAAGAATTTATAGTGTGAGGGTTTGTCCATAGTATCACAACGGCTTCATCTCAAAATGGCCTTCATTTTAACTCGTGTCCCTTATAGACCCCATTTCAAGCCTATCAAAGACCTGTTGATCTCTCTTGGTAGGTAGAGCCTATTAGTGGAGATAATTTGAATAAGCATGCATATGAGATAGACAATTTTTAAACTCAATGAGACCTTTGGCCAAGTAATGTGTATGTGTCTATCTGAAGTGCAACAGTTCTTGCTTAAATAGAAATGATTCCAGAGTTTAGTATGGTAACTAGGGTTGTTATGTTATAGATATGTTAATTTGGAAAAATCAAGTCCTGAGGTACATTGACATCGATTTTGGTAAAGACAACACTTAATTTCAAAATCAAAATTCAAAAAATAAAAAATGTTTTTGTCACACGAAGCCTTCAAGTTAAGGGGAGTATGTTGAACTATCAAACCTTGAAGAACACATTGGGCAAAGGAAATGATTACTGGAAAGGTCATGAAGAAGCTACCAACTGACATGCTGAATCATAATTTAAAATGGATGTATCTCTACTGTTCGGGCCTCCATTACTTATATTTTCAATATCCCAAAGATAAAAGTCATAAATGTGAAGCATCTGGTCATTCCGAAGCAAGAACTGAACAAGCATCTCAAAGGAGTCAATGAGAACACTTCTGCTGATCACTTCGGTCTGTGAGTCGATGGAATGACTGTAAGTATTATTCATGC
Organism: Garcia nutans; assembly: GCA_947685225.1. NCBI lineage: Eukaryota > Viridiplantae > Streptophyta > Magnoliopsida > Malpighiales > Euphorbiaceae > Garcia > Garcia nutans. Next base: position 39,516,214 of record CANTUV010000011.1, read on the forward strand.
ATATCATGCATACATGAACATATCACATCATACTTTCTTTTCTTGTATTGTCTATTCCTTGTCAAAATGAACAGCAAACACCCTGCGAAGTAAAGAATCAAAAGAAGATATCGAATCAAGGGGGGCACGGAAAGCCTATTTGCTTATGGAAGCTCCAGTCGTTTTGCAAAAGAAGAAATGCGTGCTTACACAGGGGTGCGAAGTAAAGAAAAATTGCAAAAACATCAATCAGAGCCCGCATAGAAAAATCATGGGTTTGAGCCTACACAGGGGGCAAAGTTTCTCCTTTTCAATTTTTGAGTTTATGCATAAACAAAATATTTTGAATATCTTGCCACGCAGGGGTAAGGAGAAGATATGAAGTCTAGCTAAAAGGGCTGAATTTTTTGTTCATGTATAATTAATGAACAAGAAAAAGAATTCTCAAAAGAATAAAAAAAATCAATCAAAAGAGAAAATTAGAATTCTCAAATGCAAAAGACAAAAGGTCAGTCCAGCTAAAAGAGCTGAAGCCAGGGTAAAGACTCGATTTCCAATGGATAAAGATCCATGTTTCAAGGGTAAAGACCCGATTTTCAATAAATAAAGATCCATGTTTCAAGGGTAAAGACCCGATTTCTAATGGATAAAGATCCATTTTTCAAGGGTAAAGACCCGATTTCCAATGGATAAAGATCCACATTTCAAAGGGTAAAGACACAAAGTCCAAAGGATAAAGATCCATGTTTCAAGGGTAAAGACCCGATTTCCAATGGATAAAGATTCATGTTTCAAGGGTAAAGACCCGATTTCCAATGGATAAAGATCCATATTTCAAGGGTAAAGACCCGATTTCCAATGGATAAAGATCCATGTTGCAAGGGTAAAGACCCGATTTCCAATGGATAAAGATCCATGTTTCAAGGGTAAAGACCCAATCTCCAATGGATAAAGATCCATGTTCCTAGGTTAAAGACCCAATTTCTATAGATAAAGATCTATTTTTGGTGGTAAAGACCCACAATTCATAAAAATGGAACAAGCAGTTATGCCAGAATTCTCAACTAATAAAAGGTCAGTCAAATCAAATTCAATCTCGGGTCTAAGTATCCAAATCAAATCCAAGAACCCAAAATATCAACCATCTCAAAAATTAAGCTTATTGCTGTTCACTCTCTTTTGCTATAGTCTCAGATCGTTCAACCAGGGGGAAAACAGTAGACCCTTAATTTTTGACCCGGTCCGATCCAATATATTTTATTTAATCCAAAATAATTTTTGTGTTATCTTAATTAAATAATATTTGTTTTAGTATTTATTTTTTAAAATTTTTAAAAAATTATTATAATAATAAAAAATAAAAATAAAAAAAATAAAAATAAAAATCGATGATGAAAAAATCAGCGATGAAAAATTTCATCGCCGAAAGTCATTGGTCGAAATGGCTTCTGGCCGCGCCCCTCACAATTTTCCATGCAATTCCTCGCAGCCCGTCGCAAATTTTGCCAGCGAGATTTTCCCAACTCAATTTTTTCCGAAACCAAATTCTATTTGGTTTCGGTTTTCTTTTCCTAATTAAGTATTGTTTCCATAAACAATTGGAATTAATCTTCTAAATTTCCTATAAATAACACTAAAAAACACAAAGAGTGGGGATTAACGATCGGACTGAATTTTAAGGGGAGAAACTCTTGGAGAACTAGAACTTTGAATTTGGGACTTCTGATTTGAGAGTAACAAGCAAAGCCATTAACAATTTATCAAAGACAGCAACTTTACCTTTGTTTCCGTTCATCCAGAAGTTAATTTTGGTGGAACCAACTACGCAGGTTTGATCCTTAACCAATTTCTATTCGTTTCATTTGTTTCCAAAAATCTTAAATCGTTCCTTCTGTTTCTTCTAAAACTCAAGAACCCTAATTCAGTTTCTTCTCAAACTTAAGAACCCTAATTTATTTATTCTAAACCTTAAAACCCTAGATTTTTCCTTCTATTTCCAAAAACCCTAAAAAATACTTTTCTGTTTCTAAAAACCTTAAATCGTTTTGTTTATTTCCAAAAGTTTTTAAAAACCCTAAACTGTTTTCTTCTAATTCTTTTCCAAAATTTCCAAATGTTTTGTTAAATATCCAAACTCTAAACCCACTTACAGTTTCTAAAAAATCATAATTACTTTATAAAACTAAACTATTTTCTTCAACTCTAAAACCAAAACAGTAAACCCCAAACTAGTTAATCTAAACCCTAAGTTTTCTTAAACCCTAATTCCCTCAAAACTGTAAACCCTAGTTTTCTTAAACCCTAATCCTTAAAACCTTATAAACCTAAACATTCAAACCCAATACAGTAAATCCAAAATAATAATCCAATAACCAAGAGCTATAAATCTAATATTTTAATTATTATAAAACCCTAATTTCATAATGTTACCCCTTAAACCCTAATTTGATTCATGAAACCCTAATCCATTTTAATTCTCCTAAAACTTACAGTAGCCTAAAATAAATGATAATAATAATACAAAGATTCCAAAACTCTAAAATATTAAACTTTTAATAGAAATAGTAAACCTCAATTTGTATCTTTACTTGCTTTATTTTTAGATTTAAATATGTAGTTCATAATATGCTTTGATTTATTTAATTTCAATGCTTGATTTACTTAATTTATCATGGATGGATGTTTACTTTCTATTTTGATTGATGTTTAATATCTTTGATGAATGATTTATTTATGATGAATGGTTATTTACTTTTATCGATTGATTTTCAAAAGTGTAAGAGGTATATTTCCACTTTGTGGGTATCTCATTAGTTAAATATCATGTAATTTAAATTGCTTTTATATTTTGGACCAATGTAAAGGACATGTTTCTACCATTTGGTGGGTGTCCTATTGTCACATCCGCCCACCGCATTTATGCATAGTAGTCATGTGCACAGTGAGAGAAGGGGAAAGGAGAAGATACTTCCTGACAATGGCCCCAGATAAGGCTATAGGATCAATGGGACCTAATTGAAAAAAAATGTAAAGTTTTGGGGAGGTGACTGTAATTTCCAAAAAATTTTGGGGAGGTAACTGTAATTTCCAAAAGTTGTATGGGAGATTCTTAATAGTGCACATAACAGACTCCAAAAATGGAGAGTAGAGAAAAATCGGGTCGCAACGACGGGTAACGGTTTTTCCAGGAAACGCCCCGTTAGAGAGAAATAAAGACATGTAGATTAGGGGCATTTTGGTCATTTTAATTAAAATTTATACATGAATCCAAAGTAGAAAATAAACACACGAGTACGTAGAGGACGTCGAGGGGTTGAATATGAAATGATCGATAGTAGAAACGGAGTGCGGGCAAAACCCGAGCACAGAAAGGACTTAAAGGAAATTTTGTAAAAAGTCGAGGGCTTATTGGTAATTTTTCAAAATGACTTGGAAACCTAAAATAGACCTTAAAAAATAGAAAGTAGAGGACAAGAGGATCAAAATCATATGTAGTTTGCCTCGTGAAACTATACGGTTTAAAAGATACGATCAATTAATCGCCGGAGTGTAAAATGGGCCCGGTTCCATGTAGGTACCATATGGGTGACATGGAACAAATTGGGGTACCAAATGGGAAGAGGGACAAGTTGGAGGACTTAATTGGAAAGAAAAATATAAAAATCTTTTGATGGCCAATCATAATTAGACATTTAGCCTTTATAAAAAGAAGAAAAGAAAAAGAGGTGGACAAATGGCCCTAAGGCATTTATCCAACCCAAAAGTGAGCATCATTTCTCCTATATATATATCATAGTAAGAAGAACAAAACCTCTCTCTCTCACCTCCAAACCGTCGGCCACCATAGGAAAAACACCAAAGAAATTCCAAATTTTATCAAGTTTGATTCAAGTTCAAGGTGAGTTTTAAGGTTTTAAAGCATGTAGATTTCAATTCTAGTATCAATTTTAAGTATTTATATAACTATTGGAAGATTGGAAATTAGGGTTCTTATGGTGGATTTGGGAAAATTTTAAGTAGTGATGATATTGATTAATTAAATGGAAGAATCAAGGTTTCTAAGGTTTAATAAGGTTAGATTAGGGTTTAGTTTGAAAAGAAATGGAAGGGTAGTACATGTTTTAAATTTCTAAGTTTTATGTTTAAGGTTGTGTTCTTGAATTTCTTAAAGGAAAAACAAAGATTAAGAAAGAAGAAAAAGGAAAAGAAAAAGGGAATTAAAAGAACAAGGTTTGGTACTTTACCATAAAAGATATTTTATTTTTCTTACAAACTTTGGTTTATGGAATTTTTGATGTTGATGCTTAAATGTATTGATTGAGTTTAAATTAAATGTTTGAGTTATGTTCTTGGGTTCTTATGACAATTGAGTTGTTTAAATTTAATTTAAACCAAAGGTTTTGAGAAAAATTTGGCAAGTTGATTTGATGAACTTTAATTAGTTTGATTTAAGTTAAACATGCAAAAGTTGTCAAAGGGAAGTGTTTGAATCTTCACTTTATCATTAAATAATTACTCATATTGATATGGAAAAGAAAAATAAACTATTTCATGTATTTCATATGTTTGGGCCGAAATGGTTCCAAAGTGGCAGATTTCTGGACTCTTTTTGTGGCAGTTGTTTGAGGTAGCAAATGAATGAATTTTTCAACGAAATTTACATGCAATTAGTCAACATATGAAATGAGTTTCCTGTAAAATTTCAGCCAAAAATAAGATCATTTACTTGGTCAAATGCATGACTGAAAAGGACTGAAATTTTGACGAAAACCCAAATTTTACTATTCATTTGGTCATGCCATTTTGCGTTGCCGATTTTACGTGCCGCGACACTATTCATTTGGTCAATTTGTGACTCCTTGAGGAATGCTTTGAAATGTTTGATATGTTTATTGTTGATGTTAAATATGTGAAAAAGGGTAATGGTTTGACTAAAGAATGTGGTGTGCGGCGTAAATGGCAAAGTGCAACGGAACTTAAAATAATTTCTCGAGTCATTCTAAAATGAAGTATGAGACTTAAATTGAATCGTTTTAATCTTTATGCTCTACTGGGTAGTTGGGAGTGGTAGATAAGGGTATGGTGCACTATACTAACTTATGCAGTACTGCTTGATATTGTGATTGAATTATTGGTGAGGGCCATTGGGGGCCAATGGTGAGGGCCATTGGTTATAACCAGGATGGTGAGGGTCATTCCTGTGATATGATAATGTTGGTGAGGGCCACCTATGTTACAGTGGTGAGGGCCACTGCCTTATCGCTATGGTTCCCTATATACCAGTAGAGCCAAAGTCCTGTTTTTCTAAACTACGTAATGTAAAATGAGTTTGAATTATGGTTTTTACATTTGTTGAAATCATATTTACACTGAATGTACAATAACTTCCATTGGTTTAATGTTGGTTGATTTTTGATTCAATTATTTCCTATTATTTCAAATGCTTTCATGTTTTACTATTACTTCCATTGGTAAAGTATCCACTGAGCGACATTGCTCAGCGAGTTAAGTTTTCCTTGACTGGTAGGTTCGGAGCAGTAGCTAACTCTTGGGAAGCAACGACCAGACCCATAGCATCTCAGGGTAGATCTCATAGTTTTCATTATGAGTTAGCTAGTTGTGGAATGTATATGTATATATAAGTTTGAGAATTACTATATTATATTGTACGTTAGTAGTATGTAATAATAATAAACCTCTACTTTATTTTGTATTAGAAGTGTGAACTCTTCTTGCAGGTTTGTAGTTGAGGTTATAAGGTGGATTCATTTGGGAGTGTATTGAAACTGATTGTATTCACATTGGTTTGTGTAAAAATGTTTTCAAAAATCAGAAAAACCATTTTTGTCGACACTTGGGACCCAATTTCTAGGCGAACCTCTGGCAAAATTTCTGTAAAATTGGAACTAAAATTTGACTAAGTAAAATTGGTAGCAACATTTGGATAGTGTGGCACCTCTACTCGGCTTACACACGTAGGCCGGGAAGGGGTGTTACACCTATTTAGTTTAGACATGGATGATGTAAGGGCATGTTTCCATCTTTGGATAGGTGTCTATTTATTTGTTTTGCTTGGACATTGTTTTGATTTTTAATATATCGATGCTTTATTTCAATTGTTGTGTGTAATATGGATAATATTATTATATTTAAAAATTTTATAATATTAAGACCTATAAAGGAGGCTGGTTCCAATGAACCGGGCGTTGTGGGGGTGCTGTGCCATTTCTCACCTTCCCTATACGTACCCAACTTTCCAAACCAATTAGGGGGTTGGGGATTCTTTAGGAATCAAGTCATCCACCCTTTTCTTTTTCCCGGCCCGTCAGGGTGGCGACTCCATTTTCTCCCAACTTAGGTCTATGTTCTCTAAGGTCCCGAGCCTAAACAGTGCTGAAGTCGCAAGAACAATTCCACCTAGAGTGGGGGCAAAAATCCCCGCTCACAGTCATTTCACCTCAAAAATATTTTTACAGTGACGTCGGCAAATCATAGGCATGCCGCCAAACATAGATCTCTGAAAAATGAATAACGTACTAGGCACATAATTTATTCATTTTTCTCATTTATATCGATATCAATTCATTTCATTATGTTTCCACATATCTCATTACATTATACCATATTTTTGCATTTACAACACATCACCCAATTACTTTGAGTTTTTCCACATAATTCACATATTAATCACATTTAATATAATCTAGCCAATACCAATGGCTTTTTAACAATGCACTTAATGAATACACAACAAATGACATTACCCAAACACTTTGGGTCATTTTTACATAATACACATATTTCACATTTTACACAATTTAGCCATTATCAATGGCTTTTCACAATGCATTTAAAAAATATATAACATTACAAATGTCATAGCACATTATTCATACATAAGCAATGTATCAAGTAGCTTAACACATTTTCCAACCAAAATGTGTTAAGCCCAAATGTCCTGCAAACATAACCAATGTATTCAAAGTTTGCACTTACCTTAAATAGCAACCAAAATAAGCTTAAAACAACCTCCAATCATATCCTTCCAACTTGCTCTTCACCACTTGGATGAAGCAAATCAACTTCCCTCAATGCCTAAACCAATTGTGATAGCAAATAATCATTTAGTATCACATTTAATGGCATTTCCAATATTAAACCATAATTAAACCCCATCCAAGCAAAAATTCAAAATTTAAGGCTAACCTCACTTTAATTTTGGATTCTCATATTAGGCCATTTATTTTAATATATTAAGTTTATTTATATTATTAGAAACATATTTTAATACATTTAAACCATTTACATTACAAAAGCACACTCTTATATGTTGCGCTCTAATTAACTCTACCACAATGTGTCACTCGCAAGTATACGAGGTAGCTGTAGCAAAGGTGATCGCCCCAAGGTCGTCTCACAAGGAAACTAAAGTAACTAATTGATTATCAGATTATAAATAACAAGTAATGAATAAATTTAGATTGCTATGAATTAAAGAAAATAGATTGATCAAAGTTTAAAACAAATAAAAGTAAACTGGACTGATGTATTGATTCACTTAATAGAATGGTCTAGGGTTTGCACTTCTTTACTACTCATTTGTATGAATGGTTATTCCTCTCAACCAATTTAATTTCAAAGATTAAATCTCAAGCAACTCAATTAATCGAGTTAAGGAAATAAGCTCTCGCATTCAAACCTCTTTCAACTATCTTGTTACAATTGAAATAATCTTTTTAATAGGTTATATCTCTAATTCACCTAAGTCCCAAATTGAATTGTTCCAGCATTAGACTTCATCTCTCGATTCATCATCTAATACCTAAAACACATAATTGGTGGCCAATCAATTATATAATACAATATTCCATTCAATCAAGGCTAAAGAAATCATAAAATTAAGAGTAATAACCAATTCATACAATCATGGCAGATCCATACAAACCCTAGACTAGATCAAATTAGTTCATAATGATATCAAACATAATCATCTCATTAATATTCAAAGAAATCAATTTAGACATGATAATATCCATAAATACAATTCCAATGAAATTAAAGAGATAAAGTTCGAGAACAAAACCAAGTTACAAACTCCTTGAAGCTTCTGAAGAATCTCTTGTTCAAATCTTGCAAGAAGGATGTATCAATGGCTAGAACAATCTAATCTAAGCTAGATTAATCAAAGTGTGGTCAAAATCAAAGAAAACAAATGTGAAACCCTAAGTTCTTCTCTTTGACGGCTCTTCCAATCTCAAACTCTCCACACCAACTCAAAACCCTAACTTTTATATTTATATGAAACCTCCACGCATCTTCATTAATCCATGAGTGACATGGCCAGGTTGAAGTAGATTTGGCCGTGTCTGAGGTCTTTGGTCCATGAGAGACACGGCCAGGTTGGATGAGACATGGCCGTGTTGGAGGTGAATTGGAGGGACACGGCCACAAGCTTGGCCGTGTCCCTTGCTTGTGTTCGCTTCTGTGAGAGTTTCTTCTTTTCTTCTTTGGTGTGATTGAGTGACACGGCCGTGTTGGAGGTCTCTAGGCCGTGTTGGACAACTTTGGAGGGACACGACCACAAGCTTGGCAGTGTCCCTTGCCTGTGTCTTCTATTGCTTAATTTTCATCTTCTTTTGCTTTGGATTTAAGTGAGACACGACCAAGCTTAAGCAACTTGGCCGTGTTTGAGCTTCTTTGGAGGGACGCGGCCACAAGCTTGGCCGTGTCCCTTGAGTGTTTCCCTCTCTGTGTCTTGTGGCTTCTCTTTAGCTTGATATGGGACACGGCCAGTGGCTTGGCCGTGTCCTCTACATGTGTCAGCTACTGTGTCTTGATTTCTTCCTCTTGATTCCTTAGTTTTTTCCTTCCTTAGCATGGTTCCTTGCATATTAAATCTAAAACAAAACTTGAAACAAACTTTAAACAGAAATTAAATGAACATTAACCAACAAAACATAAACACACACTAAAAATAGGACAAAAACGACATAAACACCGAAATAAACTAAAACTACCAAAATTAATGAAAACACTAAATAAACCGATTAAAACTACAAAATACCTAAATAAAACAATAATTATCATGATAAATAAGACACAAATCTATAGCAAAAACTAATAAAACATTATACACAAAACCCTAAAATGGCATAAGCTTCCCCCCATTGAAGGTTTTCCATTCGAACACAATCCATTAATCATTTTAAGCCTATATTCATCACTTATATCACCAAACAATAAGGATTAACCAATAAAACTATATAATTCAACAACTTTGGAAAAATCATTTTCCAAAACCCTAAATCACACTTCCATTCTCAAACTCCAACCAAACACAACCAAATCTAATATTTGACATTAAAATACTTCTTTAAGCACCAGAACAACTCATTTAGAACCAATTTACACAATTAAAAACCATGATTTCTCAAACCCTAAAAGTCCATAACCATAAATTCTCTCTCTTCAATCCAACCTTAAAATCATTAATAACTACCCAAAATAACATCATACACATCAATTTCAATAATTATAACATACTACTTAAAAATCTAAAATCATGAATAATCAAAATTTTCAGGGAATTCAAAGAAAGGAGTTGGAAACTTACCAAATTTAGTGGAAATCACTAAAAATTAACTTTAAACTTGTTAAATCCTTTAATAAATTGAGTGTGGAAAAGCAAAATTCCTTGGACACCATCAATGGAGGTTTTGGTCTAGGAGGAAGAAGAAGAAGATGAAAATAGCTTTTGATTTTCTCTTTCCTTTCATCTTTTAATTTTAACCATATATATATATATTATATAATATTTTAATAATTAATTATTTAATTATTTATTTAATAAATTAAAAGTCCAAAAATTCCTCTTCCATTCAAAAATTATTTATTTTTGAATTAATTTAATAATTTTGAATTTTTAAATTTTAAATACCAAAATACCTTTTATTACTTTAACTTTTGACTTTTCTTTTAAAAAGTGTTGACTTTTATATGTTATGTATATTTTATATATATATCACATATATATTCCACTTTTTTATTTAAAATCCCTTCATTTTTTTATTTAAAACCATCAATTTAATTTATCCAATTTAATTATAATATATTTTATCAAATTTCCAAAAATTAGAAATTTTTAAAAAATTTTGGGATATTACAATTCTCTCCCCCTAAAATAAATTTAGCCCTCGAAATTACCTGCTCTCAAGTCTGGAACAATTGGGAAAACTATCTCTGTATCACCTGCTCACTCTCCCATGTCGCCTCCTCAGTGGCATGATTTCTCCAAAGGACTTTCACAAGTGGCACCCCCTTATTCCTCAATTCTTTAACCTCTTGTGCCAAAATCGCCACTGGTTCTTCCTCATAAGTTAGATATGGACTCACCTCAATAGACTCCACTGATAGGATATGAGATCGATTAGACCTGTATCTTCAAAGTATAGAGACATGTAAGACATTATGAATTCAATCCAACTCAGGCAGCAAAGCTAGTTTATAAGCCACTGGACTAACTCTCTCCAACACCTTATATGGTCCTATGAAACGAGGACTCAACTTTCCTTTTCGATCGAACCTCAGAATCTTCTTCCATGGAGACACCTTCAGAAACACTTTATCTCCCACACTAAACTCTATGTCTCTTCTCTTCAAATATGAATAGAATTTCTTTCGATCTGAAGCTGTTTTCAAACGACCTCGAATCACCCTCACTTTCTCTTCTATTTCCTTAATCAAATCAGAACCGACCAATTTATCTTCTCCAACCTCATCCCAACACAAAGGTATCCTACATCTCCTACCATACAAGGCCTCATAAGGAGCCATCCCAATACTAGATTGATGACTGTTGTTATAAGCAAGCTCAATTAGTGGCAAAAATCTATCGCAATTCCCATTAAATCAATGATACAACTTCTCAACATATCCTCTAGAATCTGTGTCACTCTATCTGACTGCCCATCTGTCTGAGGATGAAAAGCAGTACTAAAATACAATTGAGAACCCAAAGCATCATGCAAACTCTTCCAAAACCTCAAAGTAAACAGGGAATCTCGATCCGCCACCAAAGAAACTAGGACTCCATGCAACCTCACTATCTCATTGATATACAGCTCAGCCAACCTCTCAAGAGAATAATCCATCCGAACTGGAAGATAATGAGCTATCGTCATCATTCGATCAACTATCACCCATATTACATCATGCTTCTTCTGGGTCAATGGCAGTCTAGTAACAAAATCCATTGTCACTCGCTCCCATTTCCACTCGGGCATTGATAAAGGTTGGAGCAACCCTAAAGGAACTTGGCTCATCCTTCACTCTCTGGCAAGTGAAACATCTGGATACAAACTCTGCTATGTCCATCTTCATACCTGACCACCAATAATGTCACTTCAAGTCCTGATACATCTTGGTACTCCCAGGGTGCATAGCATAAAGTGACTAATGTGCTTCCTCTAATATTATCCTTTTCAATTCTGCATCATCAGGAATACACAATCTATCTCTGTACCATAGACTGCCATCATCCCTCACAAAAAAGTCTCGAGTCTCCCCCTTCTGACAAACCAACACAATTTTTTGAATTCTCTCATCTACCAACTGAGCCTCCCTAATTTGATCCAACAAGATTGGCCTCAACTGCAACTGAGCCATCAAAGCACCATCATCACAAGACTCAAATCTAGTATTCAAAGCTCTCAACTCAATAAGTAATGAGATCGAATAAGCAGTTAAACCTGCCAAAGACTTCTGACTCAAGGCATTAGTAATAACATTTGCCTTGCCAAGATGATAATCAATCAAATAGTCATAGTCTTTAATCAACTCTAACCACCGTCTCTGCCAAAGATTCAGCTCTCTCTGAACACCCAGGTATTTCAAACTCTTGTGATCCATATAAATTAAACGCTTTTCCCCATTCAAGTAATGACACCAAATCTTAAAGGGAAAAACTATAGCTGCTAATTCCAAATCATGCGTCGGATAATTCAGCTCATGTGGCTTCAACTGTCGAAAGGCATAAGCAATGACTCTACCCTCCTGCATCAGAAAACAGCCTAAACCACTATGTGAAGCATCATTGTATATCACATATGGTTTACCTTCCACATGCAGAGTAAGGACAGGAGCTGAGTCAACATCTCCCTTAGCTGCTCAAAACTCTCCTGACACCGATATGTCCACACAAGTCTAACTCCTTGCTGAAGCAATCTGGTGAGTGGTGTAGCTGTCAAAGAAAAACCCTTCACAAACCGACGATAATAGCCTGGCAATCCTAGAAAACTTCTAACCTCTGTCACAGTCTTCGGTGGACTCTAATTCAAGATAGCCTCAACTTTACTCGGATCAACTCTAATACCCTCTGTTGAAACCACATGACCGAGAAAGCTACCTGATAGAGCCAGAACTCACACTTAGACAGCTTATCATACAACTGCTTCTCTCTTAGAGTCTGCAATATAATCCGTAAATACTTGTCATGATCCTCCTCATTATGTGAATACACCAAAATGTCATCGATGAAGACCACCGCAAAGTGATCTAAATATGGTCTGAACACCCTGTTCATCAAATTCATAAAAGCTACTGGTGCATTCATCAATCCAAAGGGCATCACCAGAAACTCATAATGCCCATACCTCGTGCAAAAAGTTGTCTTGGGTACATCCACATCTTTGACTCTCAACTGATGGCACCCTGATCTCAGATCAATCTTAGAGAATATTGTTGCTCCCTTCAACTGATCAAAGAGATCATCTATCCGAGGCAAAGGATACTTGTTCTTGATAGTCACCTTATTCAACTAGCTATAATCAATACACAATATCAAGGTGTCATCCTTCTTCTTCACAAACAACATAGGCACTCCTGCAACTGCACCTTCAACTCTCTCAACTTAGCAGGTGCCATCCGATAAGGAGTAATAGAGATAGAAGTGGTACCAGGCAACAAATCGATACCAAACTCCACTTCTCTCTCAGGAGGTACCCCTGGCAACTCATCAGATAAAATATCTAAAAGCTCGGCAACTGTGGGTATACTGTCAAGCTGGGATCCCACTACTCTGGTATCTACAACATGAGCAAGATAAGCCTCATATCCCTTCCGAATCATCCTCCCATCTAAAATAGCTAAAACAAATATGGATGAAACCTCTGCTCACTGGATACCATCACATCCCTACCATCATGTGTTCTCAAAGTGATACATTTCTTCTGAAAGTCTACCATAACCCCATGCCTGGATAACCAATCCATGCCTAAAATCAGATCATACTCCTTAAAAGGCATCTCTATCAGGTCACCGAGAAATTCCTCATCCTGAACAAAAACTGGGTTATCCCGATGCACCCTGCTCACCACAACACTATGCCCTAAAGGATTTGTAACCAAAATATCAAATCCTAAGGACTCAGATTACAAATCACTCACAGGAAAAATGGATGCACTGATGTAATAAGTTGACCCAGGGTCTAATAATGCAAGAACTGAAGTACCAAATAATATAAAAGTACCGGCAATAACAATTGAAGCATATGGCTGCCTTTGCATCACATAAACCCGCTGTGATGGCCCTGCCTCATCTGTTCTACTACCTTTGGTTGTAGAACCTCCTCTCTAACTAGTCCTAGATCGACCACCTCTACTAAAAACTCTGCCACCACGACCCCCTCTGATACTGGGTCGAGAAGCTACAGTATCTGTCTGTCTATCCTCTAGTGGCTCTGGACAATCTCTAATAAAATGGTCTAACGACCCACATCTAAAACACACTCCCGAAGCACCTCACCACCAGCAGACACTCCGTGTGCTTTACCATAATGAACACAAGTAGGTGGAGTAGGCCTCTGAGCCACTGGGGTCGGAGCACTAGCCACTAAAACTACAGGTCTCTTTCTCTGTCTCTGCTACTGTACTGACCTGCCAAACTACCCCTGGCTCCTACTGAACCTCTGAAAATATCCCCCTCGGCCTCTCTTCACTGATGAAGACCCTGCCTCACTCTGGGGTCTCCTAGCTCTAGTCTCCTCAATCCTGGCAGCTTCTGTAAGACTCTGTGCTCTCTCTACATTCCTGGTAGCTGCAATCAACTGAGAAAAATCTTGATACCGAGAGCCTGCTATGATACACATGATAAAGGGTCTCAACCCCTCCTCAAATCTCCTGCACCTGTCAATCTCGTCAGAAATAATCCCACCAGTATAAAGACTCAACTAGATAAACTCGATCTCATACTCTGTCACTGTCATGGGATCCTATCTCAGACTCAGGAACTCCATCTTCTTTGCATCCTTATACTCCCTCAGAGTATACTTCTGCTCAAATTTCCACAGGAAATCATCATAAGTCAATACTGGTAGATCAGCCAGAGCATGTGGAACCGTCTTTCACCAATCATATGCATCCCTTCACAGAAGAGATCTGGCATAATCAAACTTCTCTTCTGGACTAGCCTGCAACTGAATGAACACTCTCTAAACCCTGTCTAGCCACTGCTCTGCTATAGCAGGGTATTTAGTACTAACAAAGTCCTGATCTCTAAACTTTCTCAGCTTATCATACTTCCTCACCGGCAATTGAGGCTGCGGCTGTGGCGACGGCAGCTGCTGAACTGGAGCCTGCCTCAAAAACTCTATCATATGTCGTACCCAGCCAGGCAAAATCTCATCAGTTGTTTGTCTCACAGACACAAAAATAGATGCCTCACCAGCAGACAAAACTCTAGCTCCATCTCTACCCTCATCAGGAGCCACACTCTTTGCACTACCCTCTATAGACTTATGCGTCCGAGATGCCATAACTACCTATATCTAAAAATATAGCAAAAATTACTATATCAGAGATCAGAAACTGTTAGTGCATTCATGTATTACAATTGAAAACTATTTTCAAATCCCCCATTTTCTCTCTCTATCAACCCACCTAGGTCGAGGACCTCAAACCTAGGCTCTGATACCAAAATAAATGTAACACCATTATACCCTATATACGTACAATACATATTTTTAACATATGTAAAATATGCATATACAGTATAAAAATGTCACAGACCGGTTTAATAAAAATTTTCACATTTCTTATTTAAAATTTCAAATACTAAATATATAAAATTAAATAGTATATAAATATTCTTTACTTGTTATAGGAATCCAATATAAATATTTTATATGAAAATCTCTGAAAAAAATTTGTCAGAGTTTTATCTGTAATTTGGACATTCCAAAATTTAGCAAAACACAACCTACAGCAGAAAATACTCCCAAATAATTTCAAATTACCATTTCACCCATACTCCTCAATTTCACCAAGTTTCTCAAACATTTATATATATATATATATAATTTAGAACACATTTAAACCCCCATTACAAATAACTTAACCCAAATATTCTTTATAGTTTACAATATATAAAATCCAAAAACATGATATAATATGCATAATACTCAAAATATACAATAACATAAAATATATATACATGCTGCTGATAGTGTTTCTGATCTTGATATCAACTCTACAAGCACAATCACAAGTCTAGACCCGACCTGGTCTAGAAGAACTCTCCGGCTTAGCTGAATCTACCCTATTACCTGCGCGATGTAAACAATCGCACTAAGCCAAAAGCCTAGTAATACAAACTTGATAATAATAAAACTCAAATGCAATGCCAATGCACAATGCATATGAATATCACATCATTCTATTTTCTCATACTTTTCAAATATTTCACAATCCACAATTCACATAAAAAACAAACACAAACATGGGCCCAAAGATAACTAATATGCCATTCAAATTTTAGAGTTACTGTTTTAGTCTATAATGACACCATGTGTCTAGCCCCGTAGGTAAAATATCAATGTAATAGTCTAAC
Source organism: Garcia nutans (assembly GCA_947685225.1). Classification (NCBI taxonomy): domain Eukaryota; kingdom Viridiplantae; phylum Streptophyta; class Magnoliopsida; order Malpighiales; family Euphorbiaceae; genus Garcia; species Garcia nutans. Next base: position 39,532,075 of record CANTUV010000011.1, read on the forward strand.
TAGGTCTGAGCTTATGTCCCAGTCATTTCAATTAGCCCAACTTTAAGGACTTGTTTTTGAGGCTTACGACCCGGTCATTTCACCTCAAAAACATTTTCACAGTGACGCCTAGCGTCTGGCCCATAGGCAAATCATGCGCCAAACATAGAACTCTGAAAAATTGAATAACATACTAGGCACACAATTTATTCATATTTCTCATTTATATCGATATCAATTCATTTCATTATATTTTCATATATCTCATTACATTATACCACATTTTTGCATTTACAACACATTACCCAATTACTTTAGGTATTTCTACATAATTCACATATTAATCACATTTAATATAATCTAGCCAATACCAATGGCTTTTTAACAATGCACTTAATGCATACACAACAAATGTCATTACCCAAACACTTTGGGTCATTTTCACATAATACACATATTTCACATTTTACACAATTTAGACATTATCAATGGCTTTTCACAGTGCATTTAACAAATATATGACATTACAAATGTCATAGCACATTATCCATACATAATCAATGTATCAAGTAGCTTAACACATTTTCCAACCAAAATGTGTTAAGCCCAAATGTCTTGCAAACATAACCAATGTATTCGAAGTTTGTACTTACCTCAAATAGCAACCAAAACAAGCTTAAAACAACCTCCAATCATATCCTTCCAACTTGCCCTTCACCACTTCGATGAATCAAATCAACCTCCCTCAATGCGCTAACCAAATGTGATAGCAAATAATCATTTAGTATCACATTTAATGGCATTTCTAATATTAAACCATAATTAAACCCCATCCAAGCAAAAATATAAAATTTAAGGCTAACCTCACTTTAACTTTGGATTCTCATATTAGGCCATTCATTTTAATATATTAAGTTTATTTATTTATTAGAAACATATTTTAATACATTTAAACCATTTACATTACAAAAACACACTCTTATACACAAAACCCTAAAATGGCATAACCTTCCCCCATTGAAGGTTATTCCAACACAATCCATTAATCATTTTAAGCCTATATTCATCACTTATATCACCATACAACAAGGTTAAACCAATAAAATTATACAATTCAACAACTTTAAAAAAATAATTTTCCAAAACACTAAATCACACTTCCATTCTCAAACTCTAACCAAACACAAACAAATCCAATATTTGACTTTAAAATACTTATTTAAGCACCAAAACAACTCATTTAGAACCAATTTTCACAATTAAAAACCATGATTTCTCAAACCCTAAAAGTCCATAACCCTAAATTCTCTCTCTTCACCATTCTTTATCTAAATTCTATCATTTCTTCAATCCAACCTTAAAATCATTAATAACTGCCCAAAATAACATCATATACACCTATTCCAATAGTTATAACATATTACTTAAAAATCCAAAATCACACATAATCAAAATTTCCATGGAATTCAAAGAAAGGAGTTGGAAACTTACCAAATTTAGTGAAAATCACCAAAAATTAACTTTAAACTTGTTAAATCCTTCAATAAATTGAGTATGGAAGAGAAAAATTCCTTGGACACCATCAATGGAGGTTTCAGCATAGGAGGAAGAAGAAGAAGATGAAAATAGCTTTTGATTTTCTCTTTCCTTCCATCTTTTAATTTTAACCATACATATATATTATATAATATTTTAATAATTAATTATTTAATTAATTATTTAATAAATTAAAAGTCCAAAAATCTTTCTTCCATTCAAAAATTATTTATTTTTGAATTAATTTAATAATTTTGAATTTTAAGTTTTAATTACCAAAACACCCTTTTTACTTTGACTTTTTACTTTTTTTAAAAAGTGTCGACTTTTATATGTTATGTATATTTTACATATATATCACATATATATTCCACTTTTTCATTTAATTTTTTATTTAAAACCATTAATTTAATTTATCCAATTTAATTATAATATATTTTATCAAATTTCTAAAAATTAGAAATTTTCAAAAAAATTTGGGATATTACACTCCTCTAAAGTATTAAGTTAGTTTTGCACAACAGGATCCAATGAAAGTATGAAGTAGCTTAGAGTTTGAGCCTTAGTAGCTCTAACAAATTATATGGCATTGATATACTATTTAATATGCAGATGAGGATTGCTGATTCCATCAAACTTAGCAAAGGAAGGCATTTTGAACTTGTAAGGAACCTCTTCTTCATGGTCGAATAACTTGTCTACCTCTGACACCTCCTTAGCTTTAAGCTTCTTCTCAAATTTCTTCTCCAAATCAATAATTATTTTTTCTACATCAGCAATTTCAGTTTTTTCCTTAACCTTCTTTTCTTTCTTCTTTTCTTAAGGATCTTGAAAGTAAGTGTCCTAGTCATCATGATCCATCACTTTTTTGCCTTCATCAAAGGCCACTTTGACTACCTTATCCTTTCCCTTATCCTTTTACTTCTTGATACTAGTAGATGCTTCAGCATTGTTATCCTTCAATAGTAAAAGTAGTTGGCTCCTCATAGTCTCAATTAGTGCCCTCTTCAATTCTTCCATCTTGGATGCAAAGGTCTAATTCACTATATTCTGATCTTGTTCACGATCCATTGGTCTTGGTTCAAAGTTGATTGAGCCTTCACTGCACTCTGACTCCCGGTCATAGGTCGGATTGTTGTAAGCCCTTGAACTATTATACTCCAGGTCTGTGAGCCAGAAAGGACAATGCTTATGTGAAGCAATGCATTATGCATGCATGTATAACAAATAATCAAAAGGATCAAACAGATTAAGTCAAGACTCTCCTTCCAAGCTTATTTCTCCCCAGACAATAGTGGCGAGTCTCTTTTCCTTGGTGTATGGCCAACAAAATATCAATATGAGATATTTTGTTTTCAAAAATACACTTTGACGAATTAAACAATAGTTGTATTCTCGATAAATAAAAGTCAGTGTATGATAATTCTCACTAATTAAGTTTTAATAAATTGGGTCAACTAGAAAATAGCTTTTCCGCTATACTATGGATTAAGACTAAGTTAAAGGGTTTATCATAAATAGATTTCTTATGTGAAAAAAATAATTAGTGATTCATGCCATGAATAAGCCCATGACTAACAAGTATTGGTATAAATTAGGCCCACAAATGATCTTAATATTCCATAATTGATCTGAATAATTGAAAGCCCATTTAAAAAATGGTTTGATCCATTAAATAGAAGATTTTTTGAATCCCATTGTAAAAAGGTTATTTTAAAATTAATTTTAAGCTTCATATTTGGGCCATAAGAAAATAATTGCTGACCCAACTTATTAAAAAGTTTGGGCTTTATGACCATAAAATTATTTTGGGCTTACACCATAATTAAATCACATTAGGAAAAGAAAAACTAAATGGGCCATAACTTAACCTATAGATGTTAACCATAGTCAAACAGCAGGCATTTATGGTAAACCTAAGGAAAGTTACTAAGTCAACTATATAGGCTTTTAATCTTTGGGTTGAAAAGGCTTATATCCCTATAGCAAATATATACCAAAAGGTACAAGGCTATGAGTGGTTATGCATTGCTCGATCTCCATACCTTGAATGAAAGTATGGTATCCCTTACACAACATAACAAGAGTTCCAAAGGCATCCTAACTCATGCACACAATGCAATCTAAGTGATGCAATGGATAATATCATAATAAGAAAGAATAAAATATTATAAAGACCAACGAATCAACTTTTTTTATCCCTAGTAGAGTCGCCACTGTGAGTGGGGATTTTTACCCTCACTGTCAGTGGAATGGTTCTTGCGACTGTAGCATTGTTAGAGTTAGGACCTTAAAGAACACGAGCCTAAGCGCAGAGAAATGGAGTCGCCATCGGATTGGCTGGAAATGAAAAGAAAGGGGTGGATGACACGATTCCTAAGAAATTTCCAATCCCCTATTGGGTTCGAAAAGTTGGGTATGCATGAGAAAGGTGAGAATAACCCAGCATCCCCATAGCGCCCGATTCATTGGAATTGTCCTACATTTCAGGTCTATATATTATTAAATTCTTAACTCATCATAATATAATCCATAATACATGCAATTACAATAAATAAATATTCATTATATTAAAATCAAACCGAGCCCAAACAAATTAATGAAATGGGCACCCATACAAGATGGAAGCATACCCTTATAATGTCCAATGTCCAAAAAATATACGTAAATGAAATAAGATGCCCACCATTTGGTATAAACATGTCCCTTACAATAATCACAGAACTCAAATAAGATAAAAAGAACAAACTAATAAAGCAAGGCATCTACAAAGTGGAAACATACCTTATACATCCTTAAAATCCAAATAATCAGATATAATTAAACCATTCAATAACCAACACAATAAAATCAAAGCCCATAATCCATCGTAAGTAGATAATAATAAATCAACAATTGTAATTAGGGTTCCATCATAAAATTAAGGTTTAACCATGAGATTAGGATTTTAATCTTAGAAAATTAGGGTTTTAAACAAAACTAGGGCTTAAACATGTAAATTAGGGTTTTAGAAACAAGATTAGGGTTTCAATATGTAAATTAGAGTTTTAGAAACAAAAGTAGGGTTTAATATACAAAGATAAGTTTTAATGCTAAAGCTAAAATATCATGTTATAAGATTATGGTTTTGGATTTGCAAAAAAAAACATGGGTAAAATATACAATTAATATTCTTATTGGTTTGAAACCCGAGCCTATATCTTTACTGTTAGAAATTTCCAATCATGATTTTATTGATTGAAGATGTAATGGATTAATTAAAAAATAATAAACAATTGAATTGAATTGAATTGGATGGGTTAAAGAGAATCGAACCTTATTGTTGGCTCCACCAATTTGTATGTTGAACCACACCTATAGCTTATTGAATGGTCTAGCTCAATTTATATTTTTGTGGCAGTTTCAATGATCCAAGGATCAATAGGCACTTTCTACTTAATTGTTTTTGGCTACCTTACTCTTCTGACTGCCTTTTATTTTTGTTAATTGTTGCTTATTGCTTGCTAGCTGCTCTCACTTTTTTTGAACTTTTAATTGTTGCTCACGGTTCTTTTATCATAAAAATGGCTCCCACTTTAAAATCATTTCATTTATTCATATTTATATTTTTCAAATTAGGGTAAACCCTTAACTTAATCCTAATATGGTTCTAACACTCAAGTATTATCCCTAATTTCATAAGTTAAACGGGATTAGGACTCCTAATTTTGGCTGAAAACTAGTCTCATATCAAATTAGCTAGGCCAATTTGACATGGACTTGGTCCATATCAAATATCAAATTGGTGACACACTAATTCGATATGGAATCCTTAACCAATTCTACATGGAGTCCTTCCATGTCGATTTGGTGCAACCAATTCGACATGGACCCTTCCATGTCGATTTGGTATCACCAATTTGACATGGACCTCTTCCATGTTGAATTGGTGTGGCACCAATTTGATATGGAAGCCCTCATATCTAATTGGTAGGCTTCCATATCAAATTAGTGACCCCCAATTTGATATGAGGCAAAGCCATAATGAATTAGAAAGGACCGAACTGATTTTTACTGTATTGGCCCAATTTTAGATTTAACTGACCTAATTCAAGCTTTATATATTTAAATTTGATTTAATTTGGCCCTTGTTATTAGGACCAAACTCGATCCAGCCTTTAAAAATAACATTGAATTGTTGTCAAAATTAAGGGTTTATAGTGTGACTGTAGACAAAGAGGGAGAGAAGTATGCTTAAAATTCACCTAGCCAACACCTTTACAAAGGGATGACATCTTCTCTAATATGTTGCTTAAAATAAAACATATGTTTAAAGAGAAAATCGTGTTTGTTAGGCCAATTTAGAGAGAACACTAATTTCAATTCATCAAGCTAATTTAGGGAGAATATCAATTTCAATTATCCAAGACACAACATAAGCCAACACCAAGATAGATTTAGAATTCTAAGAGAATACAGAGGCCAAATGTATTTAATTATTTTGCTTATAAACCTATACAAATAACAACAAAGGCTTCTCCTTCAAAGCTGAGGATATCACCCATACGAAGTTGTGTAACAACTTTCAACTTTGGTCCTAATAAAAAACTATGCCAAACTTAGAAGATCCAAGAAGACTTTGTGGATCCAAATTCATATGGGGTTTTTGTTCATGAACAATTAGAACTAGACTCAAAATATTTGTAGTTCTATTTGTTGCTTTATTCTAAAAATATTATGGTAGGCTTCTCTCAGCTAACATAGTTCTTGTCATATCTTCTAAAGTTTGATATTTCTCTCTACCTCCTATTTTATTGTACTATCTCTTGAAACTAAAATGTATGTTATGGGTTATGCCAATGGTGTGCACAATATTTTTCAAATAATTAGTTCTTAAACTCCTTTCAAATATTTTTCTAACTGAGACTATGGATTTTAATTGGACTTAGAAATTATTTTATGCATATATTGAGGGGGAGGAGACTCTTTACATGTAATCATTAAGGTGGAGAAATATTTTATTTTTTCACTTCTAACATTTTCAAACATAATTTAAGTTGTATTTGATGTTATTTCAATACTAATTCAATTTAATTATCAAAATAAAAAGATAGAGATTGTTGACCTAAGGCTTGGTCAACACTTTTTTTCAATGTTGGAAATCAAATTGAAGTATCAATTAAGTCATTACATAAAAGACTTGGCATAAAGTATCAATTAAGTCAATTAAGTATCAATTAAGTCATTACATGGCAGTGTTTAGGCTTGGGAAAGGGAAATTCCATAAAAAATAACAAATTCAATAAAGTTTCTTGTGGACCCACAATTTGCCTAGGTGATAGAAGAGTCATGTTCGCGACATAGATAAACTAAATGCCTAACAAGACAAAGTAGAGAATACATCCAAGATCATGAGGAACTTTTAGAGAAAAATGTTTGATCATGACCATGTCATTATATAACTAGGGAGAAATTAAGAAGGCATTTTTCACTTGGAGACGCAATAGCAATCGTGATGATCTTCATGTTGTTGATTTTGGGCGAGTTGTTTGCACTGCGGCCATGATAGGAAGATCGCATATGCAACATGGCTGAAGCTCAAAAGAAGCAAGCTATAACAAAAGACAGTAAAGATCACACCAAAGGAAGCATTGGCATTCTAGCTCACTAATGGGAATCTATGAGCGGAGATTTTCGCTCCCACACTCAGTGGAATAGTTCTTGTGACTTCGGCATTGTTAGACTCAGAGCCTTAGAGAACACAAACCTAAATTCAGAGAAATAGAGTCGCCACCCGGACGGGCTAAAAAGAAAAGTTAGGAAAGTTGGGTAAGCATTGGGAATGTGAGAATGGCCCAACACCCCTATATTGCTCGATTCATTGGAACCGGCCTCCTTTTCAGGTCTAAATATTATAAAATTCTTAAATATCATGAAATCATCCATATTACATAAAATTAAAAGAAATAAGTGTTCATCATATCATTGAAATAAAACAAATAAAATAGGCACCCATCTGAGGATAAAAATATGTCTTTACAATGTTCAATGTCCATAAAGAAAGTAAAAATAAATAAAATAGGATACCCACCATAGGTGGAAACGTGTCCCTTATAATTGTCCCAAAAAAATTAAATAAAATAAGAAAATTAAATAAACAAGGCACCCACAAAGTGAAAACAAGCTTTTTACAATCTCAAAATCCCATAATAAAATAAATAATAATGCACATAATCATTAAACAATAATAAATTATGACTTAAATAAAATAAAATCGCAAAAAAGTGCAATCCATGAGAAAATATTAATATTAACCCCTTAATGAAATATAGGGCACCATACATATGGAGGTCCCGCTAGCTGATTTGCTGAAGGGGGGTCAAAGGGGCAGCGCCCCTTGCGGGGGATTGAGGTTAGCCCCTTCGAAAGATAAACAATTTACAAAATAGTTTTTGTTGTAGAATTAGAGTTTTAATTAGGTTTTTTAATATATCAAATAGGATCAGAATGTATAAAATTAGGGTTTTAAAAAGCTTTTTTTAGGGTTAAAATATGTGAATTAAGGTTTTAGGTTTACGAAATGCAAACTATTATTTATTATGCAATTTAGGGTTTTAGGTTTACAAAAATAATGGTGAAACAAGTGATTGATATTGTTGTCTATCTTAATCCAAATCCTATAGCTTACTGTGAATAATTCGCAATATGATTTATTAATTAAAGATGCAATGGTTTAATCAAAATAGTAAACAATCAAATTAAATGGGATTGCTTAAAAAAAGTCAAACCTAGATTGTTGACTCCACCAATTTTGTATGTTGAACCAAGCTTGTCAATGCTACTGCCAGGATCAAATGGAATTTTGGTGGGTGCTTCAATGATCCGAGGATCAATAGGCATTTTATGCTACTGTCTCTTTGTTTTGCTTTGCTTTCTAACTATTTTTGGTTTTGTTAATTGTGGTCGTACTTATGGATAAACCTCTTTCAGTCTTATTTTAAGCCTGTTTTTATAGGCAATCATTAAGTTTAGATAGTTTAATTAAAACCTTTCCAACTCCTTATGCTAATCCGAAATCAATTAGAAGTCAAACCTAATTATGAAGCTTAATGAAACACCCTTATACCTTATATACGTATAATACATACACCAGTATATGTAAAATATGCATATAAAATATAAGAATGTCACAACCCGGTTTAGTAAAAATTTCACATTTCAAATTTAAATTCTCAAATGCTTTAAAATGTATATTTAAATAATAAATAAAATATTTATTATTAATTATAGGTTTCAAAATAGTATTTTATCTGAAAATATCTGAGAAAAATTCGCCAGAGTTTTGTCTATAATTTGGATATTCCAAAGTTTTAACAAAATACAACCTGCATAAAAACACTCCCAATAAATAATAATTTACCATTTCACCAATACTTCTCAATCATCTCCCATTTTCCTTAAAACATTTATACTTTTGCATATATATCATCAAAACACGTGTTTTTAACTCACATCATATAATTTGTCCAAAGAGTTTTTATATTCTACAACATAAACTTTAAAAACATAAACATAATATACATAATATCAAAGCATACTATAACATAAAATAGATACATGATGGCAACTGGCTTAATCTTGTAGTAGCAAAAATTAGCTCAAGTCTAGACCCAACCTGGTCTAGCAGAACTCTCCGGATCTACCGGATCACCCGTGTCACCTGCACGATGAATTACAATTCTGCTAAGCTAAAAACCTAGTGGTACAAACTTTGATAACAATAAAACTGTAAAACAATGCCAATGCATAATGCCTTTACAGTTGTTTTGTAACATCCAGAATTTTTGAAAATTGAATAAATTAAATAAATAATTTAAATGGAAAATGAAAAGATTTTTAATGAAAAAATGGAAGGTATACGTGAAATATATATGAAATATATATAATATATACAAGTCAACAAAAAAGTCAACTCTTTTAAAAGAAAAGTCAAAGTCAAGTGGTATTTTGGTAATTAAATTTTGAAAATTGAAAATTATTTAAATAATTTTAAAATAAATTATTTTTGTATGAAAGATGCAAATTTTGGTTTTTATTAAATAATTAATTAAAATATATTAAAATAATACTATATATATGGATGAAACGAAAGTGGAAAGAAATAGAAATTGAAATTGGTCTTCATCTTCTTCTTCTTCCTTAAGCTAGCCAAAATTTCGTGGATGACCAACCTGAGCTTTTTCATCTTCCAAGCTTCCAAAATTAAAGGAATTAACAAGATTTAAATGAAGTTATGGTAATTTCCTCTTGAAAAAGTAAGTTTCCATCCTATTTCTTTGGATTTTCATAAAGATATGAATATGTTGAGTTTGGATTTTTAGGATATCATGATTTAATTGCCTAAATGGATATGAATGAAGTTATTTTGAGTAGTTAACAATGATTTTAAGATTGGATTGAAGAAATGGTCAAGTTTGAGTGAATTTAGGTGAAGAGAGAGAATTTAGGGTTATGGAACTTCTGGGTTTTTGAACTGATGTGATTTAATTGTGCAATTTAATTTCAAATATGTTATTTTGATGCATAAACAAGTATTTTAAAGTCAAATGATGAATTTGGCTAAGGTTGAATAGAGTTTGAGAATGGAAGTGTTGATTTAGGGTTTTGGAAAAGGGATTTTCAAAGTATGGTGAATTGTTTGATTTTAATGGTTAAAGCATGTTATTTAATGATATTAAGGATGAAAATAAGCTTGGATTAATAATTGGGTTGAGTTGGAATGGAAAACCTTCAATGGTGAAGGTTATGCCATTTTAGGGTTTTGAACATAAGTGTGTATTTAATTAATGTAATTGGTTTAAACATGTTATAATATGTTTTTAATCATATTAATAAACTTAAAATGCCAATTTATATGATTTAACATGGTTGTCCTATGTTAAAGTGAGGTTATGCTATATTTTGGGGTTTTATCTAGAATGGTGTTTAATTAAGGTTTGTTTGTTGAAATGCCTTAGAATGTGATACTAAATGATTATTTATGATCACATTTAGTATAGGCATTGAGAGGAAGTAGTTTGGCCAATCCAAATGTTGAAGGGTAACTTGGAAGAGGAGGTTGGAGTTGATTTGGAGCTTGCTTTTGGAAGCTTTTAGATGTAAGTATAAACTTTGGATAAATTGAATATGTTTGCATTACATTGGGCTTAATACATTTTGATTGGGAAATATGTTAAGCTACTTGATGCATTGAACATTCATGAACAATGTGCTATGATATGTATAATGTTATGGATGCATTAAATGCATTATGAAAAGCCATTATTGATGGCTAAATTGAATAAAATGTGAAATATGTGTATTATGTGAAAATGACCCAAAGTATTTGGGTAATGTGAATTATTATGTATGCATTAAAGGCATTGTGAAAAGCCATTGTTAATGGCTAAATTGCATAAAATATGAATTATGTGAATTATGTGGAAATAGTCAAAGTATTTGAGTAATGAGATTTTGATGTGGTATGTGATACATTGTGATGGTATATTGAGATATGATGAAATGAAATGAATTGATATTGATATGAATGAGAAAAATGAGAAAATGAGGCAATGTGCCCAATTGATAATGAGAAATGAGGCAATGTGCCTAATTGATTATGGAAAGTGAGAAAGAAATTGATGATGGGAAATATGAAATAATTATGTACCTAGTATGTTATTCAATTTTCAGGTTATCCTCATTATTTGCCTTTGGGGCCAGCTTTTGAGTAATTATTTTGATTTGCCTTCAGGGCTAGACGCTTGGCGTCACTGTGATTTGATTTGCCTTCGGGGCTAGCTTTTGAACATTACTATGATTTGCCTTCGGGACTAGACATATGGTGTCAATTTGGACCAAAACAGTAACTCTGAGATTTAAATGGTATATTAGATCATTTGGGCCCATGCTTGTGTTTGTTCCTATGTGAATTGTAAAATGATTAAAGGATATGTTTTATGGTGAAATTAAGTACCACATTGTGAAACATCCTGTGAAAGCATTTTGCATTGACATTGTTTTACAATTTTATTATTATCAAAGTTTGTACTGCTAAGCTTTTAGCTTAGCACGATTGTAATTTATCGTGTAGGTGGCAGGGGTGATTCGGTAGAGCTAGAGAGTTCTACTAGACCTGGTCAAGTCTAGGCTTGTGTTTATTGAGCCTCAAGTGTTTTTGGATACATCAAGATCAGAGCCATTTACCAGCATGTACATATTTGATATTATAATACATTTTGATATTGTGTATATTATGCATATGTTTTCAAGGTATATATATATTGTAAATTATAAAGACTCTTTGGGCAAATTGTATAATGTGGGTTGTTTATATGTGTGTTGATATATATATATATGTGTGTGTGTGTGTGTGTATAAATAAATGTTTTGAGAAAATGTGAAGAAGTTGAGTAGTTGGGGTGGATATGTATCATTTGTTTTATTTAGAGTGTATTTTATGCAGGTTGGGTAATTGTTGAAAATTTGGGATGTCAAAATTACAAATAAAACTCTGGAGAATTTTTTTTCAGAGATTTTTTAATAAAATGCTTATTTTGGAACCTATGGATTATAAAAAATATTTTATTCGTTATTTAAATATACATTTTTAAGTATTTGAGATTGTAAATTCGGAATATGAAAATTTTTATTTAACCGAATTGTGATATTTTTATATCGTATACGCGTATCTTACATATACTGGGTCTATGTATTATATGTATATAGGTTATAAGGGTGTTAAATGTTTCACAATGTAGTAATCAATTTCATTTTAAAACAATCATTTTACAATATGTATAAACACAAATACAAGCATGGACCCAAATGATCTAATATGTCATTCAAATCTTAGTGTTATTATTTTGGTCCATAATGACACCAAGTGTCTAGCCCCAAAGGCAAATCAAAGTAATGCTCAAAAGCTAGCCCCAAAGGCAAATCATATCATAGTGACGCTAAGCATCTAGCCCTGAAGGCAAATCAAAGTAATGCTCAAAAGCTATCCCCGAAGGCAAATAGTGAGGATAACCTCATAGGCATGCTGCCAAATACGAAACTCTAAAAATTGAATAATATACTAAGAACACAGATATTTCATATTTTCCATCATCAATTTCTTTCTCATTTTCTCATAAACAACTAGGCACATTGCCTCTTTTCTCATTATCAATTAGACACATTACCTCATTTTCTCATTTTTCTCATTCATATCAATATCAATTCACTTTAATTCATCATATTTCATCATTGCATTACAATGTCTACACAATTCTCATCAAAAACACATCATGTAATATCCCAAACTATACCCTAAATTTTTGGAATAATTATTGTTGAAATTGGATTAAATAATATAAAGTATATTTATGTTTAAGTAGTAAGAGAGGAGAAGAGAAGTGTGTATATGCTGTATATATAGAGATATATACAACATATACAAGTCAACTCATTAGTTGGTCAAAAGAGATATTAAATTATATTTTGATTAATTGAAATTGAATTATTAAGTGGATGATGATATTTATGATTATTTTATTATTATAATTGCTTGGTGGATATTAAAAGGGAGGTTGTGTGGCTAAGAGAGGTTGAAAGTTTGACTTTGCTCTTTCAATCATCTTTTTCTTCTTCCTCTTCCTTGTGCTTAGCCGACCATCACCATTAACAAGAGGGAAAGAGAGATTTTGTTCTTCCTAACTCAAGATTGAAGGGTGTTTCAAGAGATCAAGTGGGAGTTTGTAGGGTTTTCATCACTTTTGGTAAGTTTCCAACTTGATTCTTTGGTTTTCTTTTGAGTTTATAAATTGAGCTTGGTGAATGGTTGTTGTTGATATGTGTATGGTTAATTTTGATGTGTTTGAGATTGTGTTGTCTATTTGACTTTGATGTTGAGGTTGGATTCAAGAGAGAAAAGGTTAAGTTTGGTGAAGGAAAGCATGTATAATTCTATATTTTTGATATTTTTGATTTTGATGTATGTATTGAGTTGTTTTGGTTTTTATGCAAGTTTAGTATGGTTTATTGATGGTTTTGGATAAGATTGTTTGGAGTGGAAAAGAGTTAAGTGTGATGTTTGTTGGATGTGGTGTTGTTGGTGTCAGAATCAGGATTTTTGGCCTGACACACCCATGAGCACGGCTAAGTCTTTGGGCATGTCAATGGTTCTATTTTCTGGATGGGTGACACGACTAGTGACATGCCTATGTCACTGAGCATGTCATAGCTACTGTGATGTTAGTGGATTGACACGTGCAGTGACACACCCATGTCATTGAGCGTGTCATAGCCACTGTGTTGGGGGATGATTGACACGTGCAGTGACACGCTCATGTCACTGAGCGTGTCAAAGCTTATGTGTTGTGGGTTTAGGGCACGATCAGGGACACGCCCGTGTTATTGAGAGTGTCATGTGTAGAGTTTGCCCTAGTTGGTTCTTATCCTTATTTTCTTATGTGTATCTCTAAGTGAGTGTGTATAATCACTTTTGGATTAGGTTTTGAAGATATTGAGTTGCCCTAATCCAAGTGTTGAAGGATTCTTGGAAGAGGAAGTGGTTAGATTGGTGTGAGTTGCTCTTGAGGTAAGTACAAACCTTACATGATTGCATGCATTTATATGACTTTGGAACTTAACACATTTAGTTGTAAATGTGTTAAGTAATCTATTACGTTGTTGATACAATTGATTAATGCTATGATTTGCATAATGTGAAAGATAAAATGATCATTCAAAATATATGTACAATGCAATTGGTTATGTATACCCTAATGATGAGATGTGAAGCCATTGTTGTTGGCTATAATGATGCAAATGAAATAATTGAGGCATGGTTGCTGTTTTATTAGTTTTTGTTATAGATTTGTGTCTTGTTTATTATAATAATTATTTTTTATTTAGGTATTTTGTTAGTTTTAATATGTTTATTTAGTGTTTTCGTTAATTTTGGTAGTTTTAATATATTTCAGTGTTTATGTCATTTTTGTCCTAGTTTTTAGTGTGTGTTTATGTTTTGTTGGTTAATGTTCATTTAATTGTTGTTTAAAGATTGTTTCAAGTCTTGTTTTAGGTTAAAAAGCCAAGGAACCAAAAAGAAGAAAAATGGACAGTAGCTGACACATGCAGAGGATATGGCCAAGTCACTGGTCGTGTCCCATATCAAGTAAAAAAGGAAGATAAAGACACATAGAGGGACACACTCAAGGGACACGGCCAAGTCAGTGGCCGTTTCCCTCCAAAAATGCTCCAATACGGCCAAGTTGCTCTAACTTGGCCGTGTCTCACCAAAATCCAAAGCAAAGAAGAGCAATTCTCACAGAAGCAAACACAGGCAAGGGACACGGCCAAGTCACTGGCCGTGTCCCTCCAAAAAGGTCCAACACGGCCGTGTCTTCTTCAAGACTTGGCCGTGTCACTCAACCAAAGAAGAAAAGATCAAAAGCAAGCAGTAGTGAACACAAGCAAGGGACACGGCCAAGTCACTGGCCGTGTCCCTCCAATGCACTCCAACACGGCCAAGTCTCTCTAACGTGGCCGTGTCTCTCATGGACCAAAGGCAACGTGGATTTTTAAAAGCGGGGATTCGTATAAATATGGATTTAGGGTTTTCTTAAGGTGGTGTTGAGAGTTTGAGAGCTGTTTTAGCCGTCAAAGAGAATTTTAGGGTTTGATAACTTGTTTTCTTTGATTTTTTTTATTATACTTTGATTAAACTAGCCTAGATTAGATTGTTCTAGCCAGTGATACATCCTTCTTGCAAGATTTGAACAAGACATTCTTCAGAAGCTTCAAGGAGTTTGTAACTTTGTTTTGTTCTTGAACTTTATCTCTTTAATTTCATCGGAATTGTATTTATGGATATTATCATGTCTAAATTGATTTCTTTGAATATTAATGAGATGAGTATGTTTGATAGCATTATGAACTAATTTGATCTAGTCTAGGGTTTGTATGGATCTGCTATAATTGTATGAATTGGTTATTCTCTTAGCTAATAATTTCTTTAGCCTTGATTGAATGGAATATTGTTAATATATAATTGATTGGCCACCAATTATGTGTTTTAGGTATTAGGTATTGAGTGGAGTAGCTATCAAAGAAAATCCTTTCACAAACCGCCGATAATAGCCTGCCAAACCCAGAAAACTTCTAACTCCAGTTACAGACTTGGGTGGACTCCAATTCAAAATTGCTTCAACTTTGCTCGGATCAACTCTAATGCCTTCCGCTGAAACAATATGTCCGAGAAAAGCAACTTGATCTAACCAGAACTCACACTACGACAATTTGGCAAACAATTGCTTCTCTCTCAAAATCTGCAACACAATCCGCAGATGCATATCATGTTCCTCTTCATTCCGCGAATACACCAGTATATCATCAATGAAGACCACTACAAACTGATCCAAATAGGGCCTAAACACCCTATTCATCAAATCCATAAAAGCTGCAGGTGCATTCGTCAGACCAAAAGGCATAACTAAAAACTCATAATGCCCATACCTGGTCCGAAAAGCGGTCTTCGGAACATCTTCAGCTCTGACTCTCAGCTGATGGTACCCAGATCTCAGATCAATTTTAGAAAACACAGCTGCACCCTTCAACTGATCAAAGAGATCATCAATTCTAGGCAAAGGATATTTATTTTTAATAGTCACCTTGTTCAATTGCCTATAATCGATGCACAATCTCATAGTACCATCTTTCTTCTTCACAAATAATACAGGAGCTCCCCAAGGAGAAACACTGGGGCGAATGAATCCTTTATCCAACAACTCCTGTAATTGCACTTTCAACTCCCTCAATTCTGCTGGTGCCATTCTATAAGGAGTAATCAAGATAGGAGTGGTACCAGGCAACAATTCGATACCAAACTCCACCTCTCTCTCAGGAGGCAATCCTGGCAACTCCTCTGGAAAAACATCTGGGAACTCAGCAACTGTGGCAATACTATCGATAGGAGAACCTCTTACTCTAGTATCTACCACATGAGCAAGATAGGCTTCACACCCCTTTCTAATCAATCTCCTGGCTGCAACAGCTGAAACAAACAAAGATGCTAGCTGTTCATGTTCATTAGATACTATCACTTCTCTACCATCAGCAGTTCTCAAAGTAACAACTTTATTTTTACAATCCACCACAGCTCCATGTCGAGATAGCCAGTCCATGCCCAAAATCACATCATATTCCTTAAATGGCATCTCAATCAAGTCTCCAAGAAACTCCTCACCTTGCACCCTCACTGCACTATCTCGGTGCACCTTACTCACAACCACACTATGCCCTAACGGATTTGTCACCAATACATCAAATCCTAGGGACTCGGCATGTAAATCAGATACAGGCAAAACAGATGCACTAATATATGAATGTGTGGAACCCGGATCAATCAAAGCAAGTACTGAAGTATCAAATAAAGAAAAAGTACCAGCTATGACTTCCGATGCATCTGGCTGCCTCTGCATAACATACATCCTCTGGGAAGATCCAACCTCCTCTGGTCTACCCTCCCTGGATGTAGCACCTCCTCTAGAACTGAACCCTGGTCTACCTCCTCGGCTGGCACCTCTGCCTCCTCTGCCTCCCCTCACACTAGCTCGAGAAGCAGCAGAATCAACTGGCATCTGCTCCTGCCTCTCAGGACAGTCTCTCACAAAGTGGTCAGGTGATCCACACCTGAAACATACCCCTGATCTACTATGCCTCCAACAAACGCCCCCATGTCTTCCACCACACTGATCACACACAGGTAAGGTGGATCTCTGAACTCCAGGAGTAGGAGCACTCGCTACTGAAGCTGCAGGTCTAAATCTCTGCCTCTGGAACTGCACTGACCTACCAGCTGACCTCTGACTTCTACTAATCCGAGGAGTAAAGCTACCTCTACCTCTCTTTGCAGAAGAAGACCCTGCCTCAAGCTGGGGCCTCCTCACCCTAACCTCTTCCTCTGAAGCAGCTGCAATACCCTGAGCTCGCTCCACACTTCGAGCTGCTGCCACTAGCTGGGAGAAATCGTGATATCTAGATCCAGCCACTAAGCACATGATAGAGGGCCTCAATCCCTCCTCAAATCTCCGGCATCTATCTATCTCATCAACTATAATACCCCCAGCATACTGACTCAACCGGATAAACTCAACCTCATATTCAGTTACGGTCCGATGATCTTGTTTCAAATCTAGAAACTCTCTTTTCTTCCCATCTTTATACTCCCTTGGAGTATACTTCAATTCAAATTCTCTCAGAAAGTCAGCATATGACAAAGTTGGTGGATCATCCATAGAATGGGGCACTGTCTTCCACCAACTATATGCATCCTTCTGCAACAAGGATCTTGCATAATCAAACTTTTCCTCTGAGGTGGCTTGCAACTGAATAAAGATCCTCTGTACTTTATCAAGCCACTGCTCTGCTACAGCTGGATCAGTAGTACCTACAAAATCTTCGGCTCCATACTTTCTCAATTTGTCATAGTACCTCACAGATACCAAAGGTTGAGGGGGTGGTGGCTGTGGTTGTACTGGTGCTTGTCTCATAGCTTCCATCATATGCATAAACCAGGCTGGCGGAACCTCATCACCTACTGGTCTTCCCGACCCAGAAGCAGGTGCCTCACCAGCACTAACAATCCTAGCTCCATCATCAGGAGCAATACTCTCAGCACTAGCCTCAACCGACTGACTTGAGTGAGGATCCATCACAATCTAAATCTGCAAACACAGCAGATTACATCTTATTAAAGATCAGAGACTGCCAATCTCAAACATATATGTCATTCAAAACTCACTTTTTAAGTAAAAATATTCTTTTTATTACATTTTACCTAGGTTGAGAATCTCAAACCTAGGCTCTGATACCAAAACAATTGTAACACCCCCACATTCAATATATGCACACTACAAACACCACAATGTAGTATACATGCACTAAACATAGGGATGCTACGGATTTTCTTTACATCCAAAATATTTTAAACAATACCATAATCTTTCAGTTGTATACATTATAGAAAAATAAGTAATCAAGTTGTAATACAAAACCAAATAGATGTATTTACATTTAGTTAATACGCAGCGGAATTTTATAAAATATTTACATGTATAAACTCTTTCAAATCCATGTTTATAGTTATACATATATTTACATTAAAACCAATACTTTACAAAATATAAAAGAAATATACATGATTGGCAAGTCTCTTCTGATCTTTAAGTTCCAAATCAACACTTCAACGTCTACTCTCACTCGGTCTCGAAGAACCTTCAGGTTCAACTCTATCAACTCTATCACCTGCGCGATTAAACACTATCGCGCTAAGCCAAGGGCTTAGTAAGATAAAACATGCTAATGGTATGCTTTAATGTAATGCAATGCCACATATGTTATTGATAAGATCAACATCATAAATATAAAGTTAACCACATAATTATGCATTTCACAAATCATAGTCATATGAGCATACCACATTTCAACATCTTTCCACATTCATCATTAATCAATCATACTCAATATACAACATCTCATTTCATTGACTCATAACATTATTTAGGACATTCATATAACCTTGACACCTATGGGCCCAACAAGTATTTAATACGATATTCAGAGTTCAGAGTTACTGCTTTGGTTCATAATCACAATAATCACGCCCGTAGGCAATATATATACATGTATCTCTATCATTGATAGTGTAACAGACCCAGTCTCTTGGACCATCAACTCAACACATATGAGGAGATCCTCAACCCGGCAAGACTGTTACAAATCATATATCTCATATTCACAATTCTCATAGTGTAACAGACCCAGTCTCTTGGACCATCAACTCAACACATTTGAGGAGATCCTCAACCCGGCAAGACTGTTACCTTTCATCATTTCTTAGGCATGCCACCCAAATCCAGAACTCTGAAATTGAATAACATATTAAACAAACAATTCATTTATTATATAGTTACCATTTCCATTCTCAAATTCTCATCACATTTAGGCAAACATGCCTTCTTTCTTTCCATATCATCATCATAGCCAATCACAATGGCTTTGATATAACATTTCAATATACATTACTCATGAAACACATAACCATTGACAATGCATAACATAACATTGTTCAATCTCAACAATGCAATTAGGGCAAAGAATAATTTATATCATTCATAGCTTTAAGATCTTCTATATGCATTTGTTTAGGTCAATCATTGTTTAAATGTGTTTAGGTTTAGGTTAAAGTACCAACTTACCTTAAAAGGACCAAAACAATGCAAATAGAACAAAGTATAAAAACCCTAACCCACACATTTGAGGGACACGGGCAGCCACTTGAGGGACACGGCCAAGCTTGTGGCCGTGTCTCTCAACCTAAAAATGACAGTAGGCAACACGGGCAAGGGACACGGCCAAGCTTGTGGCCGTGTCTCTCAACCAACAAATCACAGCAGCAGACACGGGCATAGGACACGGCCAAGCTAGTGGCCGTGTCTCCCAACACCAAAATCCAGTAGTGAACACGGGCACTAGACACGGCCGTGTCTCTCTCAAAGCAATCCAACACGCCCAAAATCACTTGGCTTGGCCGTGTCTCTCCTTTGTTTTGGCCGTGTCACTCAAATACACAACCCTAAAAATGGCCAACACCCTTCTAAAAGCATTTACACCCTTTTTACACAACAATCATCTCATTCAAATGGATACAATACATGTTATAAACACATATCTTACATATTCACCCTAGTAATCACAATAACCATACATTAAATTCATACCAAACCAAAACCCTAAAAATACACATCACTCCTATTTTCTCAAAATCAATCTCCATCTACTTACCATCTTCAATCCAAAACCATTAATAATTAACTCTTTGGCTTATAATCAAATTCAACACATTACAACCACATCAAATCATCATATCAACAAATCACAATTTCTTTTAGACCCAACTTCAAAATTAACAAAGGAAAAACAAGAGATTTCTTACTTTAAATTATAACACCTCTTGAATCAACACTTGATCACTTCAATCTTCCTACAATTGGAGCTTACTCTTCAAAGTCTTCTCTTTGTCTCTTTGCTTTCCCTTTGTCTACGAGAAATCAGCCAAAATGCAAAAGAAGAAGAAAAATACATGGAGAAAATAAAGTCAACTCCACTTTAAATCTCCACCAAGAGATTTTATCCAAGTAATTACAAAATGCCCTCAATCAAATAACTAACCTTTTGTCTCATCTAAGCCCTTATATGTAATTGCACATTCCACAAAAATATCTTCTTGCATTGACTCTATATTTGACCAATTTATATGTTATATATATCATCATATACACAACATATACATTTGTCTCTAAACCCTATTTCTTTCCCCAAAACACATATATTCACAAACATTCACTTTCCAATATATACCAACAACAATAACAACAACATCAACAACATAATCAAAACTTCTAGGGCATATATGAGGATATTACAACTTTTCCTTTGGGAGGACTAACAGAAGATCAGTTGAGGATGAGATGTTTCCCTTATACTTTGAAGGATAGGGCAAAGAGCTGGCTTATGATGTTGCCCGAAAACTCTTTGACAACTTGGGAGCAAGTTTATAACAAGTTCATGGGCAAGTTCTACTCACATCAAAAGACAGCTGAATTGAGAGGGAAGATTGCTACATTCTCTCAATTTGAAGGAGAACCATTTCATGAGGCTTGGGACAGATTTAAGATGCTATTGATTCAGTGTCCCCATCATCACTACCCGCTTCAACTTCTTAATCAGTTTTTCTACGATGGTTTAACCTAGCAATTTCAGAACACTGTTGACAATGCAGCTGGGGGAGCCATGGGAGAAAAGACAGCTGATGAAACTTATGATATCTTTGAGATGTTGGGAGCTAATTCTCAACAGAAAAGTGTAAGGGGAAGAAGTAAAGGGGTGAATCAACTGGAAGCCAATAGTGAGATGGTAAATCTGATAGCTGAGTTGACAAGGCAAGTGCATATGCTAAAAATGAAGAACAATATTTCTTCATCTACTCAAGAAGCGTGTGGAATCTGTGGAACTTTAGGGCATGGAGCAAATATTTGCCCCTCTGCATATGAGTCTTTTGGTAATGAAGTTGAGCAAGTCAATGCTATGGGGGGATTTCAACCAAGGGCCCGGAATGATCCTTACTCCAATTCTTATAACCCTGGTTGGAGGAATCACCCAAATATTTCTTGGGCAATAAATAATTCTCAGCAGCCTTTCCATTTGCTCCAGAGACAGAACCAACAACAAGGCCAATCCTCAAATCAAGGGCAGTCTAAGATAGAGAGTTTGGAGGAAAGTTTACAAGCTTTTATCCAAGTCAGTGCTAAAAATCAAGAGATGACCAACAAGAGGCTGGATTCCTTAGAAGCATCTTTTAAGAAAGTGGAGACTCAAGTAGGGCAACTAGCACAACAGATGCAGATTCAACAAAAGGGGAAACTCCCAAGTCAACCTGAGCAGGCACAATCAGTGACTGTTCTTAGAAGTGGTAAGGAAATTAACAATAATGTTAAAAATGATTCTGTGAATGCAGGTGACCAAGAGAACAAGGAGGAAAGAGAACCAGAGAACAAAGGTGCTGGAGATAGATCAATGAAGAAATCCTCTTCAACAGATTTAAATAAGGCGAGCAATCCATACCGGCCACCTATACCATTCCCCAACAGGTTGAAGGATGATAAACCAGATAAGCAATTTTCTAACATCTTCAACATGCTGTCTAAGGTAAGTATTAACTTACCCTTACTGGAAGCAATAAAGAACATGCCGGCTTATGCCAAATTCTTCAAAGAGCTGATCACCAAGAAAAAAAGGTATGAGCCGAATGAAAAGGTGATAGTTTCAGAAGTAGCTAGTGTTGTTCTGCAGCATAAACTACCTCCCAAACTAAAGGATCCTGGAAGCTTTATAATTCAAATTTCTGTGGGGAATGGAAAGGGGACTGATGGCATGTGTGATCTAGGAGCCAGTGTAAATTTGATGCCTTATTCTGTGTATAAAGAATTAGAACTAGGGGAACTTAAACCAACCAAAATGGTGTTACAATTAGCTGATAGATCTCTTAGATTCCCGAAAGGGGTTATAGAAGATGTGTTAGTTAAGGTTGGTGGGTTAATAGTACCTATGGATTTCATAGTTCTTAACATGGAAGGGAGTAACCTTGCACCATCAGCACACACTATTTTGCTGGGTAGGCCTTTTATGGCTACTACCAACACCTTAATAGATGTTAAAAATGGTAAATTATCAATGACTGTCTTGGGACAGAAGGTTGAATTTTCTATTTTTAACACTTCTCCCATTCCTACAACTGCTTTATATGAGGAATGTTCTTTAATTAATTGTGTTGAAGCCATTGTTTCAGATGCTTTCTTGCAGACAGGTTCCTCAGATAAATTGAAGCTAACATTGACTTTAGAAGAGGGGGCTAAACTAGTGGGGGAGACCCAAAGGTGCCTTAATCCAAAGGCATATGAGAGCTCGAGGAACTATAAGGATCGCACTAAAGCACTTCATGACAGATTTATTGTACGACAGACATTGAGTCCAGGTATAAAAGTTTTACTTTTTAATTCTCGACTCCGTCTGTTTCTAGGTAAACTCAAATCTCGATGGAGTGGTCCTTTCGAGATAACTAAGGTATGTCCTTCTGGTGCCATTGAATTGCTTAACTCTCGAACAAATAATACTTTTAAAGTAAATGGACAGAGAGTTAAACCATATAAAGAAGGATTTCAAGAAGTGAGGATCATTGACAGCACTTTGATCCACGATCCCTAGTCTTGCAGTGATGTCCAGCTTTATGACATTAAAGAAGTGCTAAATGGGAGGCAACCCATCGGTTTGCATTTCTTTTTCATAGTTATAATTTTATATTTAACAATTTTGATTTTATGTTTAGTTTAAATAAATGGAAACCCTAAAGCTCTCTTGTATTTTATTTTTGAACATTTGTGTTTGTGATGAAAAGTTAGGGTTTTGCCTCACCAGGGTATGATGGAAGGCAGGTTGTACTTAACTCTTTCTCTTTATTATTCTTGTTTTCCATTGAGGACAATGTAAATTCTAAAGTGTGGGGTAATCTTTTAGCTTTCCTTTTGTTTTGTTTGTCTTGGTGTGTTTTATTGTGTGTGTGCATGGCATAATTGTTGAAAATTTATTGATCTTTTCTGTGATTTTAGCATTATAGTTGAGACTTTAGTATTAGCATAGAGATTAGCATTTGAATTCATTCAGAATCAATTTTCACATTCTGCAATTTATGACATATAAATCTTTGAGAACCCACCTGTGTGAGTTTTGAGCCTCATAATTTGATATTATTATCAGTTGATTTTCTTTTCTTAAGTGTGCACCTTCATGATTTTGCATCTCTAGAGTTTGCTTTTGCATACTAATTGAACTCACATTATGATTTAATCTCAAGTTTTAAAATGATGAAGGCAAATTAGGTTAGCCCTTTAGCTTAAAAAGACCTCCCTTAATATTAAATTCCTTAGTGAACCAAGTTGAGCCTTTGACCATTTCTTGTTTGATCAACACAATTCTCAACTTAGCATTCTATTATTATCATCATACCTGCATTAAGGAATGGAGTTTTGTGATATGACAATAGGGTGGTTTATTTCAAAGTGTGGGGTTGAATGCATACTTTGCACATTGTATTTGATTAAGAGTAGATTATTCTTTTCCTCTACATTTTAAGCTAGATGTTCCATGCAATTCTATATTTTGTATATATATGTATTAAAAAAATTTTGAAAATAAAAATAAAAAAAGAGAGAGAGAATAAAAGAAAAGTTATACATATATACAAAATTCATATATGTTCTAGCATTGGTTATCAAAAGAGGAATGTCGACTCATGTATTTTTCTTGAAGTGTGCAAGTATGTGAAAGTATCAAGGGATTGGCGAGTATGTCATTTGAGGGAGTTATGAGTTTAAGAGCAAGAGTATTGTCTAATCTAGATACTCCATTTCTTGATGCTCCAGCTTAAATGTCTTTTCTCACACCTTTACCTTAGCCCCATTACATCTAAATGAAAGACCTTCAGATTATTTCTTGAGAAAATCAGTGAGAGAGATTGGATAATTAAGCAAGTTTATGGTAGTATGCAGTCATGAGTGGTTTGAGTGATTAACTTTTTAAATCGAGTGAAACACTTAGATGAGAGATAAGATTTGTATGTCTGGATTAATGAATGAGTTAAGAAAATCCTTGATTGAAGTAAGATGCAAATATTTATGGCTGAGTCTTGAAGGATTTCATCTTATATGCTGGAATTTTAGTTAAGGTTGTTTGAGTTTTTAATTTATGCCATGTGAATTTGCTTGAGGACAAGCAAAGTTGTAAGTGTGGGGTAGTTATTTTATTAGTTTTTGTTATAGATTTGTGTCTTGTTTATTATAATAATTATTTTTTATTTAGGTATTTTGTTAGTTTTAATATGTTTATTTAGTGTTTTCGTTAATTTTGGTAGTTTTAGTTTATTTCAGTGTTTATGTCGTTTTTGTCCTAGTTTTTAGTGTGTGTTTATGTTTTGTTGGTTAATGTTCATTTAATTGTTGTTTAAAGATTGTTTCAAGTCTTGTTTTAGGTTAAAAAGCCAAGGAACCAAAAAGAAGAAAAATGGACAGTAGCTGACACATGCAGAGGACACGGCCAAGTCACTGGCCGTGTCCCATATCAAGTTAAAAAGGAAGATCAAGACACAGAGAGGGACACACTCAAAGGACACGGCCAAGTCAGTGACCGTGTCCCTCCAAAAATGCTCCAACACGGCCAAGTTGCTCTAACTTGGCCGTGTCGCACCAAAATCCAAAGCAAAGAAGAGCATTTCTCACAGAAACAAACACAAGCAAGGGACACGGCCAAGTCACTGGCCGTGTCCCTCCAAAAAGGTCCAACACGGCCGTGTCTTCTTCAAGACTTGGCCGTGTCACTCAACCAAAGAAGAAAAGATCAAAAGCAAGCAGTAGCGAACACAAGCAAGGGACACGGCCAAGTCACTAGCCGTGTCCCTCCAATGCACTCCAACACGGCCAAGTCTCTTCTAACGTGGCCATGTCTCTCATGGACCAAAGGCAACGAGGATTTTTAAAAGCGGGGATTCGTATAAATATGGATTTAGGGTTTTCTTAAGGTGGTGTTGAGAGTTTGAGAGCTGTTTTAGCCGTCAAAGAGAATTTTAGGGTTTGATAACTTGTTTTCTTTGATTTTTTTTATTATACTTTTATTAAACTAGCCTAGATTAGATTGTTCTAGCCAGTGATACATCCTTCTTGCAAGATTTGAACAAGACATTCTTCAGAAGCTTCAAGGAGTTTGTAACTTTGTTTTGTTCTTGAACTTTATCTCTTTAATTTCATCGGAATTGTATTTATGGATATTATCATGTCTAAATTGATTTCTTTGAATATTAATGAGATGAGTATGTTTGATAGCATTATGAACTAATTTGATCTAGTCTAGGGTTTGTATGGATCTGCTATGATTGTATGAATTGGTTATTCTCTTAGCTAATAATTTCTTTAGCCTTGATTGAATGGAATATTGTTAATATATAATTGATTGGCCACCAATTATGTGTTTTAGGTATTAGATGATGGATTGAGAGATAAAGTCTAATGCTGGAATAATTCAATTAGGGACTTAGGTGAATTAGAGATATAACCTATTAAAAAGATTATTTCAATCATAACAAGATTAGTTGAAAGAGGTTTGAATGCGAGAGCTTATTTCCTTGACTCGATTAATTAAGTTGCTTGAGATTTAATCTTTGAAATTAAATTAGTTAAGAGGAATAACTGTTCATACATATAAGTAGTAGAGAAGTGCAAACCCTAGACCTTTCTATCAAGTGAATCAAAACATCAGCTCAATTTACTTTTATTGTTTTAAACTTCAATCAATCTGTCTTTATTAATTGTTAGCAATTTAAATTTATTTATTACTTGCTATTTATAAACTGATAATCAATTAGCTACTTTAGCTTCCTTGTGAGACGACCTTGGGGCGATCACCTTTGCTACAGCTACCTCGTATACTTGCGAGTGATGCATTGTGGTAGAGTTAATTCGAGCGCAACAGTTGCCTAGATGATTATGAGAAAATGAGAATGGAATTGATAATGAAATAATAAAAGAATTGTGTGCCTAATGTGTTAATAAATTTTTAGAGTTTTGTTGTTGGTGGCATGCCTAAAAGTAACAATCCCTTGAAACTGGGTTTGGCTTGGTCCTTGAAGCCAAGTTGGGTTGATGCTTAGCTCCCCTTGAAGCTTGGTTGGGCCTAGTCCTTGAAGCCTAGTTGGGATGTTACATATGAGATGTTTCTCATGGTGATAATGATTTGCCTACGGGCTTGATAAATGTGATTATTGAACCATAACATTAACTCTGGAATTTGAATGGCATATTAGTTTCTTTTGGGCCCATGCTTGTCTTTGCTTAAATGTGAATGATGAATGATGAAACAATTGAATAATATAATGAAATGTAATGTTATGAAATATGATGTTCTTGTGTATTGTTTCAAATTCTTAAAAGTATGACATTGGCATTACATTGAATCATATTGTTATTGTGGTTTGTACCACTAAGCCGTAGGCTTAGCGCGATTGTGGTTCATCGCGCAGGTGACAGGGTAGATCCGGTTGAACCGAAGAGTTCAGCTAGACCGAGTCGATTCTAAGCTTGTGAAGTGTTGATTGTGGACTTCAAGATCAGAGACGAACTGCCAAACATGTATAAACTTTATATTTTGTAAATATTGATATTGATGTATATATATATATGTATATACCGCTATATTTTCCGCTGCTTAATAAATAAATGTTTTATCTATTATGTTTTATAATATATCTTAACTGTTTTAAGTTTTCTTGTATTGTTAAATCGAAAGATTAGTTTGTTTTAAAATAGACCGTGACATTCCTGTATCTGGTATACGTATATTACAAATGCGAGTGTATGTAGTGTACGTATATTGGGTATAAGAGTGTTATACATCACCCAAATATTTTGGGTTATTTTCACATAATTTATATAAATCACATTTTATGCAATTTAGCCATTAACAATAGCTTTTCACAATGCATTTAATGCATACATAACAAATCATATATCATAGCACAAAATTCATGAATGTTCAATGTATCAAGTAGTTTAACGCATTTTTCATCCAAAATGTTTTAAGCCCAAATTATTGCCAACATATCTAGTTTATCAAAAGTTTGCAATTACCTTAGAAAGCACTTAGAAAGAAAGCTCATAATCTCCCTCCAACCTTCACTCCTAACTTGCCCTTCAACACTACGGTTGGGAAATTCACCTCTCCTTAATGCCTATTTCAAATGTAAACAAATACCATTATTTAAAATCACATTTTAAGGTATTTACGACATAAAACCTTAAGTAGACATCACTCCAACAAATTCCCCCAAATTTAGCCTAACATTACTTTAACAATAAAAATCCATTTTAATCCACTCAAAATTGGTGTTTTAAGTTTATTTATATCATTACAAATATATTATAACTTGTTTTAATCATTTACATTAATTAAACACATGCTTTTGTTCAAAATTCTAAAATGGCATAACCTTCACCAATGAAGGTTCTTCATTCCAAATCATTCTAATTATCAATCCAATCTCATTTCCATCACTTATATCATAAAATAACATGATTTAAATATTAAAATCAATCAATTCACCATTCTTTGAAAATTTCCTTTCCAAAACCCTAAATTCAACACTACCTTATTCAAACTTTCACCAAACTTAACCAACTCCATCATTTGACTTTAAAATTCTTATTTATGCATTAAAAAAATACATTTGGAACCAATTTGCATAATTAAAACATAAGAATTCAAAAAGTCCATATGTCTCGTAACCCTACATTCTCTCTCTTCAAGCAACTCAACTCAAACTCAATCATTTTTTTCAGTCTAACTCAAAAATCATTAATAAATCATCAAAATAACTTCATGTGTACCCAAAAAAGTAATTAAGTCATGCTACAACAAAAATTCAAACTTCACATATTCTCAATTTCTCATAAAGCTTAGAAATTTGGTAAGAAAGCTTACCAATTAGAGAAAAATCACCAAAAATTTCACTTGAATCCTTGAAATCTCTCCAATTTTTGATGCTTGGAAGAAGAATAAATCTTTGCTCCCTTGGCTATAGAAGTCATGCATAAAGAAGAAGAAGAAGAAGAAGAAGAAGAAGAAGAAGAAGAAGAAGAAGAGGAGGAGGAAGAAAGAAGAGCTTTTGTTCTTAAATTTGACTTTTTTTTTCCTTTCTTTTCATTTAATAGCCATGCATATATATATTATTATATTACTTTAATTAATTATTTAATTATTTAAAAATTATAATTTCTTTCTTCCATTCAATATTAATCTCTTTTTGATTTAATTTATTAATTTTATTATTATTATTTCATTAATTATTTAATATTTAATAAATATCTAACTTTTTATCATTTTTCACTACCCAAATTATTTTAATTTTGATTTATTTTAAAACTTTAATTTTCTATCTTTCACTCAAAAATATTTTATTTTAATTGATTAATTATTTATTTATTTATTTTAAAAATTATAATTTACCTCTTCTATTCATAAATAATTTATTATTAAATTATTTAAATAATTTTAATTTCTAAAGTATATTTATAAAAATGCCACTTGATTTTGACTTTTTTAAAAAAGTTGACTTTTAGTTGACTTTTTATATGATATGTATATTTCATATTTATATTTCACTTTTTCATTTAAAATCCTTCCACTTTCAATTTAAATTATTTATTTAATTTATTTAATTTAATTTCTAAAAAAATTACGGATGTTACACTTAATCTGTCTCAAAACCAAAATTAAAAGCCTAATTTTAAATCCAATGGGTTTCTGGCCCAGTTTCAGCTTGGTTTTGTATTTTAAAATCAAATTAAACCTAATTTGGTCTTTTAACATTGGTTGGGACTACGTTTAGAGCTTTAAAACAAATTGAACATTCTTACTTTGAATCTTTTAAAATTGGACCGATCTAATTTTGGGCTTTAAGCTATGTTTAAGCCTCTAAAGTCAGACCGAATTTAGCTTGGTCTCTATTAATCAGGATCTGGCTCGCTTAGGCCTAAATTAAGAGTCTCCAGAATCACATCATCATAAAGATGGTGGCACTCATTATATCCATATTGTGATGAACAAAATATGAAGGTTTTTGAAAATCTAAAGGAAAGAAGAAAACTAGAAGCCACCTAGACTAGTTGTTATAGTATAAGTGACATTATGACCATGAAGAATAAAACCTCTACTACGATGGGTGTGGCCAAAAGGTTCAAGCCATTGTGGCTAAGGTTCATGGATGGCTGTTGTAACACCCTTATACCCTATATACGTACAATATATATTTTCAGCATATATAAAATACGCATATATGGTACAAAAATGTCACAGACCGATTTACTAATTTTTTTTACATTTTTAATTTAAAATTTCAAATTCTAAATATATAAAAATTAAATAGAATATAAATATTATTTACTTGTTATAAGAACCCAAAATAAATAATATATATAAAAATCTCTGGGAAAAATTCGCCATAGTTTTGTCTGAATTTTGAATATCCCAAAATTTAGCAATTATGCAACATGCAAAAAAGAAAACACTCCCAAATAATTTCCAACCACCAACTCAACCATACTTCTCAATTTCACCAAGTTTCTCAAACCTTTATACATATAGATATATATAATTTAAAACGCACTTACTCTCCCATTTCAAATACATTGACCCAAACATTCTTTATAATATATAATATGTAAAATTCAAAACATAATATATTATGCATAAAACTCAAAATGTACAATAACATAAAAATAT
Organism: Garcia nutans; assembly: GCA_947685225.1. Classification (NCBI taxonomy): domain Eukaryota; kingdom Viridiplantae; phylum Streptophyta; class Magnoliopsida; order Malpighiales; family Euphorbiaceae; genus Garcia; species Garcia nutans. The sequence goes on from CANTUV010000011.1 coordinate 39,562,534, forward strand.
ATACATGTTGCTAGCAGTGTTTCTGATCTCGATAGCAACTCAACAAGCTCAACTACAAGTCTAGACCCGACCTGGTCTAGAAGAATTCTCTGGCTCAACTGGGTCTACCCTATCACCTGCGCAATGGAAACAATCGCGCTAAGCCGGAGCCTAGTGGTACAAACTTTGATAATAACAATATAACTCAATGCAATACCAAATGCACAATGCATATAGATGTCACATCAATCCACTTTCTTATATTTTTCAAATATTTCATAAGCATAACTCATAACATTATATTACTCAATTGTATCATAATTCATAATTCACAGTAAAACAAAGACAAGCATGGGCCCAAAAAGGATCTAATATGCTATTCAAATTTCAGAGTTACTACTTTGGTCCATAATGATACTATGTGTCTAGCCCCGTGGGCAATATATATATCCATGGTTAATATAACAGCCCCAGTCTCTTGGACCTCAACCCGGCTAGACCCTTAGGCTCCAGTATCTTGGTCCTCAACCCGGCTAGACTATTACAGTTTTTGAGGCTTACGACCCAGTCTTTTCACCCCAAAAACATCATATTTATCAGCTGGCCTGGCTTACGACCCAGTCTTTTCACCATTCTAGCATATAGCCCATAGGCAATCATAGGCATGCCGCCAAACCCAGAACTTTGAAAATTGAATAACATGCTACGCACACAATTTATTCATACTTCTCATTATCAATCTCTTTGTCTTTGTCGCATATTCAATCTAGGCACATTGCCTTATTTTCATATTTTTTTCTCACTTTTCACAATTTTCACATCTTTCTCATTTTTCTCACTTTTCTTATTTTTCTCATTTTTATCAATATCAATTCATTTCATTATTACACATATCTCATTTTTGCATTCACAACACATTACCCAATTACTTTGGGTATTTTCACATAATATGCATATTTCACATGTTACACAAATTAGCCATTATCAATGGCTTTTTCACAATGCATTTAACACATATATGACATTACAAATGTCATAGCATATTATTCATACACAATCAATGAACCAAGTAACTTAATACATTTTTCAACCAAAATGTGTTAAGTCCAAATGTTATGCAAATATAGATATTATATTCAAAGTTTGTACATACCACCACTAGCAACCCAAAGCAAGCTAAAAACAACCTTCAATCCAATCTTTCCAACTTGCCCTTCACCACTTGGATGAAGCAAATCAACCTCCCTCAATTCCTAAACCAAATGTGATAGCAAATAATCATTTAGTATCACATTTAATGGTATTTCCAACATTAAACCATAATTACACATCATTCCTACAAATTTCCAAACATTTAGCCTTTCCTTACTTCAACATTAGAATTCCATTCTACTACAATTAAATTAGTGTTTTAAGTTTATTTATATTATTAAAAACATATTTTAATACATTTAAATCATTTACATTATAAAAATACACTCTTATACACAAAATCTCAAAAATGGCCTAACCTTCCCCCATTGAAGGTTTTCCATTCCAACACAATCCATTACTCATTCCAAGCTTATATTCATTACTTTTAACACTAAACAACATGCTTAAACAAATAAAATCACACAATTCAACCACTTTGGAAAATCACTTTTTCAAAACCCTAAATCTCCACTTCCATTCTCAAACTTCAACCCAACACCACCAAATCCAATATTTGACTTTAAAATACTTGTTTATGAATCAAAACAACTCATTTGGAAACAATTTGCACAATTAAAGTTCATGTTTTCAAAACCCCAAAAATTCATAACCCTAAATTCTCTCTCTTCACCATTATTTAACCAAACTCCATCATCTCTTCAATATAACCTTATAATCATTGTTAACTACCCAAAATAACATCATACACACCAATTCAAACAATTATAACTTAATACATAAAAATTCAAATTCTCACATAATCTAAATTTCCAAGGAATTCAAAGAAAAGAGATGGAAACTTACTAATTTTGGTGGAAATCACCAAAAATCCACTTGAAACTTGTTAATTCCTTCAATTTATGGAGTATGGAAGAAGAAAAATCCTTGATCTTCAAACTTCCATGGAAGCCACGTTCTTCAGAAGAAGAAGAAGAAGAAGACTTTTAATATTCTTTTTCCTTTTCATCTTTTTTTTAACCACATATATATATATATATTAAAATAATTTAATATTTAATTATTTAATTATTTTTTTAATAAATTAAAAGTCCTAATTTCCCTCTTCCATTCAAAATTAATTTATTTTTGAATTATTTTATTAATTTTGTATTTATAAAATTTAATTACCAAAATACCCTTTTCTTTTAAAAAGTGTTGACTTTTATATGTTATGTATATTTTGCATATATATCACATTAATATTCCACTTTTTCATTTAAAATCCCTTCATTTTTCATTTAAAATCATTAATTTAATTTATCCTTTTAAATTATAATTTATTTTATCTAATTTTTCAAAAATTAAAAATTTTCAAAAATTTTAGGATGTTACAACTGTAGTCCTAAAGATTCAAGAAATTGTGGCTGTAGACCATTAATTTTTTACCAGATTCGGTCTGATATTTTAAAACAGTATAAAATATTTTTTGTGTTATTTATTTTATTTATTATTTATAATATTTATTTTATATTTATTTATGTATTTTTAATAATATAATAATATTTATTTTTAATAGAAAAAAAGGATAAAAACATAAAAACGGAAGGATCAGCGAGCGACGCCGCGCATCAAGGGGCTTCGCCGTAGCTGTAAACTGGGCTTGCCCAGTTCGCCCAGCCCACAGTTGCCTGCTGCCTTGCCCAGCACAGCTCGCATGCCAGCTCGCAGGCCCAGCAGACCGCGCGCGCTGTCAATTTTTTACCAAATCTTGTTTTATCCGATTTTGTGATTTTTCCTAAACAGTTGGTATTTCCTTATCAAAATAGTATTAGGTCTTTTTGTTTTCCTATAAATAATACTATTAAACACACAGAATAAAAAAAAATTGGACAGAAGAATTATTGAAACTTTTTCTTAGCAATTGATCCAGGGACTAGACTTTGAAAAATTAAAAGCAACAATCAAGCAACAAAAAAGCAATAGTAAGCAATCAAGGCATCAAGCAATCTTCTGCCTTGGTGTTAAGCTCGGCCAAAAATTTCATCAATAATTTTTGGTGGAGCCGTTAAACGTAGGTATGTCTCTTTAATTTTATTTATCAAAATTAATTATCATCATAGTAGCTCACTCTCTTCAAACATCTAAGTTTTTAGCCTTGTTTTCATAAGCTTTAATCTATCTAATTCAAAAACCCTAATCACTCTTTAAAATCTAAATCTTAAATCCTGTTTTCTTAAAGTTTAAAAACCTACTATTTTCTTAAAACTTAAGACCTTAGTTAAAATCCTATTTCTTTCTAAATTACATAATGGCCCTAGTTTTTTAAGAAGAATAATAATTATGTTTTCTTAAAGCTCAAAATCCTAGTTGAAATCTAAAACCCTAGTTTCTATGTTTATTACTTAGATGTATATTTATGATATATGTTGATGGATGATTTATTGTATGTCTCAATGAATGATTTATTCTTACTTGATTTTATTAGAATGCTTTGATTTATTTTTAGTTTCAAAAAATTATATGAGGTATGTTTTCATAATTGGGTACATCAAATTATTAAATATCATGTAATTCAATTTATTTTTATGCTTTGGACCTATATAAAAGATACGTTTCCATAAATTAGTGGGTATCATATTTTCTTTATTTTCTTTTGGACATTGGACAATTGTAAAAGACATGTTTCCATCCTTGGATGGGAGCCTATTTGTTTGTTTTGTTTGGACCTTGCCTTCGTTTTTTAATAAAGTATTTATTTATTTTATTAATTGCATGTAATACAGATAATATTGTGTTAATTAAGAATCTTATAATATTGAGACCTGAAAAGGAGGCCGGTTCTAATGAACTGGGCATTGTGGGGGTGTTGGGTCATTCTCACCATCCCCACATGTACCTAACTTTCCTAACTCATTAGGGGGTTGGGGATTCTTTAGGAATTGAGTCATCCATCCCTTTTTTTTTCCTGCCCATCCGGGTGGCGACTCCATTTTCTCCAGGCTTTTGGGGACAGAAGAAATAAATTAGGGTTCTTAAGGTTTTTGAAAACAGATGAAATAAATTAAGTTATTGAAACAAAGATCAAATTATTATATAGTTAAGGATTAAAGTACTGGGTGCATGTTCTTATTAATCAAACAAACAAAGCTATGTAAATATATAATCTAAGATTAAAGATCAAACCTGCGTAGTTGGTTCCTCCAAAATTAACTTCTGGGTGAACAAAAACAAAGGCAGTGTGGCTACCTTTGATGAATTGTTGGTTGCTTGCTTGTTGTTATTCTTCTCTAGCTAGGGTTTTATGTAATCCAAGTTTAAAAATCCAAGTTTTGATCCCCTAATCAAAGTCACGATCCCAAAGTTTCCAATCCAAAGTTTTCTCCCGTTAATTTTGAGTTTTAAAGTGTTATTTATAGGAAAAATTATAAGCCTAGTTCTAATTGTTTAAGAAAACTAAAATTAATTAAGAAAAGAAACTGAAACCAAATGGAATTTGGTGAAATGGCTCGCAGAAAATTCTTGAGGGCAAATTGGCCTTGGCCAATTCCATCTTTGGCGACGAAAAAAGATTTTTATTTTTATTTTTATTTTTATTTTTATTTTTATTTTTATTTTTATTTTTATTTTTATTTTTATTTTTATTTATTAGTATTATTATTATTTATTTATTTATTTATTATTATTTATTTTTTATTAACTTCACAATTTTTATTTTTATTAAAAATTATAAATAATAAATACTAAAATAAATATTATTTAATTAAAATATCACAAAAATTATTTTGGACTATATAAAAAATAACGGACCGGACTGGGTCAAAAATTAAGGGTCTACAAGTGGCGACTCCATTGGGGATAAGAGAAGTTGATTCCGTCGATCTTTATATTATTCTATTCTTTCTTATTATGATATTATCTATTACATTATTTAGATTGCATTGTGTGCGTGAGTTAGGACACCCGTGTAACTCATGTTATGTTATGTGAGGGATACCATACTTTCACTCAAGATATGGAGATCGAGCATGGCATAACCACTCATAGCCTCATACCTTTTAGTATATACTTACTATGGTAACCTAAGCTTTTCAACCCTAGACCTAAGCTCATGTAATTGACCTAGCTATTTTCCTTAGGTTTTTACCTCAAATGCTTATTGTTTGACTATGATTGATATATCTTGGTTTAAATCATGGCTTATTTGGTTTGTTCTTTTTTCTAATATGACCTACCTATATTGTAAGCTCAAAAGTAATTCTTTAAAGATCCAAAAGACTAAAATTATTTTTAAAATTTTCAAGAATGTCTTTGGACATTAAAACCTTTCAAGTTGGGTCAAAAATTATTTTACACCTTATGGCCCAAACAAACAAAATTATGTTTTCTTAAAAAGAGCTTAAAAATATTTAGGTCAATTACGAAATACTAAAAATCAATTGTGAGCCTAGTTTATACCAATAGCTATTAACCATGGGCTTATTTTTAGCATGAATCACTAGTTACTTTTTTAAATAAAGAAATCTATTTATGATGAACATCTTAATTTTGCTTTAATCCAATATAACATAAAAGCTATTCAACGAGTTAAAACCTAATTAATGGAACTGTCATGGGCCGACTTCTATATTAGAGAATGTAGCTATTAATTAAACCGTCCAAGGAAACTTTTTTAAAAATAAAATATCCTATGTTGATATTTTGTTGACCATATACCTAGAAAAAGAGACTCGTCATTCGTGTATAAAAGTTATAAGGTTGGAAGGAACGTCTTATTTATCCTTATTTATTTATTGTTTGTGCATACATGCATACACGCATTACATATCATTAATCCTTTCTGTCTCACAGACCTAGAGTGCAGTAACTCAAGGGCGTACGACAATCCCACCTACGCCAGTGACATTGAATCCAACAGCGACTCAATTACTTTCTCACCAAAAGCAATAGAGCCCAAACAAATTCAAAGGATGGTGGATGAAACCCTCAATGCCAAAATGGAAGAGCTAAAGGAGGCCCTGGCTAAGACCATGAAGAACTAATTGGCTGCAATTTTGGAGAACAATGCCGAAGCATCTGCTAGTACCAAGAAACCAAAAGATAAGGGAAAGGCTAAGATAGTCGAAGTGGCCTTTGATAAAGACAAGGAAGCTATGGATGATGATGACTAGAAATAATACTACCAAGATCAACAAGAGGACAAGAAAGAAAAGAAGACTACCAAAAAGAAGACTAAGACTTCAGATGTTGAAAAGCTGATTGTTGATTTGGAAAAGAAATTTGAAAAGAAGCTAAAAATCGAAGAAATATCTGAGGTAGAAAAATTGTTTGAGTTAGATGAGGAGGTCCCTTATAGGTTCAAGATGCCTTCCTTCTCTAGGTACAACGATACAGAAAATCCTCACTTGCATGTTAAGCAGTACATCACTGCTATGCAGTCTGCTTGAGCTACTAAGGCTCAAACTCTAAGGTACTCCATGCTCTCATTGGACCCTGTTATCCAAAACTGGTTCAACACCTTAGAGGATAGTACTCAAAAGAACTGGGATTTGATATATAACGCTTTCATTCAGCAATATGGATACAATATCGAACTGAAAGTTTCCTTAATGGAGGTGGAGACCATTAGGCAAAGGCCAAACAAGAATTTTGTGGACTATGTGAAGAGATGGAGGAATAAGATTGCTTTGCTCAAGAAGAGGCCTGATGAGTCGGATCAGATAAGAATGATAGTCAAAGGTATCCTGCCTAATCTCCGTGAGAGGATGTCTCACACCCTTATAAGGGACTTCAAAGACCTTTTGCATGCTGGCTTGAAAAATTGAAGAGTGGGAAAGGAAGAAGAACCATTTTTCGATAAGAAGGAATGAGAAAGGGAACTACCAGTCGGGTAATCAAAGCACGCAAAAGGAAATTGATGTTAATGCAACTGGTCAAGGAAACAGAAGAAAGTTCTCGGAGTTGAGGAAACTTCTATCTTGGGTTTTCAACAAGCTACAAAAGAAGGGATGGTTACAACCATTGGCTCCTCACCCGTTACATAATCCTCTGCCACCAAACTTCAATGCCAAGGCTTTTTGTCAATTTCATCAAATGCAAGGACATGAGATGGATAAATGTGCTCATCTAAGGCACGAGATCCAAGATTTGATTGACAGTGGTAAGGTACCAGAGTCGGATAAGCCCAATACCAAAAGTAACCCTCTGTCTAGGTTCAACAGAGTGCCACCAACAACAACTTTCATGGTAGGAGAAGGATTGGAGGAAGATCTTATCTTATCCTCTTTTCAAGATGGGATGTGAAGGGAGAAGAAGCTCAACTCAATGAACTTTCCTTAGCTTGGATGTTGCTCTTCTATTTTGCTTTCTTTAAATATTTAATTAGAACAATTATGTTTTTTTAAAAATAAGATTATTTAAATAAATTACTTTCATCAAAATATTTGTTGGTCCTTGTTTATTTTGGTGCTCAATCGATGACAAATTTAGCTTGATAATTATAAATTAGTGCATCTATGCATTATGATTAGAATGACTTTACTAGGTAAGGGAATTATTCTATAGCATTGAGTTATGTATGCTTACCTAGAGAGGACTCATACATAATTACCTTTGTCTAGGTCCTAGTCAGTCTTAGAACATACTTTGACCAACTTTCGAGGCGAAATTTGAACTCTACTTATTTAAGGGAGAGATGATCTAGGCATTGCTTGGTTAGCCAACAACTAGTATCCACCAAATTAAATATCAATCATTAGTTGTCCCTTTGAGCCTTCATAAAATTTTAGCTTTTTCTTCATTGGCATATAAACCCCAACAACCTACCCTGAGTTGTTGTGATATTTATGACAAATTTGATGATCACTAAGGGGAAGAGGCAAGAAGATCAAAAAGAAAGAAATGTTTAGTAAAGACCATAAGGATAGACCCAAAAAAAAAGAGAAAGAAGAAAAAAAAGGAGAAAAAGAAAGAAAAAGAAAAAGGCAGGTCAGAAAGCCAACCAAGTTTTCCTTTACCTAAAGCAGCAAAATACTTCCATTTGGTTTATAAGGGCAGCTTGACTTGAATTGGTCCAACCCAACCAAAGATTCAATCAAAATTAGAGAAAAAGGAGGAAGACCATCCAGTTCTTAAAAGTCCTGTACTTGATAGTCCTATAGGAAAGAAGGACAAAATGATAAAATGCTCAAATAAAAGGAGTAAGAAAAAGAAAGAGAAAGAAAAAGGAAAAAAAGAAAGGAATGTGGGTATCAACCTTTTTATAAGGAAAAAGACTATCCCAATCAAGATCCAGATTAATGCCAAGAAGATGGGAGAACATTCAAAGCTCTATCTTTTCATATTTCTAACTGCCAAAAGTTCCAACGAGAAGTTTGTAGTGTGAAGGCTTGTCCATAGTATCACATCAACTCCAATTTCAAAATGACCTTCATTTAAATCATGTCCCTTATAGACCCCATTTCAAGCCTATTAAAGACCTGTTGATCTCTCTTAGTAGGTAGAGTCTATTAGTGGAGTTAGTTTGGTTAAGCATACATATGAGATAGACAATATTCAAATTCAAATGAGATCTTTGACCAAGTAATATGTATGTGCCTATCAGAAGTGCAACAGTTCTTGCTCAAATAGAAATGATTCCCGAGTTTAGTACAGTAACTAGGGTTGTCATGTTATAGATATGTTAATTTGGAAAATCGAGTCCTGAGGTATAATGACACTGATTTGACAAAGCCAAAATATGATTTTAAGGTTTTAAAAAAATATATTTTTGTCATACAAAGCCTTCAAGTTAAGAGAAGTTTGTTGAACCATCGAACCTCAAAGGACACATTGAGCAAAGTAAATGATCATTGGTAATGTCATGAAGAAGCTACCAATTGACATGTTGAAATATAGTTTGAAATGGATGTATCCCTGACTATGTTGCTTGGGCCTCGCCACTCATGTTCTCAACATCCTAAAGATAAAAAGCCATAAATGTGAAGCAAAGCAAGACCTAAATGGGCATCTAGAAAGAGCCAATGAGAACACTTTAGTTGGTCATCTCGGTCTGTGAGTCGATAGAACCACTGTAAGTGTTATTCATGCATATCATGCATACATGAGCATATCACATTGCATTTTCTTGTATTGTATTATTTATTCTTTGTCAAAGTGAACAACAGATATTCTATGAAGCAAAGATGAAGCTGGTATAGAATTGGGGGGCATGGAGGGCCCATTGCTTGAGGAAGCTCTAGTCATTTTGCAAAAGAAAGAAGAGATGCATGCTTATGCAAGGAACTAGACAAAATACAAATATCAGTCAGAGCCTGTATGAGAAAAATTATTGGTTTGAGACTACACAGGGGGCAAAGTTTCTCCTTTTTAATTTTTTAGTTTATGCATGTACAAAATATTTTCAAACTCACTTTCAATATTTTGCCACGCAGGGGGAAATGAGAAGATATGAGGGCCAGCTAAAAAATAGCAAAATTTTTTGTAAAAGGAAGAACAAAAAAGAATGGAATAGCCGGATCAGCCAAAATTCTCAACTGATAAAAGGTCAGTCAAAATTCAGTCTCGGGTCGAACACCCAAAATCCAGTTTTGGATCGAGCACCCAACTCTTGTCTCTGGTCCAAGTACCCAATCTAGTTTTCGGTCGAGCACCCAAAATTCAGTTTCGGGTGGAGCACCCAAATCCAGTTTCGGGTTGAACACCCAACTCTTGTCTCGGGTACAAGTACCCAATCTAGTTTTGGGTCGAGCACCTAAAATTTAATTTCGAATCGAGCACCCAACTCCTGTCTAGAGTCCAAGTACCCAATCTAGTTTTGGGTCGAGCATCCAAAATCCAATTTCGGATCGAGCACCCAACTCCTATCTGGAGTCCAAGTATCCAATCTCGTTTTGGGTCGAGCACCTAAAATTCAGTTTCGAGTTAAGCACCCAAATTTAGTATCGGGTCGAGTACCCAAAATCTAGTTTTGGGTTGAGAACCCAAATTCAAATCAGTCTCCGATCGAGCACCTAAAAATCCAGTTTCGGGTTGAGCACCCATAATCCAGTCTTGGATCGAGAATCCAAATCACCCTCGGGTTGAGAACCCAAAATTCAATTTTGGGTCGAGCACCTATAATCCAGTCATGGATCGAGCATTCAAATCAGCATCGGGTCGAGAATCCAAAACTCAATTTCGGGTCGAGCACCCAAAATCCAGTTTTGGGTTGAGAACCCAAATCCAAATTCAGTTTCAGGTCGAGCACCTAAAATCTAGTTTCAGGTCAAGAACCCAAATCCAAAACTAGTATCGGGTCAAGTACACAAAATCCAGTCTCGAGCCGAGAACCCAATTAAATCTAGTCTCAGGTCAAGAACCCAGTCCAGAACCCAACATTGGATCAATAACCCAAACCAACTCCAACCTCGGGTCGAGAACCCATCCTAACCCAAAATCTGCTCAAAGTCATGTTGCTTTTCACTCTCTTCTACTGAAAGTCTCAGATCGTTCAAGCAGGAGGCAAACTATAGACTCTTAATTTTTTATCAAGTTTGGTTCAATATTTTAAAATAGTCCAAAATAATTTTTGTGGTATTTATTATTTATAATATTTATTTTATGTTTATTTATTTATTTTTAATAATATAATAATATATATTTTTAATAAAAAAATAAAATAAAAATAAAAAAATAAAAATAAAAATGGACGGATCGGCGAGCGACGTCGCGCAACAAGGGGATTCGCCACAGGCAGGTGCCTACGATGAACCAAGCACTGCCTAGTTCACCACAATAACAAACTGGACTTGCCCAGTTTGCCCAGCCCGCAGTTGCCTACTGCCTCGCCCAGCGCAGCCAGCGTGCTAGCCCACAAAAATCCTCTCAGGCCAAGCAGCTCGTACGCACTGCCTATTTTTTACCAAATCTTGTTTTACCCAGTTTTGTAATTTTTCCTAAACGGTTGGTATTTTCTTATCAAAATAGTATTAGGTCTTTTTGTTTTTCTATAAATAATAGTATTAAACACACAAAATAAAAAAAATTTGGACGAAAGAATTATTCAAACTTTTTCTTAGCAATTGATCTAGGGACTAGACTTTGAAAATTTAAAAGCAACAATCAAGCAACAAAAAAGCAATAACAAGCAATCAAGGCAGCAAGCAATCTTCTACCTTGGTGTTAAGCTCGGCTAAAAATTTCATCAATAATTTTTGGTCGAGCCGTCAAACGTAGGTATGTCTCTTTAATTTTATTTGTCAAAATTAATTATCATCACAGTAGCTCACTCTCTTCAAACATCTAAGTTTTTAGCCTTGTTTTCATAAGCTTTAATCTATTCAATTCAAAATCCTAATCACTCTTTAAAACCTAAATCTTAAATCCTGTTTTCTTAAAGTTTAAAAACCCTACTATTTTCTTAAAACTTAAGACCTTAGTTAAAATTCTATTTCTTTCTAAATTACATAGTAGCCCTAGTTTTTTTAAGAAGAATAATAATTTTGTTCTCTTAAAGCTCAAAACCCTAGTTGAAATCTAAAACCCTAGTTTCTATGTTTATTACTTAGATGTATATTTATGATATATATTGATGGATGATTTATTGTATGTCTCAATAGATGATTTATTCTTACGTGATTTTATTAGAATGCTTTAATTTATTTTTAGTTTTAAGAAATTGTAAGAGGTATGTGTTCATAATTGGCTACCTCAAATTGTTAAATATCATGTAATTATCTTTAAGCTTTGGACCTATGTAAAATATACATTTCTACTAAATGGTGGGTATCCTATTTTCTTTATTTTCTTTTGGAAATTGGACAATTGTAAAGGTATATTTTCATCCTTAGATGGGTGCCTATTTGTTTGTTTTGTTTGGACCATGCCATGATTTTTTAATAAAGTATTTATTTATTCTATTGATCGCATGTAGTATGGATAATATTGTGTTAATTAAGAATCTTATAATAATGAGACTTGAAAAGGAGGACGGTTCCAATGAACCGGGCATTGTGGGGGGTTTTGGGTCATTCTCACCTTCCCCACACATATCCAACTTTCCGAACCCATTAGGGGGTTGGGGATTCCTTAGGAATCGAGTCTCCACCCATTTCTTTTTCTAGCCCGTCCGGGTGGTGACTCTATTTTCTCCGGACTTAGGCCCGTGTTCTCTAAGGCCCCGAGCCTAAAAGTGCCGAAGTCCCAAGAATCATTCCACGTGGGAGTGGGGGCGAAAATCCCCGCTCACAGTGGCTAAATAAATAAACTAAAAAAATAGAAATAAACAAGATTACTACAAATGAAAAAATAACAAAATAAAAATGGCGAGGTGAGTGATGAATATCTAGGAGGCTATAATCTGCAAAGCGATGGCATGTTGTAGATGAGAAAGGGAGAGAGGCAGAGAAAGTGGCAGCCCTCACATGAGAGAGAGAGAGAGATAGAGAAGAAGAAAGGCAAAATGAACAAGTGAGAGAAATAAGGCAGAGGCGACAATGACAAATGAGAGAGGGAGAAGTGGAATAAGAGAGTAAGAGTAACGCAAGCATGGCTATGGAATCCATGGAAGGTGGTGATGGAACTCAAAGCTTAAAGATCCCTTGTGGACCAATTACAAGATAAAGAGCCAAGAAGATAAAGGAAGCCTTACAGGCTTATGTGCAAAGATTCATGGATACAAATATGGAGCCATATGGACCAAATAGAGGCAAAGAGAAGTTGACTATTTTATTGAATGCCATAGATGATGAAGGCTAGTTGGGATTACTTGCTATTTTAGCCTAAATAGATATTTAATATTATTATTGTTATTATTAGTTATTTATTAGACTTATATTATTTGGATGACATTTAATAATTAGGTATTATTAGTATCCCATTATTTGTGACTGGGCCTTGCTGATTTAAGTCCAAAGTTGTTAGCTTATTATTAATACTCTATTATTATTGTAACTTATTTAAACAATCTTGTAGCTTCTTGCAAGAGGTTAGACAAATATTAAATAGAATTTCTAGATTTTCTTAATAGAAGTTTTCTCTTGTTCTTGGTTTCTTGTGAGATCAAGGTTTTCTACAACAAGGTTAATTACTTTGAAGTAGGTAATTCCAAGGTCCTCTTCCATAGGTTGAAATTGGGTCACGGACTTGGCAAGGATCTGATTTGGCTTTGTAAGGAGTTGCTTCAAGCGTAAAGGCGATTGAGCCTCTGGTTTAATATACCGGTGATTCTCATGGTTTGCCTTTAGTGGTAACACTTTCTATGGCCAAAATTTGTTGCTAAAGCATTATTATTTTTAAAAAAATTTTAAAATACAATTTGAGATAGACATAAGTTTTCACTGGTAAATATAACAATAAGCACTTAAGTATTGTGTAAATTGCAGTGGACTTCATAATAGCTAAACTATCACAAACTTAGTGATAGACCTTAAAAACTATTGTTAGATTAGCCATGAATATATATATATATATATATTTTCATTGCAGATGTAGCGACATTTAGCTTTATCCGTCTCCACATTTATTTTAAAATTTTAAAAATTTACTTTTTCAATAGCAGACTCTATCCATCGATACAGTAAAACAACAAATGTATATGTTTTCTTCAGACATACTTGAATCCATCGCTAGCTTTAAGACAGATTTTCCATCATTATTCCGTTTGAAACTAAATGTACCAATTTTGCACCATTTATTAGTGATCGATTTGTTTGTGTTATAAAATTCATGAAAAAAATTATCACTAGTATGTCCTCAATTTGTGACAAAGTTTATTGTGATAATTTGTTACAAAGATAAATCCTCGTTACTTTTTGTCACTATATATGTTGCCCATCTTAAATATAGGAATATTCCATCTTTAATTTGTGATGGAAATTTTCATCACAAAAACTTCGTCCTTAAATGAAGAGTTTGCAATGCAAATGAAGAGTTTGATTGTTGAAAGTTAGTGTGACTGGAAAATAGGCTTCGCATTTGAGGAGCTATAATTGAAGTATTGGAAAATAGCTTTTGCAATACAAGACATGATTATATTATCTTATTGGATTAATTTAAAATTTAAGATAATTATCTTAGATAGTTATTTTAATTATCTAGATAATTTTAGGATAATATATTTTAAATTGTAATCTTAAGTGGTCATCATCATATTCACTGTCAATTTATCAATATATCCTTATGGATAGTTACAAGGTGAAGCCTTTTATTTATTTGGTTGTACATGTTCTCTAACTATACCTTGATGGTAGGTATAGTTTACAGAAAGTGCATAGATAAAGGGAGTGAGTTTCTTGTTATTGTTCTTCACAGCTCTTTCCATCACAGTGAAAAAATTTATTGGCCATAAAATCTTCTCCTTATGCTTGTTTCACAGGCTTCGTCTGTTTCAAATTTCTACCATAACTAGAGATACATAATTTAATTTTCCGCTGCATAATCTATCATAATCTCTATTATGTATATTTATATTTTATATGTTATTGAGATTATTATTTGTTTTGATTATGTTGATTATTTTATATGGAGAACATAAAATTTTTTTTTTCCTACTCTATCCTCTTTCTCTTCTTGCATGTGTGCTTTTCACATGACTTTATTTGATACTTGGTAAAATTTTTGGATCACATATTATTGGGGAGTGTGAATTTTTGAAAAATTAGAAAGTTGGAACATCCATGCTTTTTCTTTTCAAGAGTTGTTTAATCTATAATAATAAAACAAAGATAAAGGCAAATAGAGTTAAAAACAAATGGAATCTATGTAATTTTTTTATGAGAATAATTAGCCAAATGAAAAAAAAAAGGTATTATAACAAATTTTGATGATACATTTAAAAAAGAAAATGAACATATCAAAAATAAAAATAAGAGTGTTAATATCATTACTCTAACAACAACAACAACAATAATAATATATAATTAGTTAGAATATGCACATTCAAAATAACAAGTGGAAAAAAAAGATATTAGAAAGATAGTGAGAAGAGAAGAATGGATGTATAGGAAAAAAAAAAGAAGAGAAAGAATAATAAGATCAGAAAGAAGAGAAGAACAAAAAAGAGATAAAGAAAGAAAGAAAAAGGAGAAAGAAGTAGAATAAGAGAAGCAAATAAATATTTTTGTTCATTATTTTATATCTATTAATTTTATAAAATTCATTTAGAAATTTTTTATATCTCAATTAAATTTGATTTAATTATTTTTCTACATAGCTAAATTCATAAAAATTAAATTAATATTTTTTTTGAATGTCCCATGTCAAAAAAAGAGTATTTATTTTTAGATAATATATTGATTATGCTATGATAAAATTATTATAATTCTATTATAAGATGTGTTCAATTACTATTTTATGTGTTCTTATTTATTATTTTTTAAAAAGTTTAATGTTTTTAATACATCAAGTATAAAATTTTATATTTGATAAAAAAAAGTATAAAATTTTATAAAAATGTGAAATTTAATATAAACGGCTTAATTATTGGAAAATAGGAAAATTGAAAAGATAATAATATAATAACAAAAATTAATAAAATAGACTTGGTCTTTCAACTCTCAATATGACTTTTGAGAAGGGAAACAATTGACCGTTGATACTAAAGTCCAATAAAAATTAAACATCTGTGAAGTGGCTCTTCCTTCCTGTGTCCAACCGTGTGATATAAGATTAAAAACTTGACATTATCTCGTGAAGAAGAAGCGCCAGGAGCGCGTTCTTGCTCTTGTTGTGGAGTGACTGTGACTGTGACTGTGACTGATTTCTCCATTTCTCCGTTTCTACCACTCAAAAGCCCATTAATTTCTCCATATACACAACCATTTAAAATATTCCTAATTTCATGATCCAAATCTGAACTGGGTTTTTGTAATTTTCTCAGAGAAAATACTTCCTGATCCATACCGATAAATTATGGGGTTTGAGCCAGATAATGGACCAAATTCTACACCTAAGCTTTCTTTATATTCACTTCCAATAAGCAACCCACTCGAGCCACCAGGATTAACTCCAATTCGTACCTTGGCCTCAATTCCATTCCAGTGGGAGGAAGCTCCAGGAAAGCCTAGACTTTGCTCCACTAACCAACACCACCAACAGCAGCCAAAGTCCAAGACTGCAAGGTGCTTGGAATTACCTCCAAGGCTTTTCAATGAGGCTAAAGTAAGTAACATTTCTTCTCCTACAACTGTCTTGGATGGACCTTATTTACGCGAGTCTTCTATGTTGCGGTCTCGCTCCTTGTCGTTTCGTAAAGGAACATCGTCGTTTAGTGGTTTAGAGAATTTGGGCAGGAGAAGCAATAAAGGAAGAGGGATATTTGGGTCTAGCCGATGGGGAAGTTTCAGGAAGAAGCACAAAGAGGTTGTCGGGGGTAGTTTGGACTTTTTCTCTTCTTCTGCTTCTGATTGTGACGGTGGAGATACAAAGGTGAATATTACAAGAGTTAGCAGGAAATCAAGCTTTCTGAGTTTCTCTTCTTCATCACATTTGTTGGTAGGTATATACGATCAAATTATAATATAATAAAAGCTTCTTTATTTTTATTTTTATTTTTTTTAGCTTGAACATCGTCTTCAAATTCGAGATATTACTGCATTAAAATAGTTTAGAAAGAAAATCTACCGTTAATAGTAGAAAATAATTTAATTGAAAAAGACGACGTTTATAATGCATAATCAATACTATTTTTTTTAAAAAAAATTAATTCCAATTTAAATTTTTAGTTTTAAACTTTGCCCACTTAGCTAAAAACGGCTGTAACAGGATTATTTATCAAAATATGAGAGCAAGTGTCCAAAGACTTATTTTTATGTTTATAAAAATATATTAGCCTAAAACTTAAAATGAATGTCACTAATTTAGTTTGAGCTGTAATATTTGTTTATATTTTTTTAATAAATTAAAATTTTAAATTTCGATTTATTTCAAAGCCAAAATTTTAAATTTTAATTTTTAATTTTTTTAAATTAACCAGGCCAAAAATATAATTTTTAGTTTGGTTAAAAAACGATTTTGTTTAGCCAAACGGTTTGGCTAAAACTGCTTGCTTCAGCAGATATTTTTTTATTATTATTTATTTTTTTCAATTTTTTTTATATTTTAAAAAACATAATAAAAACCAATCTTCATACATAACTCTCTCTCTCTCTCTCTCTCTCTCTCTCTCGACGTAAGCAAACCGAGTTTTAGAGTTTCATTTTTTTTAATTTGTTATAGTATATACATTATTTTTCATAATATTTTAGTTTTAGTTAAATATTTTTAATTTAAAAATTCAGAATAATAATAAATTTTAAAAGATTATAACAATTTAAATTTGAATTCTAAAAAATTTAATAATCTATTTTTTAAATTTTGTTATAGTATATATATATATATATTTCATATTGTTATATTTTTTGTTAAATTAACTCTTTCAAAATTTAAAAATTAGAAGTATAATAAATTTTAATTTTTTTTAGTTTTTCATTATTATTTTAAATTTTATTTGCTTTTTTATTAAGAGTTAGAAAAAAGAAACTCTAGAACTCTGTTTGCTTAAATATTTTTGTTATAAATTTATTTTTAATCATTTTTAATATGTAGAGTTTTTTTTTAAATTATTATAAGTCAGAAGAGGTAGATACTGAAAAGTCAAATTAATTTCAAGGAAATTTTTTACTGCTTTTGTAATTTTTGTTAATTATTATAAGTCAGAAGAGGTAGATACTGAAAAGTCAAATTAATTTCATGGAAAATTTTTACTGCTTTTGTAATTTTATTTATTTATTTTTATTAAAACCATATTCTTGTTTACTTAATTATTTATTTTTAATACTCGACTCAAACTAAAATTTTAATTCATAATCTTTCCACTGTTGTAAAATAATTCTAATATCATTAAATTTAAAATTCATTCAAATATTTTTACTATTAATTCGTCTTTATACACTTAATTGAACATACTAATTTAACAATAAATATGTACATATAATGCATTGAATGCTTAAAAATAATTCATTGTCATTAATTTGTTGGTGTAATGACCACATGTTAAAAGCATCAGCTTAATTCTAAAAGATAATTAAAAAAAAAGGTGAAGAGATGAAATCTACATTTTGTTGAAGCCAAACAAAAGGTGTAATTTTCTGTTTAATAAAAAAAAATATTTTTAACCAAATCAAAAGTTATACAGTTAATTTTTAAAAAATAAATTAAAATTTTGATTTTGTTTAAATTGATTTTGTTAAATAATAAATATAAAATAAAATATTATAATTTAAATCGAAAGTGTGATTTTTTTATTTAAATTTTGGATAACATATTTTTGTAAATATAAAAACAAAATTTAATATTTTGATAAAATAGAATACTTTCGTATTTTTGTAAATATCTCGCTTTAATATGACTAAATGAAAGTTAGATATGATCATAATACATTATACTCTATTCTTTTTTATCAAATACTTATAATTTGAATGTGTAATTTTTATTATATTTGCAGTTACTTTTTTTATAATACGTAACATTTATTATATTTGCTCTAAATTATAATTGGATTTTTTTAGAAAAATAATTGGTGTTTCTTGCTTATAAAGCTATTGAATAATTATTGATTGATTAATTAAAAGGCAATATATTACTTACAAGTTACAATTAACCGGAATAAATAATGACATTAATAATTATAACTTAATATAAATAAATAAATAAAAATAAAAATAAAAACTTGATCTCAACAAATCTTTTAATTTTATCACCGTATCAAAGTCCCCATTACCCTCCGGTTTTTTTTAATTAAATGTTGCATGTTTATTCTTCTGTAGCCAACACGCCAATATTCTTCTGTCACCAATAACCATTGAATTGTCTTTTGATTAATTTCTATAGTTTTTTTTAATTATTATTTTTACTTGAGATTAATAATGAATTATTGCAACTGCAGACAAACATTTATGGAAGTATTAAACAGGTGGCCCCATGGAAGCGAACGTAAAGAAATTAAGAAACAAAGACCAATAGAAGAAAAGGTCAAATGTCAACTTTTAATATTGTTGTTGTGTTTGCATAATTAGGATTATGACTTAGTAGTTGTATGATATTGTGAGATATATTTGATTATTATATTTGAAAAGATGTATGATTTAATTGGGAGGGAAGTTAGGATTGTATTAGAAGGGAGCATATTTTTTTTAAGATTTTTTTATATAATAATTATTTAATAAATTTATTAATCTATTAATAAAATATTTTTATTAATTAGTAAAAAAATAATTAATAAAAATATAAAAAATAATTTTTTAACAAATATAATCAGTGTAAAAATTATCAAAGAATATTAGGAATATAAATAATAAAATAAAATTTTAAAAAAAAGAATTAAATATAATAAAAAATAAAAAATAAAATTTTTATTTTTATTTTTTACTTAATTTTTTATTATATTTTAAATTTATTTTTAATCTCTTAATTGGTTGGGTAAGATTGAATTAATTTAGTTAAAGATTGAATTAATTTAGTTAAAAATTTTAAAATTTATATTTTTTTTCTTTTTAGATAGGAAGATAAAAGGTTTAATTGATAAAAAGGTTTTAAAAATTTTAATATATATATATATATGTATGTATGTTTATTTAAAAAAAAAATGAAAGGGTAGTTGCCTCTTTTCCAACAATGTGGCTTCACCACTGGATTTAATATAATTAAATAAGTTTTTTTTATTTAATTTTATGGTATTTTATAATTTTTTATAGATTATAATAATAAATTATAAGTATACATTTAATATCTAGAAATATTGTTAGAAATATTTTTAAAATAGAATTTAAAATAAGAAGAAACTATCAAATTAGTGATTTAAATAATTTATTAAAATTAAGCTTTTTGAATTATAAAATTATGATAAAAAATTATACCATAAAAATAAATAAATAATTAAATCATATTTTAATTTGTCATGATAAATCATTATCCAATGACTTGAGAATGTGGTGTTTTGCTTTTAATTCACGTAATGCTTTGATGGTTGGAATTTATATACAGGACCAGTATATTAATGGTGATGTTAATTTGATATTAAATGAAACTACATAGTCTATGCTTCAGTATGTTCCAACTTAGTTTTATTTGCCTGTCTACTTTTTTATATATATATTTTTAATTTATAAAAATAGGTTGCATTGATTATGTTATTCATTTCTTATTTGTTTTTTTTTTACAAGATATGAGTAATAATTGTTTTTTAATTCCTTTATTTATAGTAACACAATGAAATTTTGGTATTATTAATGAAAAATAAGGGGTAAATTAAAAAAATATATAAACTATACTTTTTTTCAATTTTATATAAAAATTTTAATTTTGGCAAATTAAATAACAAATATTGACATATCTTTCAATTACAGCACATGACCGATTAAGATTTATGCAATCTTTTAGAAAAGTGACGTGACAGTTAATATTTATTATTTTATAAAAAAAGTTAAATATTACTTCATGCTTCATGAAAGTAACGCCTGACAGAACTACTAAATTTAACACACTTAAAATATCATTTCAATGACCCCCAGCTCCATTGATCATCAAAATGCAAATTCTAGTGTGAACATTCCACCACCAAAAAGATTCATCCTGGTCCGTTCTTAAGACTTTATTATGTAGGCTAAAGAAAAAATGGGTACATAAAGAAAATGGTGCAACTCAGATAAAAAAAAAATCATTGTGTCTTTGATCCCTTATTCTTCACTTCATTTTGTTTTGAGTTCTTAAATTCCCAAAGTTTAGTTCTTCAATTGAGTTATTGTGATATGTTTGTTTTGATTCAATTAAAAAAAGAAAGAGAAAAAAATCATTGTCGAATCAAAGTCTTCGTCAAAGGTTGTTTAGTTGCATTGTAGCCGTCCAAGTTAGAATTTTTTTTTTCCAAACCATGGAAACTGCAATTTGGCTGAAAAAGTTGAAAATCCTAGAAATTTTTCATACCCTAGTTTGCTCTATTTATAGCGATCACATATCCTTCTTCACAGTCGCACAATTGTTCTAGTGGTCGCCTTCTCACCTCACAACCCATTGTGAAGCCTATTGTCTAAAGTTGAAATGTATCCAAGGGAGTCTAGCGGTTGCACCATAATATGTGCGGTTGCATCTCTGACTACGAGCAATTCTAAAACATTGGTTGTTTCAAAAAAAAAAGAGAGTAGTGTAAATACGAGTGACTTGAGCAAAAATTATATTCGAGTGAAACACATAAGGGAGTGAAACAAAGATTTATTTTCTTGTTTTACTAACTTATTTTGTGCATATTGACAATTGTTCTAAGATGACAGGAAAACCTAAAAATTTCAAAGGTTACGCAAATCCTTTTTAGGCTATGTTGGATGAGACACAATCCCTAGAGAAGAAGCTTGAAAAAATATCTAAGAGAATGGATTGGATTGAGCATTCATTGGTGAAGAAGCATACAAAATGGGTTCCGAAGGAGAAATCTTTTAGGAGTGTTGTGAAGAACTTTTGACTCTACTAAAAGAAGAAAAAGCATACCAACTTTCATTGATGGAGTCAAAATTGAAGAAGAAGTTGAAGAAGAAATAATGTACGATGAGGATCTAAGCTAGGACAAATATGTTCTTCCATTGCAACTTTCTAGTGAAGAACCTATGCTATCTTTAGAAGAAGAAGAAGAAGGTGCGTTTCAAGAAATTGAGGAAGAAGCTGAAGAGGAGGACATGATTCAATATATTGAAGTTGAGGAAGAGGAAGAAATGCAACAAGTGGGGGTAGAAGAAGCTAAATATTTATTCAATCTGAAGTACAAAAAGTTGAAGATTTTGCTCTTTTTGGTCAAGACATTGAAGATGACCTTGTTTTGCTAACAACTCTTACGATAGATTTTGTTTTGCCTAATGATTTCTTTGATGATGTTTCATCAGGATTTCAAGTTCACCATATACTTCACATTCTTGGTGTTTGTAAAGAAGCAAGACAACAACCATGTTCAAGATTGATTACCCTTGTTCAACACTTCAAGGTTAGAGGACGAGTTCATACCAATAAGGAAATGATGACCTTACCTAGAGAAGCTCCATTCTCCTATACTACCTTGATATTTGATTCAAGGACGAATCATTTTAAAAGAAGGGGAAATTGATGTGAGCGCGGGCACCAAAGCCCATGAAAAGAAACTTTGAAGATTCAAAACTAAGCATGATATTGAATTCAAGGGATGGAATATTAATTATTGAAGCATTAGAGGTGAAAGATCATAAAAGGTGCATATTTTGTAATTTTCAGATTTGGGCAGATTTGACCTTTGGAGCATTGATTGAGATTTCAGGAATCTTAAATTTCCAAAATAAAGAAGTGACCTTCACAAAGTTTTTAGAGGACTTCTCAAAATTTCTAGAATGGACTTGTTGGTATAAACTAAGTTTATTTGTTTCTTCAAACAACTATTCAAAGTCAGGCCTGGAAACTAAATAAGAATCTAGATTGCAGCAGGTTTTTGTCTGAACCAGTTTACTTTAAATGGCCATAACTTGTGATTCTAAGTCCAAATTGAGTAATTCAAAAGCCCAAATTTATATGCACTTATAGATCTACAATTCTTATGAAGAGATCAATCCTAGATTCAGATTTATCATATAGATAATTGGCTTTCAATTTTTTGTATGAAATTTAGTTTAATTCTGTTTTCTTATTTAGTTAGGATTTAATTAATTTAATAAGTTTTATTTTAATCCTTTTATAACTAGGTTTAGGGTTAATTATTAAATACCTCTTATTTTGATTGTATTAGGAGTTTCTGATGGATTAATAAAATCATAAGAATTTTTGTTCTTTGAAAAATATTTATCTCTTGTTTCTTGGTTCCCATTGAATAAAGGTTTATCTATTTTTAGAGTTAACGACTTTGTTAATAGGTTAATTCCAAAGTTCTCTCCACATATTGGATTTGGGTTGTGGACATGGCAAGGATTAGATTTCATCTTCAAATGAATTTGTAACATCCATTAATTTTTTAAAAATTAAATTAAATAAATTAAATAAATAATTTAAATGAAAAATTGAAGGATTAGAAATGAGAAAATAAAGTTTATATGTGAAATATATTTATATATAATATAATATAATATAATATAACATTTAAGAAGAAAGTCAAATGGTCAAATGACAATTAAAAATATGCTTTGTAAAATTAAAATTAATTAAAAATTTTAAAAATAAATTATTTATTAATGGAAGAGGTAAATTATCATTTTAAAATAAATAAGTAAATAAAATAATAAAATATTATATATATGTGGTCTTTAATTAAAAAGGAAAAAGAAAGTTAAAATCAAAATTCATTTTCTTCTTATTCTTCCCCATGGATGAACCACCATTGTTGATGGAGGGAGGTCTTCTCTTCTTCCATACACCAAGATTTGAAGGGTTTTTTCAAGAATTAATTGGAGTTTTGGTGATTTTTATTAAAATTAGTAAGCTTTCTATCTTTATCTTTTGAATTTCCATGAAACTATGAATATGTGAAATTTAGATTTTTATACATGATTTAATTGCTTGAATGGGTATGAATGATGCAATTTTGAGTAGTAAATAATGATTTTTAAGTTAGATAGAAGAAATGATTAAGTTTGGTTAAAGAAGATGATTTTAGGGTTATGTGTGATTTGGAATGTTGCAAGTGTGTGTTTTAACTGTTCAAATGGATACCAAAGATGTTGTTTTGATGCCTAAATAAGGATTTTAAAGTCAAATGATGGATTTGATTAAGATTAGATGAAGTTGGGGAGAAGTAGTGTAAATTTAGGGTTTTGGAAGAGAATTTTTAAAGTATGAGTGTTTATTTGATTTTAATAAATAAATCATGTTATTAAATGATGGAAATGAGCTTGGTTAATAATTGGAATAGGCTGGAATGAAGAATTAGAAATGAAGAGGCTTAAAGCACATTTTTGGATTTTGTATAAGAATATGTGCTCAACTGATATAATTGCTTAAAATATATTCTAATGTGATTGTATTAATAAAAATAAACTTAAAACACCATTTATAATGGATTAAAATGAAATTCTAAAGTTAAAGTAAGGTAAGATAAATTTTGAGAAATTAGTAGGAATGTGGTTTAATTGGAGTTTAATATTTAAAATTCCTTGAAATGTGATGCTGAATGATTATATTTACTCACATTTTGGATAGGTATTATGTGAGCGGGGGATTTCGCCCCCACTCCCAGTAGAATGGTTCTTGCGATTTCGGCATTGTTTAGGCTCGGGGCCTTAGAGAACACGGACCTAAGTCCAAAGAAAATGGAGTCTCCACCCAGACGGACCGGGAAAAAGAAAGGGGTGGATGACTCGATTCCTAAAGAATCTCCAACCCCCTAATGGGCTCGAAAAGTTGGGTACGTGTGGGGAATGTGAGAAATGGCCCAGCACCCCCACAATGCCCAATTCATTGGAACCGGCCTCCTTTACAGGTCTTAATATTATAAAATTCTTAAGTGCAACAATATTATCTATATTACACACAATAATTAAAATAAAGCATCGATATATTGAAAATCAAAACAATGTCCAAACAAAACAAATAAATAGACACCCATCCGAGAATGAAAACATGTCCTTACATCCCATGCCTAAATAGGATACCCACCGAAAGGTAGAAACATGTCCTTTACATTGGTTCTAAAATAGAAAAGCAATTTAAATTACATGATATTTAACTAATGAGGTACCCACCAAGTGGAAACATACCTCTTACAACATTTGGAAATCTAAATAAATCGATAAAAGTAAATAACCATTCATCATAAACAAATTATTCATCAAAGGTATTAAACATCAATAGAAAGTAAACATCCATCCATGATAAATTAAATAAACCAAACATTGAACTTAAATAAATCAAAGCATATAAAATAAATCAAAGCATAATCAAATATAAAATTGAATATGGCAAATAAAGATTCAAATTAAGGCTACTATTTCTATTTAAGTTTCTTTATTTAATGTGTTTAGGGTTTTGGGAATTCATGGGTTTAAGCTACTATAAATTTTAAAAGAATTGAAATGGAGCAAAGCTTTAGAATTTAAGGGGTTGATAAAGTTCTTTGATTAACCAAATTAGTGTTTGAGTGGTAAAATCATGAAATTAGGGTTTGAACACTTTAAAACACTTAGATTTATGATTTACGGTTACTGAATTATGATTTTTAAGCTTACTGTGTAGAATTAGATTTATATGGTTTTAAGGTTTTAAAAACTAGGGTTTAGAAAAATTAGGGTTTAGGTTAGCTAATTTAGGGTTTACTATTTTGGGTTTTGGAGTTGAATTAGGGTTTTAGAATTTTAGAATTAGGGTTTCGGAGAATGCATTAGGTTTTAGGATTTGAAAATCAATTGATAATTTTATGAAACTTTATGAAAATAAACAAAACGATTTAAGGTTTATAGAAACAAAAAAGATATTTTTTAGGGTTTGTGGAAAGAAACAGATTCAATTTATGGTTTTGAAGAATTGGAAGGCAAATTAGGGTTTTGAGATTTTGAAGAAACAAAAATAACAATTTTAAGATTTTTGGAAAATAAATAAACGAATTTAGGTTTTTAAACTTTAGAACAAGTAAATTAAGGTTCTAGGGTTTTTAAAATCAAAACAAGCTACTGTAAATTGATGAAACAAATAAAAAATTCATACATTTGTTTGTTGGTTCCACTAAAAAAATCACTTCTTGGATGAATAAGAACAAAGACAAGCTTTGCTGCCTTTGATGAATTGAATTTGCTTGTTTGCTTCTCTCAAAAAGTCTGTTTGATTTCACTGCTAAAAGGAATTCTTCAAAGTTTCAAAGTTTTCCTCCTTAATTTTTGTCTCAAATTTCCTCCAAAATCCCATCCTTTTTGTGTTGTTTTTGGTCTTATTTATAGAAGATTTTTTTGATTAATTCTAGTTATTCACGGAATATAACATTAACTAAGAAAAGGAAACCGAAACCTAATTGTATTACGTTTCGAAAAAATTTACATCGAAAAAATTTTGCTGGCGAAAAAACTGATGCAAAAAAATTGCGCTGGTGAAAAAAAACTGCTGCGAAAAAATTACGCTGGAGAAAAAGCTACCGTAGCTAGCGAGAATTGGCCTGCGGGCCATTTCGCCGCACTGACTTTTGGCGACGATTTTTTCGTCGCCGATTTTTATTTTATTTTATTTTTTGTTTATTATTATATTTTTATTTTTTATTAATAAAAATTAAATATTAAAGAAAATATTATTTAATTAAGATAATAAAAATTATTTTGCACTAATTAAAATATATTGGACAACACAAAAATTATTTTGGACTAATTAAAATATATTGGACTGGACTGGGTAAAAAATTAAGGGTCTACAGTTTGCCCCCTGCTTGAATGATCTGAGATTTTAGTGAAAGAGAGTGAAAAGCAATAAGACTTAATTTTGAGATGTTTGAGGTTTTGGGTTCTAGACCCGGTTCGAGTTCTAGACTCAAGGATAATTCTAGGTTCTTGGCCTAAGCGTAATTTTAGGTTTTGGACCTAAGAAAAATTTGGGTTTTGGACCCGAGCTAAGTTCTGGACTTAAAAAAAAATTCTAGGTTCTAACCTAAGGATAATTTGGGTTCTGGACCTGAGCTAAGTTTTGGACTTAAAAGCGATTCTAGGTTCTGGACCTAAGAAAAATTTGGGTTCTGGACCGAGCTAAGTTCTGGACTTAAAAGAGATTCTAGGTTCTGGACCTAAGGGTAATTTGGGTTCTGGACCCGAGCTAAGTTCTGGACTTAAAAGAAATTCTTGGTTATGGACTTAAGGAAAATATGAGTTCTAGACCCGAGCTAAGTTATGGACTTAGAAGAGATTCTAGGTTCTGGACCTAAGAAAAATTTGGGTTATGGACCCGAGCTAAGTTCTGGACTTAGAAGAGATTCTAGGTTCTGACCTAAGAAAAATTTGAGCTTTGGACCCGAGCTAAGTTCTGGACTTAGAAGAGATTCTAGGTTCTGGACCTAAGAAAAATTTGAGTTCTTGACTCGAGCTAAGTTCTGGACTTAAAAGAGATTCTAGGTTCTGGACCTAAGGAAAATTTGGGTTCTGGACTCGAGCTAATAATTTTTTATTTCAAAAAGTTTGTCTAATTTTTATGCATATGTCTTCTTCTTGCCCCCATGCGTGTAAAAATATTTATATACACGCAATTATTTGAATAATTAAATTGAATAATTGAATATATCATTTATTTACTGTGTAGTCATTGTTCATACATTATTTACTATTTATAAATAGTAACTTACTATTTATAAATAGTAGCAAATAGTATTTACTATTGGAACAGTAATTTACTATTTATCAATAGCAATTTATTATTTATGAATAGTAAAATTTACTATTCATAAATAGTAAACTTACTATTTATGAACAGTAAAACGTACTTTTGAATTTTATTTTTTTCCTTGCCGTTTCTCTATATAAACCCACGAGTTCTTTCATTCGATTCACAGCAGGATTTCTCAATTTCTATAATCCTCTCAAATTCTTTCAAATTTAGCACATAGTTTTCAAAAAAAAATGCATGCTTTAACGGTCAGGGACTCATTCTAATACCGAGTTATTGGAGTTTATTCAGCATCATGAAGATGGAAATATAGATATACTAGCCAGGATGCCGCTTCATCGTAGTTCCAACCAAAAGAGCGTGGTAATTATTTTTCTTTTTCTTTTTTCTTAATTTTTTCATCTTTCTGTTTTTTTATATTTTTATTTATTTATTTATTTATTTTTATATTTTTGTTATTATTATTCTTTATTATGTTTTTATATTATACTCTTTTATTATTATTGTATTTGCTTAATTTTTATTTATATTTTTATATTATAATAATTTTTAGAAAATTTAGGAAAAATATATTAATCTAACATATAGGATAATATATACTTACCTTGTATTAACTTACCTGGCTTCGTGTTAGCATGATCGTTGTGTTGTTCGGGCTGGCGGGTGTATTTACAAAGCCCGACAATGGTATGATGTAATGCCTTCTCGGGTAAGGCAGATTATCCGATATTGCGGCTTTGAGCACTTCATCTTACAATTGCCATCAGAGGAGTATCAGATAGACCGGAGCGTAGTCCAGGCGCTTGCAGAATGATGGTTGGACACAACCCACACTTTTCACTTGCCCATTGGAGAGATGACAATTGGTCCGGTCGATTTTACTGCTATAACTGGCCTTCGATATGATGGTGTTCCGGTTCCTCTGACCAATAATATTTTAATATTTGAAGAAATTTAGGAATTAATTGGTATGAAACCATCATATAAAGGGCCTTTTAAGATAAAAATTGAGCCAATTCGTAGTTATTGGATGAACTACGAAGGACGGGTTCACAAAGACACGGCCCAACAGTATGCTTGAGGATTTTTGTTGTATTTGCTTGGGTCGACCATCTTAGGCAGCACTGAATCCTCCATCCACTTGTCAGTGTTGAATTCCCTTTCTTACTTTAGAACGGTGGCTGGGGTGAAGCTGGTCTCGCCTATCTTTACCATGGTCTTAATAAAATTGTAGAAATAAGAAGTCTTTTGTTGGCTTGATGGCGGTTGTTGAGGTACTCTTCTTCCACCAATGTCATTTACAATCTTTTCTTGTATGAATTTGATCTTTACTATTATTATAGGTATGGGCATATGAACACAACCTCGTGAGGGTACCCGGTATTTCTCGAGAGAGAGTCGGGTATTCGAGATTAAATTTCTAGTTGTCAGATCGTGTGGACTTTCCTGGCTCTCATCATGTGCATACTCACCGCTTTGTGTTGAGCCGCTTAACCTGGGACCAGGTAAAATAACATTAGTATACTTTAAATTTTATGTGAAAGTTTACTTATCTTATGTTATTCTGCAGGTGAATTTGGCCTGGTGGAACCCAGAAGAGCGGACAAATTGGTCTCCTTTCATGAGGGCTGCGCTATCTTTCCAACATTCTCGCAGAGTCATCGCTGGCCCAGTGTCTAGTGGCTGGTTTCTCGGAGAGAGAGTTTATGAGTGGTTCCTCGGTCCAGAGCAGTGGAGGGTTCCAATGCATTGCCTGGAATATACTTTAAATATTATGTCAATGCCGGAGGATGCATGGTGGTCGACTCGATACGGTTATGGTGTTGAGTCATTTCTTCATCTACCTGGTGCATTTTATGCCCATTTTATTCAAAGGAGGCTCTTGAACTTTGATGTATCTCCTGTTGGTGTGCGGAAGATTCCCGAAGAAAATGAGGGTAGAGATGAAGAGGAACATCACGGAGATGCAGGAGAGTTTATTCCACATCTCAGGGCTAGTACTTCTCAGGTAAAACTTTTACCATTTTTCCCTTGCAACTGCTTCTTTCTTTCTTTTTTTATTCTTTAATGATTGTTGCAGACTGTTGGTTCATTTGATCATGAGGCTGGACCTTCTTTTACTGCCCCTTCATTTGCTCATTCTAGCCCGCCAGATATGCCATCTCATTCGCAGGGCATTGATATGAATTACCTGGTAAGTTCCTTATTTCATTGTAATTTATGCTATATGTATGCATGATTATGTATGCTCTTACCTTTTTCCTTTTTGGCTCACAGCGGATGCTCGAAGAAGAAAATAGGAAACTTCAAGAAGAGTTGGCTGCAAGTCGTCAATAGGCTTCTCATTTTAAAAATTTATATCATCAATCCGAACAAAATTTCTGAGACTTTTGATTTCAGGGGATGTGGGATCCTGGCGCTTCTTCATCAAGAGGCCCCCAGACTGATGACCATGAGATCCTTTTGTCTGCTTCTGATGAGGACCGTGATAGATCAGAATTTCAAGGTAATAGGGATTTTGGTGCTCCTACTTCCGGTGATCTCGAGAATAGTAATTTGCCTCCTCCTCCAACAAGCGATGACTTTTTCAGGGCTTTATTTGATGACCTACCACCACCCTCTTAGTGATATGTAAATATTGTATCAATTATATAAACACTGTACAATAATAAAAAAAATACAATTTCCATCTTTACTGTAACTTTTTTTCTTCTTTTTTTTATTACTGCGCCATAATTATTATACTTCTTTTTTTTTTATCACATCATAAACAGTGCATCACAATTTCCTTTTCACAGCTGCACTATTTGCTAAAGCCAAATGCAACACAGTAAAGGATTTCGTCGCTAATTCTTTTCCTTACACAACATGGTTTTGTCCTTTTCCGTCACCTTTACCTTATCAATTTTGGAAAATGTTATTTCCTCTATATAAATCACCTTTCATGCCATATTTCATACAGAATCCAAAATTCTTTCCATTTCAACATAAAACTCCCTTTAACAATTTTGATTTTCCTTCATTCATCAACCATGACCGAACATCATTTAAAGAAGATAAAAATTCTATTTAAGAATATGGATGCCATTCATTGAAAGCAAATTTTATGGTCAAAACTTGATGTTTTAAAATGTTTTCAAAATGTTAAATTGGACCACTCCTTCTCACATGCCGTGGCTTCCTTTTGGAATACGGATTCTAGGGTATTTAAAATTAATGGCTTTGAAATATGTCCCTTGATTGAAGAATTTGAGGTCATCATTGGATATCCAAATAATCAACAAATGGCATTACCCAAATTGATTTCCAAGACTCAACAGAAGATGCAGATGTTTTTTCAAATTCCAAAACCCGAAGTTCTTTGGTTGATTAGAGGTGAAAAAATTCTACTTGCTCCCTTGATTAATTTTTGTCTCTCTCATCTGGCCCTACTAAGGCATGGGGACGCATGCTTTATCTTTTCTTACTCGGCCAATTCCTACTTGTCTCTTCTGACGGTGATATTGATCCACGAGTATTGGACATTATGGACCAAATTGAAGGAGGCTTGTCGCCGGTACCTGTGATCTTAGCCTAGACTTTAGTTGGATTAGACCGACTTAAATCAGGATTGTCAAAGAGACTGACTAGGAGTCTATTGCTGCTTCAGGTAATTACGTAAACTGCCCTTTCGGGTTTTCAATTTATGTTTTCTTTTTATTGCTCTAATTTTTTGCCTAGTCCGCCCATGTGGGTTTTTGGAACTAGCGAGTTGTCCTAATTTTTGCCTAAGCTGCCCTCGTGGGTTTTCAACTTAAAGAACTTCTTTTTTATTATATATATATATATTATTGCTCTAATTTTTTCCTAGTCCGCCCATGTGGGTTTTTGGAACTAGCGAGCTGTCCTAATTTTTGCCTAAGCTGCCCTTGCGAGTTTTCAACTTAATGAACTTTTTTTAATTTAATTTAATTCTTTCTTCATATATTTGGCTTTAGGAGCGTCTTTGTTTGCTTGATACTCCATCCATGGATTTTGCCAGATATCTGCCATGTCATCATTCTGCTAGGAAGCTACTCCGTTCTGCTTCTTCATATGCTGACTGGGTTGACTGGATCCAATCACGTGCTGAAGTCAATATCCGTTGGTTGGTATCTTGGTGGAAGATTTCTCATATCACCATGCAGACATACTTGATGTATATTCCCCTTGCTGCTCTTTGTCAAGGTACATGCTATGATCCTCACCGACTTGGCCATAAGTACGGAGCTGACTCTCGCGATTCTGACTTTACTCCCGATTTAGACATGCCTCGCTTGACTGAAGCCTACTTGGATCGATTGAGACAAAGCTGGCCTACACGTAACATTTATCAACTGCCATAGATTTTACATTTGTCAATTCAGAAAGCGTGTTGTTAGGATGAAAAATAATTAAAGTAATAAAAGATGCTTCTTTTCCATTTATAATTTGTCATCACCTTTTGCTATTGTGTTTATTTATTTCATCCATATCTGGTCAAATACTTATAACAGTGCACATAGAACAATTTTAACTTTAATTCTATTTTATTAAATTAGGGAACAACCAAACATAAAGCCAGCATATACAAGATTACTCCTATTTCCAACTAGCCCTTTTGGGTTTTCTAATTGACGATTTTCTCTCTTCTAGCCCTAAGTGTTGCCTAGTCCGCCCTTTCGGGTTTTCAAAACTAGCGGACTGCTCTAACTTTTGCCTAGGCCACCCTTTTTGCATTTTCAACCTAGCAAGCTCTCTCTCTCTCTCTCTCTTTCTCTCTCTCTCTCTTTTTTATATCATACATAAAACCTCTTTAACCTGGCAATGTTACTGGCTCACTAAATTCATTCCCGTCCATGTCTGATAACTTCACCGCACCTTTGTTCATGACTTGTTTCACGACATATGGCCCTTCCCAGCTAGGCCTGAACTTCCCTCTTAGAAAAGATACATTAGGCTTACATTGCTTCAACACCAAATCCCCGACTCTGAGTTTTTTGACCTTAACCCTTCTATTGTAGGCCCGAGCTATCTTCTTTTGATACAGTTGGTGATGATACAGTGCCTTTAACCCTCTCTCTTCTAGTAAAGCTAACTGTGTGTATCTGCTCGCTACCCATTCCATTTCAGGCAGTTTGGCTTCCAAGACTACTCTCAGTGACTTGATTTCTATTTCAATTGGCAACACTACTTCCATCCCGTAAACCAAAGAGAATGGTGTCATTCTAGTAGGCGTTCACACACTTGTCCTATATCCCCATAAAGTAAAGGGGAGCATCTCTGACTAATCCTTGTAAGTCTTGGTCATTTTGGACAAAATTTTATTAATTGTCTTGTTTGTTGCTTCTACTGCACCATTAGCCTTTGGTCTATAAGGAGAGGATCGATGATGATGGATTTGGTACTTTGAGAATAAATCCTTAACCGCTCCTTGAAACTGTACCCCATTGTCTGATATCACATTGTGTGGGACTCTGTATCGGCAGATGAGGTTATTTTCAATAAATCTAGCCATTTGGCTTGCACTTAATTTATTGAAGAATTTGGCTTCAACCCATTTTGAAAAATAATCTATTGCTACCACAATGAAACGGTGACCGTTTGAAGCTGTCGGATGTATTTCTCCTATAATGTCGATACCCCAGGTGGAAAAAGGCCAGGGTGAAGACATAGAATGCAGTTCCTCAGAAGGCATGTGATTCAAGTTACCATACATCTGACATTGTTGGCACTTCTTTACAAACTCAATACAATCTTTCTCCATGGTCAACCAGTAATAACCTTGTTGAATAATCTTCTTAACTAAGGCCAAACCACTCATGTGTGGACCACAACTTCCCGCATGTATTTCTGACATGATACACTCCACTTCAGGCTTCCTTAAACATCTTAAATGCATCCCATCAGGCCATCTTCGATATAACTGATAAGTGCACAATTGATGATATTTTGCCCCTATTTCTTAATATGATTATTATCCAATTGAGTTTAATTTATTTGTTCAAGTTTTTTTTAGGGTTAATTTCAGGAATTCTCTGTATTTTGAGGCTTCTGGTAATTTCAGAGGAATTACAGATGAAATTAGAAGAAAATAACAAAATTCATCAATGGACATGCCCATGGACATGGGCATGTCAATGGACGTGCCCTTGATGCTGCATACAGAAGCATTGACACGCCCAGTGACATGGGTGTGTCATCAAGCGTGCCTTTTGCAATGTTTCACGGTAGTTGTGACATGTCCAGTGACATGGGCGTGTCAATGGATGTGCCTTATATTCAAAATCTCAGTGGCAATGACACACCCAGTGACATGGGTGTGTCAATGAGCGTGTCAGGCGAAATTATCTGCACTATAAAAGCTGCGCTGAAGCACGAATTAGGGATCCGAATTTCATTTTTTATAACCTAGAGCCGACTTCTAAAGCAAAGAGGAGAGTTTTGGAGCTGAGATTGAGGGTGAAGACATATTCTAAACAAGATCTAAACCAAGATTCAAGGATTCAAGAGAAGATATACGAATTATTCGCAATGGATTGTTTGGATTCTTTTTCCTATTTCGCTTGTTCTAGTTTTCTGATTTTGAACATGAACTAATTTATTCTCTATCTAGATATTGATAAACCCTAGCTTTATTGTATGGATTGAATAATTTTACTAAATTGAATCATTTGATTGAGTTGTTTTATTCTTATGATGCTTAATGATTTATTTTCAATTAATAATAGTATGCTTATTGATTGGTTGCAATTTTCATATTATTGACTTGAGAAAGCCTGATATGAATTAAATATTCATAAGAATTGAGGATTGATTGGGGTACTAGAGATAGACTTACAAGGTCGTTTGGTTTATAATTACTTATTCTTAATGCAAGATCTATTTAATTATATTTGAGAAGAGATTATGGCATTCTACTTAGTGATTAGGGATTAATTCACTTGAGAAAGGTTTTAGTCTAATTTAGAGGAATACCAATTCAACTTTATCATTTGGTTTAATTGAATTGATTTTCATAAATATAATTGTGGCTAGGGGGATTCAATAT
Source organism: Garcia nutans (assembly GCA_947685225.1). Lineage (NCBI taxonomy): Eukaryota > Viridiplantae > Streptophyta > Magnoliopsida > Malpighiales > Euphorbiaceae > Garcia > Garcia nutans. The sequence goes on from CANTUV010000011.1 coordinate 39,596,996, forward strand.
CTGGATAGTATCATCATCATCAATCAATTTATTCAACTCTCAATTTCTCTCAATTTTCATTTATTAAGTTAATTGCCTTTAATTATAAAACCTCACAAAACTATTGATTCGCTAAACAACGGTTAAAATTTGCACTAGTACTTGGCCCTATCCTCAGTGGAATGATAACTCACTCACTACTTTATTACATGAGCGACCCGTGCACTTGCGGTATTGCAATAGTATAGGTTCCTGCTGTCAAGTTTTTGGCGCCACCGCCGGGGACAACGGTTTCAATATTAGTAATATAATTAAGACTGTTGATTTAGTTTTTATTTTATTTTGTTTAACATACGTTCTTACTTTTTGTCTGTCATTCTAGGTACTTCTTCCTGTTTATGACCCGAGCTAGCTCTTCCCAACTTTTTGAATTAGATCAAGAGTTAGAGAGAACATTAAGAAGAAGAAGAAAGGAAGAAGAGGAAATAGTTTTGGCAGAGACAGAATCGAACTTTGAAGATCTCATCCTAGAAGAAGAAATGGCAGAAAAAGAGCCAAGGATGATGCAAGAGTTTGCTAGGCTTACTCTTAATGGGGCTGAATCAAGTATACAAAGACCAGTGATTGCTGCCAATAAATTCGAGATAAAAACAAATGTCATTCAAATGGTGCAGCAGACCTGTCAGTTTGATGGATTTCCGGATGAAGATCATAATGCACACATTGAAACTTTTTTGGAAATATGTGACACATTTAAGATACAGAATCTCTCTGAAGATGCAATCAGGCTGAGGTTATTTCCATTCACGCTCATAGACCGACCAAAGAAGTAGCTGAAGTCTTTTCCTCCTAACAGTTTCACTACATGGGACCAACTAGCAGAAAAATTTTTAGAGAATTATTTTCCACCGTCCAAGACTGCTAAGTTGAGGAATGATATTTCTTTTTTTTTTCTCCAGCTAGATGGTGAAACCCTATATGATGCTTGGGAGAGATTTAAGGATTTATTGAGAAGATGTCCTCACCATGGGCTTCCGCTATGGCTTCAGATCCAAACTTTCTACAATGGATTGAGTTACTCAAGTAAGCAGTCTATCAATGCAGCTGGAGGAGGTACCATAAACAATAAAACACCTGAAGAAGCAAGGGATTTGATTGAAGACATGGCCCTTACAAATTATCAGTGGCAAACCCCAAGGGAACAAGGAAGATTAAGGGCTGCTGGTTCACATCAATTGGATCCCGTAGTTGCTCTTTCAGCACAGTTGGAAGCAATGAACAAAAAGATTGATTCTTTAGCTTCTTCTTCTTCTTCTTCAGGGAAAGTGATGCAGGTGATGTCCTATGAATGGTGTGGGGGTGGACATCAAAGTCAAGATTGCCTACGTAGCAACATGTTTGCTAGGCAAGAGCAAGTTGATTATGTTGGAAACATGCCAAGGCAAAAGCAGAATAATCCCTACAGTAACACGTACAATCCGGGGTGGAGAAATCATCCTAATTTCTCATGGAATAATCAGAATAATCCACGACCTCCTCCTAGATTCCAGCAGCCCCAACATCAACAAGCTGCCCCTCCAAGAAAGAGTAATTTGGAGGACATGATGGAGAAATTTATAACAGCTTCTGAAACTAGGTTCCAATCAACTAATACCTCCTTAAGAAATCAACAAGCCTCTATTCATAATTTGGAGAATCAGGTGGGGCAAATTGCCAAGTTTCTCAGTGAGAGACCACAAGGAAGTTTGCCTAGCAACACTGAGGCAAATCGTAAAGAGTAACATAAGGCAATTATACTAAGGAGTGGAAAAGAGATCAAGGGTAATGTGGATGAGAAAAAAGGAGAAGTGGCAGAGAAAAGGGCTAAAGTACAAGAAAATGATAAAGAAGACAATCCTCCTGTCACTTCGGAAAAGCAAGCTACACAAGAAAGTGTGAAAGAGAAGCAGCCACAAGACAGCAGCTCCATAACGAAGGAATACCGACCTAGAGTACCATATCCGGCGAGGTTGAACAAGGACAAGATTGATGCTCAGTTCGGTAAGTTTATTGAACTTTTCAAACAATTTCACATTAACATTCCATTTGCTGAGGCTTTGTCACAGATGCCTAAATATGCCAAATTTTTGAAAGATTTTCTTTTTCTAATAAAAGGAAACTCGAGGAAGTGTCTTTAGTGCATTTGTCTAAAAAGAGTTCGGCAATTTTGCAAAGGAGGTTACCTAAGAAGTTAAAAGATCCAGGTAGTTTCACCATTCCATGTTTGATAGGTAACCTTGAGGTTAAAAGTGCATTAGCTGATTTGGGAACTAGCGTAAGTGTTATGCCCTATAAAATGTTTAAAGAGTTAGGCATTGGTAACTCTAAACCAACACTAATGATCATCCAACTTGCTGATAAGTCAGTAGTCCACCCTCGTGGCATTATAGAAGATATGTTGGTAAAAGTTGGGGATTTCATTTTCCCCAATGATTTTGTTGTCATTGATATTGATGAAGATGCAGATGTTTCACTTATTCTTGGTAGGCCATTTTAAATACAGCCCGTGCCCTTATCGATGCTCATGATGGCACCCTAACTTTGAGAGTGGGTGGTGATAAGGTTATTTTTAGGATATATGATGCTATGAAATATTCACTTTCACTTGATGAGGCGGAATCATGCAATGATGTTATTGAGCATGAGACCGTAAATTGTGTTACTAACATTGTTTCCAAGGATCCCCTTGAGTTATGTCTATTGTAGGAAAACGTTGAGGATTAAGAAGCAATGGAGCAGCTTGCTTTTCTTGAAACAAGCAAATCGTTCAACTGCAAGGCATATGAGACTATTGAGATGCCAAAGGAAGAGAAGCCAAAACCATCGGTGATTGATCCACCCAACTTGAAACTAAAACCCCTTCCAGATCACCTTGACTGTGGATTTTGGCGGAGGAGAAGAAATTACCTACACCTGCCCTTGCTCCTGCACCTGCACCTCAAGTTGATGTCTCCGATGATGAGACCAGCAGTGACGATTCCGGCGATGCGCCGATTTTTGGCTAGCCCACATTTTCATTTTATTTTATTTTATTTTCATTTCTTTGCTTATTTAATTTCCTTTTTATGTTTCTTTATTTTTTATTCCTTTTGAACAATTATTATTTTCTTTACGGACTGTTTCTTTTGTTTGTTTATTTCATTTCTTTATGTCTTAACCTTGTTTTTGCATTTTAGATTTTTGTTTTGAAGCAAATCCGCCTTCACCATACTCTTGGCACCGTACTCATATTTATCCATTCATGGACGTGAAAGGGCAGTTTTCTCTCTCTTCATTATTTCTTATTTTGCACACACATTGGGGATAATGTGCTTCTTAAGTGTGGGGTAGAGGTATACTTTCTTGATTGAATTTTTACTATTTCATTCTTTCTATTTGATTCATTTGTCTCATTTAATTTCTGCAATTTTTTTTTGGATTTAAGTAAGCTAGATTGTTGTAGTAAGTGTGAATTGATGTGGTTTCTCTTTATATGTTGAACTAATTTGAGATTTCCTAAATGACAATTTCTTGTTGAGGTTAACTTAGTGATCTTGATCAATTGCTGAGGATCGATTGTAATAGCTATAATTAGGTAGTGGATTGATGGAAATTGGACACATCTGAAGTTTAAAACCTTAATTACATTTTTGAGCATGTTATAATTCATTAGATTCTTGAGTCGGACTTAGTATGACCCTTAAGTTTCTGACCCTTGATTTGTTTAAAAAAAATAATAAAATAAAATAAAATATAAATAAAATATAAATAAATAAATAAATAAATAATTCTAATTAAAGGAGCTTTGAAAATTTATCACTGTTCCACTGATTTTCTAATCTTGAATTAAAACAAATGAGTTGGAATTATGAATAGTGCTAATAGCCATTTGAACGGTGATTCTGGCTGAGTAACCGGGGGTAGGCATCACAAATGTTTACCTTCACGTCAAAAGGTTAATATCAGTTCAAACAAGTCGGGCTCCTTAAAATGTATATATATGTGTATATACATTTAAAAAAAATAAAAAAAAATGAGGGTTAGAGTACTTAAGAGAAAATTTACATTTTTCGTACTTTATTCATGGCTTTTGGATTTTTTGAAATTTTATGCTCAATCTTTTAACTCTGGATTTTTAGGTTTTAGGTCTGTGAAATTTTTGTTTTGAAACTTCTTGATTCAGCTGTTATGATTGTGAATTAGTTTTTGGTTGAGAACGTGGGGTTTTCTGATTCAAGTATTGTCAAAAATTTTTCTTTTCTTTTTGAATATTGAGGGAATCCGTCACTTTTGCTTATTACAGTGATTTAGTTTGCTTGAGAACAAGCAAAAACTCAAGTGTGGGGGAATTTGATAAGTGCACAATTGATGATATTTTGCCCCTATTTCTTAATATGATTATTATCCAATTGAGTTTAATTTGTTTGTTCAAGTATTTTTTAGGGTTAATTTCAGGAATTCTCTGTATTTTGAGGCTTTTGGTCATTTCAGAGGAATTACTGATGAAAGTAGAAGAAAAGAATAAAATTCATCAATGGACACGCCCATGGACATGGGCATGTCAATGGACGTGCCCTTGATGCTGCATACAGAAGCATTGACATGCCCAGTGACATGGGCGTGTCACCAAGCGTGCCTTTTGCAATGTTTCACAGTAGCTGTGACACATCCAGTGACATGGGCGTGTCAATGGGTGTGCCTTATATTCAAAATCTCAGTGGCAATGACATGGGCGTGTCAGACGTGTCAGGCGAAATTATCTGCACTATAAAAGATGCCCTGAAGCACGAATTAGGGATTCAAATTTCATTTTTTATAACCTAGAGCCGACTTCTAAAGCAAAGAGGAGAGTTTTGGAGCTGAGATTGAGGGTGAAGACATATTCTAAACAAGATCTAAACCAAGATTCAAGGATTCAAGAGAAGATATACGAATTATTCGCAATGGATTGTTTGGATTCTTTTTCCTATTTCTCTTGTTCTAGTTTTTTGATTTTGAACATGAACTAATTTATTCTCTATCTAGATATTGATGAACCCTAGCTTTATTGTATGGATTGAATAATTTTACTAAATTGAATCATTTGATTGAGTTGTTTTATTCTTATGATGCTTAATGATTTATTTCAAATTAATAATAGCATGCTTATTGATTGGTTGCAATTTTCATATTATTAACTTAAGAAAGCTTGATATGAATTGAATATTCATAAGAATTAAGGATTGATTGGGGTACTAGAGATAGACTTACAAGGTCTTTTGGTTTATAATTCCTTATTCTTAATGCAAGATCTATTTAATTATGTTTGAGAAGAGATTCCGGCATTCTAATTAGTGATTAGGGATTAATTCGCTTGAGAAAGGTTTTAGTCTAATTTAGAGGAATACCAATTTAACTCTATCATTTGGTTTAATTGAATTGATTTTCATAAATATAATTATGGCTAGGGGGATTCAATATCTGGATAGTATCATCATCATCAATCAATTTATTCAACTCTCAATTTCTCTTAATTTTCATTTATTAAGTTAATTGTCTTTAATTAGAAAACCTCACAAAACTATTGATTCACTAAACAATGGTTAAAATTTGCACTAGTTCTTGGCCTTGTCCTTAGTGGAACGATAACTCACTCACTACTTTATTACTTGAGTGACCCGTGCACTTGCAGTATTGCAATAGCATAGGTTCCTGCTATCAATAACTCCCCATGGAATGTGATATATTGCAATGACCACCGTCTTATTGCTCTTCTTTCTTTCTTTGTTGCCTCCAGCGGCTATTCTCTTTCTTCCAAAAATTGCCTTATAGTATCATACCACGCATCATGATCTGTATCAATTTCCATGATTGTCTCATACTCATAGCAAGGAGTTGACGAACTGGTCAAGATCAGAGGCTTAAGGAATAAGCTGACAGGGTTTTCCCATGCCGAAGCCAATGTGGCTAGGGCATCAGCCATCTGATTTTCTTCTCTTGATAGGTGTATAAACCTACACTCCTTAAAGTTCTTCTTCATCATGGTCAGGTAATGGTGGTATGGTTTTAATTTTTCCTCTTTCAATTCCCACTCTCCATTTACTTGGGATACTACTAGTAATGAATCGCCATAAACTTCCACCTTATCTACCTTCATAATTATTAGGGTTTCCAAACCGAAAATACAAGCTTCGTACTCCACCATATTATTGGTTGCCCTAAATTTTAACTTTTTGGCTAAAGGGATGAGTTTCCCTTTGGGCGATTCTAGTATTACTCCCAAACCCGCTCCTTTCCTGTTTACTACTCCAACAAAATACATTTTCCACCCTTGTACTTCAATTGCTTCTAAATGTTCATTCGAAAATTCCAAGATTGCTTCTTCGCTATCTGGTAATGGTTGTTGGGCCAGGAATTCTGCCACTACTCTACCTTTGATTGTTTTCCTGGTTACATATTCAATCTCAAATTCTTCTAATATTATCAACCATCGGCCATATTTCCCAATCAAAGATGGTGTCTCCCTTAACTACTTCATTGGATCCAACCTGGAAATTACTTGCATACTATACGATTGAAAGTAATGTCGCAACTTGTTAGAAGACCAAACCACGGCTATACAGGTCTTTTCAATGATATTATACTTAATTTCATAAGGTAGGAGCTTTCTACTCAAATAGTAAACCGCATGCTCAATCCCTGACTCATCTGCTTGGGCTAGCATGGCTCTTATTGACTCTTCTTCCACTGCTAAGTATAGTAATAGAGGTTTGCCAGGTTTAGGTGGTTTTAAAACAGGTGGATTCAACAAATACTCTTTTATTCACTCAAAGGCCTTTTGACATTCTTCATTCCATATGACCGGCTGATTCTTTTTAAGCAATTTAAAGATAGGCTTACAAATTGTTGTGAGTTTTGCTATGAATCTGCTAATGTATTGTAATTTACCAATAAATCTCCGAACTTCTCTCTCCGTCTTTGGGGCTGGCATATCCCTGATTGCTTTAACTTTGTTAGGATCAATCTCAATGCCATTCGAACCAATCACATGTCCCAATAATTTACCTGAGGTAACCCCGAACACACACTTCTTCGGATTCAATCTTAGCTTATATTTCAAAGCTCTATCTAAAAACAATTCCAAGTTTTGGAAGTGTTGTTCCCTTGTATCTGATTTCACCATCATATCATCAACATATACTTTAACTTCTTTGTGCATCATGTCATGAAATAGTGTGGCTGCCATCCTTTGATAGGTTGCTCCAGCATTCTTTAAGCCGAACGACATCACCTTATAACAAAATATACCCCATGTAGTAATGAAAGCAGTTTTGGCTTTATCCTCTCGGGCCATTAACACTTGATTGTATCCGGAAAATCTATCTACAAACGAGTGTAGCACACTAGAGGCTGCACTATTAATGAGAACATCTATATGAGGTAAAGGAAAATCATCCTTAGGGGAAGCCTTGTTCAAATCTCTATAGTCCACATAGACCCTTATTCTTCCATCTTTCTTTGGCACGGGTACTATGTTGGCTAGCCAATCTGGATATTCTATCACTTCAAGGAATTTCACTTGTATTTGCTTAGTGACCTCTTCTTTAACTAATTCAGTCCACTCAGGTCTTAATCGCTTAAGCTTTTTGTTTGACAGGTTTCATGTGATTGTAAGTAGGAATATGATGCTCGGCTATGTCTCGATCTATTCTAGGCATATCCTCATAAGACCAAGCAAACACTTCTTCATATTTTTTGAATATTTTTTCAAATCTCTCTCTCTCTCATCAGGAGTAAGGTTGAATGCTATGCTAATATTTTTAGGATTTTCAGTTGTTCCCAAATTTAACGATTGTGTGTTAACAGAATTAATATTAAAGATGCTCATGTAACTGCTATTTGAATGTATGCAACCATCAGGAGAAACATCACACAAGTAAGCAAAATTAGACTTTATTACATTCATTTTGGAAAAGAAAACATCATCATCCTCATACAAAGCAGACAAATTAAAATCAAAATCAAAATCATTGTTCGCAAAATCATAAGGCAGGATGTTTTCAAACTTTTCTTCAACCAGGGTAGCAATCTCCTCTGAAGTCTTCTTGGCTTTCAGGACAGCTTCATTCTTCTCTTTTGGATTGGATTCTTTGTTGGCTGACAAGGTGAGCTCTTTCTTCACTTGGTCGACTAGCTCGGCCACATCTGCAAAAATTTCAAAACCTGGGATTAACTTACACATGAACATGATCGGCTCGGGCTTTCCTTGGAGTGGTCCCATATCTGGAGCTTTGACAAAAATCTCTTCAAGTGGTGGGAAGCTCATCTTCTCACTCTTCTTTGGCAGGACATCATTGTTTTCATCATATCCCAACCCTTTCTTGGAAGTTTGAGTTCTAAAGTCTGGCAGCTTTGTCAAACTCGCCTTACCCTTTCCAATACCAGCTCCAGAAAGGTAGTTCATGCTCTTCATCATATTAAAGACTTTGGAGTCCACTACTTCATCATTAGAAATTGTAGCTACTTGGAAACCATTGAGAGGCCTCTCAATCATTAGAGTGCTAACAATCTCATTATCTTTAGCTTCAATGACCACTGTCTCATCTCCATTGGGGAAGTTGATCTTTTGATGAAGGGTGGAAGGAACTCCACCAACAGGATGAAATCACGGTCGCCCCAAGAGTAAGGCGAAGGTAACTGGTATGTCTAAAAAAAAAAATTCAACAATAGATTCAATTGGACCAACCTTGACAGCAGCTTTGAAAGTCCCTTCGGCGTGTCTCTTAGTGTTGTCATAAGCCCGAATTGTTACTTCGGTCGGGTTTAGATCCCTTGTTGACATGGCTAGCTTTGGCAATATCTTAAGTGGGCATACATTTATGGCAGACCAATCATCGACCATTACACATGGAGTCCTCTTCCCCTTGACTTCCATTTTGATAAAGAGAGGGCAGATGTGGTTTCTCCCCTCCTTCGGTAAGTCCACATCCGAAAAAGAAACTGCTCCCATATTAACTTCACTCTTTTCTTGAACCTCTTCAGATTTCATTACCCCTCCAATTTTTATGAAGTTGATCAGCTCCTCCGGTGTCATGGAGGTAGAAATTTGCATGCTAGCCAAGGCTTTGGCCATAGTTTCTCGGTGCTTTTTATAAGTAGCTAATAAGTCCCAAATGCTAACACTTGCTTGGGATTTTTTCAATTGCTTGAGCACAGCATCATCTTCCTCTTCTTTATTTCCTACTTCAACTTCCTTACCCTTATTAGTTTCTACCTCCTTAGGTGGTGTTCTTGCATAAGGCTTACCAGATCTAGTGTTCATTACTTCATCTTCTTCGGGCTCGGACCAAGTCCACTCTTCCTTCTTGGATACAAGATCATCATCACTATCGCTTGAATCCCAAAACCCATTGACAACACAAATTGTTACTTCTTTACCCACCATAACTTGTTTAATTCCACCAAATACCTCTTCTTCTTTGGTTGCTTCTCTACCCACATCTTGAAAAGAAGACATGACAAAGTCCTCATGCAAACCTCCTCCAATCATGAAGGTTGCCGGTGGTGGTACCCTATTGAACTTTGGTAATGGGTTATCTTTGGTGTTTGGCTTATTGGGCTCCGGTAGCTTCCCATTATCAATTAGATTTTGGATCTCATGTCTCAATCTCACACATCTATCTGTGTCATTCCCTTGCATTTGGTGAAATTGATAAAATGGTTTAGTGTTAAAATTAAGTGGGAGAGGGTTAGACAAAGGACGAGGATTTAAGGGTTGTAGCAATCCCTTTCTTTGAAGCTTATTGAGAACCCAAGACATCGATTTCCCCAGTTTCGAAAATTGTCTCCTCATTCCTTGGTTAGTAGCGTTAACACCGACTGCCTTTTGCATGCTTTAGCTACCAGATTGATAGTTCCCTTTCTCGTTCCTTCTTGTTGAAAAATGGTTCTTCTCTCTTTCCCATTCTTTAATTTGCAAACCTGCTTGGAGAAGGTCTTTGAAATCACGGATGAGTGTATGAGATATCCTCTCGCGAAGACTAGGCAACACCCCTCTCACAATCATCCTTATTTGATCGGATTCATCAGGCCTCTTCTTGAGTAAAGCAGCCTTGTTTCTCCATCTCTTCACATAATCTACAAAATTCTCATTTGGCCTTTGTCTAATGGACTCCACTTCCATTAAGGTAACTTCCATCTCGACATTATATCCATATTGTTGGATGAAGGCTTTGTAAAGCAGATCCCAACTCTTTTGTGTCCCATCATCTAAGGTATTGAACCAATTTTGGACAATAGGGTCCAATGAGAGCATGAAGTACCTTAGGGTTTGAACCTTAGTAGCTCGGGCAGACTGCATGGCAGTGATATACTGTTTCACATGGAGATGAGGATTTTCGATTCCATTAAACTTCGTGAAAGATGGCATCTTGAACTTGTACGGGACTTCTTCATCTAGCTCAAATAATTTGTCAACTTCGGACATTTCCTCGGTTTTCAATTTCTTCTTAAATTTCTTTTCTAGATCAGCAATCATCTTTTCAACATCAAAAGTTTCGGTCTTCTCCATAGTTGATCTTTCAACAATCTTCGGTTCTTTTTTCTTCTCTTGAGCATCTTGGTAGTATTGAGCCCAATCATCATCATCAATGATCACCTTTTCATCATCAAAAACCACTTCACCAACTTTGGCCTTCCCTTTGCCCTTTGGCTTCTTAGTGCTAGCAGATGCCTCGACATGATTTTCTAAGATTGCAGTCAATTGGTTCTTCATGGTCTCAGCTAGGGCTTCTTTTATTTCTTCCATCTTGGCATTGAGGGCATCATCCACCATTCTTTGAATTTGTTTGGGATCCATTGTTTTTGGTGAGCAAGTGATTGAGTCATTGCTAGATATTTTGTCTCCGGCGTAGGTTGGATTGTCGTAAGCTTTTGAACTATCGTAATCCAGGGCTGTGAGCCAGAAAGGATTAATGAGATGCAAATGTATGCATGTATGCATGTATGCACAAACAATAGACAAACAAGGATAATTAGGATGCTCCTTCCAACCTTATAACATCCACACACGAATGACGAGTCTCTTTTCCTAGGTATATGGTTAACAAAATACCAATATGAGACATCTTGTTTTCGAATAATTCCCTCGAACGTTTCAACCAATAGTTATATTTTCAAAAATGGAAATCATTTCATAATAAGTCCCATTAATTAGGTTTTAATTCATTTAATCAACTAAAGTAACTTTTATGCTATATTGGATTAAAACTAAATTAAGAGGTTTATTATAAATAGATTTCTCACTTGAAAAAGTAACTAATGATTCATGCCAAAAACAAGCCCATGATTAATTATTCTTAGTATAAACTACGCTCACAATTGATTTTTGGTATTTCGTAATTGACCTAAATGATTTGCAAGCTCTTTGTAAGAAAAGGTTGGATGAAAATAATTTTGTTTCTAAGCCCATTGTAAAAAGATTTTAGGAAAAATGGATTTTGGGCTTAGTATTTGGGCCATGAGCAAAAGAAAAGTCTTATGTCCGAAGACCATCTTAAAAAGTTTTGAAAATAGTTTTGGTCTTTTGGACTTTAAGGAAAAAATTTTTTAAGCTTGCAAATGTACTTTGGTCAAATTAGAAAAAGAGCAAATCAAATAAGCCATGATTTAAGCCAAGATAAATTAGCCATAGTCAAACAACATGCATTTGGGGTAAAATCTAAGGAAAGTAACTAGGCCAATTACATGAGCTTTAGTCTTTGGGTTAAAAGGCTTAGGTTCCCATAGCAAGTATATACCAAATGGTACGAGGCTATGAGTGGTTATGCCATGCTTGATCTCCATACCTTGAGTGAAAGTATGGTATCCCTTGCATAACATAACACAGGTAACACGGGCGTCCTAACTCACGCACACGATGCAATCTAATATGATGCAATGGATAATATCATTATAAAAAAAATAGAATAATAAAAAGACAAACGGAATCAACTTCTCTTATCCCCAATGGAGTCACCACTGTGAGCGGGAATTTTCGCCCCCACTCCCGGTGGAATGGTTATTGCGACTTCAGCACTGTTTAGGCTAGGGGCCTTAGAGAACACGGACTTAAGTCAGAAGAAAATAGAGTCACCATCTGGAAGGAACGGGAAAGAGAAAGGGGTAGATAACTCGATTCTTGAGGAATCCCCTAATGGGTTTGAAAAGTTGGGTACGTGTAGGGAAGGTGAGAAATGACCCAGCACCCCCACAACGTCCGGTTCATTAGAACCGGCCTCCTTTACAGGTCTTAATATTATAAAATTCTTAAGTACAACAATATTATCCATATTACACACAATAATTAAAATAAAGTATCGATATATTGAAAATCAAAACAATGTCCAAACAAAACAAATAAATGGACACCCATCCGAGGATGGAAACATGTCCTTACATCCCATGCCTAAATAGGACACCCACCGAAAGGTAGAAACATGTCCTTTACATTGGTTCTAAAATAGAAAAGCAATTTAAATTACATGATATTTAACTAATGAGGTACCCACCAAGTGGAAACATACCTCTTATAACATTTGGAAATCTAAATAAATCGATAAAAGTAAATAACCATTCATCATAAATAAATCATTCATCAAAGGTATTAAACATCAATAGAAAGTAAACATCCATCCATAATAAATTAAATAAACCAAACATTGAACTTAAATAAATCAAAGCATATAAAATAAATTAAAGCATAATCAAATATAAAATTGAATAAGGCAAATAAAGATTCAAATTAGGGCTACTATTTCTATTTAAGTTTCTTTATTTAATGTGTTTAGGGTTTTGGGAATTCATGGGTTTAAGCTACTGTAAATTTTAAAAGAATTGAAATGGAGCAAAGTTTTAGAATTTAAGGGGTTGATAAAGTTCTTTGATTAACCAAATTAGTGTTTGAGTGGTAAAATCATGAAATTAGAGTTTGAACACTTTAAAACACTTAGATTTATGATTTACGGTTACTAAATTATGGTTTTTAAGCTTATTGTGTAGAATTAGATTTATATGGTTTTAAGGTTTTAAAAATTAGGGTTTAGGTTAGCTAATTTAGGGTTTACTGTTTTGGGTTTTGGAGTTGAATTAGGGTTTTAGAATTTTAGAATTAGGGTTTCGAGGAATGCATTAGGTTTTAGGATTTGAAAATCAATTGATAATTTTATAAAACTTTATGAAAATAAACAAAACGATTTAAGGTTTATAGAAACAAAAAAGATATTTTTTAGGGTTTGTGGAAAGAAAAAGATTCAATTTATGGTTTTGAAGAATTGGAAGGAAAATTAGGGTTTTGAGATTTTGAAGAAACAAAAATAACAATTTTAATATTTTTGAAAAATAAATAAACGAATTTAGGTTTTTAAACTTTATATCAGGTAAATTAAGGTTCTAGGGTTTTTAAAATCAAAACAAGCTATTGTAAATTGATGAAACAAATAAAGAAATTCATACCTTCGTTTGTTGGTTCCACCAAAAAAATCACTTCTTGGACGAACAAGAACAAAGACAAGCTTTGCTGCCTTTGATGAATTGAATTTGCTTGTTTGCTTCTCTCAAAAAGTCTGTTTGATTTCACTGCCAGAAGGAATTCTTCAAAGTTTCAAAGTTTTCCTCTTCAATTTTGGTCTCAAATTTCCTCCAAAATCCCATCCTTTTTGTGTTGTTTTTGATCTTATTTATAGAAGATTTTTTTGATTAATTCTAGTTATTCACGGAATATAACATTAACTAAGAAAAGGAAACCGAAACCTAATTGTATTAAGTTTCGAAAAAATTTGCGTCGAAAAAATTTTGCTGGCGAAAAAACTGCTGCGGAAAAATTGCGTTGGCAAAAAAGCTGCGGCAGTGGGCGAGAATTGGCCTTCTAGCCATTTCGCCTGTAGGAAAATCCTGTGGGCGAAATGGCCCAAGGCCATTTCGCAGCACTGATATTCGGCGACGATTTTTTCATCGCCGATTTTTATTTTTATTTTTTTGTTTATTATTTTTATTATTTTTATTTTTTATTAGTAAAAATTAAATATTAAAAAAAATATTATTTAATTAAGATAACAAAAATTATTTTGGACTAATTAAAATATATTAGACAACACAAAAATTATTTTGGACTAATTAAAATATATTGGACCGGATTGGGTCAAAAATTAAGAGTCTACACATTAAGTGGAAACATTTTGCCTAACCCTAGTATTGAAGGTCACTTGGAAGGGAATGATAAGGAGTGACTTTAGCTTGGGTTTGAGTGTTAAATGTATATGCATTTAATTGACTTAACACATTTGGATATACAATGTGTTAAGTTACTTAACTATTTGAACATTCATATGCATTCTGATGTGACATGTGAAATAATATATATGCATTATGTACATTGTGAAAAGCCATTATCAATGGCTAAAATGAATGAAATATGGTTTATGTGAATTATGTGAAAATAACCCAAAAATGTTTGGGTAATATGATTCTAATGCAAAGTGATATGCATTGTTGATAAAGTGATAAGATATGTTGAATTAAAGTGATTTGGCATTGCTATGAATAAGAAAAATGAGTAAAACAGGCAATGAGATAAGAAATTGATTATGGAGAATATATACTATTTGTGTGTTAGTATATTATTCAATTTTTAGAGTTTTGTGTGGTAGCATGCCTATGAGATTATTTTCATCATTTGCCTTTGGGGCTAGATGCTGGATGTCATTGATATATGATTTACTTTCAGGCTAGACGTTGGATGTCACTATGATTTGCCTTCAGGCTATACGCTGGGCGTCACTTGTATTGCCTTCGGGCTAGACACTGGGTGTCAAAATAAACCAAAATAGTAACTCTAAAATTTGAATAATGTACTAGGTTAGTTGGGGCTAATGCTTGTGTATGTGTTGATGTGATGGTTAGAAAGAATGATAAATGTGAAGTATAGAGGAATTGCATATTATATTGTGAAATGTCATGATACAAAATAATGTAATTTCTTTCTTTTAAAGTTTCATTATTATCAAAGTATGTACCGCTAAGCTTTTTAACTTAGCGTGATTGAAATTTATTGCACAGATGACAAGGTTGATCCGATAGATCCGGAGAGTTCATCTAGACCTGATCAAGTCTAGGCTCGAGATTGTTTAAGCTCAAGATGATTTATGTTGCCGCATGGATAGAGCCAGCTGCCACTATGTAAACATTTTATCATTATGTATATTATGTTATATTTTTTAGAGTTGGTAAATTATAAAGAATTTTTGGGTAAATTGTATAACGTGGGAAGGTGTATATGTTTCTTATATATCTATGTACATATATGAATGTTAAAAAAATGAGAGGAGATTGAGAAATTGGGGTGGAATGTGTGATTTATTACTATTGTGAGTGTATTTTTTATGTAGGTTGAGCATTGTTGAAATTTTTTGGGATGCCCAATTTACAAACAAAACTCTGACAAATATTTTCCAGAGATTTTTATATAAAATACTTATTTTGGGAATCTAAAACT